>OY728143.1:2091057707-2093557707 GCA_963277665.1 Viscum album | reverse complement strand
AATAAATTAAATATCATATAAAACACAACCAAAATGACATATATTAGAATATTATATGATATAAGGCTATAATATCATCAACAAATTTATTTTATACAAGTTTTGGTATTCATTTAAACCTTATCATTTTAATTAACCATTAGTTAACCGATTTTAATTTTAACTAAGGGAACTACTTTCTCAATTTTAAAAGATTTTAAATTCCAATGTTTTATGTAAATTAGATAATAAATGATCAATTTATAATTTTTTACCATATTATAATTATTTGGTATTTTTAAAAATGTTTTATTATTTTTAAATAAATTAATAAAACAATTTTTTGATAAAATATTAATAGTTTCAATTTTACACTATTCATTTATTGGTTTTTTTAAAATATCAAGATAACAAGTTAACTTCATAAAAAATATGTTATTATATCCCAAATTGTATTTTTAATCAATAAATTAATTGGATATATTAATTCTACAAAATTATAATTATTTTAATATTTTTAATAAAATATTAGTGACATTTCCATTTATAAAATAATTACTACATTAGTGTTGCATAATTATTTAATACACTAGTTTCTTTACTAAAAATTAAAACTGAAATTCCATGATTAAGATAAATATTCCATATTTCATATGAATATTTATAATAGAATTTATCTACTTCAAAAGCCTATATTAAAAATAATATTTTATTTAATACTTGAATGTGGAATCATTAAATTTTTATTAAATAAAATATTATAAATAACATAATTTTATCCAAGTAGGCCAAAACGTCCAAAATAAATTTATGTCATGAAAATATGTTTATTAAGCTAAAAATTAACAATGATATTCTTCATAACACACATTTTCACCATGTGGACACACAAGAGATATTAATGACAAGGACAATGACATTTTATGTCTTTATTTGATTTAAATATTATATAAGTAATTTTCAAGGAAAAGTGTCCTTTAAATGACTTAATTTAGATCCTTAAATGGTAATGGTATAATTTCATTCATCTAATATTTTTTTTTCATTTTTTGGGTCATTTTATAGTCTTTATAATTTTATTTTTAACATAAACTACCTAATTTACCCTTTATCGTGGTAATAATATTTACCATAGTTACTATATTGGACAAAAATAAAAGAAACTTATTTAATAAATTTTGACATTCTGAATCTAATTTCTGAATCTATTTTTAAAATTTCAAAACATATAAGTTGAATAATTTAATTCAAAATAAAACTAGTAAAATTCTATGAGAAATAGTTTTTTGAAAAATGTCCTTTTAAAACAGAAAATATATTAGTATTAAATTATTTTTAAAAATACCTTTTAGAAAAAATAATTGTACTATTTTAAATTGAAATAAACTAATTAAAATTTAAAACAAGTTTAAAACATAATATGAACATGTAAATACTTTTAAAGAAAATAGGGTTTCTTTAATAAAAATATGTATTTCACTAAAACATGAAACTTAATAGAAAAAGAAAAATATTTTTACCAAAGTTAATTTTGAAATCAAAATTTCAAATAAGAAGCTTAATTTTCATATAAAAATTTTAAAAGTGTCAAAATTAGATTTAAAATGGGTTCTCCATTAAAAGGTGGTTAAATTACCCTTTTAAAAAATATATCTTTTTATTCGTAGAATTAGATTTATTTTTATATTATTTCAATAAAATATATTAGATGAATATAAATAATATTTTATTGAATATATAAAATATCTATTTAAATATTATCATTCACTAATTTTAATTAGTTTAATTTCTAAAGAAAAAATGACTCTAGGAGTATAAAAATAGGAATATTTCTTTTACATTCAATTGGTTTATATTTTTGTTTCTAATTAACCAATGAATTCTCAACTTATTTTCATAAGTTAGTTATTTATATTTATTCCCACCAATTTTACAACTATGTTATACAGATCATTTTATACCATCTTTCGATTTCTTTAAACTCACGATTTTGTACAATGCAAGATGCTGAGGAGTTAATGTTTTTTAAAGAGAAATATTTATTAAAATATCGAGGTGTTACAAAACCTATTGTTTTTTATCTTGAGCTATGAAATTTTAGGATTGTGAAAATATGTGATGAGTAGTAGTGACTTATGAACCTTATGGGTTATTTATAACTTGAGAGTTGGTAGGATAGAGTAGTTTTTGACTTATATATTAGAACCCTAAGTTAGGTATTTTTCATGCCATATTCCATGTGACTTTGAGGAAAGGATGAGTGTTTTTTCTATTAGTGGTGACCCTTATGAGGCTTTTTTCAGGGGATAGTTGGTAGGAACTAGTGACCCTTCGGTACAAATAAACATATTTAGCGAGTATTTTCCAAGATAAATAATAGGTTAACCCATGATAAGGGTTATCTTGGTCTAAAAGATGACTAAAATTATGTGAGGTATGGTAGATTCCTAAAATTATGTGGTAAGTTCATTTTTAGTGCATTCGAGTTTTGGTGTAGTCTTATTTAAGCACCCTGAGTGTTAATACCTTGTATCTAGGATAGATTTTAAGGGTAGGATCATTAGAATTCTAGAAATTACTTTTTATGGAGGTGCTTTTGATATGATATGACATTATAGATGAGTTATTTGGGTTTTTGGAATGATTATAGGATGAAAGGTGGTTATGAGTTTAGCCTTGATACATGAAAGGTGTTATGAATATTATATAAAGGCATCTAGGATGCCTCTAGTTATTTAAATTGACATGTTAGAAGATTTTTCTACTACTTGTTTGGGTATGTGATCCAATGATTGATGATGCTCAACTCATGGGATTATGAGTTGGGTTTTTTTACTTGGTCACAATGAAGTGTGCCAACATTGGGTTTTAATAAGATCGGGTGGTGTGAGAGAGAACACCTATTATTTTACAATGAAACTGAGAAATAATGTGTTATTCCTTTTATACCCTGATTGGTGGAATAGTCTTTGTATGGATCTATTGGGAATCATTCGGGTCTTATAGAATTTCAAGTGATGTGATTGTAGTGATGACATGATGGGATTTGGTTCATGACTACTTGGCAGAGAGTCATAGGTCGATGGAGGATTTTATTTGGTAGTACCTCTTGCAAGGGGGTGACCATAAATTGGTATATTCTTGTTGGTGTGGTGGCCTAAATCCTTATAAAAATAGTATGAAATATCTATGATATGGTGATGATGTTGGGGATAGATTGGGGCGTAATGAAATAAAGAATCCAAGTTTCAACCTGGAGAAGGTGTTAGTGATATAATGAGTGATCATATCTTAAAACGAGATATGTATGTCCCTTGGAAATAGAAACTATTTAGGATTCACTTTAGTATTTGTATCGAGTTAATCCATATAGTGGGGAGAGAACCATTTGACATATGAGGTCATGGACTTCATTATGAGTTTAATTTCATCAGATTAAAATGATGATGTTTTTATGTGTCAAGAAAGGGACTGTTATTTTTGTTTCATACCTAGAGATCATGTGTGAGTGGGAAAACCATGTCTATCCATTGAGTTTCATGATGGGAAGATCATGGTCTATGGTGATCTATTGTTAGTTTTCTTAGAGTAGTGAAAATGAATATCTTGTATAGGGAATAGTCATATCATCCATGGGCATGTGACCCTCATGTTAGAGAGGTTGTTGATGCATGAGACCGGTCTCTAGATGGTCGTGATGATGCCAGATAATGATGAAAAACAAAATTCTATGCAATCTGGATTATTTTGGGGAATTTTGGAGGTTAATTTCTATGCAATGCTGGTCGGAGTATGAGTGATAGCTTCACACCCGAGATAGATTTCACTAATCTAAGAATGTTTTGGTTTAGTGGCACACTGGTGTTTTGGTGAGAGAAAAATTAGTTGTGTGAGTGGTCAGTGATATGATAATGGAATCACATTGGAGGTTAGGGTTAGACCTTACTGTGTGTTAAGATGATCATGGAATGCCTCTAGTGATCAAGAAACCATTCTATAGTATTTCAACAGTTTTCCAGAGTTGTAAGATGGTCATTCTTGATATGGGTTGTCTATAGGAGGTCCAAACTAATTTTTTGGGGAATTATATGGTTTGGGTTAATAAAAACATTGGAAATGTTATTTGGGATACAAAAGTTTGTTTTAGGTTTTGACCTTGATTTCATAGAAATTCGGTGTGTCCAGGATTGTACCTGGATGATGAGACTCACTAATTTTAGCTAGAAACTTGGGATGTGGTTTCCTAATAGTTTTTTCATTATCATGGGCAGGATCTAGTGTTGTGTGTTGGGAACCTTCCTAGGAACATGTTTGGAATGAAAAAATTACATTATTATAGGTGATTCCAATGGTGGGGAGTGCCATTATTTGGAATTTTCTTAATGAACTGAGACTTATGGTGGAGAGAACCTTAGGACAAATGATTATTTATATGAGTAAACCTTGTGTTTATTAGGATTTATAGGTTTTGTGAAGTTCTATATCATGGTCTGGGAAATGAATTTGAGGAGCGGATCATGTCTCGGTGGTTTGATCATCTTATGTTTGACATTGCGTCACAAGAGCATGGTTGGAATTTGAAGATAGAGAGAAACAAATTGAATTATAATTGATTACTGGGGTATGTTATTATTTATAAATAGAAAAAAATTAAGTCTTATTGGAAATGAAAAGTGTTATGACAGGGAATTTTTAATACCCTATGTGTAAAAAAGGGTCTTGAGTTTCAATGAAAATTTGGAATTTTAGTTAGTTGAGGTTCAAATTATAAGTTGAAAATCAGAATAGAATTTCAAATCTTAAAACCTAATAAAATATGAGTTTTTTAATTGGGAAGAGAATCAAGGGGCACTCTAGAGGTTTATGTGAGCACTAGAGGAAGGTCAGGGCGGGTCAGGTTCCCACTGTAGCAATCGGCTTTTTGGTGGCTTGGCCAATATCCCTATAGGGAACTAGTCTAAATGGTTGGATGATAGAGTCTCATGGCTATCCCATAACCTATATATGGTGTTTTAAGTGGATGAAAACCTTGTTATTTTACCCGATCCACCCCTTTTCTTAATAATCATGGTTTTGGTCGTCATTTGGCAAGTAGAAACTATCCCATTCCCTCTCCTTCCTTTCCTCTTACCATAGTGGATGTCCCTTGATCCTTCTCCATTTCAATTTTGATCAGGTGTGACCAAAAGTTTAAGGTAAGTTTATGAGTCCTCTTGCACCCAGTTTTCATTTATTTAAGTGGTTAGTTCTTCCTCCCCTGTTTACTCTAATATGAAACATTTCTAGGGATTTTTTTCTTCTATTTTATCATTTTATTCCAATTAAAGATGAAATAACAGATGGTATTAGATGAGAATACTCTCATAAGGTTAGGGTAGGTGGTCCCTAGATTTAACCCATTTCCTTGCTTCATTTTTCAATTAGTGTATTTTACGATTACTCTGGCCTTTCTATGCATTGAACTAATTTATATCAAACCATTTAATCATTCTCTATCTGAGTCAAATTCCCTAGTTTAATTTCTATATATATATGTTAAAGAAAATTACAAGTGGAATTCATTAGATAGGAATTTTAAATTAAATTGGTTAAATAAAATGTTAGGTATTTCTAATAATAGAAATATGAGATGAATATAATAACATAGTGTGATAACAAGTAATTAAGTTTTAAATAAATGGTTGTGAAATAGAATTTTTACAATCATTGATGATCTTGAAATGTAACATCAATGCATTATATAGTTGCCTATAAAATAAATTTTAATGATGATTTGATATCATTTAAATTCCTTGGTGAATAAATTTCCTTATTTTATAATTGAGAGATGAATTTGATAAATAAATTGATTAATGTGAATTAGTATCCTATGTTTTATAAATACTAGAAAAATTAATGGTTGGAATTAAAGTTATCTGAAATGTTTTGGTTTGAAGAATGGTAAATTATGTTTTTTAGTTGGTTATGGGTATTAGGATGTGATATGATTATTATAGATCATGGTTTCCTTGGTAAATTTAAAATAGTGAATAATGATGTATGAATTAAATAGACGCCTTTTAGAATGAATTCATAACCCATATCATAAAGAAAAAAATGAGTGGAAATATTGATGCTTGATGACATGGGAATTCCTGGATGAGATAATAGATTCCATATTATTTATGAATATTTTTAATGATGGTATGAGTAATAAATTTTCCTATAATTTATTATGATTGGGAATATCATGATAAATGCTCAGATTCCATGTGAATTCTAGGATGGGAACTTGGGTTCCGTGTGGTACTTTATGTGTGATACTTGATAAGTGATTTTAATTTATTCCATTAAAAATTAATAAATTATTCATACTATATAATGAAAACTCTATGAATTGTAATCAATACATGTTGGTTGGGAATTACGAGATGTGAACTTAGATTCTATGGGAATTCCATGACTAGCGCTTGGATTTTTTGTGATATTTGATGGTTGAGAATGCCAAGATGAGTACATGGATTCCATGGGAGTACTGGGAGAAGTGTTCAAATTTCACATGATGCTTCATAATATTAGGGAATGGAAGGATGAGATCCTGGATTCTTTGTGGTTACTTGTGGAGGCACAATCATCTTGACATACTCAGAGACACCCTGAAACTATACGAAGTAGGTATGACTAAACACATGTGTCATTATAGAGTCTGGACATCATTTATGCCTTATTTACATTATATAATTTAGTTTCAATTACGTGTAACTTCTGTATACACCGTACTATCATACTGGTAATTTTAGGGATGATATTATAGTGTCCTATAGAGTTACACTCACACCCTACTTAGGACACCATGACACTTGGGTTCCTGAGTATACACCATTATTGATCATAGGTGATGGGTTAGGTAAAGACCTGATGTTGATTATTTTTATATTAGAATGCTTTTATGGGTATGGGATATAGAACTAGGAAACACTCAAGACCATTATAGGATGAGATTTTAGTTATGTATTATTTTGTCTTATGGTTTTAATTTCATATGATCAATCCATGGGGGATTCATTCTGACATGTATGAAATACCCATTTTTTATAGCTTTGTGATGATTGAGTTATTTTTTAGAACTTTACCTGTCTAATATGTGATGTCTATTTTTCTTGGAATACATGTTTAACATTATTTCTATAGCTATAGATTCTCTAACCATAATGTATAGTCTCTCAACAATATCTTCATAGACCCTCACTATTATTTGGTAGTCTTTGGCATAAGGGGAGGCATACCTGAGGTGATGTGGCTCCACCATTCTTGAAAATGGACCAAGTTTCCTTGGATGGGGGCATTACAATATATTTAGATATGTATACTGGAAGTTTAGTATTGAAGTATATGTTATAAAAACTTTATTATAATTTTTAATGTTATTTAAGTTTCAAAATCAACCAAATAGAGAAAAATTTTGTTACAATATTTTTAATTTTATGAAAGATATCATAGAACATAGAAAAAATAAAATTCTATTAAAGGTATCTATTATATGTATCTATTTTTTAATATATACCCTTTTAGTTGAAATATTTATTAACTATTTATTTAATTATATATTTTCAATACAATTTAGCTAATTCTTGTAATCATTTACAGAGGATGTAACATATTCATTTCAGGAGGAATGGGCATGTTATATTATGACTCAATATTTACAAAATTATATGAGTGGTATTTTTTATATCTTATTTATTTAATTTTATTATGTAATTTTTTATTTTTATGATCAAACAACATGATCAATTTAGTGGAAAGTATCTCAGATTGTCATGATATCAGTGTGTTTGGAGTGACAAAAAATGCATTATTTTGATTTAAAATGTATATTTAATTTTAAAAAAGTGTCACATGATCAAACCATGAAAATCCACTTGACCTGCAATAAAATTATAGGACAATGACCTTATATTTATTTAGGATGTGTATTTATTAGCCACACATCATTATAATACATGGTTGAAATTGAAATATTTCATCAGTTGTATCTAGAAGATAGCATTACATTTTCTAATGAAATTTCAAATGTAATATCTGCATATACTGAAAGATTCATTAAGTTTATGATTGAGAGATAAATGTAACAAAATATCAGAGTCCAATTTAAGTAATAAACCAAGATTTTGGTTCCATGCGATGAAATATTGTGTTTTCTTATCCCTTACTTTTGAGGTTTACTAGGGATATTAATTAAAATATTCTTATTAAATTTCAAATTTATGGGATGAGAGGATATTTAATCTCATTAAAGTAAAATCTTGGTATGTTAATTAACAACGAAAATGTATCACATATTTTGGGAGGATAATATGGAAAATATAGGCTTAACCCAATATTCAAGTATGTGGAAACATATAATTAGTAATATAATGATTTAAAAATAAATTTTATTTCAATAAAATTGAATCATAAATTAATTTTTTTTTCTTAGGAATGTAATATAATTTTATGAGACCTTAATTAATTTTTCAATTTGTAATGAAAACAATTATAATTTTAAAATCAGTATTTTTTGAATAAAATATTTTTTTAATTAAAAAATATAGATGTCATATTTATAAAATTATTTTCATAAAATGAAGACCATTTTTTAATTCTACACATCAAAAAATTGGTAGGTCGAATCTTTGGGATTTTTCGAAAATAGTAGAATATTTGGTGAATAGTGAAATTCTGTAATTTATGGTATTGGATAAATACATGAATTATTAAGTAATGGATGGTGTAGTAACCATTATTTCAAACTCACATACAGTTTTTACTACATTTAGTCACAATAACCAACACTATTCCTAGTCTTTATCCAAAATAATTAACAAATGAATTAAATAATCCAAAACACCCCTCTCCACCACTATAAATACCACCCCTCAGCACATCTTCTCCTCACACCTTCAAAGCCTAGAAGATTGTCTAATTTAAGTCTAATACCTCTCCTAAACCTCTCCCTCATGCTTGGGTCTTTCTGGTCTCACTCAAAATACCATTTCAATGTTCCTTAAGGAGGTTCTCAAGGAGAGGAATTCAAGAGGCAAAATATCATTTTGTTATATTAATTTTATTTCAATTTCTTTTCTTTTATTATCCTTTAATTACCTCCTATGTACAAAATTTAAGGAAAAATCAAGTATATTATATATAATTTAATGTTATTATGATTATGGTATATCCACAATCAATTCTTTTATCTTCCCTTTTTTGTTCTAAAAATGCTAATGTCGTTCGTGAGGTGTTGATTCACCACCTCTGTGGTTGATGATTATTTTGTTTTATAATATCACCTTCAATACTGGTCATAAAACCTTTTTTATGGTTAAAAATAATAATATGTATATTAAAACTCATTTAGTGTTCTTTAACTAGTATATATATAAATAATTTTAATTAACAAAACAAAACTAGTCTGTGATGACCGAAAAAACCCCAAAATAATCCAAATTGTTATTATTGATGTTTTATCTAATGAATCATCCTAATATATGGAAAAAATGATATATAAGACAATTAAATATTATATAATTCCATTAATAACATATAATTACAATTTTGGATAACTATTCCTATTTGACATGACCTTTCATACATGTATACTAGTAAACTGATCATGAAAATCAAGTAAACAAACACTTATGGATGATGAAATTGAATCTTATAACTCATTAAAAAGAGAATAAATGAACTGAATAACATTATAACAAATAAAAAACATGTTTAATAGGTTCTTAATTAATTTATTAATGAATTTAATTTCATTATACAGTATGTTAAGTACAAGTGAAGAACGCTTTTAGACAAAAGGTACAAGATTCTCCCTTAACTTCCATTTTTCATTCAGGTTACGGTTTCTATCTCTACCCCAATGTAATTCTTATTTAGTTTTATATAAATATTATGAATTCTTTTTATATTTTATGAACTCTTTTATCCATATCATTTCATCTTTTTTTGATGGAATAATACATTTTTAATTAGGCTCCCCTTTCAATTCCTCTTGGTAAGTTATCCTAGTTAAAGGGTACTTCCCAATTTATTACTCATTTTCATGTTCCTTAAACAAAATGTTTTATGATACAATTAATTTTCTAAAATCAATATTTTTATCATGAAAAAAATCTTAGTTAATTTATTATTTTATGCAAACAATTAATCATTTTTTTGTTTTAAAGTCCCTTTAAAAGTTTCCCTTAAACCGCACTAAAGAGGCTCTTTTTTAAAGTTTATTAAAAAATATATTTACATTATTTCACTTAATTTGGACATAATTTATGCCTCAAATATAATTTCATTTTAGTTACCTTTTATTTTCTTGGATATACATATTTATAATCTCATTTTTATGACAAATAGAAATTTTTTTTCCAAAAGAACTTTTTTTACTAAGTAAAAATTGTATTTTTCTCAAGAATTCCACAAAGATTTATTAATGCATTTTCATCTATTTGAACACTGTATGTTAAATCTTATTCATAATTTTTATTGATATATTATTATTTCATATAATATATTTTATTGAATGTTTTATTATTTTGTTTATTGTTTAGGGAATGTTTTTAACATTTTATATGCTAGATTTAATATGAATGTATATGCTGATTATGTTTCACCCCTTTGATATGAGGAATGTATTGGACTTAGAATGTGACGAGTGAGGCCCTCTATATCATCTCTATGCATTGGTAGGTGTTATGAGACAAACTGTATTGGTTTTTTTATGGATTTATATGTGGTGTCTTGGAAGAATCTATGATAGTAAGTTTATCATGTCCTACATTATGCATTCCATCATTAATATACAAGTAATTGATATTCCATGTGACTATTAGACTAGTAAAATATCTATGGTTAGGTTTATTTGTCATGTGATTATTTATGGAATTATTTAATTAGATTTTATTCATGCCATATTATGCACAACGTTATGTTTTAATGGTATGTGTGTTTAGTTATTCATCATGCCTAATTGTGTATGTTTATTTATGATAGAATCCGCTATATTTATTACCATTAATGAGAATTTTAGATCACCCATTTATTATGTTTTATTTATACCTAGGATGCCAATATGTATATTATGAATGAACTATAGATATAATCTAGGAGTTTATGGGTGTTTCCAATAGAGTTTATATGTTGTATATCATTTCTAGGTGTAATGTAATACTTATGTTTGTATCTAAATTTCCCAATCTATATAACTATTTGATCCTTTGGGATGTTAACACTTGTTTATAGTAACAATGTAATAAAATGGGGAATCGACTTTGGGATACTGGGGTCATGTTCTTTACTCTTGGATCATCAAAACCCACTACGTTATGGAAGGTCCCTATAGAATATAAATTGTAAGATTTACCTATAGATCATTGGGAATCTCCACCATATCAAATTTTCTTGGAAAATATAGAGGGTTTTACAAGTGACATTGTTAAGAAAATAACCCCACCATATTCCCTCTTTGGTGAGAACCCCCACCACCAACTTGAACTATATGGAAGACACTTGGATGAAGAGGATATGAATCCTTAACCATAGGGGAGACATCAATAGAATCCCTAAATTGAACCTCTTATAATTTTGAGCCAACAAGACCGTACCTGAGTGGTAAGGGCTTCTGCTTGGAATCCATGAGACCCAGGTCAAAACCGGGTGGAGGTGAATTTCTGGGTCACTATAGTAGTACTGTAGCAGTTAGTGTTTGGTATTGTAGCAGTCAGAACTATTCACCCGATTTGGGCCTACGGGTCTCAAGGGCCTTCATCTCATCAAATTCCTTTGGGCCACAAAGAACATGGAGTAGCCCAGTTCACACAGATCATGCACCAAAAGAGGATAAAAGCCCCAAAAGTAGCATCCACCAAAAGCAGAGCTAACCGGATTGAAAGAATGAGAGGGTATGGAAGCCGCCATCAGGACCAGGCACCGTGCAGCTTTGTATGGGGAAATTCTAGCCAATCAGCAATGCTAGGTGGGGAGCTTGGTGATCAATGATGCAAAATCTAGGGAGGGGCAGTTCTAGTGTGTTGGGCCTACGGGTTAAGTAATGGGCATGGTATGCCTCTAGGCCTTCGGGTCATGTATTGCGGGTCAGTCGGGCCTTGTACCGTGGGCCTAAGGGTCTTGTACGGTTTCCCCTTCATCCCTTAAAAGGGTAATATTCTTTAATAAAATAAAAAAGAAGGCCTTTGGGCCATTCGGGCAAGCTCTTAGACTTTTAAAGGTACTATATGTACATTCCCTACATTAAGAGCACCCTCAACCTGGTATCTCGATGGCACCGTGGGATTTCAATGAGGTATAATTATCCAAAATTCCAATTATATACTTAGAAACAAATTTAATAACTTAAATATTAACAATACTTTAGTAATTAATAGGTGCATGCACATATCGTGACATTAGGAACCATGGACTAGAGGCCTACTTGTGGCCACTAGGAGGAACCCATACACTCATCTATATCTTAAGCCCATGTTTTTGGTACCTTCACATTATTCATGGTCATAAAATACTGAATATCATAATAATCAAGCTAAATTAATAGGATCTATCCAATGATCTATTTAAGAAATCATAAAATATATTATATATGACATTTAATTAATTTAAATCTATATCAATAATAGGAAATCAATAATATGACATGTGAACCTACATGATTATCCATGATGAATGAACTCACCCAATCTATCTAATCAGGCCAAGAGAAAATCCCATAAAATATAAAAACACAATAATAAGGGAAAATACCATGAAATTAAAACATCACAATATTAAAATGAAAACCCCACTACCCTAGTAACTCGATGGCCCCCTATACAGGCATTATCTAGAAATAATCACATCTTTACACTTCATATTAGTCTTTCATATCTCTATCATAGCGAGCCCCAAATATTAAATAAAATAAATAATAGTCTCCAATACAATTTTCTAATGCCTCAGACTAGATCACAAGGTCTGAGCTGGATAGCCACATGACCTCACATTCACCTCCCTTTATGAAAGAGGCTTCCGATTATTATAGGGCCTAAGAATCATCATTGGGAGATTATTCACTCAATATTAGGTAACCATTATCATAGTCCAATACAATAGTAGTAGTAGTAATAATGTTAAACAAAAAAAATAATACATAGAAAAATAAATACTAACCTCACCCCATGAAATATTTGAATGAAATAGAATCACCAATATCCCATCCCAAAAGGAATCCCCACATGTGGTGGATTGATATATAAAAAAGAAAAAATTAAAATAATAATAATAAATAAACCATCACTACAAAAGATCTTATAGTATGTCATTATACCTCCTCAGTGCCTATCCATCTCCATTTACTCAGTAGTCTTCTATAAGTCCCTTTCCATTAGGTTATCCATGACTATAAAAGTTGGCACATGAATTGACGTTCTTGTGCATGGTGTGGCAATAAATATAGTAAAAAACCACCAATATCCCCTTAGTAAAAGTGTACATGTTTTATAAATTTAGTTTTTTCAAAAAAAATTAGATAAATAAATAACCTAGAATACACATCCGACCATTATTCACTAACTAGGCCTCTATGAATTTCTAGAGATACTTGCTTTGGCCCCATGCTAGAATGAAGTGTTGAATGGAACATTAAATGAAAATAAAAACATATAATATGCCTTATCACTTAAGGAATAATATTCTTTCTCATACCTGACCTAGCCCTTCACACTCAAGGGGGTTACATCCATGTCTCACTTCTAACCTTATCACTCATGGTGGACCTAGACACCATAAATTAGGCAGTATGAAACAACAAAAAACATGTATATAATGACAAAAAAAGAAATTGGAATCATCACTTAAACACTTTTACAAACTTAACAACCCATTATTCTCTCACTCAAGCCCTAATGACTCCCTTAAGGTCAAAATTATTTATTGGACATCCATACTATTGGGAATGAATCTAGGTGAGGATACTACCTTAGCCAGACATGACCTGTCACTCCTCTTGTAAGGGGTCAACCACACATACAAAAATGTACCCACTAATATTGATACTAATAGTATATTTCTCATAGGTATATACACACAGACACACCCACACACCCACTTCCAGGTTTTGTCATACAACTTCATACGAAAGCTAAAACATGGTCAAGACTTCATACCTCAAGATTAAGAGAGAAGGCTCTCAATGTTTAACTACTTGATTCAAGTTAAAAATTCTAGAAACCTAAAATCAACCCCAAATAACAATTTTTATGGTTTATATAAATAAAACCAAGAGATATAGGAAGAATAAGGTAATTAGGGATTAGAAAGGCTTAGTTTTTTCATGAGAGAACCTACGAACAGATTAAACTTTAAACGACCAAGATATGGGAAGGGAGGAGCTCAAATTAGTAATTAGGATTTCTCCATATATCCTAGGATGTATAAGGGTCGAGAGGAAGTAGGAGGAAGGAAATAAGGGGGTCAAATAAAAAAAATTCTTATTTTACCTAAAAAACTACACATGCATATGGTTGCAACACAACCTTATGGTTTCAATGTGATCTACACCCCCATTAGGAATGGTTTAAGAATGACCTTTGGGTCACAACACAAACTATCCTAAGTAGAGTTCATATCCCTCTATCTAAAATATCACAACCAGAATCTCTAGACTTTTTATTTTGAGCTTCCCACCATAGTAGGCATCACGACATGATACCCAATCATCATGATAATACTATCACCTGTAGTATAATTTCAGCCACTAACCAAGTTTGATCCTTTGAAACCTGCTCCTGAATAGTCATGACAACTAATAATAGTAAAGAAGCATCAATATGCACTTGAAAAAAAGAAACATAAATATAAACCACCTTGTAATTAAAGGAAAGTTACACACAAACCAAACTTCTATCCATATTGATTTAAGAAATATAATACTACATACCATAAAATAACTCATAATTATCCAAATGAATTTATTAAAATAAAAATAATCTTATTAAAAAATTATTAAAATATAATAATATAATTTATAAAAATAAAACTCATTAAATTATAAAATTAAAAAGCTATTGATAAATTAATAAAATCATAAATATATATATAAATTATAAAAGCATATATATTTTAACATGATATAATTATTTTATAAATGTATGTTAATTTATATAAAATCATAAAATCTTGTATATTTTATAAAATTATATATATTTTATAAAAGTATATAGTTTTTTGAAATTATACAAGTATAAACATATAATATTTAAGTATAAAAATTTATAAATATTTAAAACTATAATGGTATATAAATCTATAAACATATAAACTTTTAGAATAATAAAATTTATAAATGTTTAAATATATATTATATAACTATAAAAAAAATATACTATATAATTTATAAAATTATTTAATTTTCTAAATGTTTTAAACTATAAAAGTTTAAAAATAATAATAGAATCATTCATATTAATTAAACTATAATATGATATACAATATAATTTATAAAATTATATAAATTTATATATATATGAAACTATAAAACTAGAAATAATTAATAAATCTTTATATATAAATTATATAATTAAAATATGATACATTATAAAATTTATTGAAGTGTATTAAATTTTTAAATGTATAAATGTATAAATTTGTAAATGATTAATAAAATATTATATATGAATTATATCTGTATAATTCAATATACTATATTATTTATAAATGGATATATATAAGTAAGAAATAGTGTATATATATGTATTAACATAACATATTATACTTATAAAAAAATTTAAATTTATCTTGATTAGTATGTATAATGTTATAAAAGTAATTATTAATATTAATAAATCAAATAAAAACACTAATTAACAACCCAATTAATATTCATTGTTAGAAAAAATTCATTTGAAAACTATGGATAATAACAAAATATTATAAAAAATCATCAAATTTTAATTAACACCCAAGACACTATAAATCAATTTAAAAATAATTAAACATACTAATAATCATATAACTTTAATATAAATTTGAATGAATTAGTTAAAAATCAAATATAGAATGTTGATTTTTGAAGGTAGATTTAATAGTTGAATTATAGCGTGATAGTCGGAATGATACTCGATGATGTGACAAAATAAGGTTGATGAAATGGAAAGAGATTGCTGGAGGGATGCTATTAGAGTTTTCAGGAGAATCACAATCTATGAGAGGCTTCTAGAAGAACAAAGAAGTGTGGGGGGGGTCACTGATTTTTTACTCAATTTTTACAGTTTTTGAAAATCGTAAAAATAGATTCTCTATTGTTATGATTACTTACAAATATTAACAATATCATTTTTTAGATAAGATATAATTATATTTTATAAAAAATATACCAAGAAATATACATTTTTACTCTTAGATAAACCAAGAAAATAGATATGTGAATGTATCCCAAAAATATAGTAGTGGATCTCACCATGTCATATTTAAACCCACCATGATGTAGTTCTTTAACTCCATAGAAACATGATATAAAACTGTAACATTTTACCTACCTTCTGTTGTCCAGAATTGAAACATCCAAACTCCAACATATCATTCTAAATAATTATGATGTTTCTTTAAGAAAACATGTCATTTTTATTCAACCAAAAAATCCAGTAATTATAAAAAAATCATCTAAAACCATGACCCGTAACTACAACATTTTAATTTTACCACAACATGATTCCATAAACAAAAAAAAATGTCTCTAACCTATGTAAACCAAAAGATAAACCACTCTTTATTACCACTAAAACAAAATGAATTTCTTCTAGTAATTTCAGTTCATACTTTACAAGGACATGTTTGATACTAACCATATCATGGGTTTTGTTTCATATTGATTTTAACAAAACATTAATTTTAACTAACATCTTATTCTCTAACACCCTTAAACTCACAAAGTAGTTAAATAGAATTCTCAGATCTGTATAATCTATTTTGAATTTGGATTATTTAATTTTGATCTAAATGTGAAGATTATTATTTCATCACATAAATATTTATGAGATAATAAAGGTTGTGTATGATAATTACAATATATAAAAAGAGTGGACAAACATAATCCACAACTGAATGATAAAACTAATGAAATTGTAACCTAAATACAAGCTATTATTATTTCTTTCAAGATTTTGGTTGTCACTATGAGGAAAACCTTTCTATGGAATAAACAATTTTGAGAGGGATTTAAAAGATAATTATATTTCTTTCTAAAATTCTCAAAAACCATCACGCTCACAATAAATCTGTGTCATTTTAGAGCATATAAAAAGTGATTGTAATGAAAATTTTAATGTAAAGTTGTTTATCTAATGTTAAAAAATTGAATTATTTTTTTATTTAAATTTTTTTATTTAATCTTTTTATGTATATAAATTGTTTATATTGTGTTAATATTTCATTATTTAGTTTAAATTATTTAAAGTACTTATTATAAAATTGTCATACCATGCATTACATACTTGGGATGATGGTATTATATTTAGTTTTCATCATCCTTAACTAAAATCTATTATGAATTTATAATATTTGATTTAGAGATAGAGAATAGTTTTCACATTTTAGGTTAGAGAGTTATGATGTAATTAAAATATCACTTGAGAAACGTTTCCTTAGATAGAGGGACTTTGGGTTATACTACCCACTATCCTAGAGGCGTATACCTGGTCTAAAAAAGTGGGGATCGACTACGCATCACTCTAAGCTTGATCATATGGGTGTTGTTGATTTCATATTAATATAATCATTTTCATGAAGGTTTTTACATAAATTATTAATGTAATGTATTTGGATATGTGTAGATATTCCTATCTTATATTATTGGAAAAATAACACAAACTGTGAGTTTTGTAAAGAGTTACATATTAATATGTTTTGAACATATTAATTTTGTTTGTGGAATATGAATTCTAAAACTAAATCCTTATAATCATGCATACACATAGGAATAAATAACGAGATAATAAATATTTCATGTGATGTAATAATTATGGATTTATGATGTATGTCAAGTATATTAAATTATAGAGATAAAGAAAAACCACTTAAATACTAACTTTAATATTCATTCAAAAGAAAGAACATGTAAAACCTAAATCATTTAATTTAGTATTTTCATACCAAAGAAGGGTTCTAATGGATTATATTATATATAAAATAGTATATGATGATAAAAATAAGAGTTAGGTAACCTTATCCCACTATGAATATTGGCTGACACTTAGTTGGGAAACCTTAAGATTTTGGATTCTAGAGTAATAGAGTTAAGGTTATCCATATGATGTATTTGGGAAAATAGTTTTACAACAACTATAAAAGAGTCATATTTTATTTTATTAGAATATTGGATTATCTAAATAGGTTATGTGATGAATTTCATACCAAATTAGGATCATTACATAGTGAAATATAAATATTGGGATATTACAAGTAATGATCTATCATGTCACTATTTTATAGGGAATACATTGATTAAAAGACCTTAATAAAAAATATAAAATAATATACCCATCTATATTTATGTATTTATTTTATATTATGGAAAGAATAATGATTATAATTTTGAGATATCTAGTTTCTATAACCTATGACATGATACTAAACTGGTATCAATTATTGATAAGTGTTCTCCAAGAGAAGTATCCTAAGCATATGGATTTGACAGCTATAGAAATAATTTTACCCAGTTCAGACTCAGGGGTATTAGATACTAGGTTTGTATCACACATATATTCTTATAAAGACCAACTAAAAAATAGGATAGAATTTAATAAAGGTTATGTATATCATCATGCTGAAAATGGAACATGGTTTTCCACATTAGAGGTTGACACTCATGATTTAATTCAACCAAGTGAATTCGTTCTAAAATTAGAAAAATATTATTATGTTCCTACTATAAATAGAAATTTTATTTCGGTAACTTATTTAGATAAGATGGGTTTTTTTTTCATTATTAAGGACATGATTTTTTCCCTATATATGAATGAAATGTTTTATAGCATCAAGAATATGATAAATGGTTTATACATTCTATAGTTTGATAATGATATCTACAAAATTTAGAATAATATGGTTAGAGTTTCTTCTATTAACACTTATATTTAGAATTATTTCCTTGGTTATATATATTAGGAATATATCAAAAGAATCTAAAGAGATGGGTAGTTGACTCATTTAATTCTGAATCATTTGATAATATGAATCTTGTTTCCCTGAAAAAATGTAGATGGGACTTTCTTAGTTGATAAGGTGAGAGGGATAGTGTACTATAGGTATTTTTACATAGTTATGTATGTGAACTAATGAGAACTCCAATAATTGGTGAATATAAGTACTTTATAAAAATTACTGATTAATTTAGTAGGTATAGTTATGAGTTTTTAATCATACATACTTTTGAAATATTTGATGAATTCAATGAGTTTTAGAATAATATATAGAATTGACTAGAAAAAAGTATTAATTGTTTAGATTAGATATTATTAGTGATATTTAAAATAATAATTTACAGAAAATCCAATAGATTATGGAATTATTTCACAAATAACTCCTCCAAGAATACCTCAGTGTAATGTTGTACTAGATAAGATGAATCATACCCTGTTGTAAATGGTTCGATCAATGAAGTGTCCATGTGACCTTCTAATATCATTCGATAAATATGATCTAGAAACGAATGAATTCTTAATTAACCATGTTCCATCCAATGTAGTCATAAATAAACCATATGAGATATTTACAAGGAAGAATCCCAATTTTCCTTTTATAAACATTTGAGGCTTTGAAGAATATGTGAAATAATTTGCTTTTGAACAAATTATCCTTAAATATAAATAGGGTTTATTTATTGTTCATTGATAAGAAAATAAGAGATATAAATTCTATAATCTTACCAAAAAAATATTTTTAGATCTAGATGATGTTTTCATTGAGAGAAAACACATCAATATAGGAGTAAATGTGAGGGAAGTTAAAGTTTGAGAAGTTCCAAACCAATAATCATAATGAATTATTGAGATGGAAATTGAGATGGTTCCATAAAATGTTATGGAAGAAGAACCAACTCATGTTACACAATAAACATTATGGTTTTCTAGAATTCATTAGGATCCTATGAAAATTGAATTTCATATTGAAATAATTAAATAAAAGTTATTTATAGATCATGAACTTACTAACTACTAATATGACATTTAGAGTTTTTTTAAAATGAATAAATTCCATCAAATTTGAAATGAGATTCGTGTACACTAATCTAGTTTAGAACATAGTCTATAAACCTAAATGGGTGAGACCCATTGGATGTAAGTAGGTTTTTGGAATGAAAATTATCATAGATGGTAGAGTATCTGCCTATAAATATCAGTTGGAAGCTAAAGGATTTAATCAAAATAATGGTATTCATTATGAAGAAACATTTTCTCTATTTATGTTGATAAATTCAATTTGGAAATTGGTTTCCATATAATAACATGATGATTTTTAGATATATTAAATAGACATGAAAACTACTTTACTAAATGATAATTTTGATAAAGATATGTATATGACACATGATGAATGATTTGAAGTAACAAATTACCATGATATAGTTTCTAAGTTATGACGCTCCATTTATGGATTGAATCAAGCTTCTTAGAGATGGAACATCTAGTTTGATAATAAAATCAACGAGTTTAGTTTAATCAATAACATATATGATTCTTATATATACAAGTGAGTTATTGGGAGTCTTTTGACATTTTTTATACTGTATATTGATGAAATACTACTTATTGGAATTGACATCCCAGATTTAAAATCTATAAAGCTGTCATTGAGAAGATTCTTACCAATAAAAGACATTTACTACTACAAATATGGCATTTATCAGCGCTTGAAAAATGCATTAATAGTGATAAAAAAGTGTTGTTAATCGAGGCGAAGATAGGGGGTCCCTTTTATCAGTGCTTAGAAAAGTGTTGATAAAAGCCTCTTTTATTAATGCTATAAAAGCACTGATAAACGACCCCTTTATCGGTGCTAAAAAAGGTGATGATAAAGGGGTCCTTTATCAGCGCTTTTTTTAGCACGGATAAAGGGTACCTTTTATCAGTGCTTTTTTTAACGCTGATAAAAGTTAATATATATATATATATATATAATGTGTGGAGGGAGGAGCTTTTAACAGTGATTGACCCCCCCCCCCATTTATCAGTGCTTGGAAGACCCCTCCCACTCTCCCGGGCGCTGCCCTTTCCCGCACATCGCCCAACATGCCCGCATGCACCTCCTTGCTTCCACCCGAACTCGAACCCACGATCTCCCCCCTTGCGGACCTGCACCTTTACCACTAAGCCATTTCTTTTTTTTCTCTATTTAATGATATATATATATATAGTTATATTTATTTTTATATTAATATAGATTCATATTAATATAAATATATTTAGTTATATTAATATATATATATATATTCATTTATTAATATATATATTTATTTGTATATTAATATATATTAATATATATTAATATATATTTATATATATATATATAGTTATATTTTTTCGTATATTAATATAGATTCATATTAATATAAATAAATTTAGTTATATTAATACGTATATATTTATTCATATATTAGTATATATATATTTATTCGTATATTAATATATATATATATAGTTATATTTTTCTATACATACATTCATTTGTATATTAATAAATATTTATAATATTACTTTTAAATACATTTATAAAATATGTTTTTTATGTGTGTTTATAAATAAATAAATACATACATACATACATATATAAAACACACACACACATTCACACACACACACACATATATATTTACGAATAAATACATATATATGTGTGTATTTTAAAATCCATAGAATGTAAAAATGACTGTAAATTCTAATCCAAAAGTTATGGCTATTTGATGTTTGAGTTACATTTTTAACTTATTTTAGATCATTTATTCATTTTTTTGATTTTTTGTGTCTTCAAATTGTTATTAAATGATTATTAATCGATGATAAATAAGAAGTTCTTAATTAATAATATTTTTTTAAAATATTTTAAAGCCATTTTCACTAAATTTATTATATATTAAATGTAATAGTATATTTATACTTATCTAAAACATATTTAAAAAATATATATTATATTTATATCAATATAAATATAATTATATAACAATATATTATTTTTCATGATTTTTATAAATATAAATTTTATCAGCGCTAGGAAAAAGTGCTGATAAAGCCCCCCTTTATCAGTGCTACTAAAAAAGCGCAGATAAAGGCCCCCCCTTTATCAGCTCTTTTTTAGCGCTGATAATGTTTTTATCTTCCCTTGCATGTTTTTGTATTAGTGATGGGTGAAGCATTTTACAAATTGGGTATAAATATATTTAGATATTGATCAAATTGAACACCTGGACTAGTCAAAAAACCTATGTTGGTAAATTGTTAAAGGGTTTTATCTTAGAGAACTCTAAGAAGGGGTATTTACTAGTATTTTATTGCATGAATATTAGGAAGATTAAATATCCTTATAAATAGTAAGAAAATATAGATATAATTCCCTATTTATCTTCTATAGGATATATCATGTATGTTATGTTGTTCACTTGAACCAAAGTCACTTATGATTTCAGAAAAACAATTAGATACCAGTCCAATCATGTTGAGTCACTAGATTACTATTTATAATATCATTAAATTCTTGAGAAAAAATATCAACATATTAATTTACTTTAGAAAAGTGAATGAGATCATTATAAGCGGTTATATTGATTTTAGTTTCCAATCCAATAAATATGATATGAGATATCATTATGGTTTTTTCCCTCAATGGTGGAGATATCCGTTAGAAGTGTTCTAAACAAGACTATATGGAAAAATAAAAAATATAGGGGGAGTATATCACTACATCATATGATATAAAAAAAATACATGAATTAAGAATTTAATCACTGAAATTGGTTGTGTCCTTTCATTGAGAGAGAAATCATGATTTATTATGAAAAAAATAGAGTTATTTCTCAATATAAGGAACCCTAACCTCAACAACTTATAAAAAAAATCCTTTAAAAATACCATATCATCTTATAGATCATTAATATGGGTGATGTGAAGATTTTTTGGGTGTCTATAGATGAAAATATAGTGTATTATTTTAAAAAACCATTAACAGAAAAAAAAATGTTGTTCATATTGAATCTCTTTATATTAAATACGCGAGGGATTGGATGTAATGGTTGTAAAATATATCATGATTTTAAAATAAAATAAATATCTATTTATCATTATTTCATGTGTATTATGTGTTTGTATATATATTTATATTACATAAATAGTGGAATGATAATATCCTTTGAAAGTATGACCTTGAGTTATCCCTAATCGATGATCATTATAGAGTATTATAGGTTGTGATGAAATTTTAAGTAAAACATTAAGAGAAACTTTTATACCATAAAAAGAGTTATATACGATACAAATAATAGACACATAAGATGATAACTATAGACTTATTATCTAGACCAACCCATGAAATAAAATAAAATCTTATGTAATATAATCATTGATGTTCTTAGAGGTCTATGATTATTTTGAATACCCATTACCTGTAAAGGTACTTATCATCTAAACCTTCATACTTTGATACCTTCTTTACACTAGATATGGGGATGATCCAATCAGGGGTGGCTGGGTATGTTGTTGATTATGTCATTAGTTGAGTTTAAATAAGATGGAATTTTTCCACTAATATTACAAGAAAATAAATCCTGACATATGATTGAAATAGTTTTAGTAAAATCATGGGTATTATTACTTGAGTGACAAGTGATGTTATTAGTTACATGGATGAATGAAATATGATGTATTCATTCATGATGGTTAGTCTATTTCTCAGAATTATGATTGTATAAGTTGGACTATACTTGATTGAAATGTTCCATGTTTAATATTCACTCGATACCATAGAAAAAGATATTATATAAGTAATAATACGACATTTACAATACATGTTGTGGTGGAAATGTTAATACGAATATATAATTGTTTTTTATTGAGATCATTCTTGAATTCTTTATAATTTTAGTAGCATTAATGTTTTTCTAGTGGCTATACTTTGATTAAAATAATAGATTAGGGAATTCATAATTGTTTTCAAAGTTACAAAATACCATAGGGTCACACATAAATCACTTCATTGGGTATATATTTTGGTATAAGGTTTTTTTAAAAAAATTGAAATTGTTAACAATAACTATACCAAAAAGAGTTTGGATAGATTCATAAGGAGTTCCAAATTTCTTGATAAAGTATTATTGGAATTAGTGAAATTAAGATATTGTTGAGTTTTTTCTCTAAATCCCTAACCACAACATAGTGAAATTCACCACACCATGGTCTATGATTTTAGTTGGTATTTGATACCATATCATGTGCATTCAAATAATGATATTTTATATCCTTCAAATGATTCTCACTTATTGGTTAAAATATTGATTTCAACCTATTGACTCCTAATATGATAATTAATAGATACAAAATTGATTTCTAATGTATTTTAACAATCATATAAATAAATAAGTTTAATACCAATGGTTTCACATTTCAAAATGTTTTAAACATTTTAACTCCAGGAGGATCCTCAATTAAAAGAAGGATACCTATATAAAGGAGATTCAGGAACATTATATTATACTCTATAAAATATTATCCACTGTGGCGGTTGAGTAGAGACACCACATTCCAGCAGGTATAATTATTACATAGTAAACTTTCTAAGACGATTATGATTCTATATAAGAGTTTCATGATCCATAAAACCATAGTGTTGAATTTACAACCTGGTTTGACTATGAAAGAAGCTTTCTAAATTCAAAAATTGCGACAAAAAATTAGTAATACATAGGTGAGAAAACTCAGGTGGAGTGCCTTTGATATCTTATAGATAATTATCTAGCTAGGAATTAGTTCAACAGTTTAGAGTAGATCCCCTACTCACAATCCATTTTGTGTCCTTAATAATTTTGCTGAAATAATGATTAAGAGAATCAAAATAGAGGATGCAGGGTGATATTTATTACCATGAAAGAGTCTCCCTTTCAATCTGTTGGATAATAAATCAGGGGAATAATCACAAGAAATATGAATCTAGGTGAATTTCCCAATAATCCCATCATTGATGATTGTTAGGTATTTAAATCCAAGATCCCCCAAATTCAGTGGGCTTAATGCACTCCATCCATGCAACAATAATCAATTTATTTTCATAAACTGAACTAGTCCAAATGAAATTTCAGACCATGCCCTAGAGTTCCTTGAGAAGGTCCCTAGGACATATATAAAGTGAGAAGGATTAAAAAAAATTAGAAGTGATTATAGAGTTAACAATGCATACTCTTGCATCTTGAGACATAGCCTTAGCCTTTTGTGGAGACATTTGATTAAAAATGCATAATCATATGTCTTATAAATGATTCCTTTTCCCATTTCCCTAGAATAAGGGGACACCAAGACAATAAAAGGGGAGGGACCCTCTCTTCACTTCAATACTTCTTGTTATCCTGTTTTGTCTGCGAATGGATAATCTATCCCCAAAGACAATAAAGGATTTATCACAACATATGCTCTACCTAGTAACTTCCTCATAATGAGAAAACAAGGCCTTCACAGAGGATTTGTTCTTTTTTGAGTCCTGACCAAGAAAAAGAATATCATCCACATATAAATTATGTGAGGAGAAAAAATAATTTATACCTGCTTTTGTTTTTTTCGTATATTCCAAGTGGATCCAAATTATTAACAAATTTACTAAAATAATATCCAGTAATGAAAAAATAAGCCCTGAGAGTGGACCCCCCTATCTCACACCTTTGGTGCACAAAAAATAACCTCTAGGAGCCCCATTCATAAGAATGGACTGCCTTGAAGAGCTAATAATAGTGTAAATGAGTTTGATGAACATGTAATAGAATATATACCTTTTGATAAAATCAATCAAGAAACTCCACTTCAAGGTATCAAAGGCTTTGGATACATCAATTTTTTGAGAAAAATTACCATTATCCATTTTCCTCATCATTAAGTTAACATCTTCGGAGGCAATGAAGAGACAATTATGAATGGTTATTCTAGGAATAAAGCCAAACTGATTCATGGTAATGTGATACTTGAAAATTCCTCTTATACGATTCATTATAATGTTACTAAAGAGATTGAGAATTATGTTTCCAAGGGAAATGTGCCTTAAATCCTTGATATCAAGAGCATTCTATTTCTTGCGTATCAATGTAATAATACTTTCATTGACCGCATTTGGAATGTTGGAATGGGTGAAAAATTCCCTGATGGATTGAGTTACCTCATCTTGTAAGATATCCCAATAAAACATAAAGAACTTATTAGTGAATCCATTAGGTCTAGGAGAACTATCCATGTTGAGAGAAAGTAGATTACCATTGATTTCTTCTTTGGATGGTGCAGTTATAAGGGCTTGATTATTAGGGACCTCAATACAAGGAGTAATATTATCATCCATTTTGTGTGTGTTAATCTGTCCATTGTCAAAGTATAATCCCTTGAATTGATCCACCACCACCTGATAAGTCTCATTTTCAAAGGTGAAAAGGTTTCCATTTATGTCGATTGACCTTCCCCTGCTTGATCTCTTTTCTCTTTATGCATCCTTTGAAAAACTTTTGAGTTCCTATCTATATATTTAATCCATTTGACGTTCAACAGATTTTTCCAGTCTTTCCTTGATCATAATAAGATCATCAATCTTATTATGAGCTTGTATATCAGCCCGAGAAGGGGTATTCTGCTACTAATTCATAATCTGGTTATGATAAAGACAATTCACACCTACTTTAAGGTCCAAATACATCTTAGAGAAAGAAATTTTTTATCTAATCCTTGAGAATCTTCTGAGAATTTTTAAGATTACTAACCAACTATTGAAAGTGGTTGCTGACTGGTTCAAGTTTCCAGGACTCCAGTACAGTTTCCATGCATCCAAGAATCACGATCCATCTATTATTGAATTTAATTGGGATAAGTGATAACCTTATAATGTGTGTGGATATTTCCACCATGATTTGATTGTTATTAGAGTGATTTTTATGAAGTGTCAATCCTGATACTCCATTTGTAGTAGCCCTATCTTCCATTTTGAAAAAAAAACATCTATCAATATTACATTATAGTCTACCATTAAGAGTGCATATTCTCTATTTGAAGTCATCCCTGACAATAAGAATCTTAAAAAGGTTACAATCATAAATACATGAGGATAATTCAATAGAGGAAATGCAATTGAAACAAGATCTCGTTTTCTTATAGTTTCATAATAGTATTGAAGTCCCCATGTATCACCCATTTTTGATTCATACTATCTAAAATTTCTACAATTTACATCCATAAATCTCTCCTCTTTATATAGGATGTAGACACATAAACAAAGGAGACTGATAAAGGGAAACTTGAAATGTTGTAGGAAATGAAGATGCTTTGATCCTTCTTTTTAGAACCACCAACCTACACACACTTATTCTAGAAAACCCACAAGTGATCCATGTCTAAATCATGCATGTTTTGTGAGACAAACTTATAACCAAGAGTTCTCCACTTGAATGTATTCCAATTATCAAAGGCTAATTTTGGCTCAGTAATTCCCATCATCACTGGTTTATAGGCCAAGATTAAATGTCTACGGGATTTTTCCATAATGGGATTCCCTAGCCATTGAAAATTCTAGAAGAATATATTAATTATTTAAGGGTTTTACCCCTTGTATGGGGGCCTTTGTACTATGCCTCATTCACCAAGCCTTGTCCTTTCCATCCCTTATTTTTATTTTTCGTACCTTGCTTGCTGTTTTCCATTTAAAACTCCTCTTTATTACCACTGACCATACAGTCCTGGAGCTGATTCCTTGATGAGACAACCTCATGCTGGATGTCATCAACATCATCACACCAGAGACTGCCACTCAGAGGAGTGAATATATTGTTGGATTTATCAACCACTATAGACTGATCCATAAGAGATTTCTTTTTGGTCCCCTGGGAGGTAGGAAACTAAGAGAAACCCCCTCCTGTTCATTAGGATTAGTTGGATGAAAATGATTACCACCAGATCATGTCACCAGTATGCTTGTGTCTTCCACATTTGGAGTCGCACATGCAGCCTCCTCTAAAATCTTGTATTGTGGGAATTCTATTGGAGCATACTCATATGAATTCATGACTGGATGCTTCATTTTACATTCATCCAGATTCTTAGCATCAAGATATGTCTATATGTAAAGAGTATAATGTTACTTTTGCATGATAGTATCATCATATTTTTTCATACATGGGGGACCAACAGAAAAAATAGGCTGCAATTTCCCAGTCACATCCAACAGTTGTGCGATATCCTGTGTAGCGGCTTCAGTTTTCATCAAATCAGGCATGAGAATCCCATATTTTCATGTCTCTTTATAATTGTACACATCAGTATTAAAAACCTTTATTTTATCATTAGAATAAACTAAATTCATACATTTATATTGAGGAATAGGCTCATTCATCCTATCCTCATTGGAGTCATCAGTGACCATATTAAGCCTAGACTCAGAATTCCCATCAGATGATGGTTGACCAGGTTCACAGATATGCATAAAACATCCTTTTTATTCCCACCTAAGGTGTCAACCTTGGAATCATTAACTATATTGGAAATTTTATTCTTCCCATTCCATTTCTTTCATAAATCCTGATCATGCCCCTTCAAGTTACAAAAACTACATGCAATGTCCCTTTTACATTCACTTAAGGAGTATCCAAAAAAAAATTCAAGTAGTGAAAAATTTGGTTTCCTTTCATACTGAATTTCAAGATGAATTGTATTTTCTCTTATTGTGATCACAACCTCTTCCACCAAAGTACTAGACATGTCAACCTCTACCAATATTCTGGCATAGTTCCCAAACATCAGGTTGTCTGTTTTCATGTCCATCATAATGGGGTTCCTAACGAATGAATACATATCCCAGAGTATCCATAGGTTCTAAGAAATCCAATTAAGCTTTCAAATATGAATCCACACCTAATTGTATGTGTTTCTTATAGATTCAACATCAAAATTTACATCCAATTCCTGAATTCTCATAAATAACAACTTTAGAGATATTGAACCCATACTCCAAGCCTATCTCTTGAAGTATTCTAATGGGAAGATGAAATGATAGTAACCATGACTCATCTCTATCAATTTACATTCATGGAAACCCCATACTTCTGTAATTCTCTGAGTGAGATCATGATACTTCCAAAATCTTTCACCAATTGAGACAATAACACACATGATTATAGAGTGCTTTCATAATCTTACCCTCTCTTTAACGACATCCTGATTAGTGTCCACATGTGAAATTATCCCCTTTCTGATGACCCTTCCAGGAGAAGGTATGTTGAATTTTGTAAAGGATAACGATGAAATATATTTGGAAAATGCCACAAAGTTCCTCTGCGGAGTAGTAAGAGGCCCATTATCATGTTTCTTTGGATTTCATTTGGCCACATGATGAAAAATCTCACTATGTCCGACGTAGTCAGGTATTATAAATTTTTATGAAGATTCAGTGGGATTGGAGTCTTTACGCGATCCATATTCATGAGATTTAGGGTTTTCTCATTTTTTCCCACTCCCCATGACCTTCCATCATATTTTTCTCATTGTAACTTATACTTCGACTTATTCTTAAGGATCTTACTACGGTTTTTCTTATCCTAGTTTTCAAAGGTTACCTAATCCATACTCAGATACCAACTATAATGAAACATACATTTCATACATAGATATTACTTCTAAATAGAATAATATTCATTTCAAAACATAATAAAACCACATCAGGACCATATAGGTTTAGTTTCTTTGGAAATTAAGAAACATAAACAACTGGTTCATAAAACATCAATGTCATCTCCTAAACATTCCTTCATATCTAGAACCCCTTTTTGATAGGTCTTAATTAATAGCCTTATTCACATCCTAGAGAAAAGAAACATAAAAAACGATGAGCTCAAATTTTTATTAAGGGAGATATCAATCATATCATGATCATAAGATATAATAACATAAGAAAAATATTTGAAAATTTATATCAAAGATAATGATATCATATTACGATATAAAACATATAAGTTCATAAATAACATTCTTCAGAGATCATAAAATGAGACCTGAAATTTTTTTCATATAAATAATCATAGAATATCATTTCCATATTAGTTAAGGATCATTTCCAGACCATCATAGTGGACATAGTCCTTTACTGAACTGAGTTCTGTCTTCATTTTATCCCTAAGTTACTTAATCATGTTCACTCCACATTACAACCATATATTACTAAACCAAGATAATTTCCAGTTCCATTCCTATCTATCTAATGAGATATAAATCTTTAAAAAATGAATTTTAGGGAGGTATTGGTCCCACCTATCACATAATGAAAACAATACATATGTGTTCTATAAGAACATAAATCATTCATTATATAATAGCCAATGAAAATAAATGGGTTTCCTAAAAATCATTAGATAATAATATAACCCATGGAAATAAATGGGTTTCATATAAACCCACCATTGGTATAATAGGTATAACATACTTGAAAATGACCCCATTAAAACATAAGTTACATTTGAGATATCATTTGAAAACAATTCTTGAGTAAAACATCCTTTATTCTTTGAAAACATTTTATTTACGTAAAATTCCACAAAGTTTTAAAAGAAAAAAAATTATTTAAAAATAAACTTATAAGATTCTAAGGTAATATTCAAGGAAATAAGGTGACATGAAAGTGTAAAATCTTGTTCATTCTGTATAAGTTTAAAGAAAACATTCTTCTTTTACTTTTTCTGGATAAGTCAAAAAAGTACCTCGTAGGGAAAATGACAAAATATTCCTTTTACACTACTTAGTAAAAACTTAAAAATGGGTAAGAATGAATGTAAAAAATTGTATAATAATGTTAAGAATATAATTGAATAAATTTTTAAGTAACATGGACATGGATGACAATTATACCCCAGTAAATACTTATGTATAAACAATCCCGTATAATAATGAGATTGCAAAATTATCCATTACATTAGGTCTGGGTTCTTTCATATGTATAAATAAATCCTATATAATGGATTAAATAATGTTATTAAATTATTCCATAAGTATATATATATATAAATATTTATTGTATCATATATGAATATATTATCACATGTTTAATAGTCTTTCATTATCACACTTCTTTCGGGTGTTAACTGCTTCATTTTCTTATGCATGTTTTGTTGTATAAGTTCTATTTATTACACATAGAATATAATATTTTCATTTAAATAATTATATTAAGGTAATATATATATTATTATTTATTTTATACATTTATATAATCATTCATTAAAGGTGATCATGTAGAATTAATCACATCACGTTGTGTAGACAGTAGGTCGTACATACGCACGAGCGATGATATCATTCCCTTAGTTGTAAAAAAGTATTGAAGATAATGGTATATATATTATTATAAAATTAATATTATGTCATAATATATATTTATATATATATATATATATTCCATCATTACATCTATAAAAGTAAAGTGGTTATGAAAATATAGATTACACCATGATGTGGAGACAATAGGCTGTATGTTTGCATGCGTGGTGATTTCATTTTTCCTAGGATGGATAGAAGATGTAATATAGTTGTTATATAATCAGAATAAAACCTAATAGTATAAGTGATACTATATTTACTATTTTATAATTGAAACAAAAAAGGAAGAGGAAGTATAAGAATAAATGATTTTGAGAGAGTCGGTAAAGGAGATTAACTCTTCTTCAGTGAGATATCTCTAGATCCCTCTTAAAGATACTATATTTGGTATTTTTAGAATAAAAGAACCTCTATAATGTGTCTAGGAATGTTTATAATGGAAATGGTTAGGTTATGGATGATCATAAAGGCTCAATGGGTTGTGAATAAATGAGGGAGGTGGTGCCCTTTAACAATTGAGGTGTGGGGAACCTTTAAAATTTATAATTTTTTTAATTTATAATAAATTAAATATCATTAAAAACACAACCAAAATGACATATATTAGAATATTATATGATATAAGGCTGTAATATCATCCACAAATTTATTTTATACAAGTTTTGGTATTCATTTAAACCTTATCATTTTAATTAACCCTTAGTTAACCGATTTTAATTTTAACTAAGGGAACTACTTTCTCAATTTTAAAAGATTGTACATTCCACTTTTTTATGTAAATTAGATAATAAATGACCAATTTATAAATTTTTTTACCATATTATAATTATTTGGTATTTTTAAAAATGTTTTATTATTTTTAAATAAATTAATAAAACAGTTTTTTGATAAAATATTAATAGTTTCAATTTTACACTATTCATTTATTGGTTTTTTTAAAATATCAAGATAACAAGTTAACTTCATAAAAAATATGTTATTATATCCCAAAATGTATTTTTAATCAATAAAATTCATTGGATATATTAATTCTCCAAAATTATAATTATTTTAATATTTTTAATAACATATTGTTGACATTTCCATTTATAAAATAACTACTAAATTAGTGTTGCATAATTATTTAATACACTAGTTTCTTTACTAAAAATTAAAACTGAAATTCCTTGATTAAGATAAATATTCCATATTTCATAATAATATTTATAATAGAATTTATATACTTCAAAATTCTATATTAAAAATAATATTTTATTTAATACTTGAATGTGGAATCATTAAATTTTTATTAAATAAAATATTATAAATAACATAATTTCATCCAAGTAGGCCAAAACGTCCAAAATAAATTTATGTCATGAAAATATGTTTATTAAGCTAAAAATTAACAATGATATTCTTCATAACACACATTTTCACCATGTGGACACACAAGAGATATTAATGTCAAGCACAATGACATTTTATGTCTTTCTTTGATTTAAATATTATATAAGTAATTTTGAAGGAAAAGTGTCCTTTAAATGACTTAATTTATATCCTTAAGTGGTAATGGTATAATTTCATTCATAAAATATTTTTTTTCATTTTTTGGGTCATTTTATAGTCTTTATAATTTTATTTTTTACATAAACAACCTAATTTACCCTTTATCGTGGTAACAATATTTACCATAGTTACTATATTGGACAAAAATAAAAGAAACTTATTTAATAAATTTTGACATTCTGAATCTAATTTCTGAATCTATTTTTCAAATTTCAAAACATATAAGTTGAATAATTTAATTCAAAATAAAACTAGTAAAATTATATGAGAAATAGTTTTTTGAAAAATTTCCTTTTAAAACATAAAATATTTTAATATTAAATTATTTTACAAAATACCTTTCAGAAAACATAATTATACTATTTTAAATTTAAATGAACTAATTAAAATTTAAAACAAGTTTAAAACATAATAAGAACATGTAAATACTTTTAAAGAAAATAGGGTTTCTTTAATAAAAATATGTATTTAACTAAAACTTGAAACTTACTAGAAAGAACAAAATATTTTTACCAAAGTAAATTTTGACATCCAAATTTCAAATAAGAAGCTTAAATTTCATATAAAAATTGTAAAAGTGTCAAAATTAGATTTAAAATGTGTTCTCTATTAAAAGGTGGTTAAATTACCCTTTTAAAAAATATCTTTTTATTCGTAGAATTAGATTTATTCTTATATTATTTCAATAAAATATATTGGATGAATATAAATAATATTTTATTGAATATATAAAATCTCTATTTAAATATTATCATTCACTAATTTTAATTAGTTTAATTTCTAAAGAAAAAATGACTCTAGGAGTATAAAAATAGGAATATTTCTTTTACATTCAATTGGTTTATATTTTTGTTTCTAATTAACCAATGAATTCTCAACTTATTTTCATAAGTTAGTTATTTATATTTATTCCTACCAATTTAACAACTATGTTATACACATCACTTTATACCATCTTTAAATTTGTTTAAACTCACAATTTTGTGCAATGCAAGCTGCTGAAGAGTTAATGTTTTTTAAAGAGAAATATTTATTAAAATATTAGGGTGTTACAAAAACTATTGTTTTTTTATCTTGAGCTATGGAATTTTAGGATTGTGAAAATATGTGATGAGTAGTAGTGAATTATGAACCTTATGGGTTATTTATAACTTGAGAGTTGGTAGGATAGAGTAGTTTTTGACTTATATGTTAGAACCCTAAGTTAGGTATTTTTCATGCTAGATTCCATGTGACTTTGATGAAATGATGAGTGTTTTTTCTATTAGTGGTGACTCTTATGAGGCTTTTTTCAGGGGATATTTTGTAGGAACTAGTGACCCTTGGGTACAAATAAACATCTTTAGCGAGTATTTTCGAAGATAAATAAAAGGTTAACTAATGATAAGGGTTATCCTGGTCTAATAGATGACTAAAATTATGTGAGGTATGGTAGATGCCTAAAATTATGTGGTAATTTCATTTTTAGTGCATTCGAGTTTTGGTGTAGTCTTGTTTAAGCACCCTGAGTGTTAATACCTTGTATCTAGGATAGATTTTAAGGGTAGGATCATTATAATTCTAGAAATTACTTTTTATGGAGGTGCTTTTGATATGATATGACATTATAGATGAGTTATTTGGGTTTTTGGAATGATGATAAGATGACAATTGGTTATGAGTTTAGCCTTGATACATGAAAGGCTTTATGCCTATTATATAAAGGCATCTAGGATTCCTGTAGTTAGTTAAATTGACATGCTAGAAGATTTTTCTACTACTTGTTTAGGTATGTAATCCAATGATTAATGATGCTCAACTCATGGGATTATGAGTTGGGTTTTGTTACTTGGTCACAATGAAGTGTGCCAACATTGGGTTTTAATAAGATCGGGTGGTGTGAGAGAGAACACCTATTATTTTACAATGAAACTGAGCAAGTATGTGCTATGCTTTTTATACCATGATTGGTGGAATTGTCTATGTATGGATCTATTAGGAATCGTTTGGGTCTTATAGAATTTCAATTGATGTGATTGTAGTGATGCCATGATGGGATTTGGTTCATGACTACTTGGCAGAGACTCATAGGTCGATGGAGGATTTTATTTGGTAGTACCTCTTGCAAGGGGGTGACCATAAATTGGTAGATTCTTGTTGGTGTGTTGGCATAAATCCTTATAAAAAGAGTCTGAAATATCTATGATATGGTGATGATGTTGGGGATATATTGGGGTGTAATGAAATAAAGAATACAAGTTTCAACCTAGATAAGGAGTTAGTGATATAACGAGTGATCATATCTTAAAACGAGATATGTATGTTCCTTGGAAATAGAACCTATTTAGGATTCACTTTAGGATTTTTATCAAGTTAATCCATATAGTGGGGAGAGAACCATTTGACATATGAGGTCACGAACTTCATTATGAGTTTAATTTCATCAGATTCAAATGATGATGTTTTTATGTGTGAAGAAAGGGACTCATATTTCTGTTTCATACCTAGAGAACATGTGTGAGTGAAAAAAACATGTCTATCCATTGAGTTTCATGATGGGAAGATCATGGTCTATGGTTATCTATTGTTAGTTTTCTTAGAGTGGTTAAAATAAATATCTTTTATAGGGAATAGTCATATCAGCCATGGGCATGTGACCATCATGTTAGAAAGGTTGTCGATGCATGAGACCGGTCTCTAGATGGCTGTGATGATTCCAAATACTGATGAAAAGCTAAATTCTATGCAATCTAGATTATTTTGGGGAATTTTGGAGGTTAATTTCTATGCGATGTTGGTCGGAGTATGAGTGATAGCTTCACACCCGAGATAGATTTCACTAATCTAACAATGTTTTGGTTTAGTGGCACACTGGTGTTTGGGTGAGAGAAAAATTAGTGGTGTGAGTGTTCAGTGATATGATAATGGAATCACATTAGAGGTTAGGGTTAGAACTTATTGTGTGTTAAAATGATCATGTAATTCCTCTAGTGATCAAGACACCATTCTCTAGTATTTCAACAGTTTGTCAGAGTTGGAAGATGGTCATTCTTGATATGGGCTGTCTATAGGAGGTACAAACTAATTTTTTGGGGACTTATATGGTGTGGGTTAATAAAAACATTAGAAATATTATTTGGGATACAAAAGTTTGTTTTAGGTTTTGACCTTGATTTCATAGAAATTCAGTGTGTCCAGGATTGTACCTGGATGATGAGACTCACTAGTTTTAGCTGGAAACTAGGGATGTGGTTTCCTACTAGTTTTTTTCATTATCTTGGCTAGGATCTAGTGTTGTGTGTTGGGAACCTTTCTAGGAACATGTTTGGAATGAAAAAACTACATTATTATAGGTGATTCCAATGGTGGGGACTGCCATGATTTGGAATTTTCTTAATGAACTGAGACTTATAGTGGATATAACCTTAGGAAAAATGATTATTTACATGAGGAAACCATGTTTTTATTAGGATTTATAGGTTTTTTGAAGTTCTATATCATGGTCTGGGAAATGAATTTGAGGAGTGGATCATGTCTCGGTGGTCTGATAATCTTATGTTTGACATTGCGTCACAAGAGCGTGGTTGTAATTTGAAGATAGAGAGAAACAAATTGAATTATAATTGATTACTGGGGTATGTTATTATTTATAAATAGAAAAAAAATTAAGTCTTATTGGAAATGAAAAGTGTTATGATAGGGAGTTTTTAATACCCTATGTATATAAAAGGGTCTTGAGTTTCAATGAAAATTTGGAATTTTAGTTAGTTGAGGTTCAAATTATATGTTGAAAATTAGAATATAATTTCAAATCTTAGAACTTAATAAAATAGGAGTTTTATAATTGGGAAGAGAATCAAGGGGAACTCGAGAGGTTTAGGTGAGCACTGGAGGAAGGTCAGGGCGGGTCAAGTTCCCACAAGTGAAATCGGCTTTCTGGTGGCTTGGACAATATCCCTGTAGGGAACTAGTCTAAATGGTTGGATGATAGAGTCTCTTGGCTAGCCCATAACCTATATATGGGGTTTTAAGTGGATGAAAACCCTATTATTTTACCTGATCCACCACTTTTTTAATAATCATGGTTTTGGTCCTCATTTGGCAAGTAGAAACTATCCCATTCCTTATCCTTCCTTTCCTCTTCCCATAGTGGATTTCCCTTGATCCTTATCCATTTCAATTTTTATCAGGTGTGATAAAAAGTTTAAGGTAATTTTATGAGTCCTCTTGTACCCAGTTCTCATTTATTTAAGTGGTTAGTTCTTCCTCCCCTTTTTAGTCTAATATGAAACATTTCTAGGGATTTTTTCTTCTATTTTATCATTTTATCCCAATTCAAGATGAACTAACAGATGGTATTAGATGAGCATACTCTCATAAGGTTAGGGTAGGTGGTCCCTAGATTTAACCCATTTCCTTGATTCATTTTTCAATTGGTGTATTTTGCGATTACTCTGGCCTTTCTATGCATTGATCTAATTTATATCAAACCATTTAATCATTCTCTATCTGAGTCAAATTCCCTAGTTTAATTTATATATATATATGTTAAAGAAAATTACAAGTGGAATTCATTAGATAGGAATTTTAAATTAAATTGGTTAAATAAAATGTTAGGTCTTTCCAATAATAGAAAGCTGAGATGAATATAATAACATAGTGTGATAACAAGTAATTAAGTTTTAAATAAATGGTTGTGAAATAGAATTTTACCATCATTGATGATCTTGAAACGTAACATCAATACTTTATATAGTTACCTATAAAATAAATTTTAATGATGATTTGATATTATTTAAATTCCTTGGTGAATAAATTTCCTTATTTTATAATTAGGAGATGAATTTGGTAAATAAATTGATTAATGTGAATTACTATCCTGTGTTTTATAAATACTAAAAAAACTAATGGTTGGAATTAAAGTTATCTGAAATGATTTGGTTTGAAGAATGGTAAATTATGCTTTTTAGTTGGTTATGGGTATTAGGATGTGATATGATTATTATAGATTATTGTTTCCTTGGTAAATTTCAAATAGTGAATAATGATGTATGAATTAAATAGATGCCTTGTAGAATGAATTCATAACCCATATCATAATGAAAACAATGTGTGGAAATATTGATGTTTGATGACTTGGGAATTACTGGATGAGATAATAAATTCCATTTTATTTATGAATATTTTTAATGATCATATGAGTAATAAATTTCCATATAATTTATTATGATTAGGAATATCAGGATAAATGCTCAGATTCCATGTGAATTCTAGGATGGGAACTTGGGTTCCATGTGGTACTTTATGTGTGATACTTGATAAGTGATTTTAATTTATTCCATTAAAAATTAATTAATTATTCATACTATATAATGAAAACTCTATGAATTGGAATCAATATATAGTGGTTGGTAATGATGAGATGTGAACTTAGATTCTATGGGAATTCCATGACGAGCGCTTGGATTTTGTGTGATATTTGATGGTTGAGAATGCCAAGCTGAGTACATGGATTCTATGGGAGTTCTGGGACAAGTGTTCAAATTTCACATGATGCTTCATAATATTAGGGAATATAAGGATGAGATCCTGGATTCTTTGTGGTTACTTGTGGAGTCACAATCATCTTGACATACTCAAAGACACCCTGAAACTATACAAAGCAGGTATGACTAACCACATGTGTCATTATAGAGTCTGGACATCATTTATGCCTTATTTACTTTATATAATTTAGTTTCATTTACGTGGAACTTCTTTATGCACTGTACTATCACACTGGTAATTTTAGGGATGATATTATAGTGTCCTATAGAGATACACTCACACCCTACTTAGGACACCATGGAACTTTGGTTCCTGAGTATACACCATTATTGATCATAGGTGATGGTTTAGGTAAAGAACTGATGTTGATTATTTTTATATTAGAATGCTTTTATGGGTATGGGAGATGGAACTAGGAAACACTCAAGACCATTATAGGATGAGATTTTAGTTAAGTATTATTTTGTATTATGGTTTTAATTTTATATAATCAATCCATGGGGAATTCGTTTTGACATGTATGAAATACCCATTTTTTATAGCTTTGTGATGATTGAGTTATTTTTTAGAACTTTACCTGTCTAATATGTGATGTCTATTTTTCTTGGAATACATGTTTACCATTATTTATATAGCTATATCTTCTCTAACCATAATTTATATACTCTTAACAATATCTTCATAGACCCTCACTATTATTTGGTAGTCTTTGGTATAAGGGGAGGCATACCTGAGGTGATGTGGCTCCACCATTCTCGAAAATGGACCAAGTTTCCTTGGATGGGGGCATTAAAATATATTTAGATATGTATACTAGAAGTTTAGTATTGAAGTATATGTCATAAAAACTTTATTATAATTTTTAATGTTCTTTAAGTTTCAAAATCAACCAAATAGATAAAAATTTGGTTACAATATTTTTAAATTTATGAAAGATATCATAGAACATAGAAAAAATAAAATTCCATTAAAGGTATCTATTATATGTATCAATTTTTTAATATATACCCTTTCAGTTGAAATATTTATTAACTATTTATTTAATTATATATTTTCAATACTATTTAGCTAGTTCTTGTAATCATTTACAGAGGATATAACATATTCATTTCAGGAGGAATGGGCATGTTATATTATGACTCAATATTTACAAAATTATATGAGTGTTATTTTTTATATCTTATTTATTTAATTTTATTATGTAATTTTTTATTTTTATGATCAAACAACATGATAAATTTAGTGGAAAGTATCTCAGATTTTCATGATATCAGTGTGTTTGGAGTGACAAAAAATGCATTATTTTGATTTAAAATGGACATTTAATTTTAAAAAAGTGTCACATGATCAAACCATGAAAATCCACTTGACCTGCAATAAAATTATAGGACAATGACCTTATATTTATTTAGGATGTGTATTTATTAGCCACACATCATTCTAATACATGGTCGAAATTGAAATATTTCATCAGTTGTATCTAGAAGATAGCATTACATTTTCTAATGAAATTTCAAATGTAATATCTGTACATAATGAATGATTCATTAAGTTTATGATTGAGAGATAAATGTAACTAAATATCAGAGTCCAATTTAAGTAATAAACCAAGATTTTAGTTCCATGTGATGAAAGATAGTGTTTTTTTATCCCTTATTTTTGAGATTTACTAGGGATATTCATTAAAAAATTCTTATTAAATTTCTAATTTATGGGATGAAAGGAGCTTTAATCTCATTAAAGTAAAATCTTGGTATCTTAATTAACAACCAAAATGTATCACATATTTTGGGAGGATAATATGGAAAATATAGGCTTAATCTAATATTCAAGTATGTGGAAACATATATAAAAAATTTCTAAAAAAATATTTAATAACAATCATAGATAAAATTATGAAATACAAGAATAAATTTCACATCATTTCAATATATTATGTTCATAGAAAGATAAAAAATACATGTTTTCTATTTTAAAAAGATATTTTATTTTAATAAATGCGTTACATTGTTAAATCTAAGAAAATAAACTTGAGTTTATTTAAAAATATATAAAAATTATTTTATACTAAATTTTGACAAATAGTAATGAACCACATGTTAATATATTGCATAACATGAAATATATGAGTTAAATTTCATTATTTCAATTTAAAAGTAATATTTTAGTTAAAAACTTGTCCCAAAGGCTCAAAACTAAGAAAACAATTGTCTTTTATCATGAATGTATTAGAAAACAATATTTTATTCATTTGTGTCCTACATGAATAGACCTTATATCATTTTGACACACATTGTTGTTAGATTGTCCTAAAGTGTATTTTTTAATTTGAATCATTAAAGAAGTTCAAAAAACATTTCACATGGTTAAAAATAAGAAAAAATATCAACTTATCATCAAACTATTGCAAAATGATTTCATATTTATTTATAAAATGTAATAATGAATCAACTGTCATTATGATTCATTATGTGTTTGGTATGACAGAAAGTGTGTTCTCTCATTATAATAGGGATATTTTTTTTCAAAATGTCCGTCAAATGCTTCAAAACCAAGAAAACATTCTCATATTGTTCTCATAGTGTAGGAAAATTACATTTTATTAATTTTTAACCAACATAAATGATCTAAATTTTGTTTTGACACATTTTTTGGTTGAAATGACCTAAGTTTATATTTCTATTTGAAAATTTTAAGGAAGTTAAAACACACATCACATGGTTTAGACCAATCAAAAAATCTTATATTAGTGTAAAAATCTTGGTAAAATATGTTATATTCATTTATGATATATAGGTTATGATCTAAATTTGTGTTTTTGTAGTATTTTCTGTCAATAAGTTAGTAAGTGATAAAACACCTGACTTTATTATGAATTTAATAATGAATAAGATATTGGAAGTCCATTATTGCTCCCAAGAATGCTTATTGATGATTTAAGTGAAGTTACCAATCAAAAATTTGAATTATGTTGAGAATTACTTTTTGAAGATTAAAGAATTATTAAAGAATATTTTATGTGGTTTCAGTACTTCCAAAGAATATTTTAAGAAGATATATTTATATTTTGGAAACAAAATTTTTATTTTTTAAAATCATGGAAGAAAATATATCCAATGAATTTCTAATTATAGATGTCACATTTTTGGATGAAGTGGATTTTAAGTATGATGATTGACGAACTATTGTACACATTTTTAAAAACATGGTAGTGGGTTGAAGATTTTATACACCAATGACGATGATTGAAGAATAAATTTCATTTGTGTTTTGAAGACTACTAAAATATTAATCTACATGAAGAATTTTTTCTTTCAATTCCAGGAAAAATAAATTTATTTTTTACATGAGTAATTTATGAGTATTTTCATTATATTATGTTAAATATGTTATAGTATTCTATAATAGGTATCCAAAAAATAGGCCAACCCTTGGAAACTCGGGACCCCCCCCCCCAACCACACATGTTGGACCCAAGGGTCAACCACATGGGAGAGGGTCAACCTAGCATACCATAGGCAGTGGGTGATAATCGGATTTCATAGTGACCACAAGGAGAATTCATGGGGGTGTGAATGGTTTGTGGAAGGCTATTCAGGGGATCGTGTAAGGGTGTAGCATGGATTTTTTTAGACATCTGTGTTCAAAGGGGCTATGGGTTTCGACCCTAGTGTCAGCTTGTGAGACAGAGGGAGTATGGAATGTGATCAAGTGGCTCAGGAACAAGTGAAAGAACTATGTAGGATCCCACAACACACATTCAACATTCATCTACTAAAAAACATATGGATAAAGAATATGTCTTTCAATCTATTTAGTCAAACCCATCAATTCCTTCCATGTCATCATCGTCAACCTTCGACTTGTGAAGGGAATTTGTGCATGTGTGAGTTTGAGAAAACCGATGTCCACACCACACCTGTTTCTGATTAATATCATGCCATATCTTTATACTGATCAAACTGAAATTAAGAAGACACTCAAAACACATTGAATCCACACATGTAATCTTTGTATTTCATGCATGAAAATATTCAATGGACATGATATAGATGAGGATTAAATAATTTATAGTGATCATTCCACTGAGTTTTCACATGAACATCACAGATCATGTGAAGAATTAATTTGGAGATCATGTATGTCCACCAAATTTCATGAAGAAACGTGTATGCATAATGATACCATTATAGAAAACATCTAATGCATGAATCCTTCAACATGTATATATTTGTTTCCCATAAATTCATTGCATGATAAAGCCTCAGTGTCACATAATAATGAATTTGATCACATGAAGTTGAGTACGTGATTAGGATAGCACCACTACAAAGCTGGAGAAACTATATTATATTTGACCAAGGTTCTAAAAAAAATATGTTTATATGTAGAGATATTTTATTGTTCATTAAATTATGAAAAATACATTCATTCTATATAAGTTCAAAAACAATTTTCTCGAACTTTTTCTAAACAATTCAAAATGTACCTTGTTAGGAATATTAAAAAAAGATCCCTTTCAAACAGTTTATTAAAAAATAACACATGGTTAAAAATTAATTTTTAAAATTGTAGAATATTTGTAAAAATATTTTCGAATTAATTTTTAAGAAACATGGACATGGAAGATAAATATTCCCCGGTAAATACTTATGTATAAACAATGTCAGATAATAATGAGATTGTGAAATTAACCCTTAACTTAGGTATGATCTACTTTATACGTATCAAAAACTAATTTATAATAGATTAAATAATGTAATTAAATTATTCCAGAACCATATTTATATTTATGATATCATAAATGATCATATTATCACCCATTAATAATATTTCATTATTCTTCTTCTTTCGGTTGTTAACTACTTCATTTTATTATGCAAGTTTTTTCCTATAAGTCCCAATTCAAGTTCATAGGATATAGTTCCATCATTTACAGAATGATATTAGAGTAATATATATTATATTTATTCATTATATACATTTATATAATCATTTGTGAATGGTGAATCTGGAAAATGAATCGCACTGCGACATAGAGATGGTAGGACGTACGTACGCACGAGTGATGATATCATTCCCTTAAAAGTAAAAGGGTAAGGAAATAAATGGTATTTTTTTCTATAATCAACATCATTTTATTATTATTATATATATAAATTATTTTCATCATTATACCCATTCAAATATAGTAGGGATGAAAAAATATTACACCATGATGTGGAGACAGTAAGTCGTACGTATGCACACATGGTCCTTTCATTTTTCGTAGGATTAATAAAATATGGAATATAGTTGATCCTTAATAATAATTAAATCTCCTAAAATAGGTGATAATTTATTTATTAATTTATAATGGAATCAACACATGAATAGGAAGTAGAATAAGAAATAATCTTGAAAGAGTCGGTAAAGACAATTACCTCTTCTTTGGAGAACTTTCTTTGGATCTCCTCATAGGGATAATAGGGTAGGTATTTTGAGAATATCAGAACCTATATAATTGGTTTAGTGATGTTTATAAGGGAAATTAGTAGAGTATGGTCTAGATTAATGGCACAATGTGATGCAAAAAAATGAATCAGGAGTTTCCTTTTATAATTTAGGCGAGGGGCACTTTTGAAATTTTCTCAAAATATTAATTTATAACCAATTAAATATCTATCAAAATATCTATAAAATCCCATGTATTAGAATATAATATGATATAATGTTTTAATATCAAAAACCAATAGATTTTAGACATGTTTTGATATTATTTATACCTTTCCATTTTAATTTACCCTTAGTTAACCTATTTAAATTTAAACTTAGGTAACAAATTTTTAAATATTAAAAGGTTGTTAAGGTAACTTAAATGAGTAAATTAAATCTTAAATGAAAAATTTATAACATTTTAACCATATTTTTTAATGTAATTTATGATTTTTAAATATTTTAAGAAAATATTATTTTGATAAAATATCAGTAGTGTCAATTTTGACACTATTGATTACTTGGACTTTTAAAAATATCAATATAACAAGTTAACTTCTAACAAAATATTTTATTATATCCCTATAATGTCAATTAAATCTAAAAAATTCATTTATCACATTAATTATCAAAAATTATATTTATTTTAATATTTTTAGTAACATTTCTTTGATATTTCCATTAATAAATTAATTATTAAATCAGTGTTATATAATCATTTAATATACTTATTTGCTCACTAAAAATTAAAAATAAAATATCGTGATGAATAGAAATTTCCTATATTTTAGAATAATATTTATAGTCGAATATATGTTCTATGTAACCATATATAAAAAATTATATATTATTTAAAACAAGAATGTGACATCTTTAAATCATTATTAAATAAGATTTCATAAATACCGTTATCTCATCTAAGTGATCCAAAAGTTAACAAATATTCATATCATGAAAATAAGTTTATTATGTTAAAAATATTAAATTATATTTTTCCATAACCTAACTATTTCTCCTTGTGGACACATAAGGGATATGGAAGACCAAGAACGTGACATTTTGTGTCTTTATATGATTTATATATTATATAAATCATTTTCATGAACATGTGTCCATTAAAAAATTTAATTTCAATCCTCAGGTGTTAAGGGTCTATATTTATTAATAAAATAATTTTTTTTTCTTTATGTTTTAGAGTCATTTTACAGTCTTTATAATTTTATTTTTATCCTAAATTATTCAATTTATCCTTTACCATGGTAACAAAATTTACCAAGGTTACTACTCCTTTGGGCCAAAAACAAAAAAGGACTATTTAATAAATTTTTAAATTTTGAGTACAAATTTTTCATCCATTTTTAAAAATTCAAAACAAAGAATTTTCATAATTTAATTTAATATAAAACTGGTAAAATGCAATTTTTTTGGACAAATGCACTTTGAAAACATAAAATGTTTTTTGAAATAAATTTGTGTATAAAATCCATTTAGAAAAAAATAATAGGATTCTTTTAAATAAAAATCAATTAATTAAAATTTAAAATTAATACAAAACAAAATTTGAACTTGTAAATACTTTAAAGAAAAAAATAGTAATAAAAATTACCATTTTCACTATTCTTTAAAAAATAAATGTTTTTAGGAAAAATAATTTTACGATAATTTTGACAAGAATAATTAAAAAAATTAAATTAATTTTGTCAAATAAATTTTCTAGAACTTCTAAAAATTAATATAAGAAATTAAAAACTCATTTATGAAAAAAAAATATTTTTTTGAAGAATGAAGTGATTTTACAGGAATTTTTTTGATCATTTTCTAAGCTCTTACCAATATATTCATATTGAGTGGAAAATTTATATTTATTTAATAAATTTGTTATTAAATTTATTCCCTTTAATTTAGTGGAAAGAATATAATATTCATTTTATGCTAACTGTGTCTCAAATTTTGTTTAAACTCACGGTTGTGTGGAGTTTAATATATTGAAGAATTAAAATTATTTAAGAGAAATATTTATTAAATTATCAGGGTGTTACAAGAAGAAAATTCATAGGTGATTGATCTATATTGTAAGATGTAAACCTCAGTTTTCCATGAGAACATAATATTCCCCCACCAGTGAAAGTCTATCCCAATTAGAGAGATCAAGCACCCATACTATAGTGGATAACCTCTATTTCAGGGAAAATATTTACCTCTCTGATGAATATGAGTCAGATCTATATAAATGGATCCCCTTAAAATAGCTTACTATGGTATGATTCCTACCCTTACAATATGCATAGGGAAACCCAGGGAATCCCAAAAAAAGAAGTTGCATAAGATCCTAAGCTATGTACTATCTTGTAAGACCTAAAGCTACTTAAAGATGGATGAGTTATATAGAATCACCTTTCCTATATATGAATCAGATTTGCAAGACAATTTCCTTCACATGATATGCAAGATGGGATAAAACACATAGCTACCCATCAATAATCCCATGAAATGATTAAAGATTCCCCTCACATCTAAATTCCATCGACCAGTGAAAAGTGTCCATAAGAACATCTTGTATAATTTAATGTTAGTTACAATGTCCTTAGCAAATGATATTAATACTCCGAGGAAAAAATTCTCATCCCATGAAGTTAAACTAAACAATAGATGCATCTCCACTGAATGGTGATTATCTATTTAAACCATCATCCATAGTTACTTCTTATCAAAGGACCACAATATCCTAGCCCTATTCAACCAAATTTTAGAGTTCTTCCACCATCTTTCTAAGAACCCCAATCACAAAACACAATTTTTTCATGAGTGTCTTAGGTTTCCACAATCATTTAATAGATATGGAGAGGATTATGGCCCCTCTACTTGACCATGCATATAAGCCCTATGGTATCATTCATAGTTGACCTTGACTAGTCAAATAGAGGCATCTCCTTCTTACAATAATGGTCCTCCAATCCTTATGATCCCAGAAATCATCGTAGTGGATCTCATCACCATATGGTGATTCATGATCATCCTTAGAATGATTTTCCCATATAATTACTGATGAACCAAGAACCTCGAACCATCATTTATGACATTATCATCTCCTACTCCAAATGATGTTGGAGTACTCTTGACCCTAAGAATCTTAATTAGGATCTTTTGTAACAATCCCATAATACCAGGTCCATGTGCATTATGTCCTTAAATTAATTCAATTTGGTTAAAGCAACACGACCTTTAACTTTATCCTAAGACGGTTCAAATCGAAAGAACCTAAAATTCTAGTGAAAGACATATAAAACTTACCAGGATCAAAACCCCAAAATGGGGGTTTTATAAAAATTCAAGTCTTTTATCACTAAAATATTTATCTCTAGAGTTTAGGAAAAAGTTAGAGCATGAATAAATAAGCTACAAATCCTGTAGGGCCTAACTGGTGGTCTTGGTAAAATCCATTTTATGCCCACTGGACCCCTATAATCTAGAAAATAGGTACATAAATGATTTATTCCCCTTATTGTGATAACATGTTCATTATGCGGTGACACAACTTTTAGGGTGGTCAAACCATTCTTGAGTATCATGTTTCCCATAGACTACATTCATGTCTGTGAAGTCTGAGTTAACACAACCAATTCATTGAGTTGATACACTTCTCCTAGAATCGCATAGCCTCGAGTCATTTATCTTGGTTATCCTATGTAGTGTATTAGTAATAGGAACTGAATTATCTAAAATGGACCTACTATAATTGAATGGTGAATAACACAATGCTAAATAGCTTGTTCCTAGAGGGTTTTTTGTCCTAGAGGAAAGGTTCCCCTTGAATCCATGAGCTATTTCCCCGACTATGTGCGATACTGGTTTACTCCATTACTAATGGTCGACCTGCACCCACTAGTCTCTATTTTTAATTGACTCACATATTCCTAGATCATTATTTACCATCCCCATGACCAAAAAATTCAATTGTATTTGACATACTTAACATTACATCATTATATATTGCACCCATTCTTAAATCATGGATGTGATATTTCATTATTGAACCTTTTTCATGTCCCGCATTCTGTGACTCGAAACCACATGATATTGGTCATGTGCTTCACATACATATTATAGAATGATGCCCAGGGTTTTAGCAGTAGGTCCAAACTAGAAGACCCTTAACCATAACAACATTAGGTCCAAGCCGAAAGACCCTATACTACAACAATAATAGGTCAAATCTAGAAGACCCTAAACTATAGAAACAACAATAATGAGATAGAAGAACCTAAAATACTACAACACATAGTCTGTGATAAGATAACATAAAATATAATATAATACAACCTAAACTAGAAGACCATAAACTACATCATCCATACAGTTTTGAAGACATTAAACTACCAATTAAATGAGAAATAATACTTTCTAGGTTGAAAAACTGAAAAGGGAGCCCTGGTAAAAAGTCAAGTCTCTTCTCACTATACATGCAATTTGTTTGATTCAACAAAAAATGAGTACTCATTAAATATAAAAGGAACAATACTTGTCAAGATAAAAACCCATAAAGGGAAACCTGAGAGAAATAGTAGTCCACATTCCCAAAGCTTTTCCCATATATATATATTAAGAAAAAGTAAAATTATAAAGATACAATGCTTTTTGGGACCATTATATGTCCATTGAAAACATAAATCTACACTCGTTGAGTCTACTAAACTTGGAACATATTAGATCATGTCTCTATTCTTCAAGAACCATATAAGGGTACCTATCTACTGATGTCCTTAAAATACAAGATACTTTCACCATCCTACATAACCATAAACTTCTTAGAGTGTCTTAATCTGTGTGGCTTGAAATGTGGCATGGGAGCTAGATCCATGCAACATCTCCACTAAAACATGGGTCCCTTCCCATGATTTCATCATATGGTGATGAAATAACATTTCATACATACAAACTAGATCTATGAATAATATTTATTTATATATTTCTCCATTCATGAACCTATATCCCCTATATACGAGCTTGATATGTATAGAATTCTTACATATGATAACTGTATATGACTTGATTCTCATTATTTTTCTATACATAAGAAATCTCAAGTTTCTTATTTGGGATCCATCCATAAATTCCATTATATCCCAATCCCTTTTCCATCCTATAAATTATACATATTCCAATTTTAGGATATCAATGCCCTAATACAAGGCTACTACTTATATTGGATTTAACCAAGCACTCAAGGTCAAGAGTCTCCTCTTAATTGAACCTAAAATCCCTTAGTCAACACATTACTCACAAATCCCCTCATAAGGTATAATATCAAAGACTGCCTTATATTCAAATAAATGGAAAACCAATACAATTTACCCTAGAATCAGATTCATTTCATTCTGAATTAATCCCATTATAGGGGAGGATTTTTTTGGCACCCATAATTGTGTACAAATAACTTTCCATCATAAATTTGATAAGTTTTAAGTTCATGGAAAAAATACAGATATATTCCAGAAGAAAATTTTGGCTTTGGATTTATTTCATAAGATAACCATATTATGTCCCTTCTTTGAATCAATTTTCTTTAGATAGTTACTCTAAGTATTTGTGTATTCCCTTAGTCTAAAAATGGTCCAGCTATGCTAACCAGCCGACTAGCTCAACCAAGGAACATGTGAGAATCACCTCAACCATGTTCGGTGTGCCAGGTTTCAAACCTCAATGATGGATCTATAGGTGGATGACATGCTGGTGATCATTAATAAAATCCATAGAGTTAATGAAATCGATGTAGAATGTGGGAAGAGTATGGAACTTTTCCTCTGTTGAAACTATAAATACATGATCATATCCACCCGATCAATTAAATCCTATACATGAAATCTCTCCCCTTCATCATTTTCAAAAAAAATCACCTTCTGTTATCACCAAAACCCTGAATTCAATGTCATTAGTCACACCCAACATCTTTTGATGATATTTATGCAAGCCTAAGGCCATCTACCCTTTGCCCTAGTGTTTGTCATCCTTCTTTGACAATCAAACCAAGGAAAACAAGACTTTCTCTATATATGTAAGGAATGTATAAAAATTTATTTTTCATGAATATTATGATTTTATGTAATGATCTATTGTATAAAAATGATTGAAAAATTTCATTGCATGATGCCACTATAAGAAGTTATATCAGTTATGTGAAATTTTTTATGACAATCATCAAACTTGTTATTCATGTCACATGAAACCATAAAATGAATGAATGATGATCAAACCAAGGGCATGAAAAGTAACTGAGTTCCAAGAAACCATCACATGAAATAGATCACTTGGATTATATAAATACATTGTAAGAGTTTTTAAAGGTCATGAGATCAAAATATAATGCTCATAAATAGAATAATGACCTCACATGGGTTGAATAAAAAATAGTGTATATTTCCTTTGTGTGAGTATTATTCATTTTTTATTTTTATTTATTTCTTTTATCATGTGAATCCTTTGAGTATTTTCCAACAAATACCTAATAAAATTCCACATGATCACACGATGTTTCCAAAGTAATCAAGAGAATCCATCAGTAGTTTTCCAACAATCTATCACGTGATCATCCAAATCCCGTCATTCAAAGCTATCAAAAATTGCATGAAAAAATAGTGATCATGTGAATCACTTTATGATATCATGTGAATCCTTTATAGTTGTCAAGATTCCATCACATGAAGCCTTCATGTGATTGCATGATGATGCTCATGTGAAGCCACCCTATGCCTAAATATGGTGCATGCGATATCTTCATTTGGAAAAGAAACACCATATTCAACTACATTTTCTTATATAAACCCCTTCTCCCTTAGAAACACACATGATATGATAGGGAGAGGGAGAAAAGGAGATGAAAATGGGAAGATCAGAGGAGGAGTAGACTGTTTCCTTTGAAGAGTATCTTTATGCAATCATTAAATTCCCATCATGAGAACCCATCATTGGATGCCATTGAGAGACACCATCACATGATTCCATTAAGATCATATGATTTCATGAAAAAATGAATATCATAGAAGCCCTATATTATTATCCACATGAATTCATGTTGTATATACACCTCTTTTTAATGCGATATTAATAGGAAAAACCCTCAGTCTTGCGATGTATTCATGCGACCCTCCACATGTCTTCCTTGAAATCAAATTACCTCATGGGACCTCATCCATGCATGTTAAATCATGGAAACACGAACTATTTTTCCATGAAAACCCTAGGATGTGAACCCTTAACATGAACCTAAAGACATGCGCTCCACATAACATAAAAACCATTTCCCATGAAGCCATGGAATGATCCTCTTGGAAATGAAACTTCAACCTTTGGACATGTAATCTTTGTGATGCATGTGATCTGAGACATATACCTGAGAACCCATCGCATGATGCTATTAAGATCATGTGATCATGTGATCACATGACTCATTACTGGTCTCATGAATCCCTTAACCTTCCATGGACATGTCGACCATGGTCACCTGAAAGGCCCTGGACATATTAACCTTGATCATGAAAATTTCCCTAGACATATCCGCTTTGATAATGAGAATTACCCAGAACATATCAAAATATATCACATGAAAGGGCCTAGACATATCACCTTCGACCAAGAAAAGAAACTTGGAGATTTCAAATTCAATCGCGTGAAGCACTAGTAAATTATAGGCATACACATAGGACACATTAGATATACACTCTATACATATGAGGCAGAAACATTGGACATATCAGGAAGACACCTTGGACATGTTAAGAGACATTATAGGGAATATAAGCCTTGTTTAAAAGATACACTTGGACATATGTGATGTAAAACCCCATCCATGAACTTTCAGATGAGTACCTCTATTACAAGGTGAGTGTCCTAATGGTTATATGGTTAAATATTCATTAAACCATATTCATATCATGCTATCAGGTGGGAATCCATGTCATCCAAAACATATTTGATGGACCTTTCATGGTTATCATATCTCTTTATCTATCATATGATATAAAATGATGCATAACATTGTATTCTATACTAGTTATGTACCTAAATTTAAAAAAAAAACATGAGGATTCTAATAATCCCTTTGAGTGTAATCAACTATATCAACCCATCAGTGGGTCAAGATTCAATTGAAATATGAGGACTTTGATTCTTGTTATATCCACGATAGATTGACTCCTTTCAATGGATTGAGCTCCAATGGGAATCTACCTTGGTGCAAGACCCTTTATATCCCAAAAAAATCTATCACATGGGACCAAAACACTCATATGATTCTATAAACCTTCCTTGTCTATCAGAATATAAGAAGTTTGATTATACAAAAAAAATATTTTTTGGTGTCAGACCCAACCATTCCTTCAAGCACCTTAAACCCATCACCGAGTTAGGGAAAAAAGTAAACTATGAGGACTCTAATTCTTATCCAAACAAGATATTTATAATTCCTTCTTAAGGCCTAAGATCTATTATATATTCTCTATAATATTGGTAATCGAGCCTCTCAAATGGAAACCTTAATATGTAAGCCCCCTACAAATTTGTTCTCATGTGATGTCTCCAATATTTTGTTATCTCTTGTTTCTCACACCAAGCATGAATCATGCAGTATTGGATACAAGTGATGATTATACTAATACCATGATGAGGATGCCCCTAGTGTAGTGCCATCATTTGTATTTAAGACCGATTACATATCATCTTCACTCAAAGGTTCATACTTCTGATGAGGCATTTTAGGGAATCCTTACATGCATAAGTCCTCTTCAAGGCCTCTGTTGTCACGTTTTTTAGGATGTATATTCCCATACACATACTACATGGACTTTGATTCCTTTATTAAGAGGATACATAGGATGCCTCCTAAAGGCTCAAGCCCTATATTAACATCCTTACTGGATGATGTTAAAAAGCAAGGTATAGTCCTATAATATGAACTTAAACTATGTCAAATGATCTAGGTGGGTTCTGATTATTATTCTTATAGGACATGTATGACGTCTCGTAGAGGTTAAATCCCATCTCTCAGATACCAAAAACCTCTCTAGATAGAAATAAAATCTAGATATCTAGAACATGGCTAGAAACATGAGCATTATAAATAGATAAGATAATAACAAATAACTTATGATACCCACCATTTTCCCTCAACACATGGTCTTGATCAAGTCATTGGCATTGGGGTAACAAGTCTCATACCTGGGATTGAGAAGGTTTAATGACCATTTATTAAATCTATAATAGAGTCCCAAAATAGGAAATAATTCCCCCAAAAATGGTGTGATGAGACCAAACTCCTATACATTCAACCAATGTGAGTCCCTAAGTTCCATTGGGGTTGAATCCCCAAATGAATTCCTACCTTTGGAAAGAATATCTCAGCCTTGATATGGATTTGGGAACAATTGGGAGTTTCCAATAGAGAAAAATAATAAAATAGATGAAAATGATTTTACAAGAAAACTCAACCCACCACAATAGAACATTTCGTGAAAAAATCTATTTTTTTCAGGAAACACCGGTGTACCACAAGAGGGAAAAGAGTTAGGACTTACACCTAGTCTTCTACAAGAACCATACTATCCACATATCCTTTAATGGATCCTACCTAGATGCAGTTAGGTCCATCAATACCTATATCAACATCTCACTCTCCCACCAAAATATACTGCTCTCCCTTAAGGGAGGAAAAATACACCCTCCTCTTATAGTAGTTAATATGATACTAAAAGTACATAAGCTAATCAACCCGAAGAATGAAATCAAATCTTATATTAAAGAGAATAAAATACAACAAATTCCTTTTATCCTACTATCAATAAATAACATGCTAGAAACCTCTAAACATGATATATCCTCTTCCCTAGAGGTGTACTAAGAACTAAAAATAATAGGAAAAACTCCATGGTTAACCCCAACTCAGATAAATATTAGGCATAAATGAAATAATAAGAAACCCCAATATCAAATAAAGCAACTGAAAGTGTCAAGGTAATAAAAAACTTACCACTAACAGTCGAAGGAACCTTATCTTCATTATCTATAACATGGTCCAAAGAATAAACCTAGATTTCCTCCATTCTATGGATCTACCCCTGTGATCTCTAACTCACCTCTAGGACTAAACCCTGAGGCATTTTCTAATGCGTCTGATGAGTCCCTCAGCCCATTATATAGCTAGAACACCCAAACATAGCTCTACTATTCGTTATAGGTCCACCTAACCAATATCCCGAGGCTTGTATATACCTCGATCCTATTATCCTATATGATTATGATATGATTGAATAAAATTTCTACACATTTCCCATTATACTATATAAATAGAACTATTATATATGGATTATATAAATATTGTTGTAATTCTCAAAATGCTTACAGTAAAATCACATGGGTGAGTCCCTCTTAGTGAAATTAAATATGAATGAATTTCCTACCCAAATTCCTCTCACCACCCTATCATATCTTATTATTCATCTTCTTATTAAATTTGGAAGATGCACCAATGACCCCACTCATAAAGACACCACTTGGCCCACCCAAGAAAGGATGAATCCCAATTGAGTCACCCTATACTAAGAATTTTTCAATAGTGAGATATTTATAGTCTACCTCTGAGTAAGTGGTCATATATAATTTTTAGACTTGAAACTTAACCTCTTGATTAAGGACAATATAAAAACTTATATATTTATAGGCCTCATTTATGGCAAAAAATCCCAGAACAAACCAAATCCCAAAAAATGATTGTGTAGTTAGCCACATACATCATGACCTATTAAAGATGCATGAACTCTAGAGGTCTACCCAAAATTAGAATATCTGGAAAGAAATCATAGAAAAATAGGTCCTTAAATAATTCCAACATTAGACCCTCTCATCTCCAAGCTTGGTGTAACACCCCAAGATTTAATGGTATGTCTCTTTTAAAATTTAACATCTTCGACAGTTTATCCTTTACACAACACCAAGTTTCAAACCGTAATATACTATTAAATATAATCCTTGGAATAATAATGTGACCATTAGGAATATTAATATGACCAATAGATAGTAAATTCACCTATGAAATTATAAATAAATTTTTGGTAACTTATAAATGAAAATATGTTATATTTATATCATGGAAGTAGTAAATAAATGTTTTAAAAATGATAAATTAAGTTTTGATATTTTTGTGAAAAATAAATGTTTATTTACAATTTTATATTTAATATAATGGTTTAAAAAAAATATTTTTAAAAAATAGATTCATAAATTAATTTTTTTTTCTTATGATTAAAAGATAATTTTATGAGATCTTAATTAATTTTCCAAAGTGTCATAAAAACAATTATAATTTTAAAATAGGCATTTTCTTATTAAATGATGATTTTAATTAAAAATTAAATTTGTCATATTTATAAAATTAGTTTCATAAATCGAGTCCATTTTTGAATTCTACATTTCAAAAAATTGTTAGGGTGGATTTTTGGGATTTCTGTAAAATAGTGGAATTTTTTGTGAATAGTGAAATATGATAATTTATGGTATTATCTAAATACATGAATTATTGAGTCATGGGTAATGTAGGAACCACTGGTTCAAACCCAAATTAACTATTTACTATATTTAGTCACATTAACCAAAACTATTCATAGTATTGAGCCAAAATAATAATCAAATGAATTAAATAGTAAAAAACACACCTCTCCCCCACTATAAATACCACATCTCACCATCTCTTCCCCTCACACCTCCAAGTCCTTGAATATTGTCCAATTTATACCCAATACCTCTCCCCCACATTCTATTATTGTTTTTATCACCCAAAATACCATTTAAAAGTTTTTTAATGAGGTTATCATAGTGAGGAATTCAAGAGGTAAAATCCCATTTCATTCTTTTAATTTTATTTCAATTTCCTTTCTTTTATTATCCTTTACTTATTTAATCTATCAAAAAATGAATGATAACTCTAGTATCTTATATATACTATAATTTTATTATGATTATGTTATATCCACCATCAATTCTTTTCTTTTTTTGCTTTAATGAAAACAACGTCATTGAGGTGTCGATTCACCACCTTCAGGATGATGATTCTTCCATTTTCTAATTCTAAATTCAAGGCTATTCATAACAAAATTTTAATGGTTAAAAAATTATCATATTTATATTAATAATTATTTAGTGTTCTGTAACCATTATATATAGACATAATATTAAATTATAAAACAAAACTAGTGTGTGATGACCGAAAAAATTCCAAAATAATCCAAAATATTATCATTAACACTTTCTCTGATGAATAATCCTCATATCTAAATAACTAATATATAAGACCATTAAATATTTTTTAAGTCCATTAATAACATATAATTTAAATTCTTGATAACTATTCCCATTTCACATGATCCTTCATACATGTATTAATGTAAACCAATCATCAAAATCAAGGAAAACAAACACATCTGAATGACAAAATTGAATCTTATAACTCATAAGAAAGACCATAAAAGAACTTAATAAAATTATAATAGATAAAATAAAATTTTAATACCTTCTTAGTTAATTTATTAAGGAATCTAATTTCATTATCCAGGAGGTTAACACATATATATAACTCTTTCATACCTTAAGAAATGGATTCTCCCCAAACCTCTATTTTTCATCTGAGTTACGATTTCTCTCTATACCCAAATTTAATTCTTCTTTAATTTTATATAATTATACTAACTTATTTTTATATGTTCCAAACTCTTTTATCTAGATCATTTTATCTTTCTTTTATGGGATAATACTTGTTTTATAATGTTCCATGTTCAATTCTCCCTGATAAGTAAGCCCTATTAGAGGGTATTTCCTAATTTCTTACCCATTTTCATGTACCATAAATCAACTATTTTAACCAACCAATATATTTGAAAAATCAATATTTTTATCATGAAAAATATCTCAGTTAATTTAGAACTTTATGTAAACAATTAATCCATTTTTCATTTTAATGGCTCTTTAAAATTTTCCCTTAAACTACACTAAAGTGGTTATTTTCTAAAGATTATTAAAAACAATTTTTACACAATTCTACTTCAGTTGGAAATAATTTATCTCTAAAATATAATTTTCTTGTAATTCCCTTTTATTTTCTAGGATATACATATTCATAATATTATTTTATGAAAAATCCAATCAATTTTTCCAAAATAACACTTCTTTGCAAAGTAAAAATGGTATTTATCTCAAAACATCCACGATGATTTTATTAGAGTATTTTAATATATTTCAACACCATATTTTGAATCATATGCATAATTGGGATGTATATTTTATGATATCATCTACCATATTTTATTGAATAGTTTATTATTATGTTTATTTTTTGGGGAATGTTATTAAAATTTCATATACAAGTTTTAATATGAATGTATATATTGATTATGTTTCACCCCTTTAAATTTAGGAATGAATTGGACTTAGTAAGTGATGGTTGGGGCCCACTATAGAACCTTAATGCATCGGTAAGTCCCATGAGACTAACTAGATTGGATTTTTAACCATTTATGTATGGTGTCTTGGCCAAAGCCTTGATGATATATTTATAATGTCGGTATTATGAATTATCTCATTATGATACTAGTAATTTCTAGTCCATGTGATTATTCAACTAGTAGAATATATATGGTTAAGTTTCTTTGTCATGTGATTATTTATGGAATTATTTAATTATATTTTATCCTACCATATTATGGTCAATATTATGTTTTAATTACATGTGTTTATTGTTATTCATCATGTTGTATTGTTTAAGTTTATTTATGATAGTATCCATAGTATTTATTAATGTTAATTAGAATCCATGATCACCCCACTCTTATGTTTTATTTTTCCCTAGGGTGTGAAGATATATATTATTAATGACTTACAGGGACAATCTAGATGTTTATGGGTGTTTCCAATAGATTTTATATGTTGTATATCCTTTCAATTTGTAATGTAATACGTAGATTTCCAAAGTTACCAAACTGTTCACTGCATTGGGATTTGAATGCTTTTTCCTAATACCAATGTAATAATGCGAGGTACAGGATCCTTGATACTTGGGTCAAGATATTTACAATTGGCATCAAAGCAGGTTTATTAGGAACCTTGGAAACTAGATTTAGAAAAAAAGATTAGAGAATATAACCCTAATCTATACTTTGAGGATAAGAATATAAGAACATCCTAGAATTTTGGTAAGGTAGATATTTTGTAGGTATTCCAAGAAATACATCCCTATCTGGATTATATAATTTTCCATATTTTTTGGAATCGATGTACCTAAGGGTAACAACTTAGACAAGGTGTGTCAATCCTGACTCAGCATAACCTGGTACATGATAATGAGCCTTATAACCCACCTGGTTTGACACTACCGATCGATATTCTCAGTATAATTCATATTTTCTTTACAAATCATTATTAGGGATTTAAAATTAAATATGTCCCCAAAGAAACAATGTTTATTATTATGATATTAGTTATATACAATATTAAAATTTATATTATGTGTTTTTCTAGTTTAAAATTATGAATTATGATTCCCAACCTAATTCTGTGTATGCCATTTTTTAGAAATGGAACCTCATTAAAGGAATGAAAACCGTATAAATACATGTAATCCATAGAGTAATTTACTTACCATGAAAGATAATTATTTTGAAACTAGAGCTGCAAATGGTGTTTAACAAATTATAGCAATACCAAGACAACTGAATCAGGTTACAAACAATAAACATACCCGTATGGAGCATCCTATTATACAACGTAGGTGAAAAATTTTAGACCTCTTAATGATAAAAAAAATCCTTCATTAAATGGGGATACAAATCCATTTGTAGTTGATCAATGAATTAGTTCCTTATAGAAGATATTTCTTACTTTGGAATGTAATGAAAGGGATAAGGTTGTCATGGAAATTAATCATCTCTTAGGAGATGTAGATCAATAGTGGTCATTTATTTAAAACACAAAGGAGGAGGAAGAAATAAAAAACATGAAATGAAAGGATTTTAAGGAACTTTTCTTGGAAAAATAGTTCCATCTGAACAATGTGTAGATATGGAGAGACAATTCAAGAATCTGAAGAAAAAGGAGGATGCGAATGTTGCTAAGTATGAAGCTAATTGTATGAGGTTAGAAAGGAATGTTATGGATTACATATGCAATCCAAAGGGAAATATTGTTTGATTATTTTATGGGTTAAAAAAATTTATACAAAGGGAACTAGTCTCCCAAATATTCTCATCATATAAAGATATAGTCTCGTGTTCTATCAAGATAGATAAATAATTCTCTAGGTCTTATGACATAAAAGGAAAGAAAGAGAAGAAGAGGGAAACTGAAAAATCTAAAAAATGAAATAAGGAAAAGGGGAATATGGAAATAGTTGACTTTATATACTATAATAATTGTAGAATAAAACATCATGGAACATGCCTATTAGAGATGAGAGTTTGTTATAAGTGTTGATGAAAGGGCCACCAAGCCCTTGATTTCAAGGGAAAGAAAGAAGCTACCAATATTAAATGATAAAATTGTAAAGAGATGGGTCATTATGTGATTGATTATCCTAATAATAAACAAAATGTTCCACAAAAAAACAAGGGATTAAGACCAATCTTATGTGATCACAACCACTTAGGTTGAAGTTCCTAATGATGTGGTGGTAGGTGCTTTAGTCATTTCCTCAAAGTTATACAATGATTTATTTGATTTTATATCATTGAATTCTTTTATATCTTCCCAGTTTACCAAGAAAATTATACATTTATCTTTTGATTTAATAAAGTAATTATCAGTAAAAACTCCTAAGGAAAGTCTCATTGCAACAAATATTTGTCGGTTAGTCCTCTTTATGACACATAAACATGATTTAGTTGCTGACCTTGTCATCATACCTATTATTGAATTTTATATAATCATCAGTATGGACTAGATTTCAAAATATGATGTGAAAATATACTTCAAGAGGAAGGAAATTATTATTTTTGTGGAAGATATAAAATTACTTATCTTTAGATAAGAAAACTCGTCATCTGATTCTTATTTATATCCACCCTCGACAGCTCTACTGAATGAAATTATTGGGGAGGAAGAGAAAACATAATCTATGGATGAGGAAATAAATATTAAAATTTAGGATGTACATATTTTATAGGAATACATTGATTTATTTCTATATGATTTATTTGGACATTATTTAGAGCAGGAAGTTTATTTTTCTATTGATTTATTCCCTGATGAAAGGATAATATCAAATACTTATTACAGAGTGGACACTATGGAATTAATTTCACTGAAGAAACAACTAGAGTAGTTGATTTATAATGTATTTAGTCACCCAAATGTTTCTCCATGGGGACCCCTTGTTCCCTTTGTTAATAAGAAAGATGGATCCATGAGGATGTACATTGACTATAGAGAAATCAATGCCATTACAATAAAGAAAAAGAATCCTCTACCGCACATTGATTATTTATTTGATGAAATTCACAAATCTTAATATATTTTTTGATGATTGACCTTTTTTCTAGAAATCATCAATTTTGTGTAAAGAAGGAAGATACTCCAAAGAAAAAAATTTGAATAATGTATGGACATTAATATTTTACAATAATTCCTTTTGGACTGACTAGAGCACCCTCCATTTTTACGAATATAATGAATAAATTATTGAAGGAATATATTAATGACTTTATTTTGGTATTTATTGATGATATATTGGTATAATACAAAATATATGAAGACCATAAGTAACACTTTATGATTGTTATGAAGACTCTTAGAAGAAAAGAGTTATATGGTATGTTTAAAAAGTGTGAATTTTTTATTCAAATAGTTTTTTCATGGGAATATTTGTCTATTAGTATGGAATATCAGTTTATCATACCAAGAAAAATGAAATTCATGAATGTAATACACCAACGAACATAACCTATGTACATCGTTTCATTGGTTTTTTAGGTCACTATCAATGTTTCATTTAGAATTATTTATGATTAGCTAACCTGTAAACCAAGATTACTCATGAAAGGGTTAAGTTCGCATGAAAAAAAGAATGTGAATAATGTTTTAAAGAATTGAAGAGGTCATTAGTGAATGATATGATATTGACACTATCATTGGGAAATGGTGGATTTGTGATTTATAGTGATGCAACAAGGAATGGACATAGTTGTGTGCTTATGAAGAATAATAGAGTAATTGCCTATGCATCAAGGAAATTAAAAAGCATGAATATAACTATCCAACTCATGATATTGAGTTAGAAACCTAATATTTTCTATTAAGATATAGAGACACAATATATATGGTGAAAGATGCAAGATATTTACAGATCCCAAGAGCTTAAAATATATCTTCTCACAGAAATAACTCAACATGAGGAAAAGGAGATGGCTTGATCTACTCAAGGATTATGATTTTTCAATACACTACCACCCAGGGAAGGTGAATAATGTAGCATATTCATTGAATATGAAAGATCATGGAGTCATAAACAAAATGAGGACTGAAAAGAACCATATGTTTATGGATCTAGAAAATATGGATATAGGAATTATCAAGGAAGGTGAACAATCATTAGTTTTTTAATTGGTTTCCCATCCATTTTTATTTGAAAGGACTAAAAGTTATTAGTCTGATGATGAGAATTTTAAAAGGAAAATTAATGATGTGAATGATGGGAAGTATTTAGAGTTTGTGTATGAGGATGGAATTATGAAATTTGGTAAGAGGATTTGTGTTCTCTCTATAACCAAGAAAAAAAGGAGTAATTTGATGATCCCCATAGATAAAATTTCTATAATTGCCCTAGTAGCTATAAGATGTATAGGTATTTGAAGGAAAATTTCTGGTGGGATAATATGAACTGGGAATTCTAGATTATGTATCAAGATTTTTAGTTTTTCAATAGGTGAAGGCTATAAGACAACATCTTAGAAGATTCATGAAACCCCTGCCTATTACTAAATAGAAATGGTATGATGTTACTATGGATTTTGTATCTATATTTTCAAACACTCCAAAAAAATAATGATTCAATATGGGTAATTGTTTAATGACATAAAAAATTTTCACATTTCCCCACTATAAGGGAGGATTTTACATTGGAGTTCCTTAAATGAAACCATATTAATAAATTTTTTAGGCTTTAAGGAGTACCTATTTCAATTGTTTCTGATCGTCATCCACGATTTACATTAAAATTCTAGAAAACTCTTCATAAATGTTTAGACATTGAGATTTATTTAAGTATAGATAATGACCTTAAAACTAATGGGTAATCTAAAAGGACTATTTAATCATTAAAATATATGTTGAGATCATGCTCACTTGACTTTAATGGTATGTGAGATTAGTGTTTACCTTTGGCAGAGCTTTATTATAATAAAAGTTTCCATTCAAGGATTTAAATGGAACCATATGAAGCATTGTATTAAAATATATTTCATACGTGAACTTATTGAGATGAATTTGGTGAAAGGAAGCTTGTAGGCCAAGAACTTGTGGAGGAAACAATAGTAAAGGTAAAGACAATTCAAACACATATCAAAGTATCTCAATGTATGAAGAAGAGATATATCGATAACTGGATAAATCATTTGGAGATTCAAGTGGGAGATCAAGTCTTCCTGAAAGTATCACCATGGAAGGGTGTTATAATATTTGGAAAGAAAGATAAAATGTGCCCTTGGTACATCAAACCTTTTAAAATCATAGAGAGAATTAGAGATGTTGATTATCATTTATAAATTTCACCCAGCCTTTATAAAGTACATAATGTGTTCCACGTCTCTTTTTTAAGGAAGTACATGCCAGACCCAACACAAGATCTCACTTCTAAAGGAATATAATTGGAACCTATTTTAACTTACTGTGAAGAGCCTATCTAGATTATAGACACCAAAGAACATGTTTTGGGAATTAGACAACTCTTCTAGTAAAGGTACTTTGGAAAATTCAAAAAATTGAATAGGAAACATGGGAACCAGATGAATTTATAATGAAAAACTACCAAAATCATTTTTTGAGGTGAAATTATTGAAATTTTGAGGCTGAAAATTTTTGATGGAGGGGAGAATGTTACACCCCACAATTTTATGGTATGTATATTTTAAAATTGAACAAATTCTTTAGTTTATGCTTCACACAACCCCAAGTTTAAAACCATAATATACTATTAAATATGATTTTTGGAATAATAATATGATCCTTAATAATAGTAATATGACCAATATAATATTAACTTCACATATTAAAGTAAAAAATAAAATTCCATAAACCTATAGATGAAAATATGGAATATTTATATCATAAAATAAGTAAATAAATGTTTTAAAAATGTTAAATTATTTGTCGGTATTTTTATAAAATATAAATGTTTATTTACAAATTTATAATTAATATAATGATTTAAAATAAATTTTATTTCAATAAAATTGAATCATAAATTAATATTTTATTTTCTTATGGATGTAATATAATTTATGAGACCTTAATTTATTTTTCAATTTGTAATGAAAACAATTATAATTTTAAAATCAGTATTTTTTGAATAAAATATTTTTTTAATTAAAAAATAAATATGTCATATTTATAAAATTACTTTCATAAAATGAAGAACATTTTTTAATTCTACACATCAAAAAATTGGTAGGTCAAGTCTTTGGTATTTTTCTAAAATAGTAGAATATTTGGTGAATAGTGAAATTCTGTAATTTATGGTATTGGCTAAATACATAAATTATTAAGTCATGTATGATGTAAGAACCATTATTTCAAAATCACACACACTTTTCACTACATTTAGTCACAATAACCAACACTATTCCTAGTCTTTATCCAAAATAATTAACAAAAGAATTAAATAATCCAAAACACCCCTCTCCACCACTATAAATACCACCCCTCAACACATCTTCTCCTCACACCTTCAAAGCCTCTAAGATTGTCTAATTTATGTCTAATATCTCTCAAAAATCTCTCCCCCATGCTTGGGTCTTTCTGGTCTCACTCAAAATACCATTTCAATGTTCCTTAAGGAGGTTCTCAAGGAGAGGAATTCAAAAGGCAAAATATCATTTTGTTATATTAATTTTATTTCAATTTCTTTTCTTTTATTATCCTTTAATTACATAATATGTACAAAATTTAAGGAAAAATCAAGTATATTATATATAATTTAATGTTATTATGATTATGGGATATCCACAATCAATTCATTTATCTTCCCTTTTTTTTCTAAAAATGCTAATGTCGTCCGTGAGGTGTTGATTCACCACCTCTGTGGTTGATGATTATTTTGTTTTATAATATCACCTTCAATACTGGTCATAAAACCTTTTTTATGGTTAAAAATAATAATATGTATATTAAAACTCATTTAGTGTTCTAGAACTAGTATATATATAAATAATATTAATTAACAAAACAAAACTAGTCTATAATGATCGAAAAAACACCAAAATAATCCAAATTTTTATTATTGATGTTTTATCTAATGAATCATCCTAATATATGGAAGAAATTATATATAAGACCATTAAATATTCTATAATTCCATTAATAACATATAATTGCAATTCTGGATAACTATTCCCATTTGAAATGATCTTTCATACATGTATACTAGTAAACTGATCATGAAAATCAAGTAAACAAACACTTATGGATGATGAAATTGAATCTTATAAGTCATTAAAAAGAGAATAAATGAACTGAATAACATTATAACAAATAAAATACATGTTTAATAGGTTCTTAATTAATTTATCAATGAATCTAATTTCATTATACAGGTTGTTAAGTACAAGTGAAGAACGCTTTCAGACTAAAGGTACGAGATTCTCCCCTAACTTCCATTTTTCATTCAGGTTACGGTTTCTCTCTCTACCCCAATGTAATTCTTATTTAGTTTTATATAAATATTATGAATTATATTTATATTTTATTAACTCTTGTATCCATATCATTTCATCTTTCTTTTATGGAATAATACATGTTTAATTAGGCACCCCTTTCAATTCCTCTTGGTAAGTTATCCTAGTTAAAGGGTACTTCCCAATTTATTACTCATTTTCATGTTCCTTCAAAAAAAAATTATTATACCATTATTTTTCTAAAATAAATATTTTTATCATGAAAAAAATCTTATTTAATTTATTATTTTATGCAAACAATTAATCATTTTTCTATTTTAAAGTCCCTTTAAAAGTTTCCCTTAAACCGCACTAAAGAGGCTCTTTTTTAAAGTTTATTAAAAACTATATTTACATTATTTCACTTAATTTGGACATAATTTATGCCTCAAATATAATTTCATTTTAGTTCCCTTTTATTTTCTTGGATATACATATTTATAATCTGATTTTTATGAAAAATAGAAATTATTTTTCCAAAAGAACTTTTCTTTGCTAAGTAAAAATTGTATTTTTCTCAAGAATTCCACAATGATTTTTTAGAGTATTTTCATCTATTTGAACATGATATGTTGAATCTTATTCATAATTTTTATTGATATATTATTATTTCATATAACATATTTTATTGAATGTTTAATTATTATGTTTATTGTTTAGGGAATTTTTTTAACATTTTATATGCTAGATTTAGTATGAATGTATATGATGATTATGTTTCACACCTTTGATATGAGGAATGAATTGGACTTAGAATGTGATGAGTGAGTCCCTCTATATCACCTCTATGCATCGGTAGGTGTTATGAGACAAACTGGATTGGTTTTTTTATGGATTTATATGTGGTTTATTGGCCGAATCCATGATAGTAAGTTTATCATGTCCTACATTATGCATTCCATCATTACTATACAAGTAATTGATATTCCATGTGACTATTAGACTAGTAAAATATCTATGGTTAGGTTTATTTGTCATGTGATTTTTTAATGAATCATTTAATTGGATTTTATTCATGCCATATTATTCTCAACATTATGTTTTAATGGTATGTGTGGTTTGTTATTCATCATGCCTAATTGTGTATGTTTATTTATGATAGCTTCCGCTATATTTCTTACCATTACTGAGAATTTGAGATTACCCATTTATTATGTTTTATTTCTCCCTAGGACGCCAAGATGTATATCATGAATGAACTGTAGATATAATCTAGGAGTTTATGGGTGTTTCAAATAGAGTTTATATGTTGTATATCATTTCTAGGTGTAATGTAATACTTATGTTTGAATCTAAATTTCCAAATCTATATAACTATTTGATCCTTTGGGATGTTAACATTTGTTCATAGTAACAATGTAATAAAATGGGGAATCGACTTTGGGCTACTGGGGTCATGTTATTTACTCTTGGATCATCAAACCCCACTACCTTATGGAAGGTCCCTATAACATATAAATTGTTAGATTTACCTATAGATCATTTGGAATCTCCACCATATCAAATTTTCTTGTAAAATATAGAGGGTTTTACAAGTGACATTGTTAAGAAAATAACCCCACCATATTCCCTCTTTGGTGAGAACCCCCACCACCAACTTGAACTATATAGAAGACACTTGGATGAATAGGATATGAATCCTTAACCATAGGGGAGACATCAATAGAATCCCCAAATTTAACCTCTTATACTTTTGAGCCAACAATCCCGTACCTGAGTGGTAAGGGATTTTTCTTGGAATCCAAGAGACCCAAGTCAAAACTGGGTGGAGGTGAATTTCCGGGTCACTATAGCAATACTATAGCAGTTAGTGTTCGGCACTGTAGCAGTCCGAACTATTCACCCGATTTAGGCCTACGGGTCTCAAGGGACTTCAGCTCATCAAATTCCTTCGGGTCATAGGGCCTTCGGGCCACAAAGAACATGGAGTAGCCCAATTCACACAGATCATGCACTAGAAGAGGATCAAAGCCCCAAAAGTAGCATCCACCAAAAGCAGAGCTAACCGGATTGGAAGAATGAGAGGGTATGGAAGCCGCCATCAGGACCGAGCACTATGCATCTTTGTATGGGGAAATGCTAGCCAATCAGCAATTCTAGGTGGGGAGCTTGGTGATCAATGACGCAAAATCTAGGGAGGGTAAGTTCTAGTGTGTTGGGCTTATGGGTCATGTAATGGGCATGGTATGCCTCTAGGCCTTCGGGTCATGTATTCTGGGTCAGTCGGGCCTTGTACCGTGGGTCTACGGGTCTTGTACGGGTTCCCCTTCATCCCTTAAAAGGGGAATTATCCATAATAAAATAAAAAATAAGACCTTCGGGCCATTAGGGAAAGCTCTTAGACTTTTAAAGGTATTATATGTACATTCCCAACAGTAAGAGCACCCTCACCCTGGTATCTCAATGGCACCGTCGGATTTCGATGAGGTATAATTATCTAAAATTCTAATTAAATACTTATAAACACACTTAATAACTTAAATATTAACAATACTTAAGTAATTAATAGGCACATTCACATATCGTGACATTAGGAACCATGGAATAGAGGCCTACTTGTGGCCACTAGGAGGAACCCATACACTCATCTATATCTTAAGCCCATGTTTTTGGTACCTTCATATTATTCATGGTCATAAAAAACTGAATATCATAATAATCAAGATAAATTAATAGGATCTATCCAATGATCTATTTAAGAAATCATAAAATATATTATATATGACATTTAATTGATTTAAATCAATATCAATTATAGGAAATCAATAATATGACATGTGAACCTACATGATTATCCATGATGAATGAACTCACCCAATCTATCCAATCAGGCCCAGAGAAAATACCATAAAATTTAAAAACACAATAATAAGGGATAATACCATGAAATTAAAACATCACAACATTAAAATAAAAACCCCACTACCCTAGTAACTCGATGGCCCCCTATACAGGAATTATCTAGAAATAATCACAGCTTTACACTTCATATTAGTCTTTCATATCTCTATTATAGTGAGCCCCAAATATTAAATAAAATAAATAATAGTCTCCAATATAATTTTTTAATGCCTCGGACTAGATCACAAGGTCTGAGCTGGATAGCCACATGACCTCACATTCACCTCCCTTCATGAAAGAGGCTTCTGATTAGTATAGGGCCTAAGAATCATCATTGGGAGATTATTCTCTCAATATTAGGTAACCATTATCATAGTCCCATACAATATAAGTAGTAATAATAATGGTAAAAAACAAAATAACACATAGAAAAATAAATACTAACCTCACCCCATGAAATATTTGAATGAAATAGAATAACCAATATTTCATCCCAAAAGGAATCCCCACATGTGGTGGATCGATATATAAAATAGAAAAAATTAAAATAATAATAATAAATAAACCATCACTACAAAAGATCTTATAGTATGTCCTTATACCTCCTTAGTGCCTATCCATCTCCATTTACTATGTAGTCTTCTATAAGTCCCTTTCCATTAGGTGATCCATGACTATAAAAGTTGGAACATGCATTGACGTTATTGTGAATGGTGTGGAAATAAATATAGTAAGAAACCACCAATATCCCCTTAGTTATAGTTTACATGTTTTATAAATTTAGTTTTGTCAAAAAAATTAGATAAATAAATAACCCAGAATACACATCCGACCATTATTCACTAACTAGGCCTCTATGAATTTCTATCGATACTTGCTTTGGCCCCATGCTAGAATGAAGTGTTTAATGGAACATTAAATGAAAATAAAAACATAGAACATGCCTTATCACTTAAGGAAAAATATTCTTTCTCATACCTAACCTAGCCCTTCACACTCAAGGGGGTTACATCCATGTCTCACTTCTAACCTTATCACTCATGGTAGACCAAGACACCAACAATTAGGCAGTATGAAACAACAAAAAACATGCATAAAATGACAAAAAAAGAAATTGGAATCATCACTTAAACACTTTTACAAACTTAACAATCCATTATTGTCTCACTCAAGCCCTAATGACTCCCTTAAGGTCAAAATTATTTATTGGACATCCATACTTTTGGAAATGAATCTAGGTGAGGATACTACCTTAGCCAGACATGACCCGTCACTCCTCCTGTAAGGGGTCAACCACACATAAAAAAATGTACCCACTCATATTGATACTAACAGTATATTTCTCATAGGTATATACACATAGACACACCCACACACCCACTTCCAGGTTTAGTCATACAACTTCATACGAAAGCTAAAACATGGTAAAGAATTCATACCTCAAGATTAAGAGAGCATACTCTCAATGTTTAACTCCTTGATTCAAGTTAAAAATTCTAGAAACCTAAAATCAACCCCAAATAACAATGTTTATGGTTTATATAAAGAAAACCAAGGGATATTGGAAGAATAAGCAAATTAGGGATTAGAAAGGATTAGTTTTTCCATGAGAGAACCTACGAAACAAATTAAACTTTAAACGACCAAGATATGGGAAGGGAGGAGCTCAAATTAGTAATTAGGATTTCTCCATATATCCTAGGATGTATAAGGGTCAAGAGGAAGTAGGAGGAAGGAAATAAGGGGGTCAAATAAAAAAATTCTTATTTTACCTAAAAAACTGCACATGCATATGGTTGCAACACAACCTTATGGTTGCGATGTGATATACACCCCCATTAGGAATGGTTTAAGAATGACCTTTGGGTCACAACACAAAATATCCTAAGTAGAGTTCATATCCCTCTATCTAAAATATCACAACCAGAATCTCTAGACTTTTTATTTTGATCTTCCCACCATAGTAGGCATCACACCATGATACCCAATCATCATGCTAAGACTATCACTTGTAGTATAATTTCATCCAATAACCAAGTTTGATCCTTTGAAACCTACTCCTGAATAGTCATGACAACTAATAATAGTAAAGAAGCATCAAGATGCACTTGAATAAAAGAAACATAAATATAAACCACCTTGTAATTAAAGGGAAGTTACACATAAACCAAACTTCTATCCATATTGATTTCAAAAATATAATACTACATACCATAAAATAACTCATAATCATCCAAATTAATTTATTAAAATAATAATAATCTTATTAAAAAAATTTAAAATATAATAATGTAATTTATAAAAATAAAACTCATAAAATTATAAAAGTAAAAAGATATTGATAAATTAATAAAATCATAAATATATATATAAATCATAAAAGAAAATATATTTTAATATGATATAATTATTTTATAAATGTATGTAAATTTATATAAAATCAAAAAATTATGTATATTTTACAAAATTATATATATTTTATAAAATTATATAGTTTTTTAAAATTATGGACGTATAAACATATAATATTTAAGTATAAAAATTTATAAATATTTAAAACTATAATGGTATATAAATCTATAAACATATAAACTTTTATAATAATAAAATTTATAAACATTTAAATATATATTATATAACTATAAAAAAATATATTATATAATTTATAAAATTATTTCATTTTATAAATGTTTGAAACTGTAAAAGTTTAAAAATAATAATAGAATCATTCATATTAATTAAACTATAATATGATATACAATATAATTTATAAAATTATATAAATTTATATATATATGAAACTATAAAACTAGAAATAATTAATAAATGTTTATATAAAAATTATATAATTAAAATATGATACATTATAAAATTTATTGAAGTATATTAATTTTTTAAATGTATAAAGGTATAAATATGTAAATTATTAATATTATATTATATATGAATTATATCTGTATAATTCAATATACTATATTATTTATAAATGGATATATATAAGTAAGAAATAATATATATATATATATATATATATATATATATGAATAAACATAACATATTATACGTATAAAAAATTTTAAATTTATATTGATTAGTATTTATAATGTTAGAAAATTAATTATTAATATTAATAAATTAAATAAAAACACTAATTAACAACCCAATTAATATTCATTTTTAGAAAAAATTCATTGGAAAACTATGGATAATAACAAAATATTATAAAAAATCATCAAATTTTAATTAACACCCAAGACACTATAAATCAATTTAAAAATAATTAAACATACTAATAATCATATACCTTCAATCTAAATTTGAATGAATTCGTTAAAAATCAAATATAGAATTTATATTTTTGAAGGTAGAGTTAATAGTTGAATTATTGCGTGATAGTCAGAATGATACTCGATGATGTGACAAAATAAGGTTGATGAAATGGAAAGAGATTGTTGGAGGGATGCTATTAGAGTTTTCGAGAGAATCACAATCTATGAGAGGCTTCTAGAAGAACAAAGAAGTGGGGGGGTCACCAATTTTTTAGTCAATTTTTACAGTTTTTGAAAATCGTAAAAATATATTCTCAATTGTTATGATTACTTACAAATTTTAATAATATCATTTTTTAGATAAGATAGAATTATATTTTATAAAAACTATACCAAGAAATATACATTTTAACTCTTAGATAAACCAAGAAAATAGATATGTGAATGTATCCCAAAAATATAGTAGTGGATCTCACCATGTCATATTCAAACCCACCATGATGTAGTTCTTTAACTCCATAGAAACATGATATAAAACTGTAACATTTTACCTACCTTATGTTTTCCAGTATTGAAACATCTAAACTCCAACATATTATTCTAAATAATTATGACGTTTCTTTAAGAAAACATGTCATATTTATTCAAACAAAAAAATACAGTAATTATAAAAAATCATCTCAAAAACATGGCCCATAACCGCAACATTTTAATTTTACCACAACATGATTCCATAAAAAAAATGTGTCTAACCAATGTCAACCAAATGATACACCACACTTTATTACCACTGAAACAAAATGAATTTCCTCTAGTAATTTAGGTTCATACTTTACAAGGACTTGTTTGATACTAATCATATCATGGGTTTTGTTTCATATTGATTTTAACAAAACATTAATTTTAACTAACATCTTATTCTCTAACACCCTTAAACTCACAAAGTAGTTAAATAGAATTCTCAGATCTCTATAATCTATTTTGAATTTGGATTATTTAAATTTGATCTAAATGTGAAGATTATTATTTCATCACATAAATATTTATGAGATAATAAGGGTTGTGTATGATAATTACAATATATAGAAAGAGTGGACAAACTTAATCCACTATTGAATGATAAAACTAATGAAATTGTATCCTAAATACAAGATATTATTGTTTCTTTCAAGATTTTGGTTGTCACTATGAGGAAAACCTTTCTATGGTATAAACAATTTTGAGAGGGATTTAAAAGATAATTATATTTCTTTCTAAAATTATCAAAAACCATCATGCTCACACTAAATCTGTGTCATTTTAGAGCATATCAAAAGTGATTTTAATGAAAATTTTAATGTAAAGTTGTTTATCTTATGTTAAAAAATTTAATTATTATTTTATTTAAATTTTATTATTTTATTTATATATATATATAAATTGTTTATATTGTGTTAATATTTCATTATTTACTTTAAATTATTTAAATTACTTGTTATAAAATTGTCATACCACGCATTACATGCTTGGGATGATGGTATTATATTTAGTTTTCATCATCCTTAACTAAAATCTATTATGAATTTATAATATTGTATTTAGAGATCGAGAATAGTTTTCACATTTTAGGTTACAGAGTTATGATGGAATTAAAATATCACTTGATAAACGTTTCCTTAGATAGAGGGACTTTGGGTTATACTACCCACTATCCTAGAGGCGTATACCTTGTCTAAAAAAGTGGGGATCGACTACCCATCACTATAAGATTAATCATATGGGTGTTGTTGATTTCATATTAATATAAGCATTTTCATGAAGGTTTTTATATAAATTATTCATGTAATGTATTTGGATATGTGTAGATATTCATATCTTATATTATTGGAAAAATAACACAAACTGTGAGTTTTGTAAAGAGTTACATATTAATATGTTTTGAACATATTAATTTTGTTTGTGGAATATGAATTCTAAAACTAAATCCTTATAATCATGCATACACATAGGAATAAATAACAAGATAATAAATATTTCATGTGATGTAATAATTATGGATTTAAGATGTATGTCAAGTATATTAAATTATAGAGATAAAGAAAACCTACTTAAATACTAAAATTAATATTCATTCAAAAGAAAGAAAATGTAAAACCTAAATCATTTAATTGAGTATTTTCAGACCAAAGAAGGGTTCTAATGGATTATATTATATATATAATAGTATATGATGATAAAAACTATTTTATGTCAATTTTGACACTATTTTGTAATTGATTTTTTAAAAAATCATAACAGAATTATTAGTTAGAACAAAGTTAATTAAATCAATAATAACATGTCATATTAACCTAGAAAATTATTTGATTCCATAAAAAGTCTCAAATTACATTTATTTGGGTATTTATAACATCAATTATGTCAATATTTCATTAATAAGATAATTATTGCATCATCTTTGTGTCATAAATAAATTAAATTATTTAATGTCTAAAAATTACAAATAAAATACCATTATGTAGGAAATCTTTTTATCTTTCTAATGAATATTTATAGTTAAATTTATCTTATGTATAACCCTATATTAAAAATGATTTACTTATTAAACTTTGATTTTAACTATTTTAACCCTTCTTTAAATAAATTAATAATAAATGTCCTAATCTAATACAAGTGGGCCTCAATGGTCATATTTTATTCCTAAGGTTGTTTTTGGTCGAATTAAACTTATCCAATAGAATTAGGACATGTTTTAGGGTAAGAATAATATCATTTTTACCCTTAATTACACTATTTACTTTTAACCGTGGTAATAAAAGTAAAAAGTTACTATTCACCAAAAATTATTTTCATCTCATTGAACCACATTTTACTTACTGACATCAACCGTGTCTCCCGGATTTTCTAAATTCTACTCACAGAAGCGGTAAAATTAAGTTTTATGAAAAACTCAGTTTTTTAACTACCACTTAGTGGTTTCACTATTCATCAAAAATTGAAAGTTTTCAGAAAAATACCAAAATTTCACCCTAGGCTAATTTCGATATTCTGAATCCAAAAATGAAGTCGATTTTGAAAAATAAAATTTATAAAATTTCAAAAAGTGGTTATTACTATTCATAACAGCTAGTTTTAATAATATTTTAATATCATATCGTTGTTTAGTGAAACTCGGTATTGCGTATGATGCAAGCTATCAAGGAAGGCCGCGATTGCGTGTAATGCAAGGCAAGTCATTGATGCATGTTGTGCAAGCTCCTTTTGGTTTAGCGTACAAGACAAGACATTAATGAAATTAAAAAGAATATTTTTCATAAAATCTCGGGGTGTTACATTCTACCCCCCTTAAAATGAATTTCGCCCTCGAAATTCATCGGGGTTATAAATGGGTTACTCCTTGAAAGTTTCTTTAATAGAAACCCACATCGTAAAAAGGAATACCAAAAACAATCATTAAAAACAAAAGTATGAAACGTAACGGTTACCCAAATAAACTAATCACTAGGTTTCCACATAAGTGAAAATATGGATATGGAAGAGAAATATAACCATCATGTTCTGATGGAGAGTGGTAGATAACATGGCTATGGAAAAGCCAGCAATCACAAATCCATAGATTTGTGATGATCTAAGGTATCATCTGATTCATCGGATATAAGGGCACTAGGACAAAATTTTTGGTTTTCAAGATCATTTCCCTAAAGTTGATGAATTAAAATAAATACTTACATGATTTTGGTACAATCTCATTGTTGTTTGTTAATTGAACAATTTCCACTTCATCCCTTAATGAAATGAAGTTGAATTTGTTATTCGTGATGTGTTAGCAGATCATGTGATAGAATGATGGGTCATTCCATCTGTCTCAAACAAAAGGTTATAAAAGTTATCAAAAATACATAAGTCCATATATAGTGAGATTAATCATATATGGTTCCTAAAATGGACTTATACTTCATATATCATACTGCTTAATATAATAAAACTAGTTTCTACTAAATAGGGACTTCCTGTAGGCCAGTGGTAAGCGATAAAGGCCAGTCGCACTTCGGTTGTGGGTTTGATTCCCACAGCCTTGTCCGACGCGATGGGTTGTCGCCCGTCCTGCAGGTTGTCCTTTTTCTAAAACTATATTACTATAACATCCCATCAATAATATCGAAAAAACTTCTATCCTTAAAAAATACTAACTTATGTCCAACATAATCCATTCCAATCTTTAGGCTTATCCATAATATTGCAGTCCACTCTCATAATATAGTGAAAACAATTACCAGAGATTTAATACCATCGTTGATCCCCATATATCATAAGATATGTCTTGTTGGTCGCATTCCAAACATTCAAAGGCCTTAATCATGTATTCTCTTGAATACCCATTGAACCTTAGTGAAAACATGAATGCAGTTAAAAGTTAACACTTTCAACATACCAAAATCCTCAAAATTCTATATACTCAAACCATGATATCACTTTGTCCTTATATCAATCATGAGCTCATGAATACTGTCAAATATTTCATTTTCTCGTTTTCCCTTCATTATGCGCATATCATCTTTTTTTCCAAAAATATCTCAATCACATTCCATGGTTACTGGTACCATAAAATTATTCAAAACCACAATAGACCAATACATAAATATTCCAATATTCCATGATACTATATACAACATTATTTTGGAATCCCATTACAAAAAAACTTAATCATTCCACCACATCGTTTTCATATTCAACATCGCCAATGGTGATCGCATGTGACTTCCCTTTGTCCTTTGCCTTAAGTGGTTGCTCATGTCGATCATCACTAACCCTTGGATTAGGGCATTTATTAGCATAATGCCCCATTTCCTTCCACTTGAAGAATTGAAGTGTAGTAGGTTCATTCTGTGTATCCCTTCCTTTATTTGCATCATTGGATGTATTCTTCCCATCATTGCGGCATTCAAATGCCCGATGAACTTCCTTTCTACATTTGAAACATTTACTTGTCCCTTTAAGACAATATCCACCATGCTTCTTTCCACACTTTGAGCATAAGGAAACATTCATCTTCTTTTCACCATTATTCTGAGATTTCTCCTTGAACTCCATCTTTCGTTTCTTGTTAAAACTATGAGATGGATAAGTAACACCAACTTCCATTTCTACCTTGATAGCACAACGCACAATTTCTTCATAGCTACTAAAGTCTCTTATAGCTAATTCCCTTTTAAGATTTGGTTTTAAGCCACTGAAGAATCGATCAACTTTACTTTCAGGTTGGATGATAAATCCAGATGCATACCTTACAAGCCTTGTAAAATTCGCTTCGTATATACCAACAGATTCATCATCCTTTTTCTTTAGTTCAAGAAACTCCCTCTCCATCTTTGTTCAAAGAATAAGAGGGAAATACTTATTAAAAAATAAGTTCTTGAACTCGTCCCATTCCATGGACTCAATTTCATCTCTTTGCCTCGTATTCTTGATAAGATTCCACCATTGATTAGCTTCACCTTCCAAACGATATACTGCTAAGATGAATTTATCATGTTCAGAACATTGAATAACTAAAAATATCTTTTCAGTGGTACTGATCCATTGTTCAGCAACAAGTGGATCAGAAGACCCACTGAAAGAAGGTGGACATTGACTCATGAAGGACTCAATAGAATATTGTTCCCTTCTCTGCTCATTTGGAAGTCCAGAATGATTCATATCTTGTGTAAGTATATCAATAAGATTTTGCACTCCATATCCCATAACATTTGTTTGTTCAGGAGGACAATCATTGCATTGTCCATTGCACTGATCAACACGGATCCTTCGGGTTCCAGCCATCGTCTAAAACCCAAAAAGAATAGTGTCAGAGGCAAAAATCATGCTAGGGAAAACAACATAATAAAGGGGGAGTACCTTCAATATCTAACATCTTAGGTTTAATTCTAAGATCATTAGCGCAATTCTAGGACTATAACCTATACTTATACTTAACCTTAGGGACATCCCTAGACATACCTTATAAATATCTCTAGGGATCTCACTAAAGTTCTTGCATCCTAGTTTCCAAAGTTTGACTAAACCTTTCCTCTAATACCAACTATAGAGACCCTAAGCTTAACGTACATTGACATTACATTACTTTTGCAGAATACTTATTACATAACAAAAACACACACACAAGGATCGTAATATTTTAGTGTCTTTGGAAACTCGGAATATAATCTTCTAATCATGTTGAAAGATCTTCAACGTCTCCCATAAATATATTCCCTTTTTTTTATACCTAAAACCTTTCTTTATATCCTGGGGAAAAGAAAACATAAAAGGGTGAGCTCAAATGCTCAGTAAGGGTAAAAAAAAGAAATATCAATCACATCATATTCATAAGAACATAACATTTTGGAAATCTTAACCTGCAAAAGAGATCATAATATCATAACATCGGATAAATCATAGTAGTGAAATGTAATCCCAATAATCATAACTTAAAACATGAAACTTTGTGGCATACACACATAATCATATAGAATCATTTCTTATTAGTCAAAACTCATTGCCAAGACTATCTTAGTGGACAAAGTCCATTTCTGAACCGAGTTCACTCCTCGTTTCAGTCCTGTTTCACTGAACCGGTATAACCTACCGTTCTAGCCATGTCTATCTCATGAGATATAAAATCTTTACCCAATGCATTGGAGGGAGATATAGGTCCCACCCATCTCATAATGATACCATTCTTATGTGTGCCACAAAATCATAAATCATACATCATTGCATAACCCATGTAATAAAAATGGGAATATTAAACATCGGGACATCATAAAACAATTCATATAAGATAAAGGAATTCATAAAAATATTTCCATCACAACATAATCAAATTAATGTAATAATAGGGATAGAGACAGAACCCTTTATTATCTTAGATGGAAAATGATTTTGATAAAACTCTTGAACTCCATTCTTGAGGAAAATATCCTTTCTACTTCAAAAACACTTTTCCTTTCTTATCATGTCATACAATTTAAAAAGAAGTTTATTAAAATAAACTTGAAAACCTGTAAAGGAAGCTTCTTGGAAATAATGTTTTAAAAATCCATTCATGCCGTATAAGTTAAAAAAAACATTCTTCTCATACTTTTGTCGAAAAAGTCAAAAAGTACCTCGTACGAAAAACAACAAAAGATTCCTTTCATATCTTTTACTAAAAACTCACCGAAGGGTAAAATTGGATTTAAAAAATTATAGGTGGATGGAAATAATATTACATATTGAGGAAACATGGATGTGGATGATAAAATACACCCCAGTAAATACCAAAGTATAAACAATCTCGGATAAAAATGAGATTGTGATATTTTCCCTTACCTTAGGTCTGATTTTCTTTGTAAGTGTTCGAACCTCCTGTATAATGATTTAAATAATGTCATTGACTTATTCTAGAATAATACTCATTGTTATGATATCATATATGGTTCACTTATGACTTTATATTACCCATTCTTTTGTAAATTCCATGTTAAAGAGCGTTTTGGGTAAAATCGTTTCATTTGTCGTTCGTGTTTTGACTTGTAATTATTCATATGATTAATTAGATCATGATTACTTAATTCTAGAATATAAAACATGATTTATATATAATATATATTCAGAATATACATATATATAATAGATCATTAAATGGAAAGAAATACACAGTTCATGGAGACGGTAGGTCGTACGTACGCATGAACGCTATTTTCATTTCCTTATTGAGTTAAATGGAATTAAGTAGATGACATACATATATATACACATAAATACAGTATCATTATTATGTCATATATTTCATGATTACTTATTATATATACTTTATAATCATTCATGAATTGTTAAAGTTGAGAATGAATCCCATCGCATCGTGGAGACGGTAGTCCGTACGTACGCATGAGCGATGATATCGTTCTCATGATCGTGGAATTGTATTGAAGTGTATGTATACTATTTCAGAATCAATATCACTTTACAATAATCATATATAGTTATTATGTACTCCATTATACCCATCCAAGTAAGGTGGTGGTGGAAAATAGATTACACCACAGCGTGGAGACGGTATTCCGTACGTACGCACGCACGGTGATTTCGTTTTCCGTAGGATAGATAGATGGTGAGATAGGGTTGTTTCATACTTATAATAACATATCAGTATATTAGTGATACTGATGTTATTACTTCATAATGAAACAATTAAATAAGAAGAAGTTGAAGAAGAAAGAATTTGGAAAGGATCGGTAATGGATATTACCTCTTTTTGACGTGCCTCTTCTTAAGCTCCTCTTAGGGCACTAGGGTTGGTCTTTGAAGAAGACCAGAACATTTAGGATGTTTCTAGGGAAGTGGAGAAGATAATTTGTCAGGGTTTGGCCGAGCTTGAAGGCTCTATGTGGTGTGAGGAAGAGAGGGAGGAGGTTCCCTTTTATAAGGGAGGAGAGGGACACCTTTGGAATAACTAAAACTATTATTTTATTATATAGTCAAATTCGGTTTTAAATAGATTCAAATTGATTTATTTCGAAGCTAAGGTGGGTATGGGTCGAAATCCTCTCATACAATAGAATTTAGACAAGTTTAGGTTCCTATTTTAACCTTATCATTTAGATTTAACATTAAGTAAAATAATTTTACTTTTACCGTGTCTTCTTGTGTTCTTACACTATAAGGTTAATAAACTTACTATAAGAAGCCAAAAGAACCCCAAGTTGTTTATTATTAATATATATAACCTTATCTAAGTCATTTGGCCGAACCTTAGATTTTTATGAATAAAATAACAATTAATAATATAATATTTGTTTTAAAAACTATTTTATGTCAATTTTGACACTATTTTGTAATTGATTTTTGTAAAAATCATAACAGAATTATTAGTTCTAAAAAAGTTAATTAAATCAATAATAACATGTCATATTAACCTATAAAATTAGTTTATTCCATAAAAAGTCTCAAATTACATTTATTTGGGTATTTATAACATCAATTATGTCAATATTTCATTAATAAGATAATTAATGCATCATCTTTGTGTCATAAATAAATTAAATTATTTAATGTATAAAAATTAGAAATAAAATACCATTATGTAGGAAATCTTTTTAGATTTATAATTAATATTTATAGTTGAATTTATCTTATGTATAACCCTATATTAAAAATTATTTACTTATTAAACTTCGATTTTAACTATTTTAACCCTTCTTTAAATAAATTAATAATAAATGTCCTAATCTAATCCAAGTGGGCCTAAATCGTCATATTTTATTCATAAGGTTGTTTTTGGTCGAATTAAACTTATCCAATAGAATTAGTACATGTGTTAGGCTAATAATAATATCATTTTTACCCTTAATTACACTATTTACTTTTAACCGTGGTAAATAAAAGTAAAAAGTTACTATTCACCAAAAATTATTTTCATCTCATTGAACCACATTTTACTTACTGACATCAACCGTGTCTCTCGGATTTTCGAAATTCCACTCACAGAAGCGGTAAAATTAAGTTATATGAAAAACTCAGTTTTTTAACTACCACTTAGTGGTTTCACTATTCATCAAAAATTGAAAGTTTTCAGAAAAATACCAAAATTTCACCCTAGGCTAATTTCGATATTCAAAATCCAAAAATGAAGTCCATTTTGAAAAATAAAATTTATAAAATTTCAAAAAGTGGTTATTACTATTCATAACGGCTAGTTTTAATAATATTTTAATAGCATATCGTTGTTTAGTGAAACTCGGTATTGCGTATGACGCAAGCTATCGAGGAAGGCCGCGATTGCGTGTAATGCAAGACAAGTCAAGGATGCGTGTTGTGAAAGCTCCTTTTGGTTTAGCGTACAACACAAGACATTAATGAAATTAAAAAGAATATTTTTCATAAAATCTCGGGGTGTTACCCACACACACACACATATATATATTTACGAATAAATACATATATATGTGTGTATTTTAAAATCCATAGAATGTTAAAATGACTGTAACTTATAATCCAAAATTTATGGCTATTTGATGTTTGAGTTACATATTTAACTTATTTTAGATCATTTATTCATTTTTTTTTGATTTTTTGTGTCTTAAAATTGTTATTAAATGATTATTAATCGATGATAAATAGGAAATTCTTAATTAATAATAATTTTTAAAATATTTTAAAGCCATTATCACTAAATTTCTTATATATTAAATGTAATAGTATATTTATACTTATCTAAAACATATTTAAAAAATATATATTATATCTATATCAATATAAATATACTTATATAACAATATATTATTTTTCATGATTATTTTAAATATAAATTTTATCAGCGCTAGGAAAAAGTTCTGATAAAGCCCCCCTTTATCAGTGTTACTAAAAAAGTGCAGATAAAGGCCCCCCCTTTATTAGCTCTTTTTTAGCACTGATAATGGGTTGCTCTTCCCTTACGTGTTTTTTAGTAGTGATGGGTGAAGCATTTTACAAATTGGGTATAAATATATTTAGATATTGATCAAATTGAACACCTGGACTAGTCAAAAAACCTATATTGGTAAATTGTTAAAGGGTTTTATCTTAGAGAACTATAAGAAGGGGTATTTACTAGTGTTTTATTGCATGAATATTAGGAAGATTAAATATCCTTATAAATAGTAAGAAAATATAGATATAATTCCCTATTTATCTTCTATAGGATATATCATGTATGTTATATTGTTCACTTGAACCAAAGTCACTTATGATTTCTATAAAAACAATTAGATGCCAGTCAAATCATGGCAAGTCACTAGATTACTAATAATAATATCATTAAATTCTTGAGAAAAATATCAACATATTAATTTACTTTAGAAAAGTTAATGAGATCATTATAAGTTGTTATATTGATTTTAGTTTCCAATCCGATAAATATGATATGATATATCATTATTGTTTTTTCCCTTAATGGTGGAGATATCCGTTGGAAGTTTTCTAAACAAGACTATATGGAAAAATAAAAAATAGAGGGGGAGTATATCACTACATCATATGATACAAAGAAAAATACATGAATTAAGAATTTAATCACTGAAATTGGGTGTTTCCATTCATTGAGAGAGAAATCATGATTTATAATGAAAAAAATAGAGTTATTTCTCAATATAAGGAACTCCAACCTCAATAACTTCCAAAAAATCCTTTAAAACAATGTTGTTCATATTGAATCTTTTTATATTAAATACGTGCTGGATTGGATGTAATGGTTGTAAAATATATCATGATTTTAAAATAAAAGAAATATCTATTTGTCATTATTTCATGTGTATTATGTGTGTGTGTATATATTTATATTACATAAATAGTGGAATGATAATATCCTTTGAAAGTATGACCTTGAGTTATCCCTAATCGATGATCATTATAGAGTATTATAGGTTGTGATGAAATTTTAAGTATAACATGAAGAGAATATTGTATACCATACAATGAGTTATATATGATATGAATAATAGACATATAGGATGATAACTATAGACTTATTATCTAGACCGAACCATGAAATAAAATAAAATCTCATGTAATATAATCATTGATGTTCTTAGAGGTCTATGATTATTTTGAATACCCATTACCTATAGTTGGAAAGGTACTTATCATATAAACCTTCATACTTTGATACCTTCTTTACACTAGATATGGGAATGATCCAATCAGGGTTGGTTGGGTATGTTGTTGATTATTTCATCAGTTGAGTTTAAATAAGATGTAATTTTTTCACTAATATTAAAAGAAAATAAATCCTGACATATGATTGAAATAGTTTGAGTAAAATCATGGGTATTATTACTTGAGTGACAAGTGATGTTATTAGTTACATGGATGAATGAAATATGATGTATTCATTCAAGATGGTTAGCCTATTTCTCAGAATTTTGATTGTATAAGTTGGACTATACTTGATTGAAATGTTCCATGTTTACTATTCAATCGATACCATAGAAAAAGATATTATATAAGCAATAATACGAAATATACAATACATGTTGTGGTGGAAATGTTAATACAAATATATAATTGTTTTTTATTGAGATCATTCTTGAATTATTTATAATTTTAGAAACATTAATGTTTTTATAGTGGCTATACTTTGATTAAAATTATGGATTAGGGAATTCATAATTGTTTTGAATATTACCAAATACAATTGGGTCACACATAAATCACTTCATTGGGTATATATTTTGGTGTAAGGTTTTTTTATAAAATTTGAAATAGGAAACAATAATTATACCAAAAAGAGTTTGGATAGATTCATAAGGAGTTCCAAATTTCTCGATAAAGTATGATTGGAATTAGTGAAATTAAGATATTGTTGAGTTTTTTTCTCTAAATCCCTAACCACAACATAGTGAAATTCACCACACCATGATCTATGATTTTAGTTGGTATTTGATACCATATCATGTGCATAAAAAATAATGATATTTTATATACTTCAAATGATTCTCACTTATTGGTTAAAACATTGATTTCAACCTATTGACTCCTAATATGATAATGAATAGATACAAAATTGATTTCTAATGTATTTCAACAATCATATAATTAAATAAGTTTAATACCAATGGTTTCACATTTCAAAATGTTTTAAACATTTTAACTCCAAGAGGATCCTCAATTAAAAGAAGGATACCTATATAAAGAAGATTCATGAACCTTATATTATACTCTATAAATTATTATCCATTGGATGAAACTCTATCTAATATTATTTTATAAATTTTATTTCTAGAAAGAGGTGTTAGTATACCATTGTACAGAATATATCTTATTAAAGAAATCAATGATTCTATTTTCCAATAGATACTGTCATAGGTAGGATACTCTAGGTTTTTATGAATGGAACTCGATAAAAATCACTAATAATCAATATTAAAAACATAAATAGTAAGTTATTCATGGATTACCATTTTATTGTATTATTCTATCATTTTAACTCAGTGGGATATTTGGTATGGAATTCCTATTATCTTTCACTCGAATGGAGAATTATGATGTCCCATGAATCCCATCAGAAATAATAGTCAGTATGTATTATCATAAAATGCATGTATTATTAAGTAATGAACCATGAAGCAATGACCTTCGTATGATGTGGTTTATTTTAGATAAACCCATGATGTGGTAAATACCACCACATCATACTTTTGTTTTGGTTTATAATTCGATTAATGCCTCACTTACAATAAAGTATCATAGACATAATATACTTTTACCTTATGTCCCATCATACATAACAACTTGCGAGACCATATTCAAAACTCCTTTGGGATAAAACATCAATAAGTTTCAATGTATATTACACAACATGTTAAAAAAATTTAAAATAAATACAAAACTAATTTTTTATATCCAATAAAATAATTATGGAGTATCTTTAAAAACTTTTCATATACCCTACATAAAAAAACATAATACACATTCATACAACCATACAGTGTGATCGCATAGGCCTTTTTAACATTGAAAGTAACTATGAATTATCTAATCCCCAATTATATGTAAATAATGGATTTTATAAAAACATAAATTCTACTCAAGATATAAAGTGATACAGTGTGATGTCCATCTAACACATGCATCTTCATACAAGTATCCACTGGCCATATCATATTCAATATGCATTATCATATCATCTATTCATCTAAGACATTTAGTGACCAAGAGACACAATGTATTTCAATATAATATAACCACCAAATATATACTTGATTCTAAAATTATAAAACGTGTAAATTAATTAAAACCTAGAATGTTTATTAGAATTATTAATTCTAGTGGGTATAAAATTAATGAAATTTGTAATTATACATCCCAAAAACTAAAAGTACAAAGATAGAGAATAACTCAAGAATGATATCCTTCCTATGAGGAATATGAGAGAAGGATTATATATGTTTTTACTTACCAATCATCAAAACTAATAACAATATTTAAAATGATCAAAATTGAGCCACCAATTATGAATTTTAAATTTAATTAAAAAATATTAATGAAACAAGAATTAAGGAATCAATTTCAAAGGATAATTTTCCACATACACATATATTAACCCCTTTATTCATAAATCCATTAAATCAATTTGTTTCAAGGATTTATAGATATAATATATTTCATTATGATAAATTATATAAATACTATTTAAATTAATCTAACACTTTGATTGAATAATAAATCCAAAATAAGTTCATTAATTATCACCTTATTATAAAAGTTGAATCTAAATTATTATTCATAATTTTATTATCTCAACAATCTTGGATATCCTAACTTAATGTTCTCTTTATAAAATAATTATTAGTAAATGAAATCATAACTAATTATCAAGATGATTCTTAATAAAAAGAACTTATTTATAAATAAATTTGCTAGAGGAAATTAGCTTCCCTTGAATTGTTACTTCTTAAGAGACTAGTGACTCTTGATTGAATGGTATTATATCATTAATTGAGAAATAATATTGATAATTTTATTAGAGAAAGAATGGATGAATTAAATTTGACAAAACATTTTATAAAATAATAAATGGAATTTTATCTTACTAAAATGGAATAATAAATGCATTAAAAGAATCTTTTTGAAGATAAAAGTGCACGAGAAAACTCTAAAACTGAACATCAATACCTAAAACTCTTCAAAAAACATTTAGTCTCATACCCATACAAACCACAACATGGTTTAATAAAAAATGATGTGATTTATATATCTATGAGATAAAAATTTCTATGATTTTTCCATAATAAGATAAAAATGATGAGATACTTTTTATATATATTTACTATAATATACACCACACCATTTGTTTATTGGGTCTTCCCAATTTTATACAAATTCCTAAATATCTTCAATCCATGATTTAGGGAAAAGTATGAATATAGTATATTCCTATATCTTCTTTTATATTTTAAATATATGTGCTAAAATATGATATCATCATCAAAGCGTAACTCAATTTACTCAACCAAGGTTTCTCTTTTTTAAAAATCACTCCGACTATGGTTTGTCAGTTATTTTCTTCAATAAAACTCATAAAAAGAACCATGATTTTGTTTCAAATATCTCATTATATCATTTTATTTTATTTATTTTAAATTTTTATAAAAGTATCCAATTTATTTTCATAATATAATCCACCTTCAAAACATTAAAAATGTCATTAATTATGTAGAATAAAACCATTTTCATAATAAAAATTCAATGAATATATATATAAGGAAATTAAGTAATAACTCATCATGTGTCATTCACCTAGATGTAAGATCTCATCAAAATCCCCTCATACAAAATGTCACTTATCAAGGTTTAAGTGTACACTTCTTCATTCTACATTAATTAGTGGCCTCTATGTCACACTCATCACCCAAGAGTATAAATATCATATTGGTTAAACCTCAACTGATGAGATGATCATCAAAATTACTGAGAAATGCTGGTTTATCTTATTCTTAGGTATGAAATTAGAAAGGTATCAATGTATGATATTTATAATGTTAGGTATCTTTTCAACCTTAGGTAATGGATATTTAGTATGAAATATGAAACCCTAGTTTTACTAATATGATAATGTATGACACTCCATGTGTACTTGGTGGGTCATCCAACACAAAAAATTCTTTTATGCCTCATGAGTGAATTATTAATATATATATGAATCCAACCATTGATAAAATTTACATTTCATAACTTATTATAGTACTCTATAGTGAAAATTGATTATGGATTATTCAATATCATGTGTTGAGAGGTCACTTGTCATTTCACTTCATATAATACACACAACCAACTTGAAAATATATAAATAGTGAATACCATTTTTATAACATTATGAATTTTATATATTCCTAAAATACATTACTAATACTAGAAAAAAATATTTATTCATCAGTTTTTTCATGTTACATATGAAAGACCACCATAAAGGCCTTATGTTTACTTTATTTTTAAGACCTTCTTAAACTTATTACATCCTTAAGTAATTATTATCACATATACTACTAGAAATTATGTATAAAGACATATAATTTTAGTCATATAATTTAAACCATGTGGATATAAACTTTTATCCATGGTTTAAAAAACTATCATAGGAATTGTATCACTGATCTATTGTAATGAGAGAATATATAAATTAGGCTTCAAATTAAAATTCTGATAACTTTTAATATAGGGGTTCTTTTAGGTTCAATAAATATTATAATAAAAATTAAGAACTAATATTAATATTTTATCAATAATTAATATTAAAAATTGTATTAATGTTCTAATAGAATAAAAAAAATTATACTCAAACATTAACCGACCATAAATTTTGACCCGAGTGTTCGTTTGGGATCTATGAGATATAAAATTGAATATTTCAATGAGCTATATAAAATGTAGTACAAGAAAACGAGAAATATTTTTATTATTGGTTAAAATAGTCACTAATGTCCTTTAAAATTGTGTTTTCCCACGTTTTTTAACATTCAATGGAATGTATATTCCGTTAAAGAGGGTCTTATTCATTTTGGGATGGGGTTTGAATTCATTTCATGTGTTTACATTCTTATTAGCATGATGGTCTTGAAATTGTAGTGTTATTATCTCCTTTAGTGATTTATTTCTACAGTGTGAGTTAAGCATCAAGGAACTCCTTTTCTTATATTAGGTTATAATTAGGGGTGTTTTTTTCCCATTTGTGTTTTTATTTGAGAGGTTAATGGTGTGATATTTTTATTTTGTTATTTTGTTTTGTGATGTGAAGTTATTGGTTTTCATCATCTGTGGTTTTATTATAACTCAATTTAGTCTATCTTAGATACCACCCTCATAAAATTTCAAGCCTTTACTTTTTATGGAACTAATGGTTAAACATTAGGGTTCATGTAAATTCCTTATAGTGAATAGTTAAAGGTTAAGAATTGGGGGATCAATAGATTGATGTTGATGTTACTTCAGATATCATACTAATATATATTACTACTATATGTGTTTTTGAGATGAATTGTATTATAGTAAATATTTACTAAAAAATAAATTATTTTATTGGTAATTTAGAAAAAATGGTTGCAATTAAAAATATTTTTAATTTTATTTATTAAGGATACTATTTTAAAAATTGTGGCTTTATCTCATCGTGGATATGTTTTTTGAAAATGATGTCCTTAACGAGCTATAACCATGATTTTTAAAACCATGACTATCATCCATAGAAATTTCTTTCTATTAAATATATAATAATTATATAAATAATTAATTAATAATTAATGTATAATAAATAAAAAAAAATATTAATATATAATTAATAATAATTTAATAACATGAACATTAAATAATTAATAATTAATAATTATTTATTAGTATATATAAAATAAGTTTTAAAATACATATAACATGTTATGTTTGTAATGATAGGTAAATAGTTAGTCTTGTGTTTGTTAATAAATTTATTGGGTTCAAAACCCTGTTATTTAATTTTCATCCAAATTTTATGTTGCTATAGATTTAAAACCATGGTGAAAAAAATACATGGCCATAATTTTGAGAATTGTGGCTAAAAAAAGATATTTTCATGGTTATGAAATCATGTACAAAAGAAGTTGTGTCCATAATTATATATTTTTTACAAAATTATGTATATCCATGGTTATGTCCATAGCTTTCAAACCATGGTGAAAATGATCTATGGCCATAGTTTTTATAAAGAGTGGTTAAAATATTGAAGACTAATGGCTATCTCGGCCATGGCCTTACAAACCATAGTGATTGGTAACATTTACTTATGGATATGTTCTTTTAACTTATTTATATGGTTTTGAATCATGTAAATAGTTAAATTTTAAAGTTATAATCTCTATATGACCATCCAATAAATCCTCCTATGAAATTTTTTTAATGGGTTAACAACTCTAAAGAAATGTTGTGAGAATAATGGAAAGAATATGATAAATAATCCCCAAGTTAAACTCATTGAAAATAATATTTAGATGTATTTACTTCACCAAATATAATGTAATGATGTTAATAATCCCTGCCATTTTTAAATTCTTAGAACTCTTTGTTGATCTCCATATTGAAACATTTCCATTAAAAATTTTCTTTCAGATCATTTGGTAACAAATTCAAATGAACTCTCTAAATTTATATCTTTATTTAAAAACACATCCTAAACTATTTTAAGATAGAACATGGCCTCCAATTTTCATTATAATGGATTAATAATTTATTTTTTACACTTTGAACATCTCTAAGTTCAAATGTACTCCCACTAACCTTTTTGATATTATATTTTCTCTAAAATATTTTTCTAAAAAATAAAATCATTTTTATTATGAAATAAAACTTATCCCATTTATAGGAATATTTATCAAATAAACTTTATATATATTTAAATATGATATTCTTTGTGTTAAAAACAATATTCTCAAAATAATATTTTATTGTTTAAAATATTACACAATTTATTAGGGAAAAATCATTCCCTCATGTTTGTAAAAATAACATGGATAAACTATTTTATCCTGGACAAACTCTTTTTTAGGATTTAATTCTAAACTATGTTATATAATTGGATGGATCATTAACTATGTGTATAAAAACAATATATCAAATTATTAATAAAAAATCATTATTCATAATCAATATAATTTTATACACAAAATAGAAAATGGGATAAAATACACATCCTTTATTCAGATCCATTCAATCTCTAAAGTAAAATATTGTATCCACCATAATGATTTGGAAAAAAATTTATCCATTTTTTGAATAAAAACATTAAGATTCTTCCATTAATTCTTCCTTAGTTTTAAAATCTTATATATTTAAAAAATATAAATATAATTTTTTTATCATATAGACTTTAAAATAAAATAATTGATTTATATTTTATTAATACATAATGTAGACTCTACATAGTGTTTCTTACAACACTTTTGGAAAATATACAAATATTTTTTCTAATTTTGAACTTATATACAATGAATAAATAAAATTCCTTAGAAACTATTGTTTTTAACTTTAAAGAAATTAATTAATATAGACTCTCTATGACCTTTATTCTTTTTCATTTACCCCTAATATTTAACCCTTTTATTTATTCACTGATATTATGTAACTTGATAATGAACCTATCATGTCCCGGTCCGCTGTCCTCAATACATTGTGGATATTGGGAAATTTTTTGTCTAATTTATTCTTATTATAGAATGAATTCTAAGGCTAGATCATGCCTGGGCGGTGAATCTAGTCTCTCCAAGTTGTTCATATACTTAATCATATTGAGTACATGAGTTTAGTAAAAAGTATGTTCAATAATATTACATAGAAACAATTATTTGGAAAATTAATATATGTAATTACATACACCTTTTCATGTTGATGAAATAAGAATTGGTTCAGATTTTTAGTGATCTAGTGATATGGGGTTTTTTTTAGAATAGATTTTGAGTGAGAAATTTTGATATATTTTAGATTCTTAAATTTATATTTTTAGTTGTGAATTAGTACATATAGAAGTCTATAGAATGGAATAAATCATTAGTGAGAGTGACCTAGATTTTGTGGGTAGATGTAGGACCCAAAAAAATACCGATGGTATCCCACTGAGAGTTCAGTAGGCTAGGAAGTGGGGCATCCCCACTTCCCCTACAATCAAGATCTTAGCGGGTGTCTACCTTTTTTTAAGAAAAAGTGAGAGACCATAATTTTATGGTCAAACTCCCTAATTATAGGGCTTGGGGGAGACCATTTTCATCATCCTCTTATTTATTTTTTTATTGACTTTTGTTTCCATTTGTTATCCTTTGAGTAGGGTATGTTTTTGAGGCATTTATCACAGTAAATTGAGGTGATATAGTATCCTCTTATACCCAACCATTTTATATTCATTCTACTAGGTGATGTTTGGTTTTATTTGTGATTTATGTGGGATTACACTAGATCTCGATGGAATCACTTTATAATCAAGGACATTTCATTAATGTGGTGTATAAGAGGCCCGAGAACGTTGGACTCTTGTTGTTCCATTTTGTTTGGCTTGGGTATGTCACCCAATGAGTATATTTAGCGATTTTGATTAAAGTATCTGATATTGAAGATTTATTGTGCATTTTAATTTAGGGATTAGTCTTATTAGATACTCAGGTGTGTACTGAGAGTGGTCTTGATGCCTTTTCTCATGGTTTCAGCATCATAACACTACTAGATGTGTTTTATACCAGTTTTAACTCCCTCAATTGCATGGATTATTAAAAAAATAATTAGTGGTGCCTTGATGAACGAGACATAGTGAACCATTTTGTAGATTATATAATGTAATGGGATGGTCTTAAAAATTATATGGATTATAACTTTTTAAATGTGATTTTAAAAAGGGTTTTGGTTTTTTGTGGAATTTCAAGGAAAATAGTTTTAGTTTTAAATGTGAATTTAGAGGGGATGTATTATTAATTCATTTTAATGAAAATTTTGTGATTTAAAAAAAATGGTTGAAAATAAATATTAAATGAAAAGTGATGGTTTTATAAATTATTCTTCACTAAATTTTTTACAAGGGCCTTAAGTGAGTAAAGTAGTAATGTGGTGTATTTATTAAGTCATTTATAATCTTTATTTTGACAAATATTTTTCAAGAAAAGTGAAGAGACTTTGTTATGATAAATATAATGGTTCAATTGAAATAATGTGGGTGATTATTCATTTTCAAAATCTTTTATCTCCTATTTAATGATGATTGATGATAGTATAGGAATCATACCTAAAACCTTCACTTGGGTGATTGGTTAGTTAAACTAGATAATGATGTATTGTGGGATTCTGGATAATGAGATATTTATGGGACCTTGTGAGGTACCCTTTGGTATTTTAGTCAAGACTAAGTCTCTTGAGTTACCTCAATTGCTTATTCTATGACATGGGTTTCGGTGTGATGTTGTCTGATTGATAAAACTTGAGTTATTATTGGGTAATTGGATAACCTTGGGACAATATGGGATACTTTTATATTAATCTTCTGGTGGTAAAGACAGTTCACTATCCGCTTTTAAGACATGACTAGAATTATTGATAGGTGATTGTCCTACTTAGTTCTTATAGGTGTTCCATCTTGATTGAATTCATCAACTGATATGGGATATACAACCTTTTTTTGATTGATGACTAAGGATGGATTCATGGGAAGTATTCATGATGTCATCATGATACTCTGTCTAGATTGAGATATAATATTTGGAGGTAAGTGGGTTCCATCCATTTTATTTTTAATAAGAGGGCAGTGAGTTCTTCCTTAGTGATATTGGATTAGGCTAGTATATAATTGAGTTAGGGGGAATATAACATACGAGTTAGTGTTATAGAAAGAAAAACCTCTTGAATGGGATATTACATTATCATAGGTGATGTGGAGGATAATATCAGAGTTTGATTTCAGAACAAGAAGAATGAATACTTTTACTTTAAAGTTCATATATACTAATTATTTCCCAATTATGAAAATATCATTCTCATAGTGATCTCTTTATTGATGATTTGAACAAGGTATAGTGATTGATGTGTCTCTAATAAAGGTATTGGTTGGTTCTTGGAAGGTGTTGTTAGATGTCTGAGATGAATTGGACCCAAATCCTATTGGGATTCACCTGTGGCAAGATTATGATCATGGATCACAATTGATTGTGATGATATTAATACATTATTCTAGGGATCATTAAAATGAAATTAATGTATGATTATATAGATCAGTATGAATTTGTAGGGTTGTACTATCATGAAGTGGGATATATCCCCTATAAATAAATACAACATATGATATAGAATTGATAGACCTATATGTGTAGTATAATATATTGGTTTGATGAGTATATTTGATATGAGATGAGCTAGGTCACGAGAGTTGGTGGTTTTATTTCACGTGGAGTGACCTCATTCATTGTTTTCCTATTTTATTTATCATGGGATTATTTTTTTGATGATATTTGATACTTTGAGACATATTTACTACCTTTGTTTCATATTCATTTGAAAATTTATTTAATAGTTGTGATCTATTTGGTTTAACATTAAATTATTTATTAATTTGATTTTTATTTCCGATTATATTTATTTTTTGGTCATTGATGACCAATAATATAAATGATGAGTTAGGTGGTATTTTTATGAGTGAGTCTTCTTGAGAATAATGATACCACTTAGGGGTTCTACATGGTGATTTTATAGTGGATGAACTATACACCTCATAGGTCTATGAAGGTATACATGTCTATTATTACAAGTCTGTGGGACTTGGCTTATGTCTGGTGCTATTAGTGAGTCTTTAAGTTGCATGTTCCATCTGGACATGATGGTTCATAGGTGTGGTTTTTTTGAGAGTTTATGAGTTATGTTTATAAATGAGTTTAGCTACACCCACCACATATTGACACATGACATAGACTTGTATATGAATCAATTTAATCATAAAATTTTAGTAGTAAAGGAATTGGTTGAATCCTACTTGGTCGTTAGACTCATACCTACTCACATTCATGGAATGAGTTTCGATATACACTGGTAAACCATCATTTTTTAAATTTATATAAAAGTATTGACTTGGATTTCTATTAATGGATCAAGATTAGAAGTGTATTTGTGGTTGATGATTTGGTATGAGATGATATAGTTAGTTGGGTAGAGGCCATTATATATTTTTATTTTATTTTTTCTATGTATATATCAAATATTTTGGAAACTCATATTAAATTATTCCTATGTTGTATATTATATATTCTATCAATCTACTGTATAATTATTCATCATGTAGAAATCTATTTTATGCACTATAATGTGGGATACTCTCTTTTCTCTTTATTTTGTGTATATAGGTGTTAGATATATTTGTCATATATATGAGGCATGCTAAAATATTGGTATATATAGGCTTTGACCTCATCCTTTATACATCAGGTAATAATATCTTCATTACCATTTCAAGCCCTTCTAATTAGTTGAAAACCTATAGTATATGAGGAGATGTTCCAGATTTTACATGGTAATTTTTTTAACTATTTGGGTAGAATGGTCTAGGGAATTTACAAAGTGATATCAGAGAATGTGTTTGGTTGATAAAAATTTAGTTATAGGTTGAGATAATATTTTAGGACTTGAGAAATAAAGTCATGATCTTGTGTGGATAACATGGTTTTGATCGAAGCCCAAGTTATCTATGGATTTCTTATGTTGAGAGTAGGCACTTTAGGTTGAGTGAGGTACTCATTATGCATTATAAGATAGGAAATATTCAAAATGGGTTATATATCTTATATGATAGCTTATTTCATTATTCACGTATCTTGATAGTGAAATTCTTAGGGCATGATATATGGTACTGATGGAAATGTTATTTGATGTACTACTTTTTTAGGATATATTATTAATTGAAAGAAACTGATGATTTATATAATATTTTCTCAAATAAATTAGAAGATTAAAATAAAATAATATAGATCATAGTTATTTCCATTCTAATATGATTCTTGTATTATATCTAATTAGATATCTTAGAGTAATGGCTTTTAGTTGATTGGTGTTTTTGATAAAATACTATTTTTGACTGGAAAAATCATGTGGTTGAATAAATCATTTGTAAAATGGTTTTATAAATTAGATTAAATTAAAATGGATCATGGATATAGTAATTTTTGAAATAGTTTGGAATTTTATTTCTTTGAGAAAAATAATGGAAAATAATCATAAAAATGAATTGAAAAAATTATCTTTCAAAATGAGAATTGGTTTCATGAAAAAAATTAGATTAGGTATGGATTTTAGGATAAAAAATTTAATGAAAGTTTTAGTATTACATTAAGGTTTTTTAAAAACATGGGGGTGTTTGGAATGGTAAAACAATTCCAAGATATATTTACAAATATGTAACCTGATGTGTATAATTGGGTTTTCTTAGATTTTAGTGATTAAACTAGGAGTTAATTGAGAGTAATTATTTTCATGCTTGAATTTTTTTCCATGTATGATTATATATATTTACATATTTTAGGATAAATAGATGGGTATTTATAGTGGTTCTTATATGAATATTTTTAAGGATTGATGATTTTGTGTATTAGACCTCTTGACAAACGTTTTTAGTAGGATATTCCTATGAAGGGGATAACCATTAGTTATAATTTTTATGTAGTTATTCCTTAGGTAGGGGAGTTATATAATGATAGATATTGGTTGGATTATGGTTTCTTGGGAATGATTGGTGAATTTTTGAAATATCTTGTTAGGAGGAGGGTGGATACAAATGGAGTTCTTAGGTGATCATGATTATAAAGTGAAAGAATATACAAATGAATTCGAGTAATGAAACCCTAGAGATAGGATATATATCATAGATAAATTGGGGGGATAAATGGAGATTTTTTAGCATTTATTTTGTTGAATAATAAGCTTAGTGAATAGAGTCTCATAGTGGGAATGTGATTAGAGTGTTGGAATAGAACACATGTAATGATCTTCATAATTCCTGGTGATTTTTAATATATTTAATGTTAATTATTTGAATAGATAAATTATTTTATTTAAGTTTTATAGTAAATTTTATTTTAAGGGTAAAATAATTAGAGGAGTTTATTGAAGGAAGGGAAATGGGACAAGTTGTGTCAAAGGAACCAGAGTTCTGATGGCTCACCACTAAATGTCTGGTGTAATTTTTTATATAAACCCAAATTCTAGTGGTAACCCTCCATAGTTCTGGTTTGTTTCTAGGTGTTTTAAAAGGGTTTAATTTGTATTTATTGTATTCAAAACAAAAAATACTTCTCATATAAGGCCTCATAATGTTTTTATTTATTTTAGCCACAGAGAAACCTCACAATATATCTCTATCATTAATTTTTTCTTTTTTAAGAATATTATTTCCAATATTGATTGAAGAATTCAAAACATTTGGGGAAAAAATATATATTAGAGAATATAAGGTAGGGTTATCATCAAATTACGGTTATAGTTTCATGTATATATTTCCGTTAAATCTATAAATCCATTATTCATCTAGGTTTACAATGTATAATGTTCTCATTTGATCATTCTTCCCCTAGTTGTTAGTGTAATAACCCATGTTTTATTGAAATTTGTTTCCAAATAAATTAATTTTATTTTTTGTGTTTCATTTCATGACACACTAAGTTATGTATTTTTTATATTCTACAAAAATATAAGATTATGACACACACACCACTAACTTGGCTTGGGTTACATGCAAGAGATTCTATGAAACATCATTTTATTATTATAATTATTTAAACAAGAAATTATAATGTAGCTGTTAGAATAGAGAGTATGAATAAGATTAACTAAATAATTAAAGTATGGTTTAAATATGTATATAAATTTTTTTACCAATTAATTATAAATGAATTAAAACTGCTTTTTAAAATAAAAGGATTTTTTTGCTCAAAAACTATTTAAATGTGCACAATTTTGTTTTACCCAAATAAATAAAAAAATAAATCTTTTTAGATAATATTAATGATATATATATATATAATATTAAATATAATTTTAAACATATATATTAATTATTTTCTAGACATGATATAAGAACAAATTCAATTTTACGTATAAAAGAAGTATTTTTCTAGAAAGGCAGTTTTTCCACCTTTTAATGGTGATCCAGTTTTAAATATTGTTTTTGAAAGATTTATAAATACTATTTTGACAACAGAATTCTTCTTTGAAAGATGTATATTAAAATTTACTTTGCTTTAATTTTTTTTATTTTTCAAATAAGTTTCATGTTTTGATGAATGTTGAAAAATTCAAAAATTTAATTGGGAAAAACTTTCCCATATAAATATTTTATAGTTTTTAATTATATATTTGATTATTTTTAAATTATAATTAAATATATTTTTTTCTATTTAGTCCAATTTAGGTTATTGGATTCAATTTCACATTGATTTTGGATATAAGAACAATTTAATCTTTTGGATGTTTTTACTTTGAAAACCCATTTTCTCAATCTGTCAATGGTATTAATCTTATTTTAATTTAAAAAAATTATGTTTTTTGTATTGTGAGAAATGTATTTATTATTTTGAATCATAAGGTCCAAATTTATTAATTATTTCCCTATTATTTTTTGACAATATGAATAGTAACATTAGTAATTTTTATTACCACAGTTAAGGGTAAATATAGTAATTAAGGGTAAAAATAATATTATCAATATTAGAATACTACTATAACAATTTCTAAACTATTATTGGATAAATTTAATACGAACCATATAATTTAAGGTTTCTAAATTTAATTATTTAACAGAAATTAGTCAATGAAAAAGGTTTAGATATTATTAAAATCCAAGAGACTGACAAAATGACACACTCTAACTTTTAATAAGTATAATATTGTTTATATAATGATAAATAGAAGATATGATAGACTATATATATTATAATTAAATATATATTTTATATATATCATATAAATTTATTTATAATTTTTAGTGATGAAATAATTATCATAAATAATTAAAAATGATGATGCAATAATTATTCAATTAATGAAAAAATCAATTAAATGATATTAGAAATATTAAAATAAAAATAATTTGACATAATCAAGATGATAAAATAATTTTATAAGTGAAAATGACATGTTATGGGATTATTAAATGAATTGGTTCAAATTTATCTTGCTGTATTGATTTTCTTAAAGTCAAAGTAATGAATTATGTTAAAATTGATACTTGTGTTATTTTATGAAAATAATATTTTATTACATTATTTAAAAAATTTAAACTATATTTAAAAATACAAATAAATTTTAATATATTACAAAATTATATAAATTATTCATTTATTATTTAATTAACATCAAGTAAGTGAAAATTAAAACCATTTAACATTGAAAATTTGTAACCTTAGTTAAAATTAAAATTGGGCTACAAAAAGATAAACACATTGATAAGGTTTAAAATAGTAACAAAACTTTTCTAAAATATATTGGCTGATTATATTATAAACCTATCTAATTTTATATTCCACATTTTGGATGTATTTGGATTAATATTGAATCTATTATAAATAATTTGTTTGAGGAAATTCCAAAAGCGCCCCTCACCTCTTTTATAAAAGAGCACCTCTTCTTATCTTTTCATCACACTTCATAAAATATTTCGTTAAGAAACAATATTTACAAATATACTGCCAAAAACCCTCCCTTAATCTTATAAACTTCCCTTTAGGGAGAAATATAACTAAAGAATCCCTTTGGTAAAAACCAAGAGGTGTTACCTGAAGAAGAGGTAACATCATTTCACAAGATCTTTTGTTTTATTTTCATTATCCACCATAAATCATTATTATTACATTATTATATAATAAAATAGATATCCTAAATATGCTAATATGTTTTTATTATAAGCATTCAACCTACACACTCACATACTTCCATAAAATGGGTAATTAACTTTCCATTCTTGTGTTCAATGAACTATCGCCTCATAAAACAACATTTTTTGTTTTTCTTTACCACATATTATTATCATTAATTCTGATGGGAAATATATTTTTATATGATATATATGATTTATTTATGATTCTATAATTATTATATATACATATATATATATATATATATATATATATATTTCACTTGATTTCTTTCAAAATGATAATTAAACAGAAACAACGTTCATGCGTACATACGAACTACCGTCTCCATGAGCGATGTATTAAATTTAATATTTATATTGTTTTAAAATTATTATAAATATTTAAATACTGAATATATTTATCTATATCATGTTTTATATTCTAGAAATAGGTAAATCCTGATCAAAGTAATAGGATCTAGAGTTAGAATTCATAACAATCAGATATTACTTGAAATGTAACAATAACATAGAATGGTTAATAAATAGGTAATATAAGATCATAAGAAAATATTATATGGTAGGATGTAATTTAATTTGGTTTTTTAATATATATATATAATAAACTTATATTTATTATATAAGAGATCTGAACTAATATGAATAAATTCAAGACATTAGGTAAGAAAGTTATGTCTCACTTTTATTTCTATGGGACAATTATACACCACTTGTTTCTTATACATGGTGGATATACATCCCATGAATGTATTTTATGATTCTTATGTATAATATTATGTAGTTTTCATATACATAAAATTTTATTTCTTTATTGGGGCATATGATTCTACTTATTATAAAGTGATGAGTATTTATTTCACAATCTCATCAATATTTTAGATTGTTTTGTTTTATGTCTCTATTGGGGAATATTTATCTTCCACGTCAATGTTCTCTAATAATATTTTCAATTTTTTTACTATTATCCTATGGATTTTTAATGTAATGTTAACCCATTTTGAATTTTTTACTATAGGTTTTGAAAGGAATATTTTTTTCATTTTGCAAACAAGGTAATTTTTGAATTTTCCAGAAAAGAATGTTTTTTAACTAATACTGAATGAAGATAATTTCCCACCATTATGAAGCCTAATTTTTTTTTGAATTTTACTTTACAATATTGTAGGATTATATTCAAAAAAATGTTTTCTTATAAATTTTCATATCATTTATTGAGAAGAAAATGTTTTCAACTAAGAAATGATATTTTCCTCAAGAATTGTTTTCAAGTGATCTCTCAGAATTATTTTTAAATCTAAGACAACATTACTTTATTTAAATTATGTTTTACTAGGTATATGATTCAGTGATAAGATTGTTATTATTTATAATAATGGTTTATGTTTATTATGGAATGATATTTACAAAACCTATTTATTTTCCATGTGTTATGTTATGATTGAATGATGTTTATGAAACCCATTTCATTCCATGGGTTCTGATATGATGAATGATTTTGTTCTTGTGGAATAAGTATGTATGGTTTTTAATATGGGATGTGTGGGAACAGTATATCCCTCCAATTTATTTGGTAAATATTTATATCTCAGCAGATAAGGATGGGAATCAAGTCGATGATCTAGATCCACTTTGGAAGATGGCGAAACTTGATCCCTTACAAGGATTGGATTGCAACTGGGGATAGTGGTCTGTCCCACTTATAAGGTGTAGTCACTATGAAGTGCCATGTTTCGTTTCGGCAATGCACCTTGACTTATAGGGAATTATATTACATGTTTATGTATCTCACACAAAACTCCATGTCATATTCTTATGTTATGATTTCATGGAATATTCCATTGATTCCCTAATGATTCATATCTTATGAACTACCAATATTTATTCCATGACTCGTATTTATGATCTTTGATAGGAAGGGTATGATATTATATTTTCAGGATCATGTTCTCATACCCTTATGACTATGATATACTTACATATGTGCCTTTTTTACCCTTACTAAGCATCTGAGATCACTTTTTTTATGTTTCCTTTCCCTAGGTTTTGAAGATGCGTATTATGTATGATGTGTCTAAGAAGGGTGTAGTCATGAATAATATAGTGGAAAAAAATGTATCTCATTTATGTACTAAAGTTTTTGTTTCCATGTTTCTAAAGGAACTAAAATAATATGGTATTTAGGAATCTGTTTGTGTAATGTATTAAGTATTCCACAAAAATGATAAAATGTTAATATATGAAAAGAGAGGGTTGCTATAGTTGGTATCAGAGAAAACTTTTAGTCAACCTTTAGAAACTAGGATGAGAAATATTGAGTGAGATACCTAAAGATATTAATAAGGATATGTCTAGGGATTTATATATAGATAATCCTAATGTGTTATACATTAAAGAAGGTGTCACAATTTAGACATCATATAAGTGTATTTTTATGATTATGTGGTTCCTAACTATGAAAAATGATTCTTACTCTACAAATTTTTGTTTTATTCAATGGATGGAACCTGAAGGAACTACATTAATGATTTTTGTGATGGAAAATGAAACGGTTTCTCTACTAAGAAACTGAATGCTATGAGAGCTAGAGTGAATAATCTTATTGTTATGCACATCTAAATTTCTTAAGCTATGAACCATTCAGGACTTCCAAATGAGAATAGGGAACAACATTCTGTTGAGTCCTTCATGAGGCAACAAAAAAACCTTATAGTGGGTCCTATGATCCACTTTTTTCTTAACATTGTATCAGTACCAATGAAAATATATTATCCTTTCTCCAGAGGTTAAAACATGATAAAGGCATATGTATATTTATCAGTTAGAAGGTGAAGAAGACTAGTGGTGGATTATAATCAAGAATACAAGGTAGGAAGTTGGGATTGAATCCATGGATTTGGACCATTTTCATGAAGTTAATCTTTGGTAAGTAATTTCTTCATTTTATTCATAAAAATATGGAAAAGTAGTTCCTTGAGTTGAAGAAAAAGTATAATGAATTCATCAGTACCTATGAGGCTAATTTTACAATACTAGAAAGATACGCTTTTGGAATTATCAACAAACTATAAAGTAAAGGTAAAATGATTATTCATTAGGTTAAATACAAGTGTCAGAAGGATATTATTCATAATATACTTTAGTAGTGATGAAGAGATTATGAGTTGTTCAATCAAGGATAAAATTGATGTCAAAGTTAAGTATCAATCTCTTGTTTTTAACAAGAAAATAAAGATAAAGTTAAAATGAAAATCTAATAATCATGGAGAAGACAAGATGATCCATCCTTTATGATATATGTGTGGAAAGAAACATGTAGGAAATTTTCTTATGAGGCATAATAAATATTTTAAGTGTGGAAGGGAATTCCATCGAAGAATTTATTACTAAACATATGGGAATAAGTTAGTCAATGATGTGAATAGAGGGAAATTTACAATGAATGAACCTAACACACTTCAGTGCTTCATGTGTATGGAGAATGGGAATTATGAAAACCAGTTCCCAAACACAAGGGTTAGTGACAATGGTCGGCGTCAATAGCCTCTTAAGCCAAGGGACAAGGGGAAATCTCATGCGATCACTATTTATGATGAGGGGCCTGATAATGACATTGTGAAAGGTACACTTAAAATCTTCTCTAGATCTTATAATGTATTTTTTATTTGGGATCTAACCACTATTTCATATCTAAATATTTTGATGAGTTTGTTGATATTCCACCCAAATAAATAGATGTGTAATTAGCAATGAGACCCCTTAATGGTACAATGATTTCATCTCAAGTATATTATTCCTCTATGATTGAAGTTCATGGGAATGTGTTTCCTAAAAATCTTTTCATTCTTCGTCTAATTTAATTTCATGTCATCTTAGGCATGAATTGTATTTATCTATATAAATCTCACATCAATTTTCAAGGAAGAGAAGTAACATTTTTTTTTCAAACTAAAATTTAATCATCTATCAATGTGATGATAAATATAAACTTCCTATAGAGATTACATCTAATGTATAGGTATTAAATCCCATTTTAAGGGATATTTATCTCAAATGTCTAGGGAGTAAATAAAAATCAAGTATATTCCTATTTTCATGGATTTTTAGAAAAATATTCTTAGTATTCCACCAAAACATGATCTTTAGTTCTTATTGGAACTCAAACCTGGTTCTAATCCAATTTCAAAGACTCTATATAGAATGGTCCCAATTGAGTTTCATGAATTGAGAAAGAAACTCCAAGAAAACGATAACAGGGGATTCATTCAGTCATGTGTGTAACCTTAGGGTGAACTGGTTCTTTTTATGAAAAAGAAATATTGATCAATACAACTTTTCTTTGATTATCGAGAGTTGAACAAGATCAAAATCAATAAAAAGTATCCTCTTTTCCGAATGGATGATTTGTTTGATCATTTGTGTGGAGATCAATACATTTACAAGGTTAAACTTCATTATGTATATCATCAATTGAGGGGTAAGAAGGAGGATATACCCAAGATGACATTATATACAAGGTATGAGCACCATGAACATATATTGATTCCTTTTGGCCTTACTAATTCCTCTATTATCTTCATGGATTTGATGAATAGAGTTTGTTAAGATTACCTCGATTAGTTTTGGGTATTCTTTATAGATGAAATTATTATCTATTAAAAACGAATGTAATAGAATGAAGACCACTTGATAATTGTGATAAAGACCCTAAAGAAGAAGAAAATGTATGAAATATTTACAAAGTATGAATTTTGGTTGAAAAATGGTTCATTTTCGGGTCACATAATCTCAAGATATGGTATATCAGTAGATCCATCAAAGATGAAGGCTATTGAATACTAGCCTAGACTAACTTTGATGACGGAGAACCATAGTTTTATTGGTTTATATAGATATTATTGATGGTTTGTGTATAATTTCTTATGACTATCTAATCCTATTCCTAGTTAACTAGAAAGGTTACCAAGTTCCTCTGGATAGATGATTGTAAGGAAAATTTCAAGGAACTAAAGTAAAAACTAGTCAATACACATGTGTAAATATTACCTTGTAATGGAGAAGGGTTTATAATCTATAGTGATGCATCTAAGAAAGGACTGGGATGTGTCCTTATGAATAATAACATGGTTATCTCTTATGCATCATGATAGTTCATGATTTATGAGAAAAAAATACCCAACTCATGATTCAGATTTAGTCATGGTAATTTTTTCATTAAGGATATGGAGGAATTATATCTATGGAGAAATGTGTGATATATATACTGACCAGAAAATATAATATATATATTGATATAGAAGGAGTTGAACTTGTTCTAGAGGATATGGTTAAAGAAGATAAAGGATTATGACTTCTCAATACATTACCACCTTGGGAAAGTAAACAAGGTGGTTGATGCTTTGAGTTAGAATGATCATGATAGATTATACATGATAAAGATCAGAAAATATCCAATTTTCATATAGTTTCAAAGGTTTGATCTATAATTCATGAACTATAGGGAAAAATATTATCTTTCCTAATTGAATCTTCAACTATCCATCAAATTGAATATTAAAGAGGTGCATAAGGAATATGTAGATCTACAAAAGAAGGTTATAAATGTTCCTGAGTTTAACCTCATTCAAGAGGGAATTATATGGTTTAGAAACTATATATATGTTACTTCTTTATAAGATTTCAATAAGGATATATTAGAGGAATCTCATAGTTATTCATTTTCTATTCATCCTGGAAGTACAAATATGTATATATATTCTAACAAATACTTTTGATGGAATGACATAAAGAGAGATATTACAAATTTTGTATCTTGGTTCTTGGTATTTTAGTATATTAGGGTTGAAAGAAAAAAATCTAAGGGGATTTTGTCTCTATTACCCATACCAGAATGGAAATGGGAGAACATCACGTTGGATTTTTTATTAGACTCTCCAAAACCTCTAAAGGGTTTAATGTTATATGGTTGGTATTCAATCGCATTACTAATTCAGCACACATCATTGCTATCAAAGAAGTCTTCTATTTGGATCAACTTGGTAGGATATAAATTGAGTAATTGGTAAAGTTAAATTGAGTACCACATTATATTTTACCTGATTGGGACCCAAGGTTTACCTCAAATTTTTTCTAAGTCTTCATTAATCATTTGATATGGAATTGAGTTTGAGTAATAATTATCATCCTTATATGGATGTTCATTCTTGAAGAATAAGTCAAACCCCAAAGGATATGTTGATATATTGTTCTATAGATTTAAAATGTGGGTGGGATCAACACCATCCTCTAGTTGAGTTTTCTTTCAACAATATATATCTCTCAAGAATTAAGATGGCTCCTTATGAATCCATATATGGGAAGAAATATAGAGAAAATATATTGTTAGAACCATTCAATGCAATATCAAGGTAGCACAAAGTTAGAAGATAAGATATGTTGATAACTGATGGTCTGATCAAGAATTCTAAGTTGTTAAGAAGGTGTTTCTATGAATTTATCCATGGAATAATGTTATGAGGTTTGGGAAGAAAGGGAAACTAATCCCTAGTTATATCAATCCTTTTGAGATTCTTGATCACATCATTATGGTAGCCTATCACTTGACACTTACTCCAAATATCGATCCAGTCCATGATGTGTTCCATGTATCTCTACTAAGGAAGTACATACATGTACCTTCACATGTATTTAACACATAGGTCATATCGCTCAAGAAGGATCTTTCTTACATGAAATAATTGGTTGAAATTCTGGATCAGACAATGAATGTTATAAAAAATAAGTGCACTCACATGGTCAATGCTTTTTTTGAAGAAATCACCGCATAATGGAATCTATTTTAGAACTTGAGGATATAACGAGGCAAAATTATCCTCATTTTTTGTATTATAATGATGAATTTTGAGGTATAAATTCATTTTAAGGGGGGTATAATGTAACACCCCAAGTTTTTATGAATTGTTTTATAATAAATTAATTTTCCTTGATGTCTTACATTGAACGCCACACCAAGTTAATTTTTCATCATATGCTACACCAAGATAATCTTATACCACATACATCACCGAGTTGGCTTGGGATACACACAATACCAAGTTTCTACAAAACATTATTTTATTATTATAATTATTTAAAGAAATAAATTATAACCTAGATGTTAGAAGGGAGATAATTAAAAATATTAATTAGATTATGAAATTTTTGTTTACAAATTTAAATGAAATTATTTGACTAATAAATTATAAAGTATTGAAAACCCCTTTTTAAAATAAATGGACATGTTTTTCTAAAAAACTATTTAAATGTGCACAAGTTTTTTTATACCAATAAATGATCAATTAAATCATATTTAATTATATTAATAATGTATATATATATATATATTCAATGTAATATTTAATAGCAATCTTATGTGTCCTCTAGATATTATATAAAAACAAATCCCATTTTACACATAAAAGACATATTTTTCTAAAAACCCAGTTTTTCTGCATTTTGATGGGAAATTGGTTTTGAATATAGTTGTTGAAACCTTTATAAATTATATTTAGGAAAATAATTTTCTCATTTTAAAGTGGGATATAAAAACTTATTTATTTATTTATTTTATGGAATTTTTCATACAAATTTCATGTTTTGATGAATAATGAAATATACTAAATTTTAATTGAAAAAAAAAATAATTGAAATAATTTATAGTGTTAAGTTATATATTTCATTATTTTTGAAAGTATAATTAGATAAAAATTTTACAAGTTGATATATTTTACGTCATTGGAATCCATTTCATATTGAATTTGGATATAAAAACAATTCAATCTTTTGGTCGTTTCAACTTTAAAACCCCATTTTCTAATTCAGTCAACGATATTAATTTTAATTAAATTTTAGCCAATTATGATTTTTGAATTACAAAAAATGGATTCCATATTTTTAATAATAAATTCCAAATTTATTAATTAGTCCCCTTTCATTTTAGAGCAATATGAATAGTAACTTTGGTAATTTATATTACTACAGTTAAGGGTTAATTAGGTAATTAAGGGTAGAAATAACATTATAAATATTATAAAACTACAATAATACTTAATAAAATTTTACTAGATGAAGTTAATATGATATTTATCAAATAAGGATTTTAAATTGAATTATTTAATATAAAATTGTCAATGAAAATGATATAGATATTATTAAAATCATAGAGAGTGACAAAATGTCACACTCTTACTTTAAATAAGTATAATATTTTTAATATGGGGATAAATATAAGATATTCTCTACTATGTATTTTTTTATGAAATCTAAAATGTTTATCTATATCATAAATATTTATTTTTAATTTCTAGTGAAGAATTAATTATCAAAAATAATTACAAAATTATGATGCTATAATTATTCAATTAATGAAACAATATATTAAATGAAATTAGAAATATTACAAGAAATATAATTTAAATTAATTATATATAATCACAAATTTAAAAATTAAATATTAAATTTAATGGGTGTATTATATGTTTTTTTATTTTATCTTACTATTTTGAATTTATTATTGTCAAATTAATGAATAATGTCAAAATTGACACTTATTATATTTTATGAAAGTAATAATTTTTAATTTTTTTTAAATCATAAAACATATTTAAAAATTAAAATAAATTCTAATAAGGTATAAAATTATCTAAATTATTATTTTACAATTTAGTTAACATCAAAAAAGTAAAAATTACAACCGTTTAATTTTGAAAATTTTGTTACCTTAGTTGAAAATAAAATAGGAAACTTAGGGTTTAACAAAATGATAATGTTTAAAATAATAAAAAAAATTATAAAATATATTTTTTTATGATATTAAAACCATGTCTCATATTAACCATGAATAAATTACCTTTTGGAAATTTTTTTATTGAGATTTAATTTATTATAAATTAATATTTTGAAGAAATTCCAAAAGTGCCCCTCGCCTCTCTTACAAAAGGGAACCTCTTATTCTCTTTTATTCACAATTCATAACCTATTTGGTTCATCCAAAATCAATCCTAATATCCTAAAACAGTTCCTCCATTAATCCTAGAATCCTACCTTTAGGCAGAAAACCAACCAATGAATCTCTTTGGTGAAAACCAAGTGGTGTTACCCAAAGAAGAGGCAACATCCTTTCACAAGCTCTTTTATTTTATTTTCATCATCCACCTGATAAAATATTATTATTAAATTATTATATAATAATATCAGTATCATAAATATACTGATTTGTTTTTATTATAATTTTTATACCAACACTCACACAAAATTCCATCAAATGGTTAACAAACTTACCGTTCTTGTGAACAGAGAACTACCGCCTCACGAAACGACATTGTTCATTTTTTCTTTACCACCTCTCACGATAGGGATTTATGATGGACACTTTATTTTTATATTGTTTATATTACTTATTTATTCTTATTTAATTATTATATATATATATATATAAATATTTTACTCACTTTCTCTCTTTGAAAACAATAATTAAAGGGAAACAACGTTCATTTGTACATACAGCCTTCTGTCTCCATGAACAATGCACTCCATTTAATATTTATATTATTTATAAATTATTATAATTATTTATATACTAAATATATATATTTATATAATGTTTTATATTGTTTAAATATGTAAATAATTATTTAAGTAAGAGTATCAAGAATAACAAGTCAAAACAAGCAGATATTACTCGAAACGTAACACTAACATGGAATGGTTAATAAACATGTAATAAGTTATAAATAAATAATATATGGTTTAATGTAATTGAATATGGTTGTGTAATAGATTTATAATAAAATTTAATTTATTATATAGTATTTTTTGTCAAATCAAAGAGAGTAAATACATAATGTAAGTGATTTATGTCTCACTTTTGTTTCTGTTAGACACATGCCTTATACACTATGGGTTTCTTCTACATGGTATATATACTATACATGAATGTATTTTATGATTATTATCTATAATATTATGGTATTTTTATATCCATATAATTTTATTTCTTTCATTGGTAATATAATTCAATTGATTATAATGTGATGAGTACTTATTTCACAATCTCATCAATATTAGGGATTGTTTCGTTTTAAGTATCCATTGAAGAATATTAATCTTCCACACACATTCTTTTCTAAAAATGTTTTAAATTTTTTTTTAATATTTGAATATATATGTTAAAATTCATTTGTACAAATTTTTTTAATTTTTACTACGCGGTTGGAAATGAATCTTTTTGTTATTTTCTAAACGAGGTATGCTGTAACTTTTCCAGCAAAAGGAATACATTTTAACTTATACAGCATGAAAATAATTTCCATTATCATGATTCCATAATGATATAAAGTTCCCTTATTAAAATTATAGGGTTATTTTAATAGGAAAATTTTTCTTTTAAAATTGAGTGTAATTTTAAGAAAAGAAAACATTTTTATAGAATAAAGGATATTTTCCTCAGGAATTGATTTCAAGTTGTCTCTAAAAATTATTTCACACCTATGATAACATTATTTGATGTTACTTTTGTTTTATTTGGGATATGATTCATTTATACCATTATTATTCTTTATAATAACTATTTATGTTTATAATGGAATGATATTTATGAAACTCATTTCTTCTTTATGGGTTATGTTATGATTGAATGTTGTTTATGAAACCCATTTTATACCATGGGTTCTGATATGACGAATTATTTATGTTCTTATGAAATTCATATGTATGGTTTTCATTATGTAATAGGTAGGAACTATATCACCCTACAATTAATTGATTAAGATTTATATCTCATTAGATAATTATGAGAGTCAAGTTGACGGGCTTGATCCACTTTTAATGATGGGGAAACCTGATCCTTTATATGATGATGGGGAAACCCGATCCCTTATAAGGAAAGGACTAAAAATGGGGATGGTGGTGTGTCCCACCCAATATTATTAGTCCCCAATAAGTTACAAATTAATGTTTGGAAATGCACCTTACCTTATAAAGAATGATATTAAATTTTTATGTGTCTTCCATAAATGCCATGTCATATTCTTATGTTACAATTTCATGGCTTATTCTCTTGATTCCCTTATGATTCATGTATAATGAACAGAAAATATTTATGACATTACTATTTTTTATTTGTTTTGATATGTATGGTATGATATTCTATTTTCAAGATCATTTTATTATACCATTATGCTCACGATATGCTCACATATGTCCCTTATTTACCATCACTGAGCATCTGAGATCACCTTTTTTTATAATTCCTTTACAAAGGTTATGAAGATACGTATTATGTATGATGAGTCTAATAAGGGTTCTAGTCATGAAGAATCTAGTGGGAGATAATTTATCTCACTTATGTGCCAGTTTTTTTATTTCTATGTTTCCAAATTCACTAAACTAATATAGTCCATGGGCGTTTGTTTGTGTAATATATTAATTATTTCATAAAAATGATGACATATTAATGTTTGAAAAGTTAGTGTCACTATAATTAGTGAGTATTTTTACCATTTATACTGAGGTTTTGTTTGTTATATACTCATTGAAATTTTATTTTCAATTTGGGAAGTGATTAAATCCTTTTGTTTATCTAACCTATTATCATGACCCAACCTGGTTTGTCCCTAACTCGAACACCCAATCTGATCTGTAGAAAGTCCCAAGGGTCATTCTCAGTCCTCACGACCTATAAACCTATAAGTATACAATCTCAAACATTACATAATCTTAAGTTTTAATTTATGAATTCACTATCTTATATTCTTAGTATCTCTACGGTTTAGAGTTTTAGATAATTAGTTCATGCTACTTATATAAAAAATATTTCATCATAAGGTGGACACTTCAACTATATATCCATTTTACCATAGTAAAAAACTTTTAGGATATAAAAAGTTTTGTTTTCATTATATATCTTTATAATTTTTATCTTGATGCCATCCTTGTCCCTTCCCTTCCTTATAACACTTTGAAAAACATTTTAAAATGTGGGATAAGAAGAAAAAGATGAGTAAGGGAAAAAGGATAGAAACATGTTAGTCCATTTTAAATTCATAAGATCCTAAAAGTGATTTTTCCTTTAACATAATATATTTTTACATAAAATAATTGTTTACTTACACATGAAATCAGATTTACTGCCCATAGTTTCTTATAAAACATTATGATAAAACCAAAAAAAAGAAAATGATAATCATGATGGTTTATTATAAAACCTGATAACCCCTGATTTTTGTTTTCATAAAAACAATAAAAAATTCCTTAAAAGGGTATAATAATTCTTTTAAAACAAAATATAATTCACTTACCTTTTTAAATCAAATAATATCCTTGAAAACATATTTGGAAGAAAAGAAAAATCATATAGGTACCTTGAGAAATCATCATCATAGAACCCTTAAGAGAACCATTACAAGTGAAATAATTAATATGGTAAAATTTCAATATAACTGTTTATTTAATATAATCATTACTGAATGCATTGGATAACTATATCAGGCTCACCCATCGTCATGATCTACATCGGGCTTGCCCATCATCTCGAGCTATATTGGGATCACCTATAATCAAGAGCTATGTCTGGAAAATCCATCATCATAAATAATTTCCAAGTACTTTATAATGAATATTTTTTTATATTTTAATTTTTCATTATAATTCCCTTGAAAAAATCCATTGAACATATATGAAAAAAACTTTCAGATATTTAATTATCCCTTTACTTTTAGACCCAATTTTTAAAACTGAAATTCAAAAAAGTAGAGTAGGGTTTTTTATTGAATAAAAAATGGAATATAAAAGAATAATCAAAAATATTGAATAAAAATTATGGTTGAGGGAAATCCATTAATGTTGTATATGTTAAAATAGAAATTTTTTTCCCATTTGTAAAGTATATCTAAATATTCTATAAAAAGATTCATTTTGAAAACATTTTAAAGAATGTAAAAAAAGAAACTTAAAATTATATTTTTAATTAATTTTTTTCCATAAAAATAAATCTATAATATAATTTAATGAATATAGACATTTAATAAAATTATTTAGAAAACAAATCTTCAAAACACTTACGATGAGGTTTTAAGGTAAAGTATCCCTTATATTGAGTATGACTCATCACACACATTATTTATATTCCTAAATAATAAAATTATGTTATTTTTTTAATATAATAACAACATTATTAATTTTATTACTAATTTATTATTTATTACAATGTTATATTAAATTACATAATCAATTATATTCATATTATATTTTTTGTTGATATTCGACTAATATGTCCAAAATTAATTTGATAGGTTAACTATGGTCAAAATGGAAATTATTCCATCATCCCTAGAATAATAATCCTAAAATATCAATAATTTTTATACATTAGTTAAACTTTTAAATCCAGCCATGAAATATGGTTATGAAAAATGAACTATGTTACAATCAGGGAGACAGTATGTCGTACGTACATAGAGTAACATTTTTATTTTTCAACAAATAAGATATAAAAATGGTACATATTATTTTATTTTTAAAAAATGTTTATTTTATTATAAATATAATATTATTTATTTATATTAACTTATATATAAAATCCATGTGATGTGGTCATCAAAGATGAATCACATCGCTTCATAAAGGTGGGAATCCACATGTAGGCACAAATAACGTTATCATTTTTCAATTGATGGAAAGGTAATAAATTAGATGATATATTATCTTTATATAATGTTAAATATTTCATGAATGTCATATTTATATCCTAAATCTATATTTATATACATCTATAAGAGGCTGTGATGGAAAATTAAATACATCAGTTCTTGAGGTAATAGTCCCTCATACACATGAATGATTGAATCATTTCCCCTATGATGACCTAAGGATATAGATATTTTTTATGAAATTAAAATAAAAAAATATCATTATATGTAATTTTTTTTATTATTTCATTATTTCTTAAGGATATTTTATGGAGGTATAATAAAAAATTAAACTAAAACATTCAGTTAAAATTTATAACTCTTCTTTAGATAAAATCATTTACTTTACACATTAATACCTCTAAGGATGGTATTATTAACAATATAAGACCTTTATAATGTGTATATGGATGTTTGAAAGGTATTTATATTGGATTATTCCAATATATAGTGCGCAAATGATGTGATAAAGAGTGTATGTGAGGTTCCCTTTTATAAGTGAGTGGAGGGGCATTTAAGGAATTTATTAATGTAATAAATTACTATAAATAAATTTTCATATTCAAATGGATACAAATTTATATAATTAGAATATATGATAATTATTGGTTTAAATAATCTCATACAATAAAATTTGGACTTGTTAAGATTATTTTTTACTATTATCTCTTTGTGTTAACCCACGTTTACCATTTTGGAAATTATGACGATATCAATGTTTTTAAGTATTTAGGGTTACAAAATTCAATATAAAAAGAAAAATAACCCATATATGGACCATGGTGGAAATTTTAAACTATATAAAATTCAACTTTCTGAAGTAATGTTATCTATTAATTATAAATTGTTTCATAAATTATTTTTCATTATAGAATATCATTAATGACAATTTTTAAACTATTCATTTACTTTAACATTAAAGTAATCATCATAACAATAGAATTTGAATATAAACTTTTATAGTATCTATAATATGATAAATGTATCTATAAAATTATTGCAATACTTTAACTAAAAAATTAAATGTTAACTATAGTGTTTTTAAAACCATTTACGTGATATTTCTACATCTTACACAAGAACTGTACTAGTAGTGAATAATATTTTCAGAAAATTATATGATCACTAAAAATTATAAATGAATTTCCATCATAAAAAATATTTTTTATTCTCATAATAAAATTTAATATTATTTCATATATTATTTTCATCCCTCCATGATCATATATCTAACATCCCAGGTAATTAATGAATAATAGATATTTTTATCTATGTCTATTAATGAATTAGATAGTGTTTTAGAGGCTTAAAATGAAAATAAATCCAATCTTAAGCATGGAATACACTAATATTTTTTTAAAGATTGTTTTACTGCCTTTTGATGGAAAACCATTTTTAAATCTAACTTTTGACAATTTTATAATCTATATTTGTCAAAATAAACATATTCATTATGATTGGGACATTGAAATTTACATTGGATAAATTTTTGGTATTTTTCTGACAATGTTCATTTTTTAATGAATAGTGAAAAATACTGCATTTTACATCAAAACTGCTTTTTATCTAATTTATTTATATGATTATATTTTCTTTTGAATTGTTTTTAAAGTTAAATTAGAATATATTTTTACCATTTAATCCAATGGTGGTCATTAGGATTAATTTCACTTTGGAATTGGGCATAAACTAAAGCCAAACTTCTCATAGATATGTTTCAAAAAACCCGCTATTTGTTTTGACAACGGGAATTATTTTTAAATCAATTATTGCAATTTATTTGTTTGGAATTTGGTAAAATTGATTACATATTTGGAATCAGAAGGTCCAAATTATGTAATCAAGACTCTTTTGTTTTTGGACATTATGAATAGTAACGACGGTAATTATCTTTAATTATCTTGATTAATGAGTAATCGGGTAGTTAAGGATAATAAAATAATATCATAATAATAAAAAATGACACAAACATGTGTCTTAATTCTACTGGTTGTCTCATGGCCGACCATGGGATGTCTTGTGCCAAACTTGTGGACCCCATGGAATCACTTTTGTGGAAAGTGACTTGTTATCTTTTTATTTTTTTTTAAAGAAAGTAAATATAACAAGAATGTATCACCTGATTAAAACATTTTTAATTTTGTCTAAATAGATGATATTTTAGACTATAAATATTCATTTGAAATCTAAAAAGATTTCCTACATCATAGTATTTTTTTCATAATTTTTATATTTTAAATAAATTAAATTATTTATGAAATCATGATGATACAGCGATTACCTCATTAATAAAGGATTTAAATAAAATGAAATGATAATGTAAAATCTATGACCTAAACATGTCCAAAACATATTGGATGGGTGGATTTAGAACCCTTATCACCTTACCCTCTAATTATATCAATGTGGGACATTTTTAATCCGAAAATCATTTTCAAATAAAGTAACATTTCTTTACTTTCCAAGAGTGCCCCTCCTCTCCTCTTATAAAAGTCCCCCACCTCTACCTCCTTACCCACACTCCCAAAGCCTTTGGCTCGGCCAACCCCTGCCCATTTTGTCTCTCCACATCCCTCTCTTACTACTTGAAGCCTCACTTTGGGCATAAGTCTTCCCAAGGAAGCCTTTGAGCTCAAACCAAAGGGAGTTACCCGATTTTAAGGTAATGTCTTCACTTGAGTCCTTTTGTTTTATTTTGCTTCTCCAACACCCTAAAATATTTTTATTCATTTATTTTGTAACAACTACAGTATCTTCAATATACTAGGATGTTTTTATAATAATAATTCTAGCAACACTTACACACACCTACATCTAATGGTTAAAGGACATACTATTTCCGTGGATGGTGAATTTATGCCTCCCGAAACGATGATTGTTCAACAGTCTTTTAACACCTTCAAAGGTGGCCATTAAGATGTCACTATATTTATATATGATATATAATATGTTTATGTTTTCCTTAAGCTTATGTATTTTTCATTTTGGGCATACCTTTATGGTTTCCATTATGGGAAAACGCGATATCTTCATTTAAGGAAGTGCGGACTACCGCCCCCTCAAAGTGATTTGATTCGTTAAATACCATATGTGGGACGTATAAAGGATGGAACTATGATATTATATATGATATTATACTGGAATTATAATATACCTTTATATCATTATGATTCCATTCTATAAAATACGAAATAGAAATGAAAGTAGCGTTCATGCGTACGTACGGCTTACCGTCTCTATGAACGGTGCATTTCATTTCTTACCTCTAAATGATTATGTAATATTATAAATGCATGTATATACTGGATATATATTATATATACATCATGATTATAATTTTGGATATAATGGATACATGAAAAACTTGTAATTATAAAGGGTTTATTTTTTACTCAAGTACCAATGATCGTTAAAACGACCGTTATTAACTTAAATAATTACATAGTGTTCATGACATGGAAATAAGTGATATAAAAGGAATAATGAACTTAAAAAAAGGTTCTTAAGCAAGTAGAAATTAACTCAAGTTTATTATTCAGGACATTAAAGAACGATCGAGTCAAGTCGGACCCGAGGTATGGGACTTCGTCTCAATCTCCTTTCATTGAGGCATATTTTGTTTTATACTCAACCTTCTTTTATACGGTGTATAAACCCCTTTGAATTTTACGTTCATCCAAAAAGAATCTTTTTTATACGAAGCGTTTTACTAAATGACAAAAGGGAATGTTTTGTTGTACGTATGTGGTGACAACGACTTCTCTGCTGCCGTGACCATTATTTGAGTTTCGGCTTCCTCTACAAGTCATACCTTCTTTTTAAAAGAAAAATAAACACCATGTTTTACTTTTCTTTTATTTTGGTATTGAAAATGGTTTTCATAATGTTTTTATATCAATGTGTTGTATTGATATCTTGTGATTGAAAGGTGGAAATGTTATGTTTCCTTTATGCATGTTTTATGTGATACGATTATGTTGAGGTTCTTGGTCATTATTATGAAGACAGGTGGTTCCGGGATAAACTAAGGGCGGGTGAGCCCGATATAGCTCTCCAATGCATTGGGTAACGCGAAGGAGTGAAAAGTTAAGGTTACTCCGAAGAGATTTAGGGAATATACTGTGATGGGTATTCCAAACGTAACTAAGAGGGTTACTCCCTACGTAAGAATGTTATGAATGCCTCAAGTTACCTTTATGTCTTATGATTTCTATGATTTATTCATGATTTGATGAGGTATGTTAAAGTGATTATGTTTTATGGGTAAATTATGATTTCATTCTTATGTATATATGTACCCATGTTTCCTTTCCATATTTTTATATCCCTTACTGAGATTTTTATGCTCATCCCAAGTTTTTTTGAGATGTTTTTCACAGGTCAAGGGAAAGGTACATGATATGATGATAGTGTCAAGGAAGTGTCAAGAAAGAATCCATGTTTTATTTTAAATATGTTTCCATTGATGGGAATGAAGAATACTATCTTTATGTAACCACTTTGTTTATATGTGGAATGTAATGCAAGTTTTATGATCTAATTCTCTAAAACTCTAAACCCGAAAAGATCCTCAATGTGTAATCTTGTAATAACTCAAGATTAAGTAAGGTTTAAGGCTGGGGCCTTATAATATAAATAGAATTTGAAAAAAGTGAGTGATATTTTTTCCTTATTAAAATATTTAAAAGGTTGAAATCAAATATAAATGGAAAAAGGTAATATTTTTATAGTTTGGGAGAATATAGATGAAATAGAATAATAAAATAAAATGAATTCAAGTGATTGAATTAATTTGAATACTTATCACATTATTTTTTACCTTAATTATCCCATTTTACCTTTATAGTGGTAACAAAAATTTATTGTGGTTACTATTTATATTTACCAAGAATAAGAGGAACTGGTTTACTAAATTTTTATAATATGATTAAAAATATGGAATAAAATTTTCATGATTTAATTTCAAAAATAGGTACAATTTAATTGAAAATTATACTCATAAAGCATGATGAAAAATGTTCTTTTTCCAAAAAATGTGTTTCTATGTATAAAAATATTTTTATACCAAATACAAGTATAAAATTAATATAAATGACTGTAACTTGATTTTTTTTAAATTAAAGGAAAATAATTATATTTTAAACCTAATAAAAAAATATAATTTGACTTTGTAAATACATGAAAAGAAAATATAGTTTCCAATAAATATTAGTATTTTTCACTATACATTGAAAAATAAAACTTTTCAAAGCATTAAGAAAAATTTATGTTAAGATAATTTTTACATGATGAATTGAAAAATGAAGTTCATTTTTTCAGTTTAAAAATCTATAATCTGAAAATTTATCTTTAAAATAAAACTATATAATTCATAAAACCCTAATTTGGTTAGAAATAAATATTTTTTTATCTTTTAACTAAAAAATTACCTAATATTTTTATAATGGATATAAATATATAAAATATAATTAATTTTTATTAATAAGACATGAAAATGATTTCTATTAACATTACTTAGGTTGTTATGTTCTTCCTGCCTTTTGAATATTTTTTTCTCATAATTTAATTTACTATTTAAATAAGTATAGATATCTTTCTCACATAGAATTTATGATTCCCACTTATCCTCTTCAATATTATGGTTTTTCAAAAAAATATTAACCAAGGTAATCACCTTATTCTATTAAACCATCTCTATATAAGCAAGAATCTGAATATAGTATTACACAAATAAGAGTCTCTTCCAATTGAACAACTACTGGGCTCAAAACATGTGATGCATTTAGAAAATATTTTCGTAAAAAACATGAAATACATCTTGTGCCCTATATAAAATTAGATTCAATTCCTCCTGTAAATAAACCGATCCAACAATATCTAGGATTTTATACGGTCAAATGAATCATGGGCTTAAATTCCTTTTTTACAAAAAATCATAACACTTTTCCATGGATATGATTTAAGAACATGATCGCCTACCTTTAATGAATGATCTTTGATCTAGTTATATGTATAACATTTCTTCCTACTTTGATATATCTTAAAATATTACAAAATAATCCTCACCTTCTCAAAAATTTCTTCTTCCAATTCTGGTCTGAAAAAATATATTTTCCCCACTTCACCCCAAAATGATAGAGTCTAACGCCGATTTCTATATAATGCCTCAAATGGTTCCATATGCATAATTGAATGAAAATTTTTATTAAAATAAAATTCAAATAATGAAAGTTTTTTATCCCAACATTCCTTGAAATCCATGATCAAGCTAGAAGCATGTCTTACACATTTTGAGTCGTTCACTAGGACTTTTCATCAGATTTAGGATGAAAAGATACACTGAAATTTAATTTAGTACCCAAGAAAATATGAATACATTTAAAAAAAATAGAAGTAAATACGAGATAATAGTCAAATAAAATAGATAGAGGAAGTACATGTAACTTGAAAATCTCAATGAGAGTTGATAAAGATGATCTATATAAATAGTATTTTGAGTGGGAAAAAATGTGTTTATTTAGTTAGTAGATCAAAAATATCCTAAATTTTACTATTACCTTGAGATTCATTTGAAAATACCACCATGAAATCCCTGGATATAATCACCCATTTCCATTGTGGAAGTAGAAAGGATAAAGCATCCCCTTTGGTAATTATCATTAAAATTTAATAGGTTAACAGGTTAAATATTTCATGGTAAAGTCAAAAATATCTCTTTTCATTCCATCTGTAACACCCAAAGTTTCCACAGTACGTTTCTTTTTGAATTATGCAATAGCTTGCATTGTACGCAACTTCGAGATTCTAACACACTGTGACCAATCAAACTAGCCGTTATGAATAGTAATACCGTCCCTTTTGAAATTTTATAAATTTTATTTTTTAAAATGGACTTTATTATTGAATTTGTAATATCGAAATTATCTTATGGTGAATTTTTGGTATTTTTCTAAAAACATTCAAATTTTGATGAATAGTGAAAAACACTGCGTTATTGGTTTAAATCGAATTTTTATTTAAATAATTATTTAGTTTATTTAAATTTATTTTAGATAAAAATAGATTCATAATACCTATATAAGTTCAATGTAATTCATTGGAGTCATTTTATAATAAGTTTAGATATATAAAAATTTTATCGAACTTTTTACCGTCTTTTACCCACCTCCAAGAAGCATTTGCAAATTTGCATAAAAAATAATTTTACCACTTATATGAATTGAATTTAAAAATTCCAAGAGACAAATTTTATATCAGTATGTAAAACATGATTCAATAAGATGAAAATATGTTTTTGTGAATAGTAATTTTTGACTTTTATTTACCACAGTTAAAAGAAAATAGGGTAATTAAGGGTAAGAATGGTATCAAAATTACCCTAACACAAGTAATAATTCTATTGGATAAGTGTAATTAGACCAAAAAATCCTTAGGAATAAAATATGATCCCCTTTGTTCCACTTGGATTAGATTAGGACATTTATTATTATTTTATTTAAAGAAGAGTTTAAAGAGTTAAATTCAATGTTTAATAACTAAACCATTTTCAATATAAGGTTAAAACAATATAAATTCGACTATAAATATTCATTAGAAATATAAAATATTTTGTACATAAGGTATTTTATTTATAATTTTTAGAAATTAAATAATTTAATTTATTTATAAAAAATGATGATGTAGTAATTACCTTATTAATAATAGATTAAAATAATTGATATTATAAATATCCCAATAAATGTAATTGGAGACTTTTGATGAATTACACTAATTTTCAAGGTTAATATGACATTTTAGGTTTGATTAAATAATTTTTCGAAGTAATTATACTATTGTGATTTTCACAAAAACCAAATACTAAATAGTGTCAAAATTGACATAATTGAGTTTTTAAAACAAATACTATATTTTTAATTGATATAATAATCTTAAAAATCTAAGGTTCAGCCAAAGGACTTAGAAAAGGTTATATATTTTAATAATGAACCACATGGGGTTATCTTGGCTTGTTATAGTAAGTTTATTAACCATATAATATAAAAATACAAAGAGACATGGTAAACGACAAACTGTTTAACTAAGAGTTAAATCTAAAAGATAAGGTTAATATGATGACCTAAACCTGTCTAAAACCTATTGGTTCAAAGGTGTTTTACCCATAACCACTCTATCCTCTAAATAATTGATTTTGGATCCATTAGAAACCGAAAATGATTTTATTATAAAATAATATTTCATGCTTTTCCTAAAGTGACCCTCACCTCTCTTATAAATGGGCACTCCCCCTTCTCTTAATTTCACACATCCAAAGACATTTGGATTGGATAAACCCTACCAAAATATCCTATAAATTTTTCTCCCTTCATCCTATAGGCCTTCCTTTGGTCAGAAAGCCAATCCAAGGAGCCCTTTTGATCAAATCAAATGGAAGAACCCGAAGAAGAGGTAAATATTTCATCACATCTTTCAAGTTCTTTTCTTCTTACACTTCCTCTTTCTTTGTTGTTTCAATTATAAAATAAAAACTCTAGTGTCTTATATATACTGTGATGTCATTATAAAAATGGTACAACCATATTTATTATTCTCTCTATCCTATAAATGACAAATTCACCATACGTGTGTACATACGGATTACCGTCTCCACGTCGTGGTGTAGTTTGTTATTCAAACACTTCATTATTTGGATGGGTATAATAATGAGTATAACTGAGGTAAATAATAAATATAACATGTTAATGATTCTTTATATATGATATACCATTCAATTACATATTATTTCTCCATCAATATAATGATATTATCGCTCGTGCGTACGTACGGATTACCGTCTCCACGAACACGATGAGATTCATTCCCCATCGTAATCATTAAAGAATAATTTTCATTTTAGGATTAAAAATAATGTCTATGAACATAATATAATTATTTATATGAATCAAATACATCCTCTCCATAACAAACACGGCTTAAGTAACCAATCATATAAAGTAAAATGAATCAGTTATCACCCAAAATGATGATACTACTAAAATATTATTAGCAAAGAAATATTAGGGGATAATATATGATATCATATTTATGTATATAGTTATTGTATAATTTAATAAAAACTTTTTAACTATTATAAAGGAGGTTAAAATTCCATCTACTAATGAAAAGTACAAGGTAAGGGTTAATTATAGTGACCCAAGTCTTTTATATATAACATCTCATGATTTTAAGCATAATTAATCATCAGAGTACAAGCCAAGGATCGTTAAGTCAAGTGTCATGGAAAACTAGGTACATATAACATAAAACATAGGGATAAAAAAACTTCTTTATTTAATCTCCATAAAGAGATTCTAACTTCTTTTGGGCCCTTACATCTGCATAGGGTACCCCAGGGAACACATGAACAAAGGGATGAGCTGAAAAGCCCAGTAAGGGAATGAACATAAGGATACATCTTAAGCACATGAGTTAGGAGACATGAAATATTGATATCAAAAAAAATGTAACATATGAAATAATATCATATAATCATGGGATAATATAAACATGGAATCATATAAATGTGAAAGAATCATAAAACATTTCTTTAGTACGGGTCAAGGCTAACCGCCAATCCCGTTTCACAATGCATCTCATGAGACTTAACCATACCCAATGAATTGGAGAGCTATCTGGGTGCACCCATATCAAAGTTTTCATGAATATTATTTCCACATGAATATTATTACCACATATAAAATCATACATAATCAACCATACATAAACATAAGGGTACCAATGGAAATAATTGGGTACCACAATCATGACATAAATCATAACCAATGGGTGTATCATGAAAGTTTCCATGTAAGAAAAGAATTAGAATATACATGGACTTTCATACAGTAAAATAGGCATATAACATGGTAAGTGGTTTCAAACAGAAGTGACAACATATGAGAAATGTATTTTAGAAACATTAGCATTAAAACATTTTTGTGCGGTTTTAAGGAAAATGCTATAGAGATTTTCAAATAGAAAAGAGGACAATCATTTATCTAAAACCATAATTTCACCAAGAAGGTTTTCATAATAAAAGAATGATTTTAAAAATACATTTATTTCTTACAATAGAGGATATAGATCTCTTTAAATTGGGTAACCATTCGAGAATTTCCCCTAAAAAGGTTTGCTTATCGGAAAGTTCAAAGGAGGTAATCTTTTAAAAACATGTATATCCCCGAAAGAAAGTGATGAAAGGGGTATTGATATGAGAATCTTGTATAACTAACCAAAATTCATAATATTCACATAAATTGATAATATAACACCATTTTGAAAGCAAGATAAGGCAACACGAAAGAACAAATAATGTCCGGGTAGAATTCGTTACAATTTTATTGGCATGGTGTCAGGTGTACCCAAGAGGGATTGATGAGAGAGAGAAGGGGTTTCTCATCACTTATACAGTATGAGGGAAGTATGGTGGAGGTGAAAAAACATACCACACCATTTATTATTACCCATAAAAAGGCATAGAATAGAGGACAATCTTGATTAAGAGTGAAATGGAGAGAATCCCATACCTTAAATCCATTGGTGCTCTCCACTTGTTATTAAAGACCTGAATAAAAAAATTTAGGATTATTAATTAATATTTCTAGAACTTATTCTATATTTAATTTATTTATTATAACCCTTTTTAGTTCATTCAAATCCTTTTTTATTAGTTATAAGGTTCAGTTTCATTGTTCAGGATCGTTTGTTTACTAGGATTTAAAAGATCGGTTCACTTATATTCAAGTTTGGATTATATGAAAGATGAAAGTGGATGTATAGAATTGAAGTTATATTCTTTAGTTAAAATCCAGTATATTACATGGTTTTAATTCTAATTATGTTACTTATACTGAAGTCAAATTGTAATATATATAACCTTAGTGATAACCATTTTTGTTAATTAGTGGATTTGATTACAAAGAACATGTTTTTATTTATAAATTAATACCACTTGTACAAAAGGATTATAGAAACAAAAATAGGATATATTACATATATAATAATCTGGTTCAACCATATCACAAATGGTTTCATGGCCATAATTAAAGATAATAATAGAAATTGATAAAAAGTTTTCCTTGAATGTGCAAAATTAGCACATCTCAAAAAATGCTTTCATTTATTTCAAATAAAAGGGTGGGGAAAAGAGAGAAGATAATGAAATATAAAACTAGCATGAAAAAATTCCATTACATGTATTTACTGTATTTATCGTACTATTATGGTGAAGGTAGGTGAGGAAAGAAACAAAAAAAAGAGAACTTAAAAGAAATGAAGGAATTGGAAAGGGGAATTTACCTCTTGAGACTTCCTCCTTTGAGAACCTCTTAAGGGGAGAGTTTTTGGTATTTTTAATAATCTATGAGCTTTTGTACATGGGGGAGGATCTTGGGGAGTTATTTGGATAGAATAATGGAAAGGAACAAGGCTTGAGAGGAGTGAAGAGAAGAGGGAGTGAAGGGGGGTTTTATAGTGGAGGAGAGGAGGGATTTCATAATATTGTAATCATTAATTTATTATTTCTTCAAAAGACAAGGAATAGTAAGTATTACATGACCAATAATAGTAATTTTATCATGTGATCACGAACCAAGTGGGCTTACATCAGCGGAACATCATCAATGACTCAATAAATCCCTTATTTAGCATTTATCGTAAATTATCGTATTTTACAATTCATAAAAATTCAAGTATTTTAGAAAAATCCCAAAAATTTACCATAACCATTTTTCAATGTGTAGAATTAAAAAATTATTTCTATTTTTAAAAAATAATTTTCTAAATATGATTATTTTAATATTTAATGAAAATAATAATTTATTATCAAAACCAGTTTTAAAACATTCATTAACTTATTCTAAAATATAAGTATATCGTACTTCCAAATTTAATATTATTTTTATACTATCATAGGTGAGGTTACTATTCATTAGGGTATATCACTATTCATAAGGGTATGTTACTATTCATTAGGGTAGGTTACTATTCACCAAAAATTAAGTTTTTTGTTATTGGACTCCAAATAACATATTGATTACAACCTTGTATGCCAGATTTTCAAAATTCCAAACACAGAAGTGTCAAACTTATGTTTAAAGGCCACTTAGTACTTATTAGTTCATTATATTGTGTTTTCATGTGATTTTATGACATACGTATGAGAAGGTAATTTCCATCGAAAAATATTGGGTCGTTACATTCTTCCCCCTTGCAAAATTTCACCCTCGAAATTTAGTTTTACATTATAAGCCAAAAATAGGTGTGGGTACTTTTCCTTCATTTCTTCCTCCAGTTCCCATGTTTCCTCTTCGTACTTATGGTTTCTCCATAATACCTTGACCAGATGAGTAGTCTTGTTATGCAGAACTTTGTCTCTACGATCCAAGATCTTCACTGGATGCTCCTCGTAAGAGAGATCATCCTCAAACGGTACCACCTTTGAAGAGGGTACATGTGAAGGGTCTGGTATATACTTCCTTAAGTGGGATACATGAAAGACATCATGTACTTTCGACATGGTAGGTGGAAGTTCCAGTCGATATGCCACATCTCTGACTCGATCAAGGATCTTGAAGGGGAATATGTACCTGGGACTTAACCTCCCTTTCTTCCCAAGACTCATGACCTTCTTCCATAGGGATATGCGTAGAAATACCATGTCTCCAACTTTGAACTCAAGGTCTCATCAACGGTTATCTACATAACTCTTCTGTCAACTTTGGGCTTCCTTGATATGCTGCTGAATGGTTTTCACGTTCTCCACCACTTCTTTGACCATTTCAATTCCTAATAGCTTACGCTCACCAACTTCATCCCAAAACATTGGTGTTCTTTACCTTTTCCCATAAAGGGTTTCATATGGTGTCATTCAGATGCTCTAGTGGAAAGTATTGTTGTAGGAGAATTCAACCAGTGGAAGATGTTGTTCCCATCCTCCTTTGAATTCCATTGAACACGCTCTCAACATGTCTTCCATTGTCTGAATAGTTCGCTCAGATTGGCCATTAGTTTGAGGATGATTGGCTATACTGAAGTTCACTTCAGTGCTTAGAGCATGTTGGAGACTTTTCCAAAACTTCAAGGTGAACCTCGGATCACGATTGAATACAATAAATAGTGGTACTCCATACAGCCTTACCACTTCTTTAATGTAAATCCGTGCAAGTTGATCCAATGAGAAGTCCTATCGAACCGTGATAAAGTGAGTTGTCTTCGTAAGACGATCCACAACGACCCATATAGTATTTTTTTCTCTAGATGTATTTGGAAGTCCAGTGACAAAGTCCATGGTAATGTTCTCCCACTTCCATGTTGGTATGGGTAGTGGTTGCATCATCCCCTTAGACTTCTGTCTCTCAACCTTCACTTACTGACATATGAGTAACTTTGATGTATATTCAGTAATCTCCATTTTCATAATGTCCCAACAAAATTTTTCTCAGAGATATTGATACATCTTTGTGCTCCCCGGGTGGATAGAGAAGGTTGAGATATGTGCATCCTTCAATATCTCCTTATTTATCTTTGGATCAGATGGTAAACTTAATCATGTCCCAAATCATACAACTCCTTCCTCATCAATTTTGAAATCAGAGGATTTCACATTTTTAACAGCTTCCACCCTTTTCTGAATTTCCACATCCTTTATTTGAGCATCTTTTATTTTCTCTAAGAGGGATGGTTGAGCAATCACTTGAGAAAGGATTTATGATGTTCCTCCCTTAATAATTCACATGTCCATCCATTGAAAATCTAAGAAGATCGGGTCCTTTTCAATTCTCATCATTGATAAAGATACAAGATCCTTTCTACTTAGAGCATCTGCCACCTTGTTTTCCTTGCTAGGATGGTAGTGGATTGAGCAGTCAAAATCCTTATTGATCTCTATCCATATTCACTAGCACATATTAAGCCCTTTCTATGTGAATATATATTTGAGACTCTTGTGGTCAGTATATATCTCACATTTTTTCCATGGAGATAATGTCGCCATATTTTCATTGCAAAGATCACAGTCGCCAACTCCAGATCATGCGTAGGATAGTTTTGCTCATGGATTTTCAGCTGCCTTAAGGCATAGGCTATCACATTATCATTTTGATTAGCACATAGACTAATCCTTTCTTAGAAGCATCACTATACACCACAAAGAGTTGTCCACTTGAAGGGAGTGTGAGTACTGGCGCAGTGATAAGCCTATTTTTTAACTCCTTGAAACAGTCTTTACATTCTTGTGTCCAGAAAAACTTTACTCCCTTCCGTGTCATCTTGGTCATTGGGTTTGACAATCGTGAAAATTTATTCACGAATCATCGATAATACCCAGCTAGTCCCAAAAAGCTGTGGATCTCTATTACAGAAGTTGGCCTCAACCACTCTTCAATTTCCATTGTCTTGGAAGGGTCCACATATATCCCTTTCCTGGTGATAACATGCCCCATGAATAATACTTCCTCCATATATAACTCACATTTACTGTACTTTGAATACAACTTCTCCCTTCGCAAAGTATTTAACATAGTTTTTAAATGTTCCTATGTTCCTCCTTGCTCTTGGAGTATATCAGAATATCATCAATAAAGACCACCAAATTTTTTTCAAGGTAATATCTAAAGTCTCTATTCATTTAATCCATGAACATTACTAGAGAATTAGTCAGTTCGAAGGGCACCACTATGAACTCATAGTGTCCATACTGCGTTTGAAAGGAAGTATTGGGAATATCTTCCTTCCTCACCTTTAGTTGGTGATATCCCGACCGAAGGTCCACCTTAAAGAAAAAATTAGACCATGAAGCTGGTCAAACAAGTCATCTATCCATGGAAGGGGATACTTGTTTTTTATCGTGATTTTATTGAACTCACGATAATCAATTCAGAGGTGAATTGGTCCATCCTTCTTCTTGACTAAGAGGACTGGCGCACCCCACGATGAAGCACTCGGGCGTATAAAACCCTTCTCTATATTCTCCTATAACTACTTCTTCATCTCTTCCAGCTCTATGGTAACCATTCTGTAAGGTGTCTTTGAGATTGGAAGACATCCCAGGATAAGTTCAATTGAGAACTCAACTTATTGGTCAGGAGGAAGACCAGGAAACTCTTCAAGGAATACATAAGTGTAATCCTTCATGATGGGCATGTCTTCAAGCATGATTCTATCCTTATTCCCAATCATTTGAGCCAGATCTACTTGCTCACAAGGAAGTATTATCCAAACTTGAGACGGATATTCTAAAGGAGACTCGTCTTCCTCCTTACACTTAATAAGAATCAGATGATGCTTCGGGATGTGAAATGTGATATCCCTTTCTTGAAAATTGATGTTGTCCATGTAAAAAGATATCCAATCCATGCCCAAGATAGCGTCAAACTCTACTAATAGAAGTATGAAGAGATTTTCTGGGAGGTTCAGTCCACCAATGTTAACCGGGGAGGAGTTATAAACCATGGAAACAATAATTTCCCCATTCCCTATTCTCACAGATAACTTTTCCTCCAAATTTTTAGGTGGTTTTTGAATAGTTCTACTAAACTTGCAAGATATGATAGAATGCATAGAACCAGAATCAAAATGATACTGCCAGTACATATTTCTCTTCTTTCGAGCACTGGGGGACGGAGAAAATATTTTTAATGGTGTTAATCCATTGTTCTGTGAGGAGGGGATCAGGAGACCCTCTAAACATGGGAGGCCTTTTCCACATGAAGGATTCTACAGCAACTTGCTCTTTCCTTGGAGGAAGAGGATGTTCCTCCTGATTCAATTTATTATTCATAACTCAAGCCAGCTTACAATGTACTTCCATGAAGTATTTAGCACCCTCTTCCATCACATCAGGCATATCATTAGGGTAATCATTACATTTCCTATCACATTGGTTGTTGGAACGTGTTCTTCTATTTACCACCATTAACTAAGAAAAATAACGTATAATTAGAGGTCTTTAATACTTAGATATTGAGCATAAAAAGGAAACTTTGAACATAAAAGTATAAACTTAAAAATAAGAAGTATATCTTGAATTGTGATTCCTTAGGTTTATATCCAGGTTATTCTTGATCTATTTCTTAACTTATATTTTTATGGGCTTCTTTTTGTCCCTTAATAACAATTTTTACTAAGCTTGTGAATCTACCAAAGCATATCCCCCCGGGAGTGTCGTAACCAAGAGTGCAATAAGACCTGTTGTCATGCACCAGTTCCCATTCAAGTCTAGCTCAAAGCGGTGTTTTCGGGTTTTACCCCTAGATACATTTGTGCCAGAGCCACCTCTACCTGCTTGCATCCAGACATGGATATATTTTCTTGATAAACAATTTACTCTATACTCACCAAAATTCTAGAATGTTTTCTTACACTTAGTCTCATCCTTAAGGTTCTCACTAAGGTGCTCTATTCCTAATCTCCAAAAATAACTAGACCATCCTCTAATACCAACTATTGTGACCCAAGCCTTTTACATATAACATCTCATGATTTTAAGCATAATTAATCATCAGAGTACAATCCATGGATCATTTAGTCCAGTGTCTTGGAAGACTAGGTACATATAACACAAACATGGGGCTAAAAAACACTTCTTAATTTAATCTCCATAAAGAGATTCTAACTTATTTTGATCCCTTACATCTGTATAGGGTACCCTAGGGAACACATGAACAAAGGGATGAGCTGAAAAGCCCAGTAAGGGAATGAACATAAGGATACATCTAAAGCACATGAGTTAGGAGACATGACATATTGATATCCAAAACATGGAACATATGAAATAATATCATATAATAATGGGATTATATAAACATGGAATCCTATAAATGTGGTAGAATCATAAAAAATTTCTTTAGTACATGTCAAGGATAACCGCCAATCATGTTTTCCATTTCAGTACGGGTCAAGGCTAACAGCCAATCCCGTTTCACATTACATCTCACGAGACTTAACCTTACCCAATGCATTGAAGTGCTATCTGGGCGCACCGATCTCAAAATTTTAATGAATATTTTTTCTGAATAAATATTCTTAATTCATATACAATCATACATAATCAACCATACATAAACATAAGGGTGCCCATGGAAAGAATTGGGTACCACAATCATGACATTAATCATAAACAATGGGTGTATCATGAAAGTTTCCATCTAAAGAAAGAATTAGTAAATACATGGACGTTCATAGGGTAAAATAGGAATATAACATGGTAAGTGGTGTCAAACATAAGTGACAACATATGAGAAATTTATTTTAGAAATAGTAGCATTAAAACATTTTTGTGCGGTTTTAAGAAAAATCCTACAGAGCTTTTCAAATAGAAAAGAGGAAAATAATTTATATAAAACCAGAATTTAACCAAGAAGGTTTTCATAATAAAAGACTGATTTTATAAATATAATTATGTCTTACAATATATGATATAGTGCTCTTGAAATTCGGTAACCATTTGGGAAGTTCCCCTAAAATAGGTTTGCTTATCGAAAAGTTCTAATGTAGAAATATTTTAAAAACATTTATATCCCTGAAAGAAAGTGATGAAAGGGGTATTGATATAATAATATTTTATAAATAACCAGAATTCTAAATATTCACCTAAATAGATAAGATAACACCATTTTTATAGCAAGATAAGGCAACCCGAAGGAACAAAGAAGGTTTGGGTAGAATTCGTTACAGTTTTATCGGCATAGTGTCGGGTGTACCCAAGAGGGCTTGATGAGAGAGAAAAGGGGTTTCTCATCACTTATACAGAATGAGTGCAGTATTGTGGAGGTGAAAAAACATACCAAACCATTTATTATTACCCATAAAAAGGCATAGCATAGAGGACAATCTTCATTAAGAGTGAAATGGAGAGAATCTCATACCTTAAATCTGTTGGTGTTCTCCACTTATTATTAAAGACCTGAATAAACAAATTTAGGCTTATTAATTAATATTTATATAACCTCTTCTATATTTAATTTATTTATTATAACCCTTTTTAGTTCATTTAAATCATTTTTGATTAGTTATAAGTTTCAATTTCATTGTTCAGGCTCGTTTGGTTACATTGCTTTAAAAGATCGGTTCACTTATATTCTAGTTTGGATTATATGTAAAATGAAAGTGGTTGTCCAGAATTGAATTTATATTATTTAGTGAAAATACAGGAGATTACATGGTTTTAATTTTAATTAGGTTACTTAGAGTGAATTGTAATTTTTATATATATAACCTTAGTGATAAACGTTTTTTATAATCGGTATATTTGATTACAAAGAACATTTTTTTCTTTATAAGTTAATACCATATGTACAAAAGGATTACAGAAACAAAAATAGGATATATTAAATATATAATAATATGGTTCAACCATAACACATATGGTTTTATGACCAGAATTAAATATAATAATAGAAATTGATAAACAGTTGTCCTTGAATGTGCTAAATTAGCACATCTCAAACAGTGCTTTCATTTCATTCAAATAAAAGGGTGGGGAAAGGAGAGAAGCTAATGAAATATAACATTATCATGAAAAAATTACAATACATGTATGTTACTGGTTTTATCATACTATTATGGTGAAGGGAGGTGAGGAAAGAAACAAAAAGAAAAAGAACTTAAAAGAAATGAAGGAATTGGAAAGATAAATTTACCTCTTGAGACTTCCTCCTTTGAGAACCTCTTAAGGGGAGATGTTTTGGTATTTTGAAGAGGCTAGGAGATTTTGGACGTGGATGAAGATATTGGGGATAGATTTGGATAGAATAATGGCAAGGCACAAGGCTTGAGAAGCGTGAAGAGAAGAGGGAGTGAAGGAGGGTTTTATAGTGGAGGAGAGGAGGGATTTCATAATATTATAATAATTAATTTATTATTTTTTCACAAGATAAGAAATAGTATGTATTCCATGACCAAGAATAGTAATTTTATCATGTGACCCCGAACCAAGTGGTCTTACATTATCAGAACATCATCAACAACTCAATAAATCCCTTATTTGGCATTTATTGTAAATTATCATATTTTACTATTCATAAAAAAAATCAAGTATTTTCAAAAAATCCAGAAAATTCACCCTAACCATTTCCTAACATGTAGAATCCAAAAATGAAGTCCATTTTTCAAAAATAATTTCTAAATATGATTATTTTAATATATAATTAAAATAATAGTTTATTATCAAAACCAGTTATAAAACATTCATTGTATCACCCCGACCCTAGTTACCCAGAGTTTGTGCATTATTACCTAACATTGTCATGATCACAAGTAAATCATGTCTCAAAAGACCGATCAGTTTAGTATTATTGGAAACAAGATTCATACATAAGTTCAACTTTACAGCTTGAAGAGAAATACAACACAAATATATTTCATTAGAAACATCCAAGCCTCCTAGATTATTCCTGCAGGTCACTCATAACTAAATTCTTCATATCCTGGTAAAATGAAACATAAGAAAGGGGTAAGCTCAAACGCTCAGTAAGGGTAAGTAATATAGTGGAAAATGACATAAATATTAAGCATGGTAAATAATTAAAACCACATGCCTTTACCAATAATAAACCAGAATACTTTTATGGCAAGAATACGAGATTAGTAAATAATTCCATAATAAAACATAATCATGGGTATTATACTAGTCTAATGACCACATGAACCATCAATATTATTTCTATAATTAGGGAATGTATAATGTCGGACATTCTGAAACATTTTGTCAAGGCCTCGGCCAAGATGTCTAAAAATGATTAAGGCATCGGCCACAACCATAAATCAAAATTGGGAAAGGGCCTCGGCCAATTCCACGTCTAGTTGTCTCATGAGACCTACCGATGAATCAAGGAGCTATAGTGGGCTCCATCAATCACTTACTAAGTCCAATACATTCCTCATATGAAAAGGTTTAAACATATCATAAACAATCGTATTAAAACTAGCATACGAAATGTCAACAATTTAACCATAAATCATGAATGGTATAAAAATAGAACATCCACAGTCAAACATATCACAAAACCTTAAATACAATATGTAAGTTTTGTATCATAATAAATCAACTCCAAATAAACTTAAAATCCATCAAAGGATGTTGACATAGATGAAATCAAAACCTTTTTTAGAGAAATATCTCTTTCTATTTTGAAATCATTTAAGAGTTACATAATTATAAAATAAAAAATTTAATTTGAAAATATTCTTATAAGCTTGAAAGGGATGCTTCGACGAGTTTCTAATGGAATAAAATAGCCGCACCCGCCGTATAAGTTAAAAAAACATTCTTACCTTAATTTTGATGAAAAGGTTAAAAAGGACCCTGTTTGGAAAATGACGGAAAGATTCCTTTATAAACATCTTATAAAAAGTCAAAAAGGGTGTAAATGACTTTAAACCATACTCTATAAAATATTAATAATTTTTTTTAATACATTTTTAAGAAACATGGATGTGGATGATAAAGAGGTCCCAATAGATAATTACGTATAAACAACCTCAGATAATGAAGAGATTGTGAAACAAACCCTTACCTTGTACTTTTACTTGGTTGAGGGTAGTTTAACCTCTTTTATAATGGTGAAATGATTTTTATTAAATTATACAAGAATCATATACATTAATATGATATCATATATGATCTTTTAACATTGCTTTGTTAATAATATCTTAGTATTATCGTCGTTTCGGGTGTTAACTTACTCATTTTATTTTATATGTTTTGTTACATAAGCCATGTTTTCTATGGATAGGTTGTATCTTATTCATATCCAGAATGATATCAAGTCCTTAAACATTATTTTTAATCATCAAATGAGAATTATACGTGAATGGATATGATGGAGAATGAATCTCATCACGTTTGTGGAGACAGTAGTCCGTACGTACGCACGAGCGACAATATCATTATTTTGATATTAAAATAATATATAATTGGATTTTATATCATATATACAAAATAATTATCATGTTATATTTATTATTTACATGAATTACACATCATTATTATACCCATCCAAATAATAATGTATTGAATAACAATTACACCATAATGTGGAGACGGTAGGCCGTACGTACGCACGTATGGTTGCATGTCATTCAAAGGATGGATAGAATACTGAATATGGTTGTACCATATTTATAATAACATCACAGTATATAAAATATACTAAATTCATTATTTTAGAATGGAAACAACAAAGAAAGAAGAAGTTGACGTAGAAAGGAACTTGAAAAAGGGTGGTGAAAACATTACCTCTTCTTCAGGTTCTTCCTTTTGATTTGATCAAAAGGGATCCTTAGGTTTTATTTATGACTAAATGAAGGCTTGTAGTATTAAGGGAGGATATTTGATATTGTATTTGGGTAGATTTTGGCCGAACCAAAAGGCTTTGAAGGTATAAAGAATTGGTTAGAAGTGGTGTCCTTTTATAAGGGGGAGGAGGGGCTCTTTAGGAAAAACATAAAGTATTAATTGATAATAAATTCATATTCGGTTTCTAATGGCTCCAAAGTGGATTATTCAAAGTATATGGTGAGTATGGGTATAAATCCTTTCATACAATATATTTTAGACAGGTTTGGGTTACTATATTAACCTTATCATTTATACTTAACTCTTAGTTAAATAGATTGACATTTACCATGTCACTTTGTATTTTTATATTATATGGTTGATAAACTTAATATATACTTCCAAGAGACCTCCAAGTGGTCCATTAATGATAAAACTATCATTATATAAGTACTATTGTTGAACCTTATATTTTTAAGAATATAATATCAATTAATAATATAATATTTGTTTTAAAAACTCATTTATGTCAATTTTGACAATATTTAATAATTGGTTTTTGTTAAAGTCTTAAAAACTTTATTAATTTAAACCAAATTCATTTAAGCAATACTAACATGTCATATTAACTAATAAAAGTCTTTTATGGCATCAAAACTTTCAAATTAGTTTTATTTTATCATTTATAATACTAATTATTTTATTCTTTCATTAGTGAGGAAAATATTGCATCATTATTGTGTCATAAATAAATTTAATTATTCAATGTCTAAAAATTATAAATAAAATAACATTATGTAGGAAATATTTTTATCTTTCTAATGAATATTTATAGTTGAAAATATAACATATATAACCCTATGTAAAAAATTGTTTTTCTAAAAGTTATATGCTTATGTCATTTTTGTATTTACTTTAACTTAATTAATATAAAGTGTCATTATCACTTACAAGTGGATCCATGGGGTCCCAAAATCGACCCAAATATTTCCATGGACAGACATGCATCAACAAATAGGGTTATAACACGTTTTAGGGTAATTTATTATTATTATAATATTATTTTTTACACTTATTTACCAGATTTACCCTTTAACCATGATAAATAAAATATTTACCGAAGTAATTATTCAAAATATCTAAAAATAAAAGTTACCTATTTATAAAATTTGGAGCTACTGATTCTAAATATTCAATCTATTTTTTAAAATTCAAAACATAGAAGTGGCTGAAATTAATTTAAAATTAATTCCCGCTGTCAAAACAAAAAGCATGTTTTTAAGAAATAATAACTATCAAAAGATTGACACTTGTTTATGTCCAGTTTAAAAGTGAAATTTTGTCCAACGATGAACATTGTATTAAATCGTAAAAATATATTCTAAATATACTTTAAAACCACTCAAATTCATTTTTTATCACTACTAATTATTTCGATTAAAAAAGTTGTTTTTAATTAAAATTTAGTGATTTTCACTATTCATCAAAAATTGAAAGGTTTTAGAAAAATACCAAAAATTCACCCTAAGATAATTTCGATATTCTGAATCCAAAAATGAAGTTCATTTTGAATGATAAAATGTATAAAATTTCAAAAAGTGGGTGTTACTATTCATAACGGCTAGTTTGATTGGTTGTGGTGTGTGTTAGAACTCGAAGTTGCGTGCAACACACGCTACTGTATTATTCAAAGAGAAGCGTACCGTGGAAGCTTGGGGAGTTATATTCATTAACTTATTCTAAAATATATGTATATCATACTTCCAACTTGAATATTATTTTTATGCTATCATAGGCAAGGTTACTTTTCATTAGGGTGTATCACTATTCATAAGGGTATGTTACTATTCATAAGAGTAGGTTACTATTCACCAAAAATTATGTTTTTCTTATCGGACTCCAAAGAACTTACTGATTACAACCGTGTATGCCGGATTTTCAAAATTCCAAGCACATAAGTGTTAAACTTATATTTAAAGGTCACTTAGCACTTAGTGGTTCATTATTTTGTGTTTTCATGTGATTTTATGACATAATTATGAGAATGGAATTTCCATTGAAAAACATTAGGTCGTTACATTAATTATACAATCTCTTTACTTATTCAAGGTTGTTAATACTTAAGTATCTACTGGGAACACTTTATCATCCAAATCCGTGTTTTCATAAAAATGAAATTCAATACATTTTTATAATTTACTATACTGTGGGTTAAAGTCATTTATACCCTTATTTGACTATATATGTTTTGAAAGTAATCTTTCTGTCATTTTCTAAACAAGGTAATTTAGGACCTTTTCAACAAAATTAAGGTAAGAATGTCTTTTTTTTACTTATACAGTGGGTGCAGCTATTTTCCACCATTATAAAAACGTCGAAGCTTCCCATAAAATCTTATAAGAATATTTTCAAAATAAATGTTTTCTTTTATAATTTTATGACTTTTGAATGATTTAAAAATAGAAAGTTATATTTCTCTCAAAAAGTTTTGATTTCATCTATGTCAACATCCTTTGATGGATTTTAAACTTGTTTGAAGTTGATTTATTATGATAAAAATATCCCAAATTGTATTAAAGGTTTTGTGATATATTGGACTCTGTATGTGTTATTTTTATACCATTCATGGTTTATGGATAAAATATTGATAGTTCATATGCTAGTTTTAATACGAATGTTTATGTTATCTTTAAGCCTTTTCATATGAGGAATTCATTGGACTTAGTAAGTGAGGGGTGGAGCCTGCCATATCTCCTCGATGCATCGGTAGGTATAATGAGACAAAATAGTTTCATGGCTCAAGGCATTGAAAAAATCTTATTTTTAGTCCAGGAACAAGACCTTGACTATGTGGTTATGAAGTTTGGCATTATTCATTCCATCATTATGAAAGTGGCTATTGATATTACATTTTATTATTGGACTAGTAGAATATCCATGTGAATAAGTAAATGGAATTATTTGTTTTATATTGTTCATATTATTTAGATGTTTATATTTATAAGGCTTATGTTTTAGTCTTATAAATTGCCTCAATTGTTTATGCTTATTTATGAAAGATTTCGCTATATTGTTTTCCTTACTGAGCATCTGAGCTCACCCGATTCTATGTTTTATTTTTCCTAGGATGTGAAGAAATATTTTATGATTGACATACAGGGATAGGCTAAGGATATAAGTGTGTCCAATGGGGAAAAATGTTGTTGATGCTTTTATTTCATGATGTAATGTAAAACTTATGAATGTATCTAGTACTTCCAAGGCTACTAAACAGATCAGTCTTTCGGGATTTGATGCCAATGTTATGTAATAATGCACTAACTCTAGGTAACTGGGGCCAGGGTATTATAGTTGGTATCAGAGGAAGTTTAATACTAACCTTGGAAGCTAGATTTAGAAAAACTCTGATTAGAGAACATTACCCTAAGATAGACTTTGAGGATTTGTATATAAGAACTTCAAATAATTTTAGTACTGTAGAGATTTTGGGAGATTTCCAAGAAATACATCCCTGTATAGATAAGATCAGGTAGAGGCAGATCTGGCACAGATGTACCTAGGGGTAAAACCTGAAAACACCTCTTTGAGCTATACTCTAATGGGAACTGGTTCATGACAACAAGCCTTGATACACTGTTGGTTACGACACTCGCGGGAGATATGCTTAGGATAATTCTCAGTTTCTTTACAAACCATTATGAAGGGTTTATGAGTATATACTTACTCAAAGAAAACATTTTTATGATTTTATATTATATCCATAAACTGTTCAATTTTTATTAACAATTTTACATGTTAGGAATTATGTATTGCGATTCATAAACTAATCTAGTGTATGCCATTGTTTAGAAATGGAACCTAGTGGAAGGAATGAAAACTGTATCAATACGCGTAATCCATTTAGGTATTTCCCTCCAACCCAAGATATTTATAGTAGAGCTGGTGATTAAATTGGTGTTGATCAACTTATCACCGTACTAGGACAAATCACACAGGTTATGAATAATAACCTAACCCATATGGAGCACCCTGATCCACAATGTGGAGGATCAATGTTAGACTAATTCATGAGGCAAAAACCACCAAAATTCAATGGGAATACCAATCCATTAGTAGCTGATCAATGGATAAATTACTTAGAGAAAATATTTCATTCTTTGGGGAGTAGAAAAAGGGATAAAGTTGTCATGGCAGTTTATCAACTCACGGGAGATGCAGATCAATGGTGGTCATTAATCCAAAACACAAAGGAAGATGAAGAAGTATCGAACATGCAATGGAGGGAGTTTAAAGATATTTTCTAAGAAAAATACATTCCTCGTGACCATCGAGCATAAATGGAAAGATAATTTCTGAGTCTGAGGCAAAATAATGATGAGAATGTCACAAAGTATGAGGCTAACTTAAAAGGTTAGCAAGGCATGCAACATATTATATACGTAACCCAAGGAGTAAGATAGATCAATTCTATTATGGGTTAAAACTATTTCTCCATCTAGCATTAGTCTCACAACCCTTATCATCATACGAAGATATTTTTTGATGTGCTATCAAGATAGAAATGGAATTCTCTAAGTATTATGACTTTAAAGCAAAGAAAGAGAAAAATAGATCTTCTAAACACTCTGGAAATGGATATAAGGGGAATAAGGGAAAAGTTGAATATCCATCCTATGGTAAATGTGGAAAGAATCACCCTAGTACTTGCCTAGAGGGAATGGGAGTCTGTTACAAGTGTGGTGAAAAAGGCCTCCAAGCTCATGATTGCAAGGGGAAGAAAGCGGCTGTCAATGTTGAATACTACAATTATAGAGAAAAGGGGAATTATGAAAATGAATTTCGTAAGCGCCAAGGGAACTTACCTTAGAGAAGGCCAAGGGAGAAAGGAAAAGATTTTGCAATCACTAATACTAAGTTTGAAGCACTAAAAGACGTGGTGGCAGGTAATTTAATAGTTTTCCCAAGTTTAGATGATGATTTATTTGACTTTGGATCATATCATTGCTTTATATCTTCCTAGTTTTCTAATAAAATTAGATATTCCAATTTTATTTAACAAGGGAGTTGTCAGTAAAAACTCCTAAGGGATGTATCTTTGCAGCAAATTTTTGTGAATTAGTTCCCATTAGGGAATATAAATGTTCTTTATCTTCTGATATCATCGTCATACACATGATTGAATTTGATATAATCCTTAGAAAGGATTGGCTTTCAGACCATGATGTGAAAATTTATTTTAAGAAGAATAAGGTTACAATTTTCGATGATGATAGAAAGTACCTTATATTTAGAGAAGCAATGTCCCCACATGATTCTTATCCTGATCCACCCCCATTAGCTCTACTAAATTCAATTATTTGGGAGGGAGATAATAGAATAACTGTGGGTGAGGAAAAGAATGTTCAAATAGAGGATGTATCTATTGTGCAAGAATATGTTGACGTGTTTCTAGAGGATTTACCTAGACATCCCACGGAATGAAAAATTGAGTTTTTCATTGATTTAATTCCTAGTTCAAGGCCCATATCAAAGACCCCTTATAGAATGGCCACTGTGCAATTAGTGGAACTAAAGAAACAACTAGAGGAATTGAGTAACAAGTGATTTATTCACCCTAGTGTTTCTCCATGGGGATCCCTTATCCTTTTTGTTAAGAAGAAATACTGATCTATGAGGTTGTGCATTGACTATAGGGAGATCAATGCTATAACAATAAAGAACAAGTATCCCCTACCTCACATTGATGATTTATTTGACCAACTTCATGGAGCTCAATATTTTTCAAAGATTGACCTTTGATCTAGATATCATCAGTTGTGTGTGAAGAAGGAAGACATTACGAAAACAACATTTCGAACCAGGTACAGACATTACGAGTTTACAGTAATGCCTTTGGGATTGACTAATGCACCCTCTGTCTTCATGGATCTAATGAATAAATTTTTCAAGGAATATCTTGACGACTTTGTAGTGGTATTTATTGATGATATCTTGGTATACTCCAAAAGTTATGAAGATCATGAAAATCATTTGTGAATTATCCTAAGGAATCTTTTAAGAAATGAATTATATGGGGCTTCAAGATATTTATTTTCTTGGTCATATTGTCTCTATGGATGGAATCTCTGTTGATCCTTCTAAAACAAAGGCAATCTAATAATGTCCAGCACCGACAATTATAACTGAAGTACACAATTTTATTGGTTTAGCAGGTTATTATTGAAGTTTCATACAGAATTTTTCCCAACTGGAAAACCCATTAACCAAGATCACACGTAAAGGGGTTAAATTTGTTTGTAAAAAAGAGCATGAATAATGTTTTGGAGAACCCAAGAGAATATTAGTCAATGATCCTATATTGACTCTACCATCGGAGAATGATGGGTTTGTTATTTATAGTGATGCTTCAAAGAAAGAACTTGGTTGTGTCCTTATGCAGAATGATAGAGTTATTGACTATGCATCATGAAAACTAAAAATTCACAATAAAAACTATCCCACTAATGATCTTGAGTTAGCAGCTATAATCTTTGCTCTAAAAATATGGATACACAATATCTATGGTGAAAAATGTGATATTTATACTGATCACAAGAGTTTGAAGTATATTTTCTCACATAAAGAACTCAACATGAGGAAAAGGTGATGGATTGAAGTACTCAAGGATTATGATTGAACTATACACTACCACCCGTGGAAGGAAAATAATGTTGCAGGTGCTTTGAGAAGAAAATATCATGGAGTTTTTAACAAGATAAGTGTTGAAAGGGAACCTATTTTCATTTATATAGTAAAGATTTATATGGTAATAACCATGGAAGGTGAAACATCAATACTTTTTCAAATGGTTGCCAAACCATATTTACTAGAAAGGGTAAAATGTTCTCAGAATAATGATAAGGAATTTCAAAAGAATATTAAAGTTGTGAATGATGAGAGATTGAGTGACTTCATATATGAAGATGGAATTTTGAAATTTGGGAAGCAACTTTGTGTTCCTAACATACCTGACCTAAAAATGGAATTATTGGATGATTGTCATAATTCTTATTTCTCTATACACCCTATTTAGCACTAAGATGTATATGGATTTGAAAAAACATTTTTGGTGGGACAACATGAAGAGAGAGATTTCTGATTTTGTATCAAGATGTATGGTTTGTCAAAAAGTGAAAGATGGAAGAAAACATCCTATAAGATTCGTGCAACCTCTTCCCATACCTGAGTGGGAGTGGGATGATATTACGATGGACTTTGTCATGGGGATACCAAATATTCCTAGAAGGAATGATGAAATATGGGTCACTGTTGATCATCTTACCAAGTCAGCACATTTTCTTGTTATAAGAGAAGATTTACCACTTGAACGTCCATAAAGACTATATATTAATGAAGTTTTAAGACTTTATGGTGTACATATATTGATTGTTTCTGATCATGATCTCCATTTTACACTAAGATTCCAGAAAATTCTTCAGAAGGCCCTATATACTGATCTTCATTTGAGCACTGACTACCACCCTCAAACCAATGGACAATTAGAACCGACTATTCAAACCTTAGAAGACATGTTGAGATCTTTCTCACTTGAATTTCAAGGTATGTGGGATCAATATTTATCTCTAGTAGAATTTTCCTATAACAATATCTTTCATTAAAGTATTAAAATGGCACTATATGAAGCATTATATGGAAAGAGATGTCGCACACCAACTTCTTGGCATGATGTTGGTGAAAGAAAAATCATAGGCCTAGAACTTGTTGAGGAAATGATGGAAAAGGTGAAGGTTATCAAAACCCACATCAAAGAAGCTCAAAGTAGGCAGAAGATCTATGCTAATAACCAAAGGAAGGATTTGGAATTTCAGGTAGGAGGTCATGTTTTCTTGAAGGTATCTCTATGGAAGGGAGTTATACGATTCAGTAAGATGGGTAAATTAAGTCCCAGGTACATCGGAACTTTAAAAATTCTAGAATGAATTGGAGTTGTAGCGTATCGTTTGGCAATGCCTCCAAGTCTCTCCAAAGTTCTTGATGTGTTCCACGTATCACTGTTGAGAAAATACATGCCTAACCCAAAGCATGTACTCACCTATGAGGAAATTGAATTGGAACCTGATCTGTCTTATTATAAATATTAGGTCAAGATTCTTGATACCAGAGAACAAGTGCTGAGAAACTGAACGACTTGTTTGGTAAAAGTTCTATAGAGAAATCATAAGATGGAAGAGGAAACATGAGAACATGAGGAACTTATGATGAATAACCAACCAAATATTTTTATGCAATAATATTCTAGAAATTTCTAGGACGAAATTATTTTAAGGATGGGAGAATGTAACACCCAAAGTTTCCATGGTATGTTTCCCTTTGAATAATGTAATAGATTGCATTGTACCCAACTTCAAGATTCTAACTCACCGCGACCAATCAAACTAGCTGTTATAAATAGTAATACCCACTTTTTGAAATTTTATAAATTTTATTTCTCAAAATGGACTTCATTTTTGAATTCAGAATATCAAAATTAGCTTAGGGTGAATTTTTGGTATTTTTCTGAAAACTTTCTATTTTTGATGAATAGTGAAAAAACACTGCATTATTGGTTAAAACCGACATTTTATTTAAATAATTATTTATTTTATTTAAATTTATTTTAGGGAAAAATAGATTTATAATACATATATAAGTTCAATTTAATTCATTGGATTCATTTTATAATAAGGTTAGATATATAAAATTTTTATTGAACTTTTTACCATCTTTTACCCACCTCCAAGGAGCATTTGAAAATTTTCATAAAACATAATTTTACCACTTCTGTGAATAGAATTTAAAAAATCCGATAGACACAGTTGATATCAGTATATAAAATTTGGTTCAATAAGATGAAAATAATATTTGGTGAATAGTAATTTTTGACTTTTATTTACCACGATTAAAAGCAATTATGGTAATTAAGAGTAAAAATGGTATCATAATTACCCTAACACATGTACTAATTATATTGGATAACTTTAATTTGACCAAAAAAACCTTTGGAATAAAATATGATCCCTTTTGGTCTACTTGGATTAGATTTGTACATTTATTATTATTTTATTTAAAGAAGAGTTAAAAGAGTTAAATTCAAAGTTTAATTACTAAACCATTTTTAATGTAGGGTTAAAACAATATAAATTTGACTATAAATATTCATTATAAATATAAAAATATTTCCTACATAATGGTATTTTATTTATAATTTTTAGACATTAAATTATTTAATTTATTTATGACAAAATGATGATGCAGTAATTACCTTCTTAATGATAGATTAAAATAATTGATATTATAAATATTCAAATAAATGTAATTTGAGACTTTTGATGAATTACAATAATTTTATATATTAATATGACATGTTAGGTTTGATTAAATAATGTATCTAAGTAATTTTACTGTTATAATTTTTACAAAAACCAAATATTAAATAATTTCAAAATTGACATAATTGAGTTTTTAAAACAAATGCTATATTATTAATTGATATAATATTCCTAAAAATCTATGTTTCGGTGAATGGACATACATAAGGTTATATATATTAATAATGAACCACATGGGGTTCTCTTGTCTTGTTATAGTAAGTTTATTAACCATATAATATAAAAATACAAAGAGACATGGTAAATGACAAACTATTTAACTAACAGTTAAATCTAAAAGATTAGGTTAAAATGATGACCTAAACCTATATAAAACCAATTGGTTGAGCGTTTTTCGAACCATACCAACCTTAGACTCAAAATAATTCATTTTGGAGCCATTAGAAAACGAAAATGATTTTATTATAAAATAATATTTCAAGCTTTTCCTAAAGTGACCCTAACCTCTCCTATAAAAGGGCACTTCACCTTCTCTTAATTTCACACCTCCAAATCCTTTTGGCTCGGCCAAAACCTATCCACATATCCTCCCAACTTTTCTCCCTTAATCCTAGAGGTCTTCCTTTGGTCATAAATCTATCCTAAAGATCCCTTTTGATCAAATACAAAGGAAGAACCCGAAGAAGAGGTAAATATTTAATCACCTCTTTCAAATTCTTTTATACTTACACCTCCTCTTTATTTGTTATTTCCATTATGAAATAATAACTCCAACAAATTATATATACAGTGATGTTATTATAAAAATTTCACAAATATATTCATTATTCTATCCATCCTATAAATGACAAAGTCACTATATGTGTGTACGTACGGATTACCGTCTCCACGTCGTGGTGTAGTTTGTTATTAAAACACTTAATTATTTGGATGGGTATAATAATGAGTGTAACTGATGTAAATAATAAATATAACATGTTAATGATTCTGTATATATGATATATCATCCAATTACATACGATTTTCCATCAATATAATGATATTTTTGCTCATGCGTACGTACGGATTACCATCTCCATGAACGTGATGAGATTCATTCTCCATCATAATAATTCAAGAATAATTTTCCTTTTATGATTAAATATAATGTTTATGAACATAATATAATTCTTTATATGAATCAAATAAATCCTATCCATAACAAACATGGATTACATAACCAAGCATATAAAAGAAAATGAATTAGTTAACACCCAAAACGATGATACTACTGAAATATTATTAACAAAGAAATATTAGAGGATAATATATGATATCATATTTATGTATATAGTTTTTTTCCTCCAATGGCCAGAAGGCCTTAATTTTTTATTGATTTTTGATAATCCACCTTTCAAGGGGTGAGGTGTAACCCTTACAAGGCTCGTAGGCATAAGTATTACATGGCCCGTAGGCCTTAGAGGAATTCATTGCCCTTAGGCTTAAAACATTCCATACAAACCAGACTAACTACTTAGAACTGCTCCTCCCCAGCATCTTTATCGTGAAATCAGCTCTCCACCTTCGCATGGCTATTTGGCTAGTCATTTTTGTACATTCAGAGGCTTGTCCTGATGGCAAGTGTCATACCCTCTCATTCTTGCAAACCATTTAGCTTCTACTGTGGTGAAAGCTCCTTGCTCATCCTCCTTGTAGAGCTTGTTCCTTGTAGGTTGTCTAGTTTGAAAATATATGTTTTGAAATTAATCTTTTTGTCGTTTTTCAAACAAGGTACTTTATGACCTTTTCGACAAAATTAAGGTAATAATGTCTTTTTTAACTTATACGGAGGGTGCGGCTATTTTCTTCTATTATAACATTGTCGAAGCTTCTCATACAAGATTATAAGAATATATTCAAAATAAATGTTTTCTTTTATAATTATATGACTTTTAAATGATTTCAAAATTAAAAGTGATATTTCCCTCAAAAAGTTTTGATTTCATCTATGTCAACATCTTTAGATGGATTTTAAGAATGTTTGAAGTTGATTTATTATGATACAAATCTTCCATATTGTATTGAAGGTTTTGTGATATATTTTATTGTGGATGTGTTATTTTTATACCATTCATGGTTTATGGATAAAGTATTGACATTTCGTATGCTAGTTTTAATACGATTGTTTATGTTATGTAAATTTTCATATGAGGAATGCATTGGACTTAGTAAGTGATGAGTGGAGACCGCTATAGATCCTCGATGCATCAGTAGTTCTCTTGAGATAAAATAGTGTCTTGGCACAAGTCCTTGAAGAAATATTATTTGTAGTCTTGGTACAAGGTCTTGAATATGTGGTTATGAAGTCTGGAATTATGAATTCCATCATTATGAAAGTGGCTATTGATGTTGCATGTGATTATTCGACTACTAGAATATCCATGTGATTAAGTAAATGGAATTATTTGTTTTATATTTTCCATATTATTCAGAAGTTTATGATTAAAAGATTTATGTTTTAGTCTTATACATTTCCTTAATTTTTTATACTTCTTTATGAAAGTTTCCGATATATTTTTATCCTTATTGAGCATATGTGCTCACCCCTTTCTATGTTTTATTTTTCAAAGGATGTGAAGAAATATTTTATGGTTGACCTGCAGGGAGAGGATAAGGATATAAGTGTGGTCAATGGGGACAAAATTTTGTTGATGTTTTTATTTTTTGGATGTAATGTAAAACTTATGAATGTATCTAGTACTTCCAAAGATACTAAATTGGTCGGTCTATCGTGATTTGATACCTTTTGATCATGCCAATATTATATAATAATGCACCACCTCTGGGTAACTAGGGTCAAGGAATTACACCATCCCACCAATAATACTCCCTAAGGTATCTTTATATCTTAGTACTTCCAGGATGAATTGAAAATCCTAAACTATGAGATTCAATTAATAATTCTCTCTTCAATTGGGAATCAAGAGGAAAAAATACTCATTTTACAAATCTAATTACACCATTTTCAAAAAAATTAAATGCTAGAAACTTAACCTTATTATCATATTCTACATTTTCCTATAAAACGTAGTCCTACTTCTAATCTTGTTTAATTATTTGTGACAAATATGATTTTACTGACACCTGAAACGAAACAGGAGAAGATTCTGCATGAAAATTTTATAAGCCAAATTTTTTCTTATCATTAAACAAAGGGTTATTAACTAAATGTATCATGGTTAAGAAAAATTTATATGTCTAACTGAAATAATTGACTACTTTTCTTTTCCAGGATGGTAATGAATATAAAATTTATAATCCTTAATCTGTTTCAACCATCTTTCTACCACATGTTCGACTCATTCTGAGTGAATATATACTTCAAAATTTATTATCAATATATATTTCACACTATAATACACATAAATTATGACTCCAAATTTTTAAATCAAAAACCATAGGAGCTAACTCCATATGTCATGTAGGATAATTGAACTTGTGAGGTTTTAGTTTATGTGAACCATAAAAACTTACCTGAACATTCTATATCAGAACACAACTAAGTCCCTTAGATAAAAAATTACTATATATGAAAAATTCACAATTTATTGAGGGAATGTAAAAAACTAGATCATTCAAAAAATTTGTTTTCCATTCTTTGAAACAATAATCACACTCTTTTTATAGCTAATTTGAACTCCTTGATTTAACCTAGTCATTAGGATGGATAACCAAGAAATTTTTTCAACAAACCACTTTTAATAATCTACTAATCCCTTCAACAAATTTAGTTTTACTAGGTTCGAATGTTTTTCCATATCCAAAAACAACACACCCATGGAGAGAAATATATTACAACATAAACTCACAGTTACTAAATTTTCCATACAACTTATTTTATTTGAATTTTTATAAAAAAATCCTTAGGTGTCTTTAAGAATCCTTAATAATTTTTGAATAAAAAAATATATCATAAATAAAAAAACAAAAAAAATAGGTGAATAGTAATGGAAAACTCTATCTTAATAACCATGAATACAACTAAAGTATTCATTAACCTAAAGAGAATAACTAAAAACTCATAATGCATGTATCTAGAATGAAATTCTACCTTTGGAATATATGTAACTCCCTAACCCCAAATCCCAGATCCAGTTCAATATTTTAATACATTGGCATGATTACAAGGAATCAAATCCTAAAGGACTGATCAGTTTATCAGTCTTTAAAAATAGATTACATACATGAACTTTACATTACAATTCAAAACATAAAATTACACATAGATAATTCTTTGATAATTCCATTATTATCCTATATTAACCCTACATATAAATAATAATACAATTCTTGGAATCCTAATAAAAAAACATAAGAAAGGGGTGATCTTGGAGCTCAATAAGGTAAAGAATATAGCAAAAGATGTCATAAATAAGTATAAACTCTTAAGGAAAGGTATAAAACTAAAACCCAGACCTTTTAAAACATTATCTTCAGCATTATATGGAAATAATAAATCAAATAATTATATTTTAACATTCACATGGATATTATAATAGTTGAATAATCACATGTAATATAAATAAATAATCTTATAATGAGGAAATTCATAATGTCGGATATCATAGCCATACCTTCAAGGCTTCATGCCAAGACCATTACCATACCATCAAGACCTTGTGCAAAGACCATTACCATGCCATCAAATATGTGTCCCAAGACACTAGGTTGTCTCATGAGACATACTGATGCATTTAGGGGCTATAAAAGGCCCCTCCAATCACTTACTAAGTCCAATACATTCCTCTTATGAAATGGGTGAAACATAACAAAAATATTCGTATTAAAACTAGCATATGAAATGTTAATACATTAAATATAAACCGTGAATGGTATAAACTTAGCACATCCATAGTAAAATATATCATAAACCCTTCAATATAATATGGAAGATTTTATCATATTAATTAAACCTCAAATAAGAATAAAATCCAACAAAGGATGTTGACATAGATTAAACTAATTTAATAAATACATTAAAAAACTTTGAGGTAAATATCTTCCTTTTACTATGAAATCATTTAGAAGATGAAAAATTATAAAATAAAATATTTCTTTTGAAAATAACGTTAGAAACTTGTAAGTAAAGCAATAAAATTTTAAGGTGTAATAACAGAGGAAGATATCCGCTTGCGCCATATAAGTTAAAAAATCATTCTTTCAATAAATTTGTTGAAAAGGTTATAAAGAACCTAATTTGGAAAATGACAGAAATATTCATTTCAATTTTTTTTGTAAAAATAAAAACATGGGTAAAAATTACTTTAATAAATTGTTGATAATATTTTGAATTACATTTTAAGAATCATGGACATGGATGATAAAGATGTCCTAGTAAATACTTATATATAAGCAATCTCGAATAATAAAGAGATTGTTAAATTAACTGTTACCTTGTAATTTACATTAGTCGGGGGTGTTTTAACCTCCTATATAATGGTTAAATTATGTTATTAAATTATACTAGAACCATATATACATTTATGATATCATATATGATCCTATTATATCATTTTGTTAATATAGATTCAATATTACCATTATTTTTTGTGTTAATCGCTTCATTTTCCCATTACTATTTTGTCATGTAATTAATGTTTTTTATGCATAAGATGTATTTTATTCGTGTACATAATTAAATTATGTTCATAATTATTACTTTTACTCATCATATAAATTTTATAATCATTCTTTAATTGTTAACATGGAGAATGAATCTCATCCCATTGTGGAGACGATATTTCATACGTACTCAAGAGCGAAGGAATCATTAGTTTAATGGTTAAATGGTATGGACTTAGATGATATATTAATTTTATAGAATCATTATCAAGTTATATTAATTATTTTTATCCATTATACTCATCATTATATCCATCCAATTAAAGTAGTGTTGAATAACAAATTACACCACAACACAGTGACGACAAGTTGTACGTACACACACATGGTGATATTGTTATTTGTATGATAGATAAAATGGGGAATATGGTTATCCCATGATTATAATAAAATATTATAATACAGAAGATACTGGGTTTATTGTTCTGATATGGAAACAACATATAAAGAGGAAGTCGAAGAAGAAAATAACTTTGAAAGAGGTGATAAAACAAATACCTCTTGTTTGGGTATCTCCTATTGGTTTGCACAAAAGGACTCTATAGAATGGATTTATGCCAAAAGATTAGAATATATAATTAAGTGATTGATGTTTTTAGATGAAATGGTTAGGGTTGGTACAAAAAAGGTATTTATAAGAGTTAATTAAAGAAAAGGAGAATTGACCTTTTATAAGAGAGGGGAGGGGTCCCTTGGAAACACAAAAACTATTAAATTAATATAAATTAAATTATAAATCCAAATGGATCCAAAGTGAATTATTTAGAAGATAATATTAGGGTGGGTCTAAATCCTATCATCCAATATAATTTATTCATTTTGGGATTTTATTTTAAACCTTTTCTTTTTGATTTATTCTTATTTAATCTATTTAATTTTAATTGTGGTAATAAAATTATAAATATTAAATGGTTATAAATATTTACTTATAAAATTTCAATTTTCCATCATTAAAAACTTATAAAATTTTACAAATTTATTGTTTGAATTGTAATTTTTAAATATTTTTATGATTTTCAAATAATTTAATAAAATGTAATTTTTATAAAATATCAATTGTGTCAATTTTGACACTATTCATTTATTTGGGTTAAAATAAAAACCGCATAGAATATAACTTGGAAAATATAAATATAATAATAACATGTCATAGTCACCTATAAACTTTTCATAGAACATTAATTAATTCAAATTTTATTTATTTTAATATTTTTAAAACCATATATTTGATATTTCTATTAATAAAGTAATTTCTGCATCACTATTATGGCATCATTAATGGTAATTATTTAATATCTAGAAATTATAAATAAATTTCTATGATGTAGGTAATTATTTTATCTTTCTATTTACTACCTATATTCGATGTAATATTCTATTTATCCATATATTAAAATTAATATACTTATATAAAATGTGATTGTGACATTTTGTCACATTCATTAATTTTTAGTATATTCATGTCATATTCATTGGAAAGTGGTCATTAAGTGATTCCATATTAAACCATAGATGACAAGGGTTTAATTTAGTCATATAATAGTATTTTTAAAGGTGTTAAGTTAATTATATAATATTATTTCTACCTTTATTACCTGATTTACCTTTAATCATGGTAATAAAAATAATTACTAAAGTTACTATTCATAATACCCAAAAATAAAAGTATCCTATTAAAATAATTTGGACCCACTAATTAAAAATATAGAATACATTTTTCAAGATTTAAAACACAAAATTCGTATTAATAAATTTAAAATTAATTCACGTTGAAAAAATAAGAAAACATGTTTTTTAAAAAGTAAAAACCATAAAAAGACTAACATGTGTTTATATCCAATTTTATAGTGAAAATAATTCCAATTACTGGAATTATATTAAATTATAAAAACATAATCTAATTATCCTTTAAAACCAATTAAAAGGATATTCAAATAATATAAATAAATTAGATGAAAAAGAAATTTTGAATTAAAATGCAGTATTTTTCAATGTTCATTAAAATATGAAAGTTATTAGAAAAACACTAAATATTTGTCCAAAATAATTTTTTATGTCCCAATTCTAAAGAAAAATTTTATTTTTTCATATTAAATATATAAAAGTGCCAGATATTTGATTTAAAAAAATTTCTCCATTAAGAGGCAGTAAGACTACATTTAAAAAAAAATATTTTATTCGAAAAAAACTGAATTTGTTATTATATCATGTTTAAGAAACACATGAGATGAATATTAAAATTATATATAATATATAAAATTCAATATATGGTTAATATTATTAATAACCTTTCTTTAGACAGCTAGTCATGGTGTGTTCGAACTCGGTGTTGCGTGTAGTACAAGTTATTTTAATTATTTAAAAAGACAAATATCGTGGAAGCTTGGGGTGTTACAATATATTCCTCCTCCACCTTTAATTGATGGTATCCTAACCTGATATCAATCTTCCAAAAATAATACACTACCTGGAGATAATCAAAAAAATAACCGATATGAGGTAAATGATACTTATTCTTAACAATGATGTTATTCAAGGCTCTATAATCAATGAAAACTTTCATCAAAACCTCATTATTTTTAATAAATAAAATAGGATCACCCCATTGTGAGTTATAGGATGAATTAATAATTTATCTAGAAACTCCTACAACTAATTTTTTAATTCTAAAAACTCAACTTGATCCATTCAATAAGGGGGTTTGAAATTGGTTTAGCATCCAGAACTAATTCAATAGTAAATAAACTTCTTGATCAGGTATAATACTAGGAAAATCAAGATGAAATATATCTAAATATTCATTTACTACAGAGACATAAATGATTTGAACAGTCTCACTCTTCTCAAAAATATGTTCCAGATTATTTTCATTTTAATCTTTTAATAGTTTTTTACCTTCTTGATATGTTATCTAAGGTATTAATTCATTATTGTATATAAAATAAAACTCATTCTGAAAAATAACTTCTTTAACATTATAATCAATGTAATCATTGTTAAAAAAAATACAATCCATACCTAGAAAACATAATACTCTACAAGGGGAAAGAAAATAATGTTTTCAAGTAAATCCTTTCTATAGAGATCAACATGAAGATTCTTATAATTTATTTTTTCCTTAATACCTCCCATCCTTTTTAATAAAAGTATTGTCATCTTTTATTTAGGTGAAATTTATAATTTATCAAAAACTTACTTGGAAGTTAAATAGCGTGTATACTTTGAATCAAATGAGAAATTGGAATAATATAAATAAACAAGTAATATAGCTAGAACAACATCATCAAATAGTCAAATATCTACCAAAGTATTGATAAAGGATTTAACCACATATTTTTGTTTGTAATCTTTATGATTTAAATACTTCATTCCTATATGTATACATGTACTCACATCATTACCTATCTCATTACAATTATATTATCTTACCATGAAATTTAAATTATTTTCATGATCATTTTATTATCATTCATGATCCACATGTTCAAAATTTCCACATCTGATACACTTCCCATTTTTATAAGACGTTCTAGAGGGTTTTTTACACACTTATCACAATATAAAAACATTAATTTATTAGCTTCATATTTATTTTATGGATTATTCCCCATTTTATGTTATATAGAACATTGCTTCTTCATGTTTTATTAGAATACATGATCATTATTGAACTCTATTTCTACCTTCTCAACAAATCGATCAAGTTTATCATAACATTAAAATTTACTAAAAGCCAATTCTTTTTGATATATTAGCTTCAATAACGAGTAAGATATATAAATTTTAATATTAAGGTCTAAAATAATATTTGGTACATACCTTTATAATAACATGAAGTGTTCTTCATACATGACCACTGATTATTCCTCCTTCTACCTTAATTCCATGAATTTATTTTCTATCATAATTAAAGAAAACTTAGGAAAATATTTCTCAAGGATAATATCCTTAAATGTGTCCCATTACATGAAATAAATCTCTTCTCATTCTTTAGTATTCTTATCCACTTACCACCATTGATATAATTCAGCTTCAAAATCATAAATAAAAAGACTTTGTTTTTGACTATCTGGACAACACATGATTTTAAATATATTCTCTAAGGATTTAACCGATCCATCAACTATCATAGGGCTATATCCACTGAATGATGAAGGGTGATAATTTGTTAAATCCTCTATTATAGAAAAGTTTCTTTACTATGAATATGGGTTATCTCTCACATGTATACCACCACCTATTAAAGCCTATTTCAACTGATCCAACATAGAAACAAATTGCTCTATTCTAATTCCAACCATTAGAGGCTATTTATTTAGAAGGATATTGTTCTCTTAGTGTCTTCCAACTTCATCATTCATATTTACTCTATGGAAGACCATTTTTATTAGACATAGTTTAGATGAAGAATCATGGTAATATTAATATTATATATCATGATAAACACATATTATAATCACATAAGTTTATTTACATCTGTTACCCTAAACTCTAATATTATCTATACATTTTCTATGATACCAACTATAAGGACCCTACATTGAACAATTCATAATCTTTAGTTTTAATATTGAACCTAAGTGTTGAATTTTTTTCAATGAGTTAGTTACTTTGCATTGGTAAAGTGGTGATGATTGGAGAATTTTAATGGATTCAGTTGTTAGAATTGGATGTCGTGATTCAATAATTATCCATGTATGGTAATGATTAGAGAATTGTTTTGGATTCATTTGACGGAATTAGACATCATTCTTGAGTAATTATCTATGTATTAATATGATTAATGTTGTAATTATTCTTAAATGTCAATGATATGTTTTATGAATGAATCAATTTTAAAAAATGAATACCATGCACTATATTTTATTGCATGAGGATGCAGATTTGAAGATGGGCAGGATAAAATATATGATTATATTTTTCATGAGTATTATTATGATGACCATGAAAAATAACAATTTTCATGATGTTGAAGAAGAAAATAATGTAAATAAAGGAATAAACTAATATTTTTATTTATTTATTATTAAAATTATGGATTGGTTGTATATGATAAATTGTCACACACTTTTAATGGAGTTCACTTAAAAAATAGGGGCCAACCAAGAAATCTAGCTAGCTAGCTTGACCAAGGATTTTTGGGAGCTGGGATCAACCATGTGCAATAGAGCCAATAGGGCCATACTAGTAATGTGGAAGAGTGGGACATGAATAGGCCCACATGAGAAAACATAGTGGGTGTGGAAAGGATAATTGGGCTGATCCATAGGGGCATCAGCGTGATACAAAATGTTGGCTTGAAGTAGATCCATTACTCATATCTATCCACCAAAGGAAACATGTATCCTTATAATTTGGATCTAATCCACATTAGAAATATGATGTGGCATGAAGTTCTATAAGGGATATTGTTACCTTGTTTAAAAAATTATAGACATATCAGTTTCATATGATCTAGAAAATTCAAGACATCTGATTAAGATCATGATTATCTTTAACCTCTTGAGTTCAAATCCTTCTATGAATGAAGGTTTTTAAGCTGAACTGACCTCATATGTACTCAGACAATGTGCGAGGTGAACCTAATCTTGAAGGATATTTAATAATCGAATAAGTATTATTTTTTGAAAAGCGTAAAAATGATTTGTGATATTGAGATTTAGGGAGTGTTGTATAAAGATGAGTTCTATGTAGAAAGATGTATAGTTTTAAAATATGGTGATTTTATATATTCATTGTAGTATGTGGATATTTCTATATGAATAATCTTCTATGTGGATTCATATTTCTATGTTTAAAGGAAAACTAAAATTAAAGTATATATTCTTACATACCTAAGCTTCCTTGTGAACAAGTTGTGTTATAAAAATTTAAAGTGGGTTTTAAAACTAAAATGAAACATGAACTAGATGCCATGTAGAATTTATAGATGAATATTTAAATTCTATAGGAATGATATAGTATAAGGTGATTATGTTTGATAAAAATACCTTTTGTTTTTGGTGAAGATGCCATGAAGAATAGTTTCTATGATATATATATATATATAAATATACACTATGCAGAATAGATTTTTATTTAATCCATACAGAGAGTATTATTGAGAATTCTATGTGGACCAAGATGCATGAAAAGGAATTTTTCTTACAGAGTAAGGCGATATATTTCTCAGTGTCAAATACAATTAAGTGGCTAAGAATACTCTTTGGGATGATCGCGCACTAATATATTTCTAAATGATTATTTAATACCAATAAATATTAGGTTAACTCTCAAATTTAGGTGAGATAGTGTGTGGAAAAGTGATAATCATTAAAAAATCATTTGGTTATCCATTTTATGTTTTGTAAAAGAAGGTGCAGAAATTTACAAAGTATTTTGTTGAGAAACTTCATTCCTTTGAAAAGATAGTACATGATAGGATACATATACTATTCCATAATTATTTGTCATACATAATGATAATTCTTTATACTACATGAGCATCATATAGTTGAGAAGTCAAAATCTAGATTTTTAGGAATAACTACTTTAGTAATGTTCTTCAAAATGTGATCATATGCTATTTGATTTACCTTGTTGGTTGAAAAGAAACAAATTCATCAACAATTGTAGAAGTATATGATGTTTAGATGTGATATTTATTATTATGATTATAATCATTTTTTAATAGGTAGTGTGAAACTGTAGTTCTATTTGGACCCTAGAAAGCATATTTTGAATCTATGCAAGTGAATAAATTTTTATTGTAAACACTTGTTATTATAGTGAAGAATATGTGATTGGGTGTTTAACCAATCATAGAATGGTGTAGGGTCACACTGAGACCAAACCTTTTAAAAACATTTTTTTCATTTGCTATTTTATTTTACATAATTTGAGAGAGGTTGAGTAATCATAAGAGTGTATTAGATCATAATATTTTAACAAAGGTTAATTTCAAAAGAAAGAAAAAATATAAAAATCAAAATTGATTCAAGCCCCTTCTCAGTGGTGGAACACCTCACTAGGTGCTTCATTTATGTCAAAAAATCACTCTCTTACAATTTAAGGATCCTTAGAGTTTATATATTTAGAGAATTTTGTCTATACCCTTACATAAATAAATATTATATCACAAGATGAAAAATTTAACTACGTACCCATTTCTTCAACAATTCAAAAAAAAATCTATTATATAAAAAGTTCCATTTTCATGAAATGTCTCCACGATTTTTATCTTACCCCCATCCTTGTCCCTACTAATCCATAAAACCCCCAGAAAAACATTGGAAAATGTGGGATGAGTATAAAAATCTTATTAAGGGGCATAAAAAATAAATCTATTTTACCATTTTAAAACCATGAGATCATAAAAGAGAGTTTTCCTTTAACATAATAATCATTTAACTCAAATAATAATTTACATACACATGAAATCTTATTCACTACCAAAAGTTTTTCATAAATTCTTTTAAGAAAACATAAATGAAATGTCATAATCTTGATGGTTTATTATAAAAAATGTGAACCCTTGAATTTTTTTATTAAAAACATACTTCTTAGCATAAAATATCTTAATAATTATTTAAAAAATATATAATTATCTTACATTTTTAAATCCAATGATTTCCATGAAATCTCATTAGAAAGAATAAAAAATTCATTTATGTAACTTGGGACATCATCTGCACAGAACCCTTACATGTGGAATAATCAATACGTTCAACTTACAAAATAATTCTCCAGTGAACATAATCATTACCTAAATCATTTGAGAGTGAAGTGCACTGTGTTGCATTTGTTGTCAATGAGGTATGTTGTTGTCAAGGAATGAATGGATGGATGTCAAGGAGTTTCAATATGTGAATGACAAAGAATGTGATGGTGATGGTGATGAAGGATAATGCCCATGGTACTAAGATGCATGTCACTTAGGAGATTCACTAAGTGACATAGGAGATTATGGTTGAAACATTCTCCATGGAAATCAGACGATTGATGAGCTGATCTTTAAGTTCATAGAACTTGTATCCTGATGATACAAAGTCACAACATTGATAGAAGACCATGCATTGTATTAACAATGCATGAGGAGTTGAAAGGAGTTCCATCCACAACTTCTAAGTGGATGATGTGCATTAATTAAGTCCATGCACTATCACTCAGTGCATGTGAACATGAAGATGTTCCAATTGATCTCTGATTAGATCAATGAAGATTATTGATTAAATATTTGATTTAGGAGCATCGGTTGATGGAAGAACCTTTAAGAATTCCATTCTTAAATGATGATTATATGTTGAAGAAGGATGAGGAATTCTTAAGAAGAAGAGAAGAGAAGAATAGAGATGGGAAGAAGAATGGCTTGGAGTGGCACTTGGCATGTTACACTTGGTCACTTTGTTTAACAAAGGACTTAGTGTTTTTGTTGCAAAAAATAGGCCACCAAGGAGGCCAGCCGAGGGTCATCACCCAAGGAACATGTGGGACTCAAGGTCACCACGCCCATGGGGAACCCTCAAGGCCAGGGCAGCAACCTTGAGGCATGGGGCGCACCCAAGGACACTGCATGGGTGCCTGGGGCACGCCCGGAGGAGCGCAGAGGGGCCGTGTATAAGCCCCCGGAGGGCACGCGGTGGTGAAACCCGCGCACCCGGAGAGCATAGTGGGCGCTAGGAGCGCGCCCGCAGGAGCAAGAGTGGGCGCAGAGCGCGCCCGCAGGGAGAACATGGTGCGGGGCGGCACCGTGGAAGGGGAAGTTCAACTGGGCGGCTGGAGGGAGCGCCTGGTTGATAAGCCGCGGAAAATTCAGCCGCCGTTTTGATGTGGGACGCGGGATTTTCCCGCGGAAGAGATCCTGGCCGTCCGAGCCATCGCGCACTTGATCTGCGCCGCACGATCCATCCGCGGCGCCGCGATCTAATCCAGGCCGTTGAAGATCTGATCCGACGGCCCCGGCTTCGTCCTCTTCCCCGAGCTCGGCAGAGGCCTCCCCGCACATTCCCGCGAGCTCCGCTCGAACTAGAGGCAACCTGAAGATGGTTTTCGAGCTCCCGGCCACCTCTGAGTAAACCGAAGGCACCCTCGTGCTCGTCTGGACATACCGAATCCATCCATGCAATAAAGAGAGCATGCATGCAATGTTTGGAGGATTTCGAGTTCAGCCGAGGCAAGCAAAGCTGCCGAGGCCACGTGGTTGGTGTTTTTGCATGGGATGAGCCTAAACCGAAGGCCGTGCATGCGTTATGAGTCGCATGCACATAGAGGAATAAAAAATAATGAGCCCGCGTCGAACCGAGAATAAAAAACAAGATTTGGAAATATTTTTGAAGATCCGAAATCTTCGGGATTTTGAAGTTAAAACCACGCGGATGATGCGAGGCAGCCTCTGCCTATAAAAGGAGCACCCGAGGCTCTCTGATGGCCTGCTGATCCTCTGAAGAGAGAAGTCCCGTGAGTGCACCTTGTGCCTCGCGAAGCCGAAGCCCCGTGCATACCTGCGCGGCTAAGTTCCTTTTGTGCACTCCTTGCACGAAAGAAGGAAGGGAGTCCCTTGCGCTCTACTTCTTTGCGCGGCAAGAAGAAGGAGGAGGAGGAGTCCCCTGTGCGCTATCCTTTGCGCGACAGTAAGGAGTGAGGGCAGCGCCAACTTGCGCGCCCCCTCTGTGCACTGCGGCCCCCTGTGCGGTAGCACTTGCGCGCCCACGGTGCCTTGCACCCGAGGCGTGCGCGCCCTAGAGGCCTTGTGCACTTGCATGCTGCCTTGTGCACCAAGTGTGCCTTGCGCTTTGAAGAAGAAGTGAGGCCGCGGCTAAAGCACTTGCGCGCCTTCATATTGGCAGTGTTAATTGCATTCGGGCAGTGGGTGTGCAAATTAGAGGAGGCCAAGGCTTAGTGCCTTATGTGAGCATCAAGTGAAGACCTAGCATATTGGGTGTATGCTAAGTGAAGAACAAGAACACCCTACGACCACTTATGTGTGTGCCATGTGCTAAGAAGGCCACCTCTTGTGTGTGCATAGTGAAGAAGGTCGAGAGTTAGTGTGTGCAAGTGAAGGAGGCCAAGACTTGTGTTTGCTAATTGATCAAAGGAAGTGTGTGTGTGCAAACAAAGCAAGAAGGCCGAACCTAAGTGTGCACTAAAAGTAAACACACCAAAGTATAACACACTTTTAAGTGTGTGAACAAATTGCATAAAGTTTGTGAAGTTTGAGAAGTAGGTGTGTGCTGAAAAGAATTACACCCTCTGAGGGTTTACTGCACCAAGAAGAGAATAAGGGGAGTGCATGCATGCATGCATGCACGTGAACACGTGAACAGTGCTAAATCAGTGGTGTGCATCTGAGGAGTCCAAGACCAGTGGTTCTTGAAGAATTGAGAAGGCCATGCACTCAGTGCATGATGTTGATGTGAACTGAGACTGGACCAGACTGAAGTTAAAGATATCAATTGTCTGAGTATTCAATAATTGGAGAGAGGCCAGGTCATCCTTAGAAGAAGGAGATAAATCCTGAGCAAGACGAGAAGACCTGTTCACCACAAGTGATCAGAATAAGAGCAAGGCCAGCAGCCTTTATCCCAGGCTGCTGAGGATACTTGAAGAACTTAAAGTGGAGAAGAGCTACTCGTGTGACTCGAGCAGCCAGGAGAAGACCCTGTGGGACTCAGGGAGAAGAAGTCTTCAGTGGGATTCTGGAGCAGGCCAGTGGGACTCTGGTAACACTGTGGGACGCAGTATAAAGACCCTCCTGTGGGTCTCAGGAGAGATACAGTGGGACTCTGTATCGACCATTGTAATTTTAACAGGTTATAATGGAGAATCCATGCTGGGAGAGCATGGCAAGGATGTAGGCCTTTGGTGCCGAACCTTGTAAATCCTTGTGTCCAGTGCCTTTACATTTACTGCATCATTCGTGGAAAGGTGAGAGATACAAGAAGAGTGGATCGAGGCTTTAACCAGCCATAGAGGTTTAATTGATAAGGAATCAATTAGTAAAAAGATTTTAAGGGATCACTGATTCACCCCCTCCCCCTCTCAGTGATTCACACTGATCTGGGCACTTCAATTGGTATCAGAGGCAGGTTACCTCTAAAAGATCCAAGGGAGTCTTTATGAAGTGCAGATTTGAGGAAATGAAAGAACAGCCTCAAATGGAGATATCTGCCAAGACTCTGAAAAACAGAATGAAGAAACAGGAAAAGAAGATAAAGAAAAAGGCTGGTGCAATCAGAGAAACTCCTTCTATGGAAAGAAATGTGAAAGTCACATCAGATGACAATTCCTTTTATCATTCTTCTGATGAAGCCTGCTCTAGCTGTGATGAAGATGGAAGAAACAATGATCTTCTAAATGCAATCAAATATATTCAGAAGAGAGTCCCCAAGGAAGTTGCAATGTGTATAGCTACAGGCCTCCTTGATCTTCAAGAAGAAAAATTACAGCTAGAAGATGAAGCCAATTCTCTAGAAGTCCAATTGGCAAAAAGGTTTGGCATAACCAACACTCTCAGAAAGCTGGTGAAGGCTAAAGATGAAACCGTTTCCCTTTGCAATGAAAGATATGAAGACACTACTGAAGAATTGCAAAGAAGTCTTTCTGAGAAAGAATTCTTTAAAGTAATAATCAAAGATGTTTTCCATGCACTGGAAAAGAGGCATAAAGTATCAATGGTTGTCAGAGATGCTCAACTTGAAGACAAAGTAAACAGGGTAAAGGAGCTTGACAATTCATTACAAGAAATGAAGAAGGTGCATGAAGACCAACTAGAACAGCTGAAAGAAAATTGGGAAGGAAGGCTAAGAACTGTTGAGGATGAGAAGAACTCCCTCAACATGAAATGCTTTGAACTGGAGGTGATATTGAAAAATCTGCAATCACCCAAAGCCAAAGCCTCCCAGTCAACTGAAAGGAGAAATGTTGCTACTCAAGTATGCTTTGAGAAGGATGATTCTAAGAGAAAGACTTCCTCTAATAAAAGTGCAACATCTTCTAGAAAGAAGGTACCATCCATACCATCTTGTACTGATGCTTCTAATTGTGTTTCCACAAAAAGTGCAGGATGGAAGGATAATTCCAAACAAATATGGATGAAGACAGTAAAGAAGCAGAGCTCTCCTGAAACAGCACAACAGGTCCAGAAAAGTACCCTAAAATCAGAAGGACTGAAGAAGTCAAGATTCATGGGTCAATGTTGGTGTTGTAACAAGTATGGGCATTGTGCAAAGGATTGTTGGTACAATCCACTGAATGCCAAAGCACAGAGGAAGCCCATGCCTAGGGGGAGCAAGCCAGAGGAAAAGAAGAAACATCTACAGGTCCAGAGACATCTGTTTACTGCAAATAGATTTGGATTACTTGACAACATCTGGGATGATTGCAAAAGTGGTCAAAAAGATACATGTCAGTCTCCAACTGTATCCAGAGCTCAAAAGAAGAAAAGATCACAGAACCTGGCTCAAAAAGATTCCTTGGTAAGCAAGAAGAAAGTATAAAATGCTCCCAAGAAGTGTTTGAGAAATGAAGAGAAGTCCTTGGAGTCTGAGTCCAAGAAGGGTGATGAATCCAGAAGGACCACCAAGAAGAAAACATGCTTCTACTGTGGAAAGAAAGGACATTTCATGGATCTTTGTGAACAAGCCATGGAACTAAATAGAAGCAGACTGAACTCCAGAAGACAATCAATCCAGAAGAAGAAGGGGTTGATTGAAAACAAGTTGCCTAAGAAAGGTAGCTTGACAGCATCCAAAGAACCATGTGGAACTTCCAAAACTGAGGCCACTCTTCCAAATGAGTTACTAGTCATATGGCCACATCAGTTGCAACTTGCCAAAGATCTACAAAGAGCTGAAGATGAAGTTCTGGCAATTGCTAAGGCAAAAGGGAAGAAAAATATTTCACATGAAGATGTATTGAGATCCACACCAGCACAATCATCAATGAAGATCAAATGTGCAAGTGTGAAGACTGGTGAAAATGGGACATCTCGGTTGAGAGAATCTTCTCAACCTTGTTGTTCACATTGATGAACCAAGGAGGTTCCATCTTATTCCCTTATACACTTGTATATACATGTGCTAACATTGCAGGGAATTGAAGATGACGATCATTCTCATCTGGAGGATGGTTTCGACAGAATGGAGTGCACCCCTTGAGGGGGAGCCAATCTGGAGAAGATGGGATTTTGAGAGTAATTCTATCTTAAGAAGAAGTGAAAGGGGGAGCTTTATCTTTGCACCTGAACATTCTAATGTGTTTTGTGGAGTATGTGCAGGATTTAGCAATTCATTGAATATCTGAACCCCTTAGCATGATCTCACATGTTTACAGTGAATGTGGACAGCATTGAAAAATCTTGGTTATATCACTCTTGTTTTCTACACCGGGTTAGCCCAAGTAGACTTAGAGATGATTTACTAAAAGTTCTTTGATAATGAAGAACATGTGGCATCATCCCTCTCTTAGTTATTTTCAAGAAGATGCTATTCAAAGGGAGGAAGATATTTTTGAAAGTGAACCACACCACACCTTTGCATTTGATTGCCAATAAGGGGGAGAAAATATTGGCACACATATTGACCCATTCATATGTGCTAAAGGAGTGTATTGACAACAAATACAAAGGGGGAGATTGAAGTGCACTGTGTTGCATTTGTTGTCAATGAGGTATGTTGTTGTCAAGGAATGAATGGATGGATGTCAAGGAGTTTCAATATGTGAATGACAAAGAATGTGATGGTGATGGTGATGAAGGATAATGGCCATGGTACTAAGATGCATGTCACTTAGGAGATTCACTAAGTGACATAGGAGATTATGGTTGAAACATTCTCTATGGAAATCAGACGATTGATGAGCTGATCTTTAAGTTCATAGAACTTGTATCCTGATGATACAAAGTCACAACATTGATAGAAGACCATGCATTGTATTAACAATGCATGAGGAGTTGAAAGGAGTTCCATCCACAACTTCTAAGTGGATGATGTGCATTAATTAAGTCCATGCACTATCACTCAGTGCATGTGAACATGAAGATGTTCCAATTGATCTCTGATTAGATCAATGAAGATTATTGATGAAATATTTGATTTAGGAGCATCGGTTGATGGAAGAACCTTTAAGAATTCCATTCTTAAATGATGATTATATGTTGAAGAAGGATGAGTAATTCTTAAGAAGAAGAGAAGAGAAGAATAGAGATGGGAAGAAGAATGGCTTGGAGTGGCACTTGGCATGTTACACTTGGTCACTTTGTTTAACAAAGGACTTAGTGTTTTTGTTGCAAAAAATAGGCCACCAAGGAGGCCAGCCGAGGGTCATCACCCAAGGCACATGTGGGACTCAAGGTCACCACGCCCATGGGGAACCCTCAAGGCCAGGGCAGCAACCTTGAGGCATGGGGCGCACCCAAGGACACCGCATGGGCGCCTGGGGCACGCCCGGAGGAGCGCAGAGGGGCCGTGTATAAGCCCCCGGAGGGCACGCGGTGGTGAAACCCGCGCACCCGGAGAGCATAGTGGGCACTAGGAGCGCGCCCGCAGGAGCAAGAGTGGGCGCAGAGCGCGCCCGCAGGGAGAACACGGTGCGGGGCGGCACCGTGGAAGGGGAAGTTCAACTGGGCGGCTGGAGGGAGCACCTGGTTGATAAGCCGCGGAAAATTCGGCCGTCGTTTCGATGTAGGACGCGGGATTTTCCCGTGGAAGAGATCCTGGCCGTCCGAGCCATCGCGCGCTTGATCTGCGCCGCACGATCCATCTGCGGCGCCGCGATCTAATCCAGGCCATTGAAGATCTGATCCGACGGCCCCGGCCTCGTCCTCTTCCCCGAGCTCGGCAGAGGCCTCCCGCGCATTCCCGCGAGCTCCGCTCGAACCAGAGGCAACCTGAAGATGGTTTTCGAGCTCCCGGCCACCTCTGAGTAAACCGAAGGCACCCTCGTGCTCGTCTGGACATACCGAATCCATCCATGCAATAAAGAGAGCATGCATGCAATGTTTGGAGGATTTCGAGTTCGTCCGAGGCAAGCAAAGCTGCCGAGGCCACGTGGTTGGTGTTTTTGCATGGGATGATCCTAAACCGAAGGCCGTGCATGCGTTATGAGTCGCATGCACATAGAGGAATAAAAAATAATGAGCCCGCGTCGAACCGAGAATAAAAAACAAGATTTGGAAATATTTTTGAAGATCCGAAATCTTCGGGATTTTGAAGTTAAAACCACGCGGATGATGCGAGGCAGCCTCTGCCTATAAAAGGAGCACCCGAGGCTCTCTGATGGCTTGATGATCCTCTGAAGAGAGAAGTCCTGTGAGTGCACCTTGTGCCTCGCGAAGCCGAAGCCCCGCGGATACCTGCGCGGCTAAGTTCCTTTTGTGCACTCCTTGCACGAAAGAAGAAAGGGAGTCCCTTGCGCGCTACTTCTTTGCGCGGCAAGAAGAAGGAGGAGGAGGAGTCCCCTGTGCGCTATCCTTTGCGCGACAGGAAGGAGTGAGGGCAGCGCCAACTTGCGCGCCCCCTCTGTGCACCGCAGCCCCCTGTGCGGTAGCACTTGCGCGCCCACGGTGCCTTGCACCCGAGGCGTGCGCGCCCTAGAGGCCTTGTGCACTTGCATGCTGCCTTGTGCACCAAGTGTGACTTGCGCTTTGAAGAAGAAGTGAGGCTGCGGCTAAAGCACTTGCGCGCCTTCATATTGGCAGTGTTAATTGCATTCGGGCAGTGGGTGTGCAAATTAGAGGAGGCCAAGGCTTAGTGCCTTATGTGAGCATCAAGTGAAGACCTAGCATATTGGGTGTATGCTAAGTGAAGAACAAGAACACCCTACGACCACTTATGTGTGTGCCATGTGCTAAGAAGGCCACCTCTTGTGTGTGCATAGTGAAGAAGGTCGAGAGTTAGTGTGTGCAAGTGAAGGAGGCCAAGACTTGTGTTTGCTAATTGATCAAAGGAAGTGTGTGTGTGCAAACAAAGCAAGAAGGCCGAACCTAAGTGTGCACTAAAAGTAAACACACCAAAGTATAACACACTTTTAAGTGTGTGAACAAATTGCATAAAGTGTGTGAAGTTTGAGAAGTAGGTGTGTGCTGAAAAGAATTACACCCTCTGAGGGTTTACTGCACCAAGAAGAGAAGAAGGGGAGTGCATGCATGCATGCATGCATGTGCACACGTGAACAGTGCTAAATCAGTGGTGTGCATCTGAGGAGTCCAAGACCAGTGGTTCTTGAAGAATTGAGAAGGCCATGCACTCAGTGCATGATGTTGATGTGAACTGAGACTGGACCAGACTGAAGTTAAAGATATCAATTGTCTGAGTATTCAGTAATTGGAGAGAGGCCAGGTCATCCTTAGAAGAAGGAGATAAATCCTGAGCAAGACGAGAAGACCTGTTCACCACAAGGGATCAGAAGAAGAGCAAGGCCAGCAGCCTTTATCCCAGGCTGCTGAGGATACTTGAAGAACTTAAAGTGGAGAAGAGCTACTCGTGTGACTCGAGCAGCCAGGAGAAGACCCTGTGGGACTCAGGGAGAAGAAGTCTTCAGTGGGATTCTAAAGCAGGCCAGTGGGACTCTGGTAACACTGTGGGACGCAGTATAAAGACCCTCCTGTGGGACTCAGGAGAGATACAGTGGGACTCTGTATCGACCATTGTAATTTTAACAGGTTATAATGGAGAATCCATGCTGGGAGAGCATGGCAAGGATGTAGGCCTTTGGTGCCGAACCTTGTAAATCCTTGTGTCCAGTGCCTTTACATTTACTGCATCATTCGTGGAAAGGTGAGAGATACAAGAAGAGTGGATCGAGGCTTTAACCAGCCATAGAGGTTTAATTGATAAGGAATCAATTAGTAAAAAGATTTTAAGGGATCACTGATTCACCCCCTCCCCCTCTCAGTGATTCACACTGATCTGGGCACTTCAGAGAGCTATATCAGGCTCACCCTTCATCATGTGAAACATTCATCACACCCATAATCATGAGTTATATCATGCTCACCCATAAACATAAAAAAATTCATGGACCATATCATGAATAAATATTTTATTCTTTTACCTTTTTATTATAATGACAGATAAAAACTCTTTTGATCCCATATGAAAAAAACTTTCCAATATTAATATATCCCTTTCCTATTAAACCCAATTATCAAAACAAGAATTAACTGAACCAATGTATAGAGATATTTTCTTTGAATAAAATATGGAATCTTATAAATGAATCCAAAACATCAAATAATATTTTGGGTGGTGTGAAAATCCATTAGCACAGTATATGTTAAAATAGAATATTCATTTTTTCCTTTTTTAAATAATTTGAAAACATTCCATAAAAAATTAATTTTGAAAACATTTGAATGAAATTAATAAGAGATATAAAATTTCTTTTTTAATTCATTTATTTCCATATCAATACGTCAATATAATAATTTAAAGAATATTGACTTGTAATAAAATCATTTTTAATAAAAATCTTTGAAAAATTGAAAAAGAGATTTTAAGGTAAAGTGTACGTTACCTTGAGTCTGAATCATTACAAAAGTTCTTAATATTACTAAATAATGAACATTCAATAATTATTTACTTTCTAAAGAAAATTTTAAAGTTTACTATTCCTTTTATTTTATTTATAACAAATTTATATTTAATTACTTAAGTTCATGTAAGATGTTTTGATTATATTCAGCTCATATGTCCAAAATAACTTTGGTAGGTTGAATATGGTCAAATTGGTCATTATCCCATCATCTCAAGAATAATAATTCGGAAATTATTATCATTTATATATATTAATTGTATTTTTAGAACAAACCATGAAATATGGTATTGAATAATGAACTATGTTACAATAATGGAGATGATATACCATACGTTCACATGAGCAACATATCCCTTTTTCAAAGAAAAAATATAAAGAATTTAAGTATTATTTTATAATTATATAACTATTATTTCATTATAAATATAATATTACATATTTATATACAGTTATATATTTTATCTGGGTGACGTGGTCATGAAAAATGAATGACATCACTTCGTGGAGGTGGTAATCCAGAGGCACAACCGAACAATGTTATATTTTTTGAATAGATAGAAATAAAATAAATTAGATGATATATTATATTTATAGAGTGATAAATATGTCATTAAAATATTATTTATACATTAAATCCATCATTACAAACATATATAAGAGGCTGTGATTGAAAATAAATTACATTTTTTCATGAGGCTGTAGTCTATTATAAACACAAATAATAGATTCATTTCACTTTTTTATGGAAGAAAGTGATAGATATAGGTTATTTAATTAACACAAAAACATTTAAGTGAATTTAAGATACTTTTTTAATTTTTTTATCTTGTTTGAATAATATTTTATAGAGTTAGAATAAAAAATAAAACTAAAACATTTGGTTAAAAGATATACCTCTTATTTATACAACCTTTTATTACTGACATATTAATACCTATAAGGTTCGTATTTTTCCAAAAATAATACCTCTATATATTGGGGAGGGATTTCATAAAGGTAATTTGGTATGTATTTGATGAGGTGGAGTGCTAAAATGGTTTGAGGAGGAGAGGAGATGAGGTCCCCTATTATAAGTGAGAGGAGGGGTATTCTTGCAATTTCATAAAGTATTAAATGAATATAAATTAATTTCAATAATATGCTGGTTCAAAATTATTATAACTATTATATAGAATAATAATAGGTTAAAATAATCTCATCCAATAAAATTTTTATTAGTTTAGATTATTTTTTCCTGCATCTCTTTGTTTTAACCCCTATCAACCCTTTTTACAATTACAATGATATCAATGTTTTTGACTATTTAGAGGTCAAGAAAGTTAATATAAAAGAAAAAATGACCAATAAATATGCTAGGTTTGATATTTCAAAGAACATACTATTACATTGTCTAAGGATATTATTTTTTTAATATTTAATCACTTACTAAAATATTTTTTGTAATAAAATTTCATTAATGTCATTTCTGAGTGATTCATTTACATTAACATTAAAATAACAATATAATAATGGAATTTTAATATACACTTTTAAAACTTATATAGTATGTTATATTTATATAATAAATGTTTTTTCAACTTAAAATAACCCATACAATATTAATTTTACAGTAGTTAAAATAATTTACATGATTTTTATACTACTTTCACAAGCCCTATGTTAGCATTGCATAAGCATTTAATACAATTATATAATAACTAAAAATTATAATAAATATAAATAATAAATATAATTTAATTATTCTAAATATAAACTTTAATATACATTTATAAATTATTTTTATCCCTATGTGAACATATAGGAGGAATTTAAAAGAAATAGATTGACATTTTGTATTTTTTATTACTTAAACAACTATAATGGTCATAATCAAATAAAAATGAAAAAGGACATATTTTAAAATTTTGGATGATTATGGAGGAAATAAACTCATACAATGAAATAAATTATAATGTTTTAATTATTTTTAAGACTTATCACATAAGTTCTAACCATAATTAACCCATTTTACCTTTACTGTGGTAATGAAAATTTACTACGGTAACCATTCATATTGACTAAAAATAAAAGGGTAATATTTAAAAAAATTACCTCTTGATTTAAAATATATAATTCATTTTTTTATGTTAAATTAAATAAGTGTAATAATTTATTTTTAAATTAAACCCTTAAAATGTGATAAAAATAGATTTTCCGAAAAATGTTTTTTAGTATGAAAATGTTTTTATACCAAATTAAAGTATAAAAATAATTAAAAAGACTATAATTTGAGTTTTTAGTTAAATGGAAGTAATTATATTTTAAAACTAATCTAAAATTTTATTTTAATTTGTAACTTGAAAATAAAAATAAGTTTCCAATAAAAATTTGAATTTTTAACCTTTAATTAAAAAAATATTTTTCTAAAATTATAAAAAATTAATATTTAGTTAATTTTGATAATATGTATTCAAAATTAAGTACATTTTTAAAATTATAAATTATAGTAATCATAGAATTTATCTTTTAAATAAAACCATATAATAAATGAAAACACAATTCAATTAGAAATAAATGTTTTTTCCATTTAAATTAAAATTACCTAATATTATTATAATGAATATAACCATGTAAAATATAATTAATTAATGTTAATAATACATGAAAATGATCTATCATAACATTACCTAAGTTTTTACCAAACTATTTCTTGAAAAAGCTAAAAAATTCTTCAAGAATGATTTACCAAAAAAGAATCCAAAATGATCTAACCGAGAACCCACCATGGCCTCACGATACATTAGATGGTCTAGAACACGATGAAAAAATAACCATAATAATTATTCTAACTTGGTATAATTTAAATGAAAATAATGTAATGGAAACCCAAAATATAACATCCCCAAAACAATATAAACATGTACGTCTGGAGATCTAAAATAAAACTAGAAGGGATGGGAAGATGAATAAGTGATACAACACTTATTTAAATAGGATACTAGATAAAATAAAAATAATAAAAGAAAATTCTACCCACATACATGTGACATGAAAGACCTACCTATAAGGTTAATTCTATAAACCCAAATATAGCTATCATTGACATCCATCAACTCAATCCAGTATCATTCCCTTACATACATTAGTATAAAAAATATCTATATACACCCATTGGATGGGGTATGAGCATAACAAGACCAGTAGTATCCCACTTAGAATTCCATATATAACCATTGATAAAATAACCAAATCATTATAGTTTAAAATTATATATATTAAAATAAATTTTGAATAATATTTTGTGAAAGAAATCAATGTTTGATTAACCTTGATCAAATTTAATGAAAAACAAGACAATGATAGCTCTACAAGAAAGCTAGTGATGTGAGGTTAACCTTCAAGAACATTAAATAAAACCTAGAAAATTATAAAACTATTTTATATATAATTTTTTCAATTCAATTTCATTAATTTTTTGATTTTATTGATTAGTTTTCCCCAAATTTCAATTGATTTTTCTCAAATTTGTTTATTTAGAAATTTAAAAGTATTTATAGAGAGAGAAAATAAAAATAATTAAATACATATCATTTTATGAATTATTTTTTTATAAGTAAAAATGTGTTTTTTATAAGAAATATAAATGATGGAAAATGGAAAAGTAAATGATGAATAATTGTGTAAAAATATGGTCAACATAAGGTTTTCCCAAAACATAAAGAAAAGTCACATAGCTTCCCAAGGAGGGAAACCGACCAATACCTAGGGTAAGGATGATATGATGTGGTAGACCCTTTAATGGGTTATAAAAGTTGTGGGTTTGTGGGTTCTTATAAAAAGTATGGTTTACAGGTGTAGGCATGCATAGGTGCATATGGTGGATATCTTCACCATGGGGTTAAGAAAGGTAGCCATATGAGTCAACCAACTCCAGTAAGTCTTAAATAAGTTTAGGATTCAAATCATTATTTTATAAAGTGGAGAATTACTAGGAGAAACTCCAATGTGGGATAAGACCATGTGGGGTATTTTTGATACTTACTTTTATAAAAAAAAATTGACCCAAGATCATGTTTTCCTCTTTGAAAATTATATATGTGACATAAGTGCTTGTGTTTCACCATAGATCGTCCATGGATGACAATGTGGGACCAGAGAATTACTGCCTACATTCACATGAGCACACCAAAAGTTCAATATTTCACCACATTACCTAGAAGAAGAGCATACCAAGAACCCCATAAAAATTGGTTGGTTAGTTTTCACTATAAATGTCAGTAAAAAGTGGCTAATTTGAAATTTCTTTTTCCTATTCCATATATCTAAGAATGAATGGGAGTTATTTAATTTTGTATGAAAAACACTCTATGATGTGGAAGGGTGATCATTTCATAGTTTCATTCAATATATAAGGTCATAGGGGAGCTTCTCTACTTTCATTATGGATGAATAGAGTGGGAACTCGAGTTTTGATATTACTAGAGTGCTACTAGTATATGTTTCTAGTCACATTAAAAGTTTAGGAAGATTAATGCATGAAGATTATGGTTGTGTCAGAAGGGTTATTCTATGATACAGAGTCCCATTATATGATAATGATGTTTTTTTTATGACTCTATAATACCATATCGAAGATCCTCTATCCACACAACTTTCTTATTGGAAGAAGAAATGAGTTTCTGTTAGAAGGCCAAGATCTGTGGGAAGAAGAACATTTCTCCATGATCCTTGAGATTTTAAAAGAGGGGATTTTTTGGATCTTTGTTGACAAGATTCTACATTATATAGGCTCTTTCTACTCTATGGAAATTACCGATGAGGATGTATAAATTGAGTATGGAGTTCTATAGATAAAGATTTTTCACTCTAGAGATGTTTCCCATTCTATAGAAGTTTAATTTAGTAGAGTTTTTTAAAATAAAACACTAATTTATTTTATAAGTTTGAAGAGGATATTTCTAGGGGAGAATTGTCACAGTATTAAAAGGATTTGATGGATGAATTTTACTGGGGGAATATAAGATAACATCATATTTAAATAGAGGGAATATGCTGGTGTGTAGAAGCTTTTAAATCTATAAATAGATAGGATGAAGGATAGATACGTTTCTAATTTTTGAGGGACATCTATTTCCATGTTGTTATATTTCATTTAGTTCATTCACCTCATGAATAACATAAGGGTTATCTTATTCCATTTTTTTCAAGGATGTGGAAGTGTGTTACTGGAGATCATTTCATATTTTAGTTCACGATTTGGTTATATATTTCAGACTTATATTATCTTAATTATAACTTATTATATCATGAACATTGAATTTGAATAAGTAATTAATATTTAAATGAACCACTTGTCGTGATAATCCTTATATGATCATTTTATGGATATGAATAACTATTCTTAAATTTGGTATTGAATCAACTAATACACCAATACCCTGAAGTAGATGATAACATAGAAATTGGAATTAGTGACTTGGGAAGGGAGAACCAAAACCAATAGATTTTCTCAGATTCAACTCCAGAAAAAAAAAATTGGTTGATTTTTTTTTCATTCCACTCCTTTAACACATAAAAACAAAATTAAGGATCATAGAACATTTTATCATATTAATTAAAAACATTAATTTTCATTTATGACCACACATAATTTATTTAACTGTATTATCTTTAAATTCAACCCTCTCATGGGTTAGACCTCAAAATTTAAATTTAATAAATTAATTTGAGTTACTAATAGTTTATTTTGAGACTATTATAAATTTATAAAATTGATAATATCATTGGATTTAATGATGGCTTCAAGATGTGTAAAATTTCAAAAAACATATATGGGGATGCAAACTAAGTAGATTTTTATAATACTGTGTTTTTATTTTTCTTTTTTATTATTATTTTATATATTACATTGGGTGTGTTCATGCTGTGAATTTTATGTCTAAAATTTGATGCATGATGATTCTACTTGAGTAAATGGAAATAAAAAAATTAACTACAACCAATATCTAGAAATAAGTTTTTGGAATAAGAAAAATAAGTAATAATGGAACGAAATGATAAAATGGAACAAGTTAAAAGATGTGTGCCACAAAAGACCAGAGGATAGGAATGATGATGGAATATGGAAGACCATTAAATTTGGGGTTGAAACCAAGTGTACTTATACCATCTGTAGCATCAAACCATTTCAGAATCGAGCCATCCATTATACAGAAATTTCTACTTGCAATACTATTATCTATGAGGCCTCATAAATATTCAAATACACATCCAAGTAGTTTTCTTAACATACTCATTGCATTTCAATTTCAAAAATGTTGAGTGGTGTGGTGAGCCTGAGAATATTTTAATTTTATTTGAGAGGTAAAATTAGGAAATTGATACAAATCATTCCACCTCATTCCATGACAACATATGATGAATTAACAAGAAAAATTATAAGTCAATTAATATCTTCCTCAAAATAATTCAATATTCATGTCAACATTCTTAATTTTTACCAATTCGATGAAAAATCATTTTATCATTATTTGTAAAGGAGTAAAGATAAAATAATAAAATTACAACATCATGGGATAAATATATGGCTATTAAATCATACTTTTTACAAGGGTTACTCATCAGGGAATATGTAAATTATTGAAGTTGTAGTAGGAGTCCCATTGAATAAGTATTCATTGGAAGTGATCTATAATTCTCTAAATGAACTACTGAGTAATAGATTCCAATGGAAATATGAGAAAATAAAATGAAGTGGAGTATACATGGTTGATAATAATGGATAGATAAAATATCAAATAGAATCATTGACTAAAAATATAGACACCATAGAGAACAAAAATCAACCACAAGGTATGTATAATGAAGTGCTAAATTATACTGAATAATATTGTCAAAATAAATTTTAGGGTTAGAGACCACAACAACAATAAGGAAGAAGATATCAAAAAAGGCCCCAAGATTTTCAAAACTATAAGGTCCATAAATTCTCATGAAAGTTCATATTTTAGAGGAGGCATTTTCCACATTAATGAACACAATAGTGGTCACAATCGAACAACTAGAATAAAACTAAATATATGAAAAGGTTTCACTATAAAATCAAGATTTACAAGTTTTTCATATTGATAACCAACTTAAATAGAGACAAAGAGGAGTACTTCTATGTGACTAAGAGGTCTCTACACATAGACAACATAGGTATATTTCCTTAATAAGTGGAAATAAAGTGATTTAAAATATATAAAATAGGAGGAAAAAAGAAATACAAATAAAGAAGAAGAAATAGAAGACACAACGCCACCCTACCACCCATAATTACCTTTTTTAGGTAAGATGTACAAGGGAAATTAGAAGAAAAAAATGAAAGTTTATTAAAATATTTACAAAGATGAAATTTAAGAAATTTTTACAGACACTCTTTCCAACATGCCAATGTCAGAGAAATTATTTAAATAATTGGTGTTAAACATAAAGAAGCCAGAGGAAATAGTCACTATCCCACTCATAATGGAATGTTTCTATGTGAATTAAAGGGATATACTAAAATAAATAAGACACAACCAGTTTTTTATTTCTCATAAACATCAGTTCTAATGAATTTGGGAGAGCTCTATATGATATAAATTAAATTATAAACATAATTTTATACATTACATTTAATATCTTAAGAATTTAAGAGAAGAAAAATATGAGAGTTTCACTTCAGATTGAAGATTCAATGGTGATGTTCCTTGAGGCTTGATCGAAGAAATCTTGGTGAAAGTGGAAAAGTTCATATTCCTTGAGGATTTTATAGGTATTGATATAGATAAAGAGAGAACACCAATAATCCTGGGTAGACCTTTGATTGAAATCTAAATAGATTTAATTGATTTACAAAGACATGATATAATTTTAGGATTTGGGGGTGATAAATTTAGTTTTAATATCCACTGGGCAATGAAGAATCATATTGAAAATAAAGATGATTTTAAACAATAAAACATTCCTAAAGTTAAGGATAATCCTATCACTGAGAAAAGAAATGATAGACCTACTATTTAGAAGGAATAAAAATGTGAAGTAGAGGGAAAGAGGGAGGTGAAATGTTTGAATAAGATAAAGGACATGAGAGCCAGCACAGAACTAGAAAATTTGAAGGAGGTATAATGGGTCTAAGAATCCCAATAATTACCATTTTATTTCTCAAAATAGACCAAATACTTGTGGATTAGACCCATGAATTATGATAAGGTTTTTCCTTATTGAATAGTTAATATAATTTTAGAAAATGTAAGAGGATCCATTTCTATCTTGGGAGAAACTGGAATATCATTTCGAAGACCTTTTGAAGGATGATCTAGGTACTCAGGTTAGCAGTATCTATTGGAATCTAAGTAGGGATATCAAATATAATATGCTTATGTTGTTATTTAATGGTTTATCTATTTATTTAAGTGCTTAAACTAGTGGTTTCTCACTTTTCCCATTAATATTTTTATTTAATAAAAATTTAATTTTCAGTCAAGTGATAGGATCCGTCTATATAAATGAATCACAAAGTCGAATATTTTTAAATCCGTATCTGTTAACATCCTTCCAAAAATCTATCACTTTAAAGAGGTAACTTAGATCTTAATGACATAAAAATAAGTGATTATAGAAGGAAACATGGGTTTTTATGTGATATATTATGATTTTAATTATCTATTTTAGGATGTAGAATTGCTTCCCCTTATCTATTTTTGAGATTTAAAGAATGGAACATTCGACTTCACATGGGTGTTTTCTATTTTAGGTTTAGCATGAAGAGAGGTAGTCATTAAAAAGAAAAAAGTAAAAAGGAATATCTTAATTTTAAGTATAGTAAAAATTTAAATTCTTTATTTATTTTTACCCCCTTAAATTTTGATAGATCAATTTATGTTATTTCAACTTAAACATGAATACACGTATTTAACCTGTGATAATTTTTCATCTATGATATATATTCACTTAGAAAAACCATGATTCCATGTTTTATATTTCATTGTTAATCAAATTAAATGAGTAAAATGGGGGGTATAAATTATTTGAGATAAACATGGGGTAATGAATTTGACCAATCATGGTTCATGGGAGATTGATGATTTTTTAAGATTAAATTTTTATTATATTTAAAATGATTAAAATTTATGATTTTTTAATTGATTTTTTATTAGTGTGAATTTATATGAGTGCTTTTTCGATTTATGAGTCACAATTACTATGTTATTTCTAAGACACGTTTTCCCATACTTTCCTAAGAATATTTCTTGAGAATCACAACTGTGTTTTCTTCTAGAACTTTCTTTGAAACTTTTCAAAACACTGATTGTAAAAAATAAATATTAAAATTATTGAGTCATTGATTTTGAAAATAAAATTTCCTTGAGATATAGATTATCATTTATTATTCATTAATCCCTCAGAAACTATGATTGACATTGTCAGGAAAAGTTACACATTATATGCTATTGTTTATCCCTTCTTTTCAAACTATTGTATTTTGCATGATAGTCAACTGAAGAAGTATGGGGTTATTTTTTCCATAATTAAAGGAGTTGATTCATATTGATGAGATATATTGGGTGTCGTATTGGGATTTTTGGATGGTTCATGAAAATCTATAATTGTATTTAATTGTTTACCCCACTAAAAAATGAAACATTTACAGAAAAAATGTGTTGTACCTCAAGTGATTAAAAAATAACCATTATTTAAACAATTATCTTTTTATAAATAATATAAATAGTTTCATGATGTGGTCATTTGAGGTTGGGTGATGGATGTGATATTTTTAATTAGTACAAATTTTAAAAAAGAAAAAGAAAAAAGAGATAAAAAATTAGAAAAAGTAGTAAAAGATACATGTATCATTCATTCTGCATTAATTGATTCATAACTTCTACTTTGATGTTAGGGGATTTGGGGTGATATAATTCTTGACAACTATAAATTCATTCAGTATTTATTAAATATCACACAATATTCTTGAAGAGTTTAACCCTCTTTTGATAGTAATTTTTTTACATCATTTACCTACCAACACAAAACCTCATATTCATTTGACCCTTAACTAAAATACCTCATGATTACTGGTCATTTTTTTCTCATGACGTGTATATTAGACAATAATTATAATCTTATAGAAAGGAAAATTATTATAGGTATGAGAAAAATTAAATTTCCATTTGTACATTGAGTGATGAGTTAAAATAATTAAATGTGATAAAAATTGAAACAGGTTTTCACATTATTGAAAAAATAAAAAAAATATGAAAGGAGGTTAGGATAAGAAATGAAATTTCAAAATAGGGAGATTAAAATTCAGGATAAAATTTATTTATTTTAAAATTGAGGAGTTTAATAGGTTTTTATGTGTGATTCTTGAATATTTATGTCCCAATTTAAAATCATTTAATTTGGTTGGAATTGAAATTTTAATATTGTTAGGGTGATCTTCATTTTAAATATGTTGGAATTCCATACTAGTGGGAATGCATAAGTATTTTTGGGGGATTTGATATCCCTATTTGATGCGTACTTTTTTGAATATAACCTCATTAATTTTTGGATCTTATTGATGAGTTTAACCTAACATTACATTTTCTTCAAATATTTGGGTAATAAATCTTAAAATTATTTTTTAGAAAAGAATCAAAAATGAAATAAATTATTCTCTTATAAAGAAGTATTTATTATAAAGGAAGATGTGTGTTTTAATTGAAAATGAAATGTTAGAAATTGGAAAAGTTAATGATAATGAATTGTGAAGAAATATAGCCACCAGAAGGATGAACCTAAACCCAAGGAAAATTCATATAAGAACCCAAGGAGGGTATCAAGAGAAGACATCGAGTATGTTTAGATGGGTTCGGTAGGCCCCTATGTGGGTCATTGTAAGGGAATTTTCAAGAGCATGTGTAAAGAGGGATGATGCTTGGTGTGGGTAGAAACCATCACATATGGTGAATAGCCTGATATGGGGTTAGGGAAAATGGTCGTAGGAGTCCAACGACCCCAATTGGTGTTTAAAAAGATAAGGATTTTAAAAATTGTATGATTAAGTGGAAAAATCTCAAGAAAAAATCTTATATGGAACAAATACTTATATGTTTCTATTTATACTTACTTTTATGATGTTTTTTAAACCATGAATACATATTCCTATTTTTAAATGACATCTGCACCATCACCGATCATGCTACATCATGGATCCTCCATGGACAATGATGTGATCTCTAAGATGTACAACCCTCATGCATATGAGCACATCAAAAGTTCAAGATTATATTGTAGTTCCTTAACGACAAGGATTTAAAATGATTCACTACAGCATGGTCAGTTGGTTTGAAATGTAAAGGTATAAAGAATGACTCCATTGAGAAATCACAATTTTTCAGTAAAGTAGATGTAAAAATGCATGAGAGTTAGTAAAGATTTCATAATTAACCATATATTATTTTGAAGGGTGATAATTATATATTTTCATTTTAATGATAAGGACATAGTGAAAGAGATTTGTTTTCACTATGGTTGAATGAAGGGGTTCTTGGGTTTAAATGCTAAAATAGTGTAGCAATGAAGGTTTATGTTTATACTAATTGTTGAGGAAGATGAATTCATTAAGATAACATATATTATATGAGGGTTATCCTACAATATTGAGATCCTTGATATGAAAATGATGAGAGTTTCAATGTCTCTAGGATCGCATGCTGAAGTACCTTTATCCACGAACCAATCCTATTTGAATAATAAATGAGATCTATGTAAGATTCAGAGATATATAGTAAGAATAAGTTTTCTAAATGGTTCCATGGAGTTTAAAATAGATGATTTTGTGGATCTTGGTTGATTGGAATCTATAATATAGAGGCTCTCCCTATTCTTTTGTGATCCTAACAAAGGCAATATAAATGTAGTTTGGAGTTTCATAAATTAATATTTTTCAGCATGGATGTTGTAATAATTTTTGGATTTTTTATTAAATATTTCTCTTTAAATAATTTTATTTCATTAATATCTTTCATTATATACAAACCCGATATTAAAAAAATCATGATATACTAATAAAATATTATTATTTAAAATGATAATTGTCACCTATAAATTGGATTGTAAGGTATGAATAGGACCAAATGAACTGTGAAAAATATATGGATATATATGTATAAAATTAATTCATTGAGTATCAATTGATTATAAATGAAAATAAAAAATTATTTTAATGGAAAAAAAATACTTTTACGAAAAATAGTTTTTATGAACCCAATGTATTTTGATCTTAATAAATTAAATTAATCACAATTAGTAAATAATTTTAATGAAATTTATATATATTATTTAATTTATAAAAAAATTTATTCATTCAAAAAAAATTCTTGGTATAAGACAAAAATAAATCTTTTTTATGCTAAAAATGTATTTTTCCTCTAAAAAGTAGTTTTTGTTGTATTTTTCACACTCAAACTAAAACTAATTATTTCCATTTATAGGTATTTAATTAGATAAAATGAATTAAATATTTAGTATCAAGAGGTTTAGATTTGGTAAATAGGCCATTTTTTGGTCAAAATGAACAATAACTTTAGTAATGTTTATTATCTCGGTAAAAAGTAAACCAGGTTAATGTAGATTAAAATTAAGGTAAAATAAAATATATTTTGATCCTAATTATTATTAGATAAAGGTAATTAAAAACATATCAAATTAAGACATAAATAAATTATTTTAATGGACACTTTCCCAAGAAAATGATTTATATATTATTTAAATCAATGAATGTTACAAAATGGATCTCTCATAGTTTTAAATATATTTTATGTGGTCACATAGAAAAAAATAATTATTAATAAATATTAATTTTAATTTGGTGAATAATAAAATTATATTCATGATGGTAATTTCTTTATAATTATTAGGTTTTATATAATTACATTAAATGCTTACAGGACAGCAAAATAATATTTTCCAATTCATCGAAAAATAAAATAAAGGATTTATAAAATATTAAAAGAGAAATAATTTGCATAATTTAGAGTATTCCCTGAATTTTATAGGTGAATATGATGTACTATTTGTTGTGTTAAAATATTATATTCAAAATTAAAATTTTTATTTTTGTATTTAATTCAAATTAAGTGAATAGTTTCAAATTAATATTCTATTAAATGGTTTAAAAATAATAAAAATATTAAATCAGAAAAAGGTGGATATTGTATGGTTATAAAGTTTCAGAAATTTTCCATTTATGGGCTAATATTCACCCTATCGGTAAAAATTACAACTCTTTAATATTAAAAAATTTGTTACCATATCTGTAATTAAAATTGGTTAACTAAGGGTTAATCAAAATGAAAAGTTTTAAAATGAAAGTAAAAACTATCTAATTTTTTTATGATGGTATTAAAATCGAATATTACCTTATATTCAAATCCCTAACCATTTTGAGGCATTTTACTTGATAGGGAATTTATTATAATTTAATCGTTTGAGATATTCCAAAAGTGCCCCTCTCCTAAATTATAAAAGGGTACCTCCTACCTCACTTTTTTAAACCAAATTGAGCCTTATATCTCCACCAATATATTTTATTTTTTTTAAATTCCATATACATATTCTAAAGGTTATTATCTTCCCGAAAAACCAATCTTGGAGCCCTTTAAGGGAATAAGGAGGTTGTTTCGATGAAGAGGTAATCAACTTAACCAATCAATTTATTTTCTAATTTTATTTATCTCATAAAAATATATGGTATTTATAATTAAATAAAAATTTAAAATAATAAATATTTTTAACTTTTATTATGATTATTAAAAAAATTATACACACTATATCCCATCATATGTGATGTCAAAGTATCATCCATGCGTATGTATGTCTTATAGTGTCCACAAAGCAATATCATTCATGTTTCATCGCCATCTTTTATGGATGAGTATTATTATGAGTTAAAAGTTTATATAATATATTTATGACATAATTATATTTTTTTCACTATAATATCAAATCTACCTACTTACCATATAATCCTTTGGGAAACAATAACATCACTTGTGAATACATATAGACTAGCTCCTCCACGACGCGATATGATTCAATTATCATTTATATTTTACTTGGATGGAAATGAGGAATAATTTGATGAATCTATATGATATATATGATACAATAATGATTATATAACTATGAATTAATATTTACCTTTCTTTCATCCTATCATATGAAAAATGAAAATTGATTCTATGCGTACGTACATCTTACCATCTCCATGAATGATGTTATTAATTTTTTCTATCTCAAAATTTCAAGGATGAATATAAACATATATATATAATGTATATAAATTAAATTTATATCATGATTAATATTTTGGAGATGATGAAACCAAGATAAATTTAATAGGGCGAGAACTACTAAACTGAAATACTCGTGATAAATGAAATAGTTAACACCTAGAAATGACGATTTTAATAAGGAATTGTTAATAAAATGGGGTGTTTAAATGTTATAAAGAGATCATATACTAGGTTATAAGTATTATAATGACTATGGTATATAATTATAATAAATTTAAATATATATGTAGGTGTTCATAGTTCTTTCAAAGTAATGAGAACTTTAGGTAATGGATTTTCATCTCACCTTTAATTTAGTGAGAGACATTCTATATTCAACAATTATTTTTATTATGTAGTGTATATTATTCCCAGGAATTTATTTTATGATGATTATTATTAAATTTATGGGGATAAAAAAATCCATCTATGGTTATTTTATTCATGGGTATTGTGAATCAAATGTTACTATAATAGTAAGAGGTTTTATTTTTCAATATCATTGTTTAAAGAGATTATTTATAATTAAGGTACGATGATAAAATAATATGATATAACACTCAATAAAACTAATGAAATTTATTATCCTATGGTTATTATTTAAAATAATTTTATTCCTTTCATTTTAATCATTTTAATTTCTCAAGATACTGAAAATATATTTTTTAGGAAAATAGAATTTATTTCTCTCTTTAGACAGAAACCCTATTTTTTTCATAGCCATATTTTATATAAATATTTTAAATAATTTATATAGTATTATGCTATGATTTTTTAAAATCATTTTTACTGATTTTTTAATTTTTAAAAAATGATTTGAATGGAATGTTTTTTTTCATTTTCTAAATAAGGTACTTTGTGGATTTTCTGAAAAAAACATGGAAGGAATGGTTTTTTAATTATACCATACTAACATATTTTCCTAACATCATGACTAATATTTTATTTGAAGCTTCCTTTAAAATTCCACAATGTTGTTTTCAATGAAATTTTTTTCCTTTATAAATGCATTTTTTTAATGAAGGGATTTCAAAATCGAAAGGATATTTTCCACAAGAATGTTTGATGATATTTTAATTGTAATTCTATTCATCGATGATTAAAACAAATTATTTCACTTATTTATTATAGGAGATATGATCTAAATATACCATCCCTATTATTTCAATGGATTGTTTTTTTTTGTGATGAAATTATGTGTATGAAATCTTTTCATTTTTCATAGGTTATGCTATGATAAAATAATGAAATGTTTTTTAAGAACATTTCTTTTCATGGGTTCTGATATGATAAAATTTTTATGATATTATGGGACACATAAATATTATTTTAATTATGTGATATGTGGGACCTATATTTAACTCCAATTCATTGGATAAATATTGACATCTCATGAGATAAATAGGACTAGAATAGGTAGTGAACCCAGTTAAATAATAGACTTTATCCAAAAAGATAGTATTGGGAGTAAACCTTGACTACTATGATGGTTTAGGTAGTGAATCCATTCAACTATGATAGACATGGAAATAATACTTGATTACTATGGAAATGGTTTTATATAATTATCTTTATGAAAAACATCAATGTCTAATGCATTCGTTAAGATTTATTATTTTATGTTCCTTAATTCCCTTATGATTCAAGTCTTATGAACTACTATGATTTATAACATGACATAATATTCTAGTCTTTTATGTGAAATTTATGGTTTTCAATCATTTAGATCATGTTAATTTAGCCTTATTATCATGTTATGATTATGTGATAATTGATACCTAACTTATTTTCCCTTAATAAGCATTTTAACTCACACTTTTCTTATGTTTACAATCCATAGGTTATTAAAGAAAGGTATTAAGTATGATATGACTAATAATGGAGATAGTTATTAAGAAACAAATGGGAGATGATGTAGATATTTTATGAATCGATTTCTATGTTTCAAATAATATTAAAACTAAATGATACTTGTGTAAATAAATATGTTATGTAATGAATATTAATATATTAAGATTTAATATATATTTATAAAAATTATTGGTTTCTTTTTTTGGTATATGAGTATGTATTAGTTATTACTGAAAAATATAATGATAAAAATTTAGTAAGAACCCTAGGGATAAGTATATTTATAGGATAAAATCATAATGTTTTTTTAATAATCACGAATAACCTAGGTTAAAAATATGGTTTCCTAAAAGAAGGAATCACAATTTAGACATCCTATAAATGATTTTTCACGATTACATGGTTTCTGTCCATTATTATAGTTGCTTGCAATATGATTTTTTGGTTTTAATTAATGGATGGAACCTAAAATAATCATGTTAATGTTTAATGTGAAAGAAAATGCAATGAATTTCCTCCCAAAACCTAAAAGAATCATGTTAACTTTGAATGTGATAGAAAATTAAATGACTTTCCTCCCAAGAAATATAATATTTTGGGAGATAGAATGAAAAATTATATTTGTATAACTGCAAAAGTTTCTACAAATATAAATCACACTGAGCATCTAAATAATAAAAAGAGGTAAATTTTTTTTATTGATTCCTTCAAGAGAAAACGTCCACATACTTTTAGTGGGTCCACTAATCCACTAGTCACTTGGAAGTGGATCATTACTACTGAAAAGTTCTTTTCCATTATTCAATGTTCATAACTTGAGAATTTTATTCTAGCTATTTATTGTTTGGAAGGAAAATTAGATCAGTTGTGTAATATTATCAAGAAGAAGAGAGAAAATGAAGAAATAAAATATTTTGAGTTTGATTATTTTAAAATATTATTTTTCAACAATTAATTTCATCATAGTCTTTATAAAAAAATGGATAAATAATCCTTGATTTAGAGTAGATAGATAATGAATCTATTGGAAATTATAAGAAAAATTCACAAGCCTTTCAAGGTATGATTATGGTATTATCATCCAACCTTAAAGAAAGGTTTATTGATTATTTAGTAGCTTAAAATTGATTCTAAGAAGGTCATTGGACATAATGGTCTTTATTAGTTATGAATAAATTATTTTATGTGCCCTCAAGGTGTATATGAAGATCATATATACCCATAAATATCATGTTTTTTAAAAGAAATAAAAAATTGAATTCAAGCTCAATTCTAAAATCCATAGAGAGAATAAGATAAGACTTCTTCTTTACTAAATTTGTGGAAGGAAACATGGGGTAAATTGCATTAAGGTAACTTGTAAATGATTCATGTTTTTAAAAGATGATAATCATGAAATTAAATGATAATGTTATGAGAAGAAGTAAGATAATGATGGAAATTAAGTGAAATATCGACAGAATGAACTACCCACACTATGATGTTTTAAATTCCCGATTTATGTAAATTATAATAAATAGTTACCAAATATGAAGTTTAATGAAGATGGTCATTTTAAAAAACCTCTCAAGACTGAAGAAAAATGGAAATCTCATTCTATCACTATTTCTGATGAGGGGTATGATAACAATGCAGTGAAAGGTACACTTACAATCCACTCCAAAACTACTAATTTCATATTATATTATGGATATATCCATTATTTTATATTGAAAGACTATTCTAAGGGTATCACAGTAGGAACTCAAAAATTATATTTTGAGTAAGTAGTAAAAACCCTGAAGGTATGATGATTTCATCCCATGTCTATGATTCTTCTCTCATTGAAGTTTGTGGGAATGGGTTTCCTTCAAATATTTTCATTTTTTTCTAGTTGAATTCAATGTTATTTTAGGAAAGTATGGGATATATTTATATAAATACCACATCAATTAATGGGGATAAGTAGTTACATTTGATATTCTAAACCAACCTTTGAGCGCCTATCGTTTTGATGAAAAAATGAACTTATGATGGAAATTAGATTCGTTTTATGTTTTATAATTCCAATTAAAATGGTGAATTTATCTCATATGGTTAGGGAGAAAATAACCATAAATGATATGCTTATTATGTGGGGGTTTATTGATTTTTTTTTTCTAAAGGGTTTCCTTGTATTCCACTGAATAATGAAGTTGATTTTTAAAAAGAACTCACACTTGGCGCTATACCTATTTCCAATAATCTATATAGAATGGTCCAAATTGAGTTGTTAGAATTTAATAAGAAACTATAAGAGAATATTTAAAAGAGATTAGTTTTTCCATGTGAAAAAAACTTGGGGCGCACCTATCCTATTTTAAGACAAATGATGGATCAATGAGGCATAACATTTATTATAGAGAACTTCACAAGATCACTATCACAAATAAGTATCCCCTACCTCATATTGATGACTTGTTTGAGAAAATTCATGAAGATTAATACTTTTCAAATATTTATATTATTTCTAGATATCATCAATTTAGGTTTAGGAATGAGGATATACAAAATAATACCTTTCATAAAAGGTATATACCATTTGAATTTATAGTCATTCCATTTGGTCATAATAATGTTGTAATAGACAAGAACCCATGATCAAATATCTGGTGTTATGAATATAAAATTTTCATCTCGATATTTGATACTAATAAATGTGACCCATTTTCAGCCATCCAAAACATATAAAATCAAAGGAAATGTTAGATCACATTCATACTAAAGGACCTTCTAGTTTTATAGTATTAGATAATTAGAAAAAAATCATACATATACTGTAAAAATAAACAAATGGTTTATAAAAATCTATATCATATCCAAATATTTCATCACATATAGAACCATTCATAGACATAACCAATATAAAACCTTTCTTTAACCTAGGTAAAATAAAACATAATAAATGGTGAGATCGAATGCTCAACAAGGGTAATAAAGGGAGATATAAATGATTACATAATAATAAAATGATCATAAGTGCATAAAAACATGAAAATAAAATTTGGAAATTATCCCCCTTATATCAAAGATCATAATATCAAGTCATGGAATATATCTAGGTAGTTCATAAGACATGAACTATAAAGGAACATGATCCATGAGAGAATAACTTTGGCATAATGCAAGGAATTGTTTCATAAACATAAGCCTAGAAAATGATTTTCTTAGTAGTCAAAATTATTTTCCAAGACTATCATAGTGGATTGTGATCACTCCCCAAACCATTGTAGTAGTCAAGTTTCACTCCCAATACTATCATAGTTTAATGGGTTCACTCACCAAACCAACACAGTAGCTGGGGTTCACTCCCAATACAATCATTTTGGAATACCAAACCATTTAAGTAGTCAAGAATCACTCCCAAGACTATTATAGTGGAACATGTTCACTCCCCAAACCATCTTAGTAGTCAAGGTTCACTCCCATGACTATCACGGTGGACAAGGTCCCTTACTGAATCGAGTCCACTCCCCATTCCAATCATGTTTATCTCATGAGATATCAATATTTAGACAATGAATTAAAGTTAGATATAGGCCCCAAAATTCGAATAAATAAAATCATATATACGTGTGATATAAGATAAGAAAACCTTCATCGTCACAAAACTAATTAAGAGAAATGAATTTCATCAAAGTATAACCTGTTAAATAGGATCAGGTTTCATCAAAAAATTTCATTATAAACATAAAACATCCAAATAAATAATAACGATGGTATCCTTGGATCATATCCCCATTAAATCTTAAGCATCATCAAAGGATTTCATCTTAGAAGAAAAATGATTTCAAAATATTAGTAGGAATAATTATTGAGGAAATTAAGTTTTCTATTTTGAAACAACTTCTATATTTTTTTAAAAAAATATGTGAACATATAAATGAAAAAAAAATTACATGAACATAAACTTTTAATCTTTTAAAATAATTAATCTATCATGATAGTGTTAAAATACACTTATGCTGTATAAGTTAAAAAAAATTCCTTTCATATCTTATTTAGAAAAGTCACAAAGTACCTCATTTGGAAAATGAAAGAAATATTCATTTCAAAAAAATTTGAAACAAGTAAAACATGGGTAAAAATAAATTTAAACATTTTTTTGAGAATAGTAAAAAAAATCAATTTTTTTATAAAACATGGACAAGGAAGTGAAACAATCCCCAGTTTAGACATAAACATAAACAATATTGAATAATGATGAGATTTTTAAATTAACCCTTATTGATTTGGTAAATTTTGAACCATAACCCCATAAATGAAATAGACATAATTGTATATATATAAATACCCATAAAATTAAAAATATTTATAATTAAAGGAATTCAGGGGCTGTATATACACCACTCAAAAGATATAAGTGGGAAAATTGGCATATGTCCTGCGGAAATAAAAGTGAGACAAAAATCTCATACCTTAGGTCTGACTTCCTTTGAAAGTTATTCAACTTCTTGTATAATAAATTTAAATTTATTATACTATATAAAATAATAATTTTCATGGAAATTATATAATTCATTACACACATATATATACTTAAATTCATCCATATTGATATAGATAAAATATTAATTACACAGTTCATGGAGATGATAGACCATACATACACATGAACACTGTATTAAATTTTTGAAGGATATATTGAAATGAAGATTAATAATTATTCAACACTATAGAATCATTATTATATAAATTATATCATATTTATTCATCATATATATCCTCCTTACCATCCATGTATAATAGAAATGAAAAACGAAACACATTTTTTCACGGAGGTGGTAGTCCACATGAGTTCACAAGAGACATTATCATTTTCAAATGGTTTGGAAGGTAAGAAGGTATATAATATATCATAATTAAAGAAGCATATTTATGTCATAAATATCATATATAATATTTTAATCCATAAATGTAACCATCCATAAAATATGGTTATGAAAAACGAATTGTATCACTATATGGAGAAGATTAGTCGTACATACACACGAGCGATAGTTTTACATATTGTTTAATGTTAGAGAGGGGGGGTGGGGTCATTTTAATAATTATTTTCAAATTTCATAATATTTATGATATTGAATTTATTAACTCAAGAAAAATATCATAGATTTTGTAGAGGTACATAAGAGTAGAAAAAGAAAGTGACTAGTTAGGGAGATTACTTTTCCATGAGATGATTCCCTTAGATATATCCTTAAGGGATCTAAGGTTGGTATTTTTAGAATCCAAAAACCTCTATAATGTGTATAATGGAGTTTAGAATATAATTTTGTAGAGTATGGTAGATATAAAAGACTCCAAGTAGTGTAAATAAGTGGGGGAGAATGATCCCTTTTATAAATGAGGCGAGGGGAACTTTTGGAATTTATCAAAAGATTACAATATAATAAAAATTTTCTAGAAAACATTGTAACATCCCTTGATTTTATGTCATGTATATTTTAAAATTAACATCTTTTATAGCTAAGGTTTCATACGACACTGAGTTATAAAACATGATGTACTATTAAATATTAACATGACCCTTGGAATAGTAATTGAACCGTTATGAAAAGTAATATATCAATTTGAACAATAAACTTACATATGAAAGTATAAATAAAATTTAGGTATCTCATAAATTAAAAAATGGTATATTTATATCATCGAATAAGTAAATAAATGTTTTAAAGATGATAAATTAAGTGTTTATATTTTTAGGAAATGTAAATGTTTATTTACAATTTTATATTTAATATAATGATTGAAAAGGAAATTTATTTTCCTAAAATAGATTCAAAAATTAATATTTTATTTCATTATAATTATAATATATATTAATGAGACAAAAATTAATTTTTCAATGTTTGGAAAAATCAGTTCTAATGTTAGAATTTGTATTTTTTTGAATAAATGATAATTATATTTAAAAATTAAATATCTAACATTCAGAAAATTATTTTCATAAAATTGAGTCATTTTATTAAATCTTCACATTGAAAAATGGTCATGGTGATTTTTTTGGGGTTTTTCATAAATAATCGAATTTTTGGTGAATAGTGAAATACAATAATTTATGATATTTAACATTATATGTAATGAAACATATTATTGAGTCAGGGATGTTGTATGGATGATTTAGGAATGATTATTTTGGACTCACATTCACAAGTTACTATACTTATTCACAATAATCAACACTATTGATAGTCTTGGGCCTAAAAAATAAACAAATGAATAAAATAATAAAAAAACACTCCTCTCATCCCTTATAAATACCATCCCTCACCACCCCTTATCATAAAAACTTATAAGCCATTAATATTTTATAATTTCAGTCACATGGTGAGGGACCAGGTTTGAGTTTCTGACTGTTGCGGTGAGGGTTACGCTATGCATCTGATTGGCTGGGGGTGCGATGGGTGGATCCGGTTGTCGTTTTCAGTCTCGAAGGCGGCGACGGGGTGCTCTAGGCTGGTGGTGGGCCTTCTTCTTCTTCTCTCGTAGGATTGGCTATGACGATCATTGTGGTGGAATTGTTTCTCTAGTGTTCGCAACTGGTTCAAGATTGGATGGAGGTGGGTTTCTGACCTTGATTCCAGAAACTGATGAATGCTCCATGATGTTTGGGTTATTGATTCGAGCTAAGTTTCTGGGACTGCAATCAGGAAGTCGGTGTTCGGGTTGGTGCTGGTTTTATGGTTTTCTATGATCTTTTTTATTGAATTATTGGTTATGGTGGAGCAAATGATTGATTGTATTGAATCGGGGAATGTAATTTTGGTTTTGTGAGTCTTTGGAGTTTGTTGGCAGCGAGGAGTAGGAGGAAGCTGATTTTATTGTCTTTGATGCCGGGTTGGGGCTTTTCTGTGATGGATTGGTGTTGTTTGGCCGAAAACTTTTGTTCCATGGTGATATGGTTGTCATAAGTCATGAAGTCCTGTATGGTTTCTCACTTTTCCCTCAAAAGTGTTTGAATAATAAAAATATAATTTTCAGTCAGTTAAGGAGGTTCCCAAGAAGAGGACATGCAAGTGGTAAAATCCTCATCCTTCTCTTTTAATTTATTTTCATTTCTTATCATCTCCTCACCTACCCAACAATAAGTTTCATGGTAAATACATTATCATAAATATAATGTTTTTTTATTCTGATAATGGAATATCTTTTATCGAATCTTGTCTCTTCTAATTTTAATTTACCAGTGAAAACAATGTTCATGATGTGTCGATTCACCGCATTTGTGGATGACAAGTTTTCATTTTACATTTCAAAATTCACGAATGGTAACGAAACAATTATTATTGTTAAATAACATTTTATTATATATATATATATATATTTTAAGTAATATCATGATCTCTAACCAATACATAAGCATTATATTAAATAAAATGATAGAAGTTCACTACGGTGGTTAAAACCACCTTTATAAATTAGGACATTTTCATCAACAGTTTATATAATGGATCATCTACAATACCGCATAAAAAATTATATATGTGAGAATATAAAATTTATTAATTTCATTAATACTAAATAATTTCACTTCTGGTGATGTTTTTACCATTTGATAATAACTCCTATACTTACACTTAAGGGAACTGACCATAAAATCATGAAATGAAAACTCCTAGAAAAATGAAATTAAACATTATAAATCATAAAAATGACCATAAATGAACATAATAAAATTATAATAAATCCAATATATATTTATGAAGATATTAATTAAGTAATTAATAGATCTAAATTAGTTATCCATGATATTAAGTACAAGTGAAGAACACTTTCAGACATAAGGAAAGGGTTTCTCTTCTCACTTTTATTTCTATGACATATGCCTTATTCACCACTTATTTCTTATGTGGGATATATTTATACTTCCATTTGATATATAATATCATGAATCTATTTATCTTTATGGTATTAAATTTTTCATTTGATGATCATTAATTTTATGGGGCATATGGTTCCATTATTTACAACATGGTAAGGGAATTATTAATCCAATTTCCATTATTTGGGTTAAACTTATACACATTTGATTATGTCATTCTATGATTATCTTATAAACTAATTTTTATTATATTATTTATTATTTACAATTTTTATGTGTATTTATAGCTGAAAAACATAATAATTCATTTGATTAACTCTTACACTTTATTTAAAAATACTTTTTAAAAAGTTACTTTTAAAAAATTTAAAAGGAATATTTTTTTAATCTTCTAAAATATGAGAAGATGTTTTCAATTTCATGATTCCATAATTTATTAAAGAATACTTTAAAAGGATACAATGTTATTTTCAAAGAAAATTTTTTCTTTTATAACCGCATGATTTTTTAAATAAATTATTCTAAAGTAAATTTTTATTTCTCTCAAAAATTTATCAATGATTTTATTAGATTATTTTAATCTATGTAAACACCCTTTTTCATATATTAAGATTAATTGGGTTTGTTATATTATAATTCCATATACCTTATTTTATTGAAATTTTTATGATTAATTTGATTATTGATGTCCCATTTTGATACCATTTTTCATATTACACTAGATGGTTTATGATTATATTTATTGTTTGGGAAAATTTGTTAACATTTCATATGATAGCATTAATGAATATTTTGATTATTTTTGAAATCTTTCATATGAGGAATGTATTGGATCATGTAAGTGGTGTGAGGGGCCCACTATATCCCCTCGATGCATCATTAGGTCTCATGAGAAAAAATAGATATATAGAGATCTTAGATGCGACCTTGATGGTATGTTTTACACATCCCGAATTATTAATTCTATCATTATGAGATTATTTATTGATAATTCATTTGATTATTTGACTAGTATAATATCCATTTTTATGTTTCATTCTCATGTGATTATTATATGGAATTATGGGATCTAGTTTTATTCTTCCTAAATAATGATCAAGATTATGTTTTAATGGAATGTGTTTTTAGTTAGTCACCTTACCATATTTTTTATGATTATTCATTACAGATTCCAATATCTTCCTAACCTTAACAATCATCTAAGCTCACCGCTTTATTATTACTTATTTTCTCCTCAGGATGATAAGATGTATATTATGCTTGACATATAGGGATAATCTAGGTGAATAAGATGTTTCCAATGGAGTATCTTTGTTTTATTCCATTTCACATTGTAATGTAAAACTTATTTTTGTATCTGGTTTTCCTAAGCTAATAATCTATTTTTTCATTGGAGACTAATCAGGGAAGGATGGTACACCATAGTCTGAGGGAATCCAATTTTGCAGTTGATGCGTTGGCTCGTTGGGGCCGATCTGAGGAGACTCTGGTGGATTATGACAGCCTTAACTCTCTTACTTTGGAGTGTGTTAATGTGGTTCGGAAGGACTCTCTTGGCCTACACTATTTTTGTCCTCCGTGAAGTGTAATTTGGTTTGTCTTGATATTAATAAAAAAATAAATTTTCAGTCATTGGTATACAATCACTTGTACTTATTACCAATGTAATAATGTGATGCAATGACTCCATACTACTGGGTTCGGGGTTTTTATCGTTAGTATTAGAGAAATTTAGTAAAAACTGTGGAAAATAGATTTCGGAAAACATAGATTAGGGAAATATAACCCTATAATTGAATTTTAGAATATTTCCAAGTTAACCAAGATTATGATTTTGAGATTAGTTATGCAAAAAAAAATTATGTATTTTAGTAGTTTTAGAATTTCGTAATCTAATCTAGTGTATGACATTATTTAGAAATGGTGCCTAATTTAGGGAATGTAAACCATATCAATTAATGTATTACATGTTGGGATTTCCCACCTATTAGAGATAATGATGTTGGAGTTAGATCGACAACTATATCTAAACAAATTATAACTATTCTGGGATAAATGAATTAGGATATGATCAATAACCTTACTTGCATGGAGCATTCCGATCTGAAACATGGTGTAACAATGTTAGATCACAACATGTGATAACAACCTATATCATTCAATGGGTATAAAAATCTAATTTTAGTTGAGTAATAGATAATTTCCTTAGAGAATATATTTATTTATTTGGGAAGTAACAAAAGGTAGGAGGTTATCATGGATTTTTATTTCCTTTTAATAGATGATGATCAATGGTGGTCATTAATTGAAAAAAAAAATGAGGAGGAAGAAATTTAAAATATTGAATGGAAGGATTTTAAAGAAATTTTCATGGAAGAATATTTCCATCATGAACAATGATCAAATATGGAGAGAAAATTCTTGAGTATGAGACATAAAGAGGATGAAAATGTTTCTAAGTATGAAAAAAACATTATAAGGTTACCAAGGCATGCTTCAGACTATATATGAAATACACAGAGAAAGATTGATAGTTTCATTTATGGACTAAATCTATTTCTACAAAGGTAACTACAATCACAAACATTCTCATCATACAAGGATATGATATCATGTGCCATCATGGTGAAGAAAAAATATTTTAGGCCATATAGATTCGAATTGAAGTTAGATAATAAGAGGGATGTTGAGTACTCTAGAAAAGGAAATTAGGGAAATGGAATTAGGAAAGAATATAATTTCCAAATTTCCAAAAATGTGGAATAAAACATCATGAAACATGGTTTTTGGGAATGGGAGTTCGTTACACGTATGGGGAAAAGGCCATTGGGCCTGTGATTTCAAGGTCTAGAAAGAATTCAGAAATATGTAATGCTTTAGTTGTAATGAAATGGGATACTATAAAAATTATTGTATAATATATCAAGGAAAATTACCATGTAAAATTCCAAAGGAACAATGCCATGATTATATAGTCAAGATAGTTGAGGTTGAATTTCCTAATGATGTGGTGGAAGGTACATTAATCATCTCCTCAAATTTATCTAAAACATTATTTTATTATGTATCATCATATTCCTTTATACCATCACAATATTCTATAAAAATTAGATATTTCTAGTTCACCTTGACAAGGGATTTGTTAGTAAAAACTCATAGTGGAAATTTTATTGTAATAAAGATGTTTCAAGAAGTAAATTTTTTGACATAGAAATTTGCTCTAATTACTGATTTTTTTATAGTACCTATGGTTAATTTTGATATAATCCTTAGTAGGGTATGTTTTTCAAAATATAATGCAAAATATTATTTTATAGGGAAGGAAATTTTGATTCATGGTGAAGGAATTTATTTCTCAGCTTTAGATGTGAGACTTCATCATCTGAGTGATATCTGGAACCACCTCAAGTAGCTCTTATAAATGAGATTCTTAGAGAAGACGAGTATGGAAAACATACTAATGAAAAACATGATCTTGAAATTGAGGATATACCTACTGTAAATGAATACATTTATATATTTATAGAAAAATGAACTAGACATTATCTAAAGGAGGAAGTTGAGTTTTTTATTGATTTAATCCCTAATACAAGTCCTATTTCAAATACTCCTTCTTTAATAGCCATGGTGGAGCTAATATAGTTAATGAAAAACTAGAGGAATTGAGTGGTAAGGGATTTATACACCCAAGTGTTTCAACTTAGGGAGAACATGTTCTTTTATATAATAAGAAAGATGGATATATGAGGCATTGCATTGACTATAGAGAGATCAATACTATTACAATAAAGAAAAAGTGTCATATGCCACACATTGATGAATTATTTGATGACCTTCATAGAGTTCAATATTTATCAAAGATTTATATTTATTTTTGATATCATAAATTGTGTGTAAAGAAGCAATATATTCTAAAGATAATGTTTCTAACAAGTTATTGAACAATATGATTTTACAATAATTCCATTGGGACTGACTAATGAACCCTTTATTTTGATGGATCTAATGAACATAGTATCCAAGGAATATCATGATAAATTTTTTTATGGTATATATTAATGGTATATTGGTTTAATAAAAAATATATGAGGACCACAAGAACCACATGTAGATTATTCTGAAATATCTTAGAAGAAATGAGTTATATGGGATATTTAGAAAGTGTGAATTCTGGATTTAAATAGTTTCTTTTCTTGGAAATATTGTCTCCAAGGATGGAATCTCAGTTGATCTTATGAAGAAAAATGAATCATATGAATGAACTACTCTAATAAACATAACTGAGGTATGTATTTTCATTGATTTAGTATGTTAATATCAGCATTTTGTTCATAATTTTTCATTATTAGCCAACCAGTTAACCAGCTCATCGGTGAAGTTGTTAAGTTCCTATGGAAAATAAATGTAAAGAAATTTTTTAACAATTGAAGTGGATATTAGTATATCCTATAACCTTGAAACTACCATTGAGAAATGGTTGATTTTTTATTTATAATGATGCATCGAAGAAAGGAATTTGTTGTTTCCTTATGCAAAAAAGATAGATTTATTGTCTATGCATCAAGGAAATTAATAACTCATGAATAGAACTATCCAACTCATGATCTTGAGTTAGAAAATATAATCTTTTCCTTACAGACTTGGAGACTCGATATCAATGGTGAAATATGTGAGACATATATATATATATATATATATATATATATATATATCACATGAGTTTTAAATATATATTCTCATCGAAGTAACATATCATAATGCAAAGGTGATGGATTGAGTTACTCAAGGACTATGATTGTTCAATACACTACTACCCAGGGAGGGAAAATAAGGCCGTGGATGCACTGATCATGAAGGATCATGGGGTTTTGAACAAAATAAAGATTGACAAGGATCTTGTGTACACAGATCTAGTAAGGAAAGATATGATAAATATCAAGGAAGGTGAAACATCACTACATTTCCAAATGGCTTCTAAACCGTATTTATTAGAAAATATAAAACCCTCTCAGTCTAAAGCTAGGAATTTTCAAAAGAAAATTATAGATGGGAATGATGGGAAATTGTTAAACTTTGTATATGAAGATGGAGTTTTAAAATTTGGGAAGAGGATTTTTGTTCCCTTTATACCCAATCAAAAAAAGAATTTTTGGATGATTATCATAGATAAAATTTCTTTATAGACTCTATTAGCATATATATGCATAGATATTTGAAGGAACATTTTTTGTGCGATAATATAAAGTAGTAAATTGCTGATTAATTATCAAGTTGTTTAGATTTTCAATAGGTTAAGGTTGAAAGATAACATCCTAGAGGATTTATGCATCCTATATATATTCCTTCATGGAAATGGGATGACATTAAGATGGATTTTTTCACTGTATTACCAAATAATATAAGATATAATGATTCTATATTTGTAATTGTTGATCGACTTACCGAATATACACATTTCCTCATTCTAAGGGAGGATTTTCCACTAGAGTGCCTTGGAAGACTCTATATTAATGATGTCTTAAGAATTCATGGTGCACATTTATTGATTTTGTATGATTGAGATCCACATTTAACATCAAAAGACTTTGGATACTGAGCTTCATTTTAGCACTATTTATCACCCTCAAACTGATAGGTAGTCTAAACGGACTACTGAAACATTATAAGAAATGTTGAGATCATGCTAACATGGATTTAAAAGTATGTGGGATATGTATTTACCTTTGTTATGATTTTTTTATAACAACACTTTCTATTGATGTATTCAAATGGAACCATATAAATCATTATATGGAAAGAGATTTCATAACCCAATGTGTTGGGATGATATTGGTGAAAGGAATCTTGTAGGCCCAGAACTTTTGGAGGAAACAATAGAAAAGATATATATTATTCAAACCCATGTAAATGCATCTCAAAGTAGTAAAAGAGTTATACTGACAATTGGAGAAAGGATTTGGTATTTCTAGTGGGAGATCATGTCTTTCTGAAACTATCTCCATGGAAGGGTGTTATAAGGTTCTATAAGAAAGGGAAATTTAGCCCTAGTTACATCATACATTTTAAAATTATGGATATAGTTAGAGTTGTGGATTATTGTTTTGAAATTCCACAAGGCCTTCCTAAAGTACATGATGTGTTCCATATCTCTTTGTTATGGAAGTACATGAAAGACCCAATACATATACTCACCTACAAAGATATAAAATTGGAACCAGATTTATCTTAATGTGAAGATAGTATCCATTATATGGACACTAGAGAACAATTTTTGAGGAAGAAAATGACTCGACTAGTAAAGGTACTTTGGGAAGATCATAAAATTGAAGAGGAAATATGGGAAAGAGAGGGAATTATAATAAATAACTACCCAAATATATTTATGAGGTGACATTCTGGAAATTTTGAGGATGAATTTTTTGAAGGAGGGGAGAATGGGACACCTCAGGATTTTATCATATGTCACTTTTAAATTTAACATCTTTAATATCTTATGTTTCATTCAACACCATGTTTAAAACCATGATATACTATTAATTATTAAAATGACTTTTGGAATAGTAATGTGACCATTAAGAGTAGTAATCTGGACATTAAAATAATAAACCCACCTATGAAAGTATAAATAAAATTTAGGTATGTCATAAATTAAAATATAGTATGTTTATATTATGAAATAAGTAAATAAATGTTTTAGAAATGATAAATCAAGTGTTGGTATTTTTTTGAAATGTAAATTTTCATTACAAATTTATATAAGTATTACAATTATTTAAAAGGAAATTTATTTTCATAAAATATATTTATATATTTAAATTTTGTTTCATTATAATTATAAGATAATTTTATGAGACCATAATTATTTTCTCATAGTGTCTTAAAATTGGTTATATTATTAAATTATATTTTTTCAAATAAGTGATGATTTCATTGATAAATTAAATTTCCCATATTTATAATTTATTGAAATTTACTAGAGTCCACTTTTGAAATATAAACATAAAAAAGGATTATAGTGAATTTTTGGGATTTTTCTAAATTAGCTGAATTTTTTTTGAATAACGAAATATGATAATTTATGGTATTTTACATTATAAAAAAACAAATAAATAATATAGTCATGGTTGGTGTATGGATGATGTAATAACCATTAGTTATAAATGACATGCATTAGTTACTGTACTTAGTCACAAGAATCAACAATATTGATATTCTATAACTAAAATAATAAACGAATGGATAAAATAATCCAAAATTAGCCCTCTCTTCCCCTATAAATACAACCCCTAACCACCCCTTGTACTCACAAATTATATTACTTTAAGGCTATCTAAATTCTACCCAAATAACTTAATAATACTCTTACTCATGTACAAGACCTATTTTTCTTACAAAAATTCCAAATCCAAGTGTCGTAAGGTGGTTCCTAAGGAGACAATATCAAGAGGTAACATCCTTCTTCTTCTCTTTTAATTTTCTTTATTTTTATTATCCTCCACTCATCTCCCTTATCCAAATTTACATGGTAACTTCATTATAATAAATATAATACAATTTTATTTTGATAATATAATATGCATCATCGAATATCTTTTCTCTAACTTTTATTTTAAAAATGAAAACATCGCATGTGATGTGTTGATTCACCGCCATCGTGGATAAGGAGTTTTCATTTTCCATTAACACCATAAAGGATTTTCATAAAACCAGTATTAAGGTTAAATAATATTTTAATATACATATTACAATTTATATAATTCTCTAGAACCAACACATTAACGTAATATTAAATAAAATCACACAAGTTTGTGATGATTGTAAAAACCTCCAAAATAAATTAAAATATTTTCTTAAACTTTTTATCTAATGAATCATCACCATACCAAATAAAAAAATGATATATGAGGTCATATAAAATTATTTAATTTCATTAATACTAAATAATTTCACTTCTGGATAAGTTATTCTCATTTAAAAAAACTCCAATATTTATACTAAAGGGAACAGACCATAAAACCATGAAACGAATGCTCTCAGAATAAAGAAATTATACATTATAAATCATCAAAATGGTCATAAATTAACTTAATAAAACTATAAAAAATAAAATATATGTTTAATAGGTTATTAATTAAGTAATTAATGAATCTAATATGATTATCCAGGACATTAAGTACAAGTCTATAATTCTTTCAAACATAAGGTAAGGGTTTCTTATCTCACTTTTATTTATGTGAGATATGACCTATTCACCAATTATTTATTGTGTGTGGAATATGTATAATTACCTTTGATATATTATATCATGAATATACTTATATTTATTGTATTAAAATTTTCATTTTATGATCATTTATTTTATGGGGAATACGGTTCCACACTTTAAAATATGGTATAGGAATTTTTCACATAATTTCTATTATCTGGGTTAAACTTCAACTCCATAGTTTATGTCATTCTATGAATAAGTTTTAAATGGATTTTGATTATATTATTTTTTATTCCCACATGTTTTATGGGGATTTATAGCTGACAAAAATAATCAATTCATTTTTTTAAATCTCAATCATTCTTTAAAATTTCTATTTTAAATGTTTATTTTTCAAAATTTGAAAGGAATGTTTTTATTAAACTTATAATAAATGATAAAATTTTCTGTAACACCCCACGCTTCCATGGTATGATTTTTTTTGAATAATACAGTAGCGTGTGTTGTACGCAACTTTGAGTTCTAACACAAACCACAACCAATCAAACTATGCGCTATGAATAGTAATACGCACTTTTTAAAATTTTATAAATTTTATCTCTCAAAATTGACTTCATTTTTGTATTTGTAATATCAAAATTATCCTAGGGTGAAATTTTGGTACTTTTTGGATAACTTTTATATTTTGATGAATAGTTAAAATCACTCAATTTTAATTAAAAACAACTTTTTTAATCGCAATAATTAACAGTGATAAATTATGAATTTGAGTGGTTTTAAAGTATATTTAGAATATATTTTTACCATTTAATACAATTTTGGTCATTGTACATAATTTCACAATTAAACCGGACATAAACAAGTGTCAATCTTTTGATAGTTATTATCTCTTAAAAACACGCTTTTTGTTTTAACAACGGGAATTAATTTTAAATTAATTTCTGCCACTTATGTGTTTTGAATTTGGAAAAATGGATTCCATATTTGGAATCAGGATTTTCAAATTGTGTAAATAGGAAACTTTTATTTTTAGACATTTTGAATAATTACTTAGGTAAATATTTTATTTACCATGGTTAAAGGGTAAATCTGGTAAATAAGGGTAAACAAATAATATTATAATAATAATAAATTACTCTAAAACGTGTCCTAACCTTATTGGTTGACACATGTCCAACCATGGTCATCTTTGGGTCGATTTTGGGACCTCATGGATGTTGAGCAATGTATTGTTTTTAAACAAATCAAAATAATGTTTTTTAAATGGGGAGATTATTTTAAATAATACTCTGTCTCTTTATGATGATTTTGATGCTCACAAATACCCTTAATTATTTACTAATTATTTCGTTGAGTATTTTGCAGGAATTTATTTTATATAACGAGATTTTATACTTCATTTATTCCAAGATCAATTTTAGCGTATTCTGGAATCACTGTAGCGCAAGATCAATTTTAGCGTGTTCTGGAATCACTGTAGCGCAAGATCAATTTTAGCGCGTACTGGAATCACTGTTCATACCCTACGTTGATGAACGTAACGTATGGATGAAAAGTTTACTTTTTATGTTATTTTGAAACGTATGGTTAATGAACCTTACGTTGTTGAAAAGTATGGAAGAAGAACATTACGTTTGGAAGGAACCTTACGTTTTCGTTGTTGAAAAGTATGGAAGAGAAACCGTACGTTAGTTTTCAATGTTGAGTTTGTTTCTCAAAAGTATGGATCGTCAACCTTACTTTTATAATCAACCGTACGTTCTTTGGAGAGTTGAAGCAAGACAAAGTATGGATGATCAACCCTACGTTTGAATGCTGAAGAGAAAGTATGTATGTTCAACCTTACGTTCTGAACCTTACGTTTGTGAACCCTACGTTTGGAGCCACGTCATCAACCCTACGTTTGGCGTCGGGATATTTTTGACAGACGATATTTCCTTTTGAATTAGTCAATCAAGCGGATTATTAGGCGGATTTCGAGCTGATTCTTAAATACGACTTTGACTGAATCAAAGACGATTTACAACGGATTAATGTTTGATTTAAACGGAGCTTTTTATGCCGATTCTTCAGGGGAGTTACAACGGCTTTGTTATTTCATTTAATATCGCGAATCTAAAGGAGATTTTCATGGATCTATTTATGCGGAAGATTTTCTCATATTTGAATATGTTTATGTTCTATCTTGGAAACTTCGGAGATATATATATGCACGGGAAAGTGTGTGAAATATAGAATGATTGATCTTTTTTTTTTGACGAGCAAGAAAACAGAGGCTGTGTGAAAGCGTTCTTTTCTGGTGATCAAGAAGAAGCGTAAGACCTTTATTACTGAAAGAAGATTTTGATAGCAGATTCACGTGTTCTACATCGACTACCTGTTGTGAATCTACTGCTGCTGAAGTTGTGAAGTTTCTGGTAATATCTATTGCAACTAGATCGACTCAGAACTGTTTTGATTACGGATCTTTATTTTCTGAAGACGATGATCTATCTACTGTCAATTGCATTCTGTTGCAATTGTGAAGAACAACTGGAGAAGTGTTTCTTTATCGAAACCCTTTTATTTTTGAGTGATCAGCTTCTCGTTCTAAGCTGTGTGGGTTCGTGTTTGAACCAGGAAGGCTGTGTTTGCCTGAATCTTGTAAAGGTGTCAACTGCCTGTACTCAGTTGTGGACGGGTCTGTGGAAACGAGGACCAGATAGTGAAAATCGCCAAGCTCGTGGATTTGAGCGTTGGTGGAGTGGACTAGGGGCCTTCTGTTCCCCGAACCACTATACATCCGTGTGTTCATGCTTTTACTTTTTCCGCTGCATATTTAATCGTGCAAAAGCATAGTGAACAGAATTTGTCTAAATTGAAGAGATTGTAATAATTTGAAAAAGACACAATTCACCCCCCTCTTGTGTATAATCCGTAGATTCAGATCCAACAATTGGTATCAGAGGAGGAGCTTCTTATTTCTAAAGTCCTATCAAGCTAGAAGTATTTAAAGATTATACATAGTGTATCATGGCTGATATGAGAGAGGGAATGTCAATGGTCAGAGCACCTTACTTTAATGGAGACAATTATGGCTGCTGGAAATCACGTATGATTATTTATCTGAAAAATCTTGGTTACAGAGTCTATTCAAAGATTCTGACTCCCTATGAAATTCCTGAAAATCCCGATACATGGAGTGCTGCTACAGAGGCTGAGTATGACATAAATTCAAAAGCTATGAATGCAATCATCTGTGGTCTAGGACCAGACGAATTTAATAGAGTATCTCAATGCCCGACTGCATATGAAATGTGGCAAACAATAGCTGTTGCTTATGAAGGAACAGATAATGTAAGACAGATGAGATATGCAACTGCTAAGTTAAAATTCGATACTTTCAGAATGATTGAAGGAGAGAGCATCACTCAGATGAATGGAAGATTGACAGAAATTGTCAATAATATAACAGCTCTAGGAGAACCAATCAAGCAGGCTGATCAAGCGTTGAAGGTACTGAGAGTACTTCCTACTCGATGGAATGGAATCTCTGCAGCAATCAGACAATCAACTTCTGTTAAAGATCTAACTATGAGAGAACTGATTGGTACACTGATGATGTACGAAGCTGAAATGCAAGATGAGGTAAATGAGCATAAAGTCTACATAAAAAGGGAAAATACTGCTTTGAAAGTGACTTCTCAACAAAAGGATAGAAAGATGAAGAACAAAGAAGTGAGTGCTAAATCAGAAAGCTCTGATTCTTCAAATTCGGATGAAGAACTGGCACAGCTAGCCAGAAAATTCAGAAAGTTTTATAGTAAGAAGAAAGACTTCAAGAAATCCTTTAAAAAGGATAGCAAGGAAGTGAGATGTTATGAATGCAAAAAGATGGGACATATCAGACCAGATTGCCCAAAATTGAGAGATGCAAAGAAGAAGAAATTCTTCAAAAGAGATGATTATGAGCAGAAAGACAAGAAAGCTATGAAAGCTACTTGGAGTGTTTCTGAAGACTCAAGTAATTCTTCTGAATCAAGCTCAGAGAAGGAGGAAGCCAATTTAAAAGCAAATATGTGTTTCATGGCTGAAACTGATGAGGTACACTCATACTATTCCTCTGACTCAAATAATGAATCAAACTCTGAAACAAGCTTCTCAAATAAAAAACTTGCAGCTTACTGCAATATGCTTGAAGAAAGGTATGACTCATTATTTAATAAATATAAATCTATAAAGAACTTGTACAAAGCTATTTCAGATGAGAGAAATGCTTTGCTAAAACAACATAAGGAATTAATTGACAAATACAATTCTGCTGAATCAAATAAAATTAATTTTGAATCAAAAATAAAAACTCTACAGGATGAAGTAGAATCTTATAAAACGGCTGCATTAATTTTTACAAAAGGAGAAAACACCTTAAATGAGATACTTGGAAAAACTGTAATTAAAAAGGAAAGGTTTGGAATTGGAAGTAAAGGAGAAAAACCTAAGTTATACAAAAATTATTTTGTTCCTAGCACTAAACAGGTTATTTGTAACTACTGTGGAACAAGAGGTCATATAGCTAAAAACTGTTTTCTAAGACAACCTCAGATATGTGGAATTAAGAAAGCTTATATTTCCAACGATCTATATGATTCAATCAATTTTAAGAAAACAAAGCAAATCTGGATACCCAGATCACTGCTTGCTAACACTCCTGGACCCAACAAAATATGGGTACCAAAGCAATTTGTTTGAATGTCTTTGCAGGTAGCAGGTCACCAAAGAAAGAAAAAAATATGGTATATGGACAGTGGCTGCTCAAGACACATGAGTGGAACTTCAGCTAATTTCTCTTCTCTTACTCGAAAGGAAGGAGGACTTGTCACCTTTGGTGACAATGCCAAAGGAAAGATTATTGGTATTGGAACAGTTGGAGATCCAGAGACAGTCTCAATCAACAAAGTACTTTATGTACAAGGGTTAAAACACAATCTGATAAGTATCTCTCAACTCTGTGATGATGGATACACTGTTGATTTTACTAACAATAGTTGTACTGTTTCTAAAGATAAACTGTTTAAGTTTAGAGCACCCAGAACTGATAATGTTTATACTTTGGATTTGTATTCCTTGTGTAAACAACAAGTAAACTGCTTAACTGCTAATATAAGTGAATCCTGGATCTGGCATAGAAGACTTGGTCATTGCAATATATATGCTTTACATAAATTATCTAAGAAACATTTAGTTTCTGATTTGCCTAGTCTCAAATTTGAAAATGACAGATTCTGTGATGCATGTCAGCTTGGCAAGCAACACAAATCATCATTCAAATCTGTTAATAAAGTTGCTACAACTAAACCTCTAGAACTTATCCATATGGATTTGTTTGGACCCTCAAGAGTAGCAAGTTTAGCTGGTAAATTATATGTTTATGTATTAGTTGATGATTACTCTAGATTTACTTGGATTTTCTTTTTGAAATTTAAAAGTGAAGCTTTTAGTTTATTTGAAGGTTTTTGTAAATCTATTCAAAATGAAAAAGGTTTTAATATAATCTCATTGAGAAGTGATCATGGTGGAGAATTTGAGAACCAGGAATTTAATTCCTTTTGCTCAAACATGGGTATTAAACACACCTTCTCTGCTCCAAGAACACCTCAACAGAATGGGATTGTAGAAAGAAGAAATAGAACTATTCAAGAAATGGCTAGAACTATGTTAAATGAATATAGCCTACCTATATATTTCTGGGCAGAAGCTGTTAATACAGCTTGTTATATAATGAATAGAATTTTAATAAGACCTATTTTGAAAAAGACACCCTATGAACTATGGAATAACAGAAAACCTAAAGTAAATTACTTTAAAGTTTTTGGATGCAAGGTTTACATCCTGAATACCAAAGATAATCTTGGTAAATTTGATCCAAAATCTGATAAAGGTATTTTCTTAGGATATTCTGCAACCTCCAAAGCTTATAGAGTCTATAATAAAAAGTCAAGGATTTTTGAAGAATCAGTTCATGTGAAATTTGATGAATCTGATCCTTTTGAGAAAAGGATAGAACAAATAGATGAACCTGATTCTAATGAAAACATGAGACCTGAGAATTTAAAGAATGTTTTTGAAAATGATATAAAAGAAATTCAGTCCAGTTCAGAAGAACATGATACTGAAGAGCCTTTGAATGTAATGCCTAGACAGTCTAGAACCTTAAAGAATCACCCTTTAGAATCTGTGATAGGTGACTTAGAGACTGGTATTCAAACTAGAAGAAACTTTGGAAACATAGTTGAATTCTCTGCTTTCCTATCCCAACAAGAACCTAAGACCATAGAAGAAGCCTTAGATGATGAGAGCTGGGTAATAGCAATGCAAGATGAATTGAACCAGTTTAAGAGAAATAAGGTTTGGGAATTAGTTGAAAGACCACATGATTATCCAGTAATAGGAACTAAATGGGTCTTTAGGAATAAACAGGATGATCAAGGGATAATAACTAGAAATAAAGCAAGATTAGTAGCTAAAGGATATAATCAAGAAGAAGGAATAGATTATGATGAGACCTTTGCACCTGTAGCCAGGTTAGAAGCCATTAGAATCCTTTTAGCCTATGCATCTTATATGAATTTTAAATTATTTCAGATGGATGTTAAATCTGCCTTTTTAAATGGTTATTTAATGGAGGAAGTTTATGTTGAGCAACCTCCTGGTTTTGAAAATTCTCAAAAACCAGATTCTGTTTTCAAACTTACTAAAGCTCTTTATGGCCTTAAACAAGCACCAAGAGCTTGGTATGAAAGACTAAGTTCTTTTCTTTTGAAAAATGATTTTACTGTTGGACTAGCAGATCCAACACTCTTTAAGAAAACTGTGAAAAATAATGTTTTGTTGGTTCAAATTTATGTTGATGATGTAATTTTTGGATCAACCAATAAAATTCTTTGTCATGAATTTTCAGAATTAATGCAAAAAGAATTTGAAATGAGTATGATGGGAGAATTAAATTTCTTTTTGGGTCTTCAAATATTTCAAAAAGATTTTGGAAATGTTTTAAATCAATGCAAATACATTACTGATTTACTTAAGAAATTTGGGCTTGAAAACAGCAAGACATTTACAACTCCTATGTGTACTAATATAAAACTTGATTTGGATGAAACTGGAAAATCAGTGGACAACAAGTTATATAGAGGTATGATTGGTAGTTTGTTATATCTTACTGCTAGTAGACCAGATATAATGTATTCAGTATGTCTTTGTGCTCGATTTCAATCAAATCCCAAAGAATCTCATTTAACTGCTGTTAAACGAATTTTTAGATATTTAAAAGGTACTATTTATCAATCTCTGCTTTATCCAAAAACCTCTGATTTTAATTTAATTTCATATTCAGATGCTGACTTTGGAAGCTGTAGATTAGATAGGAAGAGTACTTCAGGAACATGTCACTTTTTAGGAAAGTCTTTAGTATCATGGTCTAGTAAGAAACAACACTCAGTTGCCCTGTCAACAGCCGAGGCAGAATATGTGTCTGCAGGTAGTTGCTGTGCACAGGTGTTGTGGATGAAAAACACTCTTATGGACTTTGGATTAAATTTCAATAATACGCCTATTTTATGTGATAATACTAGTGCAATTAATATTTCAAAAAATCCTATTAGTCATTCTAGAACTAAGCACATTGATATAAGACATCACTTTTTAAGAGATCATGTGTTAAAAAAGGATATATTTTTAGAATTTATAAATACAGAAAATCAATTAGCAGATATTTTTACTAAACCACTTCCCACGGCAAGGTTTGAATTTATTAAGGGGGAGTTAGGTTTATTTAATTTTAAATAGTTTCTTTTTAATCTTATTCTGTTTTCGAATTCTGTTTAATTTTTTTTTGTTTCTCGCTATAAGCTATTTTATTTTGTTTTAAATAAAAGTAATGATTAGTGATTACACGGGAATCAAGGCTGTCAGAACCGTTTCACCTTCTAACCTGTTTTCACCTTTTTCGGAAACCCTTTCGAAAACCTAAAACCGCACATCTGCTCCAAAACCCTTTTCTGAATCTTCAAACCCTAAACTTACGAACCTTCAGAAATCGTTGTTGAAATGGCAAAGACTAAGCGTCCAGATGAAGCCAAGAGCAGTGCTGCAAAGAAATCTAAAGTAGTTGGTCGGAAGATACTGCAAGGTAAAGTCATCGATTTAGAATGGCTGTTTGAAACTAATTTGCTGTTGAAACAAGCGTTGTCGTTTCAAGGCCTTGAGCAAGCTTTTAATAGTGAAAACTCTGAGTTTCTTTATGAGGCAGAAATGAGACATTTCTTTAGATCTGTTCAGTTTAGCCTTGGAGATACGGAGGATAGTTTATTGGCTCAAATAGAGGATAAGGACTTTTCCATATCATCTGTAGAGATAAGTCAAATTCTTAACTGCCCTCATGAAGGAGTTTTTCATTTCGATTTACGGAATATTGGAGATTCTGTACATAAGTCTGAAGACATTATGTCTTTTCTGTTTGGAACCAAAGTAATAAAGAAGATGTTTATTAAAGATTTGGAGCCCGATCAGAAAATCTTAGTAAAGTTTGTTCAGACTGGTTTAGCACCAAGGATGGCTGAGATTGAGAAAATTCTGTACCCTGACATGTATATAATGTATCTTTTGATGAGTGATATTAAGTTTAATTTTCCTCGATTTATGATAAGATATCTGAGATACTGCTGTCAGAGTGAAGCAAGAATGACCTTTTTCCCATATGGAAGGTTCATTTCTTTGTTGTTGTTTAAAAGAGGAATGATCAGATTGGTAAGTGCTGGGGTGAAATGTCACCACAGTAATGTTTTTAATGCTGGAACTTTGAGGAAAGTCGGATACTTCTGGAGCACAATTAAAGGAAAAGTCTTACCTGTTGGAGCTGAGGAAGACTCGGAGAGTGCTCAGGCTCAACCTGCTAAGTCCAAGGAGGGACAAGCAGAATCAAGGGTTAGTACAGTGGCAAGGAGAATTCGCTTTGAGATGGAGGAAGTTGAGGAAGAGAGAAGTCAAGAAGGACTTCAATCTAGAAGGAAGAGGTCAATTGATGAAGAAATTATCTCTCCTGTCTTGAAGTCTTCTGAACCTGTAATTTCTTATTCCTTTGTGAGAGAAGCTGTTGTGGAGCAGACTGCACCGATAGAGGAACCAGTATCTCAACCGGAAATTCAGCTAGAACCTCAAACTACTGTTGTGGCTGTTGAAGAAGCAATTCCACAAGAACAACTTATGGAGGCAGTGCCTGGTGAAGAAGTGGCCCAACCTCAAGAAGTTCATGAAGATATTGTTCTTGATCATTCAGTAGAAGTCAGAGAGACTACTGTTCGTGATGAACATACTTCTGAAGTTAATACAGAGGTACTTCAGGAAGATTTTTCAGTGGAAGAGTTTCAGGCTTCAAAGAATAGTTCAGTGGATCAACCTTTTCAGGACAAAGAACAATCAGATGCAGATTCTTTACCCCTTGTCCTGCTTCGTCAATCTGATTCTGGACATGAGAATCAAGCACAGGGTGCCCCTGATTCGAGAAAAGAAGAAGTTGTTGAGTTATACAAGCGTATTTCTCAGTTAGAATCTGAGAATGTTAGTCTCAGAAGTTCTCTGAACTTGGAGCAGTTAAAGTTTCAGAAGCTGAAAGAATCTACTGTTTCAAGACAGGAAGTAGATTTGTTTAAGACTGATATGTTGCATGCTGTTGATCAGTTGAAATCAGAGATGGTAACGAAAGATGATTTGGCTGAGATGAAAATTTACATGGAGAATAAATTTGAATCTGTTGCAAATAGTGCTGTGAGTGGATCAGGTTCTTCACCTGATTTGATTCGAAGATTTCAAGCAATTACTGGAGCACTGAGCAATATGAGTGACAGATTACACGATCTTCAGTGTAATAGTGCCCCTTTGTCAGTTTTGCTAGATAATCAGAAATTTTTGGTAGATCAGTTGACATCTGGAGAGCAACCGATTAGGATTCTTTTGAATCAGTTATCAGAAAAGCTGGCTCTTTTTGTTGAAAAAGAAGAAAGAATGCATGAGTTTTTCAGAGTTAATTTGATTGAAGATATTCATATGACTCAGGAGAACAGAGATCTTATCATCAAGTTAGGAGATGGGATGATGAAGAGGCTCAGAGAACAGTTTACAGAGATCAAGACCGCAATTCAAAGGAGATAGACACCTTTTTCCCTGTCTTATCCCTACACCTTGATTCCTCTGTATATCACTGTCGTTTTTATATAATAGCTTGTGAATGAAAATTCTTTTCTTATCTTTTTTGTTTTATTATTTATTGATTTATGATTAAGTTAGCCAGTATACGAAATTCACTTATTCATACACAGTTAATTATAGCATTTACTTATAGTCCAGTGCAATATTGAATGTGTTCAAATCCGTAATTTTTCATTCTTTTTGATATCACAAAAAGGGGGAGAATTTGGATAAACACAACATTTAAATTCATTCGTTTCCTATGAAGAAATTTGGATATATAGGAGCATTTGGATATATACGACATTTATCTTTTATCTATTTGAAAATTTATTTTTATGGGAGTTATGGGGGAGAAATTTTAGTTATGGGGGAGAAATTTTATAGTTAAATATTGTTTTAATCCTTTCAAAATTCTAAAATTTTATAAAACTTTTTTTTCAATCAAGATTGCAATTAAATTAGTTTTATTATTTTATGGGTTTTGTGATCATCAAAAAGGGGGAGATTGTTGAGCAATGTATTGTTTTTAAACAAATCAAAATAATGTTTTTTAAAGGGGGAGATTATTTTAAATAATACTCTGTCTCTTTATGATGATTTTGATGCTCACAAATACCCTTAATTATTTACTAATTATTTCGTTGAGTATTTTGCAGGAATTTATTTTATATAACGAGATTTTATACTTCATTTATTCCAAGATCAATTTTAGCGTATTCTGGAATCACTGTAGCGCAAGATCAATTTTAGCGTGTTCTGGAATCACTGTAGCGCAAGATCAATTTTAGCGCGTACTGGAATCACTGTTCATACCCTACGTTGATGAACGTAACGTATGGATGAAAAGTTTACTTTTTATGTTATTTTGAAACGTATGGTTAATGAACCTTACGTTGTTGAAAAGTATGGAAGAAGAACATTACGTTTGGAAGGAACCTTACGTTTTCGTTGTTGAAAAGTATGGAAGAGAAACCGTACGTTAGTTTTCAATGTTGAGTTTGTTTCTCAAAAGTATGGATCGTCAACCTTACTTTTATAATCAACCGTACGTTCTTTGGAGAGTTGAAGCAAGACAAAGTATGGATGATCAACCCTACGTTTGAATGCTGAAGAGAAAGTATGTATGTTCAACCTTACGTTCTGAACCTTACGTTTGTGAACCCTACGTTTGGAGCCACGTCATCAACCCTACGTTTGGCGTCGGGATATTTTTGACAGACGATATTTCCTTTTGAATTAGTCAATCAAGCGGATTATTAGGCGGATTTCGAGCTGATTCTTAAATACGACTTTGACTGAATCAAAGACGATTTACAACGGATTAATGTTTGATTTAAACGGAGCTTTTTATGCCGATTCTTCAGGGGAGTTACAACGGCTTTGTTATTTCATTTAATATCGCGAATCTAAAGGAGATTTTCATGGATCTATTTATGCGGAAGATTTTCTCATATTTGAATATGTTTATGTTCTATCTTGGAAACTTCGGAGATATATATATGCACGGGAAAGTGTGTGAAATATAGAATGATTGATCTTTTTTTTTGACGAGCAAGAAAACAGAGGCTGTGTGAAAGCGTTCTTTTCTGGTGATCAAGAAGAAGCGTAAGACCTTTATTACTGAAAGAAGATTTTGATAGCAGATTCACGTGTTCTACATCGACTACCTGTTGTGAATCTACTGCTGCTGAAGTTGTGAAGTTTCTGGTAATATCTATTGCAACTAGATCGACTCAGAACTGTTTTGATTACGGATCTTTATTTTCTGAAGACGACGATCTATCTACTGTCAATTGCATTCTGTTACAATTGTGAAGAACAACTGGAGAAGTGTTTCTTTATCGAAACCCTTTTATTTTTGAGTGATCAGCTTCTCGTTCTAAGCTGTGTGGGTTCGTGTTTGAACCAGGAAGGCTGTGTTTGCCTGAATCTTGTAAAGGTGTCAACTGCCTGTACTCAGTTGTGGACAGGTCTGTGGAAACGAGGACCAGATAGTGAAAATCGCCAAGCTCGTGGATTTGAGCGTTGGTGGAGTGGACTAGGGGCCTTCTGTTCCCCGAACCACTATACATCCGTGTGTTCATGCTTTTACTTTTTCCGCTGCATATTTAATCGTGCAAAAGCATAGTGAACAGAATTTGTCTAAATTGAAGAGATTGTAATAATTTGAAAAAGACACAATTCACCCCCCTCTTGTGTATAATCCGTAGATTCAGATCCAACAATGGATCCACTTGTAAGTGATAAAGACACTTTATATTAAATAAGTTAAAATAAATACAAAAATGACATAAGCTTATATCTTTTAGCAAAATAATTTTTACAAAAATTTATATATGTTTTATTTTCGACTATAAATATTCATTATAAATATAAAAATATTTCCTACATAATGGTATTTTATTTATAATTTTTAGACATTTAATAATTAATATTATTTATGACACAATAATGATGCAGTATTTTCTTTATTAATGAAAGAATCAAATAATTGGTATTATAAATGTTAAAATAAATATAAATTGAAATTTTTGATGACATCCATGAATTTTATTGGTTAATATGACATTATAATATTTCTTAAATAATATTGGTTCGAATTAATAATGTTTTTAAGACTATCAAAAATCAATTATTGAATAGTTTCAAAATTGACATAAATGAGTTTTTAAAACTAATATTATATTGTTAATTGATATTATATTCCTAAAAATATAAGGTTCAGCCAAGAGACTTATATCATGATAGTTGTATCATTAATGTACCACTTGGGGGTCTCTTGGAGGTATATAGTAAGTTTATTAACTATATAATATAAAAATACAAAGTGACATGGTAAATGTCAAACTAATTAACTAACAGTTAAAACTAAAACATAAGTTTAATATAGTGACCCAAACCTGTCTAAAACCTATTGTTTTAATGGTTTTTGACCTATCCCCACCTTAAAATTTAAATAATCTACTTTGGATCCATTAGAAACCGAATATGAATTTATTATAAAATAATATTTCTTGATTTTCCAAAGGTGCCCCTCACCCCTCTTATAAAAGGGCACTCCCCCTTATCTCTAATTAATACCTTAAAATCCTTTTGGTTCGGCCAAACCCTACCCAAATACTCTCTAAAATTCCCTCACTTCAACCTAGAGGCCTTAGTTTGATCATAAAGCCAACCTAAGGAGCCCTTTTGATCAAATCAAAAGGAAGAACCCGAAGAAGAGGTAATGTTTTTACCACCGTTTTTCAAGTTCACTTCTTCTTCAACTTCTTATTTCTTTTTTATTACCATTCTAAAATAATAACTCCAGTATATCCTATATACTATGATGTTATTATAAATATTTTACAACCATATTCATTATTCTATCCATCCTTTGAATGACATGTCACCATACGTGCGTACGTACAGCTTACCGTCTCCACGTAGTGGTGTAATTGTTATTAAATATATTATTATTTGGATGGGTATAATAATGATGTTTAATTAATTTAAATAATAAATATAACATGATAATGATTCTTTATATATGATATACCATCCAATTATATATTATTTTAATATCAAAAGACTGATATTGTCACTCGTGTGTACGTACGGACTACCGTCTCCACGAACGTGATGAGATTCATTCCCCATCGTATCCATTCAAGAATAATTCTCATTTGATGATTAAAAGTAATGTTTAAGAACTTTATATCATTTTGGATATGAATAAGATACAACCAATCTATAAAAAACATGACTTATGTAACAAAACATATAGAAGAAAATGAGTAAGTTAACACCCAAAACGACGACAATACTAAAGTATTATTAACAAAGCATTATTAGAAGATCATATATGATATCATAATTATGTATATGGTTCTTGTATACTTTAATAACAATGTTTTAACTATTATAAAAGAGGTTAACATACCATCGACTAAGGAAAATTACAAGGTAAAGGCTTATTTCACAATCTCTTCATTATCCGAGGTTGTTTATACGTGATTATCTACTGGGACCTCTTTATCATACACATCCATGCTTATTAAAAATGTATTTCAAATCATTCTTACTATTTTAATGACTATGGGATAAATTCATTTATACCCTTGTTGACTTTTTATAAGAAGTTTATAAAGGAATCTTTCTGTCGTTTTCCAAACAAAGTCCTTTTTAACCTTTTCGACAGAATTAAGGTAAGAATGTTTTTTTAACCTATACGGTGGGTGCGGCTATTTCCCGCCATTATAAAATCGTCAAAGCATCCCTTACAATATTATAATAATATTTTCAAAGTAATTTTTTTATTTTATAATTATGTTACTTTTAAATGATTTCAAAAAAAGAGATATTTCTCTCAAATAGTTTTGATTTCATCTATGTCAACATCCTTTGATGGATTTTAAGCTTATTTAAAGTTTATTTATTATGATACAAAACTTCCATATTGTATTGAAGGTTTTGTGATATATTTGAATTTGGATGTGTTATTTTTATACCATTCATGGTTTATGGAGAAAGTATTGACATTTCGTATGCTAGTTTTAATACGAATTTTTATGTTATGTTTAAACCTGTTCATATGAGGAATGAATTGGACTTAAAAAGTGACGGGTGGAGCCCGATATAGCTCCTCGATGCATCAGTAGGTCTCATGAGACAAACTAGTGTCTTGGCACAAGGACTTGATAAAATCTTATTTGTAGTCTTGGCACGAGGCCTTGGCTATGTGGTTATGATAGTCTGGCATTATGCATTCCATCATTATGAAAGTGGTTATTGATATTGCATGTTATTATTAAACTAGTAGAATATCCATGTGAATAAGTAAATGGAATTATTTCATTTTATCATTGCCATATTATGTTTAATTTCAAGTTTAAAAGGATTTTGTTTTAATTATACATTTCCTTAAATGTTTATTCTTATTTATGAATGTTTACGCTTTATTGTTATCCTTACTGAGCATCTAAGCTCACCCCTTTCTATGTTTTATTTTTCCCAGGATGTGAAAAAGTATTTTATGAATGACCTGTGGGGATATTATGTGGGGATATGAGTGTGGACTATGGAGACTATGATTTTTTAGTTTTCATTTTTATGATGTAATGTAAGACTTATGAATATATCTAGTGTTTCCAAGGATACTAAACTAATCGGTCTTTCGAGACTTGATCTTTTGTGATCATGTAAATGTTATGTAATAATGAACCGACTCTGGGTAACTGGGGTTAGGGCATTAAAGTTGGTATCAGAGGAAGTTTATTACAAACCGTGGAATCTATATTTAGATAAACTCTGATTAGAGCACATATACCTAAAATGGACTTTGAGGATTAGTAGAGAAGAACTTCTTAGAATTTTGGTATTGTAGAGATTTTGTGAGTTTTCTGAGAAATACATCACTGTCTGGATACGAGTAGGTAGAGGCGGCTCTGGCACAACTGTACCTAGGGGTAAAACCTGAAAACACCGCTTTGAGCTAGACTCGAACGGGAACTGGTGCACGACAATGGGCCTTGCTACACTCTTGGTTACAACACTCCCAGGGGATATGCTTAGGATAATTATCATTTTATTTACAAAACACTATGAAGGGTTTATGAGTATATACTTCCTCAAAGAAAACATTTTCATGATTATGGATTATATCCATATATAGTTGATTTTATGTTAAGTGTTTTATAAGTATGGAATTATGTATTTTGATTCATAAACTGATCTAGTTTTTTCCACTGTTTAGAAATGGAGCATAGTGGAAGAAATGGAAACTGTATCAATGCACGCACTCTATGTAGGGATTTCCCTCCTGCTCAAGATAATTATAGTGGAGATGGTGATGCAACTGGTGCTGATCAACTAATCCCCATACTAGGACAACTCACTCAGGTTATGAATAATAACCTTACCCGTATGGAGCACCCTGATCCACAGCGTGGAGGATTAATGTTATATCTCTTCATGAGGAAGAAACCACTAACATTCAATGGGAGTACAAATCCATTATTATGGATAAGTTCCCTAGAGAAAATATTTCAGGCTTTGGGGAGTAGTGAAAGGGAAAAAGTTGTCATGGCAGTTTATCACCTCACTGGAGATGCTGATCAATGGTGGTCATTGATTCAAAACATGAAGGAAGATGATGAAGTATCAAATATGGAATGGAGGGAGTTCAAAGATCTGTTTTTAGAAAAATACTTTCCTCATGACCATTGAGAAGATATGGAAATGAAATTTCTGAGTCCAAGACAAAAGGAGGATGAGAATATCGCAAAGTATGAGGCTAACATTACAAGGTTGGCAAGGTATGATGGAGATTATATACGTAACCCAAGAAGTAATATTGATCGTTTCTTTGATGGGTTAAAACCATTTCTCCGTCGAGCATTAGTCTCACAATCCTTCTCATCGTATAAAGACATTGTATCATATACTATCAAAAAAGAAAAGGAATTCTCTAAGTCTTATGAATTTAAAGCAAAGCAAGAGAAGAAGATATCTACTGATCAATCTGGGAATGGAAATAAGGGGAGGAAAGGAAAATTTGAATATCCATCCTGTAGTAAATGTGGGAAGAAACAGCCTGGTACTTTCTTGAATGGAATGGGAGTCTGTTACAAGTGTGGTGAAAAAGGCCACCAAACTCGTGATTTCAAGGGGAATAAAGAAGCTACTGATGTCCAATTCTACAATTTTAGGGAGATAGGACATTATGTTAATGAATGTCTTAAGATTAAGGGGAACATACCTCAGAAAAGGACAAGGGATCAAGGCCAAGCCTATGCTATCACTACTGCTGAGGCAAAAGATCCGAAAGACGTGGTGGTAGGTAATTTAATGGTTTCCTCAAGTTTAGAAAATGCATTATTTGATTCTGGATCATCGCATTGTTTCATATCTTCCTAGTTTGCTAATAAAATTAGATATTTCCAATTTGATTTAACAAGGTAGTTTTCAGTTAAAACTCCTAAGGGAAGTATCATTGCAACAAAGTTTTGTGAATCAGTCCCCATTAGAGCACATAAATGTTCTTTATCCGTTGATCTCATAATCATACCTATGATTGAGTTTGATATAATACTTGTTATAGATTGTATTTTTTACCATGATGTGAAGATTTATTGTAAGAAGAAGGAGGTTACGATTTTTGAAGATGATGATAAGGAACACCTTATCTTTAGAGCAGAATCGTCACCACCTAATTCTTATCTAGATCTACCCCCAGTAGCTCAACTAAATTCAATTATTGGGGAGGAAGAGAATGAAATGATTGTGGGTGAGGAAAGGAATGTTCAAATAGATGATGTACCTATTTTGAAAGAATATGTAGATGTGTTTCCGGAAGATTTACCTGGACATCCTCCAGAACGAGAAGTTGAGTTTTCTATTGATTTAATTCCTGGATCAAGGCCTGTATCAAAGACCCCTTATAGAATGGCCACTGTGGAATTAGTTTATCTAAAGAAACAACTAGAGGAATTGGGTAATAAAAGATTTATTCTCCCTAGTGTTTCTCCATGGGGAGACCATGTTCTTTTTGTTAAAAAAAAAGATGTATCTATGAGTTTATGTATCGACTACAGGGAGATCAATGATATAACAATAAAGAACAAGTATCCCTTACCTCGCATTGATGATTTATTTGACCAACTGCATGGAGCTCAATACTTTTCAAAGATTTACCTTCGGTCTGGATACCATCAGTTGTGTGTGAATAAGGAAGACATTCGGAAGAGAGCATTTCGAACCAGGTACGAGCATTACGAGTTTACAGTAATGCTTTTTGGGCTGACTAATGCACCCTCTGTATTCATAGATCTAATGAATAGAGTTTTCAGGGAATATCTAGATGAATTTTTGGTGGTATTTATTGATGATATCTTGGTATACTCCAAAATCTATGAATATCATGAAAATCACTTGCGCATTATCCTGGAGACTCTAAGAAGACATGAATTATATGGGAAGTTTAGTAAGTGTGAATTCGGCTTCAGGAGATTTCTTTTCTTGGCCATATTGTCTCCAAAGATGGAATCTCTTTTGATCCTTCTAAGACCAAGTCAATCCAAGAATGGCTAGCACCGACGAGTATAACTGAGGTACGTAGTTTTATTGGTTTAGCAGGTTATTATCGATGTTTCGTCCAGAATTTTTCTTGATTGGCTAACCCATTAATGAATCTCACATGTAAAGGGGTAAAATTTGTTTGGACAAAAGAGTGTGAATAATTTTTTGATGAACTGAAGAGAAGATTAGTCAATGCTCCTATATTGACTCTACCATCGGGGAATGATGGGTTTGTTATTTATAGTGATGCATCGAAGAAAGGATTTTCTTGTGTCCTTATGTAGAATGATAAGGTTATTGCCTATGCATCACGACAGTTGAAAATTCATGAGAAAAACAATCCTACTCATGATCTCAAGTTAGCAGCTGTGATCTTTGCTTTGAAGATATGGAGACACTACCTCTATGGTGAAAAGTGTGAGATTTATACTGATCACAAGAGTTTGAAGTATATTTTCTCACAAAAAGAACTCAACATGAGGCAAAGGAGATGGCTTGAATTACTCAAGGATTATTGTTGCACGATACACTACCACCCGGGGAAGGCAAACAAGGTGGCGGATGCTTTGAGCAGAAAAGATTATGGAGTTTTTAACAATATGTGAATTGGAAGGGATCCAATTTTCATGGATCTAGTGAAGATGGACATAGGAATAAACATGGAAGGTGAACCAACAATGCTTTTTCAAATGGTTTCCAAACCATCTTTACTAGAAAGGATTAAGATTTCTCAAACCGATGATGAAGAATTTCAAAATAAGTTTAAAGATGTGAATGATGGGAGATTGAGAGACTTTGTGTATGAAGATGGAATTTTGAAATTTGGGAATAGATTTTGTGATCCCGATATACCTGATCTAAAAAGGGAATTTCTGGACGATGCTCATAGTTTTAATTTCTCTATACACCCTGGTAGCACCAAAATGTATATAGATTTGAAGAAACATTTTTGGTGGGACAACATGAAGAGGGAGATTGCTGATTTTGTGTCAAGATGTATGGTTTGTCAACAAGTGAAACCTAGAAGGAAACAGCCTAGTGGAGTATTGAAACCTCTTCCCATACCTAAGTGGAAATAGGATAATATTACGATGGAATTCATCATGGGGCTACCAAAGACTCCTAGAAGGAATGATGCAATATGGGTCATTGTTGATCGTCTTACCAAGTCAGCACATTTTCTTGCTATAAGAGAAGGTTTACCACTCAAATGTCTAGAAATACTATATATTAATGAAGTTGTGAGACTTCATTGAGTACCCCTATCGATTGTTTCTGATCGTGATCCCCGTTTTACTTCAAGATTCTGGAAGAGTCTTCAGAAGGCCTTGGATACTGAACTTTGTTTGAGCACTGCCTACCACCCTCAAATAGATGGACAATCAGAACGGAATATTCAAACCTTATAAGACATGTTGAGATCTTTCTCACTTGACTTTCAAGGTATGTGGGATCAATATTTACCTATGGTTGAATTTTCCTATAACAATAGCTTCCATTCGAGTATTCAAATGGAACCATATGAAGCACTATGTGGAAAGAGATGTCGCACACCAACCTGTTGGGATGACGTTGGTGAAAGAAAACTTGTAGGCCTAGAAATGGAGGAGGAAATGATGGAGAAGGTGAAGGTAATCCAAAACCACATCAAAGCAGCTCAAAGTAGGCAGAAGAGCTATGCTGACAACCGAAAGAAGGATTTGGAATTTCTGGTAGGAGATCATGTTTTCTTGAAGGTATCTCCATGGAAGGTAGTTATAGGTTTCAGAAAGAGAGGTAAATTTAGTCCCAGGTATATAGGACCTTTCGAAATTCTAGAACGAATTGGGGCTGTAGCTTACCGTTTGGCAATGCCGCCAAGTCTCTCCAAAGTTTACGATGTGTTCCATGTATCACTGTTGCAAAAATACATGCCGGACCCAACGCATGTACTCACCTATGAGGAATTAGAACTGGAACCCGATCTATCTTATTGCGAAGAGCCCGTCAGGATTCTTTATACAAGAGAACAAGTGCTGAGAAACCGAACAACTCATCTGGTAAAAGTTCTATGGAGAAACCATAAAATGGAAGAGGCAACGTGGGAACCCGAGGAACTTATGATAAAGAACCACCCGAGTCTTTTCATGCGGTAATATTCTAGAAATTTCGAGGACAAAATTATTAGAAGGATGGGAGAATGTAACACCCCAAGCTTCCACGGTATTCTTCTCTTTGAATAATACAGTAGCGTTTGTTGTACGCAACTTTGAGTTCTAACACAAACCACAACCAATCAAACTAGCTGTTATGAATAGTAATACCCACTTTATAAAATTTGATAAATTTTTCTCTCAAAATGGACTTCATTTTTGGATTCGGAATATCGAAATTAGCCTAGGGTGAAATTTTGGTACTTTTCGGATAACTTTTATATTTTGATGAATAGTTAAAATCACTAAATTTTAATTAAAAACAACATTTTTAATCGAAATAATTAATAGTGATAAATTATGAATTTGAGTGGTTTTAAAGTACATTTAGAATATATTTTTACCATTTAATACTATGTTGGTCATTGTACATAATTTCACAATTAAACCGGACATAAACAAGTGTCAATCTTTTGATAGTTATTATCTCTTAAAAACACGCTTTTGTTTTAACAACGGGAATTAATTTTAAATTAATTTCTGCCACTTATGTGTTTTGAATTTTGAAAAATGGATTCCATATTTGGAATCATGATGTTCAAATTGTATAAATAGGTAACTTTTATTTTTATACATTTTGAATAATTACTTCGGTAAATATTTTATTTACCATGGTTAAAGGGTAAATCCGGTAAATAAGGGTAAACAAATAATATTATAATAATAATAAATTACCCTAAAACATTTCCTAACCTTATTTGTTGATACATGTCCGACCATGGGCATCTTTGGGTCGATTTTGAGACCCCATGGATCCACTTGTAAGTGATGAGGACACTTTATATTAAATAAGTTAAAATAAATACAAAAATGACATAAGCTTATATCTTTTAGCAAAACAATTTTTACATAGGGTTATATAAGTTTTATTTTTGACTATAAATATTCAATAAAAATATAAAAATATTTCCTATATAATGGTATTTTATTTATAATTTTTATACATTTAATAATTAATATTATTTATGACACAATAATGATGCAGTATTTTCTTTATTAATGAAAGAATCAAATAATTGGTATTATAAATGTTAAAATAAATATAAATTGAAAGTTTTGATGACATCCATGAATTTTATTAGTTAATATGACATTATAGGATTACTTAAATAAGATTTGTTCGAATTAATAAAGTTGTTAAGACTTTATCAAAAATCAATTATTGAATAGTTTCAAAATTGACATAAATGTGTTTTTAAAAAAAATATTATATTATTAATTGATATTATATTCCTAAAAATATAAGTTTCATCCAAGAGACTTATATCATGATATTTGTATCATTAATGTACCACTTGGGGGTCGCTTGGAGGTATATAGTAAGTTTATTAACTATATAATATAAAAATACAAAGTGACATGGTAAATGTCAAACTAATTAACTAAGAGTTAAAACTAAAAGATATGTTTAATATAATGACCCAAACCTATCTAAAACATATTGGTTGAATGTTTTTAGACCTATCCCCACCTTAAAATTTAAATAATACACTTTGGAGCCATTATAAACCGAATATGAATTTATTATAAAATAATATTTCTAGATTTTCCAAAGGTGCCCCTCACCCCTCTTATAAAAGGGCACTCCCCATTCTCTCTAATTCATACCTTCAAATCCTTTTGGTTTGGCCAAACCCTGCCCAAATACTCTTTAAACTTCCCTCACTTCAACCTCGAGGCCTTAGTTTTATCCTAAATCCAACCTAAGGATCCTTTTTGATCAAATCAAAAGGAATAACCCGAAGAAGAGGTAATGTTTTCACCACCCTTTTTCAAGTTCATTTCTTCTTCAACTTCTTATTTCTTTGTTATTACCATTATAAAATAATAACTCAAGTATCTACTATATACTGTGATGTTATTATAAATATGGTACAACCATATTCAGTATTCTATCCATCCTTTGAATGACATGTCACCATATGTGCGTACGTACGGCTTACCGTCTTCACGTCGTGGTGTAATTGTTATTCAATATATTATTATTTGGATGGGTATAATAATGATGTGTAATTCATGTAAATAATAAATATAACATGATAATGATTATGTATATATGATATACCATCCAATTATATATTATTGTAATATCAAAAGAATGATATTGTCGCTTGTGCGTACGTACGGGCTACCGTCTCCACGAACGCGATGAGATTCATTATCCATCGTATCCATTCAAGAATAATTATAATTTGATGATTAAAAGTAATTTTTAAGAACTTTATATAATTCTGGATATGAATAATATACAACTTATCCATAACAAACACGACTTATGTAACAAAACATATAAAAGAAAAAGAGTAAGTTAACACCCGAAACGACGATAATACTAAAGTATTATTAACAGAGCATTATTAGAAGATCATATATGATATCATAATTATGTATATGGTTATTTTATAATTTAATAACAATGTTATAACTATTATATATGAGGCTAACATACCATCGACTAAGGAAAAGTACAAGGTAAGGGTTTATTTCACAATCTCTTCATTATCCGAGGTTGTTTATACGTGATTATCTACTGAGGCCTCTTTATCATCCACATACATGCTTCTTAAAAATGTATTTCAAATCATTATTACTATTTTAATGACTATTGGATAAAGTCATTTATACCCTATTTTACTTTTTATAAGAATTTTATAAAGGAATCTTTCTGTTGTTTTCCAAACAATTTCCTTTTTAACCTTTTCGACAGAATTAAGGTAAGAATGTCTTTTTTTAACTTATACGGCGGGTGCGGCTATTTTCCACCATTATAAAATCGTCGAAGCTTCCCTTACAAGCTTATAAGAATATTTTAAAAGTAAATTTTTTATTTTATAATTATTTTACTTTTAAATGATTTCAAAAAAATAGATATTTCTCTCAAATAGTTTTGATTTCATCTATGTCAACATCCTTTGATGGATTTTAAGTTTATTTGAAGTTTATTTATTATGATACAAAACTTACATATTGTATTGAAGGTATTTTGATATGTTTGACTTTTGATGTGTTATTTTTATACCATTCATTGTTTATGGAGAAAGTATTTATATTTCTTATGCTAGTTTTAATACAAATGTTTATGTTATGTTTAAACCTGTTCATATGAGGAATGCATTGGACTTAATAAGTGATGAGTGGAGCTTGCTATAGCTCCTCGATGCATCAGTATGTCTCATGAGACAAACTAGTGTCTTGGAACAAGGCCTTGAAAAAATATTATTTTTAGTCTTGGCACGAGGCCTTGGCTATGTGGTTATGATAGTCTGGCATTATGCATTCAATCATTATGAAAGTTGTTATTGATATTGCATGTGATTATTCGACTAGTAGAATATCCATGTGAATAAGTAAATGGAATTATTTCATTTTATATTTGCCATATTATGTTTAAGTTCAAGTTTAAAAGGCTTTTGTTTTAGTTATACATTGCCTTAAATGTTTATGCTTATTTACGAATGTTTCCGCTATATTGTTATCCTTACTGAGCATATTTGCTCACCCCTTTCTATGTTTTATTTTTCCTAGGATGTGAAGAAGTATTTTATGATTGACCTACAGGGATATTATGTGGGGATATGAGTGTGGACTATGGAGACTATGTTGTTGTATTTTTCATTTTTATGATGTAATGTAAGACTTATGAATATATCTAGTGTTTCCAAGGCTACTAAACTAATCGGTCTTTCGAGACTTGATCTTTTGTGATCATTCCAATGTTATGTAATAATGCACCGACTCTGGGTAACTGGGGTCGGGGTGTTACATTTTCCCTATTTTATGATGACTTAATTTTTTGTAGAATTATTTTAAAATTTTCAAGGTTATTTTTTGATTTTTTTCTTTATATTTTGTTTTAAAATAAATGATTTTAAAGTAAAATGGTATTTCTCTATAGAATTTATCAATGATTTTATTAGATTATTTTTATCTATGTCGATGAAATTTTTTGGATATTATTATTAAATGAGTTTTAACTTTTATTATACCATATTCAATATTTTATTGAATTGTTTATGATCATTTTGACCAAGGATGTTCCATTTTGATACCATTAAACATATCACATAGCATGATTTATGATTATTTTTATTGTTTAGGAAATGTTATTAACATTTTCTAGAATAATCTCAATATGAATGTATATTTTGGTTATGTTTTACCCCATTCATATGAGGAATGAAATGGACTTAGTATGTTATGGGTGGGGCCCGTGATAGCTCTTTGATGCATCTGCAATTCTCATTAGACAAACTAGTCTGAGTTTTAGACAAGGCCTTACCCATTTATGTAGACTTCTCGGCTAAGGCCTTGATGATATATTTTATATGTACCATATTATAAATTCCCCCAAATTGAGATTAGTTATTGGTAATCCATGTGATTATCTGGGTAGTATGATATAAATATTTATGTTTTATTCTCATGTGATTATTATATGGAATTATTTGAACATCTTTTATTCCTACAACATTATTCTCAAGATAATGTTTTAATGGATTTTGTTTTTATTTATTGAAATTTAAATATTATTTATGTTTATTTATGATTGATTCCACTATATTTATACCATAACCAAGCATCGGATCTCACCCCTTTCTTATGTATATTTTTTTCCATGGATGATAAGATTTATATTATGATTAACATGGTGGGATAATCTCGAAAAATATGGACGTTTCCAATTTTGTTTAAATTTTTTATTCTATTTCAAGTAGTAAAGTAAAAAAATATGTTTTTATCGATTTTTCCTAAGCTACAAAACTATTCGGTCCTTTAGGATATGATTGGTTGTACTTAGTACCAATGAAATAAAGTAAGGCACCGACTCTGAGCTATTAGGGTCGGGTTCTTTACACAAATGCTTCCAAGTGGAAAATAAATGCCTATAGTACGATATTTTAAACCATATATTATCCCATTTTTCCTTATTTATGATTTCAAATAATTTAATAAAATAATATTTTATTAAAATATTATTATTGTCAATTTAAATATTGTTCATTACTTTTACTTTAATAACATCTTGACCAAAATAGAAATTAAATTTTTTTATTACATCCCTAAAATTTCATTTTCATCTATAAAATTATTGAATCACATAAATTATCTCAAATTAGTAAAATTTTATTTTTTTAATATCATTTATTTTATTTTCCATTAATTTAGTAATTACTACATCAGTGTTGTGTAAGTATTTATGGTAATTATTTTTTACTAAAAATAAAAAATAAATTACCATGACGAAGATAAATATTTTATATTTAAAATGGCTACTTATATTTTAACATATCCTCTAGATAACCCCATATTAAAAAAAATAGTGTTATTAAAATTAAGAGTGTGACATTTTTGACTTTTCTCGAAATAAAATACAATAAATGTCATAATCTCATTTAAATGTCCACAAAGGTCATATAAACAAAAATTTGATCATTATGGATGAAATTAAACCACTTAATAGAACATATGAGAGTTCGGAGGTCATTTAATAGTCATTATAACTTTATTTTTAACCTAAATTATCTAATTTACCCTTACCATGGTTAATAAGATTGCTAATTTTACTATTCATTTTGAAAAAAATAAAATGGAAATCCTTACTAAGTTTATACTCACTGATTCAAAACATGGAATCAATTTTTCAAAATTAAATACAAAAAATTATCAAAATTTAATTTAAAATTATGATGTAAAAACATTATGAAAAAGGGTTTTGATAAAATTACCCTTTTTAAATATATAATATTTTTATACCAAATTGTGTAAAATACTTTTCCAAAACACTTATTTAAATATTTTAAATCAAAATGTGATAGTGAAATTTTAATACTAAAAGAAATAAAATATTACTTTATAAAATCATTAAAGGAAAAATACATTTTTCAATAAAAATCATAAATTTTAACTCTTCATTGAAAAAACAACATTTTTAGAAAATTTAAAACATTTATTTTAAGATTATTTTTAGATGATTAAATAAAAAATGAAATTAATTTTTTAAAAATAATTTTATAAAACTTTCATAAAATAAGTATAAAATTTTCTCATAAGAAAAACCATTTTTGGACAAAACAAAATTTTGAGGAATAAAATAACTTAATAAAAAATTGAATAATTATTTTGTAACGCCCCGACCCTAGTTACCCAGAGTCGGTGCATTATTACATAACATTGGCATGATCATGAGAAAGATCAAGTCTCGAAAGACCAATTAGTTTAGTAGCCTTGGAATAACTAGATACATCCATAAATTTTTACATTACATCATAAAAAAAAACATCTTGTCTTCATATCCCCTCATACTATCCCTGCAGGTCATTCATAAATTACTTCTTCATAATCCTGGAAAAAAAATAAAACATTGAAAGGGGTGAGCTCGGATGCTCAGTAAGGATAACATTATAGCAGAAGCTTTCATAAATAAGCATAAACACTTAAGGCAATTTATAACTAAAACAAAAGCCTTTGAAACTTGAACTTTCAACATGGTATGGCATAAATAAAATGAAATAATTCCATTTACTTACTCACGTGGATATTCTACTAGTCAAATGATCACATGAAATATCAATAACCACTTTCATAATGATGGAATGCATAATGCCAGACTATCATAACCACATAGCCAAGGCCTCGTGCCAAGACTACAAATAAGATTTTGCCAAGGCCTTGTGCCAAGACACTAGTTTGTCTCATGAGACCTACCGATGCATCGAGGAGCTATAGCGGGCTCCACCCGTCACTTATTAAGTCCAATGCATTCCTCATATGAATAGGTTTAAGCATAAAATAAACATTTGTATTAAAACTAGCATACGAAATGTCAATACTTTAACCACAAACCATGAATGGTATAAAAATAGAACATCCACAGTCAAATATAACTCATTTGATACAATATGGAAGATTGTATTGTATCACATTAACCTCAATCATGAATAATGAAGGATGTTGACATAGATGAAAATAATCATCAAAACTATTTGAGAGAAATATCCCCCTTTTCTTGAAAACATTTAAAAGTCACACTATTTGTCAAGAAGCCATTTAAAAATAGATTTTTGAATCAAAGTGTCCCATACCACTTTGAAACCTTTTAAAAGGATTTTTAATTTCTAAACTTTAATGTCCATATAAATAAATCCTTAAAACCATTTTTAAAACATGGACATTAATGAGAAAGATTTAGATGAATAAGTCTTTAAAACATTTAAAAATGGTATTTTAGTTAGAGATTCTAACCAAAAGAGAGACACTTGAATGAAAATAATTGAGTTAATCAAAACTTTGTAATATCATGAGAATAAAGGGAATTCATGATATACTATGTCAAAGTACATTATATACACCACATAAAAGTGATTTGGTGTATATCAACAAAGAAGTCTCAATGGAATGTAAGTTGAGATGAAATCTCTCATAAAGGCCATATCCTTAGGTTAAGGATAAATCAACAACATAATTATGTGTGAAAAATATAAATACACTAAATATGATTGGATATTCAGTGTAAAACAATCAAAGTATATTCACACATATTCCTGTAAAAACAACACCAACGAATTGGATGTTTAACTCAACAAATGGTGAAAGAGTTAAAATTACTCTTATCAAATTCATATCAATGACTTGAGAATTTTCAATGGAGTGATTATGTGTATCAAAAGTATATCCACAGGAAGGGGAGTGGAAATTATGACATAATCAAATGAATAGTGATTCCACACATAATCTTGGGGTAATATAATCAATGAAATATGCGTAAAGCCAAATGAGTGGAAATTGAAATCTCAAATTCCCTTATTGATTAGGTAACTTAAGAAACAAACACCCATGAAAGAAAGATCATACCATGATGATGTAAATACCCATAAAATAAAGTATATTACACAATGAATACAATCATGGGTAGTACACATACACCACATGCAATAATTAAGTGGTGATCAATGGAATTCTCACGGAATTAAAAGTGAGACAAGAAACCCCTTACCACGTTAATCAACTGAGTCGCATGGACAAAAGTTAATAACCACCAAATGATTTACAGAATAACATGAATATAAAGTGAATCATGATAATATATATCAAATGGAAGTACACAATACACCACTTTCAATAATTTAGTAGCGAACAATGGAAATCTCACGGAATTGAAAGTGAGATAAGAGAATCCCTTACTTTGTACTTTTTCCTTGGTCGATGGTAGGTTTACCTCCTGTATAATGGTGAAATAATTGTTATTGAATAATACAATAATCATTTACTTTAATATGATATCATATATGATCTTTTAACATTGATTTGTTAATAATATCTTAGAATTATCGTCATTTCAGGTGTTAACGGGTTCATTTTACTTTATATACTTTGTTATGTGAGCCATATTCGTTATTAATGGGATGTATATTATTCATATCCAGAATGGTATCAAGTCCTTAAACATCATTTTTAAATCATCAAATGATAATTATACTTGAATGGATACGATGGAGAATGAATCTCATCGCGTTCGTGGAGACGGTAGTCCGTACGTACGCACGAATGCTACTTCCATTTAATTTTTATTTTAAAAGAATCGAATCCAAATGATACATAGGTATATTACTATTCCAGTAAAATATAATATTCTATATATGGTACTTAAGTTCATTAACACTATCCTTTATACGTTCCATGTGTGGTATGAACGAGTCATATCATTTTAAGGGGGCGGTAGTCCGCACTTCCTCAAATGAAATTATCGTATGTATATACAAAATGAAACGAATAATTGTATGAAATAAAATGGAATTAAAGAAGCTTATATATAAAATATATATCATTAATATAATATTTAATTACAGTGCCATCCTAATGGCCACCATGAGAGGCGGTAAGATGTATTTGAACAATCATCGTTTCGTGAGGCGTTAGTTTGCCATCCACAGAAACATTATGTTCATCATCCATTAGATGGAGTTGTGTGAATGTGTAGTTTGAATCCTTCTTATAACAACATCCTAGTATATTGTGGATACTGGTGTTGTTACAAAATAAAGGAAATAAAAAGAGTTTGGGGGTTGGAGAAGCAAAATAATTGAAAATAATTTAAGAGAAAATGTTACCTTTAATTTAGGTAACTCACGTTGGTTGGAACCAAAGGGACTTCTTGAAATGCTTTCTGCCTAAGGGGAAGCTTCAAGGAGGAGTAGAGGGATGTGGGGAGCTTATTTGGGCAGATTTTGGACGAGCCAAGTGGCTTGAGAGGTGTGAGGAATGAGTAGAAGTGGTCTCCTTTTATAAGGGAGAGGAGGGGCTCTTTAGGAAAGAGTGAAAGTATTACTTTATAATATAATTATATTCGGTTTATAATGGTCCAAAAATAATTGAGGTCGAATATAAGATGACTCATATTCTAAATAACATCAACCAATAAGAATTGGACAGGTTTTAGATAATATTTTAATCATTATAATCTTATTTATTTAAATGATTTATTAATGAGGTAATCATTGCATCATTATTGTGTCATTAATAATTTAAATTATTTGATGTCTAAAAATTATAAATAAAATATCATTATGTATGAAATATTTTTAGCTTTCTAATGAATATTTATAATTGAAAATCCAACATGTATAACCCTATGTAAAAATTGTTCTTTTAAAAGATGTAAGCTTATGCCATTTTTGTATTCATTTTAACTTAATTAAAATAAAGTGTCATTATCACTTACAAGTGGATCAATGGGGTCCCAAAATTGACCCAAAGATGCCCATGGTCGACCATGTATCAACCAATAGGGTTAAGACACGTTTTAGGGTAATTTAGTATTATTATAATATTATTTTTTAACCCTTATTTACCGGATTTACCCTTAACCATGGTAAATAAAATATTTACCGCAGTAATTATTCAAAATGTCTAAAATTAAAAGTTACCTATTTACACAATTTTAACATCCTGATTCCAAATATGGAATCCATTTTTCTAAATTCAAAACACATAAGTGGCAGAAATTAATTTAAAATTAATTCCCGCTGTCAAAACAAAAAGCGTGTTTTTAAGAGATAATAACTATCAAAAGATTGACACTTGTTTATGTTCGGTTTAATTGTAAAATTATGTCCAATGACCAAAATTATATTAAATGGTAAAAATATATTCTAAATATACTTTAAAACCACTCAAATTCATAATTTATCACTATTAATTATTTTGATTAAAAAAGTTGTTTTTAATTAAAATTTAGTAATTTTTACTATTCATTAAAATATGAAAGTTATCCGAAAAGTACCAAAATTTCACCTTAGGCTAAATTTGATATTCCGAATCCAAAAATGAAGTCCATTTTGAAATATAAAATATATATAATTTCAAAAAATTAATTATTACTATTCATAACGGCTAGTTTGATCGGTTGTGGTGTGTGTTAAAACTCGAAGTTGCGTACAACACACGCTACTATTTTATTCAAAGGAAAGCGTACCGTGGAAGCTTGGGATGTTTTATTTTAATTTTTTTGATGTCCCCATTTAGTCAAAAAGTTTAAAATATTTTATTTAAAAATGGTTCACTATTAAAAGTTGGTAAAACTACAATACTGAAGATGAATTTGTTCTTACATTATGTCTAAGAAACTCATAATATGGATTCTAAAAATATAAGGATTATATAAAGTTTAAAATTTAGTTAATACTATTCATAACCTTTTTTGAACGGCTTGTTTGGTAAGTCATGGTGCGCTTGAACTCGGTGTTGCGTGTAGTGCAAGTTATTGAATTATTTTGAAGAAATAACACACTATGAAATCTTGGGGTGTTACATTCTCCCCTCCTTCAATAAATTGCGTCCTCGCAATTTGAAATTGTTCTTCGAAAATAAAAGGTTGAAAATAGAAAATATATTTGTGGGAAAACCCACATCGGAAATTGGTTTACTAAAATTTAGTCTTAATATGAGGAAAAGAGAAATGAAAGGGTCACCACCAAATTATGATCTCGATTAGGAGAACATTGGTGGCAATTAGAGACATATAATTGGAGGAAAAACGTAAATATTTATAGGTAGTGGTTGAGGTCATCAATCACAAACAAGTATAAAATTGAGGTCCTTAAACTCATCAATCTATGATGATTTGAAGTACCATCGGTTCAACAAAATATAGGGTATTGGGATCACACATTTTTGACATTTCAAAATATCTTAGTTGAAATCCCACATCGAAAAATGAATTAATGAGGCCTCTATTTAAAATAAAGAGTGGAAAGTATGAAGATTACCGAAAATAACACATACTAGGGTTCCATGTAGGAAAATATGGATATGGAGGAGAAATCTAACCATCAATTATCTGATGGAGAGTGGTAGAGAACATGGCTATGAAAAGGCCAACAATCCCAAAGCCATAAATTAGTGATGATTTAAGGTACCATCTAGGACAACATTTTTTTTTAAAGTTACATTACATAAGGAATAGGAATTCATTTATGATATTGACTAAGAACATTATGAGATATACTTAAATTTTAAGTAGATTTTCATTCTTTAATAAATTTCCACCACTAACTCAATTTTGTTTTAAACGATGAGTATTCAAGAAGACTTGGTCACACTGGAAGAGCTAGAATAAACTTCTATAGAATCACATGATCCATGCATGATAAACCATATATTTACATTGTCTTTGAAGATTAATCAAAACCAAAATGGTTAGTGAATGATCTAATGATCCCCCAAAAGGATATTCATTGAGATAAATATGCACTAATCTTAATTTCTAAAATTAAACCAACAATACCCCAAAGTTAAATAGATACCATTCAATAACCAATTGTCCTTAAAATCCTTTAATATAATCCAAACTAATATTGAAACCCAAAACATAGAAGAATTTGATTATGTAGTCTCCCATGTTACATTGTATCTCCAAATGACATCAAATACTCTTAAAGTCACATACTTAAAAGTAATTAACATCATCACATATTCTCTGTTATAGGTTAATCATTTCCATAAATAACCCAAATCACTATAAATCAACAATAAAAATGTAGATAAAAATCCACCATTACTCTACAAATGAAACCTCATTGTATTCTATTTTCCTTGGGCATATAGTGTTCCTAACAAAACGAACATCTTCCAAAATAACATTTATCACTTAATCACCAAATCATTTTCCTATACCAAGGGTATTCATTTGATAAGACATAAGAACCCAAATCATCTTATTATTGATCAATAAAATCATTTAACAAAAAAAATAGTCATACTAACCAGGGACTTCACGTAGTCCAGTGGTAGGCGATAAATCCCAATCGCACTTTGGTTGTGGGTTCAATTCCCACAGCTTTGTCCGACGCGACGGGTTGTCACACGGTCTACGTGTTGTCCTTTTTCAAAAACTATATTCTATAATATTACCAAAATGAGATAAATTTTTCAAAATAACATAATTTAACCACAAATGTTATATCATACTTTGCATTTTCATCCCAAATTATAATAACTTATCATTTTCTCAAACCCCAATGATCATATAAAACCAAATGGTTATTTCTACCTATATCCACAAGAGAAGAGACAATTATTCCTCAAATATCATTCTCACATGGCAAACTGAGGGGTTACAAATACAAGAGAAAATTATTCCAAAGTAAACCCATCAACAAGGAGTGCTAATACTTTTTAAATTTTTCTCCAACCATTTATTTCCACATAGCTTCTTCTTTGAGCAAGAAAATATCCTATAAAATAGGACATTCACTCGGGTAATGGCCAGGTCCCCTAAATTTACGGCAAATGACTGTAAATGAACTCTTGGGACCATTTTTATCTTCTTCCATAGTACTCTTCATTTTTCTTCAGCAATTCTTCACTTTATGTCCTTCCTTCCCGCACGTAAAACATTTCGTTGTCCCATTGAGACACTTTCCTGGGTGTCTCTTTCCACAATTCCTGCATGATGAAAATTGAGGTTTCTTTTCTCTATGGTCTCCATTGTTGGAGATCTTATCATTTATCACCTTTCTCTTCCTTGTTGAGTCTGGGAGTTGGTTAATATATATGTTGTTGATCATATTTTTGGAAAACTGATTTGGCATAAAGACGATATCTTTTACGCCTATCAACATTCCATTTTGTTGCTCATTTCCACCACCGTTCCCACCTTGTACATCATTCTCAAAGTCACTATGACTTCCTTGGAATTCAGCCATTGACTAAAACCAGAAAGCATTGTGTGAGTAATAGTAGTCGTAAAATCATTTAGAGATTAAAATGTCACCATATTCTCAATTTGAAACATATTAGGATTAACCAAGGTCATTTACTCTCATCTTATGTATATATTACTTAAATCGGTTTGTAAAGAAAATGTAAATTATCCTAAGCATATCCCCCGGGAGTGTCGTAACCAAGAGTGCAGCAAGGCCCGTTGTCGTGCACCAGTTCCCGTTCGAGTCTAGCTCAAAGCGGTGTTTTCGGGTTTTACCCCTAGGTACATCTGTGCCAGAGCCGCCTCTACCTGCTCGTATCCAGACAGGGATGTATTGCTCGGAAAACTCACAAAATCTCTACAATACCAAAATTCTAGGAAGTTCTTTTATACTAATCCTCAAAGTTCATCTTAGGTCTACGTGCTCTAATCAGAGTTTATCTAAATCTAGCTACCAAGGTTTGTACTAAACTTCCTCTGATACCAACTGTAACGCCCCGACCCTAGTTACCCAGAGTCGGTGCATTATTACATAACATTGGCATGATCATGAGAAAGATCAAGTCTCGAAAGACCGATTAGTTTAGTAGCCTTGGAATAACTAGATACATCCATAAATTTTTACATTACATCATAAAAAAACATCTTGTCTTCATATCCCCTCATACTATCCCTGCAGGTCATTCATAAATTACTTCTTCATAATCCTGGAAAAAAAATAAAACATTGAAAGGGGTGAGCTCGGATGCTCAGTAAGGATAACATTATAGCAGAATCTTTCATAAATAAGCATAAACACTTAAGGCAATTTATAACTAAAACAAAAGCCTTTGAAACTTGAACTTTCAACATGGTATGGCATAAATAAAATGAAATAATGCCATTTACTTACTCACATAGATATTCTACTAGTCGAATGATCACATGCAATATCAATAACCACTTTCATAATGATGGAATGCATAATGCCAGACTATCATAACCACATAGCCAAGGCCTCGTGCCAAGACTACAAATAAGATTTTGCCAAGGCCTTGTGCCAAGACACTAGTTTGTCTCATGATACCTACCGATGCATCGAGGAGCTATAGCGGGCTCCACCCGTCACTTATTAAGTCCAATGCATTCCTCATATGAATAGGTTTAAGCATAAAATAAACATTCGTATTAAAACTAGCATACGAAATGTCAATACTTTAACCACAAACCATGAATGGTATAAAAGTAGAACATCCACAGTCAAATATAACTCATTTGATACAATATGGAAGATTGTATTGTATCACATTAACCTCAATCATGAATAATGAAGGATGTTGACATAGATGAAAATAATCATCAAAACTATTTGAGAGAAATATCCCCCTTTTCTTGAAAACATTTAAAAGTCACACTATTTGTCAAGAAGCCATTTAAAAATAGATTTTTGAATCAAAGTGTCCCATACCACTTTGAAACCTTTTAAAAGGATTTTTAATTTCTAAACTTTAATGTCCATATAAATAAATCCTTAAAACAATTTTTAAAACATGGACATTAATGAGAAAGATTTAGATGAATAAGTCTTTAAAACATTTAAAAATGGTATTTTAGTTAGATATTCTAACCAAAAGAGAGACACTTGAATGAAAATAATTGAGGTAATCAAAACTTTGTAATATCATGAGAATAAATGGAATTCATGATATACTATGTCAAAGTACATTATATACACCACATAAAAGTGATTTGGTGTATATCAACAAAGAAGTCTCAATGGAATGTAAGTTGAGATGAAATCTATCATAAAGGCCATATCCTTAGGTTAAGGATAAATCAACAACATAATTTTGTGTGAAAAATATAAATACACTAAATATGATTGGATATTCAGTGTAAAACAATCAAAGTATATTCACACATATTCCTATAAAAACAACACCAACGAATTGGATGTTTAACTCAACAAATGGTGAAAGAGTTAAAATTACTCTTATCAAATTCATATCAATGACTTGAGAATTTTCAATGGAGTGATTATGTGTATCAAAATTATATCCACAGGAAGGGGAGTGGAAATTATGACATAATCAAATGAATGGTGATTCCACACAAAATCTTGGGGTAATATAATCAATGAAATATGCGTAAAGCCAAATGAGTGGAAATTGAAATCTCAAATTCCCTTATTGATTAGGTAACTTAAGAAACAAACACCCATGAAAGAAAGATCATACCATGATGATGTAAATACCCATAAAATAAAGTATATTACACAATGAATACAATCATGGGTAGTACACATACACCACATGCAATAATTAAGTGGTGATCAATGGAATTCTCACGGAATTAAAAGTGAGACAAGAAACCCCTTACCACGTTAATCAACTGAGTCGCATGGACAAAAGTTAATAACCACCAAATTATTTACATAATAACATGAATATAAAGTGAATCATGATAATATATATCAAATGGAAGTACACAATACACCACTTTCAATAATTTAGTAGCGAACAATGGAAATCTCACGGAATTGAAAGTGAGATAAGAGAATCCCTTACTTTGTACTTTTTCCTTGGTCGATGGTAGGTTTACCTCTTGTATAATGGTGAAATAATTGTTATTGAATAATACAAGAATCAGTTACTTTAATATGATATCATATATGATCTTTTAACATTGATTTGTTAATAATATCTTAGAATTATCGTCATTTCAGGTGTTAACGAGTTCATTTTACTTTATATTCTTTGTTATGTGAGCCATATTCGTTATTAATGGGATGTATATTATTCATATCCAGAATGGTATCAAGTCCTTAAACATCATTTTTAAATAATCAAATGATAATTATACTTGAATGGATACGATGGAGAATGAATCTCATCGCGTTCGTGGAGACGGTAGTCCGTACGTACGCACGAATGCTACTTCCATTTAATTTTTATTTTAAAAGAATCGAATCCAAATGATACATAGGTATATTACTATTCCAGTAAAATATAATATTCTATATATGTTACTTAAGTTCATTAACACTATCCTTTATACATTCCATGTGTGGTATGAACGAGTCATATCATTTTAAGGGGGTGGTAGTCCGCACTTCCTCAAATGAAATTATCGTATGTATATACAACATGAAACGAATAATTGTATGAAATAAAATGGAATTACAGAAGCTTATATATAAAATATATATCATTAATATCATATTTAATTACAGTGCCATCCTAATGGCCACCATGAGAGGCGGTAAGATGTATTTGAACAATCATCGTTTCGTGAGGCGTTAGTTTGCCATCCACAGAAACATTATGTTCATCATCCATTAGATGGAGTTGTGTGAATGTGTAGTTTGAATCCTTCTTATAAAAACATCCTAGTATATTTTTGATACTGGTGTTGTTACAAAAGAAAGGAAATAAAAAGAGTTTGGGGGTTGGAGAAGCAAAATAATTGAAAATAATTTAAGAGAAAATGTTACCTTTAATTTAGGTAACTCACGTTGGTTGGAACCAAAGGACTTCCTGAAATGCTTTATGCCTTAGGGGAAGCTTCAAGGAGGAGGAGAGGGATGTGGGGAGCTTATTTGGGCAGAGTTTGGACGAGCCAAGTGGCTTGAGAGGTGTGAGGAATGAGTAGAAGTGGTCTCCTTTTATAAGGGAGAGGAGGGGCTCTTTAGGAAAGAGTGAAAGTATTACTTTATAATATAATTATATTCGGTTTATAATGGTCCAAAAATCATTGAGGTCGAAGATAAGATGACTCATATTCTAAATAACATCAACCAATAAGAATTGGACAGGTTTTAGATAATATTTTAATCATTATAATCTTATTTATTTAAATGATTTATTAATGAGGTAAACATTGCATCATTATTGTGTCATTAATAATTTAAATTATTTGATGTCTAAAAATTATAAATAAAATATCATTATGTAGTAAATCTTTTTAGCTTTCTAATGAATATTTATAATCGAAAATACAACATGTATAACCCTATGTAAAAATTGTTCTTTTAAAAGATGTAAGCTTATGACATTTTTGTATTCATTTTAACTTAATTAAAATAAAGTGTCATTATCACTTTCAAGTGGATCAATAGGGTCCCAAAATTGACCCAAAGATTCCCATGGTCGACCATGTATCAACCAATAGGGTTAAGACACGTTTTAGGGTAATTTAGTATTATTATAATATTATTTTTTAACCCTTATTTACCGGATTTACCCTTAACCATGGTAAATAAAATATTTACCGCAGTAATTATTCAAAATGTCTAAAAATAAAAGTTACCTATTTACACAATTTGAACATACTGGTTCTAAATATGGAATCCATTTTTCTAAATTCAAAACAAAGAAGTGGCATAAATTAATTTAAAATTAATTCCCGCTGTCAAAACAAAAAGCGTGTTTTTAAGAGATAATAACTATCAAAAGATTGACACTTGTTTATGTTCGGTTTAATTGTAAAATTATGTCCAATGACCAAAATTATATTAAATGGTAAAAATATATTCTAAATATACTTTAAAACCACTCAAATTCATAATTTATCACTATTAATTATTTTGATTAAAAAAGTTGTTTTTAATTAAAATTTAGTAATTTTTACTATTCATCAAAATATGAAAGTTATCCGAAAAGTACCAAAATTTCAACTTAGGCTAAATTTGATATTCCGAATCCAAAAATGAAGTCCATTTTGAAATATAAAATATATATAATTTCAAAAAATTAAGTATTACTATTCATAACGGCTAGTTTGATCGGTTGTGGTGTGTGTTAAAACTCGAAGTTGCGTACAACACACGCTACTGTTTTATTCAAAGGAAAGCGTACCGTGGAAGCTTGGGATGTTTTATTTTAATTTTTTTGATGTCCCCATTTATTCAAAAAATTTAAAATATTTTATTTAAAAAGGGTTCACTATTAAAAGTTGGTAAAACTACAATACTGAAGATGAATTTGTTCTTACATTATGTCTAAGAAACTCATAATATGGATTCTAAAATTATAAGGATTATATAAAGTTTAAAATTTAGTTAATACTATTCATAACCTTTTTTGAACGGCTTGTTTGGTAAGTCATGGTGCGCTTGAACTCGGTGTTGCGTGTAGTGCAAGTTATTGAATTATTTTGAAGAAATAACACACTATGAAATCTTGGGGTGTTACATATTTACTAATAATTTTTCAATAAATTTATATTGATTTGGATACAAAAACACACACACACACACATAAATATATATAATATAATGTAGTTAATCAAATTCATACCTAAAAAATTAATAGTTAGGTTATAAATGTTACATTAAATAATAAAATTTCAATAGTATTTTGTGGTTCTTTTAAACTACATGTTGTGTGTAATGTGAGCCAGCCAAGAAATAAATTATTTAAAGAGAAACACTTTCTAGAATCTAGAGGTGTCACAAGTGACTCCTCTATCTTTTTGGATTTAATAAATATATACTATTGATATTACATTGATCATTTTTTGGTAGTATTCATAGACGATATTCTTATTTATTTTAAGAGAAAGGAAGAGCATGAAGATCAATTGATTATTTCAATAAAGACCCTAAGGAAGGATAATATTTATAATTTTTTTACCAAGTATGAATTTTGGAATTTGAATTTTTTATACTTGGGTCATATAATCTTAAATGAGGGTATATAAGTATATCCTTTAAAGACATAAGTTATGGAACATTGGACCCGAACGACCACTATGAAAAATATTTGTAGTTTTCTTGTTTTGGATGGATATTATTAGTGATTTGTGGATAATTTTTCATGGATATCAAATTTAATCAACAATTTATCTCATAAGGGATACAATTTCTTTAGATGTATTATTCTGAGTAACATTTTAAAGAATTAAAGAGAAGGCCAATTAGCACACCTATTTTTATAGTAACCTATACTGGATAAGGGTTGGTAATAAATAATGATGAATCAAATAATGTATTCAGATGTGTCCTTATGAAAAATGATATTTTTATATCTTATGCATCATTATAATTGATGTTCCATGATCAAAATTACCGAACACATGATTTGGAGTTTTTTGGTGTAATTTTTTCTTTAATGATATTGAGACATTATTTCTATCGAGAAAGGTGTGAAATGTATACAGATAAAAAAATTTGAAGTATATTTTCACTCAAAAATAGATTAACACACACCAAAAAAGATTGTCAGATCTGATTAAATATTATGAATTCTCAATATATTCCCACCCTGGGATAGAGAACAAGGTGTAAAATGATATGAGTTGAAAGGATAATGTTAGCATTTCTATGATGAGGATCACAAAGGATCCAATATTTCAATACTTACAAATCCTGGATCTTGAAATCTAAAAGGAAGGGAAGAAATTTTATCTTTATTAAATGTGTTTTCAACCATCTATATAATAAAATATTATATAGAAACAAACAGAAGATATAAAGATAAAATAAGGTGAACATTTTCCAGAGTTCAACATTGATTGTTATAGAATGATAAGATTTATGAAACTGTGTATGTGTTTTATCCATACCAAATTTAAAGAAGGAATTTATGGATTAAACTCATATTTTTTCATTCCCTATTCATACTATAATTATGAAGATACCAAGAGATTTTTAGGAGTGTTTATTGTGGGATTGAATAAATAGAGATATTATAGAATTTGTATCTTAGTGCATGGTATGTTAGAAACTGAAGGATGGGAGATAAAAGTATAAGGGGGTGTTATAACTATTACCCATACTATAATGTAAATAAGAAACAATCACCATGGATTTTTTCATTGGAATCCCCAAAACATCTAAAAGGAATAATTCTACTTTGTTTGTAGTTGATCACCTTAAGAAGTGAGAACACTTCCTTTATATAAGATAAGATTTATCTATTAATCAACTTACTCTGTTATACATTAAGGAAGTAGTAAGAATATATAGTGTACCACTAATAATTTTATCTTATCGGGATACAAGGTTTACCTCAATGTTTTGGATAAATATTCAACAAGATATAGATAGAGAGTTATGTTTCAACACAACTTATCATCCTTAGACATATGCTCCATATAAGAGCAACATTCAAACTATAGAAGGCATGTTGGGATGTTTCTTTATAGATTTTAATGGTGGTTGGGATCAATGACTCCATCAACATTTAGAAGGATACTTTTTATGACATATTGGGTAGAATATAAAGAACACCAACTTAAAAGAATGAATTTGGATAAAGAAATCAACGGGGACATGATCTAGCTGAGGAAATGACATACAAGGTTTGATCCATTCAACATAATATAAGAGTATCTTAAAGTTGACATAAAATTAATGATGAAAATAATTAGAAATATCTAGAGTTTGATGTTTGTGACAATATATTACTATGAATATATATTTGGTATAGGTGATGATATTTGGAAATAAGGGAAAGCTAAAAACTAGGTATATCATTTCTTTTTAAATTCTTGGCCATATAGGGATAGTGGCTTATCTATTATTTTTTTCTACTGAATAAATCTCAAGTTCATGATATGTTTCACGTATCACTCCTAAGGAATTACATACCATATACTTCAAATGTACAAAAATCACATATTTCACCACTGTATAAATATCATTATTATGAAGAATAAGGGGTAGTGATTATATATTTTATAGATAAAGTTATATAAAATAAGAACACTCGCCCAGTTAATGTTTTGTGGTGAAACCACCAGTTTTATGAAGCCATGTGGGAACCTATGGATGTAATGAGACAAAATTAAACTTAGTTTTTTAAAAAAATATGACAAATTTCATATAAAAATTCATCTTAGGGGGTAGAAATTAATACCATAATAGTATTTATGTAACATTTCTCGTTAAATAATTTGATTTCTTTGATATCTTACATTAAATGGAACATCGATTTTAAACAAACTGTAATATAATGATGACTATTATACCTAACTTTTGTATTGTAAAGTATAAATAACACTAACTAAATTGTAAAAAATATATGGTTATATATGTATAATGTCTATTTAGTGGTTATTAATTGATTATAAATAAAAATAAATTTCATTTTAATGAAAAATAAATATTTTTATGGAAAGATTATTTAGGCACTTAATGTATTTTTATCTTAATAAATTAAATTAATATATATTGGTGAATTATTTTCATAAAATTTCTGTACTATTTACTTGATCAGTAGTTTTAATCATTAAACAAATATTTTTCTAAGCATAGGATTAGAATAAATCCAGTTTTAGGTTTAAAAATGTACTTTTATCTAAAAATCAATATTTGTCACATTTTTCAGACATACATTAAAATTAATTTCAATGATTTATAGTTATTTAATTTTAAAAAAAAATTACATATTTATAACCAACAGGTTAAAATTTGGTAAATAGGCCCCTATCATTTTGGTTCAATATGAATAATAACTATGGTAAAATTTATCATCTCGGTAAAGGGAAGAACATATTAATCTAGTTTAAAAATAAGTGACAAGGCCTTAATTTTCCATCCTAATTATCATTATATGTATTTAATTAACTTATTATTAAATTACGATCTAAATTTATTATATTAAATGACACTTTTTTATGAAAATTTTTTATATATTATTTAAATCAATGAGAGATAAAAAAAATATCACTCCCTTTGTTTTAAATATCATTTATGTGTGCACATGGGGGAAAAACTAGAAATTAAAGAAAAGTAACATTAATTTAGTGAATAATGAAATTAAATTCATTATGGAAATTTATTTATAATTTTTAGTTATTATATAATAACCTTTAATTCTTAAACAATGCCAAATTAGTATTCATTCAATTAATGGAAAAATAAAATAAATTCTTTTGAAAATATTAAAAGTTATATAATTTTAGAAATTTATAATGCTCAATTTTCTTTATAGGTAAATTTGAAATATTTTTTATCAAAATATTATATTCTAATTCAAACATTTTCTTTATTTCTTTTAATTTAAATTAAATGAATGGTATCAAAATCGACAATAATGTTATTTCATCAAAAAATATTTTATTAAATTATTTAAAATTAAAAAGAAATAAAAATAATAAAAGTTGGATATTATATGGTTGAAAATACCACAAATTGGAAATTTATTGGATAATTTTTACCTTATAAGTAAAAATTACAAATCTTTAATTTTGAAAAAGTTTATACCGTAGTTAAAATTAAAATTGGATATCCAATGGTTAATCCAAAAGATATAGCCTAAAATGATACCAAAACTTCTCTAAATTCTATTTTTTATGTTATTTGAACCCTATCGTACCATATCATCGAATATATATCCATTTTTAGGAATTTTAATTGAGAATTAATTTATTATAATTTAATATTTAGAGAATTTCACATAGTTCACCCACCTCAATTATAAGAGGGCACCTCCTCTCTTACATTTTACACCACATTGAGCCTTTTTATATCAACCAAAATAAACCAAATTATATTTTAAACTTCCATATCCACATTATATAGGTTCTTTTCTTCCCAAAATACCAGCTTTATATCCCTTCAGAGGACGATCTAAAAGAGTCATTTCAAAGAAGAGGTAATCGCCTTAACCGATCACTTTATATTCTACTCTTATTTACCTACTATAAATATATGGTATTTATCAAAAAATAATATATTAATTAGACTTAGTATTAATAAATTTTATTATTATTATTATTAAACACCATCAAAACCCTTTTTTAATCAAATGAAAATTGAAGGTATCACTCATGTGTACTTACGTCTCACTGTCTTCACATAGAGATACAATTCATTTTTAAACACCATATTGTATGGATGGGTATTATGATGGCCTTAATTATTATATATGAAATTTATGAAATAAATATATTTATTTAATTATAATATCAAATATACCAACTTATCATCTCATCCTTTGGGAAAAAATAATGCCGTTCATGCGTATTTGTGGATTACCACCTCCCCAAAGCAATGCGATTCGTTTTTCATTTATATTTTTATTTGATGGTAATGATGAATAATTTTTTGAATATATATGATATATATTATAAAATAATTATCCTTTAATTTTAAATTAATATTTAACTTTCATTCGTTCAACCCGTCGAAAAATGAAAATATCATTCATGCGTACATACAACCTAACTTCTCCATAAAAGGTATAACTCATTTTTCTATCTCTAAATTTTATGGAAGACTATAAATATTTATATAATGATTATATATTATATTTATATCATGATTAATATTCAGGATATGATGTAACTAAGATAATTTTAGAAGTAACAAAATTACATAACATAAATACTCAATATAGAAGAAATAGTTAACACCCAGAAATAAGGATTTTAATAAGGAATTATTAATAAAATGGAGTTTTGAAATGATATAAAGGTATAATATTTGGTATTATAATAATTTTAATAACCATTTTATAGAATTATAATAAATTTAAATTTATTACATAAGAGGTAATAGTTCTTTTAGAGCAAGACGAACACGAGGTAAGGGATTTTTGTATCACTTTTATTTTAGTGTGATACATGATATTTTCACTAGTTGTTTATTTTATGTGTGTGTATATACAAAAAATTAAGGAATTTTATTATTATTATTATAAAATTTAGGGGTATCTAATAATATATCTAAGGTTATTTATTTCATGGTGATTATTATTCAAATGTTATTGAAGGGATAATGGGTTTTATGTTATAGTCTCATTATTTATATGGATTGTTAATGATTAAGTTATAAAGATAAAATAGTATTACATAACACTAAATAAAACTGAATACATTTATTCTCCTATATTTATTATTTAAAATTCATGTTTTCATTTCTTTTTACTCATCCTTAGTACTTAAGAGACTGAAAAAAGATCTTTATAGAAAATCGATTTTATTTCTCTCTTAGATCAAAAAACATTTTTCTCCCATATCCATATTTTCTATAAAAAAATTAATATTGTTTTTACTATTATACTATGTTTTTAAAAATTTATTTTCACCCATGACTGACTTAACGATTTGAAAGGAATGTTTTTTTTTCATTTTCCAAATGAGGTATAATGTCACTTTTATGACAAAAACATGAAAGAAATGATTTTTAACTTACACAAAATAATCATTTTTTTACACCATCATGAATAATATTTTCATTTAATATTAATTTAGAAGTTTATAAGGTTATTTTCAAATAAAATTTTTTCTTTTATAGGTATGAATTTTTTTTGAGTATGTGATTTTAAAATAGAAAGGGTAGTTTCCACAATTCTTTTTATTGGTATTTTAATAGAATTTCTATTCTTCTAAGGAAAAAATTATTTATTTTAGATATAATTTACTAGATATTTTTTCTAAGTATACCATACTAATTATTTATTTGGATGATTTCTGCTTATGATGAAAATATGTGTATGAAATACATTGATTTTCCATGGTTCATTCTATTATGAAGTGATGAAATGTTTATGAAACCCGTTTCTTTTCTTGGGTTCTGATATGATGAATGTTTTATTATCTTATATAATATATATGTATTATTTTTATTATGTGATGTGTGTGACCTATATATTCTTGCAATTTATTAGTTAATTATTGGTATGTGATGAGATAAACATGATTTTAACAGGGGTGAACCCTATTCAGTAAAGGAATTTGTCCACTATGACAACCTTGAGAGTGAACCCTGACTACTATGGAGGTTTGGGGAGTGAACTCATTTCACTAGGATAGCCTTAGAAATGATCCTTTATTACTAAGGACATGATTTTCTATGCTTATGTGTATGCCACAAATCAATGTCTTATGCCTATGTTAACCATTCATGGTTTATGTTGTTTGATTCACTTATAATTCATTTCTTATACATTTCCATGATTTATGTCATGACTTAAGATTATAATCATCGATATACAAGGTGTGGTTTTCAAATTTTATGATCATGTTCTTACAACCTTATGCTTATGTCATTCATATGTGTCCCTTGATACCTAAATTTTTTTACCCTTACTGAGGATCTGATATCAACCTTTTCTTATTTTTCATTTTTCGAGTTTATGAAGAAATGTATTAAGTATGATATGTATAAGAAGGGTGATAGTTAAGAAGAAATAAGTGGGAGATGATGCGAGTATTTTATGAACTAGTTTATATGTTTCCAAATATACTAGACCTAAACGATTCTAGTGTGGAACAAAATGTTATGTAATGAATATCAATCTATTAAGATGTAATATATTTGTATAAAATGTATTGGTTTCTATAGAGATACTATCAAGGTTGTATAATTTTATGTCAACATATTTTTTAAAAATATGATACTCCTATCATTTAGGTTCTTGAATATGATATTTCTAGGGAGACATGACTCATTCGTAAAGGTTCTATGTGGAAGAATTTTCTTAGGGGAATAGAATATAATAAAATCATTAAATAGGTGGAATATGACATTGTGAATGGGGTTCCTAATGATATTAGAGCCTGGGGTTTATATAATTAAAAATAAAGGAATGATTTTGGATGAATTTATGATATATGAAACAAATTATGGAAATTTATAAAATGGAGAATGAAAATATCCCAACAATAGGGCATAATTCTGTTAGTAAATTGATTGATCATGGAAAAATAATCACAAATAATTCAAAAGTATTTCAATATAAAATTATTACATTGAAAATAAAGATGGGATTTCAGATGCTTGATGGTGATACTGAATGATTATGAAAATGGTTAGTGGTAGGTAATGATAGTCTTTCACCAATAATGAATAATTTGGATCATAAAAGGGATAATTTTACAAGGAAAAGCATAGGTAATTCAGATGGAATACAACTAAAAACTATTACATTTAAAATAATGGAGTAATTTTTGAATAATGTAGGCTATAAAACAGATGATTAAAATGATTTATTGAGAGATAAAGAAATTCACTCATAAATAAGGAATAATTTTTATATGAGAGGGTTTTATTATGAAAAAATGGAAGAATAATTACATGGAATTAAAAAGGGGTTATTGAAAATAATACATGAATCAAATGGGGGAGGAGGAGAATATATAGCCTTTTATATAGCTTCTCAGAGAATTGGGTGGACTCCATGAACCATTGGAACTCATTAAGATGTGGATTATAAGGGATATTGAATATAACATCATTTTAAATTCTTTTTTGGTTTATATTAATGATATAATGGGTTTGATGTATCTCTCTTTATAGGAGAAAAATGGTATTTATCATGGATTCTAATGTTAGGTAAGGTGTAATAATGATATCACATGGGAGACTAATTGATTCTGTTAGTTAGGTAAATTTGGTGATGAAATGGTATATGAGACATCTATGTATATCATTAAGAACAAGAAATTATTTAGAGAAGGTGTAAGTGTGATATTATTTATATAAATTAATAGATACCTTAATTACCTTTTTTACACATATAATTTTGATTAAAAATAAATTGTGCAAGTTATCTTATCACTAAAAATATTATATGAACCTTATTAAAAATATTGATGGGATGAATCGAAATACAGTCTTGACATAACCTAATTCAACGAATAAATATGAGGAATATAACATTCAATTTAAAATATATAATTTTATGAAAAATTATAGTTTTATAAAATAATGTTTTAATCATTATGTGTTCTTAATATTATTTAACATTAAATTAAAATAACTGTTAATTTATTTGATTATATTTTCCCACATCATATTATTTTCATTTTTATGAGATATAAATTAAAACTATTTTTAAAAAATTATAATTTTTTAATATAATAATATATAATTACTTAAAGAAATTTTATGAAAACAAATCATCCAAGTATAAAATTAATTTATTTCATACTTAGTAAAAACTATTTGATGGATTTTATCATATTTTATACTAAATCTTGTTTAATATGTTTATTTCAATACCTATTTAATAATAATTTTATAAAGTGGATAGAAAATAAAAATGTATATTTTTAGAAAAAAATTTATACATAAAATTATAAATTATAAATTTAGCTATAATAATTGAATTTTATTAATTAATTAACATTTTTTTGTTATATATAAATACTGTAACATAATTATTCTTATTTATACCTAAAAATCCAAAAACAACTTTACATTGGTTATATTAATATTAATAAATGGTTTTGTGGTTGTTTATCCTTTGGTGATGCATGTGGATAATGTTAAAAGTCACATAATAGTTATATAATGGATATATATATTTTTTAAAATATTAAGGTAAAATAGTTATTAATGTGATGGTTATGTGGTATTATACTTACTCAATATCATTTTTATGAATACCCTTCAATGATGTTTACAAATATTCATTTTACAAATTTTTATATCATCTCTTTAAAAAGGTTTTGATTAATTAATTTTATATTAAATCCAATTTAATCCAATAGTATATGATTCACCCCAAAAAAATTAAATATGTACCATAACATGGAATAATCCATATGTATGAGCATCATTTCAACATGACCCAGGACATGAACACAAATTTTTATTTTTCATCACAACCATGAACTCTAACAATGGAATTCATTTGTTAACAAATCTAAACTAGGATTGAAATATTTCACCACTATAATAAGGTTGATTCCCTAAATATCCTCCACACCTTAAATAATACATATTTAACATTTATTTTCAAAACATAAAAAAACCCATGTGGTTTATCAATCTCAACATTTTGATTTTGTTACAAAATATCAACACTTAATAAAAATGGTGTTTTCTTTGTTAATGATATACCATTGGACCAAATGTAATTACATTTTTTGATAACCCTAAATTTTAGGGACTTCAAAAATATTCTTACATCAATATATGGATCTCCAATTTATTCTGATACTCCCCTTTTCAAAGGGGTAAACTCTTGAACTCCACTTTTTCATTATAAGATAGGAGTTCTTCCTCATGGGAATCTACCCTTCATCTAAGAGAAACATCATAAAAATTCTACCCCTCTATTGGGAGGGTTAAATCATCTTGTCCCCCTATCGTGATATAGAATAAATCATAATTTTATTTTATCTTCCTCCTTTTTATAGGATGACTTCATCTTCTATTGATTTAACCACATGTTCATAATACATTATCTATTATTTTTACATGTTACAATTCCTTATTTGGATTTTTGGATTCCATAACAATATAACTCATAAAATTAATATCCATGTTATTCATTTTATCTGATAAAACTCAAAACACTATGCATATATAAATTGAACAGCTATAATTTGAGTACTTTTGAAATCCTATAAGCCTAATGAGCCTCTGGTGGATGTAGAAAATATATGTTTTTGTAATAATCATTATAGTTTTCCATGCCACTCACTCATTTTTAAATTGAAACAAATTCTTACAAAATACTTTCATTATCTCATAAAACAACAAAATACTGATCTCACAACACATTCACACCACACTATTATTAGATATGTAAGAAAAAATCATAATGTAATAACATATGATTTTATTAAATCAATTAAATCCACATGATAAAATATAACACCTGATACAATATTAGATTCTAGTATATCCAATGATTCACATGTCACTTACAAATTTTATAAGGATAAAAGCACTTAATAATTAAGTATAACCATCCATTAAACATCAAAATCATCATATTTATATTTTATTCACATATGGGTAACCCATTTTTTTGAATAAAAATCTCCTACTATAAAGATTTTATTATCCTAAAATTTGTGGATACTAATTGTTAAACTAATTAAAAGTAAACATGAAAATCCTGTTATGTTGTTGTTGTGGCATTCAATATTTATAGTTCCTTTGAGTGGAATGGTTTCAGTAATTTTATTTCATATTCTAATGTTTTTATTCTAATTCACCATGATACCATTAATAGCCATAAATATGTCATAAATAGCTTTATACTCACTATTCATGACCTTTCACATGAAATTTTCAAATTCATTAGTAAAAATCACTTCATTTAGTTTTATTATATAGTTTTTATTATGAATTTTTCTTGAAACACAAGTATTATCTAGATATGGCTGATACATGAGGCATTCCTTTTACTCCACTTATGGTTATTAATTCATGCAGTTTACATGTTTCATTGAAAAAACCTTTATGAAATTGTCTCAAGCACTTATAGAAATACATCCACATGGATTTTATCTCTCCTAAACTTGTATATATATACCAACATGTTTATAAATAGATTGTTGAATGTGTATAGGGGTACCTCACTTTTCCTAAGAGGATGAATGTGGATGTCCGTGATAATCCTACCCTTTATTTTGACACTTTCTTTTCCCTTTCCAGGATCTAGAGCACGGAATTTACAGACCTCTTAAACAAAATCCTATATATATTGATCTTATTTTTAGGCCTACTTATATATTTCCATTCCTTTGGATTATATTTGATTGACGAAACTAACACACATTTCTTCTTGGATGACAGAACGTTTTTCCTTGTATAATGGTTTTATAAAACTGTCGAATTAATTCCACCTATGAATGCATCATGTTACAATGAAAATTGATTTGATCATTTCCTAGGATACCTTCTAAAATGGTCGAAACATCAATTTTTATAAATATATTTTATTATAGTGAGTTTTTTTTCCAACTAGGCATGTATCTTCCTTTATTTCCATGAGATACATACCAAACTTCATCTTCTTGGTGGGGTATTCAACTCGTGGTCCCCTACCTTACTCAAATCTATAGAAAATACATTCAGTTGTTACTACACTATACTTCAATTTTTGCATGTGTACTGATTTGAGTGGGAACATTTTTATTCATGATTCAACCTTTATTAATCTTATAAATCATACTCTAAAAATAAAAACATGGTTTCTATCAATATTACATTTTTCCCTGAGAATCACTCTCCTAATATTTCCCAATTGGGGAGGTCTCATAGGGAAATTCCATGAATTATTCATGATAAATTGACTATTCAATTCATAAGGGTTATTACATATAAATATTCTCCCAGTGAAGTTATACCATTGGAGATCACCCAATATATATAATGTTATTTTAGTTTCATTCATTCACCAGTGGGCCCTTAGGATTACAAATATGTAGTCGTGTAATGTTTAAATCTTAAAAATCATATCACTATAGAGACAAATTAATTTATGTATTTCTCATGATTGTGATTCCAAGAATCAATTTCATATTTCATGATTTTATATCTATAATTATTTTTGATGATTTAATATTTGATATATACCATTCTCCATTTGTTTGGGCTTCCTTAGAGGTCGTCACATTCTTCTAGTTTCCCTTTGAGGCATAGAACATTGTATTATGTTACATGATCTTCTTATATTTATTTTTTATATGGGTTTCTATCTAATTTATAATTGATGCATGCACTATTTCATATTATCAATATTTTTCATTATATATTTTGAGTGTAATGATTCTTACCATCAATTCATTTTCATTGGAAATATTATTTTTGATTTCTTGGGAAATTTATTAAAAAAATCATCATTCTATTTAATTATCTTCATTATGTAGACCATAAAATAAATCTAATATATTTTTATATTTTTTATTTTATGTTTCCAAAGATTAAGTTATTTTATAATACACTACATTGATGATTTTACATTGATCTACCCATTCATTTTTTTTATTACATCTCATCATGGGTGGGGCACGAACTCTTCCTGAGTTAGAAACATGATTCTTTTCCACTTCTTAACCAATACCACATCTCCATAATAAATCTATAAGAGACTTAAAACATTCTAAGAAATATTATCTCTAAAAACTAGTGTAAGAATCAATGAAAATCCAAATTTATTTAAATGGTTACATTTATTTATGATTTGATCTTATTATTTGAATACTTATTATTTTCCATTTACATAATGCATTCTCCACCAACATTAATAAGTGATTATTTGGAATATATTATCTAAAAGTATATTTATTTTATTCATATATCATGGTAAAATTTATGGAACCAATTTATGTGAATAGATATTATTTTAAAGAATCATTTTATGAAGTCTAAATTGTATAATCAATGTCTATGTTTCTTTGATTTTTTTCAATTTTATCTCCATTAAAACTCATAAAAATAGTTCTTTCTTATAAAATTTCTCTGGTTACATTAATGGAATCCATGAAATCATTTTTCCCAACTTCATAATTTTATAACATTTTTTTAAAAAATATCTATGTTATTTACAACAATTATTCATGAACTAAGAAAATGTTTCCTTTGGTTCCACAAATAATCCAAACTATTGGCCTTGAGGAATCTTTTTTGGTCCCCATGGAATCTAATAGGGATTTTTAATCAAGGGAGAACCATTTAAACCATTTTGTACCAATTTTCTAATATATCTCATTGGAATTTTTTCCCACATAGGTAGGAACTATTCTAAAACCACCTCTTGATTTCATCTTAAAAATACAATAAAATTTATTGAATATTTTCAACGGTTTATTTTACCCACTTCACAAGAGTGATCCATGCATAAATTAATGAATTTTCACATGAAATATTGATCATAATTTTTCCACCACTATGAAAAAATTCATACAGTGGGATATTGAAAATATGTTGATTAACAATAATATTCTACGATCACTAATTTTTGGGGTTTAGTAAGTGAAACACCTTCCTAGGGTCACTATAACTATAATGGCCTTGGGTTAGTTCATTACCACCTTAATAACATAACCCACATTTCATTAATAATTTATCACCTTTTGAAGAGATAAAGCACATATTTTATAGATATATAGACTTCTCGTCATTAAACAACACTTTCATCAGTGAGTGAAACATTAATTATATATTGATTCGATTTTTTTCTCTCCATGGGCAATTTCCTCAATGAAATGATGTGAACTCCTACTTAAGAAATAAACATATTCCTATTTATAATTTTATTTATGAATTTCATTATTCTACATCAGTATAGAATGAGTCTATAATTCATTTATTAATGAAAAACCGTCTATATATAATTCTATAGGAATGAAATTTCTACTTATTAGTTCATAGTTCATCATACTTTGACATATAGGTCTTTATGAAAATATTGTAGGACCCATGACGCTCCAAAAAATGGAACAAGATACTCCCTAGCCCTTAAAATTGGGTTATTAGGCTCTTAATTAGGCCACTCAACTCAGACGAGTAACATGAATATCTCCCCTAGACAACTAAGGATTTATTTCACCTCTATAGAGAATCGATTCTGGGGCTGATAGGCATTTAACCAACCAGGGAGATTCTCTGGTACCACTACGCATTGAAGGTAAAGAGGCCCACACTAGATGTCAGTGGGATGATGATTTAAAAAATTTAATCACTGGGATTATAGAACGTGTTGTAGCTGACGATTGGAACCCCAGTACATTCTAAGGATCATGTATAAAATAAAAGATCACAAAAAATAAAAATGTAAACATTCCTTTAAAATTTTTAATGTGCGGTAGATAGAAACTAGTTATCAGTGGTCGTTTCTTGATGGACCCATAGTAGGAGACCTCTAGACCATCCCCATGTGCTTAAAAATTCCATGAGAGTATTGATTATTGAATTTCATGTGCTATCATGGTGATCTTATGATATCTTCAACATCCCGACGATCACCGCATTGAGATGCCTTTGATGCTTGACAGAGATCTTGATGCGAGCTCCTGGATCAAGAGTCCCTCTCTCTATAGAAAAGGATGAGAGAGAGGATATGGTTTTCAATTCATGATTATAAAGGACCTTGAGCCTCTCTCCACTTATTTATAATGGATTAGAAAACAACTGGATGGGTTCCCCGACCCCTGTTAATTAAAAGTCCACTAAATATATAATTATTATAAAATAAACTATTCCAATATTATTTTATTATTTTATCATATACTTATGATATATAGAATATATTTTACCTGAAAAACCTAAGTTTTTTAACTTGAATCGCCATTCCCTCTTAATATTAAATGATCCAAGTATATTAAAATAATATTCCTTTGATAAATATTTTCTAATATTTATTTAACATGTAAATACATTAAATAAATTCAATCCAATTATACATAACTTTAATAATAATGAATTTATTTATTCATTTTGTGATCTATACCTTGAACAACACTCTGACCCCATGGTGGTTCCCACCATGTCCAATATACATAGTCAAATGAATAGGGAAGATTTTGGAATACGCTATTGTCTGTGACCCTCTAGGCCCTTATCTCGATAGTAGTGAATAAAATCCATAGACCAAAGGTGGAGTGTGGCAAGCCATCAAATCCACTAAAGATATAATGTTTTTTATATCAATGATAACCAACTTACGAACACATAATTTGTACTATAATCTTATTGTCTTTAAATATCTAATAATGTAGAACACACACATGTTTAATTTCCCTCTTTATTTATTTATTATTTGTTAATATAACAAGAGGGGTTTACCTTTCTTCTACTTTGGACAAAGAATTATGAAGGTATTACCACCCTGATCAACTAGGACTGAGATTTATAACTTCCTTAAGTTGGAAGTGACAAATCCTTTTCACAACCATTCAACTAATGTCATATGACCAATGACACACCCAACACAATCTACCTCACAATGATTAAATTACCATGGGTTTTTCATTGCATTAAAGTAAACAATCAAATGGTATACACTGTTAATGATCTAAAGTTAGGAGACCAATACACATGTCTATAGATAGAAACAACCAATAAAACCCAAAACATACGATGTTCCTATTATTGAGTCTTTCCTCATGATCTCACTACTAGAGATCACCAAGTTATAACTTCATGAGAAGAAGTCTCAATGCTTATGTGCCCCCAGAACCTAATAGTCAAACATATAAAGTGTCCAGTATATATGATATAACTAGTCCATATGACATTTTTTTAAGATTAATGTCATTGAATCTAGAGGTTCTCATTATATAGTGGGATCTTCAATGAAAATTTGATACGATAATTAATCTATGGAAATTACCATTAAGTAGTTGATGAAAAAATACATACACTATAATCTTAATGTATCATCATGTATATCTATCATTACACATGATATGGTAATCAAAAGTACTCAAAAGTTAGTTATAGGGAACCCACTATTTCAACATTCCCATTGTCACTAGAGCCAAATTTTTAACTATACTTTTTAGCTACTCATATGCTCAAGATCATAGTTCTATTGAGTAATGACTTTAGTTTTTGGGTATGAAATGTTTCTGCAGCATAAATGTTATACTATATGTGACCTCATCTCCTTGAGTATAACTTCTCAAGAGATGGTATCCCTAAGTATACACCTTTTTCCACTTTCATAACTTGACATCTTGTATAGTAAGATTATCATAATTTGCATTATGATAATTATTTACTTACTAGGTTCAATTGCAATAATTGGAACAACTCATTGCGTTTAACTACTTTGTAGCTTCCTCAGAAGCTACAACATACTCAGTATTTCAAAGCATGTCTACCAATGGATTTTATGAGCTTGAATTTCTTAACAACTTATCCTTACTGTGATAATAGATCACATTGATCATATGAATACTGGTTTGTGTACCCTCAAGATAGTATCATTTCTTCTCCACTTACCTAGTATATCTCTTTTGTAATTTCCCTAGTACAATCAGAGTGTGTTGACTAATTTTCTTGCAGTGATCCTAGATAGAATTGATATCTTCCTACTATTAAGTACATCCTAGCAATTTTAATTGTTTTACATACCACAGAACACGTGATTGATCCATTTCTAAAGCATATGGGACTCAATTCACAACTTAATCTTCTCCTATATCATTGCAAGTCTTACTTGGAGAGATTATTCCATGTGACATTAACAACTATCCTTCCCCAAAACTATTCCAACTTGTATTTTCAATACTATGTCATTATATGTACAATTGACTAGGTCCAAGAAACCATTATATCTACCTCAGTAGATCCGATTCCCTAGAACTTAGGTTTCTACTTTAATTCAGTCACTAGATAATTACATTCATATTGGTCTTAAAAACTGTTAGACCAATAACATTTTTCCATATACTGCCAAACATATTTCTGTTGGTAAAATATGGAACTCCCACTAACCTCTAGTAGACACATGGAAATGATTCATTTCATATGAATTATTTAATATTTTATTGCTTACTTTAATCCTAAACTGGATATAAGTAACTTGAAACTCGTATTGGCATCCAATGGTTTCATTATCCCTTTCTAGTTGCATCATATAGACACATTCCATGAATTTTGATCTTGACATCCAATGTCCAATTTAATGATCATAGAAGTTAGTTATGACAAGTAAAATTCTAATGGATTTAGGCATAATGACATGGTATAACCAATCGATCCTTATTGGTACCACACTTGTACCATCCATGTATCATCTCTCTTGAATACCTACAACATTATTCATAATAATAAACCCCTTTGAAATTTAAAACATTGAATCCATTATTGAATTTTATTTGGTCTTTTCAATCGTAGCTAAATCCCATATAGTGATTACTTGTATGTATTATTATTCACAATGAATACTTTATCACCAATTGTAGTGAATTCAGAACCATCATGATGGTTTAAAACCTTCCTATGTAGTATATGTCACTAGAACATTCATCCTCCACATGTAGTTGTGGAACTTGTTCCTATGCCAACCATTGGGGAATCTTAAGCATTGAATAAATTCAAGTTAATCCATCTCCCACAATCTCTAATAGATATTTTCACCGTTATATAGAAATGTATCCTAACACTTGACTACCACTTTTCTATCTTAGGGATTTATGTAATATCCTATGAATCGTTTTGGGTTATTACTGTAGATTCATAATGTGTGTAACTTGATGCATGTTTGTTTATATCCTAACAAAATCTTTTCATATAAACAAATATCATATGGAATAATGTATTTCCATTATACTATAACATGTATGATATCCATTTTTCATTTTTAGTAGGCATATTAGTAATGCGATTTCAATATTAATTGAAATGCACGTCTTAAAATATAATGGATGTTCCTGAAAGTGTAACATTGATACTACTTACATCATAAATATGATGTATAAATTGTGAATTACACTATGATATATTTTTTTAATCAATTTTAACATGTAAGACCTATAAAATATCCTCCATATTGTCATCAATACCATGATTTAGAGATGGTAATGTGCATTTTGGAATTACTCCATGCAACATTATCGTGATTGATGAATGCTTGGTCAATATATTTTTCGGAATACCGATATTAAGCAACTCATATATTCTAACCATGCATATAATTCACTATCACATTCCTTAATAACTTAAAGTAATCTTATTATGTACCTTTTACCACTATATTTCCCTTCTAATAGTTCGTATTCTATTTTTGATCTATCTCTACAAGCCTTGTGGCATACCTTTATTTCTTATGGTTTCTTTTTATGAAATAAATACATTGATAATACTGATGGTGAATAGTTGTGTCATGCCTAAAAACTAAACTGGATAGAAAATTGATTTATTATTTTATTTTTTCATGAAAAATAATTAACTTTCCATAACTGGGTAAATGTCTTACATTTTTATATTCATCAGTTGTGTCCTATGATTCATGTATCACTTAACTGTTGGTTTAGTATGTTACACCATAAACATCATTCATTCCTAAACATCAATGATGTATTCCTATGTCCAAAGAGAGTGTGAGAAAAAAAATTTAGTAACACACAACAACTTGTTCAACTATAATCAAACACACTGCAATTATATGTTTTGTGATTCTCACTTCTAACTTAGGAATCACCCTTTCTCAGCTTCTTGGAGAAGACACCTTATATGTTGTAATATTTTAATACTTACATGGTTACTATATTTAAATAAAAAAATGCGAAAAAAAAATATTGTATTTAATACCCAATAATTATGTTAGAAACAATACATTTATTTGACGAATATGCACTAAATAAGAAGTGAGTTCTTCCTTATTCAATTTAGTTCATTGAATTTTAATCTTCCATAAATTCATTTCATAATATGCGATTATAATAACCTTATATTTAAATAACTAACAATTATTCAGTGAAGGACAATATGATGGTTCCTTTGGCGTAACTATCTATTCTCCTTTTCACCTTGTATTCCAATTTATTCACCATAAGATCAAAAATTATAATTTATTTAATTTCCTTATTTCTTGGAGAACCTTACCTAAATATGAAATGAAGCATTTAATCCATACATTTTGTCAGTATCCTTATGTTAAACTAGAGTAATTTGGTGAAAAGGTATAAGAATGGGGTGCCATGAAATAGAATCCTCTTCTTTTCATGTTTACACAAATCCAGTGTAATCATCACATTCAAATCTTGCTTCACTTTATCCATGTAAACACTTTAGTGATGAGACTATATGTGATATCATTCATGATCTGATGTTGTATCAACAACAAAATCAGTTGTTGATGATTTCATTTTGACAAAACCATCATATGCTCAATACATGAGTCTCCTGTAAGCATTTTTACACCCATGCCCCCCGAGGTGGCTTAACGGGTTGGGAAACCAACATCTTGAATTTCATATAATTTACTAATATGAGGAAGCGCCTCTACTTCACTTGGAAATTATTTCTAGTTTTGAAATTAACTTTTTCCAAAATTTATTGCAGTTTTTTTTATGTTATTATTATCTATTTTTCTATAAAACTAATCTTTAGATTCTATGTACTTTTATGTTGATTATTGAATTAGAAATTATTGATTAATTTAATCATTAAATGTCTAAAACTTTTTTATTGAATTATAGGAACCCTCTATGATAGAATAGTAATACTATATCTCTTGATTATTCTTATGAAAGGATACTTATACCTACCCTTATAGTCTACAAGCTTTGGATACACCAATACTCGGAGAGTTCAAGGTAATATTTTTGCTGGCCAACCACATTAACTTGTAGTTCCTTGATCTATTGATTGAAGTACCATATTCTAAACTCATAAAATTATTTACTCAACAAATTCTTATAAAATTACAAAAATCCAGCTTTGGCTACTTCTTTTCTACAATTTTAGTAATGTAAACCCAACACTCTCATAATAAATCACTAGTTGTAAGAGGCACCATCAGCATTGGTATGACCGTCACCCAAAACACATGGTTTTGTTAAAACTTTAAGGATAGAAGGCAGTAATGAATTAATATTTATTTAAGGTTTTTTTGTGTTTTTCTCTTAATGAATGTAATTTCATTTTTATTAATCTTGTTCATCTATATTTTCATGCTCCCAACTGAACATTAATATAAAAAAATCATCACTTATTTATTCATTTTATTATTTATTATTTTATGTATTTTCCCAATTTTATAAAATTCATAATTCAATAAATAAATGAATAAAGGTAATATACTACCAGACTAGTCTTAAGAATCTAAAACGATATATGAGCATCATACCTAAGTCATAGCTTGACTATTGATGCAACTCACCCCCATATTGTATGTCTAATTCTCATTTAGAGTATCTCCTTGTCTTTTTAGGGTCAATGTCACATCTTTCATCATCTTGGTCAATACACACCACCTCATCTTGGTGATATTAACATTGTACACCATCTTCATCCAAATATGCGGATGGGAATGTATGTTATATATGTGCAGATAATTCCATAGAGTGGATGTGGTGGAATGAATATTTGAATAATAATATTGTAAGGTATCTGTTTGGGTTTGATGGAGAAGGGTATTAGGGGCTTATTTTTGGTTCTCTATTGAGACAAGTGATATCTTTGGCATTAAGATGATTCTTAGAGGATATCATAGTGGTTTTATCGATGATGTGTTGTGGGTGTTGTTGATCTCAAGAATGGTTTGAAATGAAGAAGATGTTATGATTGTGAATTTTATCTCGAGTCAAGGAATGTACTATTTTCTGCATATCAAGATCATGTAGGTATTCTATATGTGTGAAGGCATTATGTCCAAGTAGAGGGGTTATATATCAATAGAACAATTTGGGTGCCAAAAGAGTGAGTCGACAAGAATACCCCAACTTAGTTGTGTCAAAGGGAATAGATGTGGTGTGATTTAAGCCTCCTCCAATTAATTATGTAATGATATATATGTCCCGATAATGAGAATGGGATTTTAGGAATAACCATGTGGTCCTTAGTTGATATATGAATATTGAATGTGTGACCAATCTAGGTAGTTTCATCAGTAAGACTAAAAGTCAGAGTGTGGAGTTCCCATGGAAATTTAGGCATGGTGAGTTCTGAATGCATATGGTAATCTGTGATGGTTGAGTTGAGATTGTATTGGTCTCTTTCTAGAGGATGAATTATATCATTATAGGATTTTTTTGGTAAAAATATATCATTTGGGGGAGAAATATTTCAGAAAAGTAATAGATTAATGAATTGATTGATTTTTTTAGTTTGATGGAGTCACAAAGGATCTATATTGGTGTATCAGTGTTGGTGACTAGTATAGGATTATGTTTTGACCAGTTGAGAACCTTATTAGTAGGGTTATTTATGGGATTAACATTGTATCCTAAAAAAAGGGCTGATTCTGTTGGCCCTCAAGTTTTAGACTGATGTAGGTTGGTAAATGTCGTTAGAATCTACATGACCCTTCAGTGATGTCGGGCTAGGGTCACTATTATAATTTTGGAATCTCAGTGATAAGGTTCAAAATAGTTTTGTTCATGAGCTTCAGATAGGAATGAATCTAAGGTGTTATAATTGGATTTCCTACTATAGTGTAATTATTTTTCATATCTTCTTGTGTGGTTGTTCAGTGATTCTACCTAAAATTTTCTATTTTGTTGATATTGGTAGTGATGAGTTAATTTTGATTCAACCTAGAGGAACATCAGGTTTTTTATTATGGATCTAATTGGGGGAAACATTTTGGGTAGGATTGTTTCCTTGGACTGAGTTTTGTCATAGAATGATTGATTTCAGGGAGAAACATGGAATATGGAAGTTGATAGGTTGGATGGTGTCCCAACCTTTGGCCATGGAGTCTTAGAGGTACTTTGAAAGTGTCACTTGGGGATATGTTTTATACAGTGGGGAGGTTCTATGATCCCATAATTTAGTGGATGTACGTCCATATTAAAATTTTATATGATATTTATTTATTATAGATATTGATGTGGTTATAGGGTGTATGGTATTTTTTTGGTGTGATCAAGGGGTATAGGACATGAAAGGGTAAAAAAGTCCAAATAGTGTGCAATACACGGTTGGAACATGGTTAGTTGAAACCATGCCCCTAGCCAAGGAAAACATGTGGGAAGACCTCATTTTGAATAGAGGTAGGGACACAGTCACCATAAAATTTACAAAACCATGCAAGTACATCCAGGAAACCGTGCATCTTGGACCCTCTTGGATAGAGGGTTATGTATGGTTGGGGCACAGTTTGGCCAATAGTATGGACAAACTGTGCGACCCTTAAAAAGTGGGAAATTCCCATTTCCCCAAGATTCAATTTCTTTCTCCCCCAAATTTCTCTCGCATTCAACCCCCTAAATATAGGGTAATGAAACGAGACCCCCTCATCTTATAAGGGTTATTCACCATAAATTCTTAGTCATTTGGAGTGTCGTGGTGCATCAATCGATGATCCAAGTAAGTCATTGACACTATTTCCTTCCATTTTTTGGAAGAGTCATAGTGTGTGGATTCCAATCATTATAAATCCATAAAACTTTATATATACAAGAAGTATATTTAATGGGGATTTAATAGTTGTTTGAGTTCAAATCAAGGGAAATGTTTAAGCGAGTAGTTGTTTATGTTCATGGTGTAGGTGGCGTTTAAGTTTTTTATCATAGTATTTATGTTTTATATGTGTATGGTGTTGTTCCAATATACCTCCTTGTTGAGTATTAATTTATATGACTATATAAATCTATTTAATCATTGTTTTGATCTGTGACACCCTTCACGAACCCCATTAGGTTTGTTACTGATTTGATACCAAACCTAGGGTGACCTTTGTGGTATAAAAACACCAAAAAATGGTGAAATGAGTGGGGAAACCTTAATATTAGGTTAATATGGAAACCAATGGGCTATGAATTGTATTTGGGTATGGGATCTTGGTTACTAGGATGACCTGTATTCTTCCATGTTAGTTTCTTAAGTTCCCAAGAGGTTTTTTGAATTTCTTAAATGATGTCTTCTAGGACTTGACCCAACCATGGTTTTCATCGAAGGAATTGGTGTTTTGATAGTGATTAAGGATTTTAAAGGAGAAATTTACCTCAAAATGAAATGAAAAGTTGACCTTATTAATGGATTTTAAATGATGATTTTAAATGGGGGGTCTGGTCTATTTCTTTTGAAAAATTATTAATGATTACTTGATAATGGGATAAAATCCTTGGGGAATGTTTCAGCTTTTTTAATGAGAAATAACCAAATTTTAATGGGTGGCTTCAAGATTATTATAATTTAGTAATTTAGTTTGTGTGATAAAATTTAATTTTCAAGTGATTTTATTGTTAGTTGTTGTCTAGTGGATAATATAACACAAGTGTTTTTTTTGAATTATAGACTACTTATTAATGGGTAAAGGCTTGTAAGTAGGGTATGTATGAGGAGTTATGATTGAAAATGATAAATGTGTCTAATGTTTATGATTTGTGTTTGGTAAATGTGTTATGGTTTAAAAAAATGTGAACATGGATAGGTGTTATACAAACTACTATCATGGCGTCCTAGGCCCTCAAGTCAGGTTGGATTTTGGCTCTTAGCTCACCCTAATAAGGAATGAGTTAGGGATTCGGACAGAGGCTATGAGACCCTAACAATTTAATTTGATGATATTACTGTAACTAAGGCTAGAAGACTTGTGTTATGTAATGTATGGTTGGGATGTCGAAATGAGGCTCTATGCTTCCCAATATCTGGACATGGTGTGGTTTGGGAAGTCTGACTTAGGCTCTATGATTCCCAGAAAAATGTTCATGGATTTATTATATTACTGAGGAAATGAGGTATGTTAATAAGTTGTTATTAGTGAATTCCATTGTGATGAAATGTATGTGACCCCTTCATTTTATAAACTAGGCCCCCGATATTACTAGAGTTCGTTCTTATTGATTGGCTATCATTATGGAACATAGTTGATTACATTATTATTTTTTATTTTTAAATGTTAAAAATAATTCCTTCACCCCTTATTTATTTATTAAATTTTATTATCTTTTGTACTGTAATTTATATTCTAACTATTGATTTAGTCATCGTTGGTGGTATAAAAATGTGTTGTACTTACACCGTACTTGGACTTCCATGTCACATGGGTAACCGAGACAATGATACTTTTTTCTGATACAAGATCAGGACTAGAACCTGGTGTATGTAAATGCATGGGATGATGTGTTAGAGAATGGTAGGTCAGGACTGAGTAGGGTCTTAAGGACTTATTCAATGAATTTTTGTATTTTTTGTTTTGTATTTAATTTTTATGCATGCCTCCCATATATAGTATACAAATCATTGTTGTATTAGGTCGTATCTTATTATAAATATAATTTCTCACATTCTATCCATTTATTTTTTCCTGATAGTTACTATATCGATTGAAATTATTTTTATGTTGAATTACTCTAACAACCAGGAATAGTGTCCCTAATGTTTCTTTAAAGACTCACACAACTATTTTGAAGCCTCTAGAATATGGGGAGGTGTTCATGAGGTAATGTGATGAACATGCTCAGGGGACCAGATATAGTAGACATAGTGTGGACTAAATCGCACCATATATTTTAAAAAAAATCCACAATTATTAAGATGATCTAAAAAACAACATCAAAAAAATTTATTATAGTTAAGATGAATAAAACATAATATTTTTTCAAACATTTTCCCATATAAATGAAACCATATTTACAAAAATCTATTACAAACCAAAAAGAGTAATAAAAAAAATAATGGTGATGGAGAGGATGGTACACTATATAACCAAAATAGTTTAATGATCTTAGGTGAAAAATGCCACTTCCACCTTTTTCCTCTCAAGTCACATATTAAGTCCACAACACCCAATTTTCCAAAAGATAGTGGTATGTGAAAACCCCAGTAACAAAAACCTTTCAAACATAAAAAATACAAGAAGACTATATACCCATCAACAAGGGTATGTATGGTATGAGAAAAAGGCTAATAGGATATAACCATTAGTCATTTCAATTCAATTTATAATGAAACTAAGTACACTAGTTGGAAAATAGTAGAAACATATTTTTTTCATTTCTCTTAAACAAGGTAGGAAAAAAAATTAAAAAAAACATTATATCTATTTTTAAAACATATTATTTATAAAAAATACCATAAAAAACATTACCAATGTTAAAAAATTTCAAATTCCAAACAACAACCTTTGTAACAATTTTCAATTTTGGAAATGAGGTTAAAAAAACCATTAAATCTAATTTATATTTTATAAATACCCAATAAAAGGGTGTTATAAATTTTTAATATACCTGATTTGCAATAGATATAATTTAAGAAAAATAATTTTGTCAAATTTTAAATCGTTAACAAAAACACTACTCAAATATGAGTATAGAAAAAAATTAATGGGTTTTAAAAAAATACTTGGAAATTAAAAATGAAATTAAATAAATTAAAGTGTAAAAACAAGTCAATATCCAGATAAATTAATAAAATTGGTTACAAACATAAAAAAAATCTATCTAAGAAAAAATAAATATAATCCAATAATGTAAAATGATACGTCATATATAATAGGTATCTTGATTCTACACCTTAGATACTAATCTATCATGTACATGATGTGTATAAGCTGAACCAATGTTTGAAGGTTAATTGTCAAAAAAAACACCACCTTAATTAATGTCAAACTTGTATCATTGGTGAAACTTCCACTAGATAGATCATAACATTTAACTATGGCCTTCTATCAAGAAAACAACTCAATTCTATTATATCGAATGTCCCATTACTACGTAAATAGTAGAAGCAGGATCTTCATGTTCTTGAAGATTTAGTTGGAGAAATATTAAGATAATTTCTATAAAGTGACAACAACATTCACCAAAAACTATAAAAAAATATGGATACCATCTCAAACAGAGACCCTATAATAATTATACAGCTTTCCTAAAAACATAAGCATGAAACTCAATTCATTTAACCACAATTCATGCATACAAGCATTAATAAATATGTAAAAATGGAGATCGACATGGGTGGGATCATAATTCGATAAAATCCATCATTCACAAAATATTCCAAAATTACGTTTAACTAAAAATCATGAAACACACATGTTGAAATTACTTTTTAAATCTAATATTGAAAATTATTGTTTAAATATAAGGCAACACTCAATGAAACAAAATTATAAACTCAATAAACTCATGAAAATAACTAAAAAATATCACAAATAAAAAGTCTCCATTTAAAAAAGGAATCCCCCTTACACAATGGAAGAACCCTCCTTAAAAAATGATATGGTGTTAAATCATAAATACATCATGCTATAAAAATCATCCTTAACCAAGGAAAACCGCAATTAATCATTTTTCATTAAAAATACATTATTATGATTTTATCATAAACTATTAATGAAAAACATATCATTTGAACTAAATGTGTCATTTAACAATGGAATTCATCCATTTTTAAAAGGAAAAACTAAACAAACACAGAAATATTTTGGAAACCAATATTTATATATCATTTATTGTCTTATATTAGTTCAAAAACACTTTTTGAATGTAATGAAATAAATTAAATATTCTATAAAATGGAATGAAATATAATCAACTACCTCCCAAGGATAAACAACCCTAACCACAATGGAAGTCACTAGAATTTTTCCCCTATTATGGATCACAACCCTACAGACCAAAATAAAAAATTTATAAAACCCCAATATATGAAAAAAAACAAACCATGGCCACAAGGGTTATAGAAGGTTATTTAAATTGGAGGAAACATATACGAGATGAAAGTAGAATCCATAATCACATTATGGAAGTAAGGTACCATGATGAATTCCCTCCAAATCAAACATAGATGTGATTTTAATAGAAATTGAGTCCAATAAGTTTTTCTAAGGTCAGTTGAAATTAAATGGGAAATACAATGATGGATCCCCAAAAAACAGACATGAAAATACTTTCTTTAGGGAAATCATTAAAGCATTATAATATAAGAAAACATTGTCACATGAGTCAGAAGTAAGAGAATTTACATTTATCTCTTTGATGAATATTGATAATTTCTCTTGTAGTGATTGAATGGTGAGTGTAAAGTATCTTCAGTGGATCAAATATTTGTAAGGTAGTCGGAAAGATGGTTGGCTTCACGATAGACGTATGTTATGATATAATGCATTGAAGTTAGACCGTCAGGACACATTATCAATTTCGATGTAAGATTATAAGCAAGATGAATCTGAACCATTCTCACTGTTTGCACAATAGTGGATGAGTCACTTTCAAACTACATTATATTCCAATTATGTTGTTGAGTAACTTATATTGCCTTGATGAGAGCCATATTTTAATCTTAAAGAGAAGTAGAATGTCTGCATGAGCCATGAATTCCGTTTAAGAAGTATCTATTATGATCTCTGAAGTAAATCCCATAACCAACAGGTCATGGATTTCCTTTCTAAGAGCCATCCAAATTGCATTTAATCTATCATGCAAAATGTGGTGTCCAGAAAACTTTGACGGTGCCCAGGGGTTTAGGGTAATTACCGTAGACATGAAAAGACAATGATACCCACAACTAAGAAAATAACATGGTTTACTTAAATTTTTTACCAAACCACATGAATAAATTTTAATTTTCACTATTTGAAACTATATATGGCACACCATTTCTACTCCATAGTATCCAAAATTATGTTCTTAACTGTATGAATTTAGAAAATATTTTAAAATTATAAATTAAACCCTAGGATACAACAACCATAAAAGAGAAATTAACTACATAACTATAAAAAATAAAATTTTATTTATAAGTGTCATATAATGGGTCTATATTTGAAGATTTTTGCATTTTCTAGGAAATATATATTTAGTGAAAGTAGTAATAGTAAACCCATTTGGTTCATATATATTGTGTTTAAAGATAGATAGGACACTAGCCACCTAATGGACTATGGGTGTGTATATGGAGTTCTGCAAAGTATTTAGTAATAGGGGACTGGGTACCCTATAGTCCCTAGTATAATTGCATTAAAAATTTTATGTATATTAATTAATTTGAGTAAAACTATGAAGAAATGATGCCCCGAATATCATTTTCATTTCTATATCACTCCAGATTTTATATAATTTATCCCTATATTATTATTCATCCATGTGGGAAAATTACACTTTTTCTCTCATTTTCAAGACATTCATTCCATTTTATGACCAGATTTGGGGATAAAAAATCACTTCTTTCTATTATTTTTTCTATTTATTCTTCATTATTAAAAAAGGAAAAATAATATATTAAATTATGATAGGTTTATTAAAAACAAATATTCATTCTGATTCAATTTATAATCATCCACTAGTGATATATAACTATTTTGAGTTAGGTGGTCCTTATAAATTCTAGTGGGTTTTATCATATTTCATTTGGTACCTAAAAATATGGTTATAACAGGCATTACATGTGACCTAAAATGATCCCAAAATTTAATTCATGTCACATTATGCTTATATAAATGAATATTAATTATGTTGTGGTACCTTATAGAATATTCTTGACTCATTTCTCCCCAATGACAATTTTCATAATAGAAGGGGCTGTGAGACATTGAATTTGAATCCCAATTAGAATATTCCATATAATTGGATATCATAGTAGATCATTAAAGGATCATCTAAGTCAACCATGATATAGGGTGGTCATTTATGTGATGATCATGTCTGTGAAATAAATAAAATGAAACAAATAGTAAAATATCTCCCTTACCCAATGATTATTTTACATGAAAAAATAAAATAGTGATTTAACATACAATAAGGAGACACAAAAGTAGATAAAGATATTAAATTAAATTTATAATATTGGGAATGTATTAAATAGTAATCATTTTACTTGAATGTTGTGATGAATTATTAAGAATCCTTGCTCACAAGATCATATTTTAAATTATCAAACATTTAAGTGTTCATTTTATTTGTAGAAATATCACTAAATTATATATTTTTATGAAAAAAATGATAAATTGGTATTACAATTCTATAAATTATCCCTAATAAAATTACATCTCACAAAAATTTTCTTTATTTTAGACTATTTAAGTGGTTTATTGGAAATAGATATGGTTGATGAATGATCCATCATAATTATTATCCTTATAAAATTAATATAAAAATATTAAAATGTTTTCTAATATAGATATTATATATATAAAAAATCATTATCGGATAATCAAATTTTTCTATTGATAATTATATTGAATGTTTCTTATATAGACTCTCTGAAACCAAAATTTTACTAGGAAAATGACATAATACTCTACTTATCTTCTTGTCAATAATTCAAATTCCAAAATCTAATTTTGAATAATATGGTAATTAAAATAGTGTTTTATAAAAATTAAAACAAACTAAGGATAATGGATCCTTATAAAAACATTATAATTCTATCTATTGTAGTCTACTTAATTTCATTTAGGTATACCTAAAATCATGCACACATGAAATTATAGAACATAAAATTAGGTCTATTAGCTATTAAATATAATAAACCTTCATTAATATCTCCAATGGTTTTATGATTAATTTTTTTACCCATGAAATATTCATTCGTTATATATAACATTCCCATAGGGGTATTCATTTTTTTAAATGAATCAAGTCGTTTCCACTTTACAAATTCTTTTGTATACATACATAGATTTAGGAATATTATATCATATTAATGATTTATAAAATATATTGAAAATAATAGAAACACTCCAATGAGACTCAAATAATATCATTACATGTAAAATATGATTGTTCCTTATAATGAATTTATTTGGAGGAATCAAATTTGATATCATCTACATAAATTTCCAAATTTATAATATTCTAGGAAAACCTTTTAATATATTTAGTAAGATCATATATTCCTTTAATAAAATAAAATATATCAATTCTATGATATAGACTCTCATTATATGCTAAAATTAACAATTTTAATCCGTAAAGTGATATATAAAGATTAAATGCATGATCTGAATCCATACTGGGATCAAATACTAGTGGGTATGTTATATAAAAATTATAATAGAAAAATACATTAATAAATTAAATTTTCTAAACTATTTGATATATTATGAATAAATTATTTAGAATATAGTGTAATAAAAATGAATATCGTAATATATTGTAAGTGGTGAAGAAGTTACAACCTAATCAACACATTCATCTTTATTATAACTACAAAAAGTTATTTAGGCATAGTTCCTCACATTTTGAAAAGATTAATCATTTTTATTAAAATAAATCCCTTATATTTTAATAAAATATAGATCATTGCAAAGATTATCCAATTATAAAATATCATTCATTAAAATTGAAAAAAAAAATCAAACATGAAAATAACCATTTTCATTTATTTCAATGATTCTATAACATTATTTTAACCAAAAAATGAAAATAAAAAAAGTGTGAACATAAATTAACTATCTATCATCTAGTTAAAACACATCATGAAATAAAAACCAATAAATCATTCTTTATGATGATCTTCGACTATCTTCAAAATCAGCTGTATATATTTTTTGATTATCCCCCTCAACAGGTTCATCTACCACTAGTTTTGATCTACTACAAATAGGGGTTGTCCAAAATCAATTACATTGTGGTCAAATTCAATATGATCATTTATTTAGACTCATCATAGATTCCTTTTCATAAAATTTTATATGTAAATATTTTTTGAAAATAAAATTCTATTTTTTTTAAACTTCATAATATTTATATAAAATAGAATATCCCAGAAAATTATAATCACAAGAATTATCATCAAATTAAACAAAAATGTCCTTGTTGTTGAGAATAGAACTTAATAAAAAACATAGAAATAACTGAATTATGGTCTCTTAACATTCCCCAACTGAAATTAAAATCCCATTTAAAAAAATACTATTATTCGTAGCATTATTAATAAAAAACAAAAAGCCCAAACATACCATGTAATATTATTATTTAAATATATTAGTTATAACCTAATAGTTCAATCGGTGGGTACAAATTGGAGAAATAGAATTAATAAATCCTTATTATGTTCCTAATCAATAAAAATATAATGAGAATTTCTTAGAAAATAATCACCCAATTTTTTGTAATGTCTTTTTATTCTTAAAAAATATTATTTCCTCAAATATGATTTTATTAATTTTTTTGAGGTAATATTTAAAATAATTTTTGGAATATTTAAAAATTTAGTTTGAAGCAAATGACCAAATATTTTGAACCGGCATAATGAATATTCAAAGGTTTAATATTTTTATTTTTCTAAACATATGGATTTTTCATTGAATATAGAAATGAAATAATATTAATTTAAAATAGTTTTCATTTATAGTTTTTACAAAGTAACATAATATTTTAAATTAGTTTTAAAATTTCATTAGTTTATATTTATTAAATATAAACCAGTTATAGTCTTCCTAATAAATTTTATACATGAATTTGGTATAAAAATAATTTATAATGAAAATTCATTTTCCTGAATAGCTATTTTGATCATTTTTTTATTTTAAGAATAAATTAATTTCTAAAACTTTACTAAATTTAATCATGAAAAATAGATTCCATATTCGGAATTATGAAGTCTAAATTTGTAAAATTGTTTTGTTTTATTTTTTTCATTATGAATAATAACTTCAGAAATTTTATATCACCATTGTAAGTGTAAATTGAGTAATTATTATTAAAAATAATATTATTAGGACTAAAAAATTACCATAACACATTATTTTTTCCCTTTTATATATTTTTTATAGACTTTCTATCTTGGGTTTTGAAATATCCCATCATTGTAACATATTTCACTTATTTTTACATTAATCAAATTTATATATAAGATATTGTTAAAAATGTCAACTTATTGATTTTTATATCTGAAAATTTATTGATGGTGATAGAAAAACATCTATTAAATTTAAATTATTTTTCTAAAATATTAATGATTTTTTATAAAGGTTATTTTATCGATTTTTTTAGTGAGGCCATAATTTCTTAAATTTTTTATGAAACTCCAAATGATTCTTTATTAAATCCATAAAAATATAAAACAAATGGTCCAAAAAATAATAAAATTAAAAAAAATAATTATTAATTACGTTCCACTAATTTTATAGATAAATATAACTTTTTTTGTATTTTTAAAATATTTTTTTAAATTCAATTATTTTCATGTGGGTTTTAAAGTCATATTAAATGAATATTATCAAAAAGAAATTAATGATATTTTATGTTAGATAATATTTTGTTAAATTATTCAAAATTCATTAATTCATTCATATAACAACCAAAACTTTATAATAGTTATTTGTATCTTGAAATAAATTAGTGTTATAATATACTTTTTACTATTATGCACATAAAGAAAAACTGAAAAAAAAAATATTTCATTAATAACCATTATTATGTTAATCTATAATTAATATTATGAGAATCCAAAACTTTGATATTAGAAAGAAATTTTAAAATATAGAATCTAAAATAAGAAAATATTGATCTCCTCAATGAACTAGAATCATCGCCCCCACTGCCAATACTATAACAAAGAAATAAATTGTTATTAATCAAACAAAAAATATAGAAAATTGAAATTTAGAACCTTGTTAGGAATTGAGTTTAATGTTAAATTAAATAATGGAGTCATAATTATTGTTAGTAATGTAACTGTTGGATTTGTAATGTGATAGTTATAATAATAACCTAAACATAGGGAATAATAACCATGCCATTTGGAATATTAACCTCACAGTTGGAATGGTAATTTGGTGCAAAAATATTGAATTATAATATTTATAACATATATCATGGTGAATTTATGTAAAAATAAAATTTACCATTCCATAAATAAATAAATAGCATGATTGAAAATATAAAATAAAATATAAGAAAATTTTAATAAAAATGTATTATAAATTATTTTGTAAAAAACAAATATTAAATATTAAATATTAAATATAACTAATTTATAAATATATTTTCATAAAATTAATATAATTAATAAAATCAGAATTTTGATATTGTAAAAAACAAATTTTTTTGGTAATATTCTGAAATACTACAATTTTCAGTTTGATAGTAAAAATATAATTTTTTCACAGAACCAGTGTATCTCAAATTACCTCATTCATGATGTAATTATGAAAAAACCCTTTATAGAACATTTTTTTAGTATAATGATACTTTTATTTCCCTAAATGATTTATTAGAATATAATAAACTTAATTTTCAATCATAAAACGATATTTCCAAAAACTAAAAGTCAAAAGTGATTTGTTAAAATAATAATTTTTCATTCTTTCCCATTTCAATTTTAATAAACACCATTTTTTGAATTATAAAGGATATTTTGAGTCATAATCCCATAATATTATATTTATATATCATATATATATTCAAAAAAACAATATTACATGGTTTACCTTGGATAAAATATTTCAGTCAATATTTTATTCAATAAATACCCCTCTCATAAATTTTAAAAAACTGATCTCCCTACTCTTGGAACACTACTCCCCCTCATGTTATAAATCCCAATATCTATAAATATAATCTATATCAAGGTCTTTATAATAATTTGGTACATTCTAGATAAATCCAACTCCTATCAAAAACAGATTTGTAGTTCCATACAAGAGAAGCTACATCAGGGAGAGAGTAAGTCTATATTAACTCTTCCCTCTTTTTTCATCTCTTTCTTATTTTTTCCAATTCCCATCATATTTTGTATAATTAATTATTCTGTATGTTAAAATTATATTTATAATATTATCCTAAATTAATTATCATATACATTTATGAAATAAAATTCATACTTCCCCTTCCTACTCTTTCAATAATATCCAATTAAAGGTCGGTTAACCACCTATGGTGACATTTCAAAGACCTTTTTTGAAATGACATTCATAGATTATATTACTAATTATAATATATATATATATATATAAGTAATTAAATTTATTATTATATTCTATATTTAATTATACATTTCTATAAATGACTTTGAATTAGAATAGAGGAATCAAAGTGAAATTGATATTTTTTAAGAAAAACTTTATATCAAAATGATTTAATTTACTCAACAATTATTAATAATTACAATCCAATTATTATAGTTCATAAATATATTTATAAATTAATATAATTTACTTCTATTTATGTTTTTTATAAAATATAATTTTTTTATTTAAGAGGTATAAAATAACCGAAATAAGGTAGGAATTGAGGTAAGAGTATTCTCGAACCCAATAAAATTTCATTGGTATATCTCTCTTTCGCAATATATTATGAATCAATATTCCTCTAATTTTCCTTAAATATAATTTAATTATTCATCCCTTTTATGTTTTGAGATATAAGTTTTTTCAACATGTTTTTTTTAAATAAAAAAATTTTCCAATAGTACTCTTCATATCAAGACATATATTATACTTATATTCAACTGTTTTTTTACTCAAAAATGATGATTTATACACAAAATAATTTTTTCCTTTTTTAATTTTTGAACCAAAACAATATTCTTGAAATCATTATTGATGAAATACATTTGAAAAAAATTACATTACATGGGAAAATTCATGACTATGATTTCTATACGGTCTATGTGGAATTAATGATTATATAAATGTAATGATGTGACATGTGTTACATGAATTATATATCCCTCTAATCCATTGTGTAATGTTATTTATATCATGAGATAATGTGTATTATTCATGAAGTTGATACTATATTTTTGAAAAAATGATAATTTTATGATTATATACATAATTTATATGGGAACATGCTGCTATCATTGTTTACAAATATGTGTTGTATTTGACCACTATGACATGATGATTTATTTTCTTCATTTCTATATTCCATGAATTTATCAAAAAATTTCCTCATATTTTTGAATGTGATCTTATGCATATGATTTTATGATTATGATTATGATCACCCATGTTATATTGATTCTTTACACTTATTCATCCTTTTACTATGATACAAGATCAGACCTTAATGTGATGTATATCCAAAGTTCATTACTATAATAAGGAGAAAAAATGAACACTAAGAATAAATAGGGGAATGAATTAAATAATTATTATGTTTTATTATTTAATAGTTATATATGAGAAAATTTCCCAAAGACATTAAACCTTTTGATTCTTATTTTAGTCTATATAATGTTTTTATCATAAAAATTATGTAATATTCATACAAGAAAAATAGGATCTTTATAGTTAGTATCAGTAATATGGTTTGGTTAATTTGGAAATTAGTATTAGAGAACATTATTCACAACCCTTAGGATAAGTCCAAATGTATGTAAATAACCATAAATAATTGATTTTGGAAAATTCCTATCCTAGGTATCCCATTAGATATTCGTTTATAATTAAATGAAAAAAGTATACATTATTTAAAAATGATTCATTGACTTAATTAATGTTCAAAACATTTTTATATTATAAAATTGTGAGAACCCAAAGAAACTAGGCTGACAACCTATGCAAGGGACAATATAGATATTGTCCAAACGACATCCCCAATACCATGGGATGTGGAGTATAAATCATCACAGAAATTCATATTCAATTGTCTCAGGAAATTAATAATAACGTGAACCATAAGTAATTTTAGCCTTTTCCCTATAAATATCAATTAGTCACTGATTCCATTATATAATAATGACCATCGACATTTAGTGTAACATCTAATCAACTTGTCATAGAACAATATCTTAATTCAATGGATAAGTTCTTTTCTATGATACATTATTATGAGAAGTAGAATGTGAATCCATATTTTTATAATTTAGATGGTGAAACCAATCAATGGTGTCCATTGATAAAGAACATAAATCTTATGGTAGAAATATAATAGATAGAGTGAGAAGAATTTATGAAAAATATTTCTTACCAGTATTTCCCTAAAAACACTGATCAAAGATGGAAATGAAAATCATATAGATAAATTAAAATACCAAAGAACATATCAAGAATTTTGACGAAAACATCACAAGTCTTGCATGATATGCCTCTAGTTTTGATATCAACAATGATAAAATAATAGAAAAATACATTAGTAGTTTATAACCACACCTTAAAAAGGATCTTGATATTTAAGACCTATGGAGTTATGAATATGTGGTTTGATGTTCTCTCATAGTAGAGATGAAATTGGTATAATAGTCCCATGTTTTTGGAGATAATAAGAGAAGAATGGGGATTCAATATGGATATTTAAAATATTATTGATGAAATATGATACAACTACACACATGTCAAAAATTTGGGAAGAAGCATCAAGTTAATTACCTCAAAGGGATAGGGAAAATCTTTATTCATGCGAGAGAAGTCCACCATAATCATAAATTTCCAAGGTACATTAAGAAGTTGACCAACCTGATAGATAAGAGGAGGGATCCTTATATTAAAACACTCATGGTTCAATGCTTCAACTGTATGGATCATGGTCACTATGAAATCCAATTCATGAAAATTCAAGTCCTTTTGGGTAATCAAAATCAATAACCAAAACTTCTAGAGGATAATGTGAAATATTATTCAGTCACTACAACTGAAGTGGGTAAATAAAATTAAGTCGTACAAGGTACACTTCCTATTTAGTCATTAATTGAAAATGTTTTATTGGATTCTGGTTCTATGCATTATTTTATACATTATTTGTTTTATATAACTAATGAATTAATGACTTGATACATTGAGGTAAATATATCTATAAAAAAAATCTACTGGAGAAATTATTGCAACACATGTGTTAGACTCTTCTCCTATAAGCATCACATTGAATATTCTTCTTGTGAATCTTGTAATACTTCCCTTAATGTAATTCAATTTTATATTGAGCATGGAATGGATCTCATTATATATAGGACACATCTACAATAGGGAAAATGAAATCACCTATCATATTCTGAAAAATCCAATGCTCTTATACAAGTTATTATAAGTTAAAGAGTCTCTATTGTAAAATCTATCAATAGTGTGGTTGTGAATACCTAATGGATAATCATAACATTATCATTTTTTCATTCAATGGAAAGTATGAACTGAGAGAAAATTACAATTTTAGGTAAAATCTAATGTATTTACTGAATAGTTACCCAGGCATACCCATGATCTTGAGGTATGGTTATTTATAGAACTCATATCCCAATCCAATAATATATCAAAATTACCCTATAGGATATACCCAAATGAACTAGAAGAGTTAAAAAATTTGTTTTAAGAGGATTTGGAAAAAGGTTTCATTGGCCATAGTTTATCACCTTGGGGTGTGACTATTCTCTTTGTAAATAAAAAGGTCAGACCAAGGGGGTTGTGTATCAATTACTGGGAGTGCAACAAAACTTCCATAAAGAAAAAGTATCCTCTTAAAATGTTTTATGGATTTTTCAATCCACTATGAGGATCTCAATACTTCTCAAAGGTGGATCGTCATTCTGGATACAATCAAATGAAGGTGAATAAGAAAGATACATAAATGTATTCTTTCCATATAAGGTTTGTAAACTATGAATTCATATTCAATCCCTTCAAACTTTCTAATTCCCAAAGAATCATCTTGGATTTGATTAATAGAGAAATTAGCTTAAAAATTTTGTACTAGTGTTAATAAATTATATTTTGATTTACCCTATGAGTAAGGAGGAACATGAAGAGCATCTAAATATTGTTTTAGAGATATTAAAGGAGGTGATAATGTATTGTATTTTTAGACAGTGTGAATTTTGGATGTCAAAATTCACATTCATGGGGAACGTGACCACATGTGAGGGAATTTTTTTGGATACATCATTTTCAAAGGAAATTGAATAATGGATCATTCCCTCTGGTATTATTGAAATCCACAATTTTTTAGTATTTTCTATGTACTACCAATGTTTTCTAAGAAATTTCTCTAGATTGTCTATCTAGATAACTAAGTTAACAAGGAAAATGGTAAATTATTTATTGATAGAAGAATTTGAAGAATAAATTCAGATTCTCATAAAGAGTCTAATCACTGCGCATGTAGTCACACTACCAATAAGTGAATAAGGTTTTGTGAAATATTCTAATTTTTCAAAAGAAAGACAGGTTTTCTGAAGCAATGTATGCTGATAATGTAATAGCATACACCTTATGACAATTGAAGATCCATGAGTAGATCTACCCAACACATTATCTAGAGTTATAAATTGTGATATTTTCACTGGATATTTAGTGGAAAAACCTCTATGGTGAAAAGTGTTATATATATATTGATCACAAGAGTGTAAAATATATAATCAAAAAAAAGGATCTCATCATATATTAACTTATCTTAGCATATTTCATAGATGATGTATTTACCTTATCAAATAATTTTATTTCTCTATTCACTACCATCAGGGAATGGGGAACAAGGTAGCTGATGCTATAAGTAGAAAAAAACATTATACTATATCTATGATGAATACTAAGAAAAATCCTATCTTCATGAATTTGAAAAGGATGAATTTGGAAATCATAAATTTTGGGAATTTGTCATACCTCCCCAAAATGATTTCCAAACCATCTATCTAATAGAAGATCTAAAAGGGAAAAAATGACGATCCAGATCCAAAAAATAATGTTAAAGTACTAAAGGAATGGAATCAACATGAATTCCACATCGATGATGATGAGTCGATTTGGTTTGGAATGAGGCATTTTGTGACATCATCTCCTGAGATAATGATGTATTTATTGGATAATTCACATAGATAAAATTTCTCTATACATCTAGGAATTACAAAGATACGCATTGATCATCAAGAACACTTTTTTTAAGATAATATGAAGAAGAAGATTCTTTAGTATATCTCACCATGTTTGGTATGTCTGTAAGATAATGCTGAGTGACATAAGTCCAAGGGGACTATTCAACCATTTCTTATGCCCGTATGGAATTGAGATAATGTCACCATGGACTATGTCATTATTCTACTAAATAAATCAAGCATAAACAATGTGATCGAGGTTATGGTTTATCAACTCACCATGTATAGCCATGATATTACTATTCAATAATGTTTCTATATTTAACAAGATGACATGATATATGCGAAGGATATTGTGAGGTTGCATGGGGTTACACTTTCTATCATCATTGATCATGATATAAGTTTAACATCTAAATTTTGGATATGTATTCAAAATAATAGTAGTACAGAATTGTGTTTCATCATTAACTATCACTCTAAAAATGATCACTAATCTGAATGGACTATTCAGACACACTAGGGATTTCTAAGACCTTATCAATGAAATTTATAGGTGTATGGGATCAAAATTTCCCATTGTTTGAGTTCTCATGTAATAATAACTTCAACATAAGTAGTCATATGTCTCTATATAATGCTATGTATGGGAAGTGATATAGAATGCCAAATTTTTGGATGACATCGGCAAACGAAATCCACCTAGACATGATCCTATGAAAAATATAAAAGATAAGTTTTATGCCATCAAAAAACATTTAAAATCCTCCCAGAGTGGGAAAAAGAGCTATGATAAAAAATATCGAAGGGAATTGGTGTTTAATAAAAGAAACCAAGTTTTTTCAATCGAATATCACCATGGAAGAGAGTCGTGTGGTTTGAACAAATGGAAATATTTTCATAATGTACATTTTAATCTTTGATATACATAGTCATATAGAAGCATTTTCCTATCAACTTTCAATTCTACTATATTTGGATCATGTTCATAAATATTTTATGCATCACTTCTGAAGAAGTACATACCCATCCCCACCTGTACTGAATTTACAGGTGGTTAAACTAGAGAATGACCTATTGTATGAAGTGTATTTTGGTGATGATATTAATTCAAAGATATAAATAACTTCACAAAAAACTGACTTTGTCAATGTGTAATGGAGGAACCCTAAGTTTGAAGAGGTGATATGGGAAGCAAACAGAAAAAAGAAATGGAAGTACCCTAACATATCCTCAACTGAGAATATGAGTTGAAATTTTAATGATGAAATTTCTAAATGATGAAATAATTTTACAAATCAATGTTTATAAATGGTATATCTCTCTTGAAATAAATTAGTGTTATAATATATAATATAGTATTATACACATACAAAAATTGAAATAAATTTATTTTGTTAATAAAAACAGTTACATTAAAAAAAATGAAACCAATTATAATTACAAAAAATTAAAACTAGAAAAAAAATATAAAATTGAAAAGCTACAATATGAAAATATGCATTTCCCCAATCCATTATAATTAGGTCCCCCACCAACAACACTACAGAAAATAAATAAAAGATTTTAAAGAAAATAAAAAATATAGAAAAACTAAATATATAACCATGTCAAAAATTTAGTTAAATATTTAACAAAATATTGAAGTGGAATACATATGAGTTTATTTGACCATTTTGATAATAATGTGTCTATTGTAATAGTAACTAGACCGTTGGGAATATTAACCTAACCACTAAGAATAGTAACATGACTATTGGAATAATAATTCAAACCAAAAATAATAATTTTTATATAAATAATATGTATCATGATTCATTTATATAAATTTAAATTTTATAATGCTAAAAAAATAAATATCATGATTAAAATACTCAAATAAAATATTATAATTGTTTTTAAATATAATTTAAATTATTTTTATAAAAATCCTTATTTTCATAATAAATAATATAATGAATTAGTTTTTAAATTTATTTTGATAGAATGAATATAATTTTTCAAATCAACATGTTTACATTTTCCAGGGGTTCTTGTTTATTAATTTTCTAAAATACATAAATTTTCTTGTGAATGGTGAAAGTACAGTTTTCCACATAATTACTTTATCAAAAATTACATAATTCCTAATTTAATTATGACCTAATACTATCTAGAAAATTATTTTCAAAGATGATATATTTAATTTCATAATTTTTTCATTAAATTAAAACAAACATAACTTCTATACATAAAATAGAACTTTCCAAAACCTAAAGTGAAAAGTGATTCCTTAAAATAATTGTTTTTATTTCTTTCCACTTTCCTTTTTAATAAACTAATTAATTGAAATTATAAAGATAATTAAAGTCTTAAACCATTTATATTTTATTCATAAATAATTAATATTGTAAAAAATACACAATTACATGGTTTACATTGGATATAATATTTTATCAAATATTTTATTCGAAAAATACCTCTTTAGTCATGTATAAGAAATCCACTCATCCAAACCATTGAAAACCACAATATATTTCCAAATCATACCTCTTAGGTGTCTTATAATACTTAGGGAAATTCTAAAGAAACACATCTGAAATCACTCAGGTATTTATAGTGTCATACAAGAGAAGCCACCCCATGCAATGAGTAAGTCTCAATTAACTCTTCACTATTTTCTTGTTTTCTTTGTTCTTTTTCCCATTTCTGTTCAAAACCATATACTTTAAAATTAATTACTATATATGTTAAAATTATATTAATGATGTTAATCTATTTTTTTATCGTATTTATTACAATTTTAAACTTCATACTTCCCTTTCTTTCTCTTTCAACATCATCTAGTTAATGGTCAGTAACCACCTAAAGAGAAATTACCATGATAAATCTAACAAGAAATTTAGTGTAAATATAGTATTAATTATATATAAAATATAAATATTTAATTTCATGTATTATAATCTTCTATAGTTAATTATACATTTCTATAAATGACTTTGAATGAAAATTGAGCAATCGAAGTAAAATGGGAAATTTTTAATAAAAACATGATATTAACACACTTCAATTTCATCAATAGAAATTAATAAATAATATAAAATGATTATAATTTGTTAATAATATTATAAATTACATTAATTAGCGTCTAGATAAAAGATTTAGTATGTCAATTGTTATTATTCAGGAGGTGAAAAATCAATGACATAAGGAAGGAATTGAGGTAAGGGGAATCTTGAACCCTACTCTTTTTTCTTTATTTTATCCCAATTGCATAAAATATTTTTTATGAATATTCCTTTAAATTTAATTAAATGAAATATCATTATTCCTCTATTTTATTTTTAGGGATATTCATTTTTTCAACTTTATTTTATGTCAAATCAAAATATTTTCCCAAAGGGTACTTCTTTACAAGACTCATCTTTGAATCATGTTGAGTCATTTCTTCTTTACTCAATAATAATGAATCTTATAAGAAATACATTTTTTCCTTTCTTGTTTTGGAACATCAATATTATTCATTAAATATATATGAAACCCTTTTATTTTTCAGGGTTTAATTCATGACTATGAATGTTATACATTCTTTGCGGCATGCATGAGTATATAAATGTTATGATATGATGAGTGGCGCCGAAATTATATATCCCTTTAGTGCATTTGTGTATGATCCTGATCATTTATGCAGTTGTATTGGGATCATTTTCAGTTAATATGTTTCCATTTTTTGAGAACCTTTCATTGTATTTTACATTAGAGTGTGATTGGGCGGAAATTTGAGAATAATTTAATAAAAAAGGAGTGTGCACCATTGGCCCACAATTAGAGAAATCCATGTGCCCCATCCCAACAAACTGTGAAACCTTAAAAAAAGAGGTTTTAAATAGTTTGTGTAAGGTTTGTGAAATTTTTTTCCCTATTTACAGTAACCATGAAACCCCTAAAAATAGGTTCACATGTTAGGATAACAGTTATGGGAAACCATGTTCCTCTTATTATAAAACTGTGATTGAATTTTAATTCAACCATAATACTAGTTTTTTACTCACTCAAGCCCCCGAAAAACCCCTATTTGACCCAATCTCTTATAAAATCATTCTATATTGACTTTAGAGCCTTTTGATGGATTTCAATATTTATCATTCTCTTCTATTCATGATTCAATACCTATACTGAAGATCGGCACCCCTCCCGATAAGATAATCCTATCATAATAGTTTTTATATTCTTTATTCCTTCCTTATCCTATTATTTTGGTGGTTTTTCATAATGTTTTTGTATAGATATAAATTTGGTATTTTGGATAAATAAATATGATTATTTATGTATATATAGATTATATAGATCCTAATTTATTTGATCTTTCTTTTTGTTTTAGATCGAGATCTTTTCCAACATAGTTATACCACTCAATTTTAGGGGATTTCTATTGTGTTGTCATTAATCAATGAATCGTGGTAGCTGGACTAATATTCAAATATCATAGTCTTGATTTTTATTGTGTGTATTAAAATATTCTAATTTATACAGTGGTATAGTAATTGAAACACTTAAATGAATTAAATAATTTTCTAAATTAATTAATGAAGGAATTATGAAATTGTGGGATTGGGGAAAAGTAATTCTCAAATTAAATATGATATATTGAGATTGGTATTTGGGGATAAATAATTATTAAATAAATTATGAGATATTGATATTGAGATTTACATAATGTATTGTGTAATTAATTATGAGATATTGGAATTGTGAATTGTTTAATTAATTAACCGACCTTATATAGTTAATTGATTGTTGAATTAATTAATGGAAGTATTGTGATTAATTAGTTGGAAAATTAAATAATGAGATATTTATTATTAATTAATTATTGAATTAATTAACCAAATTCATTTTATTAATTAATTGGATAATTAATTAATGTGATAGGTATTATTAATTAATTATTGAATTAATTAAATGAAAGTGATGTGATTAATAAGATGTTGAATTAACTCATTCACATGGATTAATTAATTTATGAATTATTTAATTTATTATTGTGATGTTTTGTTGTTATAAGGGGTCTAATTTTGATTAATTTTGATTGATGTGACATGGTGATATATGTGATATGTGTGGGACATGGTCTACTTTTTCGAAATCCTATATATGTGGGACTCGATATGTCGGTTCGAAATATCATAGTGATAATTTGTTTGATAAATATTTGTGGAACATGATCAGATGCTTCCAAAGCCCACATGTGTGTGACATGGTATGCTATATAAAAATATCCTAGGAATAAATATGTGCAGGGAATGGTCTACTGCCTCCCAAGCCCATGGGGTCCTAGGCATGACCACCTAGACCAAAATTGTTGTCATTGGACTATCGTTCCAATTAGCCTAAGTATAAATTGAAATGAAATCGATAATGAAAGACTGATTGTGTAATGAATTTTTAATTTCTAACTTGAAATAGTTTAAACTTTGGTGGGGGCCGAAGTAGGTATTGAAGTTTGGGTGTCCATGAGAACCCATGGGTTTATGTGGCTAAATAATGTTTAATTGATAATGTGATAAAATTTTACTTATAAATTATACTTATTTTTGAATACTACTATATACAATTTTATTGAATGGATATTGTTTTAGACACAGTTGGTGGTGCACTATTGAGTTTTACTCACACCCTACTTGGGATTCCTGATTGGAACACGAATAGACTTTTTGTATTTTGAATTGGAAAAGTGAAAATGCCATGTGTTATATGGATGATGTTGGATAATGCATGGATGAGGGAACCATACATGGTTCGAGACCCTCTTAGTACTTGTCAATTTTTTAATTTTGGGTTGATATTTTGACACTTCGAGCATACTTTATAATGTCATATATACCATTTAGTTTGAGATTGTATTTCATGTTTTGGCCATCTTGTGATATTTGTACTATTCTATTTATGGTTATATGTAAGACAATTATTGTTTCATATTTTGGTTTGGGATATTAAACAAATAAAAGATTTTATTATCTCTCTATGATCGATATATCAAACCCTCATTTTTATTTGATATCCTATGCCATATGGGGAGTCATGCCTAAGGTCAAGTGACCAAAAATCTCAGGGCACCAACATGTCACACCCGAGATGGGACGTTAAAAAGTGGTATAATAGGGTATTTATTTTCATTTATTTTTCCTTAAAATTTAAGAAATGCAAATAGGATATTAGGGATATTATGGTCTTGGAAATCATATCGTTCATGGGATTTTCAAACCCATGTATGGGGGAAAACCCAAATACTCAGGGTTGGATTGCTGTTATTGATTTGGGTTGTTACAGTCTTTCATTTCTTTACCTGGGTTGACACAATTATTTTTTGATTTGATTATAGTTTTAAATATTTTTTGGACTGTATTATTTTTTACTCAAGTCCCATTAATGAATGAGGGTTGAGTTTGTATGCATCATTCTAAGAACTTGGGATTATTTTTTAATATATATCATTTTAGGCGTGCACTGTAACACCCCAATATTTTATGAGATAGATTATTTTTAATTTCATTGAGGTATTTTATTGTATGTTGCACCAAGATTATCTTTCACTATATATAACACTTACTTGGCTTTCAGTACACGCAAGAGAGACCTTCCTTGATAGCTTGCGTTGTACGCAATACCAAGTTTCACTAAACAATGATATATTATTAAATTATTATTATTTAATGGGATATAAACAAGACATCATGAATAGTATTAACCAAAATTTTAATTTCATATAATATTAACATTCTTATTATATATTTTCTAGAACATGATAAAATAACAAGTTCAATTTTTTGAATAAAAGAAGTATTTTAAAATAAATGATGTTTTTATGCCTTTTGATGGAGTACCAATTTTAAATCTAGTTTTTAACACTTTTATATATTATATAAGAATAAATAAACTTCTTATTTGGAAGTGGGACATCATAATTTACTTTGGGTGATGTTTTGGTATTTTTATGATAAAATTCATATTTTAATGAAAAGTGACCAATATTGTATTTTAATTAAAAACTTTCTTTTCATCTAATTTATTTATATAGTTAGATTATATTATAAATTGGTTTTAAAGTGTAATTGGATTATTTTTTTATCATTTAATCCAATTTTGGTCCTTAGAAGTAATTTCACATTTTAATTGGACATAAACACATGTCAATCTTTTGATTGGTTTTTACTTCTTAAAAACATGATTTTTGGTTTGAAAATGGGAATTGATTTTAAATTAATTTCTTTTAATTATATGTTTTTAATTTGAAAAAACGGATTAAATATTTGGAATAAAAAGGTCCAAATTTCGTAAATAGGTACCTTTTATTTTTGGACATTATAAATAGTAACTATGGTAATGTTTATTTTCCACAGCTAGAGGTAAATCAGGTAAATCAGGGTAACAAATAATATGATAAAGATAATTAAATTACCCTGAAACCTTCCAGAATCCAATTGGATGAATTAAAGTTTACCAATATAACCAAATTGTTGGAAGTTATTCATTTAATGTACTTTTTTCCATGAAAGTAATGAAAATATAATTAAAACAAAAGAAAGTGACAGCATGTCACTCTCTATCTCTTATAAGTATAATAATTTTAATGTAGGGATAAACAAGATAAAAATAAAAAGAAAATAGTCACCATAAATATAAGGAAATTATATATATCATGTGAATTTATTTATAATTTTTATAGATTAAATAATTACCATTAATGATGACACAATAGTGATGTATAAATTATTTTATTGATAGAAATATCAAATAAATGGTATTTAAAATATTAAAATAAATTTTATAAAAACAAATTAATTTGATCCACAAATTTTTTAGGTGAATATGATATGTTAGGATTGTATTAAATATGTTCTAATTTATATTTTGTGTGTATTTTATTTAAATCTAAATAAATTAATTTTGTCAAAATTAACACTATTGATATTTTATAAATATAACATATTAATAAATTATTTAAAAATCACAAAGTGAATATTATATTTTCTAAAATGTCATAAAGTATCCAATTATGGGAAATTTATAGCACATAATTAAATATTTATAATCATTTAGTATTTAGAATATTATTAGCACAAATAAAATTAAATAGATTAAATTAGGATAAATCAAAATGATAAGGTTTAAAAAAATCAAAATATGCCTAAATTTTATTGGTTGAGAGTATTTAGGCCCATACTCATCTTATATTAAAAATAAATGAGTTTGGGACCATTATAATCCAAGAAAAATTTATAATAAATTAATATTTCAAAACATTCCTAAAGTGCCCATTTTCCCTCCTATAAATGGCCACCACCTCTACCCACATTCTCACACCTTTAAAGCCCTTATAATCATTCAAACTTTGCTCCAATAATCTCCCAACATCTCTCCTTTACTCCTATAGGCCAAACTTTGGGCTTAATTCCATTTTAGGGATACCTTTTGTGTAAAACAAAAGGGGATACTCGAAAAGGATGTCATTGTTTTATCACCTCTTTTAAAATTATTTTCCTCTTCAACTTCATCTTCTTATATTTTTCCCATACTAAGGTAATAAATCCAGTATCTTATACTTGATGATATTTTATTATATTTATGGGACAACCTTATACCTCCTTTTATCCATCCTACGAATAACAACATCACCATGTGTGCGTACATACGACTTACCGTCTCCACACCGTGGTCCAATTTATTATTCAACAATACTTAATTTAGATGAGTATAATGATGATTATAATGAATTTATATAATGAATACAGCATGATAATTATTTTTATAATTAATATTTCATATAATTCTCTACCATTTAATGATTAGGAGAATTATATCGTCACTCATGCGTACGTACGACCAACTGTCTCCACGACGCGATGAGATTCATTCTCAACGTAAACCATTCAAGAATGATTATAAAGTATATATAATAAATAAGCATGAAATATATGACATAATAATTCTAATGGATTTATGTATATATATATATATTCCATTGAATTTCTTCCATTCAATTCAATAAGGAAATGAAAGCAGCGTTCATGTGAACGTACGACCTATCGTCTCAATGAACTTTGTATTCCACTTCATTTATACATATCTTATATATATATATATATATCAATACTGAATATTTATGATAAATAAATAATTTTTACATTATTTAAGTAAGTAAATAATTATCTAATTAATAATATCAAGAATAACTAGTCAAAACACGTATGATAAATAAAATGATTATTACCCAAAACGATGCTTTAACATGGAATTGATAAATAAACGGGTAATATAAAGTCATTAATGAATCATATATGATATTGTAAATATTATTATGGTTCTGTTACAAGTTAATAATATGTTTAAACCCACTATATAAGAGTTTCATACACGCACAGAAGAAATCGTACCTGAGGTAAGGGATAATTTTGCAGTCTCATTTTTATCTGAGATTGTTTATACGTAAATATTTACTGGGGATATATTTATCATCCATGTCCATGATTTCTAAAAAATGTTTTTATAAATATTTTACTATTATTTTATGTATGTTTAAAGTAATTTTTACTTTAAATACATGATATATAAGGAATCTTTTTTTGTTTACCATATGAGGTATTTTTTGAATTTTTTCTGCAAAAGTACATAGATAATGGTTTTTTAACTTATACGACATGAATGGATTTTTTTACTGTTTTGTGATACCTTATTTAGATTAAGATTCCTCTTCATTATTTAAAGTTTATTTTCAACTAAATTATTCTCTTTTAAAATTTCATGACATTTTGAGAATATAAAACGTTTTTAAAGAAGAGAGGATATTTTCTTTAGGCATTAATCTCTAGTGTTTTATCAAAAATTATTTTCCATCTAAGATGACATAGGGTTATGTATCTATCCCAATTATTAAATTAATTATGTTTATAGTGGAAATATTTTTATGAAATTCATTTATCTTATATGGATTATGCAATGATGGAATGATATTTAAGAAACCCATTTTATGTTCCATGGGTTATGTTATGGTGAATGGTTTATGTTTTTGTGGAACATGTTTGAATGATTTCATTATGAGATGGGTGGGACCTATATCTCTCTCCAATTCGTTGGATAGATATTTATATCTCATGAGATAGAAATGACTGTAAAGGAAAGTAAATTTGGTGGTCTGGAAAGACATGTAAATTTGGTTCAGTAATACATGTATAGAACAAAAAGTAAACCTGGTTCGGTAATGGAATTTGTCCACTATGATGGTCTCAGAAGAAATGTCTTTTCTACTAAGGAAATTATATTATGTTCTTATTTGTTTGCCAAAATTCTATGTTTTATGAGAATTCTATTTTATCATGGTTAATTTTTATTTTATGATTTATTCCTTACATACTGCCAAGATTTATTTCATGACTCAATATTTTGATATTTAAACATTATGTTCATTTTTTATATTATTATGTTTATAGACTGTTTTTTGTTCTCCATGTTTACCCTTACTGGGCATTTGATCTCACCCTTTTTATGTCTTCTTTTCCCCAGGATATAAATAAAGGTTTAAGTATGAAAAAAAAGGGGGAGATCTTTTTGGGAGATGTTGAAGATCATTCACCAAGTTAGAATATTATGTTCAATGTTTTCAAGTTCACTAGACTAATATGATCTTTGGTGTCTGTTTTTATAATGTATAAAGTATTCTAAAAAATGAAATGTAATGTCCATGCTTGTGTAGCTTGGGTATTTACAGTTGGTATCAGAGATAAGATTTATTTAACCATTGAAAACTAGGATGGGAAAACTTTAGTGAGATCCCTAGAGATATTTCTAAGGTATTTCTAGGGATGTCCATATGGGTAAGTTTAACTATAGCTTAAAGTGCTAGAATTATGGTAACGATCATGAATAACCTATGATTAACCATAAGATGTTAGAGATTGAAAGTACTCCCTCTTGATTATGTTGTTTTCCTAGTATGAATTTTGCCTCTCACACTATTATTTTTGGGTTTTTGATAATGAATAGAACCCGAAGGAACCATGTTAATGATCAATGCACTGGTTAATGAAATATTTTTATCCCAAACTACCAAATTTTATAAGATATATAATGATAAATCTTATTATTATTCTTAACAATTTATGAATCATTCTGGACTTCCAAATGAGCAGGGAAGGGAACAATATTCTGTTGAATCCTTCATGAGGCAACGCCCACCTTCATTCACTATGGGAAAAACCATTATTTGCGAAAATATAATTGCGACGGGAATAAATCCCGTCCCAAAAAGTTATGCACGGATTGGCAAAGTTTGCGCACCAAACCGCGTGAAAGAGTATTTGCGGCGGGTTGGCACTGCCTGTCGCAAATGCAGGGAGGCGGTAATAGCTAGTTGTGACGGGGGGATCCCCCGTCGCAACTAGTTCCACCCCTAAAAGGTATTTGTGACTAGTCCCGTCAAAAATTACCGATGACGGTAAAAACTTATTTGTGAAGATATGTTGCCCCATCGCAAAAAGTGTGTCAGCATGTCACTTTTTGCGATGGGCCTTATCACAAATAACATTTTAACCACTGATGTTAATTAATGTGGCTGAAGGTATTTACAACGGGAATACCATCAGAAATAGTCTCGTCGCAACTAATCTAACCTATATATACCCCCTCTATTTTTTCTTATTTCTGCCCGAATTTCTTATTCCTCTGCAAATGTAAACTCTATTTTTAGAGTGAAATTTTTTGAGAGTAATCTTTTTTTTACGTAGAAGTTGTGAGCCGCCTACAATTATAAGAGATAAATTTTAAAGGTATTTATGTTTTATTTAATTAAGTATTTATTTCATTTCTTTATATTAATTTTAATTATTGTTGATTAGTTGTAATTAAGTTAGATTTAAATTTTTTTGTCATCAGTATTTATTTTTAATAATAAAATTAAATTATTAGTATTAATTCTTAATAATTAGTAATAATAAAAATTTATTAACGATAGTTAGTAATGTATAGAAGTAATTAGAGGTAATTAGTTATTAGTAGCTGCATTTTACAGTAATTAATAGTAATTAACACTAATTAGTAATAATTAGAAAATATATTAATAAATATTAACAATTAGTAATAAATAGTATAAATTAGTAATAATTAGTAATCAATACAAATAAATAGTAATAAATACTAATAAATAATAATAATTACTAATAAATACTAATAAATACTAATAAATAGTAATAAATACTAATAATTAGAAATAAATAATAATAATTAGTAACAAAAATTCTAATTAATAGTAATAAATATTAATAAATAGTAATAAATTATAATAAATAGTAATAAACACTAATAAATAGTAACAATTTGTAATAAATAGTAATAATTTGTAATAATTACGAATAAATAATAATAAATACCAATAAGTTTTAATAAATACCAATAAATAGTAATAAATACTAATAAATAGTAAAAATAGTAATAAATAACAATAAATAGTAATAAATAGAAATAAATAGTAATAAACAAAAATAAATACTAATAAATATAAATAAACACTAATAAATAGTAATAAATACTAATAAATAGAAATAAATAGTAATAAACTAGTACTCGCCCGTGTATTCGCACGGTGATATAACACAATTATTAGTTTATGTGTTCACACTGGAATATAGTTTAATGATTATTTTTAGAATACAATATAATATTTGAATGTTAATAATAAACATAAAATTCAATATATTAAATTCACAAAATAGTGATACTTATTATTGGAATACTATTAGAGAAAATATAGACATCATTATGATAGTAGATAACATTTTAGATAAATAAATTTGAAAAGATGTAGGTGAATCTATAATAAATGGAAAATTATTTTTATCATGGAAATATGAAATACATGAATGAAAATAACATTGAAATTGACATTAAAAATTATGATAGTTATGATAAATAATGTTGTAATAAAGGCCTTGAAAATGTAAACAACAAACCTTGGAATAAATGAATAGATGGAAAAATAAATGATCCAACTATCTAAAAAAATATCTAATGCTTAAATTTAGTACATGATATAGTGATTAAAGAGAGTACATAATTCAGTGCTCTAAAAAGTGAATCACAGGTCATATTTAGTACAAGTAAATTAAATTATTAACTAAAAGAAAATAAAATGACTCCTTATTCCAAAATATTCACTTGCTCCACTCTTCCACAATTTTATATTTCTCAAAAATCTAGTGTTACATGAATGAAAATAACATTCTAATGGAAATTTGAAATTATGTTAATTATGATAAGTAAGGTTTTTGTCGAGGCCATTCAAATGTAAATAACCAACTTTTAGAATAAATGATTACATTGAAAAACATAATATCTTATAGTAATAATATAATGCATACAAGTGACACAAAATAATAAGAAGAGATAATATTTGATATAATGAAAAAATATGATTTAATATAAGGAAAGTCACCTTAAGTAGATGCAAAAGTAACAAATAACTAAAATAAAATTAACATTCAAAAAATTTATTTAAAATAAAAACCACAACTAAACCTATATTTCTTGTATCATTGTTGAAATAAATGTTTTTTACAATGAATTATAAATGATGATAACAATAATAGATGACAATTCTTTTAACAATAATTATGGTAATACATTCAATGAGAAAATGGAAAACCTATTGATAAAAAATCTATCAACTTATACCACATAAATATTCATGTTTTTATTTTTAAAACATTATCAATCATTGAATTTGAATTGAAGTTTTAAAATGTCACCCAATAATAATGTCACGTTGTACAAATCTTCATCTTCAAAAGCATCGAATAAACTTTCCTACATATGAAAAAATTATTTGAAAATAAGAATACTTATCAATGCATACTAAAATTGCAGAATCCAAAATATGAATGTCAATATAAAAGAATTGGTAACCAAAATAAAGATAAGATAACATGGGGTTTCTTAACATAAGGTCATTCGATAATATGGGCCGACTATAAGTTTGGTCGGGGGAAAAGAGAAGGGGTGTGAATATTTTTCTGTTAGTAATTCCCTTTTTGACTTGAGCAGAAGTGTTTGGCTTCTCCCAAGGTTCTACATGTTTTCTCAGTTTACTTGTTTTTCCAATTTTCCTTCCGAATGTAAGGGTATGTACACCATACTCAAATATATTTCAACATTTGTTTGCATTTCCATTAGAGGCCTTCAAATTTTCCACATGCTTTAATGGGGAATCCATTATCTCTCAATCTACCATCTGCATCTAGAAAGTAAAATATAATTAATTTATCCAAAAAATAGAGGTTTATATTTATACAATTTATCCAACAGTTGGCCTATAATTATATATTACTATAATATATGCATATATATACAGAACACATATATGGAGAACATATATATTTATGAGCGCATATGTCTGAGAAAAAAAACAAAATATATGGGTAAAATAAAATCGAGTTTACATGGTAAAATACTTACTAAACTGATGGAACCCATATGTGTGAAGAAAAAATAATATAGAGCAGCGGATGAGTCATAACATATTACCTAAAGTCCCATAGAGTATATAATGGAGGGGAAAAATTCAAGATAAAATCTAACAAAACTTATGTGGGTATATAGAATGAATATGAATGAGTTAAAATAGGAAAAATACATCAATCCTTCGTCAATATGTAATATATAGACATTGGAAGAGGTAATAAGTGAAAAAAACACATCCATAATCGATAAATATTATGTATTGGAAAATATCAATGGTCTGGCCCCACATTGAAGCACAATGGCCAATAACATAGCAGCACGAGGTATTGTGGTAAAACTAACTATTTGATGATATATGAATGGGGAAATACAATTACTAAACATTACAATTTTTATTTAATTAATTTTGAAACATAATAACTAATAGGTTGATATGTGATAACTAAAACGGTTTTAAAACACAAGGGAAATGGAAAAACTGAAATAGGTCCATGAAAGGATTATACAGTGCATGTAATAAAGGAGATATATTTTGTAAATATCAAAATATGCATACTGTTTTTTAATGGTAACTCCCAAACATGGTTGTAATGATCAAAATCAAATACATCCTATAGATAACAGTTTCCATTTTTTAAAATAATGTAAAATTTTACATATCCACAAAATCTTATGGGAACCTATTTTGAATGTCACATTGGGCACATGGAAACTAATTTTTATTTCCTACATAAAGTGATGAATGGCCAGATCTTGTCACATATAGGAATTTTGAATAAATTTTGATTGACATGGTTATTTAATCTATGAGTACATTTAGAAAAAAATTGATGATTAGTGGGAATAAAGGGGGATAAAAAGTGCAGGCATACGATTACATAATCTTATTCATGATGAATTCCTAACTTATGATGTATGATAGAACATTATGTATATTTTTTTCAGTATTTTGTAAAATCAATTCATATGGATGGGTATTTTTAAAGTAGGGAATAGCTAAATCAATCCTCTAAAAAGTGATTAATCTATATGAGCTTAGAAATTCCTAATGATTTTTATGTTTAATGTACAAAAAAATTGTTTGAAATAAATGGTTAAACTAATATGTGAGCAGTGCATATGTAAAATATTTTCTAAAATAAAAATCATCTTGAAATATGATGAAATAATAAAAACATACCCAACATCAGTGCTGCAACTAATTTGTAAAGATATACAGCTCCAAAATGAGTCACTACTCCCATTTCCATGATGGTGTATTCCTCCGAATTGTAGTGTGTTTCCTCCCTGAGACCCTGTATATAGGATCAAGACCATCCCAGCACTGGTAATGTTTACAAATGATTTATCACCCATTCTCATTCTAAAGCAGCGGTAATGCTCTGATCATATGTGCAAATTTTAAATTTTCCTCAAAACAAATAACATATAAATGAATAGACTATTCAAATAAGAACTAATAGTTGTAAAAGTTTCTAAGACATCATCGCAATATTAGTAAACCATAATTTTATATGAAAAGGAATACAAATTTATTTTTACCATTGTGAATTCATATATATGATGTAACAAACTACTCAAATAATAACTAATAGTAATGAACATTGAAACTGGAACACTGTAATTTTGAATATCACATTGGGAACATGGTAACTAATTTTTATTTTCTACATAAAGTGATGAATGGCCAGATCTTGTCACATGCAGGAAGTTTTTATAAATATTGATAGTCATGGTTATTTAATCTATGAGTACATTTATAAAAAAATGGATGATCAGTGGAAATAAAGGGGGATAAAAGTGCAGGCATACGATAGAATCAACTTATTCATGATGAATTTCTAAACGATGATGCATGATACAACATTTTTTTTATTTTTTAGTATTTTGTAAAATCAATTCATATAGATGGGTAGTTTGAAAGCAGAGAATAACTAGATCAATCCTCTAAAAATTGATTAATCTGTATGAGCTTAGAAAGGCCTGAAGATTTTTTTTATGTACAAAACATTTGTTAGAAATAACTGGTTAAACTAATATGTGAGTAGTGCAGATCTAACAGATTTGATAAAATAATAATCTTCTTAAAACATGATGAAATAATAAAAACTTACCCATCATCAGTGCTGTAACTAATTTATAAAGATACACAGGTCCAAAATGAGTCACTACTCCCCTTTCCATGATGTTGTTTTCCTCCAAATTCTAGTTTGACTCTACCCTACGACCCTGTATGTAGGATCAAGACCATCCCAACACTGGTAATGTTTACTAATGATTTATCACCCATTATCATTCTAAAGCAGCTATAATGCTCTGATCATATGTCCAAATTTTAAATTTACATCAAAACAAATAACACATAAATGAAAATACTATTCAAATAAGAACTAATAGTTGTAGAAGTTTCTAAGAAATCATCACAATATTAGTAAATTGAAATTTTATATGAAAAAGAATGCAAATTTATTTGTACCATTGTGAAATCATATATATGATGTAACATACTACTGAAATAATAATTAATAGTAATGAACATTGAAACTAGAACACTGTAATTGTGAATGTAAACATAATGGAGATAGTTTTGAAACCCACAAAATATAAAAAAAATATATACACAAAAGTATTTAATTGTTAAAATAAGGGTGTGTGAGGTTACAAAAGCTACATTTTATTAAATGATAATCACATTGTACCTTCCACAATAGAGAATTTGTCCAAAATGTAGTGTTACTCCACCCTGTACCATTGTATGCAGGATCCAAACATTGCATTAACAATGATTATATTAAATATATTGAATGAATAAATTAGTGGTACAAAATATTTCAATAAAATTGGATTAAATGTGGAGAAATTTAAAATAGTAGAAAACATAAAGGATAATCACATTGGACCATTATATTGATGTTCATCAGGCACACTGAACAATATCTACACATAACAGTTAAAAAATTAGTAATATAATGTATAAAAATTAGAATAAATAGAAATGAAAGGGATTGAGGAAATAGTAAGTGAATGAAATAATGAAACCCAATAATAATAAATAACAAATCAAATAAACTGTATCATATTCAATAAGTCAAAGCAACTAAACCATAACCAAGTAAAACCTACACAACGGTAGAAATATGATAGCATGTGAGGAAGTAGAACTGACCTAGTTTAGATGTTATGGGCATTGAGAATCATATGTGTCTTTGGATTGGAGGAAATCAGAGATAATTGAAACAGTGGTCATATGGAAGTATATATTATTGGAAATATAAACTCTGGTAGGAGAAATTGAAGGGACATATGAAGAAACAATATCATTGTCATTAAAAAAACCCTTCCACATACCAATATGAAGAGGTGAGTCATGGAGGGCTGATCGGTAGAATAAAATGATGACAGTTATATTATTGTGTGTAGTCTATGGCAGTGTCAGATTCATTTAATGTTTTTAAAATGCATTCAAAATAAAATCAACCAAACCAGATGATAAAGAGAAGGGGATAATACATGGTAACTCTTATGTTTTTCTAGTTCTAGGACCCATGCCTCATCATTCAAGTCTGTCCACCAAACATCGCGCAACGAAGCCCCTCCCTCCAGTCACAGCACACCATTTCTATCTTACAGTCATTTTGCGTCAAATCCAATCAACCAGACTAGATGTCACTGCATCATCTTGTGAAATGGATAATGAGAATGCAAAAAAACAAAATTACTTATTAAAAATATTTCCTTTGAAATCATTATCATAAATTGATCAATGAGATTACCATTTGGAACTATGATGGGGCTAAATTGCATGTTTGAGGATGCATAAGAGTAAAACAACAACTTGTCATGAAGTAAAATAGGATGTGGTAAAACCCTATCTTTGGTGATGGTGGATAAGTTGATAGCAGTATGGAGGGTGTGGAGGAGGTTGTTGAATTAAAGTCAAATTACCAGAAATAGACGGCTACTGCACATGTCGTAGGAGGGTGTGGAGGAGCAGAAAAAATGCTTTGGGTGTCATAGAAACACCTGATGGATATCGCGAGTCAGAGATGCCAAAGTAGGTCATGGAGGATACATCAGTAAAGATTCAGTTGGTACCGTAGCAAGACCTGACAGAAATCAAGAATCGGAGGAGCTGAAGACGGAGGAGCCAGAGACGGAGGAGCCGAAAGCGGAGGACCCAAAGGTGGAGGAGGCGAAGGCAGAGGAGCCGCAGGCGGATCACGCGGAGGCGGAGTCGCAGAGGCGGTGTCGCGGAGGAGGAGTTGCAGCTACAGAGGGGATTCGAAGAGGGGAGCGAGAGAGGGGATTCGGGGGGGAGCGGGAACCCTAGAGAGGGTAGAGGGGAATCGGGGAGGGGTGGGAGAAGCAATGGTAAATCCCAATTGGGGCCAGGAGGTTTTTTTGGGCTGGGTGGAGGGATATGAAATATGGGGTGACGTGGCTTCGCAGGAAGAGGACAGGTGTACATAAAATGCTTGCTTTAATATATATATATATACTAATAAATACTAATAATTAGTAATAAATATTAATAAATACTAATAAATAGAAATAAATACTAATAAATAGTAATAGATACTAATAAATACTAATAAATAGAAATAAATACTAATAAATAGTAATAAAGAGTAATAAATACTAATAAATAGTAATAAATACTAATAAATACTAATAAATTGTAATAAATAGTAATAAATACTAATAAATACTAATAAATAGTAATAAATAGTAATAAATAATAATAAATAGTAATAAATAGTAATAATTAGTAATAATAATTAGTAATAATTAGTAATAATTGGTAATAAATAGTAATAAATAGTAATAAATATTAATAAATAGAAATAAATAGTAATAAATAGTAACAAATAGTAATAAATAGTAAAAAATATTAATAAATAGTAATAAATACTAACAAATAGAAATAAATAGTAATAAATAGTAATAAATTGTAATAAATTGTAATAAATAGTAATGAATAGTAATAAATAGTAATAAATAGTAATAGTTAGTAATAAATAGTAGTAAATAATAATAAATAGTATTAAATAGTAATAATTAGTAATAATTAGAAATATTTAGTAATAATTAATAATAATTAGTAATAATTAGTAATAATTATTAATAATTAGTATTAATTAGTAATAGTTATTAATAATTACTAATAAATAGTAGTAAATAGTAATAAATAGAAATAAATAGTAACAAATAGAAATAAATACTAATAAATAGAAATAAATATTAATAAATTGTAATAAATACTAATAAATACTAATAAATACTAAAAAATAGAAATAAATACTAACCAATACAAATAAATAGTAATAAATACTAATAAATAGTAATAAATTGTATTAAATAGTAATAAATACTAATAAATAGTAATAAATAGTAATAAATACTAATAATTAGTAATAAAAAGTAATAACAACTAATAAATAAAAATAAATGCTAACAAATAGTAATAAATTCTAATAAATACTAATAAATAGAAATAAATACTAATAAATAGAAATAAATACTAATAAGTAGAAATAAATTCAAATAAATAGTAATAAATACTAATAAATGCTAATAAATACTAATAAATAGTAATAAATAGTAATAAATAATAATAAATAGTAATAATGAGTAATAATTAGTAATAAATATCAATAATTTGTAATAATTAGTAATAAATAGTAATAAATAGTTATAAATAGTAATAAATAGTAATAAATAGTAATAAATAGTAATAAATAGTAATAAGTAGTAATAATTAGTAATAATTAGTAATAAATAGTAATAAGTAGTAATAAGTAGTAATAAATAGTAATAAATAGTAATAAATAGTAATAAATAGTATTAAATAGTAATAATTATTAATAAATAGTAATAATTAGTAATAATTAGTAATAATTAGTAATAATTAGAAATAATTAGAAATGATTAACAATAAAAAGAAATAAATAGCAATAATTAGCAATAATTAGCCATAATTATCCATAATTAGAAATAATTAGCAATAATTAGCAATAATTTGCAATAATTAGAAATAATTAGCATTAATTGGCAATAATTAGAAATAAATAGCAATAAATTGAAATAATTAGACATAATTAGCAATAATTATCAATAATTATCAATAATTGGCAATAATTAGCAATAATTGGGAATAATAAGCTATAAATAGAAATAATAAGCAATAAATAGAAATAGATAGCAATAAATAGAAATAAATAGCAATAATTAGCAATAATTAGCAATAAATTGTAATAAATATAAATAATTATCAATAAATAGCGATAAATAGCAATAAATAGAAATAATTAGCAATAATTAGCAGTAATTAGCAATAATTAGAAATAATTTGCAATAATTAGAAATAATTAGCAATAAAATCAATTGTAATAAATTGTAACATATTGTAATAACTTGGCACAATTTTTCGTGGATTGATGACACTCCTTTTACTCGATGACTCTTCTCCTTTCAACTCTCACTGACGCAAAACATTATGAAAAGTATGATTCTACGTATGCATATCCAATATCTTATGGATGACATTGTATAAGAATTTGTAGGACCACATTTTTTATAATGTTTTTAGGTGGTGATAGTTACAAGAAGAAGATTCATCGACAAAAATGGGGCTCTTTTGTCTGGAAGCTCATTTACATGTATCTTTTTTACACTGAAATCACAAAGTAGAATCTACTCGGATGTATGCTTTTGCATTCTTGTATGCATGAGAATGAATAAGAGTACCTCCGAGAAGATTCTTTGTTGTGATTTCAGTGTGAGAAAGTTGCAAGTAAATGAGCCGTCAGACAAAAGAGTAGCCTTTAACCCACTAGAAATTGTGTCACTCATAATTAATGGTAATTATTAAGAAGTAGTTGTAATTATTTATCTTCTTTTTTGGATATTTTTTTTCTAATTTCAAATGATTCAAAAACAGTAATAATTTTATATTTTGTAGAAAAATATGGAACAAGGAAGTTGACAACCATCATTATTAGACGATCGCACTTGGATAAATCAGCGCAGAAATCCAAACGGTTCTGGTTTAAATCCGGTATTTATTGAGGGTGTTGAAGCTTTCTTATCATTTGTATCATCAAAACTAGAATTTGTTTCAGAAGGCATAATTAAGTGTTCTTGTAAAAAAATTTCCCTGAGAACGTTTGACACATTTGAAAAGGTTGGGGGACATCTCTTGCAGTTTTTTATTTCAACCAGATTATGTTTTTTGGTATCAATATGGTGAACACAGTTCTAGAGAAGATACTAATAACTTGATTCTGGATCCATCACAGTTTCAAAAATTAGTACATGATGTTGCAGGTCCATCTATTCAACTAACTGAAACTCAGGACGCTATTGATTTGTCTCTTGATTTGGCACCATACAAATTTTTATGAGTTGTTGAGGTCTGCTGAGGATGCATTATATCCTGGTTGTAAGATAAGAAAATTAGAAGCGGTTGAAAATTTTATAGCTATTAAATCAGATAATGCAATGTTAAAATACAGTTTTGATTATATATTTTCTTTGGTTAAAACAATGTTACCTGAAGGAAATGTGTTGCCTACAAATTACTATGAGAGCAAGAGGTTGGTTCATAATCTGGGCCATAGTTATCGGAAGATTCATGCATGTGAAAATGATCACATCTTATATTATGGTGAAGATGAGTCATTAGATAGTTGTCCCACATGTGGAAAATAGAGGAATAAAGAAGCTCAACTGGGGAAGTCTGGATCAATTCCTATGAAATAGTTGATATATTTCCCCCTTACACCCAGGTTGCAACATTTGTTTATGTCTCAGAACACAACATCAATGATGTCATGGCACAAAACCAAGATTTAAACTGATAAAAGCATGAATCATCCATCTGATGGTGATTCATGGAAAAGGTTTTACCAACTGCATCTGTCTTTTACTTTAGAAGCTTGAAATGTTCAATTGGGTATTTCTACTAATGGTTTCTGTCCATTTGGTTCATATGGTAGTTAGTATTCATGTTGGCTTGTCTTTATAACTCCGTAAAATTTACCTCTATGGATTTTGATGATGGAGCCCTATATCTTTTTGTCCTTATTAATTTCAAGACATCTGAAAACGTATATTGATGTTTATTTTAAACCATTTATTGATGAGTTAAATTCATTATGGAGTACTGGTGTTAGTACATATGATGTTGTTTTGAAACAAAATTTTATATTAAAAGCTACATTGATGTGGACGATTAGTGACTTCTCGATATATGGCATGTTATTTGGCTGGAGTACACATGGCCTGAAATCATGTCCTTACTGTATGAAAGACAACAAATCCTTTATTCTCATCAAGGGAAAAAACATTGCTATTTTTACTGTCATCATAGATTTATTCAAACCGATCATCCTTTTCAGAGGAAAAAATCTCATATCAGAAATGGCATAATTGAATGGGATGAACCTCTAAAAATGATCTCAGGTATAGAGTTAATGTCAGTTGTATTTTTATTACCTACCATTGCATTTAGGCCAACAGTAAACACACATAAAATTCATGGCTTTGAGAAAGAGCATAATTTGATAAAACAGATCGTTTTTTGGGATATTCCATATTGGTCTGATTTGTTGGTCCGCCACATGTTGGATGTCATGCATATTGAGAAGAACTATTTTGATAATTTGTTTCATACAGTTTTGGATACACTAGGTAAGACCAAAGATAATGTAAAGGCATGATTAGATCTTGCCCAAATTTGTAGATGACCAGAACTTGAACTATTTCAAAATGTCATATCACAAAGGTTAATGAAGAAAAAAGTAGCTTATACATTATCCAAATAGAGATGCTTATTATTTTGTCAGTGGATTGCAGATTTGAGACTTCCACGTGGCTATTCTTTCAATTTGAGAAGATGTGTTAAGAATGGTCATATTACCAGATTAAAAAGTCATGATAGTTGTGTTATAATGGAATGAATTATTCCAATTAGATTCATAGGTTTGTTAAATTATATTATTTGGGATTCAATAATAGACATATAATATTTTTTTGAGACATTTTTGCAGTGACAACAGACTGTGATGCACTAAGTAAACAAGAAGAAGATATTATTTTCATTATATGTAAACTGGAAAAAACATTCTGCCAGATTTCTTTGACTCAATTAAACATATGATATTAAATTTTCCACATGAAGCTAAATATGGAGGTCTAGTACAGTTTCGATGGATGTACCCATTCAAGAGATGCATGCAGAAATTAAAGAAAAAAGTACATAACAAAGCATCAATTGAAGGTCAATTGGTGAATCTTATTTACAAGAGGAAATTTCTTTTTTATGCTCTCATTATTTTAAATCTGAATATCACTCAAAACACAACCACATGGGAAGGAATGAGGGGAATGCTAATGATGAAATGGAAAATCAATTATCAGTTTTTAATCAGCCTGAACTTGGCTTCGGTGGAGTTCATGAATGATGGATTTCAAATGATGAACATCACAGAGATCATACATATGTTCTTCTCAACTATGACGAAATGAAATCATTTTTATCATGAATTATTCTACCAATTATTCTATAATTTATGTTACTGTAAGTAAACTTATTTTATTTTTACGTTATATGATAATCATATCAAGAAACATCTTCCAAAAATTATAGCAGCTACTCTTGAAGAACGCCGACATAAAAGTCTTTCAAAATGGTTTAAAAAATTTGTAACTTCAATTATTTATGGTTTAACATATAAATTTGGTTTATTATTTATTATATTGATAATTGTTTTAAAAAAATTCAGGTGTCTCAACATGCTGATAAAATTGATAAGTGATTGTGTATATTGAGTAAACCACCATCCAAAATGGTTAAATCTTACAATGCCTATGTAGTGAATGGTTTTCAATTTCATACACATGCATATAGGGAATAAAAAAACAATGAACAATGGAGTTTTCTTGAGAGGATCGCATCATAGAGAAATAGAAGTTGACCTTTATGGAATGCTGGATGAAATTATGGAACTATGTTATCTAGGGAAAAATTACATAACAATATTTAAATGTTGGTGGTTAGATACTTAGAGAGGCTTACATGTTCATCTGATTCACGGAATATTCGATATTAAATATAAAATTATTCTTGGAGTAAATGATCCATTTTTACTAGCTCAATAGGAACATCAAATATATTACGCAAAGTATTGTGCTACTTCAAGAGACCTGAGTGATTGGTGGAGCATAATAAATATAAATTCTCAGGAAAATCAGTTTACTCAAACTAAATTTGGTTCTGATGAAGTACAAGGAATTGAAATTTTTCAAGAGACTACTCAAAGTCCACCCTTTCCATAAAAAGACATGAATATCGATGATGACACCCCACAATTAAGGCTCATTGGTGACGATGATGTCAATGATGTAACAAATGAATTTGAAATGGAAAGAGATGATGAAACCGAAACTCATATGGATATTATTGATGCCGATGATGAATATGAAGACATTGAAATTGTCAGATATGAAGATGACGAAGAAGGTGAACATTGACACAGTTAAATAATGGTTATAATCAGAACTAATATTTATCTATATGTAATAGTTATTTTCAAATATCTGTTAACAACAATCATTTTGTGTTTCAGATGGAACCTGATCTACTTCGTGAGTTGGAGGAGGTTGATATAACTTTGGATGAGGAGGATTTGGGATCATCTGACCCTCAGGCTACTAGCAGTTCAGGGGGTACACGGAGGTAGAACAGTCTTCCGCAACTTATGATTCCTGAACCTATCCCCGAGCGTCGTCCACATCTTGGTTTCGATCAAGACACACGTAGGTATTATAACATTTGTATTTTAGTTATATTTCATTAATTTATTTATATACTAATTGTTTGATATTCGTTCTTTTTTCAAAGTTTTGTGCATGTAGTTTTTGGACAGGGGGCACTATCTTGCAAAATTATTTTTCTCAGCCCTGGATCACATGGGAACAGATTCCCAATGATGTGCGGCTTGGAATGTTCCATCATTGGCTAATACGTAAATAAATAATAATTATTTAGAAATTTATTTAATTAATAAGTTGATATTATAAATTATTTTTAGGGTTTATGGTGTCCCATTGATGATAGCATGTGTGGAGCTATCCACGAGGCATGAGAGATGTCTATGCGTGAGCGTTTCCATCATTTTTTACACAATTTGAGAAGGAAATCCATTAAGAAAGTATGAGCGATAGTATTTGATGAGACCGATCAGAGTATATTTCATCTCATTGTGGGACGGATTATGTTCACAATGGTTGAGTAGTGGATTTTAGAGGAGATCTTCATTGGGCCAGCAGAACTGGGGGAGACAGGAGGTGACACATCGAGCTGATAGTCATGTATTCAGTACACATAGAGAGTTTCTGGTAAGTAACTTTTTTAAATATTTTATATAACATTACATATAAAAATTTTATTTTATATTCATATAGGCAATCGAGCATCCTGATATTACAGAGTGCGACATTTATCGGAGGATGTATAGTGATCTAACAACTGGAGAGATTAGAGGTGATCACCACCATCAGATTGTGGTCAGTATTATTTCTTTTTCAATTTGAAAATTAACTACATATAATATATTCACTATTTTAATTTCAAATTGAAACTGAAGGAGTCATATGAGGCCATGACCTATCAGACACAAGCTCAGAGTCTGGCTGAGACGACTGATCAGACTAGTGCCCACCATTTTCGGGAGGCAGCATGGTTGTAGGTGACTCAATATGCCTTTGATAAGGGCCGATTAGTTGGTATCGACTCTCATTGGACTCCTGGGATTTATTATGGTACTGCTACGATGTCGGCGTCCAGCTCGAGAGGAGCTCGTGGAGAGGCATCATCATCTGGCTCACAGTATCAAGAGTAGTTGTGAGCTCAAACTGAGCTTATAGAGAGTTTGAAAACGTAGTAGGAAGATATGCTTCAGCAAAAACAGCAGTAGCACGAGGAGGACATACATCGATGGCAGCAACAGCAGCACGATCAGATGGAGTACATGCATTGTCTGGCTCGTAGTTTAGGGATGGATTTTCCTCCACCATCTCCTCTAGCGACTTCAACTCCTCCATAAGACTATCCCCTAGTGATTTTTTTTGTTCTGTTAAAAACATTTGAATTGAACATTTGTTGTAATATAAACTATTTACAGTTTTTGTCTTTTATATTTGTGAGAATATCGCATAATTTTTTTATTATTTTAAATATTTTAATATTTTATTTTTTATTATTAGTATTATATTTTTTTATATTTTTTTATTTTACTAATAATAATAATAATAATTTATGATTTTTTAATATATTTTTTATAAGTATTGAGAATTTTAATATTTTTTATTTTATTTTATTTTTTTAATAATAATAATTTTATTTTTTTTCATTAATCATAATTTTAGTGTTTTTTATTTTATTAAGTATTTTCAAATATTGATAATTTTAATATATTTTTTTAAATTATTTTAAAAATATTAATTTTTATTATTTTATTAAGTATTTGTGATGGGGCCTTTTATGATGGGGGGGCCCGTCGCAAATAGCCTGTCAGAAATAGTCAAATTTAAAGTAGTGTTTTAGTAGGTCTTCTAATCCACTTGTTATTGATCAATGGATTAGTACCATTGAAAATATATTTTCCACACTCCACTTTTTGGAACATGAAAAAGTCATTTTGACTATTTATCATTTAGAAGGTGAAGCAGACCAGTGTGGACTCTAGTCAAGAATACAAGGCAACAAGATGAAATTGAATCCATGGAATGGGATAAATTCAAGAACATATTTTTAAATAAGTTATTACCTTTTATTCTTTGAAAAAATATGGAAAAAAGTGTTCCTTGAGATTAAGCAAAAGGATAATGAATCTATTGGTACATGCGAGGAAAATTTTACAAGACTATCAAGGTATGCTTCTGGTTTTATCATCCCACCAAAAAGTAAAGTTGATCGATTCTTCAGTGGATTAAAACAAATTTTTCAAAGAGAATTAGCTATAAGATATACTCGTATCTATGAATATATTTTCCATTGTTCTGTCAAGGAATAAATGGAAGTTGGTGTTACATAACAATCTCATGGTTTTGACCAGAAACGAAAGATAGAGTTCATGGGAAAATCTCAAAACAATGGTGAAAAGGAGATGAATGTTTCTTTATGCTCAATGTGTGGAAGAAAACATGGTGGATATTATATTAATGGGAAAAGAAAATGTTTTAAGTGTGGAAAAAAATTTCATCGAGTTGTTGAGTACCAAAGTAATGGAAAAATGTTTCTAATCATTTTAATAGAGAAAAGACTACAGAGAATGCACCACCCACACTTCAATGCTGCAAGTGTAAGGAAATGGCACATTATGCTAACCAATGCCAAAATCCAATGGTTAATGATTATGATCTATGTCAACAACCTCTTAAGGCCAAATAAAAAGGAAAATCACATGCAATCACTATTGGCGATGTAGAGTATGATAAGGAAGTTGTGGAATGATTAAGTGTTTATGTAATGGGATTCCAAAATAGTGTTTTTGAATCTCTTTTATAGTATATGGAATATTATAATATCTATGTATTGGTCCATTGTGGTTTTCGATAAGTATATAGTTAACAATGAAAAGTGATTGAAATATTTTTGGAAAGAACATGATATACGCATTATATGGGGATAAAGAGATAATGAGATGTTTAATAATATTAATGGCCTCATGACTGATATAAGGACAAAGTGATATCATGGTTTGAGTGTAATTTTTATTTTGGTATTTTTGGTGTGTGGAAAGAGTTAATTTTGATATAATGTATGTTTTCACTAAGGTTCTATGGTAATTCATGTTATTACCATGTTTTAATAGAATACATGATTGAGGTATTCACATGTTTGGAATGTGATAAAAAAACTACCTTATGAGATATGGGAGATAAATGTTTTGTTGATTTAGTTCCCCGATTTTTAATGTTTTATATTTTTAGTTTTTAGAAGGATTATAATGTTATCCATTTATGGATAGTATAATTTATATTCCAGTTAATGTTTGCTAGATTAATGTATTATCTCACTATAGGTGGACTTATGCATATTTGATTACCTATGATAACCTTTTTGATGAGAAAATGGAATGAATTATCATTCTATCTCTGTATCTAATAACACTTTAAGAATGAAAAATTCAACTTCATTTCATTAAATAAGAGATAATGTGGAAGTTGTTCAAGGCACAAATAATGGTGTGATTGTAATGAAATGAAGTAAGTATTTCTTCTCATGAAAAATTTATGAACTTTAGAAAAAAGATCTTGAAACCAAAAAATGTTATCCTAGTACCTTCTTATCCAATGAATAAAATGTTATTTTAGATCATTGCATATTTATTTATTTATGGTTGTTAACATTCTCCAACCTTATTCTGTATCACTATTCATCAGAACTTGATGCTTAGATTTCCCTTATATATCCATGTTTTCACCTCCCACCTTTGTTATCCTATGTGAAAACCCAATCATGAGTTACATTGGGTGAAAGTTATGTTTCTAAATTTCGTTATTAAAATGTTTTTTATTCCTTTTTATGATGTGTCTTTCCATGAAAGAAACATTCAAGCAGTAAATCTTTTATAACCCCGATGAATTTTGAGGGAGAAATTCATTTTAAGGGGGGTATAATGTAACATGCCTAGATTTTATAGGATATATTGTTTTTAATTTATTTGATGTATTTTTATTTTACACTACACCAGTATTATATTTCGCAATACACAACACTGAATTGGCTTGCGCTACATGAAAAAGAGACCTTCCTTGATAGCTTGCGTTCTACGCAATAATGAGTTTCACTAAACAACGATATATTATTAAAATATTAATATTTAATGGGATATAAAATATCTTTTATGAATATTATTAACCAAAATTTTAATTTTATATAACATTAAAATTCATATTGTTTATTTTCTAGAACATGTATTAGAACGAATTCAATTTTTTGGATAAAAGATGTTTTTTTTTAAAACACAGGTTTGCCTCCTTTTGATGGCACACCAATTTTAAATCTAATTTTTAACAGTTTTATATATTCTATTTGAAAAAATTAACATATTATTTTTAATTAGGACATAAAAATTTACATTGGTTGAATTTATGGTATTTTTCTAATAAAATTCATATTTTAATGAATAGTGAAAAATACTGCATTTTAATTCAAAATTGCTTTTCATCTATTTTATTTATATAGTTAGATTATCTTTTTAATTGGTTTTAAAGTGTAATTGGAGTATTTTTTTATAATTTAATCTAATTTTGTTCGTTGGAAGTAATCTCACATTTAAATTGGACATAAACACATGTCCATCTTTGGATAAGTTTTTGCTTCTAAAAAACCATCTTTTTGGTATTGACAACAGGAATTAATTTTAAATTATTTTTTGCCAAATCTATGTTTTGAATTCAGAAAAATGGATTCCATATTTGGAATCATAAGTTCCAAATTGTGTAAATAGGTAACTTTTATTTTCAGACATTATGAATAGTATCTATATTAATTTTTATTTACCACTGTTAAAGGTAAATCAGGTTAATTAGGGTAACAAACAATGTGATAAAGATAATAAAATTACCCTAAAACCAGAAAAAATCCAATTGAATTAGTTAAAGTTTACCCATATAACCTAATGGTTGGAATTGATTCATTTAATGGACTTTTTTTCCATAACAATGATGTAATTATAATTAAAATAAAAGAAAGTCACAACATTTCACTCTCTTATCTCTAATAAGTATAATAATTTTACTATAGTGTTAAACCTGATAAAAATTAAAAACTAAATTGTCACCAGAACACTAATTAAATTTTCTACTTCATGAAAATTTATATAGAGTTTTTATAGATTAAATAATTACCATTATTAATGACATAATTGTGATGTAGAAATTATTTTATTGATAGAAATATCAAATAAATGGTTTTAAAAATAATAAACTAAATATCATATGAACTAATTAATGTGATCCATGAATTTACTAGGTATATATGATGTGTTAGGAGTGTATTAAATATTTTTCTATAATATATCTTCTATTTTGATTTTATTTAATTTCAAATAAATAAATAGTGTTAAAGTTGATACTATAGATATTTTTTAAATATAACATATTATTAAATTATTTAAAAATCAAAAAAATATTTAAAAACTAAAAATAGAAAATTATATGGTCTATAATATCATAATATATCCAATTATGTAAAATTTAAAACACATAAGTAAATATTTATAACCATTTAATATTTAGAATATTATTACCACAAATAAAATTCAATAAATTAAATAAGGATAAATAAAAATGATAAGGTTTAAAATAAAATCAAAACATATATAAATTTTATTGGCTGAGAGGATTTAGACCCATACTCTTTTTATTTTCTAAATAAATTAGTTTGGAACAATTATAAATTGAAATTCAATTTATAATAAATTAATATTTCAAGACATTTCAAAAGTGATCCTCCTCTCTCTTTTAAAAGGACGCCACCTCTACCCACTTACTCACACCATTAAATCCATATTTATCATAAAAAATCTGCTCCAATAATTCCCAAGATTCTTCATTTCCTTATAATGGCCACATTTTGGGTAGAAATCTATCCAAGGGAGACCTTTTGTGCAAATCAAAAATAGATACACGAAAAAGAGGTAATTGTTTTATCACCTCTTTTTAAATTATTTTCTTCTTCTACTTCCTCTTAGTATCATGTTCCAATACTAAAGTAAAAAATAAATTATCTTATACATTTTTATATGTTATTATAATTATTGGATAACCCCATACTTCATTTTATTCATCTTATGGATAACAATATCACAATGCATGCATACGTACAACTTACCATCTCTACACTGTGGTGTAATTTGTTATCCAACAATAATTAATTTTGATGCGCATAATGATGAGTATAATGGATTTAAATAATAAATATTACATGATAATTATTTTTTATAATTAATATACCATCCAATTCCCAACCATTTAACCATTAAGATAATCATATCACTGCTTGTACGTCTGTACGACCTGCCGTCTCCACGACACGATGTGATTCATTCTCCACGTTAACCATTCAAGAATGATTATAATGTAACTATAATTAATAATCATGAAATATATGACATAATAATTCTACATGATTTATGTATATATATTTATATATTTCATTTAATTTATCCATTCAATTCAATAAAGAAATAGAAACAACATTCATGCGTACGTGTGGACTACCGTCTCCATGAACGGTGTATTCCATTTCATTTATCCATCTATTATATATGTTTCTATACTGAATATTTACGATATATAAAACATTTTTTACATTATGGAATTTAGTAAATTAGGATCTATATAAAAAGATCAAGAATGACAAGTCAAAACACGTATGATAAATAAAACAATTATTACCCAAAACATTGCTTTAACATGGGATTGATAAATAAACATATAATATAAAGTCATAAGTGAATAAAATATTATATCATAGATATTATTATGGTTCTGTTACAAGTTAATAATATGTTTAAACCCACTATATAGGATTTTCTAATACATACCTAAGAAATCAGACTTGAGGTATGGGGTAATTTTGCAATCTCATTTTTTCCCAGATTGTTTATACGTAAGTATTTACTGGGGATATATTTATCATCCATGTCCATGATTTATAAAAATATTTTCATAAAATGTTTAATATTATTCTATTCATTTTAAAAGTATTTTTTACTTTTAATACATGGCATAGAAGGAATATTTCTTTTGATTACCATACAAGGTGTTTTTTGACTTTTCTGGAAAAAGTACGCAGAGAATGTTTTTTTAACTTATACTGAATGAATGGATTTCTTTACTATTTCATAATACCTAATTTCCATGAATCTTCCTCTACTTGATTTCAATTTTATTTTTAACTAAATTCTTTTCTTTTAAAATTGCACATAATTTTGAGAATAAAAAATGTTCTTGAAGAAGAGAGGATATTTTCATCATGAATTAATCTCAAGTGTTTTATAAAAATTATTTTCCATATAAGATGACATAGGGTTATATTTCTATCCATATTATTACTTTAAATGTGTTTATAATGGAATTATTTTTATGAAATACATTTATCTTATATGGATTATGTTATGATGTAATGATGTTTAAGAAACCCATTTTTTGTTCCTTGGGTTATGCAATGGTGAATGGTTTATGTTTTTGTGGAACATGTATGAATGACTTCATTATGAGATGGGTGGGACCTATATCTCCCTCCAATGCATTAGGAAAATATTAATATCTCATGAGATAGACATGACTGTAAATGCAAGTAAATCCATTTTAGTAATACATGGATGAAATGACATGTAGATCTGGTTCAGTAATACATGGATGGAATGAAAAGTAAACCCGGTTCAGTAATGGACATTGTCCAATATGATGGTCTTGGAAGAAATTAATTGTCTACTATGGAAATCATATTATGTGATTATTTGTTTTCCATAATTCCATGTTTTATGCTATTGCTATTTTATCATGGTTAATGTTCCTTTATGATCTATGTCTTACTTGCTGCCAAGATTTATTTCAAGACTCAATATTTTGATATTTAAACATTATGTTCAAATTTTTATATTCTTATGTTTATGGATTGGTTTATGTTCCCTATTTTTACCCTTAATGAGAATTTGAGCTCACCCTTTTTATGCTTTCTTTTCCCCTTGATATAAAGAAAGGGTTTAGGTAGGAAAACAAAAGAGGGAGATCTTTATGAGAGATGTTGAAGATCATTCACCAAGTTAGAAAATTATGTTCATGTTTTCAAAGGAAATAAAATAAAATATGGTATTTGGTTTTCTATTTTTATAATTTATTAATTATTCCACAAAAATAAATGTAATTCCCATGTACGCCAAGCTCGGGTCTTTACATGCACATAAAAATGGGTTTTGGGTATGTTGTAAAACATAAATTAGTTTTCCCTTATTATAAAAAAGAATATAATTTTTTTTCTAAAATCAAATTTAAAATGGTAAAATGATGAGAAATGTTAATACATTGGTTTCTAATGGAATGTGAATAATGATAATTTTTTTAACATTGTAATCTAGGATCTATGTTTACGGTGGTGAAGGTTAGTGATAATGCTTTAGTTTTGACCACATGGCATGGATTGGGGAAAATAATTATTGTGACATATTTTGATTTTTATTTTTCTGTAAATGTTATAGTGTTATGTTATGAATTATATGATGATTTTTTGGTATTGTAGAGATATTCTTACAAGATGACACATCTTGATAGGACGACATGCGTATATGACTTGAGATACTCCACTAGTAGTTAAACCCAGTGCACCGATATTACCAATTGAGGAAGTTGGGATGAATTTATGAGAGAACTTCTCAAACATTATGAAATTTATAGAATGATACCTTTGGTAGGTTTTGAAAAGAATGTCTAATCTGATGAGGGAGTTTTAGTTGCAGCACCCACTGACTTTTACTAGAGAGGGTGGAACTAAGGGAGATGATTTCAAGATTTATTCTATCATGACTATACTTGACAACATGGAGACTAATATCAAGAATAGAATCATGATTTCCACTTATATGTTCTGTGGTTAATAGAAACAATGGTGGGACTTGAAAACTCAGGTTAGATTTCTAGAGACTATTGAGTGGAAGGACTTCTAGGAAATTTTTTAGAATAATTTTATCCAAAAAAATAAAGACAAGTGGTAGGAGTTGAGTTCATGAGGTTAACTCAAGAGAGTATGCCCTTATTGGAAAATGATAGAAGATTTATAAATTTTTAGCACTTTGGTACATCATTGATAGAAATTGAGGATAATTTATATAAATAGTTTTAGGATGGACTTAATTGTGTAATTAAGTCCTAGGTGAATATGTTCATGATGTAGAAAATTTCAAAAGTGGGAAATCAGCCTCTCATATCTGAGGGAACATGAAGGATTATTCCAGTAGTGGACATGTGGTTTCTTTAGTATGCTTCGACTGTGAGACTTATAAAACTAGGAAATGTATTTATAGGAATTTCTCTTAGAGAAATGGCAAGGATATTAGCTATGGAGAAGTTTCAACTACAAAATAACTTACACAGGTAGTTTTCCAGTAGTGTGGTAGGACAAGACACTTTTGGAAGCATTGTCCCCCACCATAGTGGAGATACAAAGCTATGGATTGATGAGAAAACTAGAGAGGTTATATAAGAACTATTGACTGATGGTTAGGGATAGAGGACATGGGAAAAGATAGAGTTTGGGAAGGGGATATTCTATACCATATCAGTCTAGCATCTAGAGCTCTAGTTGATGAGTAGGTATGGGTAGAAGATGTGGTTCTTCTGGGAAAAAGTTCCCATATTAGTAGAGTGGTGTATATTATGGAAGTTAGACAACATCCTAGGTAATAGGGGCATGACTGTTACATGACATTCGGCCTATACTTGCTGATAGAGAGGTTGGACCATCGACAGTGAGAGGTACTATTCTTCTATCTTCTACATTTTATAGGGCCTTATTTGATATTGGTTCCTCTCATTATTTATATCTTCATAACTAGTTAATGGGTTGACCCTGTAAGAGGAGTTCATAAATGGTGTTATGATGATAGATACACAATTGGGAGTATGGGCTAGATACATCTTTTTGTTCAAGGGGTGTTCTCTCAATGTAGGGGAGTATTGTTTTCATCAGGATATTTAAATTCTTGACATTTCAGACTTCAACATAATTATAGGTATGGATTAGCTAGTCACGTACTAAACCCACATTCATTATTACCAGAGTACAGTGAATTTTAAATTTCCTAATGGTGACAATTACATTCACAGTGGAGAGTTTGATATCTAGAAAGGGAAATCATGTCAAATTACTTAGGAAATTGTAGAGATCATAGCCTCAGTTTCAAGTCTATTTCTAGATGATGGAGGTGTAGTGAAAGATTTCATTCCACCTATAGAGGACTAGATTCAATACGTAATTCATGAAGACTTCTCAAGGATTCCACCAGAGAGAGATATTGAATTCACTATTGATCTCATTCCTAGGGCTAGTACAGTTTCATTTACACTACCTCATGGAACTGATAGATCTTCAAGAGCTCAAGACTCAGCTATAATAGTTAGAGTATAAGGGATTTATACGATCGAGTACACCAACATGGGGTTCACCAGTGATGTTTTTTTAGAATGAGGATGAGAAATTATGTTTATATATTGACTACTATAAGTTTAACTATATTAATATGAAGAACTGGTAACTTATTCCACATATAGAAGATATTTTTGACTAATTGTGGGGATCTTGTATATTTTTTAGATTGAAATGAGATCAAGGTATCATCAGTTGAGTGTTTTAACTTCTAATATACTTATGACTTATTTCATAGGAAGGTATGGCCTATATGATTTCATCATAATTTATTTTGGGTTGATAAGAAATAAATAATTTTTTTGTCCTTGATGAATAGAATTATTCATTTATACCTGGATCAATTTTTTTTATTTTTTGGATCACTTGTTGTTGTGCTCCAAGAATCATGATGATCATAACCAATACCTTGACATCATCTAGAGTACATTGATATAGTACCATCTATCTGCCAAGTTATCTAAGTGTTAGTTTTGGATTTATGATGTGTACTTCATGGGTCCCATCATCTCGGAGGAAGTCTTGTCTTTAGACCCAGATAATGTACAATAAGTGGTTTATTGGGAGAATCCCAAGAATGTTTTTGATATCCTATGATTTATGGGGTTTTCTAGATATTAATTGAGGTTCATATAGGACTTTTCAAAATTGGATTCTCCACTTACATGCATGGCCAATAAAAGGATAAAATTTTAATTGTATAAAGCATGCAAGGATGCTTTATATGAGTTGAAGAATAGGCTGAAATCAGACCTGCTCTTGATCTTACCCTAGTTAGGTGAAGAGTATTTAGTGTATTATGACACTTCTAGGATCAGACTCAGAGTTGTCTTGATGTAGAGATATTGAGTTTTAAAATATGGGTCTTGTAAGTTGAGGCCACATGAATGAAACTACTTACACGGGACCTCATGTTGGCTACAGTGGTGTATTATTTAAAGTGTTTGTTTCATTACCTATTGGGTGAAATGTTTACTATGTATATGAAAAAAATATCTTGATGTATATAAATTCACTGTCAGATTTTATTCTTCGTCAGTGGAGATGGGTTGAGTATATGAAGTATTTCTATTTTGAGCTACCATATATGACCGAAAAGTGGAAAAATAATGTTGATTATTTGAGTTGGAACTCTCATTCTCAGGTTGTATAAGAGTTTAGTGTTGAGAGGAATATGACGACTCTACTAGAGGAGAACCAATTGGTTGTTCTGGAGAGTCAAGAGCAGAAGTCTCCCATATCAGTTTGAGTGGAATTTTTATTTTTGAACCAAATCAGGGACATAAAATATAGGGATCATGTGTGTTTGAACATGAGGGAAATCCGTTAAGGTGGGGTTTAACCATAATATTGGAGCATGGATAGGGATGAGATCATATATTTCAGGAATAAGTTTTTTGTTCTTATGATTATGTTAGATTATTTGATGTGGGAATTCAATGCCTCGAAGTGGGTGGTTGATTTAGGTGTGACCAAAATTTAAAGTGACCAATGATGACATTTTTTATTGATGGGAATGATAAAAGAGATACCAGGGTTTCTGTCCTGATGGTCCACCTTCTAGTAGGTAAAGGCCTAGAATCAGTGACACAGAGGATTACTATAGTCATATCCTATTCCGAAGTGCATGTGGGACAATTTTACCATTGAATTTTTTTGTGTATCTCTTGATGATTCCTTAGAATAATGGTGTTATTGGGATTTTTTTGGTAAGACAGACAAAAGTTTCATATTTGACGACATTATGAGAGACTTTATTAGTAGAGAAGTCAAAGGATTTGTATATACATTGGATAGTCTATCTGCATGGGGTGCCATAAAATAATTTTTTTGACCATGACAAATAGTTTACTTCACACTTCTAGAAGGGAAAACATAATGGGAATTGTATGCAGGTTTTATTGAGTATGGATATTTACCCATAAACAGAAGGGATTTCAGAGTGTATAATACATGTACATATACTATGAGGGTGTGTCCTATACATTGGAGGATCCTGGGATAAGCACCTATATTTGATTGAGTTTTCCTATAACAACATTTATGTGACAACGATACAGATGGAACCACATGAGACACTTTATTGTTAACCATGTATATCACCTCTATATTGGATGGAGGCATGTGAGTCAGAATTATTAGGACTAAGTCTCAAATAGGATACGTCATCGTATGTTCAATTGATTTGAAAATGAAAGGATATTTCTCATAGTAGTTATAATTTGGATGATGATAGGTATTGAAAACCCCTAGAGTTTGTAGAGGGTGATTGTGTATTCCTTCAGGTATCTACAAGGTTGGGACATTGTAGGATATAGAGATAGGGAAATTTAGTGCCTAGGTTTTATGGACTGTTTGAGGTTATGGAGATAATTAGGCAAGTGGCATAACAATCTGCACTTCTATAGAAATATAGTGTTATGAATGATTTTTTCCAAGCGTTATAATTATAGTTGTGTCACTTCTACCCTTCTCATGAGATTGATGTGGATGATGTTGAGATAGATATATATGCGTCATTTAAGGAGCATATGATACTTGTGTTGGATCATTGTGAGAAAGTGTTATGGGGAAATACATTGTTAATAGTTTTCATATTGTGAAAATATAAAGGTGTGCACTGATGGTACACGGTTAAAGAAAACTGTACACCACAACTCATCAAACTATAAAACCATGGATAGTTTGGATTTTTATGGTTTGTGAACATTATGAAAAATCATGTACTCTCTAATGAGTAACCATTAATACTCTAAAAATGAGGCACATTATTTATGAGAACTTCAAGGTGAAACCTTACACACTTGTCTAGAAAACTATGATTAAATTTTAATTCCACCTAAATATAGTTTTTTAACCACTAATCCTTTTAAAAATCACCTTATCCGACCAAACTGAGACCAAAACGATTTCATTGACATTAGAGACTTCTAAATGGATTCAAATCCTTCTTAACCTTTTTTATTTTTTATTTGAATCCTATATAAAAGATATGTACCTCTCCTGAAAAGAGAATAAAATCCCCTTGGTTTTTTATTCTTCCTTCATTACTTCTCCTATTATTTTGGTGGTTGTTCTTCCTATTTTGGAATAGATCTAGATATATTATTGTGGATCTATATCTAATATTATTAATCAAGATATATATTAGAAAGATATTTATTTATTTGAATTTGATTTAGGTTTTAGATATGGATATTGTTCAATGTCATTCTGAAACTCAATTTTAGGGTATTTCCATTGGGTACTCATTCATAAAAAAACCAAATTGGGTGGTCTGATATTCAAATACCGTAGTCATAAATTTTATTATGTTTATGAAAATTTTATAATTTATGGAGTTTTTATCCATTGAATATCTTATTTGAATTAATTCATTTAGTGAATTAATTAATAAAGTAATTATTAAATTGTGGGATTTGGGGATAATTAATTTCATGATTAATTATGAGATATTGAAATTGATATTTGGAGGTAATTAATTATTTAATTAATTATGAGATATTTATATTGATAATTATATCATTAATTGTGGAATATATTATGAGATATTGGGATTGTTAAATGATTAATAAATTATTGAATTAATTAATGAACCTTATATGGTTAATTGATTTTTGAATTAATTAATGCATGGGATGTGATTAATTATTTAGTGGGATATGTATGATTATATTATTTTTGAATTAACTAATCAAATTGATGTGATTGATTTGTTAGAAAATTAATTAATGGGATATATATGATTAATTTTTTTTTGACTTAATTAAAAGAAAAATGATTTATTAATTAATTGTTGAATTAATGAGAGAACATGTATATATTAATTTATGAATCAATTAATGAAATTTTTTATTTCTTAATTTGATAAGAGGATTGATGTTGACTAATCTTGATTTATGTGACATAGCAATATATGTGATATGTGTGAGACGCGGTCTATAACTTCCAAACCCTACATGTGCGGGACATGGTCTAGTTCTTCTGTAGCGTGTAGTGATAATTGGTTTGATAGAATTTTTTGGGACATGTTCTGATACTTCCAAATCCTAGATACAAGAGACATGTTTTTTCTCTTCTAAATCCCGTAGTGATAAATATGTGTCGTTCATGACCTGTTGATTTTCAAGCACATGGGGTCTTAGGTATAAAAACCGAGACCCAAATTGTTGGAATTAGACTATGGTTCCAATTACACATATAATAAATTTATGTGAAATGGGTAATTAAATAACATTTGATTAATTAATTGTGAATTTATAAAGTTAAGTGGTTCAAACTCCATCACGGTCCGAAGTCTGTAATGAGGTTCAGGTGTCCTTGGGGACCCATGGGTTTATGTGTTAAATAAATTATTATTTATATTGTGATAATTTTTTACTTAGGAATTGTAATTATTTACTTATAAAAATTCATACACATTTATTTATTGTATATTTATTTAGACACTATTGGTGGTGGCCTACTGAGTTGTACTCACACCATACTCGTGCTTCCTGATTGGTACCCAATTTGAATTTTTGTTTTTTTGACATGAAAAGGGAAACATACATGTTTTTGATGGCTTATTTGGGATAAATTAGAGATGTTGTAACTATATGTGGTTTTCAACCCACTTAGTAGTTGTTAGTTTCTTTATTTTTAGTTTTAATTTTGACACTTGTCTTGTACATTATCTTGGCATATCTACCGTATAGTTTGTTTTTGAATTTATAGCTTTTTACATATTGTGTTTTTGAAACTATTATGTGGATGGTTATAGGTTATTCAGTTATTGTTTCTTATTCTCTGTTGTTTTCTTACTATGATATGAGAGAGTATAGTCTCTATACGATGGATATATGAGACCATCGTTGCTAGTCTGCAGCCTCAGGCATACATGGAGGCATACATGAGTTATTTGACTGACTGACTCAGTGCACTAATGTGTGGAACTGAGGATGGGATGTGAAAATTTGGTAATGTGATGTATATCTTGATATAATGTGTATTATCATTGAACATGATATAATATGTTTTCATAATGATGATGTTATTACTATGAACATATGGTATGCTCGAACAAGATTCTTTCTTTGTTCACAAATATGTGTGTTATTTGGACACTATGACTTGATGTTTCATTTTTATGCTTTTCCACATTCCATGAACTTGTCATAAGTTTCCATCATATAGTTTAAGATAATCCTCTAATGATTATTTGATGACTATTATTATTCTCACCCATTTTATATTGATTAATTTCCCATATCAATAATTTTACTATTCTTTTAGCTTATCCCTTTCATTGATTTATATCCTTAGACAATTACTTATACTATAGTGAAAATAGGGGCCACTAAGAAGATAATGAATACGGAATTGTATATTTTTGTTTATTTATTATTTAAATGTTATGTATGAGGCTAATTTTACAAATACAAAAAACCTCTTTATCCAGGGTTTTCATCTATATTATGTTTAATATCTTAAAAATTATGCAATGGTAATGTATGAAATATAAGGGTTGTTACACCTATGCTTTTAGTTTTCATTTTATTCTGATTCTTGTACTTTTCCTTGGGATTCGGGTGTGACCTGTTTGAGACTTTGGGGAATTATTTACTCTTTTACATGGACTATCATTAAATACATAGAATCTTCTTAAATATAACCTATGTTCCCTTTTATTTACCCCTTATCCCCTCTTTAGTTTTGAGAAAAAATGTTTTGTTTTTCGGTGGACAGAATAGGCCACACAGTTTGGCCACACGGTTTACTAAACCATGCAGAAAAATCATGTAGGGTGTACAACACATTAAATATATTTTTTTAATTCCAATTTTTCCCTTCTGTAAATAAACATAATCCACCCCATTCTTCCCCCATTCAATCCTAGTATCCATGGGAGGCCTCCAAGATCCATCAAGCACCCATGGAACCCATTTTTGATGGGGTTATTAGTGGGGAAACATCATGGCTCTTCAAGGTAAGTTATTACTTATTTTTTCATCCATTTCCTTATATTTTCTTCCCTATTTATTGAATCTCTAAATATACATTAACTATGGTTTTGTATCAATGGTTTAAGTCTATTTTTATTGGTCCAATCATGTGGATTAGGGTTCATTTTCTCTCCCTTGTGCTGTGGTGGTGGTGTGGTTTAAGTTTCACACAATGATTTGTGGTTTTTGACACAAAAGGCAGGTGATTCCATGTGTAAGAATCTTTTTATGAGTTATATTTGCTTCCTTAATAGTTTTATCATGATTTGTTCCTATTATTTATGGTGCAGAAATCATTTTTTGTAGAGTTAGTTAAGTGTTTGGTTTTAAAATTGGTGTTTACATGAAATTGAGTGTTTTTCATGTGTAACTCTTGTGATATTTTTTGGGGTTATTTTGTAATAAATTAAAGTGGTTTATCAAATTTTTATAGGGATGAATATTATATTTTGGTTGGTTATTAGTGTGTTTTGGCTTTATAACATGATTTTTGATTGGGTTTTATGTGAAAAACCTTGTTATACTTCCTAAAAGTGTTTTATGAAAATTGTAAATGTTTTATTGAGTTACACAAAGTGTAAAAAAAAGTATGTACTGTTTTGGTCAGTGTAAATTCTTACAATGTGTTTTTTAAATGTAAATTGGTGATTTGTGATTTCAAACATTTTGATAAGGTTTTATGAATGTTTGAAATGATTTATCAAATTGTATGAATGGTATGAAACATGTATGTGGGTTGTTTTGTGTGAGTGTGATGTTGAAAATTTATATGAATGTGGAAAGAGTATTATGTAAAATGTTGTGGATTTTTTTGTGTGTGTATAAATTTGAAAAGGAATTTTCATGTGAAAATGGTACTTTATAATATGTTGAACTTGTTTTAGTACAAGTGGGAAAACCCATGAATTTATGTGGGCAGACATGTACTAGTATGCTAGTGATCTAGAGTGGTATCATACTTGTTTCACATAGAATGTTTAATGATGAAAACACTAACTAAAATATTATGATTATTTTAGGTACCACTAGGTTATGGGTTTGTTCTCTACTAGTGGCTCGTGCATGAGAATAGATATTTATTATGGTTACTTTTCACTGAGATATGAGGTACCTGGGGGAAACAACTACCTAGTTCCTAGGGTTACAACTCGTGACTAGTGCTGATTAGATATTGTATACTTACCATTGACATACAGTTTTTTTAGATTAAGGTGTATGATCATTTTATTTAAATGTTTTCATTCTTTAAAGTAACCATCTTGAAAACTTATTTCATTTTCAAGTTAAATCTCATTAAAATTGTTACTAGAATTCTTGGTTATAAAAAAATGAATTATTATCATATTAAAATGATTATCCCATGGAATCCTTTTGTGTGGAATCCTACTCACATTAGGCTCACACCCTATATAATAAATGTTTGATGTTGGATTGGGTGATTCTCTTTGAACTGGTGGTCTAGGTTTCTAGCGGTCCTTCGTGATGCGGTGTCATGGGAATGGCTTGAGAGAATTCTCCCACTATCATGAGGTTGTTCTTGGGATATTATTTTTAGACTTATTCCCTTATAGTAGTCTTTGGGCCTTTTTTAGACATATATATTTCAGTTTTGAATTTTTTTAATACTTGTTTGGTGTAAATTTTTAGATTCCATTTATTCTTCCTTGTTGGTTGTTTTAAGTTTCCAAACCTAGGTATGTCATTCCCAAACAATTTTTCATGATACCCAAGCACTTGTGTAAGACCATGGAGATTGGGAACTCCCTTAGGGTCTTTCCATAAACCAGGTTGGGTTTGGGGTTTGAAGGTGACCAGATCTGGTTTTTGAAAAAATGGCATCATAGGATGTTCGCTCTTTTTGGGTCATTTCCTATTGGGAAAGATTTCAGGTAGAATGGAGCTAGGATTTTTCAGAAGTTGATGATACAGTTAAGAGTAAGGTGCCTTGCCAACACACCTTATGGTGGGACTTCAATTAATAGGGGAAGACGGGTTCCATCTAATAGTTTTTGTTCTTGTGGTTTATCCTTGTTTGAGAAATGAAATGGGATATGGGTAAACAGTTCTAGTTAGCTCACAGGGCATGGAAAGCCATGTCTAGCTGGGGATATGGTCCTAGAACACTCTCCATGAATGTGGAATGACTAGAATATAGCCTCCAAACTTATGTCTGAGTCACCCATCGACACTAGTTTCCCTCTTTTAAGAAGCGTCTTGTTTCTCTTTGAGTTTTGGAAATAATTTTGAAAAGAAATTATTTTTGAATTATCGAGAGATGCTTTTAAAGTAAAAATGACTTGGTTTAAAAAAATGTGAATTTTTGTGACATGATTTTCCATTAAAATGAAAATGGGTTGATTTTTGAAAGGGTCTAAATGTTTTTTTTTTGAATTTTTGAAAATTTATATTGGAAAGCCCCAATTATGTTAAAGTGGGTTTTGAAAATATACTTCAAATATAATTAGTTAAACTATTGAAAAGTTTTTTGAAATGGTGTGAAATTTTATGAAATTAATGTGTAAGACTTGAAAGTGAGTTTTATGTGAATTAATGGTTCTTTTTTGAAAAGGTTTTTATGATTTTAATTGGGTCATGATTTTGTGACTAGCGGTTTTGAGAAAAAGGAACTATCGGTTGAATGTCTTGGTTTTGAAAAGTGGAAATAATTTTTGTTCTAATTTTTTTTATTTCTATGAGAGATCAAATTAATTAGTTTACATGGGATGATGTATGGTTAATGTAATTTATGGATGAGTTCTAGAATGGATATGAGGAGTGTGCCTGATGTGGCACATAAACATGCATGTGTGAGGACCATGATATTCCATTTATGAAAACGCTAACCACTGACCCCTTTTACATTAAATAAATGATTTATTTTAAGGAACAAAATTGATGGTTTTACCACTATTATTGTATTGGTGTGTCTTATTTGTTTTTGGGATTGTTGTTGTGGGAAATTTTGAGTTCAGTAACGCCTCTTGATTGAATGATGTTTTGGGTTTTTGTTTTGACGGTAAGATGGGTTGAAGTGTTCATTGGTGGTCTTTTGTGAGAAATGTTTGGGTATTCCATTTTGGTGGTTCCTCTCTTGTGTTTGGCTCTAATTTGTGGTACATTATGACTAATGTACCATCTTGGTTGGGTCCTTGGGTTTTCCTATTGGCTAGTGTACACCCCCATAATGAAATAATGCACGATTGAAGTGCGTCCACAGGCGATTTTCCATTAGTAGGCCTTCTAGTTGATCAATATAAGTACTTTATTCTTGATATTTTGAGGTTTAGTCTACTTATATTATATTTTTATTAAGTGGATCCTTGCGTAGAATGATAGTGGTTGTATAAGGTTGAAATACACCTTGGTTCTCTATATTTCTTGAGTTTCTTAAATCGTCAAAGGTAGTGTCTAACACTGTTGGTCCTCTAAGTTTAATTTGGATGGGGTGAAGGTGGATTTTAGTGAGTAAGGTTAAAGTGGTCCAATTTTTTTAGTGAAAGATGCTATATAAGAAGGATTCTGGGCCTTTTGTTAGTATCTTCGAAGAAAAGGATCATAAAGGCCACTAGTGTGGAAAATCAGGTCGATTGAGGCTGTTAGGTTGATTTAGGAAATCTTATATTACATAAAACATTGTGCAAGGTTCCACTCCTAGTAATTTTTATGTCACATGAAAGGTTCATGTTCGGTGGTGTTTTGTAATGTTGTGTAATATTTATGTAGTTGGATCGTGGTTTAGCTGTTTGTACCCCCAGACGAAGAAGTTCTATTTGGGGTTTTTAGTGCCTGACTGCAAGGTAGGAAATGATTCAATCATCTGAGCTCCAGCAGTAGGTCCCATAGTGAAGCAAGTGCATAGTCAAGAAACCCCATGGGTGTAAGGGGTCATAGTTTAACATCTATCTTTGGTGTGGGATGTGGAGACAGTTTGAGGTTTCGATGTGGTGGTTTAGTCCCATGTGGTCTGGTGTGGTGGATAACGACATGCGTACCCTATCCCTCAGGGTTGTAATCAGTGTCAGTAAGGATGTTACTCTTTAGTTATAAGGTGTCAATGTGGTTTTGTTTTCTCAAACCCCAGTGCTTGAATCCTTGTGGGTGAAACTCTCAGTATGGTTGTTCATGTCTGAATAACCTGGTAGGCTTTTTTTGATCCAGTTCCTTGTTTTTCTCAGTCAAGGATGGTAATGCCTATGGGTGTGGTGAACCATGTAGTGTCACATCTGGTTTAGAGTTTAATTGATCGGTCACCCTTATAGTGGGTATTGGGTCCTATGGGGTATTTTTTCGTGTCGACCCATGCTATTTGGTTAATAAGGTTGGTTCTTATGGTGGGGAGTCTTTTCAAGCCTCCCCCTGTTATTGTCTCTATTTTTTCTTAGGAAATTATTTTTTTCTATTATGGCGGGGAGTCTATCCGTACCTCCCAGTGTTGGTGTTCTAGTTCAGTCTGGGGTGTTGGTCTAGATTTCCCTCTTGAGTTTCTTTGGTGTTTTTAGAGAAAAAATATAACTTTTTGGTAGGGTAGGACCCTACACATGGTTTTCCCATGGTTAGTGATAACCACATGCCTGAACAAAAAACCATTTGGTAGGAGACCGAACATACTACATGGCCTCTTCACGCTCTTCTCCTCACCCAAGGTGACCCTATGATTTTTCCTCTTCCAATAGAATGGTCAGCACGATTACCGCAATATTTCCCAAACCATGCAGATTAACTGTGTGGATCTACCATCCCTTTTAAATGGTTATTCTTAGTGTTGTCTTGGTGATAGGTAGTATTGTTTGGATATATCTAACCACTGACTTCTTTCTTTGGTAAATATTGGTATTAGAGCCTACCCAATGGTTTTGTTGAAATAAGGTTGTGGTGACCTCATTTGAATTTATTGCTTGTTTCTGGAAAATTGCTTGATCTTTTTCTAGCAGGGTTTAAGGTCTTTTGTCTTGGGATTTGGTTTGTTTATGTATCTTGTTTACTAAATGTAGTGAAAATTTTGGTTTTTAATAGTATCCATTTCATTTTTTTTTTTTTTGATTAACTTGAGGTGTTTTGGATTTTGGGGGTGGGTGACCCTTACCAGGAGAGTCTGTCTTGGCCTTTCGAGATAACTCATAACCCTCTTTTTTTACAGGTAGTTCTCGGGTTTCCTTTTTATTGGGAACCCCCCTTTGAACTTGTAAATAGTGTTGTGTTTTGTTTTTTAATAATGCATCGTGGTGGATTTATGGGGGCAGAATGCTTTATGGTGGGGTGAATAGTCACATCCATGCTTTTAGTCTTCATTTTTTATGGTTCCTGTTCTTTTCCTTAGAATACAAGGGTGACATGTTTGAGACTTTGGAGAATGATTTAATCTTCTACATGTCCTAACCATCAATAACTAGACTCCTCTTGAACCCCCATAAGTTTCCCTTGATTTCCCCCTTGACCCCCTTGAATTTTGAGCAAACTGGCATGTTTTTGGGTGGAAAGAACATGACACATGGTTTGGCAACACGATTTACTAAACCATATAGAAAAACTATGCCTGGTGTCCATCACATTCCAAATATTTTTGTAATTCCAATTTCTCTACTCCGGAAATAAACCTATTCCACCCTATTCTCCCCCATTCAACCCTAGTAGACATGGGATCCCTCCAAGATCACTCAAGCTCCCAGGGAACCCATTTTTATGGGGTTTTTAGTGGGGAAACTTCATGGTTCTTTAAGTTAAGTTATTCCTTATCTATTTTCTTCCTTTTCCTTAGAGTTTATTCCCACTTTCTTGTATATCTAAATCTATATAAACTAGGGTTTTATAACTAGGGTTTAATTTTGTGTTTCTTGGTCCAATATTGTGGATTAGGGTTTTTTTCTCTCCCTTATGGTGTGGCAGTGGTGCAGTTGACGTTTCACATAATTATTTGTGTTTTTTGACACAAAAGGTAAGTGATTCTATGTGGAATCATATTTTGATGATTTATATTTTCTTTCTTAACATTTCTAGCATGATTATTTCTTATTGTGTGGGGTGTGGAAATCATTTTTTGTATAATTATTTAAGCGTTTGATTTTAAAATTTGTTTTTTACGTGATTTTTTTTTCATGTTTAACTCCTGTGATATCTTTTGTGGTCATTTTGTAATTATTTAATGAGGTTTATAAAATGTTGATAGGGCTGAAAATTATATTTTTGTTGGGTATTAGTGTGATTTTGGATTTTAAACATGATTTTTTAATGGGTTTTATGTGAAAACCCTTATTATACTTCTTAAAAGTGTTTTATGAAAATTGTAAAAGGTTTATTGAGTTAAAAAAGCATGAATAGTATTTTTATTTACTTTTTGGTGGGTGAATGTTCTTAAAATGTGTTTTTGATAGAGAAAAATGGTGATTCGTCATTTCAGACATTTTGAGAATGTTTTATGAATTGTTTAAATTATATATTAAATTGTAAGAAAGGCGTAAATCATGTTTGTGGGTTATTTTGTGTGAGTATGATGTTAAAAATTAATTTGAATGTGGAAAGAGTATTATATGATATTTTTTGGGATGTTTAGCGTGTTTATAAATCAGAAAAGGAATTTTTATGTGCAAATGGTACTTCATACGATGTGGAACTTGTTTGAGCACAAGATGGAAACCCTAGGTATCTAGGTGGGAGGACGTGTACTAGAATTCTAGTGATCTAGAGTGGTGTCGTCCCTATTTCAGTTAGAAATTTTGAAGATGACAACACTAACTAAACTATTATGATAATTTTGGGGACCACTAGTTTATGGGTATGTTCCTTAATAGTGGCTTGTGTATGAGAATAGATATTTGTTATGGTTACTTTTCACCAGGATACAAGGTACGTGGGGCCCACAGCTAGCTAGTGCATTTGGTTATTTCCCCTGAATAGTTTTCAATTGAAATTTTATACATACCATTAGCATAAAATTTGTTTGGATTGAAAATTCAATAGAATGTGAATTTTAATAAAAATTTATCTTTCTTTAAAGTAACCCTCTTGAAATCTATTTTAATTTTAAAGATGAATCTATTTGAAATTGTTACTAGCATTCTTATTCATAGAAACTGGCATGATTTTTACCTTAAAATGAATATCACATGGAATAATTTTTGGTGACATCCTACTAGTCTTAGTCTAACACCCTATATACACCTTTGGGTGTATGTATACTTGGTAATGTTTATTGCAGGTTTGGGTAAAGCTCTTAAAAGTGGTTGTCTGGGTTTCTAGCGGTCCTTCATGATGTGGTGTCATGGGGATGTCTTGAGGGAATTTCCCCTTATCATGAGGTGGTTCATAGGCTATTCTTTCTATACTTCTTCCCTATTATTAGTCCTTGGCCCTTGTATAAATGTATATATTTCAATCTGAATATTTGTTAAGACAAGTTTGGTGTAAATTTTCAGATTCGGTTTATTCATTCTTGTTGTTTGTTTTAATTTTCTAAACGTGGGTAAATTATTCCCAAACACTTGTTTATGATACCCGAAAACTTGTTCCATCCCGTGGGGATCAGGACACCCTTTGGGTCATGCAAAGGACTGGGTTTGGTGCTGGTTTTAAGGGCAATCAGATTTGGTTTGTGATAAGGGTCATTATAATTTATGAGGAAAAATTGGATGGGAAATAGTATAAAATGAAATACACCATATATTTATGATCCAATTTTCACCTATATGTAAAATTATAACCCATTATTACTAAAAAATAATTTTTGTGGTTGATGTCAAAATTTGTTAACAAAGGGGTTAAATCAAGATGTTATTATTTAAAATGAATTAATAACCAATGAGAATGTGATTTTATAATTATATTAAGTCTATATATGACTTATATTTGATTCCATGTTTTTGTTGAACCATTTTAGATTATTTAGACACATTATATGTTATAATATTATATGTATTTCCAAATATGACAATAATGATATTTTAAAAAAATATTAAATGAATTAAAATTCCTTAAAATATTATATTTGGAAATTTGATTGGAATATGATTGAAAATATCAACAACGGTCCATTTATGGGAACATTTTTTTTATGAAGGATTTATAGAATCCTCTATTAAAAAAATCATTGATAATGTTCCCTCCCTAAAAAGGTTTTTTAGTTGGAAAATATAATGATATAAGGGGAAATATTTTCTGAAATCATCATATTTTATTGGATGAGAGGTTTTTGACCAATACTCATCTTATATTTCAATTATATCTATTTCTATCCATTTTTCAACAAATGAGAATTTATATTAACTTACGATATTATATAAGTACATGATTGACTCTTTCATCATAAATATAAAATGACCCCTCTTATCCATGTTTCTTCAATCTTCAAAAGAATTTTGGTTCAACCAATATTTACCCAAACCCCTTCTATAAATCCATCCATACATTTTAGAAGCCTAATTTTGGCCAGATAAATAACCAAGTTAAGATGTTGTTATAATCTTTAAGAGGTTTTATGAAGAATATGAAGATAAATGAAATCTTTGATGAGTCAGACTCGAGGTATGGGACACATTAACTCAAAATAACATATTTCTAGTTTTTAATAATTATTTTCTATATATTTTTCATTCATGTATATATTTGTAAAATTATATTATTGATTATTTTATATGTACATGTGTGAATTATATATGATATTTTATTTTACTTTTTTACATCATTTCAATGTTTTTCTAAAGTAATATGTTAAACATTGTTTTATTAAAAAGTAAAATGAAATTTTCATTTCATTGTATACAACATCAAAAATATTTAAATTTCCATAAAAATTATTTTTTGATTGTATTCCTTTAAAATGATTTGTTTTTTCTTCAATGAAAAAACCTATTTAATATTTATTCGAGGAATTATTTTATTGAAAATGTGGTATTAAAAGGAACGAGTATTTTAATATCCAAAGGTTTCATTCAAATTGATTAAAAAGTTTCTTTCATGGTTATTATGATGAAAAGTTGAAGAATAAAAATATTTATTCATGGTATAGTACATGATCATTATATATGTGAAATGGGTGAGAATGATATATATTATGCGATGGGCGATACCCATTATAGCTCTCTAATTCATTTTCTAACATTCACTATCATTATTGGAATAACTAAGGGAGCTAACCAGGGTGGTTTCTCATATTGATTGAACTAGGACCTAGTTATTTCTAAAATGAGTTATGAATATAATTCTATATATTTCCCAAAAGAGGATTATATTTTATTTATATGGGTTTTAATCATTTTAATTTTTAATAAAATACATTTTTCCATGTTTTTTATTGATTTCATATTCTCAAATAATATTATGAAAATGATAATCTTTTTTTGGTTTTTGAATTTTGAAAGTAATGGTATTTTACATTAATTATTTTTAAGTAATATAAAATTATTTTCATGCTAATCCCATGATTAAACAATTCAATGGTGTTTATGGATGGGAATGGACAAATACGAGTTCATGATAAAGAATTTGAATATATGTCATTAAATTAAAACTTTTTATATGATAAATGGATTGTTTTGTGGAAAAATATATTCTAAGAGGAAGTTTACAAAATATAATTTTTTTTATGTAATGAAAAATTTATGACCTTATTATATATATATATAAACTAAAAAATATCCTTGAAATAGAAGAAAGTGAATTTTATTGTAGATAATAAAATTTTATAATTGTTAAGGTTGAGTGCTTAGAGTTGGTATCAAATGAAATGTTTAGATGAAATAGTATATAAGGATGTTTTTATTTGACATAAAATTAATTGATATGGATACCATTATGAGTTTATATGTTTAAGGTTTTTCATAAGTTTAATTCCATAAAAACACCTTTTTATTTTTTAAGAAATGGAATTTTAATGTTACTAATGATATTTTTGGATACATTTTATTTGGTTGAGGAATATGTAACCCTTAGGTTTAACATGATAAATTATTTCTAAAGAATAATATTATATATTTTGGTATGATAATTTATAAGTATAAGAAAACCATTGACATTAAAACATTATTTAATGTCAAAGGTAATGATGTAATTTTTATATAGTTCATCATATTTAGGGAAATATTTAAGAATTATAATAACATAGTTTTATTGAAAGGAAAATAATCATGTTGGGCGTCAACCCATCATATCCATAAAGTCCATGGGTCTTGAACCCACAACCAAAGGGAAATAAGGGAGTAGTGCTTACCACTGGCATATATGATGGCCAAGTCAAAAATTATGTTTTTAGATTAAAATATGTGAAAATATAGATTAAGATGAATTTTGTAACATAAATTTTATCGAATCTATAACCATGTGACTAAATAGTAATTCAATTTTTATGTGATTAATGTTATATTTGAAAAAGATCACTATTATTTTGGGGAATATTATATTATTAAGTTAAACATAATATTATTGGATTCTATAAGAGGAATGAAGAATGACTTTACGTTCGGAACCATATGTTATTTTAGTTTTCATTTATTATAATTAAAATTGATTATATAAATGATTATAATATCATATAATTTACGTTATTAGGTAATATACATTTTTTTAATGAGACATTATGTGTGAATAATGTTTGTTTGAGATATATGTAAAATTTATCTTCAAAGAATATGTGATAAAATCAATCTATTTTTTGTATTTCAAGTATAATATGGAATATAAGAAATAATTTTAAGAATAATTATTTACATATTGTTATAATTTGATATTTGGGTGTTATATTTGAATTTTAGAGACTAATTTATTCATTAAACATAAGAAGGTTTATATATCCTTGTACTTAACTTATACTAACAATTTTGGTTTTGGTTAATGACTAATGATAGAAGGAAAATCATATTTTCTTTTTAGGGATTAATTTATCCATGATATAATGATTTTAGTTCATCGGGATAAGAAAATTAATCTATAATACTCATCATTTGTGGCATTAGATGAGATTGTGTTGGAAATTTATTATGGGATGAAATTCCATATGCCTGGAATGAATATTTCCTAATGTTATAATTCAATATGGATAATGAGAAACTAATATTTAGTAAAAAGAACATAAAACAAATATGTTATTATATTAAATTAATTTATGATTAATTTATGGTCATGTTGACATCCCTTTGGTTTAGAGTTATTTGATAATTCATTTTTTATTATCATTCACTTTCTTATTATTAATGACATTTTTCAATCTCCATCATTGTTTGGAAATTAAATTTTTATACTTGTCCATATTATTACATCATATTAATTTTCTCCTATTTTGAAACCTCGTTATATGTTATTCTGGAGGAACTTCATATCCCCCTTAACCTCATTTCAAGAGTATATTTTATTAAACATTTTATGTTGTGGGATTTTAAAATAGGTATTTTCTAGTGTCAAATAATTTATTATAGAGATCAATATCAAATTGTAATTATTTATGTATTTTAATGGGGGAAAACCACACTTCCATTGTTCTAAAGTAATATTAGGCATAATATCTTTCTTAACACGTAACACTGATCCAAATTGAATGGTGACATTTTATTATTTAAGCATAACTATTATAACCGAACCACTAAACTGGAGGGTTTGAATAAGTATTACTATATTATAAAATATATATAATTGGGCTTCTTAATAAATTTTTTATAAATTATTAGTAAATCATCAGTCAATATTTGGTGACATAATTTAATTCTTAAAAAAAATTGTTTTCTTAAAAATTATTTTTTATAGGTTTTTGTGAAAAAAATTTATAATTAATTTCTTAAACATGTTGAAATTTAATTTTATAATAAAATATTTAAATTTTTAATTCATCATAATAAAATATAATAGGCCATTATTTTTTCAATTTTGTAGAGAAAACTAATTTTGTGTGAATAGTAAAAAATAATGATTTTTAATAGAAATTGTATTTTCTATTAAATTATAGACGATGTAAAATAATATATTTGATAATATTAAAAATATAATTAGATAATTATTGTTAAAAATAATTAAATTATATGTGTTTTAAATAAACTTATACATTATTTTTTTGAAAATGTTTGTATACTTATAAAAGGATTTTCATTAGAAACTGTTTTCAATCAAGTTATATGCTTTAATCTTAAAATAATTTCTTAAAATTATATAAATTTAATCATTAAAAATAGATTCCACATTGGTAACAAGGATTTATAAATTTGGTTAATATGTTCCTTTTATTTATGTTCATCATGGCCATTAAAATTAGTAAAAAAATTACCTCACTAAGGGTAAATGTTGTAATGGAGGATAAAAATAATTTGATAAGAACTAAAAAATGAACAGAAAACATACCATTATTCTATTTTTCTATTTTATTTTTTCGTTTACATCCATATTTTAAATATAATTCATATTATTACAAATATTTATTGATTTTTAATTTTTTAATATTTATCTGAATTATTGAGTTAGAAATGTCATTGTCTACATTTTAGAATTGTAATTTTTTTTGGAAGTGTTAAAAACCACATCTATTTTGTTATAAATGGCTATTTAAAAAGTACATTATTATTTTTATCAAAGTTATTTATTCCAAAATTTTAGTTATGAAATAATTATCTTAAATTCTTACACAACACTAGTATAATATTTATTTATTTAATCGAAAAATGAAATAAATGATTCAAGAAACATTAAAATTAATATAATTTGAAAGAATTAATATATTCTAATTTTTTTTCTAAAATATGTTTTATTGTATTATATTTAAATTTAATTTTTGAAATTTTATTTTAAAAGTAACATTAAATTAATAGTGTCTAAAAGGATAAAAATGATATTTAATATGAAAAAATATTTTATTAAGTTATTAAATGTGAGAAAAGTCACAAATGAAAAAATAGGATAATGAGTGGTATAGAATTTCATTCCTTGTTTGTTTATTATCTAATTAACGCCTAATATTTAAAATTATTACTCATTTATATTGAAAAGTCATAACCATGCTTATGATTAAAATTTTTTAACCTTGGGTTTATAAAAAATTATATGGTTTAACATTCTATTAAGGGTTTATACCAAATTATAAGGTTTAACATTATATAAAAACATGTAAAAAATAATTTAATAATCATATATATTCAATAAATTACATTAATTATAATTCATGTTCTTTTGGCAGTATATTACAAGTGTCAGACACCTAATATATTATATTGTTCTACAAATTTCAAAACATGACAATAATTGTAAAATATTTTCTGTACTGATTTAAAATTTATAAAAAATATATATTTGTCCATGTTGATGGGATATGATTGTAAATATCATCTGTGGTCCATATATGGGACTATTTTCCTTTTATATTATCTTTCTAGTCAAACATAGTGTAAAAAAATTTGATACAATGATAAGGGTCAAAAGGGTTAATGATCAGTTAATAGAAATGTATTTGGGTACAAACATAACATAAAATTATCAAACATTTATTAGAGGAGATTATTAACACCCATAATCATCATATCATTTAATTATATTAGTTTTAATCCATTTTTAAATGAAAATTAATTAATATTAATTTAAAAAATTAAATAATTTCAAGATTTCCCCTCCCCTCACTAATAAAATAGATCCTCCTATCCTCATTTATTCATATATAAATAGAAATGTTTCATAAAATATCTACCCAAATATCCACTATACATACCTAAATAAGTCCTAAAGGTATCAGTTAAATCATAAAACCAACCATGGAATTATTTTTATTTAATCCTTAGGTGGGTTTCCTAAAAATAGAATGACAATAAATGTACGCGTCAAGTTACACATTAGGTAAAAGACACTTTAACTCAACCCCTTATTTAGATTGGTTTTCAAGATTGATTTTCTTAATATTTTTCTTCCAAGAACATATTCTCAAAAAATATTTTTGGATGTTTTTATATGAACATAAATTAATTATAAATGAAATTTTATGTTAGTTTTTGACTTTATATATAAGGTTTTGAAAAAAAATATTTTACATATTTTTTCAATAAAATGTATAAGGGGTTGTTTTATATCAGTTTATAAAACATCCATAGTTAATCCAGTTTCAGTAACATTTATTTGGTATTTGGATTCATTTACAAGTACTTATGTATTATTCAAATAGAATACATTATTTTATTTTTTATTTTTATTTTTGTATAGAAAAGGCATTTTTAAAAGGATTGTTCATTTCAGTATTTGAAAGTGTTTTTCATATGGGTTTAAAATAGTTTTTCAAGGATTATATGATTAAAATGGGAGAGAATACACTGTTTAAATAATTATGTGGTTCTTTAGAATTATATATGTGAAATGGGTGATATCTATATGAATTATATGATGGGTGAGACCCATTATAGCTCTCCAATTCATTGGATAATGTTACTTGTCGTTAAAAAAATATGGAGGGATTTAACAGGGGAGATCTCTCTTATGGATTTAACTCGACTCCTATTATTTTAGAAATTATTTATGAATATAATGTTATATGTTTCCAAAAAATTTGTTTAAATTTTTTGATATGGGTTTTAAATTCATTCATTGATATATGTTTTTTTATTCATGGTGGTGATGATTTATTTCGTATGCTCTATGAATATTCTGGTTGAGAAAAACTTTTTAGGGGATTTGATATTTTCCATGGACGAAATCTTATATTTCATTTTTTTATGACCCATGATGAGCTTTTTGACCTCATCTGATGTATTTAAATGTTTTATGTGTGGTTTTAGGGATGGGTAGGTACAAATAAGAGTTAACATTAAAATTTTGATGATATTTTAGAAATGTAAAAATGAATACTAATAGGATGTATCTAACATGTAATTTATGGGTTTACTATGAAAGAGGTATGAAATATTTTACTAAAACATTAAACATGAAAAGTTCATAAAAATAAGAGAAGGTGAATTATATTACATAGATTTAGTTTAATAATTGATTAACGATGGTTCCATACACTTACATAAAGTTTTCATGAGAATAGATACAAAAAAAAATTCAATTATAGATATGAATGTTTTTAGAAATAGCTTTTACCAAATAATATATAAGGTAAACCATACTCACAGAGAATGATCTTTTCTATTTATAGATGTATACCATTGTTCCACTCTATTACTCTATTTTATTATGGATTCTTCTAAGAATATTTTATTAAAAAATATATAATCTATTTATAGATTTTCTCAAAATCTATATTCAAAAATTCACAAACTTAATCGCTTATAATATATAATGATACAAAATTTCAAATATTAAACTAAATTATATTAAGTATCAATCATAGACAATGTATGATTATTTTGAGTTAATAATATACCCATAAAGTCCTATAGAATATTTAGTGGATCTATTATAGTTTTTTATATTTTGATAATATAAATTTCCTATAAAATTGTTTAGTTCTTCCTTGATAATTAATATTATAGAATATTTATTTTTTCTCTTTTTATTTATTCCCATTCATTATTTATTATAAATGAGGTTTCTCATTTTTTTGTCTGAGGAAATTATTTACACTACAAATATTTACATTTCATTATCTAGAAAAGGAATATACTCTTATTTATGAAAGTTACACACATATATATAGTATGATCCCTTGAGGAGGGCATATTTACACATGATGTTTTTTGGAATTTTGGGAAAACTATTCTTAACAATTTTCCATTATTACCTTTATGAAGAGAAACTACTATTTTAAACTATGTTGTTACACTTGTGTAGAAATAAACCTAAAAAATCTAATATGTGTTTGAAATTTTGAAAATCATATACTACCACATATTATAAGGAGATACATTTAAATATTAAAAATTAGAAAAATTGATGAATCCTGAGTATTATAGTGAATTCAATGTTATTAAATATGTATTCAGACTGTTAATTTTTTGTGTTATAAAAAATATATTCTAGTTACTTTTACATATAAATATCATATTGATATATCCATAATTTTTTATAATATAATTATCTATTATAGTCTATGATAGATAATATATGGAATTTGAATAATAAATATTTTTATAAAAAACATTGATTTTCATGGATATATAAAAGAAGATACTCTATAATAAGAGAATGGATTACACATCAAAGAAATAAGATTCAAAAATATTTCAGTTCAATGTTATTCAACATTGAATTAGTTATTTATTCACAGGTATGATTTTTGGTATTATTGATTAGCTATTAAGGACATTTTTTCAGGAAATAAATTATCCATTTGTTTTTTGGAATTAAATATGATCATTCTTAGACAATACCTCTATAAAAATTATTTAGAAAAACTAGATATATACTCATGGAAACGTTTTTTATCATGATCATTAATTTTTTTATTCCACTATGGAAATGAATTTTAATATATTAATCATTATAATGGTTTATGTCACACATTGTTTTTTTTCTGTCTTTGTATTGATCCGGACCATTAGAAATCCCAATCCTTTTCATGGGTATTTTATGAGATTAATCTTGAGTTTTGAAGTTTCATATATGTCTAACCACCATAATTTGGGATCCCCATTTCTGGTTTAGGATTTTTTGAAGAAAGGGTGGTTACTTCTTGATTTGGGCCAACCGTGAGCCCATTCCCAGTTTTAAAAACTGAATTTGTTTCTTTTATAAATCTCTTGTTTTTCATCCTTTTTCACCCATTCAACTTACCACTTTTCCTATACTGATATATTAAAATTTATTTATCCTTTTGGACCCATTATAAATTCATAAGCCGGGTGAATTTGGGTTACTTATTTAGGTATTGGGCCAGCCCATGGGCCCATTTCCTGTTTTAAAAAAAATATTTGTTTCATTTATATATTTTTCATTTTTTTACTATCTTTCGGTGATTCCACCTCCCTCTCGAAGCCAATAACCTTATCATAACCCTCATAATCTATTTTACCTCTTTGGAGCTCATGTGGGTTGCGGATTAGGGCGAATATTCTCAGGAAACCTCAAATCGCCCAGAATTTATAAGGTAACTTTTATCATTCATAAATCAATCAATTCGTACTCTTTTAGCCACCAATTGTCTTCCCCTGGTTCTTCCAGACCTTAGGAGTCTCTCCACTAATTTTCAAGCCATTCCCTTTTCTCTAGGGCTTCAGATCTAATGGAAGACGAAGATTTTTCTAGGATGAAAGGTGAGATTCCTTCTCCTTTCTTCTTCATCTTCCCCCTCCTTTCATTATTTATTGGTTTTATATTGTAACCTAGTATTTATAGACCTAGGGTTTTGTTATACAATGTTTTTTGATGGGTTTTATGTTTGTTTAGGTCTGGTATTTATAGTTTTAGGGTTTATAAACCCGCGGCGGGTGATTTCAGGTGTGTGTTTCAATTACGCCAACGATTTGAGGTAGGATATCCCTTGTACATGCCTTTATCATAGAAGTTTCATCATTTTAATGTTATAATTTACTGATATAAATGTTTATTATTGTTTTTAATCCTTTTTATAATTTTCTTGGTGTGCAAAGTCGTTGTTTAATCACTGTTATGTGAAAGGTAGTGTTGTTTTGTCATGAAAGTGCTCAATAAGTGTTTGTTTAAATGTTCCATTATCTTTTGAAAATATTTTGTGAGGTTTATAATCTGGTTTATGGTATTTTTAACATTTTACAGTATCTTGAATGAAAATATGACATTCAATTGGTGTTTTATTCCTTTTCATGTACATAAAATAAATTGTTTTGTTTAAAAAGGGCATGACATGTGTTCGGTAAATTGCCCGATTGGCTTTTATGTGTGATGTGTGATTTAAAAGTTATTTGATTGGATTTATAAAGGAATTGGAATAATTATAAATGGTATTTTTGGGTACTTATATTGATTTCCAATTTGGATTTGTTTTTACAAACAAGTGGGTTTTGATTTACAACATATTTTGGCCCGAGTTGCCCAAAAATGGACCGTTTCACATCTTTATGAAAATGGTTGTGTTTTGAATATGTAACCTGAGTATTATAAGAGATTTATGAATTAGTTTTGCTGTTTTAAATGATGTTTATACAGATCCTTAATAAAATTAAAATTCATACCTTCATCAAAGGTTAGTTTTGAGAAAATGTTTAAAGGCCCGTTTGGAATTTCCTAGAAATGAAGGAGTGTTTTACTTGTATATAACAAGTTGTGCAAATGGGATTATTTTATGGTCCATTAAATGATTTTATTAAATGTTTATTGGTCTGCCAAATATGATTTGGTTTGGTTATTATGTGTGTTGATAATTTAAAGAGTGTTTTTGAAAGAGTTTTATGTGCAAATCCCCAATACACTTCATGAAATTGTTTTACCAAAATATTTAGCGGTTTGTTGATTAGTGAAAGAAATGTGAAGAAAGATTATGGTTTGTTTTTATTTTTATGGTTTTGTAATGGAATGTGGATGTGAAATGTGTATTTGATAATATGTGTAACTTGATTGAGCACTAAAGGTAATCTCGGGTATCTAGGTGGGCGGACGTGTACTAGTATGCTAGTGATTCTGTGGGGGTTGGCCCCTGTTTCACGTAGCAAGTTTGACGATGACAACACTAACTAAACTATGACGATGATGATTATTGGGGACCACTAGGTTATGAGTATGTTCCCTACTAGTGGCTCGTGCACGAGAACAGATATTTATTATGATTACTTTCACCGAGATACGAGGTACCTGGGGCTCACAACTAACTAGTGCCTAGGGGTATTCCTGTGACTAGTGCTCATTGGCTATTTTTTACTCACCGTCGGCATACGGTGTGTTTGGTTGGTAATTTCAGTAGTATGTGTTATTTATTTGAATGTTAAAATTCTTTAAAGCAGCCCTCTTGAAAACTATTTTCATTTTGAAGTTTCACCTCTTTGAAAAGAATTGTTACTTGCATTTTTGTTTATTAAACATGCATGTTTTTGTCTGATAATTATTATAGCATGGAAACTCATTTGAAAACCATACTTTCAAATCTTGAATTTAAAACTATAAATTGATGTTTCTTTTATTTTAAAGGAATGTGCATTGGGAATAGAATACCGGGCTAACCTATTGAGTTTTAATACTCACGCCTATAGTCTTCTTCTTTTTTTAGCCCTTGTGCAGGTTTCATCTTTAGTTCGATCACCTTGGGCGACATTTTATCATTGTGTTGGAGAGTGACCAGAAGTGTTACATGGAGTTATTTTTTCATCGGGTTTGTTTAGTTGAGTTGTTGGTTTTGTTCTAATTTTAGTTTCTTGTACAAATAATATTTAGTTCAATTTTTATATAAATTCATTTTGGGATGTTCGTTTATTTCCGCTGTTTTTTTGATTGTTTATATATGGGAGAAATCGTTCCCTTGTGTACTCTATTGATGCCCTTGGTGCTTGTCACCATCCCGGGAGGATCGGGAATGCCTCTCGGGACTTGTCGCGGGCTGGCCTGGGTGATCGGTTCAGGGTCGACTCGGGCTGGTTCGTGACAAAATGGTATCAGAGGAGGTCGGCTATTAGCAGACCTTTCTTTTTAGAGCGCCCTTATTATTTTGGGGATGTCAAGGTAGATGGAGGAGGATTGTTGGGACTTGAGGGGTAAGTGCAAGAAGAGCGTCGCGAACTCTTTCTTGTTCTAATCCTCAGGTTTCCATGGAAGTCTGGTTTTATTAATGTCCATTGTTCTAGTTGATTGTTTGGTATTGGGATATGACAAGGGGAGTATGACCAATGGCCTTCGTGAGCTCACAGGTCCTGGAAAGCCATGTGGAGCTGGGGAATGGTCCTAATAAGTCTCTCTGTGTTGGTATTGTGTTTGGCATATGGCCGCCAACCATATGGTCAAGTCACCCACCGACACTAGTTCCCCTTTTTGGGTCTCTTGAACCTTTCTTGAATTCTGAATTTTTGTTTTTAAAATCCTTGTGTGAGAATTGTGGAAATGGGTTTTAATGTAAGGTTTAGATTTTGAAAAGTGAAAAAACGGGGTTTTCAATAATTAAATATAAGAATGGTTTTGGAAGGTTGTGTTTTTGTGAAAAAAATGAAGGGAAGCAGAAATGATTTAAAGGGATTGGATTATCCATAATCTAAACTTGTGGTTTGTTGAAATAAAATGTTTTGAAATTGTGAATCATTTTAAAGTGATTCTGGGTCTTTTTTTTTAAATGGGGTATTTTAGGATGTTAAAAAGTTTTTTTAATTGGATAAATTAGTTTTGGCAATTGGTTTTGATCGGTTGGTGTTTTACTACAAACGGTATTGGTCTCAATGGACCTCGGATTATGAAAATATACCTTGCTGATTTTTTTTAAAAAAAAATGGGAAGGGGTTGTTTGGAGTGGCTTGGTTATTTAAAAGTTTTTAAAAATTAAAAGGGGTAGGTTTTTTAAGAAAATGGTTCTTAATTAATTGTGGTTTTTTTTTGTGAAATATGAAAATGTTTTTTTACTTGGTGGTTGGTGTTCCTTTTGAAGGTAAATTGTTTTTTTTTGAATTATGATGTTTAATTTTAGCCTTTGGTGTTTTCATGGGTGCTCACATGCATGGTTTTATTTATATCTGGAAGTATGTCCTATATGGTATGGTGTTTGGGTGCCAGGGGTGGAATGGAAATGTGCATGTGGGTGAGACTTGATGAAACACCATTGGTGAATGTGGAAACCCACCAAGTTAGTTTGATTTTTCAAAATTATTTTGAGCTGAAAATTGTGGCCTTTTTTTAAAACCAATGGTTATGTGGCCTGATTTTTCTATGTCTTAGAAGAGTTGTTTATTTGGTTAGCTTCCATGTGATCTAGAATTCATACTCTTGTTCTATCTAGTGATGAGATCTTGTTGGTGGCTCGGTTTTAGAGTAATTTTCATTAGGTTTCTAAAAATGTGTTTGATGTTGTGATGTGGCCATGGATAGTTCTGCGTTGGAAATCATTCCTGCTGATCAACCTAAGGATTCCTTTAAAATTTTAAATCCACCTATTTTGATGATTCCTCAACTTGTTTGTTGGAATAGAGAGTTGTTTGGGATCTATTAAAAGTGCTTCTAGGTCATGATAATTCTTTTGGATAGAGCAGTTGTGTTCGGTGATGTTGATGTGTTTCGTCATATTCCTTGTCCATTCTGCCCCTCGTTTGGAGTGAGATAAAATTTTGATATGTATCTATGAGTTCCTATTTAGATTAAGGTTTTTTTTTGGTGTTCAATTGTGGTTTTTTTTTTGAGTGGTGTGATCCTTATCACCTGACTGCGGTTCAGCAAATGCTTCAAGAATCAGGGCTCCAGCCATAGGCCTCGGAGTGAAGCTTTTCACACATTCAGGAAATCAACAGATGTGTGGAGTGCTAGATTAAGATCCTTACTCCTCTGTTTTGGTAAGTTGGTTACTATGTCAATGTTTTGGTTCCTCATTTCTATGAATTTCCCTTTGACGCAACAAGTGTGGTGGACTTAACCCCTCACACAGTGTCTATGGTTATTCCTTCATGGATGTGGGTTTTCAATCAATGTCCCTGTGTGGACCGCCAGTAAAAATCAGGTGCAGTCTTGGTGTTACCTATTCATAGGGGGGGAGTTTTGGGTAGTTTTTTTGTTTCTTTTGTTGTTTCAGTGGCCAAATTATTGGGTCCCCTTCCCTCCCATCCCCAAGTGACGGGGGTCCAGAATTGTGCTGAATGTGTCGACCAAGTTATTGTCCCCTCCATTCGAGAGTGGGTGGTTTATATTTTCATGTTGTAACTCTATTAACTTGGTATAATAGGTTTTTGTAGGAGGGTTTTTTTTTGGGCTTGTGTGAGTGAGTCCCAACTCTAGCTCATGTTCAATTCTTGTTTATTCATTGCTAGTTGGTTTCTAATGGTGGGGAGACCCACCATGGGTCTCCTAGATTTTCATTCTAAGAACATTTCTAGTGCTAGTGGATTCTTAATGGTGGGTAGTACATTCTGGAATCCTTAGGTGTTGTTTTTTTTATCCGAAAAGTGTTATGGCTTTCCGGGGGTGGAAAGCTTTAATGGTGGGGAGAATTGTCACACACTGTTTTTTTTTCTGTCTTTGTATTGATCCGGACCATTAGAAATCCCAATCCTTTTCATGGGTATCTGATGAGATGAATCTTGAGTTTTGAAGTTTCATATATGTCTAACCACCATAATTTGGGATCCCCATTTCTGGTTTAGGAGTTTTTGAAGAAAGGGTGGTTACTTCTTGATTTGGGCCAACCGTGAGCCCATTCCCAGTTTTAAAAACTGAATTTGTTTCTTTTATAACTCTTTTGTTTTTCATACTTTTTCACCCATTCAACTTACCACTTGTCCTATACTGATATATTAAAATTTATTTATCCTTTTGGACCCATTATAAATTCATAAGCTGGGTGAATTTGGGTTACTTATTTAGGTATTGGGTCAGCCCATGGGCTCATTTCCTGTTTTAAAAAAAATATTTGTTTCATTTATATCTTTTTCATTTTTTACTATCTTTCGGTGATTCCACCTCCTCCTCTAAGACAATAACCCTATCATAACCCTCATAATCGATTTTACCTCTTTGGAGCTCATGTGGGTCGCGGATTAGGGAGAATATTCTCAGGAAACCTCAAATCGCCCAGAATTTCCAAGGTAACTTTTATCATTCATAAATCAATCAATTCGTACTCTTTTAGCCACCAATCGTCTTCCCCTGGTTCTTCCAGACCTTAGGAGTCTCTCCACTAATTTTCAAGTCATTCCCTTTTCTCTAGGGCTTCAGATCTAATGGAAGACGAAGAGTTTTCTAGGATGAAAGGTGAGATTTCTTCTTCTTTCTTCTTCCTCTTCCCCTCCTTTCATTATTTATTGGTTTTATATTGTACCCTAGTATTGATCGACCTAGGGTTTTGTTATACAATATTTTTTGATGGGTTTTATGTTTTTTTAGGTCTGTTATTTATAGTTTTAGGGTTTATAAACCCGCGGCGGGTGATTTCGGGTGTGCGTTTCAATTACGCCAAAGATTTGAGGTAGGATATCCCTTGCACATGCCTTTATCATAGAAGTTTCATCATTTTAATGTTATAATTTACTGATATAAATGTTTATTATTGTTTTTAATCCTTTTTATAATTTTCTTGGTGTGCAAAGTCGTTGTTTAATCACTGTTATGTGAAAGGTAGTGTTGTTTTGTTATGAAAGTGCTCAATAAGTGTTTGTTTAAATGTTCCATTATCTTTTGAAAATATTTTGTGAGGTTTATAATCTGGTTTATGGTATTTTTAACATGTTACAGTATTTTGAATGAAAATATGACATTCAATTGGTTTTTTATTCCTTTTCATGTACATAAAATAAATTGTTTTGTTTAAAAAGGGCATGACATGTGTTCGGTAAATTGTCTGGTTGGCTTTTATGTGTGATGTCTGATTTAAAAGTTATTTGATTGGATTTATAAAGGAATTGGAATAATTATAAATGGTATTTTTGGGTACTTATATTGATTTCCAATTTGGATTTGTTTTTACAAACAAGTGGGTTTTGATTTACAACATATTTTGGCCCGAGTTGCCCAAAAATGGACCGTTTCACATCTTTATGAAAATGGTTGTGTTTTGAATATGTAACCTGAGTATTATCAAAGATTTATGAATGAGGTTTTCTGCTGTAAATGATGTTTATACAGATCCTTAATAAAATTAAAATGCATACCTTCATCAAAGGTTAGTTTTGAGAAAATGTTTAAAGGACCGTTTGGCATTTCCTAGAAATGAAGGAGTGTTTTACTTGTATATAACAAGTTGTGCAAATGAGATTATTTTATGGTCCATTAAATGATTTTATTAAATGTTTATTGGTCTGCCAAATATGATTTGGTTTGGTTATTATGTGTGTTGATAATTTAAAGAGTGTTTTTGAAAGAGTTTTATGTGCAAATCCCCAATACACTTCATGAAATTATTTTACCAAAATATTTAGCGGTTTGTTGATTAGTGTAAGAAATGTGAAGAAAGATTATGGGCTGTTTGTGTTTTTATGGTTTTTTAATGGAATGTGGATGTGAAATGTGTATTTGATAATATGTGTAACTTGATTGATCACTAAAGGGAATCCCGGGTATCTAGGTGGGCGGACGTGTACTAGTATGCTAGTGATTCTGTGGGGGTTGGCCCCTGTTTCACGTAGCAAGTTTGACGATGACAACACTAACTAAACTATGATGATGATGATGATTGAGGACCACTAGCTTATGGGTATGTTCCCTACTATTGGCTCGTGCACGAGAATAGATATTTATTATGATTACTTTCACCGAGATACGAGGTACCTGGGGCTCACAACTAACTAGTGCCTAGGGGTATTCCTGTGACTAGTGCTCATTGGCTATTTTGTACTCACCGTCGGCATACGGTGTGTTTGGTTGGTAATTTCAGTAGTATGTGTTATTTATTTGAATGTTAAAATTCTTTAAAGCAGCCCTCTTGAAAACTATTTTCATTTTGAAGTTTCACCTCTTTGAAAAGAATTGTTACTTGCATTTTTGTTTATTAAACATGCATGTTTTTGTCTGATAGTTATTATAGCATGGAACCTCATTTGAAAACCATACTTTCAAATCTTGAATTTAAAACTATAAATTGATGTTTCTTTTATTTTAAAGGAATGTGCATTGGGAATAGAATACCGGGCTAACCTACTGAGTTTTAATACTCACGCCTATAGTCTTCTTCTTTTTTTAGCCCTTGTGCAGGTTTCATCTTTAGTTCGATCACCTTGGGCGACATTTTATCATTGTGTTGGAGAGTGACCAGAAGTGTTACATGGAGTTAGTTGTTCATCGGGTTTGTTTAGTTGAGTTGTTGGTTTTGTTCTAATTTTAGTTTCTTGTACAAATAATATTTAGTTCAATTTTTATATAAATTCATTTTGGGATGTCCGTTTATTTCCGCTGTTTGTTTGATTGTTTATATATGGGCGAAATCGTTCCCTTGTGTACTCTATTGATGCCCTTGGTGCTTGTCACCATCCCGGGAGGATCGGGAACGCCTCTCGGGACTTGTCGCGGGCTGGCCTGGGTGATCGGTTCAGGGTCGACTCGGGCTGGTTCGTGACAGTTTATCTGTCATATTTATATGTTCAGAAATTATCTTTGTAATTCAGGATTTGTAGTTCACTTATTAAATTATATATCATTTTAATTATATTATATCTTTAATTTGTTTTTTATTTTTCCCAAAAAAGAATATTATGTATAGGTTAGATGTTAGGACCAATAGGGGCCTATATACTCTGAGAGGGGGGGTGAATCAGGGTATGGATATTCTTTTTCAAAGTTCTTCTTGCCCCACTGAATCTTGACCTCTTTATTACAAGGGTCACTTCGTTTGCACTGTTGTGTTTATTATGATCACTTATTTTCTTCTTTATCTGATGATGATGCTTTAAATGCAACGCAGGGAAGTAAGCAGGCAGACACCGAGATTTTTACATGGTTCACCCCCACTGGGCTACGTCCAAGGAGCATACGCTGACAAGTTGTCGGTCGTGCCTAATTCCAATATTCTTCACTAGATGTGGATACAATGGTTCGGGCTAGATCACTTCTATGACCAGGCTCACTGCCTTTACAAAGTTTAGGGTTAGCTCACTGTTTTCCCAAGGGTCACTCCCTGTTTCTCTCTCTCTGGCTCACTGCCGGTGGAGAGGATCACATTCTTCCTCTTCCTTCGGTCACTGCTCTGGAAAGGATTCACTCACAGTTTATAGACTTGTAGGTCTCTTCATTTGCATGAAGAAATGCATCTTCCTCTGTATGTAGATGCTCTGTTGAAGCCCAACTTTCACCCGTAGATGAATTTCACTTTGCACCGAAGATATCGGGCAATCTTCCAGCTTCCACACGGCCCCAAAATAAGGTCAGGGAATTAATCTTACTTGGCGCGCAAGTCTACCTTGGCGGGCAAGTATCAGCGTGTAAGTCACAACGGGCGCGTAAGTCCACCTGAGACACTTGCGCGACACAATTTTCCCCAACTCCAAACTTGCGCGACTCTCTTCCTTTTACGCCCAAACCAATATTGGCGCGCAACTTCTCACACGGGCGCACAACTTCAACCACAGGCGCGCAACTTCACTTGCGCGACCCACACACCACTTGCGCGACCACCACACCTGCGCGACGGGAGCTCTGATTTCTCAAAGTGTTGAACTCTGGTGAAGAATGAAGAGGGGTGATCCAGTATTTATAGGCATTTGGTCACCCTTGCGCGACGGCGCACAACTCTCCCTTCGACGCGCAAGTCTCGGCGCGCAGGACTCTTCCCCTACAAGTCATTTGCGGGACCCAATTCCAAACCTGCGCGAACCTCTTTCCTTTTCCATATTTTGATCTTCTGATCTTGAAAAACCATAGGCGCGCAAGTTCTCAAGCTTCCAAGACATCAGCGTGCAAATATCTTTCACGGCGCGCAAGTCACCTACGCGACCTCACCAAAACTTACGCGACCCTTATCCCTTTACCATATTTTGATGATCTGATCATGAAAAACATATGGCGCGCAAGTTTTCAAGCCTTCATGTATATGGCATGCAAGTCCCTTTGCCAAAAACCACTTTTCTTTATTTGTCGATTTTCAGACCCAAAAATTTGGCAAACACTGGAAAACGACGTCACCTTGTATCTGTTCTTTTTATGCTGCCTCCAGATCATCCATTCATTTGTCGATGTTCTTGAATCAAATATTGATCGTTGACCACAGCTCTTGAACTCGACATTCCACCGTGAAATCTTCTTTGTCAACAACTTTTTATGTCATCATTTTGTTTTGTCAACAATCACCACTCAGATGTTCATTTTGTCAACAAACACAATCACCTCAAAAAAACTTAAATGATGCCTTGAGAGATTTTTGCCCAACATTAGATCTCTATAAAATTTACATTTCACAAATTTTTTCCATCTAATATAAATGATTGTTTTTTAATTTAATGTGCTTCCACTTGAAAAAGATGTTCATATTTGGGGTTTCAATTCCCTTGAAAAACACAGTTATTTTTGTGTGTATCATACCCCATAGTGAGTAGAGGTAAGTGAAGAGTATATATTAGATAAATAAGATATGAACTATTTTAAATATATATTTTCATTATATTATCAATTTTAATTTTGTTATATTTCTAGATTTCATTCATTTCACCATCCCTCATGAATCTTCACAGTCCTTATATATAGTATAAAAAATGGTATCATCTTAGTCACTCTTTTTGAATATATTTCAGTAGCTATCCATATAAACAATAATTAATTATATAATGGAAAACCATTTTTTACTGTATATAGAGGACTAAATTATGGATTAATTCTATGTATGACACCATAATTTCATAACATTGACTATAGTTATTGGAATACTACGATGGAATCCTATCTTAATGAATCAATTATTGAGAATTTTACCCTATCTATAAAAAAATATTAAATTAATATGGAAGGCCTGGAATCTCGCACAACTAATGGTGTGGATATGTATTTTAAAAATTATATGATCATGAATATATTGTATTGTGGAATTATAAAAAAAATTATACATGTTTCTATATATATTAATTTTAATGATATATAGATAATATTTACAGTTACACATTATGGTATAGATAATTTAAATGGAACTGATATATGAACATTGAAGACTGAGTATTAGTACATTAAAATAGTAGAAAATGAGACATTCATTGAAATTATAACCATTCTAAAAATCATAGTGGATGCAATTAGTGAACTTGGTGAAAAATTAGAGAACATTGTCATATTTGAAGAATTATACTTATCACCGCTAATAAATTTATTATTAAAAAGATATTCAACAATGAATGGAAAAATTAAAGGACTTCACAATTGTTAATTTAATTGATTCAAATTTATAAGAGGAAATGAATTTAAAAAACATACATAAATAAGAAACAACTAAAATAAGAGGTGGAACATTAAGTGAAAAAATGAATCCCGCTCCGCTCGCATCTCTCGCGCCACCTCTGCTTTCAAATTTTTCGTCTGTTGCGGCCAGATCGGTCTGGCCTCTGCCACCCCATCCGGCGGTGTTCGATCCTGGTTCGTCGTCGGCTCCTACAGGTGGTTCCTCTCTGGCCCCTGCTCCGTGTTCACACGCTGCCTTGGCTCCGCCCTCTCCCGTCTCTCCTCGTCCAGCCGGGACAGGGGCTTCTTTCAAGGACGTCCTCCGTGGCTCAGCTCGGGAGTCGCCCTGCTTTCCGGCGGTCTCTGTGTCATCATTCTAGTCGTCGTGTGAAGGTAACAGGGTTAAGCTGACCGTTCCGGCTTCCGCCTTTGAGGAGGCTAAATCCTGCCTCAAGTGGACCTTGGAGGCTCGCTTCGGCGTGGCTAAGCTGCCGCTGACCGTCTTCCGGCGTTGGGTCTCGTCCTGGGGCCTTCATATGCCGGCGGAGGTCTCCTCCCTTCACAGAAGATCTTTCTGTATAGTCCTTGGTTCAGAGGCGGACTTTCTTCATGTTTGGTGCAAGGTTCCCAGACTTGTGAGTCGTTGGAGCTTTAGCCTGACTCGTTGGTCCCTAGATTCTCACAGAGGTAAGGAATGCTCAATGGCGGGTGTTTGAATCTACCTCCCAGGCCTGCCGCTGCCTTTCCAGAATGATGGTTTCTTGAAATCGATCGGCGACTCTATTGGGACATTTCTGTGCTCTGATGATATCACTAAGAGAGGCCTCTCGGTCTCGAAGGCCCACATTTGTGTGGAACTCGACATTGCGCGTTCCCTATAGGAGAAGCTTTTCATTCAGGTTGAGAATTCCTTCTCCTGGGTCCAGGATCTGGTTTACTCGGTGTATCTCAGGTTCTGCTCGCATTTCCTCCTATATGGTCGCTCCCTTCAAATCTGTCGTTGTAGCAGAAGCAAGGGGCGTAAGGTTTCTGAGGTGGTGGCAAGGGAAGGTGGGTTTGATCGGTCTCTCCCGGCGTGTTCGTCTGTGCATGCCTCGTGTTTGGATATGGTGCCTGCAGGGCCCCCTACTCTCTCCGAGGACGCCCTTGTGGTCTCTACAGCGTCTGAGGCGCGGGTCAGTCTGGATGATGCCTTGGCTCTGGTCCCTTATATCCCCAGGAGTGTTTCCTGCCGGGTCTCCTCCCATCTAGCAGGACTGGCTAGTCACCTGCAGGTATCTGTAGTATGCGGCTTCTCAATTCCGGATCTCTTGGGGCCACTGTTCCCAGCCCCTCTAGTTGCTGCCTCTTTGAGTAGAGGTTCTGAGGTGTACCAGAGGGCCTTATTGGTGGTATCTCAAGCCTCAGTGGAGGCTCCCGGAGGTTTCTCACCTCCTGCACGGGCGGCCTTACCCAATCTCCCGCAGCTTCCTCCTAAGGGATCTCCCCCAGCCCTTTGGGTTCCAGAGAGAGGGGGCCTCGGTCTGCAGCTCGTCTAAGAAAGATTCAATCCCAGGGCTTGTTAGGCAGTCCAATGTCTCCAGCAGGGGAGTTGTCTAAGGAGTCAGGGGTGTGTACAAGATCCAAAGGCAAGTTCAGTCCAAGGGCATCCCCTTTTAAATGATTCCTCTGTTAATCTGGAATTCCCGGGGGGATTGGCGCTCGGGTTAAGTCTGACTTCTTGGATTCTAGCATCTCCACTCATAAGGTGGCAGTGGTGGCCGTTCTTGAGCACAAGAAACAATCCTCCAGAATTGGAGAGTTTTCCAGAAAGCTGAGGGTGCATGGCAGCATGCAGGATGACTCAGTTAATAGATATATCTGGGTTTTTTGGCATAAGAGGTGCTCTATGGATCTCGTTCAAGCGGAGGAACAGTTTCTCACTGTCAAGATAACACAGGTTCGAGTTTCCTTCTTTGCCTCTTTTGTGTACGGGAGCTGCGATATGCACATCCGAGAGTCCCTTTGGGAGGAGCTTGGAAAGTTCGACCCTGGATCAGAACCATAGATCTTGGGGGGGGTACTTTAACGTGGTGGCAGATCCGGATGAAAGGAAGGGTAGAGGCATGTTTCCCCAGAGGGCTAGCCTGGATTTTACTCGCTTCATGGCAGTTACCAGCCTCTCTAATTTAGGGTTTGCGGAAGACCAATATACGTGGTGTAACAACCAGAGGGGGCCTCGTCGATCGTGGGGTCGTTTAGATCGTTGTCTGGCGAACATGCAAGCTATTTCTACCTTCTCCAGCGTGAAAGCTACCCACCTGGTCAGGGGAATATCAGACCATTCCCCGCTGATTGTTTCCTTGAGTGATTCGCAGGGGCCGTAGGAGTCATTCAGGTTTTCTCAGTTATGGGTTGACAGCATGGGATACCAAGACCTTGTTAGATCAGTGTGTGTTGTCTCTTCTCATGGTAACAAATGGTCCATCCTACATGGTAAACTGAGGAAGCTGAAACTTAATTTTCTTTCATGGCCCCGTGATCTCGTTCCCCTGGAGGATGCTTTGAGTGGTGTTATGAAGGATGTCGACCGACTTGAGAGCAGTCTGGAGGAGGTGTGGGATGAAAGGGTTTATGAGGAACTTTCGGGAAAGAAGGGGATCATGACAGACTTGATCCTCAAACAGGAATGCATGGACAGGGAGGGAGCTCAGATCAAATGGCTTAAGGATGGTGATAGGAACTCAGCTTTCTTTCATGCTTGCATCAAGGAGAGAAGACGACTGATCAATCTGAATATTTTGCCGGAGGATGGATCCATCACCAACGACAGGGATGTTGTGGGAGGAATGGATTACACTTTTTTCCATGATCTCCTGGATGGCCCCAATGAAAACCTTCCTAATGGGTATCCATCAAAGGATAAAAACTTATTTGACGTGATTCCTAGTTTTGTGTCTGATCAGTTTAATTGCAGGTTGGGAGTGGTGCCTGACAAGGGTGAGATCAAGGACGCAGTCATGCACCTCAACTCGGATAGCGCTGCGGGCCCGGATGGGTTCCTGGATTCTTTTTACAGGTGCTCCTGGGATATGGTGAAGAGGGATGTGATTGACGCTATTCAGGATTTCTTTAGAGGAGTAAGCCTGCCCCGTGTTGCCAGTGCCACCACCCTGGTTCTCTTGCCAAATATCAAGAGCCCGTCCTCGATCTCTCCCTACCGTCCAGTGAGTATGTGCAACGTCCCGTATAAGATCCTGGCCAGCATCATTAACTCCAAATTGGCTGCTCATTTAACCCGATAGGTATCCCCGGAATAACACGGTTTCATCAAAGGGAGTTCTATTCAAGAAGCCATCACTCTGGTGCAGGAGATGGTCACAGACATCAACTTCAAAACGCGGGGGTCCAACATGGTTATAAAACTCGATATGAACAAAGCCTATGACCAGGTGGAATGGAGCTTCATTAATAGAGTTCTTTCAAGTATGGGTTTCAGCTCCTGGCTCATCGATATTATTTTCCATTGCTTCAGTTCTTTGTGGTTATCAGTATCTTTCATGGGAAAATCCTTTGGTTTCTTCAAGTATACCCTTGGCCTCTGTCAAGGGGACCCCATTTCACCGACTCTGTTTATTCTCATCCAGGATGTTTTTAGTTGCCTTATCCAGAGGAGCACTAGCAATGGGGGAATTCTCCCATATCGTCGTCGATTGAAGGCTCCTGTGATCTCTCACCTTATGTTCACCGATGATACTATTCTATTTTTGAATGATAAGAGTAGATCCCTGATCATCCAAAACAGAGTAATGGAAGGGTACTATCGCTGGAGTGGCCAGCGTGTTAACAACGGTAAGAGTGGCTTCTTTATTTCCAACAGGTGTACTGACAACAGGGTGGCGTCTATCAACAGGATTCTTGGAATCCAGAGTGGGGAGTTCTCTATAGTGTACCTTGGCGTGCACATCTCGTCAGGAAGAATTCGGATTTGGGACTTTGATGCTCTTCTCACCAGGATTACGGACAGAGAGGTGAACTGGAAGAATATTTTCCTTTCATTTGGCGGGAGGGTCACCCTGGTGAATAGTGTTCTACTGGCTTCTCCAATCCATGGCCTCTCCTTTATCAAGGTGCGTAAGGGTGTTATCATCTCCATTGATCATATTTTAGACAACTTCATGTGGGATCCTTCCTTGGAAGGGAAGAAACACTGGGTGGATTGGAACAAAATGGCTAGGCCAGTGGTGGAAGGAGGTATCAATGTTCGTAATCTGAAGGATACACTCCACTACATGCATGCAAGGCTTGCTTGGGGAGTGCTGGAACGTCGTACTATCTAGGGAAACACCATGCACGAGTCTGATCACTGTCTTCATGGCTCTGTGGAGGGGTGTCGCACTTCCCTTTGGTCGATGATTGGACCCGTCATTGATGCTCTTCGACCATTCTCCCGCTGGTTGGTTGGGAAAGGGGATTGCTTCTTGTGGCACCAGGATTGGGGTAGAGGTGTGCTTGGGTTTCTCGATTGTCTGGTCATAGACATCTCGTTCAAGGACGCATGTCTCTACCCGGAGTTCATTAATGCCGTTCTGGATAGGAACCAGCTGGAATCTTTCCACCTCATCGAGCTCAATGGAGAGGAGGAAAAATGCGTCCTCCTCTCCATTTTGGGATCTTTAAATGGTTTGGGGTGGAATCTTTCACTGCGACCTCCTCGGGTCTCTTCTCTCTGAAGGATTTTGGGAGTCTGTTTCATGATCAGGCGCAGTCGGGGGGCTGGGATGAGATTGTGTGGGTGAAAAATATCCCCACCAAGTACAACTTTCTCACTTGGAGGCTTCGAAACAGAGCCTTACCTACTGATGATAATGTCCATCGATGCAGTATCACCCTTGTGTCCAGATGTGTGTGCTGCAGGTTTCATAAGGAGGAGAGCATTTCCCACCTGTTCTTGGGCAGTGATTGGGCAAGAGAAGTGTGGAAAGACCTCGGGGAGTTCTCTGCAGGGCTCTCTCTAAATGACGATATCCCCTCCTTCCTTGAAAAATGGTTTCATAGCATTGACATGAGAGGACCAGAGAGGGTGGACCAAGCGGTGGTCCTGCATACCAGATGCTGGAGTCTCTGGCAAGCGTGAAATAAGTCAAAGCACGAGGGCAGGGCGGCGAAAGCTCGTGTCATTACCATCTGGGCTAGAAACCTACTTCTTGACCTGAACAAAGCGATGAGTTCGTTTAAGGAAGCTCTTTCTTTCCTTCAGTTTCAGGCAGGAGCCAGGGCAGGGCCTTCTTCCAACAACAGTTCAAGCAACTAGGTTAGATGCCATCCCCCTTCGGGTGGGTTAAAACTCAACACAGACAGATCTCATGTCCAAGGACTCATGAGTGGAGGAGGTGTGCTACGGGATACTAATGGTTCGGTGTACTTGGCCTATTCGGTCAGGCTGGGCCAGGGCTCTCCCCACTAAGCAGAATCTATGGCCCTTCTCACAGGGATCAATGTTTGTAGTCAAAAGGGTATGGAGATCTCTAAGGTCGAAAATGACTCCTTAATTGTTCAGGATGCCTTGAAAGGTGGTGGTGCTTTTCCCTGGGTGATCTGCTATACTATAAGGAAATGCAAAAGCATGCTCAACAACAATGTTAGAGTGCTTGATACTTGGAGGGAGGGGAATAAGGTTGCGGACCACCTGGCCTCCGTGGATTTCCCTAGCATGAAGGAGGTGTTCTTGCACACGGCGGGCAACATCAATCCCAATGGTGTGGCTCTTATTAAAGGGGACGCGCTCAAGCTTCACTATTTCAGACCCCCTTAGTTTTTCTCCTCGGGCTCTGTCCCCTCTCATTTTTTCTTTCCCAGTATCAATAAAAAATTACTTGATGATGATGATGAATAAGATGTCTCATTCTAATATATAAACATTGTTTCTTCAGACACATTATATTTTGAGATATTGATAATTGAAAATTGTAATGTAGATAAACAGGTGAATGGATTCTATAATGATAGTAGAAAATGTTTCAAAATAAAATTGGTAATAGAATATCAATGATATGATTTTATATTAAATATGAAAGATGGATATTACATTTACTTTTTTAAAAATAGGTCTCACCTATGATGTATGTATAAAAAGTAAACACAAAATATAATTTCCTAAAAATAATGATTGAAATAATAGAGAAAATACTAATGAAGATAGAGAATTGGGATTTGGTTATAAGAATAGTTTCATTGATGATTTGGATTCATATGATGAATTTGGAATAATATATAAATTTACCTACCTAGGATTAAAATAAAATATTAATGAGGATTATAATAAATGTTTTCATTATAACACTAAATATAATTTTCAAACTCATAATGATAAACCTAGTATTTATTAATTATATAATGAAATAGAAAAATTACATTTTGGTATTATTGTAAATTCATTATTTTATAAGGAACTAGAATGATGTAATAATAATAATATGAAAAAATTGGTTATATATTAAAAATTGAAAACATGAATAAAAATTCATCCAACATATATGAAATTAGTTTTGATGATTTTGATTTTTTTTAGAATGAGTATTAAAATACTATGAAAAATACCTAATACATGAAGAAATCATGGGAACCATCATTCATGGAAGAGAAATTCTAAGAAATTTATTATTATTGAATATGAAGAAAAAAATCATTTTGGTTACTATAGAAAAATAACACAATATAACTAGATTGTACTTGTAAAAATTATGAAAATTATTTTCTATACTATTATATGTTTTAGATTTTGGATGTTGAGACACTATTTTAGTGATTGTTCCATTAAAAATATAAAATATTTTGGACAAACTAATGAAAATATATTTAAATATCTTTCATATAGTATTCATGTTAATACTTTTTAGAAATCATTATAGGAGGTGAAGAAAAAAATAACCAATCCTATTAGACCCAATGTTCCATGGGTATTAATACTATCTTAGAATTTATTGTTTTTGAATGCTACATTGAAAGTCTAGATAATGATGTATAGAACATGGAAATTGAATTATCTCACTATATGAATATAAAATAATGAAATTCAATTTAATATAATAGACATGATGTAGGAACTTCCACTTTTAGAGATAATTCCAAAGGGAGGGTATAAGGTTTTAGGGATGTTGGTATTTCTAAATTTACTATTATGAATAAATATCAATATACTGATTAATTTCAAAATAACCTGAAAACATATCATACTAACATGATTGTTTCTTGAATTTGTACTTTTATAATGGTAAATAAAATGTTTTTAAGGATTATTTTGTATTATTTATTCTAACCATAGAGAAAATGATTATTATGTTCACCTTATTGATATTAAATTGAAACATGTAAAGTGGTAAAATATGGTTTAGATATATATTATTCTTTAGAAGAGAATTCTGGGATAGATAAACATTCCAATTCACCATGATCCTTTAGAGACATAAATTGTACTACAATATCTAGAATTATTTTATCAAATATCACATTTTTGATTTTTACATGGTGGGAACGAAGCCTAAGGATTTATTTAGAGTGATATAACACTTGAAAAAAACATATAACTATATTTGATTTATCTATATTTGGTTAGACTAGTTCATTCATGTATCTAGGATGGAAGTAAGTATTCATTTTATTATTATTGTAGATTATAGTGTTACACTCTATATAATGATCCCCGAGAGTAAAGAAATTATGGTGAATTTATTGAAATTAATAATTAATAAAAATACATAATTTATATTAGAAGATGTTTTATTTTTTATTAGTTAATATAAAAAAGATTAAAAATACACACTTCACACCCCTCTACACCTCCTTAGGTATGGTACACAATAAATAAACATGAATTTTCAATGGGAGAAAAATACCGTTTGGAAATTACCATTTAAAGTAGCTAAACAACTTACACACAACTGATATTTTATAGTGTTGAAATATGTAATTAAATACATGTTCCTTTATAGAGGTATAACCAATATTGAAATTTTTTTCTCAAGGAAATTGTAAACTAATTGTAAATACCCCATGATAGAAAAGATAGATAAAATAAAATTAAAACAAAAAAAAAACCAAACATAAATAGATAATGATGGAAATAATGAATTATCTTAATCAGAAATGAAAATATATCCTAGAATGATGATTCTTATAAAATAATTACCTAAAAAACATAGTCATGATCACGATCATAGTTCTTCCATGTCAATTCATTGTAGTTTTTCTAGATATATATATATATATATATTTATTTATTCTAATAATCATTTTATTAAACTCTCTATAATCATTGGAGAATATGTTTTTTGATATATGAGTCTTAATAATCACTAATCTATACCAAAATTAAATGTTTTTTTAATAATAAACTACATTATAGTTGAATAAACATCCTTTAAGAATGTCATAGATGTTAGAGCTTCAATGTAATCTCCTTAAATGATGCACTTGAAATCATCATTTTAATATGAAAGACACTACTCTCGGTTTCTAGTGAAGAATATTATTTGAATATAAACAATTATATGTTAGAGAAAATGATATATAATTATATTTAATGTAGATATTTATTGTAACATCTCTAGTTTTTAAAATATAAATACAATGTTTGATATAGTATATGATATGCCACATCAAGTTTAAACGAGAAACTAAATAATATTTATATCTTACTATTAAAACCTAGTCGTTAGAGTGAAGGTAAAGAATAATATTAACTGAATTATGAAAATAAGGTTTACACAGGTATATATAAATAATTATCCAGTGACCCATGAATTATAAATAAATGTAGAACCCTTTTTAAAGTAAAGAAAATTCTATTATGAAAAACTATTTAAATATGAACAAGTGTGTTTTATAACAATAAATTAATAAATCACCCTTTTTGGATTTTATTGATTATATATATAATTTTTTAATTTAGTGTTTAACATTAATCATATGTGTTTTTCGAAATGATATATGAACTAATCCAATTTTACAAATAAATGAAGTATTTTTCAGAAAGGCTCTTTTCCACATTTTGATGGAACATTCATTCAAATAAATTTTATGACACTTTTTTAAATTACATTAGAAAGAATAATCTTATTATTTGAAAAAATATTATAAAAATTTACATTTATTCATTTTTTGGTATTTTTTTAAGAAGATTCATTTTTTGATTAATAGTGAAAAAATAATGTCTTTTATTTGAAAACTAAATTTTCATCAAATTTATTTGTAGTGATAAATTATTTTATTGAATGGTTTTAATGTATAATTAGAAGAAAAAAAATATTTTTTAATCCAATTTCTGTAATTAGAATAAATTTCACATTGAAATTGTATATAATAACTTCGTGAACTGTTACACTTTCTTACTCTAAAAACTCCTTACGTTCATCTGTTAATGGGATTAATTTTTTATTAATTTCATCCAATTATGTGTCATAAATTTTAAAATATAGATTCAATATTTGGAATCCTTTGTTCTAAATTTAGTAAATATGTCCATTAATATTTTGTACAATATGAATAATAACATTAGTAATGATTTCATTACAAGTGTTAAGGGTAAATCAGGTAATTGAAGGCAAAAATAAAATTATACCGGATAATAAATTACCATAAAACTTATCATAACATAATTGGATGTGTTTTTTTGACCTAAATTTATAATTGGACTATTTTATTTCCATTTGGAACCATTTAGAGGGATTTAACAAATTTATAGTATTTTATTCAAAGGAATGACAATTTTATTCCACATTTGTTTTTAAAATTGGAATCATTTTTAATATGGGGTAATATACAAGATATTTTTAGCAATAAATATTAGTTGTAAATATAAAACGTTTATATACATTATATTAATTTATTTATAATTTTAAGTGATATATTAATTACCTTAAATGGTGACATAATGATGATGCAACAATTGCTTAATTAAGTGAAGATTCAAATAAATCATATAAAACATATCAAAATAAATATAATTAGATACGATTAATGTCATCCATGATTTTTCATGATTAAAATTAAATCTCATATATGAGTTTATTGAGTTATTTTTGAATATATCAAGTTGGTATGATATTGTTAGATAGTCATGTAATGAACAATGTCAAAATTGACATTTAATTTACATTCAAATAAATGATATTTTATTAAATTATATAAAGATTAAAAAAATATAATATTCCAAACAATAATTTGGATAAGTCAAAAAATTTTCATAACTGATTCATTTATTGTTATTTTTGAATTTCAATTTAATTATATTAACCCCCAAAGTTTATTTTACATGATATAACATTAATAGTTAAAAGGGGTTTAAAAAGATATGGATTAACAAATAGTCAAAACTTATCTAATTTAAATGGAATAAATTACATTAGACCTTGAAATAAATAATTTTGGATCCATTTGGATTAGAAAATTTATTTTTATTAATCTAATGAATTGTAAAATTCCAGGAGTGTGCATCCCATATCCTATAAAATGGAACCCATTCTTATCTTTTTCTCTACACCTCAAAACCATTTTGGTTGACCAAGATATTACCCATACAATCTTAGATCCCTCACCACATTCCTATGGACTTATTTTTTGTCAAAACATACCCCCTAGAGGTGGTAAGGTGTCAATTAGAGGCGAACATCTAATAAAGATGTATCATTTTTAATTAAGTGTTTCTATATTATTTGTTCTTACTCTTATTTAAAATAATATTCAACCAAGATAAATTAATAACTCCATTATAATAATAATACAAAGATGTTATTTTGTTAATATTTTTACCTAAATCCATCTCCACTTCTATCAAATGGGAAAATAATTAATCGTTTGTGTGTATGTGTGAACTATCACTTCCACAAACAAATATAATTTTTTCCATCACCATCTCTAAATAGTTGTTATAATGATGGAATTAATTGTTATATATGATATTCATGACATATTTTTCAGTATATGATTATAATTTATTAACTACATTCTTACTTTTCATGCACATAAAAATGATAATGTTGTTCGTGTGTACGTGTGAATTATCACCTCCATAAAGCGATATAACTAGATTTTAATCACCAATTAACATCGATAATATATATTTATATTTAATTATTATTATGATATTAAATATATTATAATAGTTATTTATATATCAAATAATACTAATCTTATTTCTATAATGATCATTCAAAAAATGAGAATGTTACCCATGCCTACGTACGTCTTACCGTCTCCATGAGTTTAACATAGTTCATTTTTCATATCCATATTTAATGAATATATTTAAAAATATAGTTGATATATTAAAGGTATTATTAAGTCATGAATATTATACAAGAGGTGATAGATGAATTACATATTTGACTATGGACATCATACTAAAGTCATTTTGGACTCAAGTACCGAATATCGTCAAAACATCTGACAAGAACATGAATAACTAATTAGTTGTTATAACATTATAATAAGTGATTTAAAATGAATAATAAACTTTAAAATGGTTTTGAATAAATTAAACAATTATCCTATGGTTATTATTCTATTGATAATGATTGTACAAGTTGATCCGGACACAAGGCAAGGGTTTTATTCTCAATCTCCTTTTATTGAATAATTTCTTGATGTTATCCATCTTTATTCATTTATAAGATATATATACAGTAACTATGACATTTCATATCCATCTTTTATGTATAGTTATGTAATTTAATGCTTTGTTAAATTTATTATTTCCTTGAGGTTATGGTTTAAATTTCCAAAATGATATAGGGAAATTTGAATATTTAAAGATTTAATTATCAAATATTTTTCTCCATGTAAAATTTCTTGATATTATTTTATGAATTTATTAATATCAGAATAAAATAAAAATAAATTAAATTTTATATATTTTCTGAATATATTTAAATTATTTTTAGAAAAGGAATATTTTTTGGTGTTTTTCATATGGAACATTTTTACAAACGACAAAAAAAATGTTCTATTCTTTTCATATATGGCGATAATGACATTTCTACTGCTGTGAAAATTATTTTAATCTTATCATAATTTTTATGATTTCAGTTACCATTAAAAAAGCAAGAATTATTGTTTTTAGAGATTTGGTATTGAAAATGGATTATCATTGAAAATTATGTGTTGATTTTGAAAATTGCTTCCTAAAATAAAACAATATTTTTATATGAAACTATTTTTAATATGTGATTAATTTTTTTTAAAGGATTTTGCAATTAAAGTGTTCTATTAATGATATAGTACTTGAGAATTACAGAAAATGGGAGAGCTTGACATATCTTATACAAGGGGTGGCTTAGATAGCATTGAGAAAACCAGTTATAACTTGACATGGTGTGGCCCAGATAGTGCTAGGAAAACCCGTTATAGATTAACATGGGCTAGCCCAGATAGAACATAGAAAGCCCATTATAGCTAAACATGGGGTGGTCCATATAGAAAGGGAAAATCCCATAATATATGAATTGGATGTTTTCTATATGATTATTTTAATTTAATTGGTTTTGAAAGGGTTTTAAGTATAAGAAGTTCTAAGTCACCTAAATGAGTTTTGAATGATTTATATGGGTTTAAATGGTTTTCTATTAGATAAATATGTGTTTTCCAGGTGAAAATGTTTTATTTCATGTTCTCAATGAACATTAATGTTAAAGGTGAGTTTACATGTGCTTTTTTGTTCTGAACTAATGGTTTCCTTTGTTTCTTTATCCCCTCCTGAGTGTATATTCTCATCCCATGTTTTTAAAATGTTTTTTCAATGGTTTGCATAGGGAAAATGATGATATCAAGGGATTACATTCAAAAATTTATAAATAGAAATCATGTTTTATTTTAATGGGTTTAGTATTGTGAAAAAATGGATACTTATTATAAGTGATCACATGAAAGTGTGGGTTTATGTTGTACGAGTTTGTTCTAATTCTCTAAAATAATAAACTAAAAATATCCTCGAATGTAAATTATTGTTCAAAATTTCCTAGATATGTAATGTTTAAGGTCGAGTCTCTATAGGTGTTATCAAAGGATGGATAAGACATATTTGGATATTTTTATGTTTTATTAAGTGTTAGGTATATCATAAGGGTTTATAATTTTAGGTTGATATTAAATTAAATAACTTATAAAATCCTTTAATTTCATCATGTTATGAAATGTTATGTTGACTACTGGTATTTTTAGAGATAATCATTTTTTAGGTAATTATGGGTTATTAATTTTTGGGATAAAAAATGAAAGGTATCGGATAAACATTGAGGTAAAAACATTTTATGATTATGTTTTAGGTATTTATAATATAATGGGAATGTAATATGAATTACATAGTTTCTAGAAAAATGGTAACTAGAAATATGGGTGATAACCTGTCATGTTTGGCAGGGCCACATGTTTTGTTCCCACAATCGAAGGGTAACAAGGGTGAATTGCCTACCATTGAACTTCATGGTGTAAGGGTTAGTATAATGTATTAATTTTATTTAACTGAGTTTTTGTAAAAATAAGAATTTTATTTGGGGAAAAAATTAATATCATATTGGGAAATTGATTTAGGGATTAAGTGATGATTATTAGTTTGGAAGACGTTCCCTATTTAGGTATTCCAATATGATCAAGGTAAATAGAATACTATGGTATTTTATTTTAGGAATAAAGGCTGAATAATATTTTTGAAAAAATATATTATTTTCATGTAGTCTTATGTTAATTTATGTTATTTATTTAAATAGTTAGCATATCTTGAAGTCTAACAGAGAAATTAATTTTTAGTATGAGACTTCAAGAGTAATTGATGTTATTTGGAGATAATTATTAAAAATTATCTTGGATGAATATGTGAAAAAATAATTCTATATTTTTTTGTTTTAATGATACATAGATTAATTTTGAATAATTTTAATTATAGTTATTTTCTTAATGGTCTATTTTAATGTTTTGGGTAAAAATATTGAATCTTGGTAATTAATATAGTTTTTATCAAATAAAAGTTTTTATTATTATTGGAGAATTGTTTTAGAATATCAATTTTTTTTTTAATTTTTTTAATTTATAAATATAATATAAATATAATATAAATATATAGTTAATATTTTATAGATTATGTGATTCTCTAGATGTTGATTCCATAGCGTCAGGCATGAAAAATTCATCTTCAATACTCATCATATAGAGTAAAAGATGATTTTTTTGTCGATATTGATTAATGTATGAATCTCTCTTTATCAAGTAAGAATATTTCCAAGTGTTCATAGTCTCGGTAGTAAAACAATTCCTAAACTATATGAAAAGTATATTAAAACAAAAATGCTATTTGTTTGCATTTCTTACTATGAAATCAGTAGCATTTTAACCCATAAAAAATTTATCTTCTTGTGATAATTTACTTTCTCATGACCATATTCTCTATCACTCTATATCATAACATGATAGTTAGTTTATTTCATCCACATCCATTTTTTCCTACATAAAACCCTAATATGTGTTATCTCATGTGACAATTGTACTTGTCATCAACTATTTTAATTTAGAAGTTTTATTTATCCTCTTTCTAATGTGGGATTTGAATAATGATATTTTGATAAGTCAAAAATCCACTGTTCAATCCTAGGATAAAATTTTTAGGATATATTTTTTTTAAATAGGGGAGAATTTAGCATCTTGTATTTTTAAAATAGAAACATTACATTTGATAGTGTAAATGTTATGCCATATCAAGATTAAATGAACAATAAAATAATATTTAATTGTTACCAATAAAACCAAGACTTTATAATGGAATGATAGGATAATATTAACTAAAATATTAAAATATGGTTTACACATGTATATATAATTAATTAATTGAGGCATAATTAATTATAAATTAATGAAAAACCTTTTTTTAAAATAAAAGGAAATAATTTTATTAAAAACTATTTAAATATACTAAAATGAGCATTATTATAATAAATAAATAAATCACCCTTGTTGGGTTATATTAATATAATATATATAATATTTTTTATTTAATTTTTATCATTTATCTTAGGTGTTTTTAGACATAATGTGATAACATATCCATTTTATGAATACAAGAAGTAATTGTTTAATTAATGGCTGAATGAAATAAATGATATTAAAAATATTAAAATAAATTTAATATGATATAATTAATTCTATACAATATTTTTATGGAATAATTTCCAATGTTTTCGATTATTAAATTTATTTTTTAGAATATATAAATTTGTTATGATATTTTTAAAAAGTCATGTAATGAATAGTTTAAAAATTAAAATTGATGCTACTCTATAGTGAATAATATTTTATTAAATGGTATAGCATTTATAAAAATAGAATATTTAGAAAAAGAATTTTTATAAGTCCAATTTATTTTTAATTTACTCATTTATATTAATTTATAATATTATTGTATTTATATTAACTCTCAAAGTGTAAATTTCATGACATCACTATAGGAGTTAAAATGGGTTAATGCAAAACGATAAAGGTTAAAAAATAGTAAAAACTAATTTAATTTTAATTGGATGAATTATATTAGAACAAAAATAATCAGATATTACATATAGATAATTTTCTCCCATTTGTATTTTAAAAAATAATTTATACTAATTTAATAATTTGAATAATTTCAACATTTTCCCTCCTCTTTCATATAAAAGGGAATCCATTTTTATAATTTATTTAAAATTAATAACCTTTTTAGTTTATCCAAGATCTTCTAAAATATTTTCTTAGAATTATTACCCATCTTCTTGTTGAATTATTTTAATCATAACTCCCTCCCTAGATTGGTTAAGGGGTTAGTCCAAGGATATCGTCTAAAGAATATGTATCATTTTTAATTATGTGCTTCTAGTTTATTTCTTATTCCTCTTAATTAAAATGTTCATCATCTATTATAAAATAATAACTATAGTTTAATAAATATAATAAGATGTTATTATGTTAATATCTTCACATAAATCCATCTCCACTTCTATCAAATGGGAAATGAATTAATTATTCGTGTGTGCGTATAAACTATCATCTCCATGAACTGATATAATTTTTCTCCATCACCAACTATCATTACAGGTTATAATGATGGAATTAATGCTTATATATGAGAATAAATATGTATTTATCATTATATGTTAATTAATATATCTATCATGTTCTTACATTCATTGCAAATAATAATGATAATGTCGTTTGTCCGTACGTGTAAACTATCACCCCCACAAAGTAATGTGATATATTTTTAATCCCAACATCACATGGATAATATATATATATATATGAATATATAAATTATTATTACAAATATTAATAATATAATTATAATTTTAGTATATTTAAATAATACATAACTTCTTTTCATAATGATCATTGAAAAATGGAAACGTTACTCATGCGTACATAAAACATACCGTCTCCATGATTGTAACGTAGTTCATTTTGCATATCCATATTTAATGAATATATTTAATTGTATAATTTATATATAATAGTGTTTGTTATTTAATTATTATAACTCTGTATAAGTTGTAAAATGACTCCATTTACTATTGACATTATACCGAAGTCATTTTGGACTCAGTTACCAAATATTGTCCAAACATCCGACATGCACATAAATAATTAAGTAATTATTATAACATGATAATAAGTTATATAAAAGTAATAATAAACGTTTAAAAGGTTCTATATCAATTAAATTATTAACCTATTTTTATTATAATGGTTGATAAATATTTTTCAAGACGAGTCAGACTCAAGGTAAGAGATTTCTTCTCAATATCCATTCATTGAGGAATTTCTTGACTATATACACATTTATGATTTTATATGGTGTATATAAAGATAATATGGCATTTAATATCCATATTTTACCCATATTCATATTATTTAATGTGTTTTAAAATTTATTCATTCATGGAGAATATTATTTAAATGTTCAAAGTGGTATGGAACATATTAAATGTATAAATATTTTATTAAAAAATATTTTTACCCATGTAAATATTCATGATATGATATTAAATATTTATTTATATGAATATAAAAGTATTATAATTTAATTTTTATGTATATTTTTAATTTCATAAAATGTTTTCAAAAATTAATTTTTTACATGTTTAAAATGGAATTTCTCAACAACCAACTAAAAGAATGTTCCATTCGTATCATATATTGTGATAATAGAATTTTGGCCACTATGGCCATTATTTTATTTTCATATTCCATTGTAGGAATTAATTTTTCATTAAATTAAAAAAATATTTATTATTTTTGGTGTCTTGTCATTGAATATGGATTTTCAATGAAAAGAGTGATAGGGTTTTGAAAATGGGTTCTTAAAAGAAATTGTATTTTTACACAAAAGACTTTTTCAAATGTGATGGAAAGAGTTTTCAAAGGTTATTGTGATTTAATTATCTTATTAATTAAATGGAACATGGAAATTATAGAAAACAGGTGATCATGATATATCTTATACATGGGGTGGCCAAGATAGTATCTGCAAATACTGTTATAACTTAACATGGGGTCTCCCAGAATGCCCTAGGAAAACACATTACAACTTAACATGGGGTGGCCCATATAACACTTGGAAAGCCCATTATAGAATAACATGTGGTCTCCCAAATAACATCAGCTAATCCTATAATAGATTAATTGGATGTTGACCATATGGTTATTCCAATTGAATGGGTTTTAAAATTGTTTTCAATATATGATGTTCTTAGTCATCTAGATAATTTTTAAATTCATTATAAGGGTTTTAATGGTTTTAATTGAGAAAAATGTATTTTTTTTAATGTTAAAATGTTTTATTTAATATTCTCACAGTACTTTCAAGATATATTTAACCTTATATAGGTTTTTATATTTTTAATAAAATACAAATTTCCTTCATTTATTTATCCCTTACTCTCTTTATGTGTTCAACCCGTGTTTTTAAAATGTCTTTCAGGGGTTTTTAGGTTGAATATTGACAAGGATGAGATCAATGGTTTACTATGAAGATTTTTCATAAATATAAATCATGTTTTATTTTAAGGAGTGGTATATTTTAAATAAATGGATATTGAGTATAAGTGTCCACATGTAATGTATGGTTTTACTATGTATTATTTTGTCTTAATTCTCTAAAACTATAATCTGAATAGATCTTAAAATATGAATTCTATTTAAAAAATGCTAGGATATGTAATGTTTATGGATAGGTCCATACATTTATAATTCTACATCATCATTATACATAAAAGTAATCTCACCACATTTTTAATAGTACATAAAAGAATCCTCTATGAGAATGTAATGGTTATATCTAAATAAACTATAATATGTAAGATTCAACTCTTTACTAAATTATTAATATTTAAATCCATTTAAAATTCATATGTCAGATTCCATAATTTAAAATGTTCTATCTTATGTCCTCTTGTGTAAGGGTAATCCAATATGTACATGTAATATAAAAATATTTTAGAGTCGTCCCTTAACATTTAATAGTGTTAAATTCAATATACAATTTTCAATACATTATACAAACATAAATAGTAATCATTTATAAAGTTACATTAATCTTTTTTATTTGACAAAATAAGTAATTGTAACTTCTATATATAAATTTACATAAATTAAGAAATAATAATAAATAATATTTTTTATATGAAACATTTAATTTGACATGAAATATGATAAACTAGAAGAATAATTTATATTGAATAAGAATAATAAGGGGGAGAGTGTTTAGTGGCTACTTGAAATTTTTAATGTTTTGAAAAAGTACACTAACATTTTTTATTTGTGTTGATGTTCCCATTGGGCCATGTAGGGTAACTGAGATGCTGTGGAAGTGAATCAATATTCTCATGTGTTTTAATTATTTTCATTTATCTATTTTGTCATCCCCTCTTATAACTTGAAAATATGTCCAAGATAGAATATATGGATCTTATAAGGAATACTCAACCCACACCATGATATGTAATTCTAAAATCGATCAAAATCACAATATTACATATTTTTATACAAATCATTCCATTTATATAAAATATACTCCGTTTGTGTTCAACTTTACTTAAAGTCTGGATTTTATTTCACGGATTGAAATTTATCTAGTATAATCCATTTGTAACTCAGAAATTATAGTTAGGGGTATCAAATGCACCCCTAAAAGATACCATGAACATAATTAATGATAAAAATATGATTCAAGTGAAGAGGTCCTTATATGATATCCCACATTGGTTATCCTCTCTCTAGAATATATTCTTTTTATAACAGTATCAATAGTTCATCAATGGTCCTTACACTGGAACTGGGTGTTGGAATTTTATAAATTCCATCCTATGATTTAACTACACATAAATAATTCCTCAGTTCTTAGTTTTATCAATTATATTACTCTTTTAAAGGGTATCCATTCCGCAAAAATATAATAAACATTATTTTATGTAGGTCATCATTTCTCTTCAAATCAATCTCAGAGAGGTATTTTAATATTATTGATATTATATATCCGTGAGTCCTAAAAAATATAAATGGAAAAAATATTTTCATTTTTGGAACTTCTCAATATCGTTCTATGATACATGGGATCCAGAATAAGATTATTCTCAACCTAAACACATCCGATTCATCCAAAATGAAATTTATTTCCTTCTTATTTAATACAAAAATAAATCTCTTATTATAGTAGCTTCCAATTATCTTAATATGACTAAATTATTTTTTTGGAGACTAAAAGTTTTATTTAATTGAACCTCTCTAACTTGAATAGCATTTTTTATTGAAAATCATGAATATATACATTAAAATAATAATTTGAATAAATAATATTTACCAAATTCAAAATATGAAAACGGAAAAAACATATGATCGAAGGTGATATTCTCATTCAAATCTAGAAGAAATTTCGTATTTTGAATCATAATATTAATCTCATATAAATTCCAGTTAATTATTTATATTTAATATTATGAAAGGATCTAGTATATTTCATTTATAAAAGCACTAAAAATATACAATGTTATCTTAATTTTAATTATTCTATGTATCCATGACATCATGTAGTTGTGACATTGAGTAGTTTCATGCGATATAAAACTCTAAAACTATATAAATAATTTCAATATACCATTGTAATGTTTAATAAAGTCAATATATTATCTTATACATCATATTATTTCAATTTTAATCACTATTCATATTCACAAATATGGATAATATGGTTTTATGTGAAGTTAAATATATCTCACAATAGACAAATTTCTTATTATCATTCAATATCATATATAATGGACAATATCTTTTAGGATCTTGATATATTATGCAATTATTACACCGTACATCATATAAATATCATATATGTTAAATATATCATGCATGGTACGATAATCATACAATTGTGGAGGGTCATACATAGTTTAAAATATAAATCTGTTTATGTTTCTTACTAGATTTGAATATCTTATAATATTGATACATCGTACGATATCAACAATATTATTTACTATGCCTCAACATATAATGAAAAAACATCATATCTTACTATGGTAAAGATATCCAAATACCTACATGAAATATAATAAAATATGAAAAATATTTCTTTCCCTTTTGATATATTTCAATGTAATTTTTAAACTCCACTACCAAAAAGAATAATTCCTTTTAAAATGTTAAGAGATATTTCACTGATTCAAATTTAATTAATGATCACATCAAACATACACAATTCACTAATTATTTATCATTGTAATTATAGATTCAATACAACTCATATCAGTTCACCGTATTGACTTCCCCATGGTCATAACTATATTTATATCCATGTAAAATAATTATCAGTCACATAAAATCATTATAAATATATTTTTTTCTTTTCAATTGTGACTTATAACATCTCACAATATATTATTATCCATTTTTTCCTTTATATTATGTGATATTTCTTCAAACTAATTGTATTCTTCCAAAACATCTCCCAAGTAGATTTATATAGTTCTTTTGTATCCATCAACACTTTTTCGGTTTTTTTGATCAGCTAAAAAATAATAAAATATAAGCATAATATAGTGAATATGTATTTTTATATTTTCCGAGAAATGGAAAGAACCTATTTTATAAATTATATATTTTTTTTATATTTATATAACTTTCCATAATATATAAATAATCAAAAGCACTTAAATGGTAGAAATATCATCATACCATTATCACATATTTTTTATCATCACTTTGATAGATTACCAATGGATAAATCAACATATTCAAAAAATACAGTTGGGTGAATTAACCATCAGATTTGGATTTATATAATATGTCCTTAATTTATATGGTAAGTGTTATTATCCCAATTAATAAAAATAAATATAAAAAAAATTAATACAAGATATTTCTTATTATCCAATTGCCTTCTATAACGTATTCTCTACTGTTTTCTCAAAGTTATGGCAATAATAATTTTATAAAATCATGGAACCATAAAATATAATAAAATGATCCATTAGTTAGTCAAATATAAGTCAATATTGGTTAACCCTATATATGGATAATATTTTTTTTCTAGTTTTTAAAATATTTAAATTAAACTATTAAACATGTGATTCCACTTTTTGATTTCTCATATAAGGGATTGTAGAAGAATACTCACAAGAACTATTAAATAACTTCAATAATATCAATAAACATATCAAAAAATTCCATATACAATGCATATAAATACCTTATTTATCCTTAATGTATACTTTCCCATAAAAGATATATTTATACTTCAAAATAGATGATTGAGTGTGATTATTTAGATCACAATTAAGTTTTCCTACATAGATATCCATAATATTGGATATACACTAAACAATTTGTATTTGAGAGTAAACGCTCTATAAATACTCCCCCTAAAATGATGCACTCAACCCTTCCCTATGTAAATGTTTCCTTTAGAGGACACCCTGAGAAACAATTATTTATTGTATTATATGTTTTATTGAAACTCATCCACATCCCCCTTCAGTTTTTCTAATTAAATATATTTAAAATTTATAAAAACAATAATATTTACGCGGATAAAGTGGGATACTTGGTTCAATTAAATTATGTTATTATGGACGATATTTTTCTCCCCATGAAAATCTTACACACTTTATGTATTTATCATTATGAGAGAACACCATTTTTTATCCCCTTTATTTTTTCTATTTCTAATCTCCTTTAGAATGAATGATTTTCCTTTTTTCCTTAATATTATATCTTTTTTGGAATATTTTTATTCACCCTTTATATCGAAGAATATTCCACAAGTGATCATTTCCCTATTATATTTTCATTAATTATAATTTATTTTGAATCTAAAAGACTACTTGAATTATTATTTTCCTTATGACTAGAATATTTTCATATTCTACATTGATTAACTGAAAGACATAGTTTATTATTTATATTTTTATTCTTATAAAATATGTGTTCCTCTTCATGTGAGATACCATTTTTATTTTTAGATATAATATTTATATAGATTTCATCATCATTATATAAACATACAACTATACAGGAAAAATATATAAGAAATAATATTATATATATTATGTTTTCTTTGAGTTTTTTAATGCTTTCTTCACAAGTTCACTTCTACCCTTCTTAGGAATCTATTCCAACTCTTCTTATGGAACATAAAATATTTATCTAATATATTTTTGTCTATATTGGATTTATTTCCATCTTGATTTATTATTTCTTATTTTAATATTTTCTTCTAAGTACTATTTTCAATGGTCCATGGTATTTACCTTCCATTAATAGTAGAATAATCTCTATATGAATATGAAATTCATTGAATATTTATTCTTTAATTTCATAGAGTCACTTTACAAATCACAATTATTATTATTAACATTTTCATTATTTTATTACTTCATAATGTTGAATTTTTATGGTTTATACTCTTCTCCCTCTTTTGTTTTGATCTTAAACCATTTGTTTCTTACATCACATGTTTATATTACTAACACTAAACCCCTTATTACTATAATCATCTATATTTTAAATATCACAGCAGTTCTATTAGGGATCAAATATATACTTTTCAGAATGATTAATCCTTTTTATATGAACAATAATCATAAACATAAGTTTATATTATATCAACATTTCTACTCTAAATTAATTAGGTACATAGATAAAAACCTATAAGTGACATGTTATTCAAACATTTAGTGTCCCTATATGAGATCCTGTAGAAGTGGAAGCAATATCCGATGGACCAATTTTTTTATGTTACTATTTTACAGATAGGATGGATTTCATTTATTATTTTTTAGAAACACAACACTTTTAGTAAATCCCTATGATATTATTTTTATGGGCATGAATATTTCCACATTTTATGTTTTTTTAAATTTCATTGCATTTTTATCCCTAGAAAAAGTACAAAATTTTCATTCTACACCAATAATATTAGAAAAAACTAAATAATAAAATAGATTCATTTAGAGGTTGGTATAATTTTTTAAAATAAATTGTTTTTGGTGGATATGGGTTGATTTCAATGTCTTATTTACAATAATATTTGTTTTCTTAAATGTATTAATCTGGATATATTTTTTTGGAATCATATTTATTCTCAGTTGTTTTTTTATTAAGCTATTATTACCTATTGATTCCACAAATTTACATCATGTTCCAAAACATACTTTTGATATAATTCTTCTCGACCTCAAAAAATCCCAAGAAATATTCCAAATCAATCATATGTTTTCAATGGATATTCATGTAATGTTCATCATTCTTGTACATTTTTATGAATACCATTTACTCGATTTTCCTTACACAATGAATTATCCATTACTTCATCTTTTTTATCTACCTATTCTTTATCAATATGAATTAAATTAAAAAATCCAACTATATAACTAACTATATGAATATTAAATTAATTGATATACTTTTTTAATTTGAGGGTACAAGTCATCGACAGTTTAGATAGACTCACCTTCATTAATCTTTGAAAAAAATTATCAATGTTTTACAAAAGAATCACTTTTAAAGGGTTGTATAGATAAAAACCATTGTTTATAATTTTTTATTTGTATTGGTTGATCCATTTGACATTGAAATCCATTTTTATATCTTCAAAAAAAGTTTTATTATATTAATTGTTGTTTTTGTTAAAAAATTTGAACTATCATCCATATATTTAACATTCTTTTTCCTCATCAAATACATATCTTAAATTTCATGAAATATGAACTTTAAAAAATAACAATTAAAATATATTGGTAAAATCATGTTTCACATCACAGGAAAACTTTTTAATCCACAATACTAATTTATATTCCTAGTGGATCATGTAGGGCCCCAAAGTGGTGGGGGATGAATTAGTATGCCCAACATTTTTACTATGGTTTGGTTTCTCACATTACTTATCCACCCTTATAATGTAAAACATTATCTCAAATATATGGATATAGATCATTAGTTCATATTTAACTGTCACCATGCTATGTAATGAAAAAATATTAAGAAAAAATAACATATAAGGATGTTACAGGGTTCAGTCAATTTATAGTTTACATACTTATTATTACATTCATCATGTGTTGAGAGATATATATTTTTCACTATTTAATTATAGTGTTTTCAATCATAGTTCAATTTTGAAATTGCACTTTTGTGGTTATCATCATAATATATATAAAGGAATCATCATATTCCTCAACATTACTATATGTAACAAGTAAATGGACTCTTATTCTATAATAACTAGATTTCATCCTCTCAATTGTATGGGATTTTTATACTACTACCACCAGTAATTAAAATGTATTTTAAATGAATTCATTAGTAGAACATCAACAAAATCTATTATATAACTTAGTATCATGTCATTTAGGATATTTTTATTCTTCAGATCTAAAAAATACCTAATGGATAGGTATTTAACCTATAAGAATATGATTAGTTAAATTCCATTCATGTTAGAATTAGACTTCACAATAATTTTACAATGATATTCAAACATAATGGTTCTTATATCATTATCAGTATTAACACCAAAAAAATTAGTAGTAGTATATTGTATTTACATTAACAATATCATTCTAAGATACATTTTTATCATTAGAAACCTTGTAAGAGTGTTCAACATATTTTCAGTTATACCTGAATGTAGTTTAGTTCTCTCATATTCACTATATAATGGATCTCCAATGTTAGTAATATCATATTACTATTCTTAAATATTTATTTTAAAAGAGATTAAAAACCCTTTCAATTGGTATCTCTTAAACCTCAATATCTTTTCTTATTTATCTTCTATAATATTTACATACACTGAATAATTTTCATCAATATTATTTCACATATTAAAAATATGGAAACTCATATAATGTTATTTTCTCAAAATATTCTCAATTGAATATAGAAGATATTTCATAGATTTAATACCCATTTTATTATTTGAAGAATAATTTTCATATATCTCTATTCTTCTTAATTGAAGACTCCTCATTTTTCTATTATGAAATATCAAGAACACTACGCATGGTATTTAATTTAATTATTTCATATATAAAGGGAAACTACAGTTATAAAATGTAATAGTTACACTAATCCTTGAAATAAATGACTTTTACATAAGTCTCACCCTCTTATTGTGGTTTTTATTATATTGAATAAAACACCCTTTTCACCTTATGATTTTAAATTATATCTCTTTTTATAATTTTGAATTATAAAAATCAAATATTTTACTTAATATATATATATATCTTCTACATAATCCAAATTCCTTATATTCTATCAATATCTTATATAGTGGTTAATATTTTACGGGATCCAAGTATATTATGAAATACCAATATATTACACACTCTGCATATCATATGTCTATTGAATATCTCAGGTAGTCTAAATATCATTGTCCTGTGGAATATCATAAACATAGTTGAATATAAATCAAGTCATGCATCCTACAAGATTGAAATATCTTATGAGATAATAATACCTTTTGAGATCTGTAGTAGTATCTTATAAAGATCAGATATCATTTTAAACTACCAAGAAAATCATATAATGTTCAAGAAATCATGCAAGTTACATAAAATATTATATAAGATGAAAAAATTATATTATTTATATGATACAAACCTTTCCCATTTTTTAAAATATAACTTGTTAAATCAAAATTCATTCAAATTTTTTTATAGAATCACAAAATTATTCCAATGAAATTATCAAAAATTTCAAATGAACTCAATTTAATGAAATAAATGCATTGAAAATATATAAATATTTCACCAAAACTGAAATCAGCTTATATATTGATCAACTACAATAATGAAATTCTTAAAAATCATGAATCATTATTAATCATAGAAAAAATATATTATATTTATTTTTTTTACACAGAAGGTTTGTCACAATATCTCACAATTTCATCTTTACCCTGTTCTCCCTTGATATTAATGGTTCATTATTAAATATAGTTTACATTTAAAGAATATTTAATTCTATTATAGACTACATTATCTCACCCATCAACACATTAATTTATAGAGTGGATAGAGGTTGGAAATTTAATTTTTCTTTGATAAGGTGCTGAAGGGTTATAATATAAGTTCGAATTTGAAGCTCTAGTGAATTAACTATTGATGTAGAACACTCTTTTATTCTTCACCTTCTTTTTCATGAAATTTTTTGTATAAATTTTTATTCCATTATATACTATATTGATGTTTTGATAATTTCATTCATAGTTTATTTATTAGTGTCATAAGTTTTCCAATTAATAATTTTGACTGATGAATAATGATGACCCCACAATATTTACTCCACACACTCTTTACCCATCTCCTTCCTAGAAACATCATCACATTATATCATCCCTTGAATTTTTATTATGTATTTTTTTTGTGAATAAAATTTTTTGTTGTTGGAATCACAAGGGTCACTAGTTCCCTTCTACCCCTCACATTCACACCTAAATGAAAAAATATGAAGTAGTTTAGACCATTGAAAATGTTGGTAGTGGAAATAGAAAATGGTATATGCATGTTAGGGAGTTACATTAATACATGAATGTGGGATAAGAAAACATTATTACCATTAATTAGTGTTCTATAATGTGGTTCATGTGGGAGGAATTGTGTGGATCCATAGTGGCATGGATTCGGGAAAACAACAATTACATGACAACCAATGAAGGAGTTTGATATTTATAAGTGAGGTAATATCATGAAGGGGTGGAAGGATTGTATGTTAAAATGGATGGTAGTGTAAAATGTTTCTATCAGACAAGTATATTACTCAGTACTGGAACATTATTTGGAAAAAAATATGACTACACCATAATTCTTCTATAAGCTGAAACTATGTTTAATTTTGGTCCATAGCTAGTGGTTCCATTATATATTTATGTATAAAATGGATTTTGACCACATAGAACATGTTGTCTCATATGATCAATTTAAAATGAGGGTTTTAATAGATCATTAAGTATCACATTTCATATAATATCAAATAACATGCTATGTATGATTAGGTTATTATACTCTAAGTTTGGTATATTACATTCCAAAGCACATTATTTGAAATAAAATTTTTATAGTGTAATTGAGTTACAAGTATTATTAAATAAGATAAAATTTTTTTTAGTACACACCAAAAAAATCCATCATGTTATACAAATTGTGTGTCCAAGCTGGAATTCCATGTGATTTCAATGATCATGAATTTGTCCCATTAATTAAACAACCTACTATAATGTTGTCCCCACATGACATGTTCTCAATTAGGAAATGGAATGTAATAAGAATAATTGTATATGCATGACTAAAAAATGAGGTTCACACAAAGTTATCATCATATCAGATTTTATGTAATATTTTTTATTTTCTATTCAACAAACATTCGAACCATAGTGTCAAAATTATATACATGAATTTTTTATTAGTAGTGTTATTGCATATAGAGTCAGATTGTTTAAACCAAATTTCCATGTCATCCTTTGAGAATGGAATTTTGGGAATTTTTTAATCTTTTCTCTATAAAGGGGATAATAATGTCAATGTAGGATGTTTATAGTTGAAATGGATTTTAGGTGGTCCCTCATGTATTAGGGTGTGGTGATTCATTCTTCAGGTCTATTAACGCCACTAGAAAGACACTCACAATAGAAAATAATCCACTATAGGAATGCTGAAGTATAGTCCCCCTATTTATTAGATTATTTTATCTTAACTAAGGGGTTTGGTACTATCTCTATTGATTGATTATTTCCATAATAAGACCTGTTCCACAAAATTATTCATCGATATAAAGTAAATACTATAGAATCCTAATACATGGATTTTAGAAACTCCACCTAATGATAAGGAATGGTAATCTATCCATAGAGTAAGTACTATCCCATTTTATAGTGTATTTTCCTTTATTCATCTAGTCAGTCCCCCCCATGTGTTTTGGAGTGGTCTTCTATAGTGGTCGAACAAAACCATGATTAACACAAATATACCTAGTAGTAGAAAAATTGTCAACTGCAATTTTAAAAAGGTGGAATGAAGGGTATTAAATTTGGGTGGTTCAAGTGATAAGGTTAATTTACAAGATCATATATACTTAGTTACTTTTGATATATTAAATTCAACTTGGTTATTATCTTCAATCAATTTAGGAATTTCACTAATACATGTTTTTTAGTTACAAACAAGATGTAATATTTCTTATAGTTGAGACTTGAGTTTGGGACTGAGTTACGATGATTTGGACTTCTCTACATCATTTTTTTTCACCATTAAAATTATATATAGGTTCTCCAGTTTCATACATATTATAAGGGTTAGAGTGGGCATGTTATTGTAGATTTTAATTTTTATTTTTGATACATCATATAATTTATTTTTATACTCACCTTTTGTAACATCCTCAAATATAGTAACAATGATATTGTGTTTTACTTTATTATATTGTCATAAGATAAAAAGAATCACATTGTGAAGGACTAAGTAGTTTCATAGACTTAGTAAACTAGATATATACATTATACTTATATTAATTTTGAAAAAAACATTATAAAATATTTTTTTCCAAGAATTAGATTATTCTCTCGAGAATATCCTTCTATATCAAACATAATACACTGAATTCATTATTGAGAATTGAAAAAATTAGGGTGAGCTCAAATTCTCTATATGTGATAAATATAACAGAAGCTATCCTAAATCAATAATCTTAATTAACATGAATCACTAAATAACTGAACAAACATTCTATTTAAATAACTAGATAAGGGAAAATAAATAAAGTTAAATAACAGAACACACATTACATTTTAATTATTCGATAAATTTGAATCAACTTGGAAAGGTAAATAACTAAAAAAATACATTTAATGACTAAATTGAGAATGAAATATAACCAGAGATAATATAATTGTGAAAATATCATGGATAATAATAACAAATGATTTTTTCATAAAGGAATTACATAATTATTAGAAATCATGATTATATAAAAATATACCTATAAAATTAGGATCATTCCTCATGGTTGTTTTAAAAAATAGGTAAAAACATGTTTACTTATAGATCCATAATTTGTATCATAAGACTTGTTGATGTATCCTCAAATTATCTACATTCAGAGACCACATATATATGTATGTCCAAAACCTTCTTCATGTAATTAATAACCAGTTTAGTTTATAAAAAATTTCCCTCATCATCAAATATTCATATATAGTAAAAAATAAAAAATAATCAATTTTTACACATATTAACAAATAATTATCAATATATAACATCATTTGTAAAAAATATTATATTGTTTAAGAATTAAATATATCCATGATAAATAATATGGATATTTCATTGAAAATTATTTTCTAAGGATCACTACCAAGTGATTATTTCTATGGAATGTTCATGACTAAAAAAATGAATCAATAAAATGAATGTAAATAATTTACTTGGTAAAAATTATCATAAACCATCCATTGAAAGATTGAATATATTATTAATATAAAAAATACTAAATAGACTGATAATAATGGTTTGTTTTTGTTGATGAATAGGAATAGCATAAAAATATCATTAAATACACTATTGAGGTAAATATCAATTTTTTTGAGTATAATTTTTTATAAATAAATGATAAAAAACAAATTTTGATAAATATCTTTAAAAAACTCTTAATATTATATAGGATAATTTAAAACATTTATTTTTTAGGATGAAAAAAATTATCTACATATCGATTGTGTTAAATTAAATATTCTCTTAAATTTTTGGGTAAAATAAATATGGGTAATGTTTTTAAAAAAAATCTATAAAAAAGTAATAATTCATAAATTGATTTTATGAAATCATTCTGGAATGGGTTTAAAACATTTTTTAATTTTTTTAGAAATCATTCACTTTTGAAGAAATCCATTTACTGAATCAGGAGAAAAATGGAGTATGATTTTATTAAAATAACTTTTAATAATTTTAAGTACCAATGAGCAGAAAAATAGAATTTTTACTTAAAAAATTCATTAATAAAAATTTCCTAATAAATATAAAAGTTTTATCAAGAAATTATCATATAATCTCATTCAATTTAAATTTATGTATAAGTAATCCTAGTTAAAATAAAACTCTCTTATAAACCCTTAAAAAGGTTATAACATTGTAGTGATAATGAACTGATAAATAAATTATTTGTATAAAATATTCATAAATATAAAAAAATATGGAATAGAAAAATAATGAAATGCAATTTTATATAAAACCATAGAATATCAAATACAATGGTGGAATAATACAACTCAATTAAAAGAAATTTAGTTATAAAATACTTTACCCATTGGTAACTTTCATTTCTGATCCCATTAAAAGAAAATAATTCAAATTTAATTGAAAAACAAAATTATTTATTAAGGAATGGGGATATTACATTTCAAAGGGGTAGTATATGCACCATGAAAATTATATTAGGTGTGTAATATTACAATATGACTTAATGAAGTTAAAATCAGACAAACTCCCTTACAAATATCATATCATTGAAATAAGGACCAATAAATGAATTGATTATGTGTATAAAATTTAATTCCCCATAAAATAATTTGAAATAATTTTTAAATTATCAATGGTCATAACAAAAATAACAATATCTTAACATAATCAAAGAAGTATAAGTTTAACAGCGTGAATGGAGCCTTACACTTATTTTTTGATAAAAGATATTTATAATATAATATGGGATTTTAACATTTTAATAACTTATAATATACCTATATTTATATTTATAATATCATATATAATCCTTTTAAAACATCTTATTGGTTTTTCTTTAGAAATCTTTCATTATTTTAATTGTTTCAGGATATAATTGTTTTATTTTACAATGTTTACTTCTTCATGAGAGATCTTGTTCATGAACATATTATATACTTCCATAATATATATTATCATAATCATGATATAATTATCATATTTATTTATAAATTATACTTTTATGAACAATTAAAAATTATTGTTTTTTAAAATGAATTATGTTACAATCATAGAGACTGTAGGTCTTATATATAAATTTGTAATGTTTCTATTTTTAAATGTCTAATATGAAAAGTGGTATGTATTATTTTACCCTAAAATAAAGATAATAATATCAAAAACTATATTATATTTATTTAAATATACTTATATAAATCATAAATGTGGTGTCATGGTGAAAATAAGTCACATCACTTTGTAAAGGATGTAGTCCACAAGTACACTAACGATGTTATTTCATTTCAATGCATGAATGGGTAAAAAAATAAAATGATGTATTATATTTTTCATATGATTAATAAGTTAATAATACCACTATATAGTCATTTATATAATATATATTAATTATATTTTTCCTTATCACCTTCCATGTAATGTGTCAGTGAAAGATGAATCACATTGTTATGTGAGTCAGTAGTCAGCCACACACACGAGTGATGATGTCATATCCCATATGGAATAAAATATAAGAAGAAATATATGATATAATTACTCTAATGGTATAATAATTTCATAAATAATATATATTTTTTATATCCATCATCTTACCTAATTTTGGGAGGTGGTAATCGAAATAAGAATAACATTAGTTCGCGTGTTGATTGTCCACCATACCTACAAATGATGACTTCTTAGCTCATATGATAGATGTGTAGATGGTTATAGGTGATAAAAATAAAATCAAAAAATAATTATATGTTATATAGTGAAGTAGTTATGTTTTCATGGTTTAATAAGAATATAATAAAGTTATGGATGAAAAAAAAATAAAAAGTCTCATTGAAGAATATTACCTCTTTTTTGAGTAACATCCTATGGTTTTAACTAAAAGCCTTAATATTTTGTAGATATTCCAAAAATAATGATTCTATGATAAGAGTAGGGATTTTGGTAAGTTATTTTGGTAGGTATTTGTATACAAAAAAGGGTTCGAAGGCGTTATCAAGAGTAGAGTGTGTTGGCCTTTTATATGTTTGGTGGGTGGCACACATGAATGTTTTTAAAATAAAATGTTGTACCCACATTTTTTAAAGGGCCATATGGGTCTTAAAAATCATTAACGAGGATAAGAAGTTATAGGGTCTAAGGTCCTTGAAACATATTATATATATATATATATTTCTGTTATTTTAACAACTATTATTTTTAGTTTAACCCTCCTATAAATCCATTTTTACCTCAAATGCGGTAAATAGTTTTTACTATTTTCAATATTTATTATCGTAAAAAAATTAAGGTGACCTTTTATAAAATATAAATTTTAATTCCTCAAAATGCAGAATCTTTTTCCAAAATACATTAAAATAAGTGGAACAATATATTTTAAAATTAATCAAACAGATGCAACGATAAAGTGGGTGTTCAATGATAAAATATTAAAACGTTTTCAAAATTATTATATAAAAACTCAGTATAAAAATAATTAAAACGAAATAATTATTATTAATTGATATATTATTGAACAAATATATATTTTATAAACAATTAAAAATATTATTTAAATTTATATAATTTTTTAAAAATCATTTCTTAATTATAATTAAGTATTTTTCATTATTTGTCGAAAATAAAAATAGTTCAGAAATATCCATAAAATTAACCCCAACACAATTTTAATATTATTATTTAAAAATTAATTATCATCTTACCAAATAAATTTTCCATGTCTCTTAAAAATTAGTTTTATATTATTTTCAAAAAACTTGACTTATGTGTCTTTTAGAAATGAAAATTTTACAAAACATTTATCTTCTTCAAAATGATTTTTATTTTATTTACAATAAATATAAATCAATAATTTTCATAATTGATTTTTTAAATTCACACACACCAATTAAATGAAATATATAAGATATTATATAATATTATGAATCATTTATACTTAGTGTTTCATGTTCCACAAGCTCTAAAAGAGATTAAATTTATTGAAATGTTGTTAATGGATTATTTGGGTTATGTTTTTGGTGTCGCATATGATACAAAATAATTTATTATTCCTTTATAATTTTAGGGTGTTACATTCTACCAAACATAAATAAATTAAATCCTCAAAATTTAAACTTGTTCTCTATCACCATAGATATAATATTTGAAATTTTTGTCGTTAAAAACCCTACATTGTAAAAGTGTCAATGAAATATCCTCTTAATAAGTTAGAAATGAAGTAAAATAGTCATACATTTTATTAGATAAAAAGGTTTTTATAAAGGATAACATTTTTTTAGTGTGATGATATGGATATGAAGGAAAAGTTTTAGTAATTATATATAGTGATAGAGGTCATTTATCAGAAGAATGTTAGTGACCAATGGAAAGTTATGGACTAAAAAACATAAATTTATGATAATTTTAAAGACCATCAGTTTTATATAAATGAAGAATATTGAATAATATGTTTTTTCCTAAAACCATTACCTAAATATAAGGAATTATTTTATTAGTTATGGATATAAGAAAATATAAATACATGATATGTTTCTATTATATAATCATAGTTTGATCCTTTGGTTTTTATGTGATCAATTTCTAATTCAATACTTACCCCAAGAAATAAATATCCAAAATTTTATTTTTTATTCCTAAATTAATTGAATTCACTTTTAATTGATCATAATATCTATAAACAATGTAAATTGTTTTAGTCGACCTTTATTCATTGTTATGAAAAAATGGGTAGCATTGGTTTTCCAATAAGCATAATTATCCACATGGTAATGTAATACAGTAATATCTAAAACCAAATAAAAAAATCAATATAAAAATTACATAAATTTTTGTCATTATGACCCTTAAAAAAATAAAAATATCTAAAAATAATTATAAAGAATTTCACTGAAGATCCATGATGGAATTATCATTAATCCCCATAACAACATGACATGTCTCTTAATCACCACATAATTAACATTTTCATATATCATTATGTATTCTCTTGATACATGGTAATAATTTAAATTTTTATAAAAACATATTGGAAAAATTATTTTGTACTTATTCTCTAAGTAAAACCAATGTTATTGGTTATATTCCTTAAATAAAATAATTCCACAAAGTCCACAATGATAACATTATTCCATTTTCAAATAATCATTAATCATCCATAAATTAGTTAGTACCATCCAATTTAACTTAACCATATCAATCATCTATTTATCCAAAAATCATAATTTCAACATCCATAACATACTCTGGGTTATATTTTTTTCAATATTTTATTTTATAAGTTGTTGAACCTTTCATAGGTTCATTTTTATTGGCTATCGTTACCGTTAAAAATAATCTTTTAGATCCTCTATGAAAAAGTGTTGTAGTACAATCCATATACACTCTAAAAATTCTTTTTACCAATATATGAATGATAAAATAGTAAAATTACATAATTCTTCATTCCAAAATCAATAACATTATTCATCCAAATTATTTTATGGTAATATAATAATACATCCAATCAGGAATTAGATTTTTTTGAGTTATATTATTTTGACACATTAGTCATTGATTTTTGTAGTCCCTCATCTCTATACAATAACACTATAGTACATTCGAATCCATTTTCTAACCATTTTAAATCAAAATCATGGTTTCTTATCTAACAAAACATATATCAAACACCCTTTCCTTTATGAAATAATGATGGTGTTTCTTCCCATAATTACAACTTATTGGGAAAATACTTATTTACCATTTTCCCTATATGTATCTATTTTTATGTCATATTTTTTGTATCTTGCATCCCTTTGAATACATAATATGTAGATAATTATTTCTCTATATTTTGATAACATGATATCACGTCCAAATATGATTATAATTTTTTTGCACTGCTTTTCTTTGAGTTATTGTATTAATCCCACCAAATAAATGATCATTCATACACTTTGGATTATGTTTATTTATTCAATTATCCTTACTTATTATAGGTACCATTTATAAATGATAGTATACAGTAGATGAGATCACACCAATATGAAAAATAATGTGTGATCCCAATACCAGTGATATACTAATCATAAATTGAAAATTTTATTTTTATGTAATATCATAATAATAATCATGGTTTATTTGGGAGGGGGGGTATCTTTACTAAAATCCTTCATTATGGTTTGAAATGAAAATATGAATTATCATTATCATACCCCCTAGCAGTTTTTGTTAATTCCCACCAAATGATAATATTAAAAACTATAATGAAATAAATTCCTTAATATTTGTTTTAAAATTTCCATGAAAAGTAAATAAAGAAGAAGGTGGCCATTATCATGCGGATCGCGTGGATACATATCCACCAAAACATTTGGTTTTCACTCAATGCATCACAAAAAGGTATAGTGATCATCTTTAACAACATTCATAAAACCTTGTGATATCCCCATAATTTGTAAAATAATCAATGGAATTAAAATATGGTCAAGAGGAGAGACTCTCATGGTGGTAAAACTCATTCAACATGCCTTGGAAGGCCACAAAATAACCTCACAAAAACCCTTTTCAAGCTGGTATGATTTTGAAACGCCCCGCCCTGACAAGTCATACTTATCTACTAAAAATTCATGTGAAAGTCATCGGAGGTTATGCGAAGGCCTTTCAATAAGTACACTGGTCTCGCGATGGCCCATGAAAATGTGAATATAACAATATGAATGTCCCTTGTCATGCATGAATGAATAAAAAAGGAACCATTAATAGGTAATATTATAATTTAATATATGTAGATGGGATGATCCCATGGTCACTGAAAATCATGTGATTTCCCTAGAACTATTTATAGAGGGAAATCACAAAATTCATGGCGATGAATCCCTCCGAAAACACCAGCCTGGGTTCACATTATATGATCAATAAAAATAAATGAATAATTATTTTAGTGAGTCCTAAAAACCCCCCAAACCACTATAAGAAAATATTATTCTGAGATGAGGAAGATAAAATTTTCCTTCGAACCTCACACCGATGCACACAAGAACCAGATCATATATCTTAGATCAGAAGATTTTGTGACTGGAAAAGCATACCATTTGATAAGATATGGGGAATAATTATAGAGAAAATGTATCATGCATAAAGAACATTTCATGATCATTCATATATCATGTAAATGAATTTTAGTTGGTCACATGAATAATGTCCTACATATATACTAAATCATGCGATAATTAATGATAGCTAAAACTGAAAAAATATAATTTTTTTTGAATAAAATTCTATGAAAAAAGACAAAATGGAAGGAGACTTATACAAAGAACATATATGATGATCATCTTGTGCATCATGTGTTCCACCATAAACATGTGATTGCACCATGAAATGTCACACAAATATTTTGATTCTTGTTTGGTGTACTATTTGTTTCACGATAAGTACATTGGACAAGTCAACATCAAGTCACAAGGAGCATCGAGGATTACACCATAGACTCGTGAATCCATATGTGATATCCATCCTAAAATTTTAGTGTTTTTAGACTTGTTTCCTTACTCATATGATGGATTTATCACATGTAATCTGAGTTTCATGATAGAACCTGTTCATGTCAACTAACTCATGTGACATAATCATGTTATGCAAGTCAGGTCTCACAATGAACCATCGACATGTCATCCTGAATCATGACTCACCCTACAGATGTATCACATTAACATTCCTGACTCCATCCCTGTGTGTCATCCAACTTTCAAAATTACACTAGGGAAAGACAACTTATAAGGCCACAACCTTAAAAATTATTTAATCATTAGTAATTTAAATAAGTTTACTTTCAATCACATCGAGGATCTTTTTAGATATAGTTCATTATGGATTTATGCCATAAATTATACATATCAACTTGATTTTACAAAGTAGACACTTCTACTCACTATCAATTTCTTTCATTAAACAAAAATTTTAAACAAAACATAGTATCGTTTCATGCTTAAACATCATAAATTTTCCATGATCCCATTTTTCACTCTATTATCCTTAAAATCCTACAAAAAAACATTTCAAAACATAGGATGAGCATAAAAATCTCATTAAGGGATACACGAAGAAAAAAATATTAGCCTTGTGAAAACATTTAAACCACAAATACTTTATCATAATGTAATACTTTTCACCTTTATGAAGTTGTAAATAATCTTCACTAAATATAAACTCATTTATTTCCCTTTTGTAACAAAATGTCTTCCTTAAATCCCATAGAAATAAAACATAACATATAGAAGGTAACTTATGAAATAATCATACTTAAATAGAATAACCATATGGTCAACTTTCACACATATCTTTCTTACAAATGGAATATCCATACATCCGACTTCCATACCCAATGTATTGGAGGTTATAAAGTAGACACACATCCTTGGTTTATCATGGAACCACATGTCAATAGTTTATCATATAATTATCCATCTTTAGATTATCATGTAACCACTAGTCAAATGTCTAAGTACCATAACATAGTCAAAACACATAAAGATTGTAATTATCAAAATTTCACTATTAACATTTCTTTTGAAATAATGGGAAATAATATCAAGATATTGAAATAGTAAAAGAACATTCCAAAACACTTTCAATACCTAAACACCCAAAAATGGAATAAATTACTTCTTTTCCTTAAAAAATCGTAACAGATTATAGAGGAATCCAAATATCAGATAATGGTTATGGCAGTAAAGAATTTGTTGTCACCGCATACATTAAAAAATTCCTTTTTTTCTTTTCATAAAATTCTTCATAGAAAAAATATCCCTTTGAATGAAATTAAAATTCAAAGGGATTTATTATACACCATATATAAAAAGGTTTTGTATATATTAAAATATTCATTAATGAAAGGAGATTGACACAAAGTCTATTACATTGAGTCTGACTCATCACGTACAATCTTCATGGTCCTGAATAATAAACATAAGATAATTTATAATTTATTTTGAACATTTTTCATGTTTATTATTCATTTTATATCTTTTATCATCATGTTCTAAAAATTACATAATTGTTTATGTTCATATAGGACGTTGTGTAGATATTCTGTACTTGAGTTAAAAATAAACTTATTTAACTTTTTTAGATGTAAATCTTACATGCGGATAAAAGTACATATCCATAATATTATTCATGATTTAAATACTATATATATCCAGTATATATGTATTTATAATATCAATAATATTTGGAGATAATAAATGGATGCACCATTCATAGAGACGATAGGTTGTACGTACACATGAATGCTACTTCCATTTCACTATCATATTAAAGGAATTAAAAATAAATGATACATAGATATATTATAATTAAAATATAATTTATATGTTATATATGTTACACAATTTCATTAACTCCATCCATTATACGTTCCATGTATGGCATGAATGAGTCATATCACTTTGAGGGGGAGGTAGTCCATACATCCTCAAATGAAATTATTGTATTTAAATATTATGGAAATAATATAGGTTTGTTATAATAAAAATAATATAAAAATAGATAAAATATCATATATAAATATAGTACCATAATAATGGCCCCCATGAAAGGTGGTGGGAGAAAATTGAACAATCGTTGTTTCATGAGGTAGTAGTTTGTTGTAAATATAAAAAGTATATTCTATATCCATTAGATGTAGGTGTGTGTAAGTGTATGTAGAACCCTTAGCATAAAAACATAATATTATATTGATTTTAATAGTTTTTTATAAATAAATTTTATAAATAGATGTTATTTTGTTGGAGAATGAAAATAAATGAAAGGATCTTAATAGAAGACGTTGCATCTAAATTGAGAACCTCCTTTTTATTTGATCTAAAAGGATTCCTTGATTTGAATTCTTCCCAAGGTATAGATTTTTAAAGTAAGTGAGGTATGATGGTAGATTATTTGAATATATTATTTGAGAGAAACGTGGCTTGAGAGATGTGATTAAGTTGGTAGAGGTGGTGGCATTTTATAATAGGGAGGAGGGTCACTTTAGGAATGTCTTGAAGTATTATTGTATTATAAATTTATTTTTGAATTATAATTTCCCCAAAGTGGTATATTTAGAGAATAATATGATGATAGGTATACATCCTCTCAACCAATAGGTTTTATAAAAGTTTATGTCACAAATATAACCTTATCTTTTGGAATTCACCCTTAGTTAAATAAATTAACTCTTACCATGTCTTCTTGTATTTTTATACTACATGGATAATTTAGTTTGTATAATTACAAAAAAATCTAAAGGGGTTAATTAATTAAATTTATAACACAATCTAAGTCATTTATCCAAGTATTTTATTTTTATGACTATTATATTATTTAATAAAATAGTATCTGTATTAAAAACTCATTTATGTCTATTTTGACCCTATTTAGTAATTGATTTTCGATAAAGACATAAAAACATGATTAATTGAGAAAAAATACATTAACTAAAATATATCATGTCATAATAATCCAAAAAATTCATGTATGGCATCAATATTTTTAAATTAAATTTATTTTAATATTTATAATTACATTTATTTGAATCAACCATTAATAAGGTAATCATTACATCATTATTGTATCATTAATACATTTTTTTATTTAATGGCTAAAAATTATAAATAAAATATCATGGTTTAGTAAATCACTTTATCTTTCTAATGAAAATTTATAGTCAAATATAACAATTATATAGCCACACCTTAAAACTATTTTAGTAAAAGTATACATGTTTATGTTATATTTCTCTTTACATTAAATTAATTATTATTACAAGTCATTATCACATCCAAGTGGTTCCAAAAATTCCAAAAGTTCAGAATAAAGATATTTTTGGTCTCACATGACTCATCAAATAAATTTGGACATGTGTTAGGGTTGTTTTATATAATTATAATATAAGTTTTACCCTTATTTACCTAATTTACCCTATAACCATGGTAAATAAAAATAATTATTGAAGTAACTATTCATAATGCCCAAAAATAAAAAGGTAACTATTTACACAATTTTGACCTTATTATTAAAAATTTTTAATCCATTTTTCCAAATTCAAAACACATAAATGGTATTAATTAATATAAAATTAATTCCCCTTGTCAAAACCAGAAAGTGTGTTTTTAAGAAATAAAACTACGAAAAGATTGACATGTGTTTATTACCAATTTAAATGTAAAATTATTTACATTGACCAAAATTGGATTAAATGATAAAAAATAATCCAATTTCCCGTTAAAAAAAATTAAAAATATAATTTAAATATATAAATAAATGTGTCAAAAATGCAGTTTTGAATTAAAATGCATTATTTTTCAACAATCATTACATGATAAATTTTATTATAACAACACCAAACATTCAACAAAAATAAATTTGGATGTCCCTATTCTAAAGGAAAAGTTTATTATATCTAATAGAACATATAAAAGTTTCCAAAACTATATTTAAAAAGGGTTCTCCATCAAAAGGAGATAATACCACATTTTAAAATATTAGAGTATTTAATGCCTAAAATTGGATTTATTCTCATTTTAAGCCTCTCAAATTAATTGGATAAATGTAAAAAAATTATCAAAAATGTGTACTAATATTATATTTCTCTATTTTCATTCACAATAATAAAATGGATAGGGGTTAACTACCATTTAAAATAATTATATTAATAATGTTTTATTTTTCAGTATAACTCACTGTTGTGTGCAATGTAAGATTTCAGAGAAACCTATTGTTGTGTGTCGAGTGCGCTATTGATGATAGTTTCTTCTTTAATGTAAAATTAATATCTTATTTATAAATATTAATAGATATGAAAATGTATTATTTTATAAATACCTGGTATGTTACATCCTTCCCCCCTTTTTGAAATTGTGTCCCCACAATTTTATATACTTATCAAATAAGTGGGGATATTTCTCCCCCATAGAATTTTCAGATACCCACATTTCTTATTCAACCATATGTTTTTTTCTACAAAACCTCTACCTAATGAATAACCTTATTCTTCAACACTTGGTCTCTATGGTCCAGAATATAAACTTTCATTTCATTATAAGAAATATTCTATTCCAACTAATCAAACTCTGGACTCAGAACATGAGATGTATCCCGCATATACTTTCTTAACATTGGAACATGAAAAAAATTGCGTACTAGGGCTAATCTTGGAGGTAGTTCCATTTTGTACTCAACCGATACTACTTTATCCAAAATTTCATAGGGTCTAATGAACCATGGACTCAAATTACCTTTCATACCAAAATGAAACACACACATCCATGGTGAATATTTGAGAATGACATGATCACCTACCTCAAAAGAAATATCCTTCCTCCGATTATCCACATACGTTTTCTGCCTAATCCGAGATATCCTCATGTTCTTCTGAATAAATATAAATTTATCTTCTATATATTATACCAATTATGGTTCCATTAACTTCATTTAACCTACTTCATCCCAAAAAGTTGGAGTTTGACACTTCTTCCTATATAATGCCTCAAATTGTTACATTTGTATACTGGAATGAAAATAGTAATTACAAGGAAAATGAACCAAAGAAAGATGCTCATCCCAACTTACATGGTAATCCATTGAAAAAGAATGTATAATTTCTTCCAATGTATAAATTGTTCATTCTGTCTACCCATATTATTGAGGATGAAATGTTGTACTGAAATTTAGTTCAGTACCCTAAGACATCAAAAGGCATTTCAAAAAGTTAGAAATAACCTGGGATCACGATCAGATACATTGGAGAGGGTAATTCCATATAACCTGACTATATCTTAAATATACAATAATTATAGTTGATCAAGATAGAAAGTTTTTTAAATAGGAGTAAAATAACAAGATTTAGTCAATTGATCAAGAATAACCTATATCACATTGTTACCTCATAAACTATTTGGTTATCCAACTACAAAATCCATGGATATATTTTCCCATTTCTACTCTAGAAAATGATGAAGCATCCCTTTCGATAAATACCTATAGTGACCCAAGTATGACGTACATTGAAATTGAATTTATTTTGTGGAATACTTAATTATTACACAAAAATACACCAAAAGAATGTATTAGTTTAGTTTCTTTGGAAACATAGAACATAATTTTTTAACTTGGTGGAAGATCTTCAACATCTCCCATAAAGATCATACCCTTTTGTTTTCCTACCTAAAAACTTTTTTTATATCCCAAGGAAAAAACACATAAAAAGGGTGAGCTTAAATTCTCAATAAGGTTAAACATGGAGAATATAAATGAAACCATAAACATAAGAATGTAAATGCATGAACAAGATGTTGAAATATCAAAATATAGAGTCATGAAATATATATTGGCAGTACGTAAGGAATATATCATAGAATTGGCATAAACATGATATTATGGAAAAAATAAGCACATAATATTATTTACATAGTATGCATGGAATTGCTCCCAAGACCATCATAGTGGACAAAGTCCATTACCGAACTGAGTTTACTGGTTGTTCCATCCATGTATTATTAAAACAAATTTATTTAGCATTCTAGGCCTGTATACTGAACCAGATTTACTTTTCATTCCAGTCATGTCTATATCATGAGATACAAATCTTTAACAATGCATTGGAGGGAGATATGGGTCCCACCATCTTATAATGAATTCATTCTTACATGTTCCACAAAAACAAAAATCATTAATCATAGCATTACCCAAGAAATAAAATGGGTTTCTTAAACATCATTCAATCATAACATAATTCACATGAAATATCATTCCATCATTATCACAATCAAGTCATATTAATAATTGGGATATAAATATAACACTATTTAAAGGGAGCCATCTTAAGATGGAAAATAATTTTGATTAAACACTTCAACATAATTCTTGAGGAAAATATCGTTTCTTCTTCAATTTTTTTTTTCTTTTGTCAAAATGTCATGCAATTTTATAATAGAATAATTTAGTTTAAAATAAAAATGAAATAGTGAAGAGGAAGCTTCATGGAAATAAGGCATTTAGAAGACGTAAAAAATATGTTCATGTCGTATAATTCAAAAAAAACATTCTTCTCATACTCAAGCCTAAAAAGACAAAAAGTACCTCATATGAAATATGAAAGAAAGATTCCTTCCATACCATGTAGTAAAAGTAAAAAATGGGAAATGAGACTTTAAACATTCATAAAAATGATCGTAAACATTTTATGAAAACATTTTTTATAAAACATGGACATGGATGATAAATATAACCCCAGTAAATACTTATGTATAAACAATCTCGATTAAAAATGAGATTGAAAATTTATCCCTTACCTTAGGTCTGATTTCTTCTGCATGTGTCTGAAACTCTTTTATAGTGGGTTTAAATATATTATTAACTTGTAAAAAAATCATAATAAAATTTTGATATCATATATGATTACCTTATGACATTATATTAAATGTCTATTTATTAATTCCTTGTTTAAGCAACGTTTTTGGGTAATAATCATTTTATTTATCATACATGTTTTGACATGTTATTCTTGATATTATTACTTAGATAATTATTTTATTACTTCCAGATTATAATTAATGATTTATATATCATATATTTATATTCAGTATATAAATATATATAATAGATAGATAAATTAAATGTAATACAGTGTTTATGGAGACAGTAGGCCGTATGTACGCATGAACTATGTTTCTATTTCCTTATTAAATTGAATGGAAGAAAATAAATGATATATATATATATATATATATATATTCGTAAATCTACTTGTATTATTATGTAATATATTTCATGATTATTTAATCTATATACTTTATAATCATTCTTTAATGTTTAATGTGGAGAATGAATTGCATCTCGTCGTGAAGATGGTAGGTCGTACATACGCACGAGCGACGATATGAATCAATTAATGGTTAAAATGTAAGAAAATATATGGTATACTAACTATACAAAATAATTATAATATTATATTCATTATTCAAATCTATCATACTCCTCATTATACCCATCCAAATTAAGTATTTTTGAATAATATATTACACCATAACATGGAGATGGTAAGTTGTACGTACGCACACATGGTGATATTGTTATTCATAGGATGGATAAAAAGAGGTATAAGGTTATCCCATAATTATAATAACATATAATCATATATAAGATTCTATATTTGTTACTTCATTATGGAATTAACATAAGAATAAGATGTTGAAGATGAAATGAATTTTGAAAGAGGTAATAAAACAATTACCTCTTTTTCAAGTATCTTCTTTTTGATTTGCACAATAGGTCTCCATAGGATGAAATTATTCCCAAAGTGTGGAATCTTGGGAGAATGGAATGATTTTGGGAGATTATTTGAGTATATTTCAGATGATCCAAGGGGATTTAAAGGTGTGAGTAAGTGGGTAGAGGTGGTGGACTTTTATAAGAGGGAGGAGTGGTACTTTAGGAAAGTCTTGAAATATTATTTTATTATTTATTTATTTTCAAATTATAACTGTTAAAAAGTTATCAATTTAGAGTATAAGATGCTGATGGGTCATAATAATATCAACAAATAGGTTTTATACAAGTTTAGGTCACAAAATAAACATTATTTCTGCATCTTTAACCTTTAGTTAAAAACATTAACTCTTACCATTAATTCTTTTATTTTCATAAAATATGGTTACTATAGTTACAATAAAATTACAAGAGAAAAAAAGTGTATCATTAATAACATTTTTAACATTATATAAGTTATTTGGATGTGTCTTATATTTTTAGGACTATTATATCATTTAACAAAATAGTATTTTTTTTAAAAACTCATTTAATTCTATTTTTACACTATTTAGAAAATATTTTTTGTTAAAGTCATAAGAACTTGATTCCTTTAAAAAAACAATTAACTCAAATATTATATTTCATAGTATTCCATAAAATTTTTCTATGACATCATAATGTTCTAATTACATTTATTTTAATAATTATAATATCATTTATTTGAATCATTCAATAATAAGGTAATAACATCATCATCCTTGCTTTAAAAATAAATTTATATTTTTAATTTATAAAAATTATAAATAAATTACCATGATGTAATAAATCATTTTATATTTCTAATGATGTATTATAGTCAAATATATCTCATATATAACCCTATATTTAAAATGTTTTCATAAAAGATACATGTTTTTGTTATATTTCACTTTACTTTAAATTAAAAATTATAAAAGGTCATTATCACATCCAGGTGGCTCCATGGGGTCCTAAAATAGACCCAAGGATGATAATGATCGAAAATATCTCATTAAATAGAAATAGAGCACTTTTTATGGTATTTTTATATTATTATAATATTTTTTTACCTTTATTTAACATATTTACACTTTAACCATGGAAAATAAAAAAATTACTAAAGTTACTATTTATAATGTCAAAAAATAAAAGGTATTTATTTTCATAATTTGGGAATTTTGATTCCAAATATGGAATCCATTTTTCTAAATTCAAAACACATAAGTTTCATTAATTAAATTAAAAGTAACTCCCGTTGTCAAAACCACAAAACCGATTTTTAATAAGTAAAAACACATTAAAAGATTGTCATGTGTTTAGGTCCAATTTAAATGTAAAATTACATTATATAACCAAAATTGGATTAAAAGATAAAAAATAATCCAATTACACTTTACAACCAATTAGTAATATAATCTAACTATATAAATAAATTAGACTAAAGACAATTTTGAAATAAAATACAATATTTTTCACAATTCATTAGAATATGAATTTAATCAGATAATACCAAAATTTCAAAAAAGATAAATTTTGAGGTTCAACTGTCAAATAATAATTTTATTATATAAAATAGAACCTGAAAATTATAAAAAAAAATTATTTTTTAAAAGGGTTCTCCATCAAAAGGCATTAAAACAATATTTTCTTGAATAATAATTATTTTATCCAAAAAGTTGAATTTGTTCTTATATCATATCTTGGAAATAGACAATATGAATTTAAAACATTAAATTGAATGTATTACATATATATTTCATTAATAAAATCTATAAATATTAATTTTATTATTTTATTGACTCAATTATTTTCATTTAAATAGTTCTTTAAATTGAAGTTAATATTATTCACACTAGAAATTATAATGAATAGTCTATAATATTTAGTTATCACTTATAGTTAGTTTTTCATGAAATGAATTCAATAAAAATAACAAGAAATTGTTTGTAATACAATTCAAGAATATTGTTTCTTATACTGCAAGCTAATATAGTGGTGCGTATAGCGCAAGCTAATCCTGGAGTAGCATACAATAGAAGACATCAAATAAATTAAAAATAATATATCTCATAAAATCTCAGGTTGTCACATTATCTCCCAATTAAAATTAATTTCACCCACAAAATTATTCAGGGTAATAAAAGATTTACTACTTCATAGTTTCTTTCAAAGAACCCCACATCGTAAAAATAAATACTAAAACTTAATTTTAAAAAGGAAAGTTAGAAAACCTAACAGTTACCCGAAGTAACTCATCACCAGGTTTCTACAAAATAAAACCTAGGTGTGATGTGAAAATATTAATATGAAAAAAATCTAAACATAATGTTATGATGGATAGTTATAGATAAAAAGGTTTGGAGAAAGTTAACAACCATAAATCCATAAATTTGTGATGATTTAAGGGGCCATATAATCCATCTGATAAGAAGGTACTAGTATAACATTTTTGCTTTTCAATAACACTTCCATAATTTTAAAGAACATGAGAACAAATACGTACCTGATTTTAGTACAATCTCATTTTTTTTTCGTTCCTTGAAGAATTTCCACTTCATCTCTTATTTAATGAAATGATGTTGAATTTTTCATTCTTAAAGTGTTAGCAGATCATGTGATAGAATGACAGGTCATTCCATATGTCTTAACAAAAATGATAGAAAGGGTTATAAAATATGCATACATCCACATATAGTGAGATAATACATTAATATAACAAAATCCAAACAGAATATAACATATACAATCCATAAATGGATAACATTACAATCCTTCCAAAAAATTAACATATAAATCTTCATAAAGAGGTGAACTTTTTCTCCCATGTATCATAAGGTATTTATGGGTTTTCACATTCTGAAAATGTGAATACCTTAATAATTTATTCTCTTAAAACATGATAATAACATGAATTACAATATAACAATAGTGAAAAGATGAATTCTATCCAAATTAACTCTTTCCACACATGAAAAATACCAAAAATTATATATACTCAAACCATGATATCACTTTGTCCTTTTATCAGCCATGATACTATCAAACATCTCATTATCTTCTTATCCATTCATTATTCTCATATCATATGCTTTTCATAATTATTTAAATCACTTTTCATGGTTACCGACACCATATACTTATGGAAAACGACAATGGACCAATACATAGATATTGTAAAATTCCGTATTACAATAAAAAAGATTCTACAATAATTTTTTGCATTCCCACTACATAAACACTTAATCATTCTACCACTTCATTGTCATAATCAACATCACCAATAGTTATCTCATGAGATTTTCCTTTCTCTTTGGACATAAGAGGATGGAGACGTAAAAAATCATATATAACCCTTGGATTAGGGAATTGGTTAGAATAATTCCCCATTTCCTTGCACCTATAGCATTGAAGTGTGGGTGGTTCATTCTCTATAGTATTTTCTCTATTGACATCATTAGAAACCTTTTTCGCATTACCTCAATACTCAACTGCTCGATGAACATCTTTTAAACACCTAAAACATTATCTTGTCCCATTAAGATGATATCCACTTTTCTTATTTCAACACATTGAGCATAAGGAAACAATCATCTTTTTTTTTCAATATTGTTTTGAGATTTTCCCTTTAACTCTATATTTCATTTCTCGTCAAAACCAATAGATTAATATCTAACACCATCTTTCATTTATACCTTGATAGCACAACACACAATCTCTACATAGCTACTAAATTATCTTATAGCTAATTTCCTTCGAAGACTTTGTTTTAATCCACTGAAGAATTGATCAACATAACTTTTTGGCATGATGATAAAGGAAGAATCATACCTTGCATGTATTATAAAATTGGCCCTATATATACCAATTGATTAATCATTCTTTTTCTTAAGCTCAACAAACTCCTTTTCCATATTTTTTAATGGATTCAAGGAAATTAATTTTTGAAAATTGAGTTCATGAACGCATCCCATTCCATGGATTCAATTTCAACCTCCCAGCTTGTATTCTTGATTAGAGACCACCACTAGTCTGTTTTTCCTTCTAAATGATAAAAAACCAAAATGCCTTTTCCATGTTACTTACAACGATGGATGGAAAATATGTTTTTAATGGTACCGATCCATTGTTTAGCAACAAGTTGATCAAAAGAGCCACTGAATGATGGTGGACGTTTCCACGTGAAGGACTTAACAAAATGTTGTTCCCATATCAACTCATTTGGAAGTTCAGAATGATTCAAATATTGTGTATGTATAGTAATAATATTTTTCATTCCATCTTTCATAACATTTGGTTGCTCAGGAATAAAATCATTCCATTTCCTAGTGCATTGATCATTAACACGGTTTTTACAAGTTTAGACAATTGTCTAAAACCCAAAAAGAATATTTTGAGGGGAAAATATAAAAATAGGAAAAGAACATAATCAAGGGAAAGTACCTTCAATAACTAAAAAATTAGGTTTAATCCTAGGTTATTCATGATCGTGACTATAATTCAAGGGATATATGCTATAGTTAGACTTGCCCTTAAGGACATTCCTAGACATACCTTAGAAATATCTCTATAGATCTCACTAAAGTTTTTGCATCCTAGTTTCCAATTGACAACTAAACCTTCCCTATTATATAGACTATATAAACCCAAGATTAAAATACAAGGAAATTACATTACTTTTGTGTAATACTTAATACATTACACAAATATATGCCCAAATAATTTATTAATTTTGTGGTCTATGGAAACTTGGAACACAATATTCTAACATGGTGGAAGATCTTCAACAACTCCCACAAAGATCTTTTCCTTTTTTTCCTACCTAAAACCATTATTTATATCCTGGGGAAAAGAAACCATAAAAAGGGTGATATCAAATTCTCAATAAGGGTAAACATGAATAATATAAATCAAACCATAAATATAATAATTTAAAAATAATAACATAATGTTTAAACATCAAAATCATGAACCGTGAAATTAATCATCGCAGTACTTAATTCAAAAATCATAGAATTGACATAAAACATGGAATTGAAGAAAAAAAATTAGTACATAATATGATTTACATAGTATCCATGGTATTTATACCAAGACCATTATAGTGGACAAAGTCCATTACTGAACCAGTTTTACTTACTGTTCCAACCATGTATTACTGAACAAGATTTACTTGTCGTTCTTATCCTATATTACTAATATATATTTAATTTACATTACACTCATTACTATATCATGAGATATTAATCTTTACCCAATTAATTGGAGGGGGTTATAGGTCCCACCCATATCATAATGAAATCATTCTTACATTTGAAACAAAAACATAAATCATTCAACATAGCATAACCCAAGAAAAAATCGGTTTCTTAAACATCATTATATCATAACATAATACATATAAAATATCATTCCATCATTAAAAAATAAAATATTAGTAATAATAGGGATAAAGACATAAACATACTTAAATACTGTCATCTTACATGAATTTTTTTTTGATAAAACACTTGAACTTAATTATTGAGGAAAATATCCTTTCTTCTTCAAAAATATTTTCATTTCTCAAAATTCCATGAAAATTTAAAACAAAATAACTTAGTTGAAAGTAAAATTGAAATATAGTAGAGGATGATTCATGGAAATAAGGTATTAGGAAGACATAAAAATATGTTCATGCGGTATAATTTAAAAAACATTCTTCTCATAATCTTGTGGGAAAAGTAAAAAAGTATCTCCTATAAAAAGAAAAAGAAATAATCCTTCTACACCATGTAGTAAAAGTAAAAAATTGGGTAAAAAATAATTTAAACATACATATCATAATAGTAAAAAATTTAGAAAACATTTTTAGAAAACATGGACATGTATGATAAATATACCCTAAGTAAATACTTATGTATAAACAATCTCAATTAAAAATGAGATTGCAAAATTATCCATTACCTTAGGTCTAATTTCTTCCATATGTGACCGAAAATCATGTATAGTAGGTTTAATAATATTATTAACTTGTAAAAAAACCATAATAATATTTATGATATCTTATATGATTCGCTTATGACTTTATGTTACCCATTTATTTAACAATTCCATGTTAAAGCAATGTTTTGGGTAGTAATCCATTTATTTATCATACCTGTTTTTATTTTTATTCTTGATATTATAACATAGATCATAATTTACATACTTATAGAATGAAAAACAAGATTTATATATTATATGTATTCAATATATAAATATATATAATACATAGATAAATGAAATGGAATACACCGTTCATAGATACGGTAGGATGTACGTACACATGAACGTTGTTTCAATTTCCTTATCGAATTAAATAGAAGAAAGTAAAGGATATATAGACACACACACATAAATACTGTATCATTATTATGTCATATATTTCAGGCTTATTTATTATATACACTTCATAATCATTCTTGAGTGGTTAACATGGAGAATGGATCTTATCACGCCGTGAAAATGGTAGGTCGTATGTACGCACGAGAGACAATATCATTCAATTAATGGTTACATGGCATGTAATTTTATGGTTTATTAATTATACATAATAACTATCATGATATATTCAATACTTACATCCATTATAGTCATCATTATACATATCCCAATTGAGTATTGTTGAATAAAAAATTACACCACAACGTGGAGATGGTAAGTCGTACATATGCACAAATGGTGATATTGTTATTAGTAGGATAGATAAAAATAGGATTAATGTAGTCCCATAATTATAATAACATCTCAATATTAAATAAGAGGAATTATAATAAGAAATGAATTTTGAAATAGGTGATAAAACAATTTCCAGTTTTTCAAGTATCTTCTTTTGATTTGCAAAGATCATCTCTCTAGTATGGCTTTTTTCCAAAAGTGTTTACTTTAAGAGGAATGGATGAATGTTGGGAGATTATTTGAGAAGAATTTGTATGATCCAAGGGGCTTTAAAGTTGTTATTAAGTGGGTATAATTGGTGGCCTTTTATTAGACAGAGGAGGGGTGCTTTTTGAATGTCTTGAAATATTATTTATTATAAATTGATATTTGAATATTAATAGTTCAAAAGTGATACCTTTCAAGATTAATATGAGGATGGTTCAAAATCATCTCAAACCAATAGGTTTTATACTAGTTTATATCACAAACATAACCTTATTTGTTAGCTTTAACCTTTAGTTAAAAACAATAACTCTAACCATGTCTTCTTGTATTTTCATAATATATGGTATTATAGTTACTATAAAATGTCAAGATAACTAAAAGTGGATAATCAATGAAATATTTATCATTATGTAAGTTATTTAACCAAATAATATATTTTTAGGACTATTATTTCATTTAATAAAATTGTATGTTGTTTTTAAAAACTCATTTATGTCAATGTTGACACTATTTAGAAATTGATTTTTATTAATGATATAAAATCATTATTCCTTAAAACAAAAATAATTAATTCAAAAATAATATGTCATAGTAATACATAAAATTTTTGGATGAAAAAAAAATGTTCAAAGTAATTTTTTTATTATTTATAATATCATTTATTTGAAACATTCATTAATAAGGTAATGATGGCATCGTCATTGTGTCACAAATAAATTTATTTATTTAACAACTAAAAATTATAACAAAAATACCATGACATGGGAAATATTTTTAGATTTATAATAACTATTTATAGTCAAATATATCAGTAATATAATGAAATATTAAAGATGTTTTAGTAAAATATACATGTTTATTTTATATTTCTCTTTACATTAAATTAAAAAATATAAATGGATATTATCACACCCAAGTGGCTCTATGGGGTCCTAAAATCGACCCAAGTATGATCATGGTCAGAAATATCTTATTAAATAAGATTAGGATATGTTTTTGGGTTGTTTTATATTATTAGTATATTATTTGTTTATCCTTATTTACTAGATTTACCCTTTAACCATGGCAAATAAAAATAATTACTCAAGTTACTATTCAAAATGTCCAAAAATAAAAGGTATGTATTAAAATAATTTGGAACATATGATTCCAAATATGGAATCTATTTTTCCAAATTCCAAACAATGAATTTTCATTAATTATTTTAAAATTAATTCCAGTTTTCAAAACTAGAAATCATATTTTTAAGAAGTAAAAAAATTATCAAATGATTGACATGTGTTTATGTCCAATTTAAATGTCAAATTACATCCATTGATCAAAATTGTATTAAATTATAAATAAATAATCCAATTAAACATGAAAACCAATTAAAATATAATCTAACTATATAAATAAATTATACAAAAAAGCAGTTTTGAATTAAAATGCAGTATTTTCACTATTCATTAAAATATGAATTTAATCAGAAAAATACCAAAATTTCAACCAAGGTAAATTTTGATGGTCCTATTTCAATGAAGATGTTTATTATGTAAAATATAACTGAATTTTTTTTTTCAAAAACTTGGTTTAAAGAGTGTTCTCTATTAAATGGCGGTAAAGCAATATTTTTTTTGAATAATAATTCTTTTATCAAAAAAATTGAATATGTTATTAAATAATAGCGAGAAAACATATAAGATGAATTTAATACATTAAATTGAATATGTTATATATATATTTCCCCAATAAAATCCAATAAAAGTGATTTTATTATTTTATAGACTCAATTATTTTTATTTAAATATTTTTTAGTAGGAAGTTAATACTATTCATACCCACCATTATAATGAATAGGTTATAATATTTAGTTATCACTTATAATAGATCTTGAGTGAAATGAATTCAATCAAAAAAATTCAAATTGGGTGTAATACATGCCAATAATAGTGTTGCATATACTGCATGTTAATACTTCATTGCATATAGCGCAATCTAATCTTGGTGAGAATACAATACAAGACTGTTGGGAATATATTTTCTCAAAAATAAACTATAAATATTATTGATTTTTATGCTCACAAATACCCTTGTTTTTTTACTAATAATTTTATTTTGAGTGTATTTTAAGAAATTTATATTCTTTATAATTCTTATCATGAAATAACACTCAAATATTTATTTTCAAGAAATATTTGTTAAAGTGTTCGGAACACTCTTATGCATATTATGGAAACACTGGTCACTGTTTGTTATTTACTGGAAATACTATTCATTCAAAACATTGATGAAAGTAACGTATGAAAGAAACCTTATGTTTATGTTGAAGAATCAGTGCATATGGTTAATATATCTTACGTTTGAAGAAATTTATGGTTAATGGACATTATGTTTGGATAAGAACCTTACGTTTGACAAAAAGAAAATGTATGGTTAAAGAACCCTATGTAAGTATGGACCTTTACGAACGTATGGATCATCAACCTTAATTTTATAATAAACCTTACGTTATAAACCTTACGTTTAGGAAAAGTGAATGTATGAATAATAAATTTCATGTTTAGAGATCTATGCTAGCATGGAAAAACCTATGGATCATCAAACCAAAATTATGATGTTGAACCCTACATTTTTTATTTTGTTGTTTTTTGAAGGAACCTTATGTTTTACTTTTCAACACTGGAAATTTGAATTTATGTCATTATCCGAGCTATTTGAAATAGTTTTTGCGGAATGTGAGGGCAGTTTAAAACTTGATTTTGACTGATTCAAAGCTTGTTTAAATGATTTAAAGAGTAGTTTATAGCATATATTTGTACTCATATTCTTATTGGAATTTATGACTACTCTGAGTTGTTTTTTTTGAAATTTGAATTCACTTATTTTATTATGAATCTTTTGAAGATTTGAAACTCTGTCGGGGATGTATCATTATATATCTCTCAGAGTATCATTTGTAAACCCCCAGATATGTGAATACTCCTTAGATATCTGTGTAAATATTATTCATTGAATTTTTCTTGTAAAAATTGTTTTATAGTGCTACAACGATCAAGCATCTCACAAACAAGGACTACATTTTCGAGATATACATATTCAAATATGGAAACATGATGCTCTGTTTTTATTTTTGTTCTTAAAATCAAAGATCTCTTGGGAAACTATCTCAATTCAAATATATTTCAAGATTATTATAATTATAAAGTCGAAGATCCATATTCTATCAGTTGTGTGCTATTGAAACGGTGATCTATATCTATTTCTTATCAAACTACATCTTATCTATCTTGAGTTTCAGATACTTGTGTTTAGTTATGGTGGAGTGTCAGCTTCTTTCACTAAGCTGGGGTTTTATTGGTTCCCTGTAAAAGAACCATAACACATTGTTTTTTATAAGCCTTTATTTTTATGGGTGAAAACTGTCTACACTCTATCATAGATCAGTATTATTATATGAGGACCTTACTAGTGAAATTCATCAATAATATAGAGAGGGTGATTGTTGGAGTGGACTAGGGGATCGTTGTGCCCCAAACCACTATAAATTGATGTGCTTTGTTCTATGTTCATATCCACTACATATACTCTGTTACAGAAACATTGCCTGTTATTATATTCTATTTGTGTGAATCAACAGAATTATAAAATCTTGAAAGGAAAACAATTCACCCCCTCTTGTGTCATCACTATAGTCTTTCTGACCTAAGATTTGGTATTAGAGGTTAAGGTTTTCAACAGATCTATAACAAACTAATGGCATAATATCTATATTAGTGATGGAAATGGGTAATCTCAAGGAAGGAATGTCAATAGTTCATGCTCCATATTTCGATGGTGAGAATTATGGATGTTGGGAGTATATAATGATAATATACTTAAAAAATATTGTATTTTGAGTATACATAAATATTGTTACTCCTCAAACAATTTTGGAAAAACTTGAAAGATGGTCTACTACTATAGAGGCTGAGTATAATATGAATTCGAAAGAAATTAATTCTATTATTTACTATCTTGGACCAGATGAATTCAACTGTGTATCTCAATTCCCAACAGCCTATGAAATGTGGCAGCTAATTACAGTAGCCTATGAAGGTTCTGACAATGTTAGACAAATGAGATATTTTATAAAAAATTGTTGCTTGATACTTTCAGAATGTATGATAGAGAGAAAATCACACAGATGAATGGAATACTGATAGAAATTTACAATAATATATCATTTTAAGGTGATCCTGTCAGCCAACCTGATCATGCTTTAAAAGTTCTAAGAGTTCCACCTATTAAGTGGAATGTAATTTCTACTGTATTCCACCAATCAACACCTGTCAAGAATCTGACAATGAGAGAATTGATTGGAATGATAATGATGTATGAGGATGAAATTCAAGATGAAGTTGAATATAACAAAGTCCTAATGAAAAAGGATAACAATTATTTAAAAATTACATCCAAATAGAAGAACAGAAAAATGAAACAAGAAGAAAGAAATTTAGACTCATCTGATTCTGATGTTGAGCTGGCTCAATTAACTAAAAAATTATATAAATTTTATAAGAAGAAGATAGGATTTTGAAAAATCTTCAAAAAGGATGAGAAAGAATCAAAGAAAGTTAGATGCTACAAATGAAAAAATTTGGGTCATATAAAACCTGATTGTCCCCAATTGAAAGGAGAGAAAATGAATATAGAAAATAAATATTAGAAGAATACTAATTATGAAAACAAAGGTAAAAAATCAATGAAGGCTACATGGAGTGTTTCAAAAGACTCCATAAGCTCATCAATCTGTAGTTCAGAGAAGGAATAATCAAAACTAAAAGATAATATGCATTTTATGGATGAAGAAGAGAAGGTAAAACCCTACTATTCATATGATTCTGATTCTAGTTACTCAAATGATATAATGGCTACCTTCTATACTATTCTAGAAGAATGATATGAATCCCTATTAAAGAAACATAAATATTTGAAAAAACAATCATAATGCTATTATAGGTGAAAAAGATACATTACTAAAATAACATCAAGAGCTTGTTGAAAAATTTAATTCAACTACTACTAACTGTGCTGCTCATAAAAGTAATATGAACACTCTATAGGAAGAAGTAGAAACCTATAAATCTACTTTTATTATTTTCACAAAAGGATAAAATAAACTGAATGAAATTCTTGGGTAAATGTTGTTAAAAACGAAAAGTTTTATATTGGTAGTATGGGTGAAAAACCCAAATAGTACATAATCTATTTTGTTCTTGGTTCTAACAACAAAGGCATTTCTACTGTTAATTTTTTTTATTGTGGTAATAATGGAAATAATGCTAATGACTTCTATTTAAGAAAATATCAATTATGTGGTATCAAGAATGTTCATTATTCAAAAGATTTATCTAGTTTTAAAAATAACATTTTTGATCAAATTAAATCTATTTTCATTCCTAAGTCTTTGATATCTAACACTACTGGACCCAAAATGATATGGGTACCAAAAAAAATTTTGTATAATTTTTCCACGTAGGTAAGAGGCCACATAAGAGCAAAAGATATAAAGTATATGGACACCTCCTATTCAAGAATCATGAGTGGAAGTTCATTAAAATTTTGTACTCTGACAAAAATAGATGGAGGCCTAGTCACCTTCAGTGACATTGCCAAAAGAAAAAATTATTGGACATAGAACAATTGGAGATCCAAATATTGTCTCAATTAATAAAGTATTCTACGTACAAAGATTGATGCACAATATGATAAATATCTTTGAACTCTGTTATGATGGATATTGTGTTGATTTTTTCTAATAATTCATTTTTTATTTTTGAAGATAATTTTCTTAAATTTGGTGCACCTAGAATAGATAATGTCTAACCTTTTGATTTAAATTCCTTATGTAAACAGAAAGAGAACTGTTTAACTGCTATGTTAAATGATTCATGGATTTGGAACAGAAGACTTGGTCATTGTAATATTTTTTCATTACATAAGTTATCTTAGAAATAATTAGTTTCAGATTTACATAGTCTCCAATTTGATAGTGATAGATTATGTGATGCATGTCATATTAGCAAGAAACACAAATATTCCTCCAAATCTGTTAACAAAATTTCTACTTCAAAACCCCTAGAACTTATTCATATATATTTGTCTAGACCATTGAGAATAGAATTTTTAGATATTAAATTATATGTTTATGTTTTAGTTTATGATTATTCTATATTTACTTGGGTATATTTTCTAAAACTAAAAAATGAACCTTTTTTTATATTTTTGAATTTTTTTTAGAAGTGTTGAAAATTTAAATGGTTTTAATATAATTTCATTAATAAGTGATCATGATGGAGAGTTTGGAAATAAATAATTTAATTCTTTTTTATCAAACATAGGTATTAAACACACCTTCTCTGCACAAAGAACACCTCAAAAAAATATAATTGTTGAAAGAAGAAATAGAACTATTCAAGAAATGGCTAGAACTATGCTAAATGAGTATGATCTTCCAACCTAATTTTGGGAAGAAGCTGCAAGCACAACATGCTATATTATAAAAAGAGTTTTAATTTGACATATTTTAAAAAATAATCCTTATGAACTTTGGAATGACAAAAAGACTATGGAATATTACTATATGGTTTTTGGATGCAAGGTATATATCTTGAACACGAAGGATAATCTTGTAATGTTTGATCCAAAAGGTGATGAAGTAATATTCTTAGGATATTCTGCATCTTCAAAATCTTATAGATTATTTACTAAAAAGTCATGGATTGTTTAAGAATTAGTTAAAGTGAAGTTTGATGAAACTGACCGATTTAATGAAGGGAAAGATCAAATAGATGAAGCTGATGATTCTTCTAACAACATGAGACTTGATAACATGAAAATTTATTTTGAAAATATAAATAAAATTCAGTTCAGTCCCTAAGAACATGATACAGATAAACCCAAAATTCCTCTACCTAGAAAGTATAGAATCCCGAAGAATCACTCTTTAGAGACTGTTATAGGAGATATAGACATCAGAATAAAAACTAAATGAAATGTAGGAAAACAATTGTAATTTTTTTCTTTTTTATATTAGCTTTAACCTATGTATTTTGAAGAATCCTTAGAAGAATAAAGATATATGTTAGCAATTAAAGAAGATCTAAATCAGTTTAAAAGAAACAAAGTATGAAAATTAGTGGAAAGACCATCGAATTAACCAGTTATATGAACTAAATGGGTCATTAGGAATAAACAATATGATAAAGGTATTATAATAAGAAACAATGTCAGACTAGTATCCAAAGGTTATAATCAAGAAGAAGGTATATATTATGATGAAACCTTTGCTCCTATATCTAGACGAGAATAAATTAGAATTATTTTTTCCTATACATATCATATGAATTTTAAATTATATTAGATGGAGGTAAAATCTACCTTTTTAAATGGATATTTAATGGAGGATGTTTATGTTGAGAAACCTTTTGGTTTTGAAAATTATTAAAAACTAGATTTTGTTTTAAAACATAACAAAGATCTATATGGCCTTAAATAAGAACTTTGCGCTTGGTATGAAAGATTAATTTGATTTCTTTTAAAAATGGTTTTACTGTTGGTCTGGCACACCTGAACCTCTTTAAGAAAATAGTTTTATCTAATCTATTATTTGTTCAAATCTATGTTGATGATGTTAGTTTTTTATCAACAAATAAAAAACATTGTAAGGATTTTTCAGAACATATGCCAAAAGAATTTGAAATGAGCATAATGGTATAATTAAATTTCTTTTTAGGACTTCAAATTTATCAAAACTATTATGAAAATGTATTAAATCAATGTAAATAAATTACTGATTTATTGAAAAATCTTGGTGTAGAAAAAAAAGACATATTCAACTCTTATGTGTACTAATATTAAAAATGATTTGGATGAAGCTGGAAAATAAGTGGATAAAAAGTTATATAGTGGTATGATTGGATGTTTATTATATCTTACCGCTATCAGACCTCATATTATATTTTTGGTAAATCTTTGTGATATATTTCAATCAAATCCACAATAATCTCATCTTGCTTCCGTAAAAATATTTTTTAGATATTTAAAAGGAATAGTTGTTCAATCTCATATTCATCCAAAAACTTTTGATTTTAATTTATTTTCATATTCAACCACAGATTTCGGAGGGCATAGATTTGATAGAAAAACCACTTTAGGTACTTGTAACTTTTTATTAAAATTGTTAGTGTCATGGTCAAGTAAGAAGAAATATTCAATTGCACTATCAACAACCAAAACAGAGTTTATGTCTATAGGCAGTTGTTGTGCACAAGTGTTGTGGATGAAAAACTCTCTAATGAACTTTGGACTTAATGTTAATAATACATCTATTTTATGTGAGAATACAAGTGCTATAAACATTTAAAAAAATCCAATGAGTCATTCTCTAACTAATCATATTGATATTATATATCAATTTCTAAGAGATCATGTTCTTAAAAAGGATATATAATTAGAATTTGATAACACTAAATATAATTTAGCTGATATTTTTACTAAACCACTTACCAATCTTTATTTTTATTTTATTAAGGGGAGATAGGTTTATTTAATTTTTAATCATTTTATTTACTTTACTTTTATTTTAATTTATTTTACATCTAATTTATTTCAGTAAATCTTATTTTATATTCTTACTTTTATCTTATGGTATTTCAGTTAATCTATATTATCTTAAATCTATTTATGCTGTGTAATTATTAATTGTTTTATAATAATTACTCTGCGACACGAGAAATGAGGACATGTGTCCACTATCAGAAACCCTTCATCTTCCAAACCCTTTGTTTACCCAAAAATAGTTTTGCCAAACCCTCAACCTTTTTTTGTACTTCCAAACACTAGAATCCAAAAACCTCAGATCTTCAATTATTCAGAAATAAAAAACCTAATAGAGTTGAAGAAGGAGAAGCAAGTGACCCAAAATGAAAAAGAGTTACAGGCAGAAAAATTCTATAGGGAAAAGTGGTTGATCCTGATTGGATATATCAAATGAACTTACTCCTAAAATAAGAATTGGAATTTCAAGGATTCGAGACAAAATTCAATGAAATCAATTAAAGAATTTCTTTATTTGGTAGGGATGAACTATTTATATAAGAGTGTACATTTCTGGAGATTCAGAGGATATGAGTTTTCTAGTATTGAAGATATGGATTTCTTTATTTCTTCTACTGAGGTTGAAAAACTTTTGAACTTCCCACATCATGAAGTTTTACATTTCGATCATAAATTAATTGGTGATAAGGAACATTATTCTAAAGACATTATGTCTTTTCTATTCAACTTGATGCACTTCAAAAAGATTTTTGTTAAGGATTTAAAGGCTGACTATATGATTATGGTGAAGTTTATTCATTCAGGATTAACTCTAAGGAAGGCTGTGATGGAGAAAATCCTTTACACAAAAATTTATATCATGATTATTTTTTTAAGTGATATCAAATTAAATTTTCCATAGTATTTATTTTAGTATCTTCATTACTATTGTTCACCGAATCTAAGAATGAATTTCTATCTATATGGATGGATAATTTCAATGATTTATTTAACAAGGACATGATCAGACTAGTTGATGCTATAGTCAAATGTCATCATAGTAATATTTTTAATACTATAACATTAAAAAACCTTGGATTCTTATAGAGCACAATAAAAGGAAATATTTTTCCTATTGGAGCTAAGGAAGAACAGAGCTCAGGAGAATTTTCTTAGGGGTTTGAAAGGAGGGTATAGATGAATCAAGAAAAGATGCAATTTCTCAATCGACTCAGAGGAGGCTTAGAGTTAACATAGAAGAAGTGGAAGAATAGAGTCAAGGGGGACTTGTTATGAAACTAAGAAATATAAATCCTCTATAATTTGAATAGAAAATGTTGGACTCTGGAGAAGAAACATGCTCTTTTCATTTGGAAGAAACAATTATTGAAGAGGAAATTCCAATAGAGAGTCAAGCTAGAGAGCTTTCTATTATACCTCTGGTGAATAAATAGGTACAAGAGAGTATTTTGATAAAAATAGTTCAAGAAAATAATACTCAATATAAAAATAAACAATCAAATACTGTCATAGAAGAAGTTACTGAACAATGAGCTATTAAAAAATAGCATATTTTATAAAAATTATTTACATAAATTCAACAATTGATTGTAAATTAGACTATGGTATAGTCAGATAATATTTCTGGTTCTCAGAGTGAAGTTTTAGATAACCCATATTTTTCATGTGAAGAATCGGAAATGAAAATAGTGGTGGATCCTTTTCTTACTAATGGTAAAAATACTGATATGAATGCAGATGAAGGGACATCTAATTCATTATCTCATCAAGATGAAGAAATTGTGATTAAATTCAACAAGTCTTATGAAGAGAATTTCTCTCTATGGCAGGATCTTGAAAGTGAAAATAAAAAGATTCAGGAACTTAATGAGAATATAGATTCTAGACGGTATTTGGACACCTTCAAGAGAGACATGTTAAATGAGATTGGGAAGATCATATGTGAATCTATTTCAAAAATAAATTTTTCAGATTTAAATTGATACTTGGGAAGTTAGTTTGAATCAGTAAAAGGTTCAGTGAATCAGGTCTATACATCTACTCCTACCACTACCACAATTCGAGATTTGATTAGATGATTTTAGGCTATTATATCTGTTATGGCAGACATGAATGCTCTTCTTCAGGACATTCAATGCAACAATGCACCTTTTTTAGTTTTATGGGACAATCAGAAATTTCTTTCTGATCATTTAACTAAAGGGGAGCCTAGCATTGGATTGATGTTGTGTCAGTTTTCAGAAAAGTTGGAGCTATTCATGAAGAAAGAGGAATTTATTCATGAGTTTCTGAAGGTCAACATAGTGGAGATTCTTTATGTCAATAATGACTCCAGGATGTTGATAATTCATATAGGAGACACTTTGATGAAGAAGCTAATATTGCAAATGGCTAAGCTGAAGGATATCTTTGAATCCGTTCAAAATTCAAATCCAGCCAATCCTTATCCTTTTTTCTACCTTGAACCATGACAATGATAATTTTCATTTCTTAGTCACAACCTTTATTATATTATTGTCTTTATTGATCAATTAACTTGTTTACTATCTATATATTATATTTCATTATTTTATATTCTTTTGTTTTTTTGTCTGATAGTCAAAAATTCATTTCTCTTTATTCATTATAGTTACTTATAATATTCACTTATTATTATGTTCAACATTAAATATATTCTAATATATTTTAATACTTTCTTTTTTAAATCACAAAAAGAGTAATAAATTTAGATAACAAAACATTTCTTTAAAAATTTATTTAAAATTTACCTTTGGAGGAGAACATTAGATATTTATTCTTTATTGAAATAATTTTTTCAAATCGAAAATATTTTTTTTAATTCTTAAAAATTAAAAAATTATATTGCTATGATTTTATTTTTAATTTATGGTTTTTGTGATCATAAAAAAGGGTGAGATTGTTGGGAATGTATTGTCTCAAAAATACTCTATAAATATTATTGATTTTGATGCTCACAAATACCCTTGTTTTTTTTATGAATGATTTTATTTTGAGTGTATTTCATGAAATTAATATTCTTTATAATTCTTATCTAGAAATAATACTCAACTATTTTTTTCATGAAATATTCATTAAAGTGTTTGGAATTCTCTTAAGTTTATTTTGGAAATGCGGTTCACTATTTTTCATTTACTAGAAATACTATTCATTCAAAATGTCGAAGAAAGTAACATATACAGCAAAACTTACATTTATGTTGAAGGATCGGCGTGTATGGTTAAACAACCTTACATTTGAGGAAAATTATGGTTAAGTAACATTATGTTTGGATAAGAACCTTATGTTTGTTAGAAAGAAAAAGTATGGTTAAAGAACCCTATGTAAGTACGGATCTTTAAAAATGTATGGATCATCAACCTTAATTTTGAAATCAAGCATATGTTGTAAATTGTACATTTGGGAATAATAAACATATGAATAATCAATGTTACATTTAGAGATCTATGCAGACATAGAAAAACGTGTTGATCATTAACCCTATGTTATGAAGTTGAACCCTATGTTTGTTATTTTTTTGTTTTGTGAAGGAACCTTACATTTGAATTTTCAACGTTGGAAATTTGAATTTACGTATTTATCAGATCTTTTTGCAACAGTCTTTGAAGAATTTCATGGTAGTTTAAATCTTGATTTTGAATGATTCAAATCTTGTTTTAATTGATTTAAAGAGCCATTCATAGGATAGATTTTTACTCTTATTCTTTTGGGAAGTTATGACTACTCTGAGATGTATTTTATGAATTTGAATGCACTAATTTAATCAGGCATCTTTTGTGGATCTGAAACTATGTTGGAGATTTATCATTATATATATCTTTGATTATCATCTCTAAAGCCTCTGAATTTATGAATACTTCCCAGATATCTATGTAAATATTATTCATTGAATTTTTCTTGTAAAAATTGTTTTACAATGATACAAAAATCAAACCACTCAGAAAAAAGGACTACATTTTTGGAGATATACATATTCATATCTGGAAACAAGATTCACTATTTTTTGTTGATGTTCTTAAAATCAAAGATCTTATGTGCAACTGAATATATTTAAATATATTTCATGATTATAATTTCTTTGAATACGAAGATACATCTTCTGTCATTTTCATGTTGCTGCAACTGTATGCTATATCTGTTTCTCATAAAACTGCATCTTATCTATCTTGAGTTTCGAATGCTTGTATTTATTTCTAGTGGAGTGTCAGATTCTCACTCTAATCTGTGGGTTTATTGGTTCCATATATAAGAACCATAAGGCTCTGTTTATAAGACTTTATTTGTATGGGTGAAAACTTCCTGCACTCAGTTGTGGATCGGTCTTATGATACGAGTATCATACTAGTGAAATTCACCAAGATTAAAGAGAGGGTAATTGGGGGAGTGGACTAGGGGATATTTGCACCCAAAACCACTATAGATTACTGTGCTTTGTTCTCTGTTTATATCCACTGCAAACACTCTGTTATAGAAATGATGCTATTTATTATCTTCTATGTTTTTTGAATCAACAGAATCATAAAATGTTGAAAAGGACACAATTTACCCCCTCTTGTGTCATCACTATAGCCTTTCCGACCACACAAAGACATCAAAGAAATTAAAACGAATATATCACATAAAATCATGGGGTGTTAAACTAAAAAACTTATTTAACCTGTTGAAAATTATACATCTAAAGGTAAATTCCATAATATCTATTTTCATTCCATCCCACTAGTAATAATGTTGAAGATCTATATACATCATAATAATGCTAGGATGAACTGACAACAGAGAACTATGAGATTCACAAAACTACTTCTTCAAATTTAAATCACACAGAACACATAATGTCTTCAAAAATCATTGAACACAGTCTGTATCAAGATTAAATTCAGGACACATAGTTTTCTAAACCAATTATACATTTTTTTCAACTCACTATCTTTTTTTGTGCTTCCTTAATTCTATCTGATAGAGATGATTTCACTGCCACATAAAAAATAGATTAATTCCCCACAATAACAACATACAATCCAAAATTCATCAAATAAATAACCAAAGGATATTATTTCAAATGTATCATGGTTTATGCAGCATTAGTTTTTTTTGATTCAAAGCATCATCAACATTTTTTATTTCCATGGATGGTAATGAATTGTGAATTCATAATACTTTATTAATTTCAACAATATTTTCTATCTCATGTTTAATTCTTTATGAGTGAATATATACTTCAATTTTGTTTATCCGAATATATTTCCCACTTTACCCCATAAATAGTGATGCCTCAATATTGGTAATGCAAAGACAACATCAATGAGTTATAAATCATGTATAGGGTAAATTAACTCATGAGAATTAAACTACTGTGAAGCATAAGTAATAACTTGATCATTCTTCATTATAATACTACCAATTACTTTCAATGAAGCATCACTGTAGATAAAAAAATCACCATTCTTGGAAGCCATGTCCAAAACTGGAGAATTTAACAATATCCTTTTCACTTCCTATAAACATTCATCACATTCGTTTTTCCAAATGAACTTAACTCCCTTACAAGTTATCATAGTTAATGAGATAGTTAACTGAGAAAAGTTTTCAACAAACCTTCTGTATCAACCTTATAATCCAATAAAACTACGAATCAATATGATATTGGTAGTTCTTGGAAACTCATCAACAACTTATCTTTTTAAAGTGTGAACAATTATTCCAACATTAGAAACAATATAACCACGAAAATAAATTTGTTTCAACCAAAATTCACTCTTACTAAAATTTCTATAATGTTTCCTCTGTATGCCTTCCCATCTCAACTGGCTTGTTTCCTCTATTGAAAACCACTCTGAGAAAACATATCTTAAATGAAGAAACATCAGAATTTTCAAATTCTATATCATTTCAATATTACTATAAAGTAAAAATCTTTTTTTGGATATTCTATTAACAATATTCTAACTCCTAAATTTATATAAACTAACTTCTGATACCAACTATATGGCACCGACATTAAACATTACTAAGTCATGTGTTAAGTAAATAATTTTAATTTCAATCATATCAAGGATCTTTTCTATTTTATATATATAAATAATTAGTCTATAAATTATACAATACAACTTTATTATTAAAAAGTAGACACTTTTACTAACTGTCCATTTTTTTCATAAAACAAAAAATTCTAAACAAAACATGCTTTCATTTCACACTTAAACATCATAAATTTTCCATGATCCAATCCTTGACTCTATTCTCCTTTAAATATGGTGATTTTCTTTTTCAAAATATAGTGTGATAAAAAAAATCTCAGTAAGTGATACACAATGGAGTTAAATTATTATCCTTGCGAGAACATGAAAACAATGAATAAATTATAATAAAGTAATACATTTCACCTTTATGTCGTATTAATTAGTCTTCACTGAATATAACATCATTGCTTACCATTTTTTAACCAATATATTTCCATAAAACCCATTGAAATAACACATAAAATATAAAAGTTATATTGGGAAATAATCATACTTAAATGGTATAACCATATGTTCTACTTCCACACATATCAATCTTACAAAGGTAATTGCCATTCATATGACTTCCATACCCAATAAATTGATGGTTATAATGTAATCATCCATCTTTTCTTTATCATGGAACCACCCATTATTGGTTTATCATGTAACCACCTACCATTGGCTTCTCAACTAACCATATATCAAATTTCTAATTACCATAACATAATCATAATAAATAAAGATTGCAATTATCAACATTTCACTCTTAACATTTCATTTTCATTCACAAGAAATCATTTCAAGATATTGAAATAGTAAAACCACTTTCATAACCATTTCGAATACTAAAACACCCAAAAAGAGAATAAGTTATTTCTTTTCATTAAAAAACATTAAATCTTATAGAGGAAGCCAAATATCAAATAACAGTTATGGTAGTAGAGAAGTCGGTATCCCCGCATATGTTGAAAACATTCCTTTTTTCATTTAGATAAAGGATTTGAAGAAAAAATTTATCTTTTAATGAAATTAGAATTCAAATAGGTTTAATATAAACCATATAGAATAAGGTCGTGTATAAATTAAAATATTCATCAATCTAATGATATTGAGATGAAGTCCCTTACCTTGGGACTTTCTCGTCACGTACAATAATTATGTTCCTAAAGAATAATCATAGGATAATTTCTAATTTCATGAGAACCTTTTTAAATTTTATTATTCTTTTTATATATCTTATTACCATTTTATAGAAATTACATAATTATTTAAGTTCATATCTGATGTTTTACTGATATTCACTACATGATTCAAAAATGAACTTGTTGAACTTGTTTGGATGTGAACTTTCCATATAGTCAAAATTCTATCTCCATAATACTATTCATGATTTAAATACCATATATATCTAGTATATATGTATTTATAATATCCATAATATTTTTAGATATGAAATGAAATTAACTATTCATGGAGACGGTAGGCCGTATGTATGCACAAACGCTAATTCCATTTCTATGCCATATTAATGGAATTAAAATTAAATGATACATATGTATATTATAATTAAAGTATCATATCTATATTATATATGTTACATAAGTTCATTAACACCATCATCTACATGTTCCATGTATGGCATGAATGAGTCATATTACTTGGAGGGGGCCGTCCACACTTCCTCAAATGAAATTATAGTATTTACATATTATAGAAATAATAAAGGTGTGTTGAAATAAAAAATAAATAAGAATAGAGACAATATGATATATAAATATAGTGAAATCATAATTTCCACCATGGTAGGTGGTAGGATATAATTGAACAATCATCATTTCGTGAGTCAGTAGTTCGTCGTACACAGAAACATTATGTTCTACATCCATTAGATGGAGGTGTGTGTAGGTGTAGGTTAAAATAATATCATAAAAAATCCTAGTATATTTGGGATTCAATTATTTTTATAAAATAATGGAATAATGAGTGTTTAGGGATTTGGATAAAGAAAACAAAAGAAAGGAGCTTGAGAAAGGCGTTACCTCTAAACTGGGTAACTCCATTTTATTTAAGCCAAAAGTATTCATTAACTTTCCTTCGTCCAAAGGTAAAGATTATAGAATGAATTAAGGGATTTGGGGGTATTGTTTTACCAGAATTTTGTAATGAAAAGGTGCGTGAGATTTGTGAGTAAGAGGGTAGAGGTGGTGGCCTTTTATAAGAGGGAGGATGGTCTTTTTTGGAAAGTAAGTAAATATTATTTTATTCTAAATTGATTTTCTAATTATAATTGTTGAAAAGAGATATATTTAGAGGATAATATGAGTATGGGTTGATACACTAAAAAACAACTGTTTTTAGACAAGTTTATGTCACAAATGGAACATTACATTTTTGCTTTAACCCTTAGTTAAATAAATTAACTCTTACCATGTATTATTGTTTTTTTAAACTATATGGTTAATATAACTACTATAAAATGATAATAAAACCTCAATTGGATCATTAATTAAATTTTTAACAATATATAAATCAGTAGTATGATTAATAATTTTTACTATTATATCATTTAATAAAATAGTATTTGTTTTGAAAACACATTTATGCCAAATTTGATTTTATTTAGTAATTTATTTTTGTTAAATTTATAAAAAATTATTCATTCATAAAAACCACACTTAATCAAATATAACACACCATAATAATCAATAAAAATTTTGGATGACATAAAAATTATAAAATGAAAATTATTTTATTATTTATAATACCATTTATTAGAATCATTCATTAATATTATAACCACTACATCATCATTTTGTCATAAATATAAATCATTATTTAATGTCTAAATTTTTTAAATAAAATACCAAGATGTAGGAAATATTTACAGACTATCAATGATTATTTATAGTCAAATATATAAATTATATATCCCCACATTAAAATTGTTTTAGTAAAATTCTACATGTTTTTGTTATATTTCTCTCTACTTTAAGTTAATTATTATAACACGTCATTATCACACCCAAGTGGTTCCCACATGCTAAGAATTCAGCCTATGGATTGTTTTGGTCGTCCATGACTAATCCAATAAGATTAGGACAGGTGTTAGTGTAACATCCAAGGTAAATAATGAATATGAAATGTTCATATTTGCGAATAAAATATTAATGTTACTTAAAAGGGGAGGCTATGTTCAATGGCGTACCCAATACACAACAACGAGGTTCTTCAAAATCTTATGTTGCACAATAATAATATAATAATATGTAGTTAACGCCTAGCCATTAAAATGGCAGTAATGAATAGAACTAACTACCAAATGATTATATATTCTTGTCAAATAGTTTTTCATTTATTCAAATAAATGTTAGGGGCTTAAAATGAAAATGAATCCAATTTTAAGCATAAATATTATAATATTATTTAAAAGGTTGATTAACCGCCTTTTAATGGTGAACCCTTTTTAAATATACTTTTGAAAATTTTATATTTTATATTTCACAAAAAAAATCCTTCTTTAGAATCTGGACATCAAAATTTACTTTCTGTAAATTTTTGTTATTTTTCTGATAAAGATCATTTTTAGTGAAAATGTTGTATTTTAACTCAAAACCTTGTTTTAATTTAATTTATTTATATGGATAGATTATCTTATTAATGGGGTTTAAATTTTAGTTAAAATACATTTTTACCATTTAATCCAACGTTGGTCATTGGAATTAATTTCACATTGAAATTGGATATAAAAAAGTGTCAATCTTTTGATAAATATTGTTTCTTAAAAACACATTATTTGTTTTGACAGTAGGAATTAATTATAAAAATAATTAATGAAACTTTTATGTTTTGAATTTCTTAAAATGGAGATAATTTTTGAATTTGGAATATCAAATATAGATTAGGGTGAATTTTTTTGTATTTTTTTGAAAAACATCAATTTTTGATGAATAGTGAAACCACTAAGTGGTAGTTAAAAAAACCAATTTTTCGTTTAAATGAAATTTTACCACCTCTATGATTTGAAATTCAAAAATATTACATACATGATTTTCATTAGGATGTAAAATGTCGTTCAATGGGATTAAAATAATTTTTTGTTGAATAGTAACTTTTAAGTTTTATTAATCGCGATTAAAGGTAATTAGTGTAATTTAAAGTAAATATAATGATATAATAATATGAAATTACCATTACACTTGTACTAAACTTATTTGATAAGTCATAGAAGACCAAGAAAATCCATGGGTCAACTTGGGGACACCATGGAGCCACTTGGGTAAGAAATTGACATTATTAACTTTTTATTTAAAGTAAAAATAAAAGTGTCAGAAACATGTATTGTTTTACTAAAACAATTTTTACATGGGGTTATAAAAGTCATATTTTTTACTATAAATATTAATTATAAATCTAAAAAGATTTCCTAAATCATGATATTTGTTTTATAATTTTTGGACATTATATATGTAAATTTATTTATGACACCATGACGATGTAGTGATTACCTCATTAATGAACGATTTAAATAAAATGAGAAGATAAGGTAACATCTAAGACATACACTTGTCAAAAACCTATTGGATGGGTGTATTTTGAACCCGTATCACCTTATACTCGAAATATATAATTTTGGGTCCTTTAATATCCGAAAATCATTTTATAATAAAGCAACTTTTCAAGACTTTCGAAGAGTGCCCCTCCTCCCTCTTATAAAAGGCCCCCACCTCTACCCCCTTACCCACACCTCTCAAGCCTTTGGATCGACCAAAATCTACTAATTTTATCTCTCCACATACCTCTATTCATCTTATAAGCCTTACCTTAGGCAGAAAGCTCTTCAAGAAACCCTTTTGGTTCAAACCAAAGGGAGTTACCCGATTTAAAGGTAATGTCCTCTCTTATGTTCTTTTGTTTTATTTTGCTTCTACAACCTCCTAAAATCTTTTTATTCCTCTCTTTGGAAACAAAAACAGTATCTTCAATATTCTTGTATGTTGTTATGAAAAGTATTAAAGCTATACTTACACACACCTCCGTATAATGGTTAAAGAACATACTGTTTCCGTGGATGACGAATTACTGCCTCACGAAACGATGATTGTTCTATCTTCTCCTACCACCTCTCATGGTGGACATTATGATGGAGCTATATTTATTTATGATATATATTATATTTATTTCCTCTATATGCTTCTGTATTTTACATTTAAAACATATCTTTATGCTTTGCATGTCGTGCAAATGCTATAATTTCATTTGAGGAAGTGTGGACTACCGCCCCCTCAAGTGATGTGACTCGTCCATGCAATACATGGAATGTATAAAGAATGAAATTAATTAAATTATGTGACATATATAACATATATATTATAATGTTATTATAATATTTATATATCTCATTTAGTTTTAATTCCATTAATGTGACGATGAAATGAAAGTAGCGTTCATGCGTACGTACGACCTACCGTCTCCCTAAATGGTAAATTTCATTTTCTTATCTCTGAATGTTATGGAATAGTATAAAATTAATATATAATGGATATATATGATATTTAAATCATTAATACTATTCTGGAGATGGGGTAATTATAACTACATGGGTAATTCTTTTCAAACAAGTTCATTTTTGACTCATGTACCGAACATCGACAAAAACGTCTGATATGAACTCACATTATTAAATAATTATTATAACATTATAATATGTGAAATTAATTGAATAATAAACATTAAATTAGGTCCTTAAGCAATTATTAATTGACCAAATTTTATTATTTAGTAATATAAAGAAACTAACAAGACAAGTCGGACTTGAGGTAAGGGATCCTACCTCTCTCTTTCTTTTTAAGTACTCTCTTTTATGTCATTTCTTTTAAGATCATCTTTATTTTGTTTGGGAATGTTATTTTATATTCCTAATTATGTAATTTTTATGTTTATATTATGAGATACCCTATTTTATCTCATAAATCCAATTTCGGAAGTTTTAAGTGGCGTCGTTAGGCTGCCGAGTTTTCATAAGGGATTTTTCATCTCACTTTTATTCCTATGGTATTTATGCTACATTTTCCACCATTTACATTGAGCTATGTATGTACTTCCCATTATTATAATATTTGTGTAATATACTTTTTATTATTACTATTTACATCAATTTTTCATAGTCCTTCTTTCATGGGGTGTACGTATCGAAAGTTACCCAAGTCGGTAAGGGAACCTTTCACCCTCATCTTTTTAAAAGACTTATTTTTGTTAGGTATTTTAATTTACATCTTATTATGTTGGGATATGTTCTTATATATCCTTATTTCTGTAAATGTTATGTCCATGTGATTAGATACACTTTTTATCTCTCATCAACTCATTTTCTTAACATTAAAGTGACGTCGTTAGGTTGTCAAATTTCTGTAAGGGAACTTCTTAACCCAATTTCAATTATTTGGATTAAAACTCTACCTCTTGATTATGTTATGATATGAATATGTGTGAATTAAATAATATTGTTTTTAACATAATATCCACTTATATTGGGTGTATTTTATATTGTCACACATAATTATATAATTGATTTATCCTTAATCTAAGGATACCATCTTTATAAAGGACTTCGTCTCAATCTCCTTTCATTGAGGCATATTTTATTTAATAAACAACTTTCATTTATACAGTTTATTAAACCCTTTTAATTTTAATTTTATTCATAATAAATCTTTTTATACGAATTGTTTTACTAAACGACTAAAGGGAATGTTTTTGTCTTTCGTATGCGGTGACATCGACTTCTCCACCACCGTGACCATTATTTGAGTTTCAGTTTCCTCTATAAGCCATAACATTTTTTTAAATGAAAAATAAATACCATGTTTTAATTTTCTTTTATTTTATTATTGAAAATGGTTTTGATAATTTTTTGATTATATCAATGTGTTGTATTGATATCTTGTGATTGAAATGTGGAAATTTTATGTTTCCTTTATGCATGTTTTATGTGATACGATTATGTTATAGTTCTTGGGAATTGTTTATGAAGACGGGTGGTTCCGTGATAAGCTAAGGGAGGGTGATCCTGATATATATTTCCAATGCATTGGGTAACGCGAAGGAGTTAAATACTAAGGTTTCTCCAAATAGATTTAGGGAATATACTGTGATGGGTATTCCAAACGTAACCACGAGGTTTACTCTCTACGTAAGAATGTAATGAATGCCTCAATTTACCATTACATATTATGATTTCTATGAGTTATTCATAAATATTATGATTTCATGAGGTATGTTAAAGTGCTTATGTTTTATGAGTAAAGTGTGTTTTCATTGATTCTTATGTATACGTGGACTAATGTTTCCGTTCCGTATTTTTATATCCCTTACTAAGCTTTTTATGCTCATCCCAAGTTTTTGAAATGTTTTCCACATGACTTATAGGGGAATATGGTAATGGATGGGATCAAGTAAATGTCATGATGTCTAAAACATGGAACTAGACATGACTCTTTTTTTCAAGAGTTTATATTTTGTGAAAAAAATGGAAGCTGAGTAGATGTGTCTACCTTGTAATCTTTGAGATGTAATAGTTATATCCTAATTCTCTAAAACTATAAACCTGAAAAGATCCTCAATGTGAATTATTCATTTAATTCAAGACTATGTAATGTTTTAAGTCTGGGTCCTTATAGTTGGTATCAGAGGTCAGTTTAGATATCTTTAGAGGTTAGGGTATTCTTTAAGCATAAGTGACATTACCGTATTGGTTAGGATTTTAGAAAGGGTCATAGTTTTAGATAAAGTGAATGAGTTTATGATAAAATGAATAATTATATCAAGGTATTATATGATTATTCTAATGTTATACTCACACTGACCATTTTGGTTCTAGTAAATGGATGGATCTTGCATGCACCAAAGTGACAGTGGATGTGAAGAAAACTGTGACGGTTTTCTGAAAGAACAACTAGATGATATGGGCGCTGTAATGAGAACTCTTGTAGTTTTTCTCAACCAAATATCAGGAGTCGTGATTAACCAATTGAACCTTGGTGAGTTCTCTAATGAATCATGTATGAGATAAACAACTTGATGTGGAAGTTCAAGTAATAATTATAAAGGTAACCATTAGGGTTTATATGATCCTTACATTTGAGGTATTTATGGGTTACTATATGTTATGATGGAAAATGAAAGGCATGAGATAATCTTGAGTTTAAAATATATTTTGGTTATTTTTGATGATTTTATCTCTTTTTGGGGAATTCTTTTATGAATTATATTGTTTTGGAAAAAGGACAATACGCATACCGTGTGACAACCCGTCGCATTGGCCAAAGCTATGGGAATCGAACCCACAACCAAAGTGCGACTGGTATTTATCGCCTACCACTGGACTACGTAAAGTCCCTAGTTAGTATGACAAATTATTTTTATTTAGACAATATTATGAATCATGAATAAGTTGATTTTGGGTTATCTATGGAAATGATTAGCCTATCATGGAGGATATGTTATTAGGTTAATTACTTTTCAGTATGAGACTTTATGAGTAACTGATGTTATTTGAAGATAAATATTAAGATTTATCTTGGAAGACTATGTGATTAAATCCTTAAAATATTTGGGTATAATTCATAGTTTTGGTTACATTAAATAATTTTATGGACAACTATTTATTGAATGGTCTTTGTTGAACTTTGGATAATGTTTGAAATTTTTTGGAGATTAAGATTAATATTTCTTTTTATAATGGATTATCCTTTTTGGGTATTATCTGATCACGTACTAACAATTTTGGTTTTGGTTTTGGTCTAAAGACATGGGAAATATATAGTTCACTTTTCTGGATTAGGTGATTCTATAGAAGTTTATTATAGCGCTCTTAATGTGAATAAGTCATCCTAAATACTCATCTTTTGGAGAAAATATGAGTTTGCATAAGAAATCTAGTAAGAGATGAAAGTCTACAAGATAAGTAAGTATGTTTCCTTAGGATTTAGTTAATATCATAAATAAATTACTCAATGAAAAGTAACTTAATACAAAAAATGTTGTCTGTTAACTTTTCTTACTGGGGAATCAAATATCATTTAACCCATCACAAGTTTGTGATTTTCTTGTGGTTAACTTTCTCCTAATCAGGATTTCTATCACTCTCCATCAGAATATGACCCTTTGTTTTCTCTTCCATGTCCATGTTTTTCTACATGGAATCCTAGTATGGGTTAACTCTAGTGACCTTTGCAATTCCCTTTCTTTCTTTTAATGTGACAATTTAATTGACTCCTTTTCCGATGTGAGGCTTTCAATAAAGTTTCAAATCCCAATTTTAAAATTACAAGGATGCAATTCCTAAATGGGGGGAAGGATGTAACATCTCAGGTAAATAATGAATATTAAATGTTCATATTTGCGAATAAAATATTAATATTACATAAAAGGGGATGATATGTTCGATGGCGTACCTAATACGCAACAACGATTTTCTTTGAAATATTACGTTGCACACTAATAATACAATAATATGTAGTTAACTCCTAGAAATTGTAATGAAAGGAATTATTATAAATAACTACCAAATGATTATATATACTTGTCAAATATTTTTTTCATTTATTCAAATAAATGATAGAGGCTTAAAATGCAAATGAATCCAATTTTAAGCATAAATCTTATAATATTCTTTAAAAGGCCGATTAACCGCCTTTTAATGGTGAATCCTTTTTAAATATACTTTTGAAAATTTTATATGTTATATTAGACAAAATAAAATCCTTCTTTAGAATCTGGAAATCAAAATTTACTTTGTGTAAATTTTTGTTATTTTTCCAAAAAGATCATTTTTAGTGAAAATGTTGTATTTTAATTCAAAAACTCATTTTAATTTAATTTATTTATATGGATAAATTATTTTTTTAATTGGGTTTAAAGTGTAGTTAAAATATATTTTTTCCATTTAATTCAATGTTGGACATTGGAATAAATTTCCCTTTGAAAATGGACATAAAAAAGTGTCAATATTTTGATAAATATTGTTTCTTAAAAACACGTTATTTGTTTTGACAACGAGAATTAATTATAAAAATAATTAATGAAACTTTTATGTTTTGAATTTGGTAAAATGGAAATTATTTTAGATTTTGGAATATCAAATATATCTTAGGGTGACTTTTTTGTATTTTTCTGAAAAACATTAATTTTTGATGAATAGTGAAACTACTAAGTGGTAGTTAAAAAAACTGATTTTTTGTTTAAATGAAATTTTACCACCTCTGTGATTTGAATTTTAAAAATCCAACATACATGGTTTTCATTAGGATGTAAAATGTGGTTCAGTGGGATTAAAATAATTTTTTGGTGAATAGTAACTTTTATGTTTTATTAATCACGATTAATGGTAATTAGTGTAATTTAAAGTAAATATAATGATATAATAATATGAAATTACCATTACACTTATCCTAAACTTATTGGATAAGTAATGGCTGACCAAGACAATCCATGGGTCAACTTGGGGACCCCATGGAGCCACTTGGTTATGAAAATGACATTAATAATTTTTTATTTAAAGTAAAAATAAAAGTGTCACCAATATGTATTGTTTTACTAAAACATTTTTTACATGGGGTTAGAAAAGTCATAATTTTGACTATAAATATTAATTAGAAATCTAAAAAGATTTCCTACATCATGATATTTGTTTTATAATTTTTAGACATTATTTAAATAAATTTATTTATGACACCATGATGATGCAGTGATTACCTCATTAATAAACAATTTAAATAAAATGAGAAGATAAGGTAAAATCTAAGACATACACTTGTAAAAAACCTATTGTATGGGTGAATTTCGAACCCTTATCACCTTATCCTAGAAATATATAATTGTGGGACCTTTAATATCTGAAAATAATTTTATAATAAAGTAACTTTTCAAGACTTTCCAAGAGTTCCCCTCCTCCCTCTTATAAAAGGCCCCCACCTCTACCCCCTTACCCACACCTCTCAAGCCTTTGGCTCGACCAAAATCAACTCATTTTATCTCTCTGCATCCCTCTATTCATCCTAGAAGCCTTACTTTAGGCAGAATGCTCTTCAAGAAACCCTTTTGGTTCAAAACAAAGGGAGTTACCTGATTTAAAGGTAATGTCCTCTCTTATGTTATTTTGTTTTATTTTGCTTCTCCAACCTCCTAAACTCTTTTTATTCCACTCTTTTGTAACAACACCTATATCTTCAATATACTAGGATGTTTTTATAAGACGGATTCGAGCTACACTTACACACACCTCCGTCTAATATAAACTCACATTATTAACTAATTATTATAACATTATAATATGTGACATGAATTGAATAATAAACTTTAAAGGAGGTCCTTAAGAAATTATTAATTGAACAAAGTTTATTATTCAGGAATATAAAGAAACAAACAAGACAAGTCGTACTTGAGGTAAGGGATCCTACCTCTCTATTTCTTTTTATGTACTCTCTTTTATGTCATTTATTTTAGGCACATCTTTCTTATGTTTGGGGAAGTTATATTATATTCTTAATTCTGTACTTTTTATGTTCATATTATGAGAAACCCTATTTTATCTCATTAATCCATTTTTGGAAGTTTTAAGTGGCGCTGTTAGGCCGCTGAGTTTTGGTAAGGGATTTTTCATCTCACTTTTATTCTCGTGGGATTTAGGCTACATTTTCCACTATTTCCTTTGAGTGGTGTATGTACTACCCATTATTCTTTTCTTTTTGTAATATACATTCGTTTATGAGTATTTACATAAATTTTTTATTGTCCTTATTTCATGGGGTGTACGTTTCGAATGTTACCCAAGTCGGTAATGGATCCTTTCACCCTCCTCTTTTTAAAAGACTTCTTTTTTGTTAAGTCTTTTAATTTACATCTTCTTATGTTGGGATATGTTATTAAATATCCTTATTGCTGTAAATTTTATGTCCAAGTGATGAGATACACTTTTTATCTCTCATCAACTCATTTTATGAACTTTAAAGTGACGCTGTTAGGCTATCGAATTTCTGTGAGGGAACTTCTTAACCCAATTTCAATTCTTTGGGTTAAAAATATACCTCTTGATTATGTCATGATATGAATATATGTGAATGACCTATTATTATTTGACACTTAATATCCACTTATATTGGGTGTATTTATATTTCTCACACATAATTACATAATTTATTTATCCTTAATCTAAAAATATCATCCTTGTAAGGGATTTCGTCTCAATCTCCTTTCATTGAGGCATATTTTGTTTTATAAACAACTTTTATTTATACGGTGTATAAAACCCTTTTAATTTTACTTTTATTCAAAATGAATCTTTTTATACAAAGCATTTTACTAAATGACAAAAGGGAATGTTTTTGTCTTACGTATGTGGCGACATCGACTTCTCCACCACCGTGACAATTATTTGAGTTTCGGCTTCCTCTACAAGACATAATTTTTTTTTAAATGAAAAATAAATACCACGATTTAATTTTATTTTATTTTGGTATTGAAAATGGTTTTGATAATGTTTGGATTATATAAATGTGTTGTATTGATATCTTGTGATTGAAATGTGGAAATGTTATGTTTCCTTTATGTATTTTTTATGTGATACGATTATGTTATGGTTCTTGGGAATTGTTTATGAAGACGGGTGGTTCCATGACAAAATAAGGGAGGGTGATCCCTATATAGCTCTCCAATTCATTGGGTAACGCGAAGGAGTTAAACACTAAGGTTTCTCCGAAGAGATTTAGTGAATATACTATGATGGGTATTCCAAACCTAACCATGAGGGTTACTCCCTATGTAAGAATGTAATGAATGCCACAAGTTACCTTTACGTCTTATGATTTCTATGAGTTATTCATAAATATTATGATTTCATGAGCTATGTTAATGTTCTTATGCTTTATGAGTAAAGTGTGTTTTCATTTATTCTTATGTATACGTGGACTAATGTTTCCTTTCAATATTTTTATATCCCTTACTGATCTTTTTATGCTCATCCCAAGTGTTCGAAATGTTTTCCACATGACTTAAAGTGGAATATGGTCAAGGATGGGATCAAGGAAATGTCATGATGTCTAAAACAAGCAACTAGACATTAATCTTTTGTTCAAGAGTTGATATTTTGTTAAAAAATGGAAGCTAAGTAGATGTGTCTACCTTGTAATCTTTGAGATGTAATAGTTATGTCCTAATTCTCTAAAACTCTAAACCTGAAAAGATCCTCAATGTGAATTATTCATTTCATTCAAGATTATGTAATTTTTTAAGGCCGGGTCCTTATAGTTAGTGTAGTTTTAAATTATTATAATATTATTTTTATGCTTATTAGCCCAATTTTCCCTTTCACCGTGGTAAAAAATAATAATTACTAAAGTTACTATTCATAATGTCAAAAAATAAACGGTAAAAATTTACACAATTTGGACCTCATGATTAAAAATATGGAATCAATTTTTATAAATTCAAAAAAAAAAATTGTAGCAATTAATTTAAAAATAATTTCCCTTGTCAAATCCAGAAAGCAAGTTTTTAAGAAGTAAAAACTATCAAATGATTTTCTTGTGTTTATGCCCAATTTAAATGTGAAAATACATAAAATGAACAACATTGGAATAAATGATAAAAATATTATACAATTAAACATTAAAACAAATTGAAAATATAATTTAACTATATAAATAAATGAGATGAAAATTTAGTTTTGAATTAAAATACAATATTTTTCACAAGACATTAGAATATGAATTTTATTAGAAAAACACCAAAAAATTAAACAAAAATTAATTTGGATGTTCCGATTTTAAAGAGGAAGTTTATTATGTCAAATAGAACTAATAAAATTGTCCAAAACTATATTTAAAACGGGTTCTCTATAACAAGGAGATAAAATTACCTTTTAAAATATTAGAGTATTTAATGCTTTAAATTGGATTTATTCTTAGTGTATGACTCTATAATTAATTGGATAAATGTAAAAAAAAATTAAGAAACATTTGTAATCATATTATACTTAGTTCTATTCATTCCCACCAATACAAAAGCTAGGCATTAGCTAGAATTTAAAATAAAAATATTAATAATTTATTATTTTTTGATATAACTTAGTCTTGTGTGCAAGGTATGATTTTGGAGAAACCCGTTGTTGCATGTAGATTAAGCTATCGAAGACAACGCCCCCTTTAACAGAAAATTAATATCTTATTCATAAATATTAATAGATATGAAAATGTATTATTCTATAAATACCTGGGGTGTTACACAGTTAAATCATGTGACACAATCTAAAGCATGTCTTTTGGGGTCATGTGATGGATTCCAGGATTGGCCATCTAGGTCTCACGATGTCCTTAAAAAATATGATTTGTTCTCATTCCACGAATTATAGTTCATGTCTTTCATGACTCATGATGTCCTACAGACTATCCGAACATCGTCATGTGATATCCTTTAGACATGAATTATTGGATATGTGAAATGCCTCAGAAAAGTGAACTGTACCATGAGAGTATCATTGAACACATTAATCAGACATCCTAATACATGTCAAATAATAAATTCAAGTAATGTTGAGAATACAATCATCGCACGTCAGGAAGAAAAACTATCCATGTCAATCTGGCATCCCAGGATCTGATAACCATGTCCATCTTTAGTGTTTATGCCTTAACCAAAAGGGGAATGTCTACACATAATCTCTGACCAAAAATAACTATTATATCATTGATTCATTCCATAACTATGGAAATTAGGATTCCCCTACAATTATCGATATATATGTTAAAGTCCAAATGGATATTCCATTCCATAAGTTTTATATCTATATGATATGAAATTAATTACTTCACTTCTCATGCATCTCACACCTCACATATCAAACGAAGGATTTGGGAGTTACAATGATCATATCATTTGCACTAAAAAAATCATCATTAGTTTGAGAACACAATGGTACAGGAAGACCACAGACATGGTAAAATCCCCACAATTGAATATTCCCTAAAGGGTCTCCAATTTAGGATAATGATTATCCCACAACATCCATGACATTATACAACTAATTCAGTGGCCCTTATTTCCATATCCAACCATTTTGAAAGCTTCTCCCCATAGTGAAATAATTAACACATTCAGTCTCCAGTGAAGGTGGGTCAGGGGCACAATTACAACTTCCTTCTAGTTTAGGGGACACCGAGGATTTATATAGTCAACTGTTAACTCCAAAACCATCCCACAAGTAACCATAAATTGTGTGCTAAGGGTACCACATGACACACTACATCCTCTGATGCCCATGCATGGTCACTATGGAATACACATCAGGTGAAGAAGGATCTAGATAACTATGAGTGGGATCATACCCCCAATCACACTGACGATGTCTACTAGAAAATTTTAATAGTAATGTGTGATCATTCTCATATACCTACTCACTTAGGGCATGTTTATAGGCATATTCTATGAAAACCCTTCTTTCATTACAATCTATAACATGATTTATTACATAAAACATCACTTGATACAAAAAATAAGATCGAGAGGTTTAGTGTCTTTGGGGCTTATGATCATTACATAAAAACTTGAAACATGAAATATAACATCTTTTTTGAAAACTTCCTTTACATGACCACTACATTCCCCCGTACATAGCATTGCATGGGATAACCTGAGGACATGCATAAGAAAATGGGTGATCTATAAAGCCCAGTAAGGGAATACACATGGAATAACATGAGGAGTACAATACATGTTAGACATTAGGCATATCAATAGAGCATAAGAGAAACATGAACATAAAGGCATGATAAACCATGACAATCAGAACCTGGAAATGTGGCAACAACACTTAACATGGAATTAGCATGAGCCAAGGCTCATTGCACATGGAGCACGAGTAAACCCTCATTGAACATGAAGCACGAGTAAAACCACATTTCACATGAATTATCATGAGTAAACACTCATTGAACATGACGTATCATGATACTATACTTTACCCAATGCATTGGAGCGCTATAAGGGTGCACCCTTCTTAAACATTTCATTTCATGCATAAGTGTGCCACATGGATCATAAAACATGGATTCATAAAACATAATCATTTATTACAAGATAAAGGAATGTGGAATTAATATATGAAACTTTATAATCAATATGTAAATGTGCATAAAGGTGAATACCCTTGATGGAGAAATGGGCATGGTATTAACTACACAATGGCATTGGCATATCAAATCGGTGCAATTTCGGTAGCGTAACGACGTGAAATAAGAATTCATAAAAAAGGTTGATGAGAGAGAAAGGGGTTCCTCATAATATTTACATGTAATGGAAAGTAATGAGGTCATATAGATACATGTCCCAATAATTGTAATGAAATTTAGATTCATGATACAAAAGTATTGCTTGAATGTAAATGAGGAGAGAGAAGTTCCTTTCGGAATTTTGGCATAGTAACGGGTGTACATGGGAGGAATTTAATGAGAGATAAAGGGGGTATCCCATCATTAAAAAAAATATAGGGAAGTATGAGGGAGGTGAGAAACCATACCCCAACATTCATAATTGAAATTAAAAGGGCATACCAATATGAAGAAAATTGGACAAAAATGAGAAAGGAAGAAAAAACCCTTACTTGGAAGTGTGCTTCCAAAGGCTAGAGAGAGGCTTGTGAAAGGATTCTTGGGAGCTTGGGGCACCTTGGGAGGATTCTAGAGAGAGTAAGAAAGAGGTTGGACGAACTCCAAAGGCTTTGATTGTGGAGGAAGTGGGAACTTGGGTGGGTTTATATAGGAAAGGTGACAGAATTCTTTATTATTTACGTTTGGGACCCTTTATATTAAATTAATCCAAACCACAAACCATACCATGGTTTTTCCCATGGTTTTTGGAAAAGGGAAGAGGAAAACAATATTTTATAAGTACAAAGTCCGAACTTCTTAAAATAATAGGGTTGGTTATGTGGAGGTAAGTCACACTCTCATGGAAAGCAATTTAAAAATACAAGGTGTTTAATAAGTCTTTAAGGGTCCATTAATACTTTGAAAATTAAGTCAAACAAACCAAAAATCCCATTATTTTAATGTTAAAACATATATTGGCCGAACATAAATATTATAGTATATTATTACATCACTATTGTGTCATTATGATGTCATAAAACACATTATATATTTAATCGGTATTTAATTTTTACCCAAATATTTAACTGTCTCAGAAAATTATGAAAAATTCACCTTTGGATAATTTCGACATCCTGATTCCATAAATAACATTTATTTTATCTAAATAATTTTCTAAATATGTTAATTTTCTCTTTTAAAATAAAAACCGACATTTATCGAACATTTATGGGTTTTGACAAAAATGGATTTCAAACATTAATAAAAATTACAATTGCATTCATAAAATTATATCATAATTTATATATAATAAAAATTAATTTAATAATAATAATAATAATATTTTATTAAAATATTATTTTATTAAAAAATCCCTTAATTTAATAAAATATAATTCTTAATTAAATAATAACAAAAACACTATTTGAACTTTAAAAACTATTTACAATGTATCAATAATGAAAAGAAAGTATATTCATTATTATATAAAAAAAATAATGTACATGAACATAGTACTATTTATTTGTTACATAACCCCTTAAAAAAGCTGCATAAGACCTTAGGGTAAGGTGTGCGATGGTGACAGACTCTTGGGGTGGTTCAGATAACATTTCTTGAGTAGTAATTTCTATCATCTTCCACTTATCCCGTAGATGGTCCCGTTCGAGCTTGAAATGATGAAGCTCAGCTTGGGTTTGGTCAAGAGTGAAGCCCAAGGATTCCACCTCTTTTTCGAGCTTTGACAAATGGGCTTCGTATGGGGAAATTCTACTGGATGAGGCCATCGCTTCCTTTGTCTGAGTAAATTTGGATTTGTTATAGCCTTATATTTATACTAATCATGTGATCACTATTCAAAGACTTTATTAGCAACGTTCAAAATTATTAACATAAAACTGAAGAAGTTGACATTTTATATAAACATAAAGAGACATTTAATTAGATCAAGAGGGATTTCCATTAATGAAACTTTGGTTCATTACAATATTCCCCCCTTAAGTAATTTCACCCTCGAAATTTTCCTTTTCCCACTCTAAAACAGATGTGGGTAACTCAAATTCATCATTTCCTCCGATTCCCAAGTCGCTTCTTCAAACTTGTGGTTTCTCCACAACACCTTGACAAGGGGCATTGTCTTATTTCATAGAACCTTTTCTCTATGATCTAAGATATTCACTGGTTTCTCCTCATAAGAAAGATCATCTTCCAATTGTACCACCTCAGAAGAGAGTACATGTGAAGGGTCTGGTATGTACTTCCTTAAGAGGGATACATGAAAGACATCATGTACTTTGGCCATAGTAGGTGGAAGTGCTATTTGATAGGCCACAACCCTAACACGATCAATAATTTCAAAGGGGCCAATGTACCTTGGACTTAACTTCCCATTCTTTCCAAACCTCATGAACTTCTTCCACGGATAAATGCGTAGAAAAACCATGTTTCCAACTGTAAACTCAAGGTCTCTTCGATGATTATCTTTATAACTCTTCTGCCGACTCTGGGATACCTTGATATGCAGCTGAATTGTTTTTACCTTTTCCACCATTTCATCGACCATTTCTTGTCCAAGAAGCTTATATTCACCGACCTCATCCCAACATGCTGGTGTTCTACACCTTTTCCCATACAGGGCTTCATATGGTGCCATTTGGATGCTTGTGTGGAAACAGTAATTATAAGAGAACTCAACCAGAGGAAGATGTTGATACCATCCTCCTTTAAAGTACATTGAGCAAGCTCTCAACATATCCTCAAGTTTTTGGATAGTCTGCTCGGATTGGCCATCAGTTTGAGGATGACAGGCCATACTAACGTTCAGTTCAATATTCAAAGCATGTTGAAGACTCTTCCAAACCATAGAGTTGAATCTTGGATCTCAGTCAGACACAATAGATAGTGGTACTCCATTCAACCTTACCACTTCCCTGATATATATACATGATAGTTGATCCAATGAGAAATCCTACTGAATAACAATGAAGTGTGCAGTAATTGTAAGATGATCCACAACAACCCAGATTGCATTGTTTCCTTTGGATGTCCTTGGAAGTCCGGTGAAAAAGTCCATGGTGATGTTCTCCCATTTACATTCTGGTATGGGAAATGGTTGCATCATCCCCTTAGACTTCTTCCCATCTGCCTTCACTTGCTGACACACCTGGAACTTCGATGTATAGTCAGCGATCTCCTTCTTCATATTATCCCACAAAAAGTTTTCTCGGAGATATCGATACATCTTTGTGCTCCCTGGGTGAATAAAGAAATTTGAACTATGTGCGTCATCCAAAAGTTCCTTCTACAGCTCCAGACTTGATGGAACACATAGTCCTTTCCCAAACACCACAATTCCTTCTTCATTAACATTAAACTCCAAGGATTTTCCTTTTTTGATAGCTTCCACTTTTTCTTGAATTCCCACATCATCCTTTTGAGCATCCCTTAACCTTTCCAAAAGATATGGTTGAGCAATCATTTGTGAATGTATTGATGATGTTCCCTTCTCTATGAATCCCATGTCCATATTCATCAAGTCTAAAAAGATTGGATCCTTCTCAATTCTCATCATTGATAGAATTGCTGGATCCTTTCTACTTAGGGCATCTTCCACCTTGTTCGCTTTCCCAAGGTGGTAATGGATTGAACAGTAATAATCCTTGATGACCTCTATGCATCTTCTTTGGTTCATATTAATCTCTTTATGTGTGAATATATATTTAAGACTCTTGTAGTCAGTATATATCTCACATTTCTCTCCATAGAGATAATGCCGCCAGATTTTCAAGGCAAAGATCACCGCAGCCAACTCTAGATCATGCGTTGGATAGTGTCACTCATGGATTTTCAACTGCCTTGAGGCATAAGATATAACTTCATCATTCTGCATCAGCATACAGCTTAAGCCCTTCTTTGAAGCATCACTGAAAACAACAAAAAGTTCCCCACTTGTGGGTAAAGTGAGCACGGACACAGTGATAAGCCTCCTTTTCAACTCCTGGAATATTTTTTCACATTCATCACTCTAATAAAACTTTACTCCCTTTCGAGTTAGCTTGGTAAGAGGGTTGGAAAAACGTGAGAATTTTCTCACAAATCATCGATAATATCTAGATAACCCCAAGAAGCTATGGTTATCCGTTACTGATGTTGGCCTTGGCTATCCCTCAATTGCATCTGTTTTGGAGGGATCCACAGATATCCCATTACTTGTGATGATATTGCCCAAGAATGAGACTTCCTTCAAACAGAACTCACACTTTCTATACTTTTCAAAGAGGTTCTCCTTGTGCAAAGTCTCCAGTACAGTTCTTAAATGCTCCTCATGATCCTCCTTGGTTTAGGAGTATCTTAGAATATCATCTATAAATACAACCACAAATTTTTCTAGGTAATCTCTAAAGACTCTATTCATTAAGTCCACAAAGATTTCTGGACAATTAGTGAGTCCGAAAGGCATTACTATGAATTCATAGTGCCCATATCTTGTGCAAAAAGGAGTCTGGGGATATCTTCCTTCTTCACCCTTACTTGATTACATCCCAATCACAAGTCCACCTTGGAGAAGTATTGTGCTCCACGTAGATAATCTAACAAGTCATCAATTCTTGGGAGAGGATACTTGTTCTTTATCATGATTTTTTTAAGTTCACGATAATCGATGAAAAGCCGCATTGACCTATCCTTCTTCTTGACGAAGAGGACTGGTGCACCCCATGGTGAAGCACTTGGGCGTATAAACCCTTTATCCAGATTCTCCTGTAGTTTATTTTTTCAGCTCTTCAAGCTCTACAGCAGTAATTCTATATGGAGTCTTTGATATTGGTAAATCCCCAGGTATAAGTTCAATTGAGAATTCAACATCTCTTCTAAGAGGAAGACCAGGCAATTCCTCGGGAAACACTTCAGCGAATTCTCTCACAATTGGCATTTTTCAAGGATGGTTTCTTCCTTGGACTCAATCATCTGATCCATATACGCATGCTCATAAGGCAGTAATATCCATTCTTGAGATGATGGAGCTAAAGTAGATTCATCTTACTCCTTACACTTGTAAAGAATCGGGGGTCGATTCTCCATATGGATTGTGATTTCCCTCTCCCAACAATTTATGTTGGATCTATATAAGGAAAGCCAATCCATGCCAAGAATTGAATAAAATTACACCAGAGGGAGTATGAAGAGGTTCTTCGGGAAATTCAATCCATAGATTATAACAGGGGATGACTTATACTCATGGGATGCAATGATTTCACCATTTGCTGTAGTCACCGACATCTTCACTTCCATGATTTGTGGTGGTGCTGGGATTATTATACTAAACTTTTGACATATAAAATAATGCGTAGAACCTGAATCAAAAAGTACGTTCGCTATTCTTGAATGAATAACTAGATTACCTGTCACCACTTCATTGTTGGGGTTCACTTCGACAGAAGTGATTGAAAAAGCTCTTCCTTTCTTCCTTGGAGGTTGTTGGTTGCCTCCTAAAACCATTGAATTAGGGCACTGATTTGCAAAATGATCTGATTCATTGCATTTGTAGAATTGAACAACACGTTGAGGTTCGAACGGAGAGTTCCTCTCCTCTGTCGCAGATGCTGTTCTTTCTTGCCGATAGTTAACAGCTAGGTTCCCTTCTCTTCCACACCTGAATCATTTCCTCGTCCCCTTAAGGCAATATTCAGGGTTCTTCTTTCCACACTTTTGGCAAGTGGGGTGCTAGATCTTCTTAGAACCGTTGGATTTATCCATTGGACCCCCAGCATTGAAGTCCACCTTACACTTCTTATCCCCATGATACCCCTGTGATTCTCCGATCTCCATTTCGACCTTAAGGGCACATCGAACAATTTCCTTATAGCTGTCAAAGTCACAGATTGCTAATGCTTTCTGTAGGCTAGGCTTCAACCCACCAAATAAGTGGTCAAATTTTCATTCTAGGGTAATGACAAATATGGAAGCGTATCGTGCAAGCCTTGTGATGTTTGCCTCGTACACTCCAACAGATTCTTCATCTTTTTACTTAAGGGAAAGGAAGTCCCTTTCCATATTAAGCCGGAGGGCGCACGGAAAATATTTATCGAAAAACATCTTCCGGAAATCCTTCCATTCCAATGCCTCGATCTCCTCCTCAGGCTTCGTATTTTTGATCGACGTCCACCATTGATCATCTTCACCCTCCATATGATAAGCATCCAGGAGAACCTTCTCTTGTTCAAAACATTGAAGGATGGATAAGATATTTTCAATGGAGTTTATCCATTGTTCATCGATCGTGGGATCAGATGATCCACTAAAAGTAGGAGGCCTTTGTCTCATGAAACTCTCGATAGCAACATGTTCTTTCTTCTGGGGGTTGAACGTTCCTCTTGACCCGTATTTCTATTCAAAACTTGAGTTAGCTAAGAGAGAAGCATGGCAAAGTTCATGATTCCCACTCCCATTGGATTGGGCATCTCATTAGTACAGTCATCACACTGATCTTCACAACGGTTGTTAGCCCGAGTCCTCATATTACCGGCAATTGGCTGGAATAAAAGGAAAGTTAGGGGTAACACATAAAGTATAATCAAAGACAAAAGTTGATGACTTAAAAATAAACTTTTATTTCCTTAACTCATGAGTCTATAGGCTTCAATCTAGGATTTTCATGATCTAATTTCTAACATATATTATTAGGGGAATTTTTTTAATTCCCTTAATAAGGGTTCATACTAAGCTTGTGAATTTACCAAAGCATATCCCTCGGGAGTGTCATAACCAAGAGTGCAGCAATGCCTGTTTTCGCGCACCAGTTCCCGTTCGAGTGTAGCTCAAATCGGTGTTTTTGGATTTTACCCCTAGGATACATCTGTGCCATAGGTGCCTCTACCTGCTTGTATCCAGACAGGGATGTATTTTCTTGATAACCCACTTACTCAATAACCACCAAAACTTAGGGATGTTTTTATTGTACTTAGTATTGTATCTAAGGATTTACTAAGGTTTTATAATCCTAATCCCAAAAATAACTAAACCTATCCTCTGATACCGACTATGACAACCCTGCTTTTATTACATACTTAAACATGATTTATTACATAAAACTTCACTTGATACAACAAAGAAGATCGAGAGTTTTAGTGTATTTGGGGATTAGGATCATTAAATAAATACTTGAAACACGAAATACAACATCTTTATTGAAAACTTCCTTTACATGACCACTACATTCCCTCGTACATAACATTGCATGGGATAACCTGAGGATATGCATAAGAAAAGGGGTGAGCTATAATGCCCAGTAAGGGAATACACATAGAATAATATGAGGAGTATAACACATGTTAGAAATTAGGAATATCAATAGATAATAAGAGAAACATAAACATAAAGGCATGATAAAGAATGATAATCATAACATGGAAATGTGGAAACAACACTTAACATGGAATTAGCATGAGCTAAGGCTCATTGCACATAGAGCATGAGTAAACCCTTATTACACATGAAGCACGAGTAAAACCTCATTGCAATTATATTAGCATGAGTCAACACTCATTGCACATGATGTATCATGATACTATACTTTACCCAATGCATTGGAGCGCTATAAGGGCGCACCCTTCTCAAAACATTTCATTTCATGCATAAGTGTGCCACATGGATCATAAAACATGGATTCATAAAACATAAATATTTATTCTACAATAAATGGAATGTGGAATTAATACATGAAACTTTATAATCAAAAAGTAAATGTATATAAAGGTGAATACCCTTGATGGAGAAATGGGCATGGTATTCACTACACAATGGAATTGGTTTAGGAAATCGGTGCAATTTCGGCAGCGTAATGGTGTGACATAAGAATTCATAAAAATGGATGATGAGAAAGAAAGGGGTTCCTCATCATATTTACATGTAATGGACAGTAAGGAGGTCATATAGATACATGTCCCAATAATTTTAATGGAATTTAGATTCATGATACCAAAGTATTGCTTGAATGTAAATTAGGAGAGAGAAGTTCTTTCGGAATTTCGGCATAGTAACGGGTGTACATGGGAGGAATTTAATGAGAGGGAAAGGGGTATCCCATCATTAAAACATATAGAGGGATGTATGAGGGAGGTGAGAAACCATACCCCAACATTCATAATTGAAATTAAAAGGGCATAACAATATGAAGAAAATTGGACAAAAATGAGAAAGGAAGAAAAAACCCTTACTTGGAAGTGTGCTTCCAAAGGATAGAGAGAGGCTTTTGAAAGGCTTATTGGGAGCTTGGGGAACCTTGGGAGGATTCTAGAGAGAGTAGGGCCGAGGTTGGATGAACTCCAAAGGCTTTGAGTGAGGAGGATGTGGGAGCTTGAGTGGGTTTATATAAGAAAGGTGAGGGAATTCTTTATTATTTAGGTTTGGGACCCCTTATATTAAATTAATCCAAAAAACAAACCATCCCATGGTTTTTGACCATAGTTTTTGGAAAAGGGAAGAGGAAAAAAATATTTTATAATTACAAAGTCTGAACTTCTTAAAATAATAGGGTTGCTTATGTGGAGGTGAGTCACACTCCCATGGAAAACAATTTAAAAAGACAAGGTGTTTAATAAGTCTTGAAGGGTCCATTAATGCTTTGAAAAGTAAGTAAAACAAACCAAAAATCACATTATTTTAATGTTAAAACATATATTGGCCGAACGTAAAGATTATAGTATTTTATTACATCACTATTGGGTCATTATGATGTCAGAAAACACATTATATATTTAAACGGTATTTAATTTTTACCCAAAAATTAGACTGTCTCAGAAAATTATGAAAAATTCACCATTGGATAATTTAGACGTCCTGATTCCAGAAATAACATTTATTTTATCTAAATAATTTTCTAAATATGTTAATTTTCTCTTTTAAAATAAAAACCGACATTTATCGAAAATTCACGGGTTTTCTCAAAAATGGCTTTCAAACCATAATAAAAATTACAATTGCATTCATAAAATTATATGATCATTTATATATAATAAAAATTAATTTAATAATAACATTAATAATATTTTACTAAAATATTATTTAATTCAGAAACCCCTTAATTTAATAAAATATAATTCTTAATTAAATAATAACTAAAAACACTATTTGTACTTTAAAAACTATTTACAATGTATCAATAATGACAAGAAAGTATATTCATTATTATATACAAAAAAATAATGTACATGAACATAGTACTATTTATTTGTTACATAACCCCTTAAAACAGCCGCATAAGATCAAAGGGTAAGGTGTGCAATGGTGGCAGACTCTTGGGGTGTTTCGGATAACATTGCTCGAGTGGTAATTTCTTTCAACTTCCACTTATCCCGTAGATGGTCTTGTTTGAGCTTGACATGATGAATCTCAGCTTGGGCTTGGTCAAGAGCGAAGCCCAAGGATGCCACCCCTTTTCCGTGCTCCGAAAAATGGGCTTCGTATGGGGCAATTCTACTGGATGAGGCCATTGTTTCCTTTGTCTGAGTAAATTAGGATTTGTTAAAGCCCTATATTTATACTAATCATTTGATCACTGTTCAACGACTATATTAGAAACGGTCAAAACTATTAACATAAATCCAAAGAAGTTGACATTTTATATAAAAATAAAGAGAAATTTAATTAGATAAAAAGGGATTTCTATTAATGAAACTTTGGGTCATTACATATTCATCCACAGGCTTAGGGGAGACAAAAATCCCTACACGAGTGCATGAATATCATCAATACATTTCTATGCAATAGGGAAGATAATAGTGGGATCATTCCCCAAATTTAAAAAATTATATCTTCTAGTATATAAAAAAGAAAAAATTTGATGTCTTATTTCACTACACACACATTTCAAAAATTCTATTTCTTCATAGAAACAGTAGAAGAACTCCACTAGAATATTTCATAAATAATATATATATAAGTTTAATGGAGTATTCTTATACCTATATATAGGGTAGCGCAACACTATGATCATTATGATCAAGTGGTTTCCCTAGAAAAAGAGAACATTTTTTCTCTCATCCCAGAGGATTATCATCATATTTCAGTAAATGATGATGTGTCAGACTAGGATTATATTCGCATACCAACCTGGGATCACTAGGTGAGAGTGGCACATTCCATGGGATAGAGGCACAAGCCCATTAAAAAAGTGTTTTGTCATATCCCAATGTCCTGGTTTTAGGTTCATGTCCTCATCCTAGAAGGGTCATAGTATCTTAGATGGGTACATGACTTAGTATAGGATCATATTCCATTCGAAGAAGACCAGTGAAAAACTCCAAAGGCACAATATCAATGTTATATACCCATTTTAATAGAGTATGAACTTGTGATAATGCCACATACCTTGGAAAATGATCATATGTTTATCATTGAATCTTCCTGGCATATTCCAATTGATCATGTAATATTGGCACATAATCCTACTTACAGAAATGAATGATTGAACCAGCATCCTTCTAAGGAAATAAATAAAAAGGCACATATCCCTTCTCCCATTCTAGAGGTTTGTTGGAATATTTCAATGGGAATTAATTTTCATACTAGTATCATTTTCTTATTCCAACTAGGGATGACCAAATGATTTTAGAACATTCCTCTGGTAAAGTTCATATTCTTACCAAAAAATACCAGTGGCATATTCCAAAGTCTTAGGATCAGGCCCATACTCTTGTTCTAATCGAGCCTCACCATGTGTGAATGTAATATGCCTCAAGAAAGTCTCATATTACTATCAATAATGAAGAATGTAATAGGAATATTCTAGAAAATTACATTAGTGGGTTCATAATCCTACTGCACTAGATGATTATAAAAAAGTTCTGGAAAGCTTCATATAGGATTCCAATATCGATGTGCAATTCCAAAAGGTAGGTTGGCATATTAATACCACGATAGAGAAAAAGTACCAAATTAAAAACCTTCTAAATTCCAGTGTCCTTGATACCATTCAAGAAACATTATCAACAACCTAAGGGTCCTTCAACTATTTATATTTACCAGAATATGATCATTTCATTGATACACTTCCTCATGGTTATGTGTAGATGGATCTTGTCATCCCTAGCCCTAATAACCACTGTAGTCAAACTCACCAGAGTGATATCCCCTATGGACAAGGATATATTATCCTTTCCTAGATACCTATATATATACATATTCCCACACTCATACTCCTTCATATAGAGAGGTTCCGAAAACATAGGGGTCGACCACATATAGTTCCCTATCAACTTCAAGCAGCACTCTACTCCACTCTAGAGAACATGTGACCCCATGATGCATTATATATGGTCTGACTATATGGAGGTGTTTATGTGTGATGAAAAAGAGACCAACATTGATATATGGATAGATTTATCCATAATCAACCACCCCTCCATGATATGGCCCCTTGGTCATTTGTCTATGATGTCCCATATGCGTTAGAAATTGAGTTCATTCCTTATATATGCCAAAATATATGAACTACACATCAATGACTGAAGGATAGACATACCTCTTATCTAGGTTATGAGTATCACCTTTCTCACATAAATACACTCTATTTTTAGTTGGATATAACCTCAAATTCTAGTGGCCTATAACCTAGGAGTGGAATAGAATTACCAAAACATATGTAGTGTTTTTCATCACATCACCACATTCCTATCTTGAATAATTTCCTTAGCATCTCTAGATGTGAATATATAATAATTGAATAAATATGAGGAATTTCACTTCACTATATCCCTAGAATAGAAGATCCCTTCATATATGGAATATATTCATGTCATAGTCTTTTCAGAAATCAGAGGACTGGGTAATGCATGATCTAGTTGGTCACCAAAGCAGAATTCACCCACTTCAACAATGCCCAGACATCTTGAATAGAGTAATATGATTGTAAACAAGACATTACACTGGGACCCTAAAATTAGTGTGATTTAATTTTATTTAATGATGAATATTTTTTGACAAACCGAATATCATCCCATAAAGAGTGATTTCCATTATCAGATCCCGTATCACCCGCTCCAACATGATCAAGGTTATGCTACATCAAATTGGTTATAGTGGTAGCTTCCATAATAGATATCCAGGATAAAAATAAACCCACCGATTTTGGGGAATATCTCCCACCACCCCAACACTTATATCACAAATTCCAAAAAGGATTCTAGACATATCCTTGATATCTGCAAACAAACCCCAACCTACAGAGATGTGTAAATTTATATCTCAATCAACATAACCAAGTTCATCATCCCCTGAAATATTTCTAAAAAAATAAATAATTATTCTAGATCAACCCCATCCTACTAGGTAGGGGCATTCATATATCGATGGATATCATAGGAGTAATCAAATACCCAACTGGAATCATTTTATCCTCAATAACATGATCAGTGAATTCCAATTGTGTCCCTGAATAATCCCACAATCTTCATTGCTAGTGGAATTTTCATTATCATCATCCTCATAGGGAGAATTAGTATTCTACAGGTTGGGAAGTAAACATCGATAGTTTAAATCATATATTTACCTCCATACACAAGACAAAACTATAATACTTGTGGACTGTTCAATAATCATGATCACAAACTCCCTCAAGGTTATTACTAAATTTCATGGATATGAGTAACGTATGGTAAAGGTGATCAGACCCCACTATTGTCATAATCCAATAAGTCAAAATATTTATAGGGTTTCAAATAACAATTATGATGATGGTGGTATAGAATCATCCTTTTGTGTTGAATATAATTGGATAACCACCATTTCTTAGTATGCCTATGTGAATGGAATCACTATCATCCTACCATACATTATGGATCATGATGATTATAAATATGGCTATAACCTGGGAAAACTTCCATGAGAGGATCGTTATCTTGATTCAGTAATTGAGGATTCATGTACCTATAATGAGAGGAAGCTATGAAACATGTCACTCCCGAATATCGAGTTTTCACCACTATGATAGATCACATCCAAATAAAAGGGAAAATTAATGGATACATTCAAATCACATCCACGATTAATTTATGTTACTTCCATTATGTATATTTTTCACAATACAAGAATGAAATATGAATTCATAAAAAATATAATGAGGAGCTACTCTTGGGAAATAATATTGTTCACTATCATCTTCAGGCTAGGTGAAATACTCCTCCTCCCATACATATGAAAAAATCTATTCTACTTGAATGAGAAGCATATGAGTGTCCGACTAGATATTAATCCATTCAACCAATCTATATAAATGATGAAGTACAACATGATCATCACTTCCCTCCCTTATGATGATGACCTCTACCTCAATAGGGAAATAATTTTGACTGAGAGAAAATCATGAATTAGGAGGAGGCAAAGGTAGAACCACCTCATTGACATCCACCTTCTCTCTATAGATGCGATGTGGCCTAGAAAATAGTACCCCCGAATATAATTAATGTCATGTAGTCCCAGACTACTCAAATTGAATCCATTGAGGACAATACACAACTATACATCCTGAGAAGAGTCCATGCCTTGAATGGGTGGATGAATATTTCCCCTTCCCAATTTATTAAATCCAACCTTCTCCACTTTTGATTGTGTAGTAGACCCTAAACAACATCTCAAAAACATAATATCCTGATGTGTGAAAATTATGGGTCGTTAAGATCAATTTGAGTAAAAAAATATGACATGTTTTGTACAAAATCTAATAGGTATATCCTTCATTTTGTACAAATGTCTTCTAGTATGATCTGTTGAAGTATAGGAAGAACTTTTTTTTAATTACTTTATCAGTTCATCTCAATGTGTAAGAAAATAATAATCATTGATCTGAAAAACTAAAAACAATGAGAAAATTAGAATCTTTCTAACTTTATATCCTCCTAGAGAAATTTACCATATTCACATAACATCCATCAATATCAAGATGAACATCTATAACTCTATTCTGAAAATTCTAGAGAGGATTTGAATACAACACTTATACCAATGATATATCCAAGTGGGTTATAGGTGTTCACAAAAATGAAACAACATCATGAGGACCACCTTGAGTGAAAATGATATAAATATCTACTCATGAACTCAACATATAGAAAAATTATAATCATAGAAGAAGTTGAAGTTGTCACACTAATGATGAAAATAGTGACCATCCATTCACATTATAACATCCAAAACAACATTGTACCTCATTTAGAGTGGTGAAAACCCCATAATCACTCACTTCCATAAAAATAGAGAAATATTAGTTATCCAGGATATCCAGATCAACTAAATAAAGAATAAGAAATATGAATTTATCAAGTCCCCAGTTATTTCTTCAGATCCATGTAAAATAACCTTCTCAAGATACCACAACTGAGGAATCCATATGAGGTCATCCTCACTAACCATACCGACTAATTACAACTCCATAGAAGGACAGGTCATGATATACATGAATTTTTATTCTTCAAATATTTCATTCATATAATGTTCATGTATATGTATGTGGTGTTATATAACACCTTACAATAGGTTTTTTTGCATAACCATTTCATAGTTAAAATAAGAGGATTATTGGAAGAATGATCTAGAAAGGTAATTTTAGAAGTTAAACAATTGGAGAACCTAAAAAAATAGATGACTGGTCTCATGACACCTTGAGAGGATATAGGAGTGGACCCACTATAGCTACATAAAATAGGAAGGATTCATTAGATATTTATCCAAAATGTGGGATAAACCATTGGATGCTTTATCAAATAGAAATGGCAGAGTCAAATTATTCTCCAATGAAAGCTCCAAATCTTTCATATTTCTTCCATGAAACATACAAAGCATGGACAATAGCTCACCAAATGAAACCCCCATCCGACAAAGACCTCCTCTATAGTTCTGTCAATGTGATGAAAGTGGTATAACTCTTCTCTAATAATGAATATACTTTATAATTTTAGTTCTTTATACATAATCAGAGAATGGGAAGACGCATGTGTACGAATCATGTATTCATGGGAAATTATGAGCATGTTCGAACCAAATAATTTCGACATGTCCCCATATAGGTCATATATGAAGCTGAGATTAGTTCAAAAGGGATCAAATGGGAAAAAAAGGTATGGAGATATCCCAAAACCCTACCGCAGTTCTCCACACCTAGTTTCCTTGCATGACCACCTAGAGGGGTTCAATTATCTGATCAGCCTAGTAAACATGGAAGGTAGACACAACTCATACAACTAGAAAAAGTTTCTCCCAAGATATCTACATAAGTATAAGGATTGTATGCATATAATGACTTTATTCCAGAGACACATATTAAAGAGAAATTCCACCTTTGGAGGTGATGAGATCTAGGAAAAAATATGAAATTTTGAAACAATAATATGTTTTCCCATCCACGAAATCAGTATTAGATGTTCTACATCATTCAAAAGAATTTAGAGAGGAACTCATTAGTTACCTCCAATGAACAAAGAAATTTGAGATTGTTTTCACTGGAGATAAAGATTATAGAATGGAGACCATGTTAGTAAAACTCAATGTGGCCATCTCATTCATAGACTATTACCAAGAGTTTTTCATTCCATGACAAATCAAAACCCTATATGTTATTTGAATACTTGATAATGTCAACATCATAAGGTATCATATTTACTGTGGATTTTAGATCAATATCATCAAAATTTAATCCCCATGATGTTTGGGATATAGAGAGAAGTATATTCCACCACAAACCTAGTCATTAAAGGGTTTTATAAGCATAAGAAAATACCTCTCAAGAAGATAAAAAAAAAGTAGTTTGGGACCCTTTCATCTTAGACTGAGTTTATGGTTATCTAGAAAGACACCTCATACAATGTCTTGCTCGGAAGGCCCTAACTCCATATCAAAATGGATATACAACTAAAATTCCATCAATGTATAAAATATCCCATCGATGGAAAGGTAGAAAAATACATGCTGATAGTACCCCCTTAGAGGCTCCCAGAGCCACATATTCTGAATAAGGTTTCTATAAAATGGGAGGAACAAAACTAATGGAAGATGATGATATATAGATTAAGTCTCTTAATGGACTGGGGAATACCAATAAAAATTCTTGGAGTATGCTTCAAAATGAAAATGTGCTCCCAGTAAATCTAGTTGAGTTAATAGACCTAATCCCAAAGGTCCAAGCCAATTATTCCCCCAATGACAGTGCAAGAGACAGTAAACATTGACATGTATACACAATGACTCAGAAAATAGTGGATTATAATGTCTCTTCTCATGGACTATATAACTATTTTAGTGACTGAGAATGACCCAGATTTCCATCGTCATATGAAACTGTGTCCACAAACTCATAAGTTGATTAAAAATTTTTTTCTTAAGAATCATCCTCATACATTTGAAAAAAGGTGTCTCCATCAATATTGTGGAGCTCCAATAAAAAAATTTCAATATAAGAAGACCTACGACCTACATTGATTAGGGAAACAATGCCCCTCAAACAAAAAGAGATTCATATTTCATTTATAAATAAGAACCAATACATGTTCTCTTGGAACTATATAGTAAACCCCATAATGAATCTTGAAGTGTCTATGCACCATATCAACCTACCCTATGAGCATATAGGCTTTATGAAACAATCCAAGAGGATGTTCTCCTCTCATGTCACCATTGTATAGGTGGCATTTTGAAAATTTATCAAATCCAACATTTCAAAAAAAGTTAAATGCCCAAGATTACTTTCACCATCATCACTTCCATGAAATAAATGTGTAGACTACTGTCTTTATAAATTTTAGAGACCATAATCATCACAAACTAAAAAATTATTTCCTATTTCCTATCATAGAGATTTTGATCGACGAAACTACTTGCTTCCAATCCCTTTTCATCATGGATTTTTATTCAGTTTATAATAAAATAAATATGTCACCTAAAGATGATAAAGACACTACCTTCAGAGAATTGCAATGGATCATTTGTTATTAGGTCATGCCTTTTGGATTAATGAACACTAGAAATACTTATCCTCATTCCTTGAATCATATATTTAAGTCATTCATGGGGAGGATACTCGATGATTATATCACTGAACTAGTTTTCAATTTCTAACTATGATGTAATCACTTCAAATATCATAAAATAATCTACATCATGTTGATACAATATATTTTTATTATGAATCCACTAAAATTTACTTTTGGGTTTACATTATAGATGTTCATTGGATTTGTGGTATGCCACCATGGAATCATGGTCGACATAGAGAATACTATATCTACTTTACTAAATACAACCCTAGATATATAAATGAACTGAGGGGGTTCCAAGATCACCTTGTAGTTATTGGTCATTTCATAGCCAACATTGTCAAAAATTTCTTTCCCTTCATTGGGCCAATGAAAAAGTGAATCACCAATGAATGGGATGATGCCATTCAATGAGACATTGAAAGTATCTAGTAGTATTTACTACACCTATTGATTTAGATTCTTCGGGTGGAAGGGAGGCCACACATATTATATGAGGCCTCCATACACCACTCACTGGGTGACCTCCTCTCATTGATAAATGATGTTGGGTGTGAGAATAGTCTCAACTAAATCAGCTGAAAAATTATAGAAACTAGTACACAATAATATGATGTTGATATGAACTTCCATGCACTCATATTTGTAGTGAAAATTCTTAGGCATTACATGTATCACCACGAAGTACATTTGGTCTCTTATGTTGATTAGTGAAAGTAAATCATTTTCTTCCCTATGATAAATGGTTGTTTTTCCTGATGTTACATCATTCAATATTAATAAAATATTCATTTCACATGATAAAAATCAGTGAAAGGTAAATCCCAAAATAATTTAATCAAAGAAAATCCTACCACAGAGAATCCACTTGTGGACATTGATCTTACAGATGATGAGGTCATATATAACCATTACACATCCCAGACATGGGAGAAATATTTTGATATGGGATACTAAATCTCCATTTAAAAAATGATGAAAAACCAAAATATCAATTTCAATGGATTGAGCATTATTTTTGTCTCTCCTTAGTTTTTTAAATAATATTTTTCCCTATCTAAGGGCTTCACAAATAATGAGGCTCAATACTAGTACCTTATTGTTGGGTAGGAACTATGCCGGTAGTTAAAAATTGTATATTTAATAATCATATGGGAGTAAAAACTAGAGATAATGTAGATCAATGGTGAGTATTCCATCATAAAGGAAGAATAACACCCTCTCACAGGGTACGTCAGGGGAATAATGGAATAGTTCCCTTTATATACCATATTTCATCATGTTACCTGATCCTAGAATGCTCATGCTAACTCATTTTCTAATGAAACCACATTCATGAATAACCCTGATCAGGAGGAAATAATCTTTTGTATCATACAATGAATATTGTTTTCTTCAATCATCATAGGAAATATAGAAGAAATCAATCAGGTCAAACCCACTAGCAATCGTGAAGAATAGGTTTCCACCCATTTATGGATGGATCCCTTAATTTAATATATTAGAAATGGGACTCTCTTGATAGGCTGAGCTAGAAGGGTATGGGTTCATCATCGTGCTGTGAATATTACCCTATGGGATGATCCAAATGAAAAATAATCACTTAATAAATGATTAAATCATGGAATAATCTTCAGATTCATAGTAGAAATAGAGATTCAAGATATTAGGGAATAATTCAATGTAGGATCTTCTGGAACTGATCTGTTTGGTAATAGGATCTCTTACCAAATCAAGAGGCTATTTCAATATAGGAAAACCATGACACATGACTATGTGGAATTCACCATAAAATGTCATGCATGACAGATCCATGATACCTTCATCCATAAACCCATAGAATTAATACATATAGATAAATATTTATGTCCATTTTCATTATAGGGAATGGATATTGTGGGTTCATATCCCCCTTCCACAGCTAAGCAGTTCATATACATCCTTACTGATACAAAATTCAATTATAAATTTATTGAGGAATTATCCCTCAAAGAGGATGTGATGAAGAATATCATAAACTTCATAATGTCTTATATCATCAGTAGCTATGGAGTTCCTATTAGGTTATTAATGGAAAAAACACCAAATTCTATTCAACAGAGTTGATGAAACTATACAAGGAGTATAACATTTATTCCAATTACATATTTCAGAATCATGTAGTAAAATATGGATAAATAGATTCATTCAATAGGAATATATCAAATATACTCAAGAAGTTGTTGAAAAATGATTATAATTCCATGTAATATAAGAACATCCATGATTTATGGGACTATTGTACAAATACACATACTCCGACACAAGAAACACCATACCTTTTGGTGTACAAGACCCAAGAGAGTTTACCCAAAAAATCCAAGCATCCTTATTTCTAAATATATAGTTTTGGATAGCTCTTAGATGATGATAAATCACAAAAGAAGTTGCATGAATTTTCATAATTGATGATAATAGGTTGTGTACATTGTACAACCTTGATGTCCATATGAATTTAATTTCATGGGAATTTAATAAAATATTTCTCAGATGTTCATTTGTAGAAGGGGAATTGATTTTAGCTATCATAACCCCAATGATAATAGGATTGAATCCACTGAAGTTGAAACCCAAATGGTAAGGACCTTACACCACATCCATAGACTATCAAAATGGGGAATAATCATGGGCCACCATTGATGGGGATCATGTAAAACCCCAACTAATGTGATATTTATTAGGAAATAATTTGTATAATTTTAATCAAATAATTCTCATACTGAACACATGGAATTTAACGTTATGAATATTTTCCTAACCCTATGATGATAAAATTTATAGAGTCATCTTGACCACATGAGATTAAACTATATAGTGTCATACTTACCACATGATGTTAAATAGTATGTATTCTTCCTTACCTCATGATGTTAAACTATTCTAAGTAATATAAACCATGTGATTTTAAGCTATAGAGAGTCATCCTAACCACATGGCGTTAAATTTTATAGAGTAATCTTGACCACAAGATGTTAATCTATATGAAGTCATCATGGAAAAACAATGTTAAATATTAGGGAGTTATCCTGACCACATGGCATTAAACTATATGTATTCATCCTGACTACATGACGTTAAATTGTATGGAGTAATCTTGACCTCCTGATGTTAAAATGTGTGGATTCATCTCGGAAGGAAGAGTTTAAACTAAATGGTGTCTCTCATGCTAGTGGGGGGACACTAAACTGAACAACATTATAGGTCATATCAGAATGAATTTAAACTACATGGTATCTCAAGTCATAGAAATATGACTATAAACAACATATTGATCCTCTTCCTTACCGCAATATCTGAAATTTATCTTTTGATGTCCTTTCCACGTGGCATTATATTATATATTTTTTGTTGAACTACATATGTCTTGATTTTCATTTTGATGAGATATATAAGAAACATTAATCCTACATCTTGGTCTATCAACTACATGATAAAAAATTAACCAATTCTATCCTTGATCACTTATAAATGTTGAAATTAACCCTTTCCAATCATTATTTCCCACACATAGCATATCTCACATACGCTTTGGGATTTTAGTGATGGATTCTCAGAAGAAAAACTAGGAATAAAAAGTATATTATGGGCTCATCATTATCCGGAATTAAAGACAAACAAAGGAATACAATTATTTCTCATCGAATGATACTAAAACATCATAGTTTATTTCCCTTTTAGAATATGTAAATGTATATTCCAATAGTCGTTTCCTGAGAGGAATTTTTTTTGGCGTTCGTACCCTACCCCTTATCAATTCAAGAACTATGTGTCACTTGATTCCTATCATCCCATGACACACATCAATCCTTGGATCTTCAATCCTTTGTCCAATAGAAAAAATTACAAATCCCTACCTTTTGGTTATTTATGCATAGGAAGCCACTTCTTGGTGAACTTCCTATGGACTGATGCGTATTACTACATGATACATAGTGACACCTAGATTCGTATCCATGCGTCCAGCCAAAATAAACCTTTTCAAATTCAAAAGTGAATGTCGTAATTATATGATGTTAAAATTCACATTCCGTTAAGAACAATGTGTGGATTGATTCCTATCATCAAATGATACGTAGTGATGCTCAGATGTCTAATACTAGAACTAGCTGCAACTATAAATGCCATAAATTACAATATCTATGAATAGGCTATAACAGAGTAGAGTTTTTCCCATTTATAAACTATGTGTTACTTGGTTACAATTATCACACAATACATAGAGGTTCCCAGATACAAAATCATAGGTCCATTTATAATAATAAAAAACATAAATGTGACCCAACCCTATAGGTTCCAAGACAAACAAGCTCAATTTTCCTACATATGAGCCAGATCTTCATACAACTTTCCTGTGAAAACAATATACCATGCACGGTTGTTCATATCAGATACCATGTCCTTACTGCATGATGATTAACTATAATAAAATATCATAGATTCATTACATTAAAACTAAACAATTAAAATAAATTAATATTTGAAAATAAATTCGCTAGAAATCATCCTTACTGCATGATGTTAAACTACAAAAAGACAAATATGTCTCTACTTCATAATGATAAACATTGCACAACATCAACCATTTTTCATTCCTAATCAAAGGACCACATGAACCTTATACTTTTTAGATAGTGTTTGGGGTTCTTCCAGCATATTTTAATAACCTCAATCCATAAATAAAACATTATATCTTGAGTTTCTAAGGATGATACAAATCTTACATTCCCCTTAGAAAAGGAAAATTGGCTTTAAATGAACCTTTGTTTGACTATATATGAATTATTGTGGATCTAGTATATGTTCCAATGGTCTTCAACCAAAGGGGTCACCCTATAAAAATGGATTTCCACTCTTTATGTTCCCTGAAAACACTATAGATAAACTCTATACCATCATGTGTTCTAGGCCATCCTTAGTATGATTGTCTCATATCATTTCTCATGATCAGAGTACCATGACCCATGATTTACAATATTTCAATATCATTTTCTCTGGTTTCTATTAGAGCACTCCTTTCCTTGGGTATCCTAACTTATGTCTTGTGTATCACCCACCATAATAAGTCCTTTTGTTTCATGACATTAAACTACCTCTTCATTGGAAAAAGCTCCATGACCTTAAACTCTAGTCTATATTGGTCCAGATTGTAAAAACCTAAACTAATAGTGAATGATACAAAATATGTCTCAGGTTCAAAATCAATGAAGGGTTCCATAAAAAAATTAAGGTCTTCTCTCAAGAAACACTTCACCTATAGATTCTAGTCAAAAATTAGATCTCAAATAAACAAGGAACAATATTAATAGGGTCTTCATTGTAACCCTACTAAAAGATAATCTATTCTTGATTGAACCACTAGTTAAGGGAAATGTTAGAGTAATGAATTTTCACAAACTCTAACTATGATAATGTGTTCTATATGAATGAAATAACTTTTAGGGTTCTAGAACCCATAATGGATATAAAACATTCTTCAAATCACACATCATGGTATGAGCATGTTGGATCACTTTAAATCATCTATAGCCCTTAGAAAAGGATCTCCATCATCAAGGGAACCTTCTAGATACTATTCCTGTATGAATATAGATCATGCATATACAACTATGGTCTTTAACCAAATACATTACTCTATAAAAGGGTTTTTTATCCTTGTGAGCCTTGACATCACTACAGTAGCACATTTCACCTCAGTGTGTTTTGGGTTATTCCTGGAATTATTTTCCCATATCATCCTCCAAACACAAACAGTTTGGATGATGATTTACAATATCTATACCAAACAATCCAAGAAGTTTCCACATCATCAATGTCACTTCACCATGTTTTTTACCCATTATCACGTCTAGAATGCAACACACCATTATAGAAACATTGATGGCCCACACCTCATGTTTTTAAACCAAGTGTAATAGAGATCGAGCTTTATAATTAAATTCTGAACATCCCTAGGGTTCCAAAAAACTACTTGGACGACATTACTCCTTACCCAACGACATCATATAGTTTTTTTTATTATTCATGGATCTCTTAAAAATTTCATAATGGAGTGTAGATCATATTTTCATTTCCATTATTTCAATACATAAATCCTTATACCTAACAACTACATGCATCTACACCATGCAACAAATGAGATTCAATCCACATGATTATAGGAAACATTGTGGTAGAATGTGTCACATCAGGGTGATACAAGTCATCCTCAAAATGTTTTTCCCATCCCATATTCACAAACACAACCTTTTGGGTTATAACTAACATAATCCATATTTTAACTATACATGTGGTCATATGGTCCTTATAATTTCTCCCAAAATCAGTATTCCTTTGATAAATCTTCCATAAACCTTGGAACATAGTGGAGACACCATTTCATGACCATGATATCACCATATAAGGGATTCAACCTACCAACTAAAGGCCTCTTATCCTTACAAGATAAGAGATCTGTTGCACGTGAGCCTCAGAAACACCATGGAAGAAATCAATACCGCAGAGTTTTTTGAGTCATTTCAAAAATCTATGCACCATATTCTATGATCATTGACCAGATCAAAGCTAGAAGACCCTAAAATAAAGGGATATATATTATGATCTAAAATAAGCTAACATACAATGATAGAAGTTCCAAGCCAAAAGACCCAAAAATATAGTAATTGAAGGTCTGAGCTAAAATACCCTAAACTTCATTTCTAAAATGTTTGATCTAAAAGGAACTAAAATAAATTACTTGAAAGTATGAGATAAGGGACCCTAAAATAATTTGACAGAAGTTCTGAGAAAAAAGTTCATAATCTAAGGTGGGAAAATGATGGATCTAAATGACCCTGAACTAAAGTGATAGAATGTATGATCTAAATGAACATAAACTAAATCAACAAAGAGTTACAGCAAAAGGACCCTAAACTAAAGTACCACAACAATTTATTCAACAAGAATTGAAATTATTATGAGACCCGACATTTGGCCTTGGAAAAATTATAATATGCTCACAAGGCCTTTTGTATTCAAAAAAATATACATTTCTCACCTGATGGGACATATATTCCACTCAATTATCTATTTGTGAAATTTGTAATCTTAAGCTAACTGGAGAGGGCCTGTTTGAAAATAATATCATGTTAGTGGGAATTCATGAGAACTTTTTGAAAAGAGTGTTAAAAAAATAACATTAAAATTTCAAAACCTTAACATTTACATGATATTATAAAAATGATAGGTGTAGGAAGAGATTCATATGACATCAGATCAGTGAAAATTGATGAAAATTATGAATGAATATAAATGTGAAACCAATATATAAATTTCAGTAGATCTACAAACTCATAGTATAAAAGAGAAGAAATCACCACATAATGGAACCTATATGATGAATATATGGGAAAAAAAGTTTTAAAATTTTCAACTCCAACACAACATGTTCTTAGAATAATCTCTGAACTGTTTGAGCCTCTACACCAAGGTAACATATCAGAATAACTAGTAAACAATGATGGTTCCCACTTATAACTCATTATAAATCATTTTTTCTTGAAATGGATTCATGAATGGATTTATCCTCCATTTCATGGATCCATGATACTCCGATACAGTCTTCCATAATATCATACGTGGATGTTGAATCTGGGACAATTCTGCATGATGACTCTTGATTTTAGACTGAAGACTATTTGGTTTAACATTCCTAACATTTACTACATCCTAATGAGAATACTCCCCCACTACACATAGGGAAGAATAATTTACAGACTCATCCTAGTTTTGCTTCACTGAATAGGAGACCTTAGTGGGTACAAACTAAATTTTAGGGCCCTCTTCTATATCCTCACAATGATCTCCTCCTTCACCAAATATTGATGGGTGTAATAGTCAAATCCCTCATAACCCATGGTGGAAAACATAAAATTAAGGTCATCCAATCAGTACATGAGATCGTTGAATGGGGTTTAGGACACTATATTCATATTCTCCCTCCACATTTGTCACATAATTGACTGACAATGTTATGAAGACCTAGGGAATCATAATAGGTTCATCATGGAGATAATATTATATTTTTAGACCATATCTCCAAAGGAATGATTCATGGTCACAATAAATTTTTACGTGGTAATAATTTCATCCTATACATTTGTAAATATAATTGGAGGAACCCCCATGTGAGCGAAGAAAATTGCATCCAAACATTAAGGTGAATACACTACAAAAAGGGGATCAAGAGTTCATTAGTTGATATGACCAAATCAATAAAAGTATATGATCTTGATGATGTAATCTAAATTTTCAAAACTAGCTTCAATTAATGATAACATGTTAGAGGAATTGATACTTATGTTAGTATCCAATAAAGTCATGTCCACCCACACTTGATCAAATTGAGTGAACATTGTAATGTCTACAGTAGACATAAAGAATGATTGATTCAGTACCTCAACTATCTCTACTTATTGATGGGTCGGGCCTGATAGTGAAGGGTCTTCTAGAGAAACAAATTCATATATGCATACTCAGATGTGGATACATTCTCTTCCAAGGGATCATAGTGGGAACTAATGAAATTTTTTGAAATAAAAATGTTTTTCCTGAATAATCCAATATAATAGAAGAGTGAAATACCACACTAACATGATGATTCTAGAAGATAATTCCCTAACAATAAAGGGAACTTCCTCTTCCTATTCCCATCCAAGGAAGTCCTTCTAGAAGGTGATGAAGCCAATTTCATTTCTCCATAAGCACCAGTCACTACCCTCATTTAGGCATGTTGACCCAGGGACCCATTATATTTAGTCCCCTATCAATGTCAAATTTATCTACCATAGTTGTATCATGGATATAATACTAATGGGATAACATGACTGGATGATCATATATAGTCTCCCATAACATTTGAAAAAACACAATGGTCATTATTATGGTCTCAATGAATCCACAACCCTTTCAAGAAAGAAATAAATTTAACGTTATCAATTCTTATATAACGGGATTACACTATTAAATCATAAAAAAATAAAATCATTCCTAAAAAAACCATTTTATTGACCTATAGTGAATAAATTATACAACCCATCACACATTTTAAATAAACTTCAGGGTCTTGTAAGAATTCCCTAACCTCCTTAGGATGGTATCTGTAAGTGATTTCATGAGGGGAGGTGACCTGGGAGAATCCTTCCCAAGTTACCTCATATTTTCATATAATACCTAATGAACCATCCTCTAAATTCTACATCCTCTAAACCATTAACTGTTAATATGTGATAGGAAATGTTAAGACTATCATGAATTCACCCTTTGGTACTACACTCACTACTACCACATCAGTAGGTGACACTACGAGAAATCACAAATGCCTTATTTCCTTATGGGATTATTCTAGGGCTATTGGACTGCTAGAATATAGTCACTTTATAGTCCTTAGATTGTGCTCACCAACATTCTAGGCATAACTTACCAATCTGGGTAATAAACTTTTGGGATATGGACTGATCCAATTCTCACCACAATTCAAGGATAAAATAATTGATACATCATGGGGAGGATTGATTATCTCAGAAAATATATCATCCCAATAAATCCAATATTCATGACATATATTTAGATGGTCCTAAAATAAATCTTATATAGTGCCTGGAAATCATTACTAGACAGATTGAAATTTTTGGCGAAACCGTCCAGGTTCATTTTATTCGTAGATGTGGTCCCTATAAATAATGGTTGAAAGGAAACCCTCATGAAGTTATATTATATAGGATCTTTCTTTAATACTATCCTAAAAAAATATAAACCATATAAGTCTTTGGAACTATCTCATAGGGTCTAAAGGGGAAACAATCATTACAGATCATATAATCCCTAACATCTTGATCCTTTAGTATAACAATTTTTACCCCATAGTTATATTAAAATTTTTGTATGAAGAGATCATTGTGTATATCCTTGATTTAAATATATTAATATACTCCTAGATGAGCTCTTGTCCAGTCCCATAATACATAAAAGGGTCCAATGATATTTTAATGTTTTTTCCCTAGTAAATAAGGCGAATAAGATGATAATTATATTCCACTATAGGGACGATTATTCAAATACGCCCCACCCTACCATGATGGTCACCATTGCAAAAGTGGAAACTCTTACTCCACGTTTTTATTTTGTTGGATGTGTGTACACACTCCAGTACATGGTGAGGAAAATAACTAATTATATTGTTCAGTCAACACTAGGAAAAAATTCCCATCCTTTTTATTTAAATTTCCATTTATTATATATATAAGAATAAGTGACTAGTGCACTACAGAAGTCCTTTGATTTATAGTCCATTGACATCTTAGCCTATAGATTAGATAAATCCTTCTTAATGAGGTATCCATCCCACCACATGAATGATATATCTATGCCAAGAAGTGGCTTTTTCTAGAGGGACTTTTGGTCTAGCTTGACCAATTATCATGTGAGAGGAGGGGTTGTCATATTTTCATCCCATGATGATCTAGGTCGAGGCTGGTTCTCAATATTGGGGCACCAAATATCTATTCTATATCCTAAAGGTATATTCCCACCTCATTGTGTGTGAGGTAGACTGTGTTCATATTAGAGCTCCAATGAGTTAACAGGTCCATCATCAGACCCTTTTTTAAAAAATAAATCTTCATGGAGATCTATAAAACCTCATATATTCAATTTTTCATTCAACTCATTCGTTAGTTTAGAAGAAATATATTGTACCCATAATGTCCATCACTAATCCACTCAACCACCATTTCCTGATTCGAGACCCAAGTTGGGAAGCCACCTAAATATTTAGTTATATTTGGAATTTTTAATAATGGAATGATACATATGAACACTCGTATCATGTTTTTGATTAGTCATGTTGAATTATATGGGAATTTATTTAATTATTTTTATATCTTTATGGTCTCCCTTTATGTTTAGATATTCCCCTTGATAGATTCTCTCCTTTAAGGTGTTGTGAGATTTCTGATCCCAAGTAGAATGTATGAATGATAACAACAATTAAGGAGTGTGAGTGTAATTGGTAAGTCTAAACCCATAAAGTGGAGATAAATATGAAATGGGATAGTCCCCAATATTCAATCCCATTATCTCTATAAATTTCCCTTACTATGATAATGAAAAACATTGGTTGGAAGTACAAATACATTCTAAAATAGCATCATGATGGTACATTTCATCCTTTTCTTATTTATTTGAAGGCTTTCAAGATTTATAAGGATAAATGGAAGACATATGAACAGAAGTAAATAGAATTTTTCAGAGAGATAAAATGGAATCATGTCGAAGGGGAGGCATAAACCGAATGCATCATGGATATAACATAAATCAACAATAGAATTTTCAAATCAAATAAAGTATTTGAAAACCAAAATACTCTAAAAGATCTCATGGGTCACATAAATCCACAAGTCATTTCCCAAACTTATGATCCCTTAGAATAATTTTGATCTTGGGAACATAATATGGTCACAAAATCCACAAGATATTTAATGGATCGTGCAATAAATCCTGTAGATATCATGATGCACTAAATATAATTGACCATCCCCACTGCCGAAGTTTAAACAATTACCATATTATGATTGTGGTGGATTATAACATATGTCTTTGAAAAATATACATCGTGAATGATATCTTGCAGCAAGTTATAATGGTATGTTCTAGTGGGAAGGTCATATGATGAGGACACATGATGAATGTTGGGAAAGGTAGATCAAGAGAAATGAGTGGATGGTGAATGAATCCAACTCTTCTACCCTATTTATATGGTATCACACAGAATACTAATCATCACATTGTAGACCATGAATCACTGAAGACCCTTATTGGAAATAGTTCTAAAGATTTGGGAAGGCATTTACATCGCATTGATTCGAGCCCTTGTAACCACAGATTTAGCTCTTGAGTGGGGTGGGGAATTTTTTTACCCATTCCAAATGAGCATTGGAAAAATAAAAAAGGAATAAATACACAAATATGGGTATTATTTTCCACTATAATTAAATTTATACGAAAGTTTATCATGATCACATAGACCATGTGAATAATAAGGAGGTACATGATCACATGACCAGAATAAGGTCATATAGAAGATCAAAAACAACACATAACATGAAGAAGGACCAAATAATTCCATCTAACACGTCCTTATACTTTTGATATGGTTTCCCAATCAATCACTGATCCAATTACATTATCAAGATAATCCCTTCCAAGTAACACAACTTTCCAACCGGTAGACTCTTGATATACCAGTCAAAAATCCCATGAAAACCAGAGGCAAAAGTCCAAAATGTTGGGTGCCTCTTGTGGTTGTAAAATTCACACAACACATCACCTATGTGGAGATTTATTTTCCTTGATAACATTAATGTAACCTCTAATGATCCCCAAATTTTTTAAAATTAACAATGTAGATATAAATGGGATGATGCAGGGGCCTCTTCCAGTTGTAAATGACATGTGACACACCCATGGAGTTCTCCAAGACATCACAAGACCCCAACAACATGTCTGTCTCTTCTTGATAAAGTGATATAGCATGTAATCCTTATCACATGAACAACCTTAAACATTTTTCGGATACCTCACACTCCCCCTTTTTCTTTATAAGAAATAATAGCTGGAGTTTCCTATGAAATAATTGTTCATATCCAAGAAAACATTTTTTGGTCACAAGGAACATCACCTAGATGTAGAGTTATTGTATTAAAAAAAACTCATAGAACCTCATGAGATCTCCATCATTTAAATGAAAATAAAATGGAACAAAATTGAGAAATTATGTGAGCCTCTCATGGTTGTGAAACTCATGTGAAATTCCTAGTATATCTGCAAAATGGTCTCACAAGACCCCTTTATAAGCCAATCTGATTTCACTAAGGCCCCAAAAATGTAATCCTTATCCCACAAAAAGTCCCAAAAAATCTATATATGGTCATGATAAGGCCTTTTGATAAGTTCTATGTCTCATGAATTCACTTTAACATGTCAATATGAATATCCCTTATCATGTCTTCATGATTATGTTAGGCCCCAATAATTATAAATAATCTAATAATAGAGGTATTTTTGGGAAGATCATGTGGTCATGAAAAATCATGTGATGTCCATAGATTTATTTACCAAGTAACTATAAAATAGAATTATTCTAAATCCCTCTAACAACTCCCTAATATATTCATGTGATACATGCCATTAAATTTGCAAAATAACTGGGGTGGTGAGGCCTAGAAATCTGCAAACCTAGTATGAAAAATAATTATCCTTTCAAGATGCGAAAGATGAAAATTTCTTTGGATCCCTCTATGAACACACAATCACTATAACATATTTGTCAAAGAAGATGATATCAGGACTGGAAAATCTTATAGCCGGGTAAGATTTTAGGAATAACCAGAGTGATCATGCATCAAGCATAAAGAACATTATGTGATCATTCATAGTTTACACGAAGGAAATATTCAAGGTCATGTGAAGAACATCTTAAATATTTGATAAATCATGAGTGAAATAAAAAAATATAATAATAAAAAAATATATGGAACTTGTAATAAAAGGATGGAACAACTTCCAAATAGTGGGATACATTTACAAAGAAAACATTTGATGATCCTCATGTTCTTCGTGTGAACCTCCTAGGACATGCGATAACACATGTCCATGTCACCCAGATCTCCCTCCTATCCTTCAGTGTACTATTTAGATCATGTAATTTCCTCTATATGTGTTAAAAGAAAGGCACACATCACCCTTAGGTATGAGAGTATTGTATCAAAAAGACATTTGGGGTATCCATTTGAACCTTGTGGTGTCCTTCAGGCATGTCTCTCGACTCATATGATGGAACCGACACATGTTAGCTATGTTCTGTGGTAGTACCTGATCATGTCTAATGACTCTCATGAAACCCTCTAGGTAATCTTGTTAGGTCTCAGGATTACCCTCATACATGTCATCCTAAATCATGAAATCACCCTCTATATGTTCCGCATTGACTCTTGTGATGATCTCCAAGCATGTCAGCCAGGTTTCGTGATGAAAACAGGGAACACTAACTAGATCATGGAAGAACCTCTAATTCATGTCATTCAGGGTCACTGGATGGCTTTTAGGGCTATCCATCCTCATCACACTGTGTCCTCTTGACTTGTTAGCTAGGATCTTTTGATAGTTTTAAGAAAAGTTAGACATGTCTCACGATGTCATCAAGATAAGCCATCCTTGATTGTGCAACATCCTTCAAACTTTACATCTTGGTTATGTAATGTCCCTCACACAATTCAATAGGGTCATGAGATTATTTTTGGAAATGATAGGAGTATATCCTCTGAAATGTCAAAGAAGACAGTCAATGCATGTTGAGCAGAAAGTCAATGCAGTCAAGGTAGACTAGTAGGCCTAGTCAATATAGCATCCCATAACATGATATCCATTTCCATACTTAGTGTGTAGTAAAATATGAGGATTTAAATAGTAGTGTGTAATATCCAACCAAAATAACTACAATGACACTTATGTCTACCATGACTAGGATATGTAGGACTCATATCCAATACTCAAGCACTATATTAACCTCCAAAGGGATGTCTGAGTAAATAAATCCTAAATCCATAAGTGATTATATATATTATTTTCTATCCCTTTTTTCTCTCACCTAGAATAGATCATGTGGTCTTAGGGAGTTCCAATGATCATATCATTCACGTCATAACCCTCTATAATGATAAGGAAATCCTTAGTGTATAAGCTGTGATCAATGTTATAATATGATATATCCCCCATATAATGGAAGTGTTACTGTGTGATACATATCCAATAGAGCTATGATAACTCTGATTACAATGATAACCAAGATATATAGGATGCATTCATAAGTCCCGAGCTCAAATGGTCATCTACCTCAATGTATGTCCTGCAATGTATCTGACATTTAAACCATTAGAATCTTACCATTCCCATGGGATAATAATTCTCAAAAATGCATCAATGTTCTGAAAAATCCATTAAACTTGGATGAATATGATTCATCCTATAAGTATGATACATATGAAACCTTCCTAAGGGAGGATATTCATATTAAAACATTCATGGTATTTCTTAGTACATAATTTAGATATCCATGTGCAATGAGTCTGGTAACTTGTTATCCTTTTTTCTCACACTGGACATAGATCATGTGTGCTAAAGGAATCTCAATGAACACATCATTGGCATCGATACACTTTACTATCTAGGGATATCTCTATATATAAACCCCAATGAGTGGAACACTATCAACTTCCCCTATATAAGGGAATCTACCTAGGGGATAGTCCCAAGGTCATGAGTGAACTATAAAAACTCTGAGTCTTGCTATTGATAGGATATGTGATACATATCCAACATACTAAATCTATAATATCCAATAGTTGAGTTCCTATAAATATTCCCTTTTCAAATGAAATTAAATTGTATGGGTTTACCAAACTATGTGAATTTTGATTCCTATAATAAATAGGATATGTATGATTCCCCATAATGGCTCACTCTCCTCCTAGGAATATTAAATGCCTCCCTACATGGAACCAAATTCCAAAGCACCTGGTTATATGACATTAGCATATAAGTAACAATTCATTTCATCGGAATGGAAATGGAACCTCAGATATATACAAAGGGATTCGATAATGATATTTCCTTATTCTTCTACACATAAATGTAGTAAATCTATTCAGTACAAAAAACATGTTGAAGACTCCTCTAAAATCTATATATGATCCTTGTGTTGTACCTCTCGTATCCCCTCGTGGTTTAATTTTCATGATCACAATCACTTTCATGTTTATCTAACATTGTTTGAAGTGTTTTTGATTGAAAGGCACAAGGTTGCCAAGAAGTTGGCCCAAGAATGGACATCAAATGGACTGAAATTCAGTCCACCGGCCAGCCGGTGGAACTGGCAGAGGGATTGCCCACTGCCAGGTTCCACCGGTCGACCGGTGGCTCTGCCACCGGTCGACCTGTGGCACCCAGCTCAAATAGTGTTTGCTACTGTCTTGCCACCGGCCAGCCGGTGGCTCCTCACCGGTCGACCGGTAGAGCCTGGATCAAGACTCTTCTTCTCTACCAAGGCACCGGCCAGCCGGTGGAGATGTACCGGTCAGCCGGTGGCCCCTGGACAGGAATCCTATGCCATTTTGCAAACACCGGCCAACCGGTGGGACTGTACCGGCCAGCCGGTGGACACAGTCAAACTAGCCGTTGGGCTGTTGACCAGCCTGTCCACTTGGCTCCCAACGGATCTTTTAGCCTCTCCAACGGCTCCGAAGCCTCCCCAAGGGTTCCATGCCTATAAATAAAGGCCAAGGAAGCCCCGGACACCTACCGGAACAATACGGAAGCCCACGGACATATTTTGCATCAATTGGCCAACCTCCGGCGACTTCCTCCAAGGGAACCCCAATAGCTCCAACAACTTCCACATCCAAGGAGCCCCCTCAAGAAGCTTGGGAGAGCACGCTACATAAACTCCATCATCCAATTGGCGCCCAAGTCTTCCTCCATTACGGTTTTTCATTCTTTATTTATTTTGAGCTTAAAATTGGGTTTGTGCCTACAAACCCCAAACTTTTCTCATCCCCTCTTTCTTTTGGGTTTCACATCACCACTAAGGTGTGAAGAGGTTGCCAAGCTTTCCTTTAAATAGCTTGAGACATAGGTGAGCTATCCTTCACCTGTAAGAAGGATAGTGGGTTCTTGCTAAACCATCAAAAGCAAGTGGGTTCTTGCTAAACCAATTCAAAAGCAAGCTGTAATAGGTCCTAGTGCTACCTCAAAGCCTAGTGGGTTTCTTGCTAAAACCATTGAAAAGCAAGCGGTAGGAATCTCTCAACGGTTGAGTTGGGAGCGGAGACGTAGGCCGGGTTTTGGCCGAACTCCGTTATCAATTTCTTGTGTCTTGCCCTTTTTATTTCCGCTGCATTTCTTTACTTTGATTTTAATTTGTTAATCTTTTTTAAAAGGCAATTCACCCCCCCTCTTGCCATCTTTTCGTCGCTTCTTCCGCCCAACCATTGGTATCAGAGGGACCTTTGAGTAATACCCTAAACCGGTTTCAAATTAAAGATCCTATTTTTTTTTGATGGCTTCTACCGCTTCTTCCTCTCAATCCCCCGAAGGTTTTTCTTTGGATCGTGCTCCATTCTTTGATGGAGCCGATTATTCTTTTTGGAAAACCCGCATGGCCACATTTCTTAAAAGTATTGGCTATCCAATTTATAGAATTGTTATGCAAGGATTTTCCCTCTCCTCTCCCGATGAGTCTAAATGGACCCCCAATGATATTGCAAATTTTGAGCTTGATGGCAAAGCCATGAATGCTCTTAATTGTGGCTTAGACCGTAATGTTTTTGATTGTATTTCTTCTTGCACCACCTCTTATGATATTTGGAAATATTTAGAGCTAACCCATGAAGGTACTAGCAAGGCTCCAAAGCAAGAACCCGCTCAAGAGCAAGAACTCGACGAAAAATCCGTGCCCGCTTGCCCACTCCACAAGAAAAGGGCCAAGAAAAAGGAGAAGAAGAAGGCTTCAAAGGCATCTTGGAGTGATAGCTCCACCTCTTCATTCTCCTCCTTCTCCTCGAGCGACCAAGGTAAAAAATGCCTAATGGCAAAACATGAGGTATCTTCCTCCTCTTCCTCCTCTTCCTCCTCTAGTTCTTCAAATTCTTTCAATCATTTGTCTTATGAAGAACTCCAACATGTTAGGGACCAACTTGAAAATGGTTTTCATGAACTTTCTTCAAAATTTGTCGCTTTGAAAAAGAATTTTAAAAAACTTTCCTCCGAAAAAGAACAACTTCTCAAAGAGAAGGAGGAACTCTCCCTTAAAATCCAAAATTTCCCCAATGTTGATTCTTTGGAATCAACCATCAAGGATCTTAGAGAATCCTTAGCCAAGTTCACCCAAGGTGAACAAAATTTGTCCAAACTTTTAGGTTCTCAACGAGTATCTAGAACCACCAATGGACTTGGCTACACCAATATAGCTTCATCCTCCCATGCACCCACTGTTTTTGTAAGGGGGAGCTCTAGCTTTAAATTTTGTAACTATTGCAAAAAACCCGGGCACCTTATTTATGAATGTAATTGTAAAAATGCCCGTTATGGCCAACCCAAGTCTTTTTTCTATTCCGACGAATTCTATAGGAGAAGACCCGCTATGAGACAAGTTTGGATTGAAAAATCCCTTCTTGCGAGTCTCTCCGGGCCAAAAATAGTTTCCTTTCCCCGGTGATTTATTGTTTTTATTTAGGGGGAGTTAGGATTGATTAAGCTTTTCATTTTCAAATTTTATTCAAACTTTCAATTTCAACTCTTGGTTTCAAATTTCAAAATTCAATTGGTTTTTGATTCAAAACTTTCAATTCAAACTGTTATTCAATTTTTGATTCAAATCTTTCAATTTCCAAAATTTCAATTGATTTTCAAATCCCATCTCTTGTTTTTCAAAATTTCCCACAATCAAGTTTTATGCCCCATTCTATTTTGATAATCACAAAGGGGGAGAAATTCCTTGATTGATTGGGGGAGAGTCTTCTCTATCATGCTTTGATTTATTTTCAAATTATCCTTTAAGAATGTCTTTAATTTCAGTATTTTACTTTGATTGTTTCGGTGATTGTGATCATCAAAATAGGGGGAGATTGTTGTACCTCTCGTATCCCCTCGTGGTTTAATTTTCATGATCACAATCACTTTCATGTTTATCTAACATTGTTTGAAGTGTTTTTGATTGAAAGGCACAAGGTTGCCAAGAAGTTGGCCCAAGAATGGACATCAAATGGACTGAAATTCAGTCCACCGGCCAGCCGGTGGAACTGGCAGAGGGATTGCCCACTGCCAGGTTCCACCGGTCGACTGGTGGCTCTGCCACCGGTCGACCTGTGGCACCCAGCTCAAATAGTGTTTGCTACTATCTTGCCACCGGCCAGCCGGTGGCTCCTCACCGGTCGACCGGTAGAGCCTGGATCAAGACTCTTCTTCTCTACCAAGGCACCGGCCAGCCGGTGGAGATGTACCGGTCAGCCGGTGGCCCCTGGACAGGAATCCTATGCCATTTTGCAAACACCGGCCAACCGGTGGGACTGTACCGGCCAGCCGGTGGACACAGTCAAACTAGCCGTTGGGCTGTTGACCAGCCTGTCCACTTGGCTCCCAACGGATCTTTTAGCCTCTCCAACGGCTCCGAAGCCTCCCCAAGGGTTCCATGCCTATAAATAAAGGCCAAGGAAGCCCCGGACACCTACCGGAACAATACGGAAGCCCACGGACATATTTTGCATCAATTGGCCAACCTCCGGCGACTTCCTCCAAGGGAACCCCAATAGCTCCAACAACTTCCACATCCAAGGAGCCCCCTCAAGAAGCTTGGGAGAGCACGCTACATAAACTCCATCATCCAATTGGCGCCCAAGTCTTCCTCCATTACGGTTTTTCATTCTTTATTTATTTTGAGCTTAAAATTGGGTTTGTGCCTACAAACCCCAAACTTTTCTCATCCCCTCTTTCTTTTGGGTTTCACATCACCACTAAGGTGTGAAGAGGTTGCCAAGCTTTCCTTTAAATAGCTTGAGACATAGGTGAGCTATCCTTCACCTGTAAGAAGGATAGTGGGTTCTTGCTAAACCATCAAAAGCAAGTGGGTTCTTGCTAAACCAATTCAAAAGCAAGCTGTAATAGGTCCTAGTGCTACCTCAAAGCCTAGTGGGTTTCTTGCTAAAACCATTGAAAAGCAAGCGGTAGGAATCTCTCAACGGTTGAGTTGGGAGCGGAGACGTAGGCCGGGTTTTGGCCGAACTCCGTTATCAATTTCTTGTGTCTTGCCCTTTTTATTTCCGCTGCATTTCTTTACTTTGATTTTAATTTGTTAATCTTTTTTAAAAGGCAATTCACCCCCCCTCTTGCCATCATTCCCGCTTTTCTTCCGCCCAACACCTTGAACAATAATCAGACACAATTGAGAGTGGAAACCCATGAAGTATCACCACTTCCTTCACATAAGTTATATCATGTTTTTTAGGTGATAGGTATTACCAAATAGTGATAAATATGGAATTATTTATGAGTTGTTCCACTACAACCCATATCGCATTATTTCCTTTGGATGTCTTCAGGAGACCAGTGATAGAGTACATAATGACATTCACCCATTTACACATGGGTATAAGAGATTATTTCATCATCCCTTTGGATATCTATCACATTGATTTAACTGGATGACATATCAAGCTCCTTGAGATATGATTTACAATATCAGTCATCATATTATCCCATGAGAACTATTCTAAATGATCACAATACATCTTAGTACTCCTATAATGGATAGAGATAGTTGAGAAGTGTGAATTATCCAATAAGAAATTTTTTTATCCCAAGTTATAAAGGTAGAAAAATAATTATTCCAAACCAAATCACACCATTATCATTGATATAAATCAATTGTTTCTTCCCTTGTATTATTGCATTCTCTGTATTTTGTAACTCTATATCACTCCATTGCTCCTCATTAATAATCTATTAGATATCTAGTTTGGAAATAATTTTTTCAGGGTAATATATATTCCCTTCTTCCATGATTTTAAATTTAATCCTTTCCATATCCAGAAATATAGGGTCTTTCTCAATCTGCATCATGGATAGGCTTGTAGGTTCTTTTCTACTAAGATCATCCGTTATATTGTTCTCCTTCCTATAATGATAGTTTATATTCAAATCATATACATTGATTATCTATAATTATCTACATTTATACACATTAAGAAAATTTTGTGTGAATATATACAATAAGATCTTAAGATCGATATATATGTTGGAATTCTCACCATAGTGGTAGTGTAACAAGATTTTCAAATTAAAAATTGTAGCTTCTAGCTCCTGATCATGCATCAGATAGTTATTCTCATTGATATTCATATTTTTTGAGGTGTGGGATATCACTTTATCATTATTCATGAGTACACAACCTGAGAATTTCTTTGAAGAATCACTATATATCAGAAAACATTCTCCAATTTTCGGCAATGTGAGTACAAGTGCAGTGATCGACCACTTATTTTTCTTTGTAAAGCATTCTTCACATTCTAACATCTATAAATTCTTTACCTATTTCCTTATTAACATAGATAGAGGATATTCAATAGTGATATATTCCTAAGAAAATGTTCGTTGTACCCTTTTATACCAAGAAAACTACAGATTTCCATAAAACTAGAGGGTCTGGGGCATTACTCAATTGAATTCTTTTGGGGTTCAATAGAAATTCACTCATATATGATCATGTGTCCTATGAATTTGAATTTTGGAATATATAAATAACACTTTCTAAACTTTTCATACTATTTATCCTTCCATAATTTCACCAATACAATCTTTTGATGCTCTTTATATTCCTCCGTTCTATTGGAATAAATGAGAATATCATCAATACACACAACCAAAAAAATTCAAGTTTGTTTCTAAATACTCAATTTATCAAATCCATGAAGATTTTAGGGTAATTATTAATTATGAGTGAATTTTTAGGAACTCATAGTTTCCCTACACTATAAGGAAGGTAGTATTTTGAACATATTCTTGCTTTAGATTTAGCTGATGATATATATATTGAAGATAAACCTTTGATAAGTATAGAGATCCTCATACTTGTGGAAAAAAATCATCAATACTTGAAATATGATACTTTTTCATTATAGTGATCTTGTTGAGTTCTTGATAATTATTTTAAAGACCCATTGATCCATCCTTCTTCTTGAAAAAAGACCATTATTTCACCATAAGGATATGAAATAAGGAATATTAACAATTTTTCCAAACACTCCAAAAAATTCTTCTTTAACTCCCCTACTTTGATCGGGTCCATCCTGTTGGGGAATTTCGAGAAAGGTGTAACAATGGGTATGAGTTAAACTGAAAACTCTAACTCATGATCTAGGGGAAACTGGTTAATTCTTTAGGAAATAAATCACTATATTCCCTCACAATGGGAATTTCCCCAATGTAGACACATTCCATGGAATCAATAATTTGAGTGAGGTATGATTATTCATTGGGAATCAACACCCATGCCATCGAAGGATTTTCCCTAGGAGATTCAGGGTCTTTATTTCATTTTTAGAGTGGCATGAGATGATTTGGAATATGAAAATATATTTTATTATCATGATTGATGATGTGTTATTTATATAAAAAGATCTAATTCATCCCTTTTATATCATATAATTACAAAAACATAAATATCATAGGATTTACATGGAGAATATTCCCACATACACCAACAAGAGAAGAGTCCAAAACATGGGTTGCTATGATCACACTCTATGTTTTTTATGAATATTTATACTTCATTATTTTAGTTCATTGATTCAATAGTTGTAGTAAACCTTACAGATATAATGGAATGTGTATAACATAAATCAAATAATACTTTTTTATTTATTCGGTGATTAGGAATTGTAACTAGAACAAAATTATTTTCATATTATACTTCAGAAGTAGTTTTGGTGTAAGCCTTCCCTTCCTCATTTTTATTTTGTAGCTGATGATACTGAATACCCTTGAATAATCATAGGTTAGTGCACTAACTTGCATAGTGACCTTCATCCCTACACTTTTAGAATTGGACAATGGGTGGTTCTCTCTTTTCCTCCATTATACCAGTCAGCTTCTTTATGTCTCTTAGACATTCATGAGTTTAGTGACCTTCTTTAACAAACTTATTTAATTTCCCCATCCCTTTGTGTTAGTTCATGTGATTACTATTCCCACATTTTTTTGAATGGTGAGTGGTTAATATTTCTTCCCACCTTGAACAAGATATCCTCCAAATTAGAACACCATCTTTTGTTTCATATCACCACATCCATCAGACCATTATATAAAATCAATCTACACATTGAGAAATCATTTAACATAATCATCGTAACTTCCAATGTCTCATATTTCTAGAGCCTTTTGAAGGTTCGGTTTTAACCCATTAAAGAATATAACAATATTTCTATCATTTTTATAACAAAACCCAATGAATAATCTATAAGACTTATAAAACATTCTTCATAGACCATGAAAGAGTTACCATTCTTTTTCTTCAGCTCTATTAATTCTATCTCCATCTTTTTATGAATATTTTGAGGAAAATAATTAATAAGAAACATTCTTGTAATTCCTTCCCACTCCATCGCTTTAATATATTGTTCCGGATTAGTGTTCTTGATCAATGACCACCATTGATTAAACTCTTCATCAATGATAATAAAAATCCAATGTCACATTATCCATATTATAATAGTGAAGCATACAAAATATCTTTTCCATTTAGTTGACCCATTGTTCTGTAACTAGTGTATCACAAGTTCCACTAAATGTTGGTGGGTGTTTCTACATAAAGGCCTTGATAACAAGTTTCTACCTTTTTGGTGAAGGAGAGTATTCACATTTTTAGGTCATTGTTTATAGACTGAGATAGTTGTATAAGCTTTGTTGTGAAATTTTGACCTCCACCTACCAAGGCATTGGGTATGTCATTCGATAAATGGATTCATTATCACACAAATTGGTTGTTGGCATGGTTTTTCTTAGTTCTCGCTAATTTCAAAAATACAACGGGTTAGAATAAAACATATGTAACCGTGTCATGAATAATTTATCACTTTTTTCTATTAACACTAAATTCATATCTTGTGGGATTCATATGTTTAGAAAATATTTATGTGTTCTTACATATACTTGTTCTCAAATTAAAGGTCTTCCCTAAGGTTCTCAAATCATAATTCCCAAATAAACTAAACCTTTCTTTGACACTAACAATCAAAACCCTACCTTTTCTAACATGATTATTACATCATTTTAATGATAAATATCAATGATGTGTTACAGAACAAGGATCCAAAGTATTAGTGTTTTAGAAAAATTAGGATCATACATAACATTTTTAAAAAATTTGAAAATATATTTAATTCAATATTATCTATATTCTTAGTGGTCCTTTTGTTTTTCTATGTATAACTAATCACATGAGGATATACATAAATTAAATGGGTGAGATAAAATCCTAGTAATTTGATAGATACAAACATGGATTAACGTAACATGGAATTTGAATAATCATCATAATCTTATCATACAAATTGGATCATCATAAATATCATGCGAGGGTGTATTAGATTGTTGCATGAAATATGAAAATTCATAAAAATGAATCATCAATTATTTGTGGTCAACTACCACACATATTGTTGAACTAAAATATCATCATGTTCACACATATTTCACTTTGTATCATGAGATTCACCACATTACCCAATGCATTGGAGAAAAATTTAATATTAGGTGCACCCATCACATCATAACATTTGCACACACTGTAATTTTGGGTTCACCCTTGAAATCAAAAAAAATTATAATCTTGCATGCCACATAGAACATACATGAAACTAGGATATAAAATTCCCTGGGAATGGAATGGGTTTGATTTCATAAATGAATAATTTCATGAATAAAATTTTGGATTTCAATAGAATAATTTAATAATATAATTTGTATAATAATAATCAATTGTGAGTGAGGAAGAAACTATATCATGAGAGGTAAAAAATTTCCTTTTAGAAAGATTAGTTCATTTGGAAAAAAATAATTTCATTTTTCATAAAATCAGAATAGAAACATATATACCATAGAAATAAAATGGAAATATAAAGGTATTATATTTATGTAACATCAATGGATCATTCAAAAAGAACATAGAGTGAAATAGGTATTACCCAAAGGAAGTGAGTTGGGTTCGAAAATCCTCTTACCTTGTGTCTGCATGATTTCATCACATTAATATCCCATATAATCAAATAAAATTGATTAATTCAAAAAAATAAGTTACCTATTATAAATTTATTCGATTTATTATATTTTTATTAATATCATTTATATCCATTTATATAAGTTATATTGTTCTATAATATCATTCAGTAGTGTTCATTTTCTTGGTTTTCTTGATTCTTCTATTGAATATGAGTATGGAAGATTATACATAATGTGTATAGTTCTCCATAATTAAAATTAAATATTATTAATTAACATAAATTTTTTAAATTATTATATATATCATATGGTTAAATTTTATGAGAATAAATCATTAGATGATAGGTTAGTGATAATCATGTATATTCTTGGCATTTTTTTCAAACATCACAAGCTAGTTATGATCCATAAATTATTATTGTGTATATAAGATAGTTCCAGAACATTAAAATTGATTATTAAATATTTTTTACAGAATATAAAAATTATTAGATGGTTTTTACAAAGATACTTGATGGAATTAAATGAAAATAAAAATGAAATTTCTACAATGTCGGTAAATTGACACATTAGTGGTGATGATTACATTTTTAGAATAAAAGAGATAGATAAATTATTTTGATGATGGATCTTACATTTACATGATATAATTCAATTATATAAAATTATTTAGAGTTATCATGAATATATGTATTTATTTTGGTAGGATATAATAAGAAAATAAAAGGAAATGAAATAAATTACAAGGAAAAGATAGAGAATTTCACCTCTTGAATTTCTCCTCCTTGAGAACCTTCTTAGAGAAAAGGTTTTTATATTTTTATGTGATAAAGGGATATTGAAATTAGTGGAGGGGATTGGGAATATATTTGGGAAATATTTGAATGGGGATCAAAGCACGGATGGTATGAAGATAAAAGGTAGTGAGGGGTGGTATTTATAGGGGAGGAGAGGGGTGTTTTCTCATTATTATCTTCAGTACTCTATTATTTTGGCTTAGGACTATGAATTGTTAAAGCATCATCAATTTTTATAATAAAATAATTATGGATATTCAGTGATCATGGTGAATAAATTATCAATGAATCATGGAATAGTTTATTTTACTTATAATGTATATAAACTATAAATTACCATATTTTACTATTCTCCAAAAATTTCAAATTGTTTTCGGAACATTCCATAAAATGTCATCATATTTTTTTATGTTTAGAATTAAAAAATGAGTTCTATTTTATGAAAATAATTTTAGAACAATAAGAATTTTAATTTTTAATTAAAATAATCATTTATTCTTAAAAATACCAATTTTAAAATTAGTACAGATTTTATGAAACCTTTTAAAATTAATTATGGTCTCATAAAAGTATATTATAATCAGAAGAAAAAATATATTTTATTAGTGCATTTTATTAAAATAAGTTTTCACTAATATCATTATATTAATTATAAAATTTTAAATAAATTTTATGGCTTATAAAAACATAAATAATTTTTTTTCATTTTTTAAATATTTATTTACTTATTTCATGTTATAAATATATTATATTTTCATTCATAATGTACCTAAATTTTATTTATAGTTTTTAATGTGAGGTTAATATTCTCTTAGATTAATTACTATTCATATGAGTTATGTTAATATTATAATGATTAGGTTACTATTCCATTGGTATAGGTTCATTAGTTTCTGAAAAAGACTCTTATTTCATTTATTCATTATTTATAAAGTTTGTATTTTGGTATCTATGTAATTTTTACTATATGAAATAATTATAGGATGGGAGAAATTCTGTAGATAAAAATTTGGGTCATTATAGTGATTTTCTATCTACAATACACAATCTATCATCAATCACATGTTTTGTTATTTTTTAGGATTGTAATTATAATCCAGCTTTATGATTATACCACACATAGAGAATAAAAAAATAATTACATTTGATACATTACTATTTCATAATACAAATTTTATAAAATATTCATTGCCGACTATTCACATATTTTGTTATGTGATTAACATATACTTTGAAAAACATGTTACTATATAGTCCATTTAACTTTTATTCATATGATATAAATTGACTTCCCCACAAAGGAAAACAAATACACTCTATCAATTTGAATAAGAATAATTACCAATGAATATTTGAAATATGGGAAAATTATGTTTTCATTATGATATAATCAATAAAAATCTTGAACCACCATGGCTTTGGAATCATAAATATCATATAGTGTTTGAAAATACAACATATATCACATTGAAACCAAATTAATGCTATTATGAGTTAACAAATTATTATATATAGTACATGAAAAAATATAATGAATTACCATAAAATTATTCTCTAAGATTCATCATATAGATACCATGAATTCTTTTGTACATTCCACTCTATTGAGAGAATGAAGAGGTGATTCATTCTATATTTACTGAAATTTTAAGAAACAATTTTTTTCTACCATTAGAATGAAATAGCTCAACACAAGGTGGGATAATTAATATAGATTCAACAAGATACTAAAATATTCTTAGAGTTCCATGGAATAAAAAATAAAACACTCAATATTTTTTATATAGTATCAAGAATCATTCTATGAAGCATAATAAATATTCTCAGATTATTCCAAAAAACTACCTCCTTCATCATGTTCCACAACATATAATTTTGTAGTTTTTTATAAATAAATTAATTGTTTTTGGTAAAAATTACTGGAAATTGTAGTTCTAAGACACTGTAATAGTATATAAATATATAAACTCAATAGTCATTAAATTTCAGTTATAGTAAATTCTTAATATTATGAATAAAAATGAAGATTATTCGTTGGTAATGATTTGAGAGTAAGGGATAATGTGAATGTAAAAAGAACTAACTTTCAAAGAAAATTTTATTGTTTGGTAACTATGATTCAAGGAACTAGATAAAAATTCAATTGTGATTTTTTGTATAAACATAGTATTATCTAATAAATGAAATTTTAAATTCCATCACAAGATGCATCAACTAATAAAGCAGAGGAAAAATGTAATATTTGAAATTATTTAAGATATTCGTTTTGAAATAAGCCCTTTTCAAACAAATAAAATACATAATATAAGAATATCCAAAATTTATTTTCCAAAGAGAAAAGTAAATTTGAGTATATTATTTTAACTGAATTTCAATAAATCTGATAATATAATTATTAGAAAAACAAACTATGAATCCTATGGGAATTATTACTCTATAAACAATAAAGGTGATTCTCATTCATAAGTTATGCTGAAAAATCTAAGATAGATCAATTGTTATTAATTGAAGATAAATGACTTTTTCAATACTGGAAATACAAATTTACCATTAATTAATCCATTAATTTAATTTAACCAAAATATAAAAAACATCTAAGTAGTTAATGAAATGGATAAAGAAAATAAACATATCTTTTAAAGATAAATAGAAGTATTTTTTGAAATGAAAAGATCAAATGGAGTATTGTTTTAAAATTACAAATAGAAGAGTAAATACTTTATATGAATGATATTAAGAACATCCTTTAAAAAATTAAAAAGACCATAAATATATAAAAAATATATGATAAATCCAATATAATCAAATTTTAAAATTATTTAGAGTTGATTAAAAATTCAAAATTGAATGTAGATTATATGGTAGTTATACATAAGCTATCTAAAAATGATGTCAAAGATGAAGAGAACCCATATATATTATATAAAATATATTGTGACTTATTTTTTCGAATATATTATCATTCTATAATATATATTTTAATGATTAAAATGAATAGAGTGACTTTAAAATCCTGAAGAAGATTTTCAAATATTCCATCTTATATAATTTTATTAATGAAAATCATCTCCAACCAAAGAAAATCTAATCAAATTTGATGATATCACACTCACTAAATAATTTAATATAGTTAACCAATTATGGATCCCATAATATCTTATCATATTTAGGGAGATTCATAAATCAATATATATTTTATGAGACTAAAACATTCACATGTATTATTTATTTTTTATTTATTATAAATTGGATTCCACATGGAGTTTACAAAAAGACTGGAATTTAAGCCTAAAAATATGATGTTTAGAACTTATGATAAATCACTAACATATCCATCAGGTGTAAGGGAATGTAATTTATGAGTGTTGTAAACATTATCAACCAGATTTTTTTATACAATGAATGTGATAATAAAATTCTATAATTCTTATGAAGTACATTCCTATTTATTTTATGCTTATTGATATATGTGTGCAACAAAAAATCAAATTTAATGTCAGATAAGAAAATGATATTATAAATGAAGTTAAAATTCTGAAGTGTTAATATATGTAGGTTGATTATTTGTTAGATGATATAAATGACAAAGTGGTAAAAAATAGTTCTAAAAAATAACATGACAGTTAACATACTGAGTTAGAAGAATTTAATATAAACAATAAAGATACAAAGATATTTTATGAGAAAAAAATTATAAAAAGAGAAGCAAAATCCCATTTGGATGTTATTGAATTTTAATAATAGGGGATAAATATTGTTCAATTGTCTAGGAATAAGAAAGGAAGTTATCATTTAATAGTATTTCCTTAAATGAATAAAATAATTACACCGATAAAAAGAAGACAATGCATATACTTATCATATCTAAATTAGGGGATCAATATAAATAATAGTGTCCTAAAGTATTGATAATAAATAATACAAAACTTTCTTGGAATATATCATATATTAAAGGAATTATTCTATCCATATACATGAAAAAACTATCATGAAGTGTGAATTCAATCAAATTACTGTGAGCTAGAAAAGAACCAATGGGTCTCATAAAAATTTCATTATATCATAACATTTGGTAGAGGGATAGGATTCACAATTATTTAATCATTTCATCATAGAATAAGCCATGGAATAAGAAGTGGGTAACATAAGAAATTTATCATGGTATGACTCTGGGAATGAGAATCGTTTTCCATAAGAATATTTTCACTGTATACTTTGTGGAAAAATAAATGTGTTTCATATGAATTTTACCATTGTATGGCCCATTGAATGTAAATGGGTTTCATAAATATTAGGTCATCATAATCATAAACCATTAGTAAAATGAATAATGATGGTATCCTTATATCATATCCCCATTAAGGTGTAGGTAACATGTAACACCCCAACCCCAGTTACCCAGAGTCGGTGCATTACTTCGTAACATTGGCATGATCACAAGAAAGATCAAATCTCAAAAGACCAATTGGTTTAGTAGCCTTGGAAACACTAGATATATTCATAAAGTTTTACATTACATAATAAAAATGAAAACTACAACAATATAGTCTCCATATTCCACACTCATATCCCCACATACTATCCCTGCAGGTCATTCATAAATTACTTATTCACATCTTGGGAAAAATAAAACACAGAAAAGGGGTGAACTCAAATGCCCAGAAAGGATAACAATATAGCGGAAACTTTCATAAATAAGAATAAACATTTAAGGCAGTGTATAACTAAAACAAAAGCCTTCTAAACTTGAACTTAAACATATTATGGAAAAAATAAAATGAAATAATGACATTTACTTATTCACATGGATATTCTACTAATCAAATAATCACATGAAATATCAATAACCACTTTCATAATGATGGAATGCATAATGCCATACTATCATAACCACATAGCCAAGGCCTCGTGCCAAGACTACAAATAAGATTTTTCCAAGGCCTTGTGCCAAGACACTAGTTTGTCTCATGAGTCCTACCGATGCATCGAGGAGCTATAGCGGGCTCTACCCGTCACATATTAAGTCCAATGCATTCCCATATGAAAAGGTTTAAACATAACATAAACATTCGTATTAAAACCAGTATACGAAATGTCAATACTTTCACCATAAACTATGAATGGTATAAAAATAGCACATCCATAGTCAAACATATCACAAAACCTTCAATACGATATAGAAGTTTTGTATCATAATAAATCAACTTCAAATAAGTGTAAAATCCATCAAAGGATGTTGATATAGATGAAATCAAAACTCTTTTTAGAGAAATATCTCCTTCTATTTTTGAAATCATTTAAGAGTCATATATTTATAAAATAAAACATTTTATTTGAAAATATTCTTATAAGATTGTAAGGGATGCTTCGACGATCTTATAATGGCGGAAAATAACCGCACCCGCCGTATAAGTTAAAAAAACATTCTTACCTTAATTCTTTCGAAAAGGATAAAAGCACCTTGTTTGGAAAACGACGGAAAGATTCCTTTATAAAACTATTATAAAAAGTCAAAAAAGGGTATAAATGACTTTAACCCATATTCTTTTAAATATTAAAAATGTTTTGAAATACATTTTTAAGAAACATGGATGTGGATGATAAACAGATCCCAATAGATTATTACGTATAAACAACCTCAGATAATGAATAGATTATGAAATAACCCTTACCACATTGTAATAAACTGAGTTTTATGACCAAAAGTTAATAAACACAAAACTATTTACAGAATAACATGAATATAAAGAGAATAATGATAATATATATCAAATGACAGTACACAATATACCACTTTCAATAAATTAGTAGTGAACAATGGAAATCTCACGGAATTGAAAGTGAGATAAGAAAATCCCTTACCTTATACTTTTCCGTGCTTGGGGGTAGGTTAACCTCCTGTATAATGTTTAAATAATTGTTATTAAATTATTCATGAATCATATACATTAATATGATATCATATATGATCTTTTAACATTGCTTTGTTAATAATATCTCTGAATTATCATCTTTTCGGGTGTTAACTTACTCATTTTATTTTATATGTTTTGTTACGTAAGACATGTTTGTCATGGATAGGTTGTATATTATTCATATATAGAATGGTATAAAGTTCTTAAACATTATTTTTAAATCATAAAATGATAATTATACTTGAATGGATATGATGGAGAATGAATCTCATCACGTTCGTGGAGACGGTAGTCCGTACGTACGCACGAGCGACAATATCATTCTTTTGATATTAAAATAATATATAATTGGATGGTATATTATATATAAAGAATTATTATCATGTTATATTTATTTTTTACATGAATTATACATCATTATTATACCCATCCAAATAATAATATATTGAATAACAATTACACCACGACGTGGAGACAGTAAGCCGTACGTATGCACGTATGGTGACATGCTTATTCAAAGGGTGGATAGAATACTGAATATGGATGTAACATATTTATAATAACATCACAGTATATATAAGATACTGGAGTTATTATTTTAGAATGGTAATAACAAAGAAAGAAGAAGTGGAAGAAGAAAGGAACTTGAAAAGGGGTGGTGAAATCATTACCTCTTCTTCGGGTTCTTCCTTTTGATTTGATCAAAAGGCCTCCTTAGGTTGGCTTTCTGATCGAACTAAGGCCTCTAGGTTGTAGTGAGGGAAGTTTAGAGAGTATTTGAGCAGAGTTTGGCCGAACCAAAAGGCTTTGAAGGTGTGATAAAATGAGAAGGAAGAGTTCCCTTTTATAAGAGGGGTGATGGGAACCTTTGGAAAAGCTAGAAATATTATTTTATAATAAATTCATATTCGGTTTATAATGGCTCCAAAGCTTATTATTCAAAGGTTAAGGTGGGTATAAGTTTAAAACCATTCAACCAATAGAATTTAGACAGATTTGGGTTACTATATTAACCTTATCTTTTAGTTTTAACTCTTAGTTAATTAGTTTGACATTTACCATGTCACTTTGTATTTTTATATTATATAGTTAATAAACTTACTATATACATCCAAGAGACCCCCACGTGGTCCATTAATGATACACATATCATGATATAAGTCTCTTGGACGAACCTTAGATTTTTAGGAATTTAATATCAATTAATAATATAATATTTGTTTTAAAAACTCTTTTATGTCAATTTTGACACTATTGAATAGTTGATTTTTGTGAAACTTATAACAGAATGATTACTTCGAAAAAAGTCAATTAAATCAATAATAATATGTCATATTATCCTAGAAAATTATTTTAATTCATTAAAAGTCTCAAATTATATTTATTTCGTTATTTATAATATCAATTATTTTAATTTTTTACTATTATGGTAATTACTGCATCATCATTGTGTCATAAATAAATTAAACTATTTAATGTCTAAAAATTATAAATAAAATATAATTATGTAGGAAATCTTTTTATCTTTATAATTAATATTTATAGTCTAAAATGTGACATATATAACCCTATGTAAAAATTGTTTTTCTAAAAGATATATGCTTGTGTCATTTTTGTATTCATTTTAACTTAATTAAAATCATGTGTCCCTATCACTTACAAGTGGCACCATGGGGTCCCAAAATCGACCCAAAGATGCCCATGGTCTAACATGTATCAACCAATAAGTTTAGGACACGTTTTAGGGTAATTTTTTATTATTATAATATTATTTTTTAACCCTTATTTACCGGATTTACCCTTTAACCATGGTAAATAAAATATTTACCGAAGTAATTATTCAAAATGTCTAAAAATAAAAGTTACCTATATACACAATTTGAATGTCCTGATTCCAAATATGGAATCCATTTTTCCAAATTCAAAACACATAAGTGGCAGAAATTAATTTAAAATTAATTCCTGCTGTCAAAACAAAAAGCGTGTTTTTAAGATATAATAACTATCAAAAGATTGATACTTGTTTATGTTCGGTTTAATTGTGAAATTATGTCCAATGACCAACATTGTATTAAATGGTAAAAATATATTCTAAATATACTTTAAAACCACTCAAATTAATAATTTATCAATATAAATTATTTCAATTAAAAAAGTTGTTTTTAATTAAAATTTAGTAATTTTCACTATTCATCAAAATATTAAAGTTATCCGAAAAGTACCAAAATTTCACCTTAGGCTAAATTAGAAATTCTGAATCCAAAAATGAAGTCCATTTTGAAATATAAAATATATATAATTTCAAAAGGTAGGTATTACTATTCAGAACGGCTAGTTTGATTAGTTATGGTGTGTTAGAACTCGGTGTTGCGTACAACACATGCTATCACATTATTCAAAGAGAAGTGTACCGTAGAAGCTTGGGGTGTTTAATTTTAAATTTTTGATGTCCCCATTTAGTTAAAAAGTTTAAAATATTTTATTTATGAAGGGTTCACTATTAAAATTTGGTAAAAGTGCAATACTGAAAATGAATTTGTTCTTTCATTATTTCTAAGAAACTCATAATATGGATTCTAAAATTATAAGGATTATATAAATTTAAAATTTAGTTAATACTATTCATAACCTCTTTTGATCGTCTTGTTTGGTAATTCATGTTGAGCTTGAACTCGGTGTTGCGTGTAGTGCAAGTTATTTAATTATTTTGAAGAAATAATACACTATGAAATCTTGGGGTGTTACATTCTCCCCTCCTTCAATAAATTGCGTCCTCGCATTTTGAAATTGTTCTTCGAAAATAAAAGGTTGAAAATAGAAAATATCTTTGTGGGAAAACCCATATCGAAAATTGAGTTACTAAAATTTAGTCTTAATATGAGGAAAAGAGAAATGAAATGGTCACCACCAAATTATGATCTCGATTAGGAGAACATTGGTGGCAATTAGAGACATATAATTGGAGGAAAAACGTAAATATTTATAGGTAGTTATTGAGTTCATCAATTACAAACAAGTGTAAAATTGAGGTCCTTGAATTCATCAATCTATGATGATTTGAAATACCACCAGTTCAAAAAAACATAGGGTATTAGGATAACACATTTTTGGTTTTAGGATTCCTTAAATAAAGTATAAGAATTAATTTATTCATAGAATAAGAGAAGAAGAAAAATATATTCTTGACAAGTAGAGTTCCATACTTTAACTAATTTCTACCACAAACTCATCTTTCACTCTAAAAGATAATAGAATCGTAAAAAATATATTCTATTTATCCTATTCGTATAGGGTTCCAAAAAAAAACAAATTTATAATTCATCTACCAGATCTTTAAAAAAAACTACATTATTTAATCTCGGACATCATGTGGGTCAGTGGTAGGTGATACACCCTTGTCGCCCTTCGGTCGTGGGTTCAAGTCTCACGGACTTGCCGGATGTGATGGGTTGCCGCCCAACCTCCGGGTTATCCTTTTATGGCAATCCAAAATAATACAAACTAGAACTATCCAAAATACTTAAGTCCAAAATTTATAAGGAAGGTAAGAACAATAAAGATCCTTTTTTCTGCTTAATAACATGTGAACATCTTCATCATGTTTTCTTTCAAAACACTGCAACATCCTGAATTACCATAAAACCTTATTGATTACATTCATGACCCCTTATTCCTTAAAGAATAATCGATATAATCCTTCAATCCATAAATGTTTTAAACCCCAACAATGATGGAATATACAAATCATTAATCAGTTTCAAGGTAGTAAAAATATCCAATATAATTTATCCAAATCAATCATGTATTATTCCAAAATCACTACCTCAGTATCAGAACTATATTATGGTTTATCATCCTCTCAACCATATATTTTCCAAAAATTTATCCTTCTATTGAGTCACTTTTCTTTATTCCAGACAATCTCAAGTCCTTAATGAAATAGTACTGTAGTAAAATCCTTATATACTCCATAATTATTATAACAAGTAAATTGTTGATACAACACTCAAATGACATAATCAACACAAGAAATCTAATCATTCCTCTTCATCTGTGGTAGTATCATAACTTGATTATTATCCAATAGCATCATTTGAGGCATAGTCTGATGACTGGTACATAGGTTCGCGTAGTGTCCAAACTCCTTGAAAATGAAGCATTGAACATTTGAAACCATTTTCTTACCCTTGCAGTCACGTACTTTGTACCCTTTTCCTCAACACTTATAACAGACTCCCAATCCTTTCAGGCAAGTTCCAGGGTGTTTCTTCCCACAGTTATCACATATGGGAAAATTCTTCTTTTCCCTCTTCCCTTTATCCATCTTTCTCTCTTCCATCCTTTTCTTCTCTTGATTCCCTTCAAAGACATAGGACTAAGTAAAATCTTTACTTATATTATCAACACATGATCTTATTTCTTCATATGATGATAATACATGGGGGACTATTTCTCTTATAAATTCTGTCTTAAGACCATGAAAGATATGATCCTTCTTTCTCTTTTGATCATGTGCATTACTGGAGTTCTATTCCTTCTACTGGGTGCCATTTCTAAACAATGGCATACACTAGATTAGTTTATGAATAACAATACCTAATCCCAAACTTGTAAGACACATAACATAAATTAAATAGTTTATGGATATAATCCATAATCATAAAAATTTATCCTTTGAGAAAGTATATACTCATAAACCCTTCATAATGATTTGTAAAGAAAATGAGAGTTATCCTAAGAATATCCCCCGGGAGTGTCGTAACCAAGAGTGCAGCAAGGCCCGTTGTCGTGCACCAGTTCCCGTTTGAGTCTAGCTTAAAGTGGTGTTTTTGGGTTTTACCCCTAGGTACATCTGTGCCAGAGCCGCCTCTACCTGCTCGTATCCAGACAGGGATGTATTGCTCGGAAAACTCACAAAATCTCTACAATACCAAAATTCTAGGAAGTTCATCTATACTAATCCTCAAAGTCCATCTTAAATCTATATGCTCTAATCAGAGTTTATCTAAATCTAGCTTCCAAGGTTTGTACTAAACTTCCTCTGATACCAACTGTAACGCCCCGACCCCAGTTACCCAGAGTCAGTGCATTACTTCGAAACATTGGCATGATCACAAGAAAGATCAAATCTCGAAATACCGATTGGTTTAGTAGCCTTGGAAACACTAGATATATTCATAAAGTTTTACATTACATCATAAAAATGAAAACTACAACAATATAGTCTCCATATTCCACACTCATATCCCCACATACTATCACTTCAGGTCATTCATAAATTACTTCTTTACATCCTGGGAAAAATTAAACATAGAAAAGGGGTGAGCTCAAAGTCCCAGTAAGGATAACAATATAGCGGAAACTTTCATAAATAAGAATAAACATTTAAGGCAGTGTATAACTAAAACAAAAGCCTTTTAAACTTGAACTTCAACATAGTATGAAAAAAATAAAATGAAATAATTCCATTTACTTATTCACATGGATATTCTACTAATCGAATAATCACATGCAATATCAATAACCACTTTCATAATGATGGAATGCATAATGCCAGACTATCATACCCACAAAGCCAAGGCCTCGTGCCAAGACTACAAATAATATTTTTCCAAGGCCTTGTTCCAAGACACTAGTTTGTCTCATGAGACCTACCGATGCATCGAGGAGCTATAGCGGGCTCCACCCATCACATATTAAGTCCAATGCATTCCCATATGAAAAGGTTTAAACATAACATAAACATTCATATTAAAACTAGCATACGAAATGTCAATACTTTCACCATAAAATATGAATGGTATAAAAATAACACATCCACAGTCAAACATATCACAAAACCTTCAATAAAATATAGAAGTTTTGTATCAGAATAAATCAACTTCAAATAATCATAAAATCCATCAAAGGATGTTGACATAGATGAAATCAAAACTCTTTTTAGAGAAATATCTCCTCCTATTTTTGAAATCATTTAAGAGTCATATATTTATAAAATAAAACATTTTCTTTGAAAATATTTTTATAAGCTTTTAAGGGAAGATTCAATGATCTTATAACGGCGGAAAATAACCGCACCCGCCGTATAAGTTAAAAAACATTCTTACCTTAATTCTGTCGAAAAGGTTAAAAGCACCTTGTTTGGAAAAGGACGGAAAGATTCCTTTATAAAACTCTTATAAAAAGTCAAACAAGGGTATAAATGACTTTAACCCATATTATTTTAAATATTAAAAATGTTTTGAAATACATTTTTAAGAAACATGGATGTGGATGATAAAGAGATCCCAATAGATTATTACGTATAAACAACCTCGGATAATGAAGAGATTGTGAAATAACCCTTACCACGTTGTAATCAACTGAGTCGTATGACCAAAAGTTAATAACCACAAAATGATTTATATAATAACATGAATATAAAGATAATAATTATAATATATATCAAATGGTAGTACACAATATACCACTTTCAATAAATTAGTGGCGAACAATGGAAATCTCACGGAATTGAAAGTGAGATAAGAAAATCCCTTACCTTGTACTTTTCCTTGGTTGGGGGTAGGTTAACCTCCTGTATAATGTTTAAATAATTGTTATTAAATAATTCATGAATAATATAAATTAATATGATATCATATATGATCTTTTAACATTGCTTTGTTAATAATATCTTAGAATTATCGTCGTTTCGGGTGTTAACTTACTCATTTTCTTTTATATGTTTTGTTACGTAAGCCATGTTTGTCATGGATAGGTTGTATCTTATTCATATATAGAATGATATAAAGTTCTTAAACATTATTTTTAAATCATCAAATGATAATTATACTTGAATGGATATGATGGAGAATGAATCTCATTGCGTTCGTGGAGATGGTAGTCCGTACGTACGCACGAGCGACAATATCATTCTTTTGATATTAAATTAATATATAATTGGATGGTATATTATATATACAGAATAATTATCATGTTATATTTATTTTTTACATGAATTATACATCGTTATTATACCCATCCAAATAATAATATATTGAATAACAATTACACCACGATGTGGGGACGGTAAACCGTACGTACGCATGTATGGTGACATGTTTATTAAAAGGGTGGATAGAATACTGAATATGGTTGTACCATATTTATAATAACATCACAGTATATATAATATACTTGAGTTATTATTTTAGAATGGTAATAACATAGAAAGAAGAAGTGGAAGAAGAAAGGAACTTGAAAAGGGGTGGTGAAATCATCACCTCTTCTTCGGGTTCTTCCTTTTGATTTGATCAAAAGGGCTCCTTAGGTTGGCTTTAGGATCAAACTAAGGCCTCTAGGTTGTATTGAGGAAAGTTGAGAGAGTATTGGGTCAGATTTTGGCTGAACCAAAAGGCTTTGAAGGTGTGATGAAATGATAAGGAAGAGTGCCCTTTTATAAGAGGGGTGAAGCGCACCTTTGGAAAAGCTAGAAATATTATTTTATAATAAATTCATATTCGGTTTCTAATGGCTCCAAAGTTGATTATTCAAAGTTTAAGGTGGGGATAGGTCGAAAACAATTCAACCAATAGAATTTAGACAGGTTTGAGTTACTATATTAACCTTATCCTTTAGTTTTAAATCTTTGTTAATTAGTTTCACATTTACCTTGTCACTTTGTATTTTTATATTATATAGTTAATAAACTTACTATATACATACAAGAGACCCCCAAGTGGTCCATTAATGATACACCTATCATGATATAAGTCTCTTTGAAGAACCTTAGATTTTTAGAAATTTAATATCAATTAATAATATAATATTTGTTTTAAAAACTCTTTTATGTCAATTTTGACACTATTCAATAGTTGATTTTTTTGAAACTTATAACAGAATTATTACTTCGAAAAAAGTAAATTAAATCAATCATAAGATTTCATATTATCCTATAAAATTAGTGTAACTCATTAAAAGTCTCAAATTATATTTATTTGGGTATTTATAATATGAATTATTTTAATTTTTCACTATTATGTTAATTACTGTATCATCATTGTGTCATAAATAAATTAAATTATTTAATGTCTAAAAATTATAAATAAAATATAATTATGTATGAAATATTTTTATCTTTCTAATTAATATTTATAGTTGAAAATCCAACATATATAACCCTATGTAAAAATTGTTTTTCTAAAAGATATATGCTTGTGTCATTTTTGTATTCATTTTAACTTAATTAAAATAAAGTGTCCCTATCACTTAGAAGTGGCACCCTGAGGTCCCAAAATCGACCCAAAGATGCCCATGGTCGAACATGTATCAAAAAATAAAGTTAGGACACGTTTTAGGGTAATTTTTATTATTATAATATTATTTTTTAACCCTTATTTACCGGATTTACCCTTTAACCATGGTAAATAAAATATTTACCAAAGTAATTATTCAAAATGTCTAAAAATAATAGTTACATATTTACACAATTTTAAAATCATGATTCCAAATATGGAATCCATTTTTCCAAATTCAAAACACAGAAGTGGCATAAATTAATTTAAAATTAATTCCTGCTGTCAAAACAAAAAGCGTGTTTTTAAGATATAATAACTATCAAAAGATTGATACTTGTTTATGTTCGGTTTAATTGTAAAATTATTTCCAATGACTAAAATTGTATTAAATGGTAAAAATATATTCTAAATATACTTTAAAACCACTCAAATTCATAATTTATCAATATAAATTATTTCGATTAAAAAAGTTGTTTTTAATTAAAATTTAGTAATTTTCACTATTCATCAAAATATTAAAGTTATCCGAAAAGTACCAAAATTTCACCTTAGGATAAATTAGATATTCCAAATCCAAAAATGAATTCCATTTTGAAATATAAAATATATATAATTTCAAAAAGTAGGTATTACTATTCACAACAGCTAGTTTGATTAGTTATGGTGTGTTAGAACTCGGTGTTGCGTACAACACACGCTATCACATTATTCAAAGAGAAGCGTACCATAGAAGATTGGGGTGTTTAATTTTAAATTTCTTATGTCCCCATTTAGTCAAAAAGTTTAAAATATTTTATTTAAAAAGGGTTCACTATTAAAAGTTGGTAAAAGTGAAATACTGAAAATGAATTTGTTCTTTCATTAAGTCTAAGAAACTCATAATATGGATTCTAAAATTATAAGGATTATATAAATTTAAAATTTAGTTAATAATATTAATAACCTCTTTTGAACGGCTTGTTTGGTAAGTCATGGTGCGCTTGAACTCGGTGTTGCGTGTAGTGCAAGTTATTTAATTATTTTGAAGAAATAACACACTATGAAATCTTGGGGTGTTACATAACATGAATAGATTCCATATAAAATGGAAAATGATTTGGATTGATCCTCAAACACATTTCCTTAATAAAATAATTTTTTTTAATTGAAATGTCAAAATATAAAACATTTTCAAAATACATTTCTTTTAAAATTAATTTTAAATATTATAAAGCAATCTATAAAAATCAATGAAAAAAATTCTTAATGAAAATCACATTTTATTGAAAAATAAAATCATTATAAAATATTATGGAAGTAATTTTCAATAATCATAAACATGAACAGTTACAAAAATGAGGAAATTATCCTTTTCTTATTTTCAATAAAAATATATAAGAAATAAAATATTTTGATAATAATTTTCATTTTAAAATAAAAATATACATATGTTATATGATTAAATACTAATTATTCACTGAAAATAAATATTTAAAATTTTAATTAATTAATTAAATAATTATATGGTCATGGAAATGTGAAATATTGTTCATGCCATTCATGTTAAAAACAAATATTCTTTTCAAAATTTCTATGAAATCCAAACAATCATTTTTTTGGAAAATGAGCTGAATATTCCATTGAAATAAAAGTATAATGTAAAAAATTGGTAAATATTTATTTAATAATTCATTTAAGGAATGATAATTATATTTAAAAAATTATTTTATAAAGAATGTTTTAATAAGAATATGGATTTCTATCCGAATAGAAAAAAATATTTTCATTAAAAAATTATCAAAATTTTTAAATATTGACTATTGGGAAAATATTACTATTAAATAAAAATTTGTGAATAAAAATTGGATAAAAAAATACATGAGTTTCATTAAATATGGATCATATTATTTTATCATCAGAATCATAATAATAAGTAATCTCAATAAGTGATGAGATTGAAACATAAAATCATCACAACTTTGGTAGCATTGAATCATATTCCTCATTAATTAAAAAAAATAGAATGAAACATTAAATATCATGAAGATAAATAAATTCATGATATTAAATGTGATATATTTTTTAGATACATATAATTAAATAATATAGGTTCATAACATGACATATGTCTCAAAAATGGCATATTGATACAAAAATCACTTACACATTAGTAACTCTTGAACACTATACCCCATAAAAGAGATTTACTAAAATGGATATATAAATTCAAATTATTTTAATTTTAATAATTAAAAAATTAATTCATAGTATATATATACATGACATAAATGTAATAATTCTTTAATATTGATGGTGTCTCATAGAAGTAAAAAGTGAGATGAAAATCACTTAACGTAAGTCTTAAAATCTATTAAACATTTTCAAACCTCATATATAATAAATAAAAGTTCATTATATATCTTATATAGAACCAGAATTATATTTATCAGACCACATATTATTTAAATATTTCTTTCTGTTACCTTATTATTAACAATTCCATGTTAGATTAATGTTTCAGGTAATATCCACATTGTTTTTCTTTTATGTTTTTATTTTTTAATTTTGGTGCTCTTATAATCATCATGGTTCTATAAAAACTATAATAATACTTATTAAATTTAAATAATATTTAGACATATATTATAAAATTATGAGAAATGATGAATTATGTTTTTTATAAATGAAGTATGTTACAATCATGGAGAGGGTAGGTCATATATACGAATGAGTAATGTATCACTTTTTTAATGATTTGTATGGAAAGGATGTATGTTATATTTCTATAATGATCATAAAATCATAAATAACATATTATTTCTTTTAAATATCGTACAAGCTTTTGGGGGATTAAAAGAGATAGTCACGTCACTTTGTGAGGGCAGTAGGCGACATATACATGAATGACGTCGTCATATTTGAATGAGTGAAAAAGGTAAGAATGAAAGGATATATTATACTTTTAGAAGGAAATATGTGAAAATAATTTCATAATTGTTTCAATTAATCATATATATTTATTGACATTATCATTATTATCTTCCATCTAATGCATTAGTGAAAACTAATCACATCACTTCATGAGGCGGTATTCCATAGTACACATGAAGTTCGTTATCATTTTCCCTACCAAATGGGAAGTAAAAAAATGGATATATATGATATCATGAATCCATATGTATAATAATTTTATAAATATCATATATATATATATAATTTATATCCATAAAGATACTCAACCGTGATTAGTGGTAATGGGAAAACGAATGACGCCATTTCCCAAGGTGGTAGTCTTCCGTAAACAAGAATAATGATTTCATAAACGATTTGATGGATGTGGAGATAGTTGGAGGTAATTACCATAAAAATCATAGTACATTTAAGATACTAATTTTATTATATCATAATTTTTTAATAATAATTGAAAGTGATTGTGTAAGAAATAAAATAAAAAACTTTCACTGATGAACGATACCTCATCTTCTAGTATCTTTTGTAGGTTGGCTTCAAAATCCTTAATAGGATATGTATCCTAAAAAAATAAGGAATGAAGTATGTGAGGGGTGGATATTTTAGAGTATATGGGTATTTATTTTTTGAATAAATTGTTTGATGGTGTGAGGAATAGAGGATGATGTGTCCTTTTATAAGTTAGGAGAGATGCACACTTGTAATATTTTGAAAAGAAGAGGTTATACCCACGTTTTTCTTAGGAAAAAAGCCTCAATTTTTTAATCATGAAATTGATATTATAGTGTTGCAATATGTCTATAAAATATATTTTATTCAAGTTGATAGGTCATTTTAACCCATCTATTTTTAGTTTAATGCTCTGTTAAACCCATATTTACCTTAACATTGCTAAATAATTTTTTTATTATTTTGTTGAAAAAAATATTTTCACTATATTTGATAATAAATTATTATTTTTTAAATAATTGGGTTCTTTTTTCCAAAGTATATACATATAATTGGATAAAATTAATTTGAAACTGTTCTCGCAAATGAGATGAGAAAGTCGTATTTCAAAGAGAAAATAATCCTATATTAATTAAGTTTTTATATAAAAATTCAATATTAAAATAATTCCTATGAAAATAATAATATAATGTATTTATAATTTAAATAATTTATTTTTAAATCAATTTCATATTTTATTTAAATTTACAAATATATTAATCGAAAATTTATTTTTCAATTAAAATTAATCATTTTTAACTATTCATTAAAAAATTATAGTTTTATGAAAAATACAATAAATTAAACCAAATATAATTTGAGAAATCATATTTTAAAAATATTTTTTAAAAAAATCTTCAAAAAAATTGGGAATATTTTAATTTAAAATAAAAATCAATAACGTGATGAAAATGAAGGTTTTTGAGAATTGCATTTACCAAACACAAGATGATATTATATTAACTCTATTTATTATAATAAGAATTGTATAAATATAGATTAAAATATTTTTATATATTATAAATAAATTTCATTTAGAAAATTACTTGTTAGGGATAACTTGAATTAACTAATATGAAGAATCATTTTGTACTTTAAAACTGCTTTAAAAACAACTTTTTTAAAACCTAAAAATAAATTACTACTTAAATATAATATAATTTGAGTTAAAACATAATTTCATGGATTAAATTTTAATAAATTATTCTTCATAAACATTAAAACATATGTATTCAATTAAAATATTTATTATAGATAAATTAAAATTTTATAAAAATCAATATTTTTTAATATTCAATAAAAATCAATATTTTTTGAAAATCAAAAAAATAAGCATTTGTAAATATAGATTCGATGATTGAAAAAATTATTTTATATTTATCAAATAATTTTTCTCTAATCATAATAAATTAATAATAATATTTTCTCATAAAAACAAATACAAGTATTTTTTGATAAAAACATAATTTAGAAGAATATAATTATATTTCTAAAAATTTATTGGCTATATAATGAGGGATTATAATTATATTTACATTGTGTAGTATATTTAAATGTATGTTTCATAAATTATTAAATAATATTCATACTTAGATATGTGAGAGATAGATTATATCTGTCATATTTAAAATAATATTATTTCATTGATCGTTGAAGCACGGTGTCGAGTGTCAAGGACACTATTAAAGAATATTTTTTTAATATAAAACAATCTAAAATTAGTGTTATTTATAATTAATTATATCTAAAACATCTATATGATTTTGGGGAAAATATTTCATAAAATCTCGGGATGTTAAGTTTGAGTTATATACAATTATGTTAAAATAAATTTTCCACCCACCTAAAAATTTTGTTTGAAAAGTGGATTTATTATTTAGAGTAATTATGTATATATTTTATAATATTTAACTTCGATTTAGTCATAAATTTTAAATTAAATAGGTAAATAAAAAACTATTAACCATGGTGAATGCTAATATGACAATAATAAGAAATCTTTGAGAATAATGGAATAAAACGTTTTGAACAACATTTTTGTTTCTAGTAGAGGTGTGGATTGATATTAAATTCTCTCCACTCCATTATTTATCAATATTTGTGGAACATGGGAAATGTTTCTATAATTTACCAAACACCTATGGTCTATTCGTTTTTTGAAATATGATGTTTGAGCTTTTTGGGGAGGTCAACATGACTAATTTCATCACTTTACAAAAATTCGTAGTTTTCAAAACTTTTATAAGTCTAGAACGATAAGTCAAGAATTGTTATTCATCCAATAATTTTTTAAATTTCATGAAAATGTGAGATATTTCCAATAGTTTTTCATATTTCAAGAATGGTGAGTCATTTGCAAAATATTTCCAAATTTCTAGAATGATGAGTCATTTCCCAAAGTTTATCAAATTTACAAAACAGTGAGTCATTTCCAATGGTTTTCCCAATTTCCAGAGTAGTTAGTCATTTCCAATAGTTTTCCCATTTTCGATAATGGTGAGTCATTTCTAACATTTTGTCAAATTTTACGAATGGTGAGTCATTTCAAATAATTGGTAAAATTTATAGAACGGAGAGTCATTTCCAATAGTTTGTCAAATTTCAAGAGTGGATTGTTTTTTCCAAAATTTTGTTAAATCTATAGATCAGTGATTCATATCCAATAGTTTTTCAAATTTCCAAAATGTTTGGTCATTTCCAATATCTTTTCAAATTTCTAGAATGGTGAGACAACCAATATTTTGTCAAATTTCTAGAATAGTGAGTCACTTCCAATATTTTTTTAAACCTTCAGAATGATGATTCATTTCCAATAGTTTGTCAAATTCTTATAATAGAGAGCCATTTTTAACAGCTTGTCAAATTTACATAATGGTGAGTCATTTCCAATATTTTTTGAAATTTTCATAATGGTTAGTCATTTCAAATAGTTTTTCAAATTCCTAAAAGGATGAGTCATTTCTAATAGTTTTTCAAATTTCCACATTATTCTAGATTTGATTTTTTCTCCATTTTGACATCTTTGTTTTAATTAAAATGAGTTAAATTCCATATTTAAGAGTTTTTGAAGCCATTTAAATGGATATAAATCATCTATCTGATTTTCTATAAATTTGGAGGATTTTAATTGGTCAAAGTGTGTGGTTTAATTTGATCCTCGTTAATGGAAATTATAATCCATTTCAAATCCTGTAATTCTTGTGTCTAATCTTTCAAAGTCGGGCATGCTCCATTCTTTCATTCCTTCTCCTATTTCTCAGTTTGAGGCACCTGATACTTATTTCCCATAAGTGTAGTGTTAGAAAACTATAATACTTAGACCATTTCCCCTATATGTTTCTTCTTACTGCATGTGCACCCCTTATTTTGGTGTAACCAGGAGGTGTTGACCCGTCTTTGATCTAAGGTATATTCTACCTGTGTATTATGGGTCCCTCAATCTATTTCCTCTCATGTGTACATTCCATGTAATGGTCTGTGATATTTATGTTTCTAATGAATACTTATTGGGTGTTAGTTTACGCGGTCATCCCCTAAAATTCTTGGGTGAATGATATCAATGTAGGATAGGTGACCATGATATGTTGGGTTTTCCCTTTATCATGCAAATAATGTTTGAAACCTTTTGAGGTTGAGGATTTTTGGATTATATATTTTCATATATGTAGTAGTAGTGTTATCATGATTTATCCAATTGAATCATAATTAAATTGACATAACAAATATTTGAAACAGATTAAATAATTTGTTTCGATAATATATTATTGCCTCTTTATTTTATATATAGTTTGATATTTGTGCCTTTCTTTTTTGCCTGTTGTTCTTAATGGAAATCGCTAAAGAATGTATATCTACACTTAATTGTTAATTATTAGGACAAAGACAAAGACACATGTAATTTAATTAGTTAGTTGTTGTAATTTGACGTTAATCAAATTAATATAGAGGAGCATGTTTAATTGAATTGATTGATAAACCTAAAGTATTATGATTCTTATTGTTTAATGGCATTCAAAATTAATTTTTTATTTAATTTGTGATAGTTATGATGGCTTTCTAGTTAGGATTCACATATTTGTATCCTACTAATATTTAATCTATTAATTTTATATGGATTAAGGAATTAGTTGTGATTACAAGATAATTTCTTGTAGGTCCATGAGACACCCACTTACATGTAAAGGCCAAGCACCTTATGCTTCGGAGCTGTGAGTGTTCATTATGTATGAATGGTGGATGCCCTGTTTAAGGGCCAAGAGCCCTGTTTCTATGATGTTTGTTCCTACTGCTTGTGTTTTTTTTGTGAGCCTGGGATGGTTGAGCCTTGAAGGCTGTTGTGGTATGTGGGGTAGGGAGGCATAGTGGTTGTGGAAGAAGCTAATGCCTAGAGTGGAGAGATATGTTGATTTATTCATATGGGTGTCAGGGAGGACACTAGAGATGATTAAAAGGCTTGAAGTAGGGCTTACCCGATGCTTTTATTATTGGATTCTTTTTTTGTTTATCCGCAATAATTTCCCCACTACTTGAGGAAAATGGTCTTTCTTACCCTCATTCCAAAAGAGGAAAATATGAGCAAGGTATGCGACATGCTTTACATATTTATCTTCTCGGGGAAGGATGGGTCTATGCTCCTACTATGGGTGGAAAAGACTCAATGGGTAGTTCATCTATTAACCATGTTGAGCCCCTTGTGTTTGTTAGCATAGAATTATTTCTTAGGATAATTGAAATATGGAAAGTGATAATGTTGAAAAATGATTCAATAAATGATATTGAACACTTGGGGTTGGAGATTACAAGGATAAAATGATGAGGTTATACTTTTGGGGAACTATGAACTACGTTTGGTTATGCCTGGATGGCATGAAACATTGGTGTGATGGTAATTAAAATAAATTTGGAAACGATTATGGTTAATTAATAGTTAAACAATTAATTAATGTAATGTGAATCTAATAAAAAGGGATATAGTACTCTAATGTAGTTCATCAATTGGTTGTGTGCTTATTGGATACTTAGTGTTAGCAGTGGCAGCTGGGAGTCCGAGATACATTAGCTGTTGTTGAGTCTTAAGACTAGGTTATTCCCATAGTGTGTCTATAATCTATAGTATATTATGTTCCTTTTTTTTGTTTCTATACGCTACTTTACCCTATTGGTTAAGGCAACTGAAATTGCGAGGATTCTGAGCCATGAGGGGTGTTTTCCCCAACATATAGGGGGAGTATAGAGGGCTGAATACCCCTTTTATCCCACACTATTCTCTAGGTTGTTAGTTATGCTAGTAGGCACAATAGTTAGTTTTTCCCATATATGTGTGTAGAGGGATGCAATGTATTGGGGTTATTCACACACATATATCCTGGATATTGTTTCCTATGAACTACTATAGGTGTAACATTTATAATTTGTGATAGATTGAAGATCCTTACCCGGTGTATGGGCTGTAATGGCATGAGGTATAACACCCGATGTATGATACATGTTATGTGAGCTATGGTGGCTCCTAGAAACTACCTTATTACATTGGTTACATGGATGTGGTGGTTGTGTTGCATGAGGTGCGTGTTGTGGTGCTTCGCCTAGGTGTATGTGGGAAAGCCATTTAAAGAGAGATGTCTTATGAAGTGAGACATTGAGAAAAAGCAACAATCCAATGTGGAAGTGGTAGTGGGGTACCCTTTATATTATTTATTATATTATATACTCTTATATGTGATACTCGGTGAGAGTATACATGGTGAGGCAGGGAACATAGAATACATGTTTAGGTGATGAGTTAGTTTCACTCATTGTTCATACTGATTTTTCATGATTTCTTCAATTTTATACGAGTGGCTCTCAGGAGGACCCCATTGAGTATACTTTTATACTCAACATACATATATAACCTTTTTTTAGGTCACTTGGAGTATATTGTATATCAGTCAGGAAACTCCTATCATGGAGTTTACATGAGCTGTTTAGGCTTCATGGCCGATGTCGTCTTACATTCTTTTGGAACTTTGTAAGTTTTCCTTTTTGAGTTGTATTAGTTTTTTCATGACATTACCTATGTGTACATGGGTTTCTTTTTTAATCATATAATGAGCTGTAGTTGGTTGGTGTCTATCTTATCCCTCACTTTCACATGTGTTCTCTTAGAGGGTAATTCCTCCCATATGTGTGATTATTATACACTCTGTGCTAGTAAACATCCTGAGGCCTACTTGAGGTGGTACTTGGGGGTTATTATCTCCCTTCTAAAAATGTCATCTAGGAGGGGTACACATTGTGGGGAGGGGGTTGTGATATATTAGTATTTGAGGTCTAGTTGAGTGATAGAATGGTGTTGAGAGTTATTCATAGGTGAGGATGCATGGGATGGTGGGGAAATAGTGTCAGCCAAGTTTAGAAAGTGCTATAACACTTGAGACTAGCTGAGAAATAGGTATTTTGGGCCGTCTGTAATCTGAGTCATAGACCTTTAAGTTTACAATGTATACTAAATGAAGTGATTCTGGTTCCAGGGAAGAGACCTAGGAAAGGATCATTCATCATACTTCTTTGCGCATGTGTTTGAATGGGTAGAACTTGGGATACGTTAACCTAAAATGAATAATAGAAAAAATTAATTAAATATAAATTCTTCTATATTCCATATTTAGGAGTTCAAACTTTCTGTCATTTTTCATGTATGGTTCTAGGTAGACGTCTTCATTAGGATCACATAGAAGATGTCTAGAAGACTGCGCTAGTAGATCACCAAAGAGTAGAGGTTGACGATGACAACCCATGGAGGAGGACACTCTGAGAGTTTCAGCGCTAGAGTTAGAAGAAATATGAGGGCTTTGTTTTGGATGTAGTCATGGAGGACTAGTTGGAAGAGGTTGAGATAGATTTTAAATTTATCTATGCTTAAAAGGAGAACTAGGTATCATTGGTTGTGACGAAGATGCATGGGTTAGTAAAGTAGGGCGGTTATTGTTCCTTAGGGATTACGAGGAATTAGTAGTCTCATTGGAGACATTTCGAGAGTAGTTCAGAGATGAGTTTCATTCATTGATCATGAGGGTGACTAGTCTCAAGAAGCTTCTTACCCTTCAGAATGGAGGCTCCCATGTGAGATAGTTCAAGATTCATTTCTGTAGCTTCTTCAATATAATTCAGAAATATTTCTAGATATATAGGCCATGGTGAGGCATTTTGGGGAGGTTCTGCATAAAGATATTTAGTTCCATGTCACCCTGTTTATAGTGACAACATATCTTGAGGTGCTGGTGAAGGAAAAGGTTATTCAGATAATGTTAGCTAGAACCAAATCATTATGAGAGGGGAGGCATTGGGATTACTCATTAAGAAGACTTGTTATCTAGGTTTCCCTTTTTTTAGGACACAAGAGCTTCCATTTGGCCAGGTGTAGGTCACAACCATCAGCATCTCATTTATTCAGGGGTGGATGTTCTCAGCCTTATGTGAAGGGATCCAATACATATTTTCTATTTTAGAGGCTGAGGTCATTAGTAGTGTGAGTTCCCGAACATTTAGAGCCATCATCATGTGTCACATGTTACACATCGGGTTCCTCCATTGAGGCAGTTCCAGCTGAGACAACAGTAGAAGGTTTGACCGTATTTGGATCCAGAGAGAGTATATGAGGTAGGAAGAGGAAAACCCTAGGATTATCTCTATCCATAGAGAGTAGATCATGACCATGGTGGTGTTCGTCATTAGGGTAAGATAGGCCATGGAGTAGGTCATGGGATGGTTCATACTTTAGCATTTCTATTTCCAGGAGAGCCAGACATCAGTCATGGTACCCTTTTCTTTTTCTTTTCTACATGGGTGTATGCCTTTTTTTATTCAAGAGTGATTCACTCCTTCATATCTATTTCCATTGTAAAATCATTGGGACATTAGGTAGAGATAAATATAGCTCCCTTGGTGTTTACTACGCCAGTAGGAGGCCAAGATGAATTGTTAGAAGTATATAGAGATTGTGAGCTTGTGTTGGGGAAGCGTCGCTCTTGGGGAAATTTTCTATATTTATAGATACAACTATATTTTTCATCCTTTTAATAATTGGATGTAATCAGTACAGGATATCATGGATTGCATCAAGAAGTAGAGGTTTTTATTTGATACATATGGAGATCCATTAGTGTTTGTTGGAGAGAGAGACCCTTGGATGTGTCAGTGGCATGTTCCTTCTTTATAATCCTTGATGGATGAGTGGATGTTCAGTTTTTTGGATGATCAATAGTTGGAATTTCCTTGGGTCATAAAATAGGTCCCTGATTTATTTCCAAAATAGGTTGTATTGTTACCCAAATGATGAGAGATCGAGTTTGGGAACAATACACACACAAGTGTGTCTCTTATCATAATGTCTCTGTATCGGATGGTGCCTTATGAGTTTTAGGAGCTATGTATACAACTCAATGGTCTTTTATGGTATGGTTTTTTTTAGCCGAGTGTGTCACCATGTGGTGCACCAGTTTTGTTCATAAAGAGTGCTGATAATATTTTGTGGTTGTGGGTCGATTATCATCACTAAAACAAAGTTACAATGAAGAATCTCTATCTTCATCTATGGATTAATGATTCATTCGATCAACTGAAGTTTGAAAGTTGGTTCTCAGAGATAGATTTTCGGTCAGGATATCATCAGACATGTGTGAATGATGGGGATATCCTGAAGACATCCATCTATTATCGTCATGGGAATTACGAGTTTTTTGTGATGTTTTTTGGTGCGATGAATGCTTTGGCTTCTTTCATGGGGTTGATTAATGCTATGTTTCTTATGTTCTTGGATATGTTTGTGGTGATTTTCATTGATGACGTCCTTGTGTACTCTGCATGCTAGGAGGATCATGTAGAGCACCTTCATGCCATTTTGGGTTTTTTTTATCAACAACAGCTATTTGGAAAGTTATTGAAGTTTTAGTTTTGGGGTCAAGAAATGTGTAACATGGGGCATGATGTTTTCCAGAATGTATTAGATATTAATCTATAAAATATAGAAGTAGTTGTGTCTTTAGAATCCCACAAGATAGTGTTATAAGTGTGATGTTTTCTTGGTCTTGCAGGCTATTATAGGAGGTTCATGGCTGATTTCCCCCTGGTTTGTGACTCCTGTGATATAATTGACCCATAAGGATTTGGTTTTCATGTTGACTGATCAGTGTTAGGCATATTTTGAGTATCTAAAACATAAGTTCTTCAGTGATCTGGTTCTTTTTCTTCTAATAGGAGTTCAGTTTGAGGTTTTCTGTGATGCTTCACGTCTGGGGTAAGGATGGGTTCTGATGCAGCCAAGAACAGTTATTTCATATGGGTATCATCATTTTCATACCCTTGAGTGTAACTATTCCACCCATGATCTTGAGTTTGAATCATTGGTGTTTTCCATGAATTTTTGGAGACATTACCAAATGGGAGATCACATTGTGGTCTTCATCGTTCATAAACGCTCGAGGTATGTTTTCTACCAGAATAACTTGAACTTGAGATATCATCGGTGGATGAAATTATTATAGTATAACAACATCAAAATATCAAATAATACAGATAAATGGAATGTTGTAGCTAATGAACTAAGAAGGAAGTCATGAAGTTATGTCATACGTGAATCTGGTAATTCATGGAGAGTGATGGAAGACCATTCAACATTACATCTGGATGTGGGATAAATTGAGGGAAGAGGTTATCTTTTCTAGATGAGAGTGAAATCAACTTTGGTGTAGTAGGTGGAAGATTCCCAATTTGGGGATCTTGAGGTGGAGGTATGGAGATACCATGTTGTCTGTTTCCATGCCCGTGAAGGTTGGTTTGAGGATGATCCACACTAGGTGTCGTTTTAGGGGAGACTATTCATTCCTTTGGAGAGGCATGAAATATTTATCAGAGAGTTCCATAGTTCTCCCTAAGTGATACATCCTCGTGAGAAAAATATGTACCTATCCTTGAGGAGTCAGTTTTGGTGGCCTGGGTTGAAGCATGTAGTTAAATATTCTATGTCTTGATGTTTGGTCTGCCAGAAAGTAAACAATAAGCATTTTTTGCATATGGTTTTCTCTAGCTATTAGATGTTCCCCAATTGAAATGGGAGGTCATCTCGATAGAATCTAGTAAAGGTTTACCTCAATCTTGAGAAGGTTATGATGTTATACGGGTGGTAGTGAATCATTTGAAGAAATCAAACCACATTATAGCAATCAAGGATTTAAGCCTAGTGGAGGATTCATTGATGTAGTATCTAGAGGAGGTGGTGAGACTCCACAGAGTCCCATGGATGATCATTTTTGATCGAGACCCCTATTATACCTATAGGGTTTAGAGGGTTCTCTATCATGATTTTAGTTCTCAACTATACCATACCACTATTTTTCATCCACAAATGAACAGTCACACATAATAGACCATCCATGCTCTTGAAGACATGTTGCACTCTTGTGTCATGGATTTTGAATGTTCATGGATGATGCTCGCTCCCTTAGTATAGTTATCTTGCAATAATGTTTTTCACTCCACCATCAATATGGATGCATTTTAAGCCTTGTATGTTCAACCTTTCCATTCTACATTGTACTGGACTGGGGTTAGAGAGTCCGAAAATCTTGTGTCGGAACTGGAACATAATACAACAGAGAAATTTCAGGTGATTTATAGGAGGATGAAGGTAGAATATGATCGTCATAAGTCTAATTCTGACTATAGGAGAAAGCCTCTAGGGTTTTATGTTTGGGACCACATTTTTTTAAGGAAAATTTACATCATGGAAAGTAATGGTTTAGTCGTGGGAGTAAGATATCTCCCTAGTTTGTTGGGACTTTTGAGGTGTGGGCTCATGATAAAGCCTTGGCATATCATGTAGAAGATCCCCCACAGATGATATGGATACATAATTTTTTTCATGTGTCACATCTCTGTCGTTATCTTCATGAAAACTCTCACATCATCGATCTGGGAGAGATCTATGTTGATGATGATGCACCCTTGGAGGAGTGGCCTGTAGAGATCTTAGATCGCAAGAAGATAGTGTTTTTTGGAATTCTATCCCCTTGGTTCATGTCTGGTAGTGTCATGGTAGCATGGAAGAGAGTACATGGGAGTTTGAGTCGCAGATACGTGATCATTTATTGTAATGATGTTTATTGTGGTTGTAGACCTTTTGTGTTTATGAGATGGATTCTCTTGTTTCTTGTTGTGGATTGCTCTCTTATAAGATGTATATCCCCTATGATAGTGGTTAAAGGTTGGTTTTGGGTTTTTCATGGTTTTGTGATGTCCCTTTTATGAATCAATTGATCTCCTTTGGTGGTGAGAGAATTCAGAGGTATCTTGAAGGGTGGTTGTTTGTTCCATTTTCCACTCTAGGTTTGTTTTAGATTATCAAGGATGAGAATGTTTTTATAGGTATATGATGTAATGGCCCAAACCCCTCTTGTCAACGTTTTTTCTAAAATATGTTTTTCGAGGTGTTTTGGGAGGTCAAGGTGACTCACTTCATGGATTTGAAAAAATTATGGTTTTCAAAAGAAATTATGTCTGGAATGGTAGGTCAGGAATGGTGGGTCATCCAATAGTTTGTAAAATTTCCTAAAATGGTGATTCATTTTCAATATTTTGAAAATTTATAGAATGATGAGTCATTTCTAAAAATGTTCTAAATTTCTAGAATGGTGAGTTATTTCAAATAGTTGGTAAAATTTCCAGAATAGTGAGTCATTCCAACAGTTTTCCAAATTTCCAGAATGGTGAGTCATTTCCAACAGTTTTTCAAATTTCTAAAACTATGAGTCATTTACAATAGTATACAAAATTTCACAACAATGAGTCATTTCCTATAGTTTTCCAAATTTATATAATGGTGAATCATTTCCAAAAGTTTTCAAATTTCTAGAATGGTGAGTCATTTCCAACTGATTTTCAAATTTCCATAACCATGAGTCATTTCCAATAATTAAAAATTTTCTATAATGTTGAGTGATTTCTAAAAGTTTTTAAAATTTCCAAAACAATGAGTCATCCAATAGTTTGTCAAATTTCCAGAACATTGAGTTATTTACAACAGTTTTTCAAATCTCCAGAGCGGTGATTCATTTCCTACTATTTTTCAAATTTCTAAAAAAGTGAGTTGTTTTCAGATTTTTTTCAAATTTCCTGAATGGTGAGTCATTTCCATTATTTTTTAACATTTCCATAAAGTATAATCATTTCCAAAAAAATTTCAAATCTATAGAATGGTGATTCATTTCTAATAGTTTTCAAATTTCCAATTTTTTTCTTCATATTTTCATGTTTTCCCTTTAGACATCGTTCATTAACATAAAATGTGTTAAATTCTATATTTATGAGGGGTTGAAGCCGTTTCAAGGGCTATATAATCATATAATTTATTTTCTAAAATTCCAGAGTCTTTTAATTGGTCAAACTGTGCGGTTTAATGTGATCCTTATTAATGGAAATTCTATGCCTTTTCAAATCATGTTAGTCTCAGATCTAATCCTTTTAAGTAAGGAACCTTCACTTATTTCACACCTTCTCCTTTCCCATGGTGTAAGGATCCCCAATACTTCTTTCTTATAGGAGTGGTGTGATAAAAATATAATATTTGGATTGGTCCCCCTGGAACTTTCTTCCTGATTCATGTTCACCACCTCTTTGGTGAAACCTAGATGCGTCGATTCATCTTCTATATAAGGCTTGTTCTACCTCTGTCTTATGGGTTCCCTAATCTGTTTAATCTACTGTCTTCTTTTCATGTAACATCATGTGGTCTCTATGTTTCTAATGGATACTTCTTGGTTAATGGTTAAAGCATTCATACCCCGATGACCTTAGGTGAATATAGTCATTGTTAGGAGAGGTAATAATGATCCATTGTGTTGGATCATTCTTTTGAAAACAATATTGGAAACCTTTTGAGGTAAGGGATTCATGGATTCTCTATTTTTCATACATGAGGTATTAGAGTTACCATGATTTAACCCACTGAATCATAATGAAATTGACATAATAAATATTTTAACTAAATTAAATAATTGAATTTGATCATATGTTATTGCCTCTTGATTTTCTAGATACTTTGATATCTATGCATTGATTTTTATCATGTTCTTCTTAATGGAAATCATTAAAGAACATAAATCCGGAATTAATTGTAAATAAAATTTCCAAAGGTAACAAGTAATGTAAATGAATATGGTTGTTATTGTAATTTGATTTTAATCAAATTAATGTAGAGGAGAATGTTTAATTGAGTTAATTGATAAAACTGAAGCTTGTTAATTATTTTTTTATTAAAGGCATGTTAAAATAATTGTTTAATTAAATTTTTATAGCTACGATAGATTGATAATTAGGTTTTCCATAGTTAGAACCTATTAATACAGAATTAGTTAATTATAGATGGGATAAGGAATCAGTTGTGTTGTAAAGATAATGCCTTATACGGTTCTGAGTTACAAACTTGCTTGTAAAGTCCAAGCTCCTTATGATTTGGAGCTGTAAGTGCTCATTATGTATGAAGGATGGGTGCCTTGTTTAATGGCAAAGAGACCAACTGCAATGATGTTTGTTCCTACTTCTTTTTTAGTTTTGTAAGAATGGGATGGTTGATCCAAAAAGGCTATTATAGTATTTGGGGTAGGGAGGCCAAGTGTCTGTGGTAGTAGCTGATGCCTGGAGTGGAGAGATATATCAGTTTGTGCATATGGGTGTCATGGAGAAAATTGGAGATGATTAAAATGTTTGAAGATGGGCTTACCCAATAGTTTTCTTATTGGATTCCTATATTTGTTTATCTTCTACACATTCCCCACTACTTGAGGTAGACAGTCTAGATTATCCTCATTCTAAAATGGGAAAAGACATGTGGGGTATGCCACATACTTTCCATATTTAGATTCTTGAAGAAGGATGGCTCTACACTCTTGATATGGATGGCGATGACTCTTCGAGTAGTTTATCTTCTCACCATTTTGATCCCCCTATGTTTGGTATCATAGAATTATTTCTTATGATACCTGATATGTGGAAAGTGGTAATGTTAATAAATTACTAAATAAATGATGGTGAAACCATGGGGATGGAGCCTGCAGGGATGAATTATAAAGGTTATACTTCTGAGGAAATGTGATCTTGGTTTGGTTATGCCTGGATGGAATGGAACTTTGGTGTAATGCTAATGAAAAGTAATGTGGAAATGGTGACAGTTAATTAATAATTAAATTAATAATTAACGTAAAGTGAAACTCATAAAAAGGGATATATTAAGCTAATATAGATTATTAATTGGTTGGGTTCTTCTAGAATGTCTAGTCTTAACAGTGGCATTTGGGAGTCCTAGCGATGTTAGATGCAGTTGATTCTATAAATAGGATGTTCTGATAGTGTGGCTATGATCTATAGTATATTCTGAACTTTTTGGGTTTCTATATGAAACTGGACCTTGTTTTTTAGAGAAACTAACATCCCAGGGATTCTGAACCGTAAGGGGGAGGGGTGATTTCTCTAACATCCTAGTTAGAGGATGGATGGCTGACAACCTCATTTTCACCTCTCTCTTCCATTGGGAGTGACTTTTTTTTTTGTAGGAACATTTGTTAGTTTTCCCCATATATGTGTGTAGAGGGTTATAATGGTTTGTGTTTATTCACACAAATATATTCCTGATATATTTTTTTATTTTTTTAAAAGGTTGGGGATGAAGCCTCAATTTATTCCTAATATAGTTTCCTGTGGGATACTATAATTATAACATGTATAGGTGGTGATGGATTGTGGATCCTAACTCGGTGTATGGGATTTAATGCCTTGAGGTATAACACCTGATCTATGATACATGTTATGTGGGCCGTGGTGGCTCTTAGAAACTACCAGGTTACATTGGATACTTGGATGTGGTGGTTTCTATGCACGAGGAGCATGTTTTCATACTTTCCCCATGTGTATGTGGGGAATCCCTTTGGAGAGAGATGGATTAGGATGTGAGATGTTGAGGCAAAGTGGAAACCAGTGGGGAAGTGGTAGCGGGGTACCCTTGATATTATTTATTATATTATATACACTTGTTTGTGATACTTGGTGAGAGTAGTCATTGTGAGGATGGGAACATATCATACCTTTTTAGGTGATGAGTTAGTTTCACTTCTTTTTCACTTTTCTTTATCATGATTTCTTTACTTTTTCATGAGAGGCTCTGGGGAGGATCCTACTGAGTATACTATTATACTCACCCTAAATATATAAACTATTTTTCATGTCATGTGGAGAAGGTTTGAGATAAGGGTGGTTAATACTAACTTAGGGTTTTCATGAGTTGTTCGGGCTTCGTGGTCGTTGTCATTTTACATTCTTTTTTTACTTACAGTTTTACCTTTTTGAGTTGTAGTAGTTTTTATATGAAATTACATATGTGTACTTGGGTTTCATTTTATATCGTATAATGAGTTGGATTTATTTGGTGTCTATCTTTTCTCTCTCTATTTCATGTGTTCTCTTAGAGGGTAATGCCTCCCATCTTTGTGTTTATTATACACTCAATACTGGTCACCAACCCGAGCCCTACTAGAGGCCAGACATGGGGGTCATTATCTACCTTCTCCTATTGTCGACCCCGGAGGGGTACAATTTGTGGGGAGGGGGCCGTGGTAGTTTTAATTACCATTATAGAATTTCATGGAATATTTTAAAAAATTGAAATACTCCTAAATTATTAAATGGATCCGCCTCTCTTCAGTTATTCGCACATCTAAATCAATTTATATAGAAAAAATACAACTACAATTTCACCCAAAAATAGTTATCCAAAATATATATCTGACCATCTTCCCCAAAGACCAATGGTAGTGACCTTAAAAAGAGATATAAATGAGGATTTTCTAAGGGAATTTAATTTTGTTCAATAATTTATTACATTTTTAAATTTTCTCATACTAAATTCATTTATTTCATAAAAATACCAATTTAATTACACATGTATCTTTCATATATATAGTTTTCTATGATCTTACTTTGGGGAGCGCCTCATCGTGTCGTGTGTTGGGATCCTCCCTGATGATCACATTGTACCCCACATTCCCACTTTCTAAAGGCATGTGGCATCCGTCACCTCTTGAGGGATGTTTTCTCTTTGATAGGAATAGGATGATGGGATGTCAATCTATAGTTACATGGATTCCTCCTTAGAATTAATTTCCTGGTCCAGGTCTCCCTTAAAGTGTATGACGTTGTTTGTGAAACCCATTTCGGCAACATATCTTTGTGGCTACCAATTAATTATGCTACTTCTATCATGAAATTCAAAATGGGTCAAGTTAGGGAAGAGACCTTAAGTCAAGAGAGTAGTCATATTGGGCATTGCTGGAATGTATAGACTCTAAAACATCGATACACCTAGATTTTTCCTTATTAGAGGGATTCTCAAGGGTGCATAATCCTGATGCATCTCACATCAAATGCGGGGAATTTAATTCTGAAAACATGTTTCTAAGTTTTTACTTGGATTACATGGATTAAAATTGGGTATACTGTGAGTTTAAAATCTAGTATAGATAGATCAGAATGATCAAAACACTAATGGGAGTGGATCAAATGGGTATATCCCTATGAGGGAGAACCTAGAAATTTTACTAGATGGATGGGTCAGAATAACCAATTAGGACAGATCATGGATGGTGTGTCCCACAAAGGGGAATGTTTCACAACATGGAGACTAATTTGGAAACCATAAAGGGAGGATCAGAGAGGATGATGGGCCTACACAAGGTGAACACCATGTTTTACCATTTCCTTGGATTGAACCTCTAAGAGGCTTCTAATGTACCCTTTTTAGAAGTAAGGGATCAAAACCCACATAGTTCGAGAGGGTGAGTCATGGGATCATGGTGTAGACAATGGAAAACTACCTAAAAACATGTTGGGTATTACTCTTTGATTTTATAATGGGTGTTAGAAAGAGCATTGAGGTGAACGAGGCTTACACAATGTTAACTACCTGTATGGATTGCATGATTTCACTGATATGTGCAGTCCTAGTGATATCTGGATGGGTATGGATGAAGTATCGAAGGGGGGATTTAATGGGAATGGAATAAAGAACCTGTGTGGATGTGAAAGTATTGGGATTAAACCTGGGGGAGGTTTCCTACAAATCCCAGTGATAGGGAATCTAGGTCCACGTAGTTCGTGAATGAGGTGATAAGTCACCTGAGGAAGCAGCTCATGATAATGGACCCATGGATGGGGACCTGAAAAAATGTAACCAAAGGGTTAAGTCATGATCTTTATAAGACACTAAGGATCGAGGGAGAGATAGGGATGAGAAGTGGGTTGAACAAGCACCTTGGGGAGGCTTCCTAAAAAGGGAAAGGATCAAAGTCCATGTAGTTCAGATATGGGGCATAGAATTGGAGTTTACACAAAGGAAAACAACCCGAAGGCATGGTAGGGCTTATGCATGGTTAGCAGTCTATAGTAAGAGGGGAACTCATGGTTAGAGGAGTATAGATAGAGTGTTCTAAATATGTACTGAGATGACCCAGGAGAATGGGATATGTATTTTGTGTGTACACAAAGAACAACAACCAAAAGTAGTGGATCAAAACACATCCGGGAGGTGGATCCGGGTGATGTATCCCATAGAGGGAGGACGTCACAACAGGAGGATACATCCCTAGGAGGGAGAACTATAGTTTAAAATTAGTTGTGTTGAACATCAAATAGGAATCCTATGTATCCAAAATGGATCAAAAATGGCGTCGTTCAATATGGGGATACACTTTAATTTCATGTGGGATGAGGGTAAACCAAAGTGAAGTGGTCAGGAACAATGAGTAATGGGAATGAACCTGAGGGAGGCTTATTATATACCATTCATGAAAAGAGAAAGAATCAAACTCCACATTATTTGGTAGATAGGGGCACGAGGATTACAAGTGATTGGTGGCCAAACTAGGATGTGATGTTTGAAGCTTACTCTAAGACCATGTGAGTCATTCTCGGTATGAGAAACAAGATACATCAATAAAATTGATGATCATGTCAATAAATGTGCATTAGTGAAGAGTAGAGTGGGTATTAGATGTTATTAATAGCCCAAAGATGATAAAGGGGCTTACACGTGGTCGGTATCCCAGGGAGGGTAATATTGGGGAACTCCCAGAGGGTGTCTAGATCCATGAGGAGGACATGTCCGTCGTACAGGGGGTACCTTGCCATGGTGGGTCGGGGCTCACACAAGGGCTTCATGGAGCGCACATGGTGACAAAGTGCGATGGGAGAGGAGGAGTGAGAGGGTGCGGGTTCCCATCCCCTTCATGGTCTTCTCAGTCCTATCACTCATTCGGTTTTCACAGTTTAACGTTGTGTGTTGAGGATGTTTCATAGATTGTCAGCTTAATATCCTACAACATGGACGATGTGGTCTTTCTCCTCACCCCTAGAAATTATATAGCTTGTACCAACCAGAACTTGGGGAAAGGAAGGAATATGAAATTTCATGTAATGGGGGTTATGTAGTGATCCATTGAAGAGTTTGTGTTATTATGGCTATGTGAAGTAGAAATAGTTTTTAGTGTGCTTAGGAAAATAAGCACAGGGTAGGGCAACACAACATGAAGAACCACTTGGGGGACCTTGAAATCACTTCATACAAACATGGAGGGCCATAGAGGAGAAGTGTGTGGATGACAAGGGTGTTGTGCATAAGAGGGGTTTGTACATGGTTTCTTAGGTTAAGGACAACACCTAGAGCACATAAGAAGGGGTTCACACAAGACTAAAGGATTGTATGTAAGATGAGGGGTTGCGCACAAGATAGGAGCCAATGTGCAAGATTGTAAAGACATAGGGGAAAACATTAACACAATAAGGTTCTTTTACATGAAATTTTCTTACAGTAAAAGTAAATGGGAGAGGGTCAAGCTCTAGTGGGACTACTACAACAAGGAACCTTGGGAGGCCTGTCGAGCAAGATCCAGAACCTTGGAGCCATAGATTTTACACGGTTGCAGAAGGGTTGCCTTATGCGCAGTAGATAATCATTTCATTTTCAGAAGCGGTACACAAAAGTGCGGGGGTTCGGTTCTTTTTATAGAATACAATTTTTGCGGAAATGTGTAAGGAGTAATGTGTTGAAGTGATGTTTGACGTTGCATTGGGTGCACAAGATCTTGTGCGCGTTCTATTTTCCTCTATGCTAGTTTATTTTTTTAGCACCTCATAGCTGGACATTTTTTCAGAGGGATGATGCAGAATAAACCCATTTAAAGTCGCATTGGGAATCCAAGACCATGTGTATAGATTTCAATCTTTCACACAAACCTCAAATATTTCACCCACCCCCCTTGGGAATCTTGGGATCATCTACTGATTTAAAATATACCTCTTGACTTTTCAAATCTGTTGATCCATGGACTCAAATGATATTTGGAACCAATATACATAGATTTTTTATTGTTTATGTAACAAAATTTTTCAATCTAATCTTCTATCAAATACATACAAAATATCCAATCATGTGTATGGAGAAATACTACCTCCTAAACTGATGTAATTCATTTTCCATTACCAAAAATAATAGATGGATATAATGATGTATTCAATGGATATATATATATATATATTACATTATTTAACTTTTTTAATTATAATTTGATATATAAATTCTTACATTCTAATTCATTGGGATACATTAACGTCTCTCTTGTATATGTGTAGAGCACTACCTCCATGAAGCAAGGTGATACGCTTTTTGTTTTATAACCGCATGGACTGTAATAAAGAAATATTTAATGAATGTGTTTGATATATTAAATATCAATATGAATCTACAAATGTGAATTATTTTTCTTTTTTCCTTTCATTCCATTTGTCAAAAAATGAATTCAATGCTCATGCGTACATATAACTTGCTATCTTGATGACAAATGTAATTCATTTTTCAATATAAAACAATTATGTGTGAATATAAATAAATATATAATTAATAAATTTTAAATTTATGTAATGATTAAAATTCTTGAGTTTATCCAACCATGATCAATGTATAAGGAGAAAAACAACCAAATCAAATCACATTAGAAGAACATTGTAGTAATTACCAAGAACAATGATTTTAACAAAGAATTATTAATAAATAGGTGATAAAAGTATAAAAATTAATAATATTGGTTCTAATATATATAATTAAGGGTTTTAATAGATTTATAATAAATATATAAATGTTATAATGGATGTTAGTACACATATAATGGAAGTCGGACCAAAGGTAAGGGTTTAATATCAATCTTTTACTTTCATGAGACATTTTTTATATTTTCCAATATTTTTTTGTATGGTGTATATACTAACCCTTTTAAATGTTATATCATAAATATTCTTATCTTAATGTTATTTAATGATTAATTTTTTTTATTTCATGGGGGTATTGATTAAAAAGATACCAAAGAGGTAAGTGTATAATTTAAAATCACATCATTATTATGGGTTGTTTACATAAAAGAAATAATGGGCAGAATTGTTTAAAATTTATCTCATAAAATAAATATATATTCCTACCCAGTATAAATTAATAAAATTTTCTAGTAATATTACCATTTTCTCTATTTTTTAGTTATTATTGATAAAATTATATTCATAAAAGAAAATATTATTTCTCTTTTCAATCAAAATTTCATTTTATTCCCTATCCATGGTCTGTAAATATGTTGTCAAAAAAAGCTTAATAGTATCATATTATTTTTTTAATTTCATTTTTATAAATGATAAATTTTTTACAATTTTTTTAAAATGTTTCTGCCTATTATTTTCAAAAAAATGTACACTTTCACATTCCACACTAAAGTGTGAATGGAATGTTTTTAACTTATAAAACATGAGCATAATCTACCACCATCCGCACCGATCATATATTTAAAGAACCCTAATGGGTTTCAAAGGACATATTAAATGAAATTTGTTCCCTAATATTTAATAATTTTTTTAGTTTTCCAAATTCATTTCAAAATTGAGAAGTGTATTTTATTCAAGAAAATTTTCAACTACATCATCATTGTATTTTTAATCCATCATGATAACAACCTGTATTTCATTTATTCTCCACTAAGGATATTCTATAATTATTCTATCTTTATTATTTATCTATATGCTTTATGTTTTATTTGAATAGGGTTGTATTATTTGGAATCAATCTCCACAATACTCTGAAAGGTTGATGACTATGTTTATTGATTGGGGAGATTATTAACATTTCATACTATTTTTTTTGTCAATATGAATTTCTACATATATCATGTTTCCCCATTTCATAGGAGGAATTCATTGTAACTTTTTATGTGATGAGATGGTCTCTTGATATTCATTTGATGCATCGTTACATATCATAAGGCAAAGTAGACTAAGTATTTAGATGAGGCTTTACCCATTTAGATAATATATCTTAGAATAAAGATTTTATAGTATCTTTATGATTTCAGTAATTATTAATTCCCTAATTAATAGATTATATATTCATTTCCTTATAATTAATTTATTATTTTTTATTACCATGGAATTGATTCAAAATCATGTGATTTTTTATATGGAGTTATATTATAAAAATTCATTCTTATGTCAATAGTTTTCATACACAATTTAATGATTAAAATGAACGTGTCTTAAGATATTTTTTCATTCCATAGTCATTATTCAATATTTATTTAAATTAAAATTCACTCTACACATACCATTAATTAGAATATGAGCTCACACATTTATTTTGTTTCTCTTCCCCATGACACCCGGAAGAATATTATGATTGGTATGCATGGATGTGATAAAGGTAAAAATAATTTTTTCATTGAAAATACTATGTTTTATTTTATGTGTTCAATTATAATATTATAATAACATATGTATCAATTTTTACATGAATAGTAAACTGGTTAATCATTTTTCATGTGATTACTTGTATCTTATTCAAATTTAACAATGTAACCACTGACTGTGTGCTACTAGGTTCCATGTATTTAAAACATAAATAACCAACCAAATAAAATGAACTAAGATATAATAAGAATATTAAATTACCTATATTTTGAAGAAAAACCATCATAAATTATGGATCATAGAGGCAATGTACTAAAATTCAATACAACTTTTATATTTATAGTTCTATAAAGGAATCATAAGTATAAATAATAAACATGGGAACTCTATTCTGTTATGATGAAAACCACACTCTTTTTTGTTATAGTAAGTTAATTTAAAGGTAAAAATTTTCATAATGGTGTATAATGATATACAACATGATTTTACAAAGTATTTTATCTATAAATACATATTATAAAAATAGTTTTATTTACATACAGCACCGATTATGTAATAAATTTTTAAAAACATTCTTATGATAAAATAATAAAATAAAATACAAATATTTATTAATTATATGAATAAATTATAATAAAAATTATGAAGATTCAAATAGAGAAAAAATTATAGGAAAGTAAAAATTTAATTTATCATGAAACCCATGTCCTCATGGTTTTATTGGAGATAATAACCACAATTACATCGATGGAAATAAGGAGGGGAATGATAAAAGTAATAGACATGTTCAGAGATATATAAATGAATAGTATGACTGATTCTAAAGAATTTATGAAAGTCTGTATATTGGAATGAAATATGATCTTAAAAAATAAAACTACTGAAAATATATTCATTGGATGTATGGTATATGGATATATGGTCAATGGGTATCCATGTATAAAATTCATAAAATGATGGTATCAAATTTTTAGTATCAATTTAAAAATAATAAAAATTAAAAAATGAAGTATCAAAATATAATATTTTATTTATATATTTATTTATAAAAATATTTTTTATGTGTTACATATAATGTGATGCCTTGAAAATCTAATGGAAGAACCTTGTAATCTGTAGAGTGTATGACACGAGACACCAAGCATGTAATGTATTATAATATCTAGATATGATAGAATATATTTAATATTTAAAATAGATTCTATATATTTCAATGCATGAAACACCGAGTTATCATGTGTTAAACTCAAGAGCGGCCTTCCGTGATAGCTTACATTACACACAAGAGATTCCTTCCACGATATCTTGCATTACATGAAAAATCAAGTAATATCAAATAATATTATATTATTTAAATATGATGAGATATAAATTAGCTGCTAAATTAGTTATTGTAAATAGAAATAACTATATTCTGAAAATTAAGGTCTATAAAAATATAGAATGAATTAATTGGTTACAAATAAATGAGAAATTATTATTAGAAGTAATTAAATATAAAGTTAATAATTTAATAGAAATAGTATTATTTATGAAATTGAGCATGGATCACTCTTAGAACCATAGAAATAGTGATATTGGCGATGGAAATGGCGATTTCATGTGATCTTGGCTTCTTCTTTGATTTTTGTAATGGAATATTTTAATCATGGGTAAGAATTTTCCATTAATGATGAACGGTCCTCATCACAGGATCATGGATTGCTCTTGGAATCCTTTGATCCTTTGTCTACAAAGAAGAAGGGTGTTTCCTTTGCAGAGGATCAATATAGTTCTTTGGATCCAAAAAAGTAATGTACATCCAGATCCTCTAACATTAGTAGATTTGATAATGGGGGTTTTGTTGTGATTGTGGATACAATGTCTTTGCAATAGAGAATTAATCTATAAAAATTTTCAATCAATGGTTGCGTGTTTTATTCTAAGGGTGAAAACCCATAGTATTATGGTGATCATAATAATAGGATCTCCCACTATTGGGGAATCAGTAAATGGAGATTAATTACTATAGGGAGAGGTTTTTTCACATAATTCTACAATCAAGGGGTGCTTTAAACAGGGTGTAGGATCTTTGTAATCTAAACCTCAAACCTGGTACTATATGAATATCTGAATGGAATGTTAAGTTTAATTAATTTAATCAAAAGAAAAACATATCTCAAATTTAGGTTAGACACCACAGTTTGAACTGGATGTATTGTCACCCCAAGATCCTTAATGATCTTGCTTCATGCATTTTCACTCCTATTAGAATCGATCAGAAGACTCTGGATGGGGAACTTGTGATTTTTACTAGAATTTTGGTTGATGTTAACATGGAAATCAAAAGAAAAAATAGTATCACTTTCCTAGAAAATGGAAATAGATATTAGGTAAGGGTTGAATATGAATGGGTTCCACACATTTGTGATGTCTGAAAAATTGTTGGCCATTCAGTTGTCAATTATAGAATGCTCCAGAAGAAGGTTAATGTGGTAGACATATGTACATATTGGAAAGAATTAAATCAGAATAAAAAAGAGAAGATGGTTCTTTTAGAGAAATAAGGGGTTTGGAAAGGTTGTCCCCTCCAATATTATGGTCCCATTGAAAAAGACTTTGGTGGATATTGCTGATTAAGTGGAACAAGGTAAGATTTATGATTTACCTAGTCCTCCTTCTTGTTTGGTTTATGAGGTTAACAATACAGGGTGTCTTGATCTTAGGGGGGAGAATAATTTGAGTTTTCCCTTTTCAAATGAGATTTATAGTCTAGTTTTTCATATGAAAAGGGAAATGGATGAAATTTATATGATGTTGGATCTATGAATATATATAAATAATATGGTTCTTTCACTACAAAAAGATGAGGATATCATTGGGGTCCCCACTACAACATATTTGACACCAATACTCCCTGCTCTCTGAGACTATGTTAAAACTCTCAAGGCATCCACTCTTTCTTTAGGAACCTTTGCTCATGAATTGGTTATCACTGCTCCTGTTTCCAAATCTCAAAGGGATCACACCAACCCATCTAATCTTCAAGAGGCAATGACTACCACAAACACTGACAGTCCCACTTGAAAGACTACTAGTGAAGCAGATGCTACTTTAACTCTAGATATTTCTAGTGTTGGTTTAGATGCGAAAGGCATCCTCAACCAAGATACTAGTGAATAAAGTCATGCTGCATGAGAAATTGATACTTTTGATTTTGGTTCAGACCTAAAAGACTTCATTAGCAATGATGATGATGATGTTGATATCTCTATTCATAACCAGATGTGTTTTTAACTATCATGCAGGAAATGACAAGAGTATAAAACATGGAACTGACAATCCTAATATCTCGGATATAAATGAAATTCTTAAATGATATTTTTGTTTGAAATAAAGGGTTGGAAGGCCTACAGAATGATGAAAGCAAAAAGTAGTTGGGATCAAAAACAGGGATTCTAACCCCAGTATTAAGTTCAAATGAGGATTATTTTTTGGAATTGTTAGGGACATTCCAACTGTGAAACCATGAGGTCCCTAAGGATTTTCATTCAACATCATAGACCTCTTCTTATAGGCTTGTCTAAACCAAAGAGATTATTTTATCCCAATGTTCCTAATCTAGAGCATTTGGGATTTCATTTCATTTAATCTAATCTGTGAGTGTCAAAGGTTAAAAGCCTTTAGTCCTTGAAATGTTGTTCCTTATATAATATTTCATTGGTTGATAATAGTGACCAATATGTCATGTGTGCCTTCAATTAACTTGGTTCTTGTCATCTTATTTCCTTTATTTTTGCCCTTAACTGCTACAATAATCACTAAAGTTTGTGGGTGGATATTTGATCTATTAACTCTACTAAAACTATCCCCCGACTCAATCTTGGGAATTTTTATTCTATCATGAATCTAGATAAGCAGATGGGTACTATTAATAATTCTATTACTACCAGAGAATTATAATGTTGTATTGATCAAAACTGGATGATTGAGGTCAATCTGGTTGGGGAAATATACACTTAATATATGAAATTTTGTAACATGTATGTTTCAAGCATGATTGATAGGGAATTTTTCAATAAATCCTGTATGGATTCTTGGGTATCAATTTCATATAAAATATTGTCCAGAATTAATTCTGATGATCATCCCATATTGGTTTATCTTGTAGAAAAATATCTCAATACTCTTATACCCATTATATTCAAAAAAATATTGGATCACGCATCCTGAGTGTAGGCTAATTATTGAGAAGACATGGATCTCTTTGGGATGCGGTAATGATGAATTTTCTTGTTTTATCAAGCTCAAAATTCTCAAAATATCCTTGAATATTTGGAGCAATGATCATTTCATCTCTCTTGGTACTGAAATATTCTCTATTGAGGGTTCTCCTCAGTAAATACAAGAGCATAAGACTACGATTGACTTCTCTGATAGCGTTCTTAGGGAAATTGATACTATCTCCAAACTGAATAGTCTCTTGAACATTAAATATGCCTTGAAAATGGATTATTTTAAGGATAATTAGTTGAAATATGAGGATATAAATTCAAAAACATTTAATTTTCATTAAAAAAACAGAAATGTATCCACTCCTTTATCCTTGATTAATAACGGGGATCAGATTATTAATAATAAAAAGGATCTCTGAGAGCATGTGATCTCTTACATTATAGAAATCTTCAATGGCCTACCTTCCTCTAATGATCCCGTGGAAGGTATTATTTCTATACTTGTTACTTAAGAAGATAATTATAATCTTATGTCTATTACATTGGAGTTTGAGATTAAAGAAGCCACCTTCAATCTCAAATATGAAATCTCTCTAGGTCTAGATGATTTGGGAAATCTTTTCTTTCAATCATTCTAGGATATTATTCAAGTTGATATTTTCAGGTTAGTCACTCAATTTTTTAAAGGAGGTTTTCTTCATCATGGTTTGAACACTCAGTTTCTCACTCTTATTCCAATGTTGGAGAATGCCAATGAGATCCACCACTTTAGGCTAGTTTCATTAGTCAACAACATTTATCAAATTGTTTCTAATATCATGGCTATGAGGCTGACCTCAATCGAAACCATAATTATATCCCATATTTAGTTTTGTTTTTTAATGGAAGATCCATTTAGGATTGTCTCATTACTGCTTGAGATTGTGTTGAACTTCTTAAGAAACCCTTTATGGGTGGAAATATTTATTTCATGCTCGATGATAGAAATGATTTTGACATAATGGACATGGGTTTCATTTGTAAGATCCTTCATCCATCCAATGGCCCAAAGGCCTTGATTTTTTTAATTTATTTTGATAATACACCTATCAAGGGGTGAGGTGTAACCCTTACAATGCCCATAGGAATATGTATTACATGCCCTATAAGCCATATAGGAATTCATTTTCTGTAGGCTTCAAACATTACATACAACTCAGACTAACTACTTGGAACTGCTCCTCCCCAGCATCTTCATCTTAAAATAAGCTATCCACCTTCGCATGGTTGTTTGGCTAGGCTATCCCATGAATGTACAGGATTATCCCAATGGAAAGTCCCATACCCTCTCATTCTGAAATCTGTGTAGCTTCTGCTGTGGTGAAATCCTCTTTCTTATCCTCCTATAGAGCTTGTTCCTTGTAGGTTTTCTGGTTTGCATATGCACTTATGGTGTCCAGAAGGCCTTGAGGTGGCACCAAGGCCTTACTGGCTCGAAGGCTTGGGTGACCCGAATGTAACACCCCGATATTTTATAAAAAATATTCTTTTAATTTCATTAATGTCTTGTGTTTTATTCTACACCAAGATTACCTGCGCTATACGCAACACCGTATCAGCTTGCAGTATACGCAACACTATTCTTGGATCGTGTTACACACAATTTGGATAATAGTTATTCTACGCAACATTGAGTATATATATATATATTCAATGTATAAATGAAATATGGTTGGATTCTGTTATACGAAACAACGAAGGATTCTTTCACAACACGCAACCCTGACTTGTCTTGCATTACACGCAATCACGACCTTCCTCGATAGTGTGGGTTGTACGCAATACCAGGTTTTAATAAACAACGATATATTATTATAATATTATCATGAACTAGACGTTATGAATAGTATTAACTAAATTTTGAATTTTATAACATTATTATTCATCTTACACATTTTCTAGAACATGGTATAAGAACAAAATAAATATTTCGGGTAAAATAAGTATTTTTCAAAAAATGCAGTTTTGCCGCCTTTTGATGGCGCACCCACTTTAAATCTAGTTTTTGACATGTATATATGTTCAATTTGACAAAATAAAATTCTTCTTTTGAATCAGGATATAAAAATTTACATTAGATAAAGTTTTGATATTTTTCCGATAACTTTCATATTTTAATGAATAGTAAAAACACGCTATATTTTAATTAAAAACAACTTTTTTCATCGTAATATATTATGTGGTTAAATTATAATATTGAATAGTTTTAAAGTATAAATAGAATATATTTTTACTATTTAATATAATGTATGTCATTAGCATTGATTTTACCTTTAATTCGTAGGTTAAATCAATTCAATCTTTTGCAATGTTTTAAAGAAAAACACATTTTCTTTCGACAACGAGATTAATTTTAATTTAATTTCTGAATCTTTTGTGTATTGAATTTGGAAAAATGGATTCCATATTTGGAATTAGTGGGTCCAAATTATGTTAATAAGCTACTTTTTATTTTTGGGCATTGTGAATAGTAACTACGGTAAATTTTATTTACTATAGTTAAAGGTAAATCAGGTAATTAAGGGTAAATATAAAATTTTAAAATTACCCTAACACATGGAAAAATCCTATTGGATGGATACAAGTAGACCCATATAACCTAAGGGTCGGATTAGATTCATTTTATGGACTTTTTTCTATGAAAATAATTTAATTATTATTAAAACCAAAGAATGTTACAACATGTCACTTTCTTAAATCTTATAAGTATAATAATTTTAATTTAGTGATAAACTTTATGAAACTTAGAAAATGAATAGTCTCCAGAAATATAATTCAATTATCTACATCATAGGAATTTATTTAAAATTTTTAGGGATTAAATAATTATCATTTATTATGACACAAAGATGATGCAGTAATTGTCTTATTAATGAAATATTGACATAATTGATGTTATAAATGCCCAAATAAATGTAATTTTTGACTTTTTAGGACTTAAATTAATTTTATAGGTTAATATGACATGTTATTGTTGATATAAGTAACTTGTATCGAACTTATCATTATGTTATGAATTTCATAAAAATCATGTACCAAATAGTGTCAAAATTGACATAAATTAGTTTTTAAAACAAATATTATATTATTAATTGTTATTTAATTCCTAAAAATATATGGTTCGGCCAAATGATACTAGATAAGGATATATATATTAATAATAAACAACTTGGGGTTCGTTTGGCTTGTTATGGTAAGTTTATTAACCATAGAGTGTAAGAAAACAAAAAGACACGATAAAAGTTAAATTATTTAACATAGAGTTAAATCTAATAGATAAGGTTAAAATAATAACCTAAACTTGTCTAAATCCTATTGTATTAGAGGATTTAGACCCATCCCCACTTTATCTTCGAAATAAGACCCTTTGGAACCATTATAAACCGAATTTGACCTTAATATAAAATAATATTTTGAGATTTTCCTAAGGTGCCCCTCTCCTCCCTTATAAAAGGGCACCTCCTCCCCCTCTTCCTCACACCACTTTGAGCCTTCAATCTCGACCAAAACCTGAAAAAATATCTTCTCCACTTCCCTAGTATCATCCTAGATGTCCTGGTTTTCTTCAAAGACCATCTTTAGTTCTTTAAGTGGAGGTTAAGAAAATGCGCGTCAAAAAGAGGTAATATCCATTACCGATCTTTTTCAATTTCTTTCTTCTTCAAATTCTTCTTCTTTAGTTGTTTCATGATAAAGTAATAACATAAGTATTTCTTATATAATGATACGTTATTATAAATATTAAACAACTCTAATTAACCTTCTATCCATCCTACGGAAAAAGGAAATCACCGCGCGTGCGTACGTACGAAATACCGTCTCCACGTCATGGTGTAATCTATTTTCCGCCACCACCTTAATTGGATGGGTATAATGGTGTAATAAGTAACTAAATATGATTATTATAAAGTGATATTGATACTGAAATAGTATACATACACTTCAACACAAATTCACAATCATGATAACGATATCATCGCTCGTGCGTACGTACGGACTACCGTCTCCACGACGCGATGAGATTCATTCTCCACATTAACCATTCATGAATGATTATAAAGTATATATAATGAATAATAATTAAATATATGACATGTTAAATCTACTGGATTTATGTATATATATATATATATATATTTATGTCATCTACTTACTTCCATTCAAGACAATAAGGAAAGGAAAACAACGTTCATGCGTACGTACGGACTACCGTCTCCATGAACGATGTGTTTCATTTCATTTATATATCTATTATATATATATATAATAAATATATATGATATATAAATCATGTTGTATATTCTGGAAGTAAGTAAATCATGATATAAGTAATAATAATGTCAAGAACAACAAGTCAAAACACCTACGACAAATGAATCGATTTTACCCAAAACACTCTTTAACATGGAATTTACAAAAGAACGGGTAAAATAAAGTCATAAGTGAACCATATATGATATAATAACAATTAGTATGATTCTAGAATAAGTCAATTACATTATTTAAATCATTATACAGGAGGTTCGGACACTTACGAAGCAAATCGGACCTAAGGTAAGGGAAATATCACAATCTCATTTTTATCCGAGATTGTTTATACTTTGGTATTTACTGGGGTGTATTTTATCATCAAAATCCATTTTTCTTCAATATGTAATATTATTTCCATCCACCTACAATTTTTTAAATCCAATTTTACCCTTCGGTGAGATTTTATTAAAAGATATGAAAGGAATATTTTGTCGTTTTTCGTACGAGATACTTTTTGACTTTTCTGAAAAAAGTACGAGAAGAATGTTTTTTTAACTTATACGGCATGAATGGATTTTTAAAACATTATTTCCAAGAAGCTTCCTTTACAAGTTTTCAAGTTTATTATTAATCAAATTCTTTTAGTTTAAAATTGTATGACATTTAAAGAAAGGAAAGTGTTTTTGAAGTAGAAAGGATATTTTCCTAAAGAACGGAGTTCAAGTGTTTTATAAAAATCATTTTCCATCTAAGATAATAAAGGGTTCTGTTTTTATCCCTATTATTACATTGATTTGATTATTTTGTGATGGAATTATATTTTTATGAATTCCTTTATCTTATATGAATTGTTTTATGATGTCCCGATGTTTAAGATTCCCATTTTTATTACATGGGTTATGCTATGATGTATGGTTTATGATTTTGTGGCACACATAAGAATGGTATCATTATGAGATGGGTGGGACCTATATCTCCCTCCAATGCATTGGGTAAAGATTTTATATCTCATGAGATATACATGGATGGAACGGTAGGTTATACCAGTTCAGTGAAACAGGACTGAAATGAGGAATGAACTCGGTTCAGAAAGGGACTTTGTCCACTAAGATAGTCTTGGCAATGAGTCTTGACTAATAAGAAATTATTCTCTATGATTATGTGTGTATGACACAAAGTTTCATGTTTTATGTTATGATTATTGGGATTACATTTCACTACTATGATTTATCCCATGTTATGAAATTATGATCTCTTTTGCAGGTTAAGATTTCTAAAAGTTATGTTCTTATGTATATGATGTGATTGATATTTCTTTTGTTTACCCTTACTGAGAATTTGAGCTCACCCTTTTATGTTTTATTTTCCCCAGGATATAAAGAAAGGTTTTAGGTAAAAAAAGGAAGATCTTTAGGGGAGATGTTGAAGATATTTCACCACGATTAGAAGATTATATTCCGAGTTTCCAAGGACACTAAAATATTACGGTCCTTGTGTGTGTGTTTTTGTTATGTACTAAGTATTCCAGAAAAGTAATATAATGTCCATGTACGTCAATCTTAGGGTCTCTACAGTTGGTATCAGAGGAATGGTTTATTCAACCTTTGGAAACTAGGATGCGAAAATGTTATTGAGATCCCTAGAGATATTTATAAGGTATGTCTAGGGATGTCCCTAAGGATAAGTATACATATAGGATATAGTCCTAGAAATATAGTAACGATCTTATAATTTAACCTAAGATGTTAGATATTAAGGGTACTCCCCCTTTACAATGTTTTTTCCCCTAGCATTATTTTTGCCTCTCACACTATTCTTTTTGGATTTTAGACGATGGATGGAACCCGAAGGAACCGTGTTGATCACTGTAATGGACAATGCAATGATTGTCCTCTGGAACAAACAAGTGTTATGGGAGATGGAGTGAAAAATCTTATTTCTATACTTACACAAGCTATGAATCATTTTGGACTTCCAAATGAGCAGAGAAGGGAAAAATATTCTATTGAGTCCTTCATGAGGCAACACCCACCTTCTTTCAGTGGGTCTTCCGATCCACTTATTGCTAAACAATGGATCAGTACCACTGAAAAGATATTTTCAGTTCTTCAATGTTCTGAACATGATAAATTCATCCTAGCAGTATATCGTTTGGAAGTTGAAGCTGATCAATGGTGGAATCTTATCAAGAATACGAGGCCAAGAGATGAAATTGAGTCCATGGAATGGGACGAGTTCAAGAACTTGTTTTTCAGTAAGTACTTCCCTCATATTCTTCGAAAAAAGATGGAAAAGGATTTTCTTGAGCTGAAGCAGAAGGATGATGAATCTGTTGGTATATACGAAGCGAATTTTACAAGACTTGCAAGGTATGCATCTGGAATTATCATCCAACCTGAAAGTAAAGTTGATCGATTTTTCAGTGGCTTAAAACCAAGTCTTCCAAGGGAATTAGCTATAATAGACTTCAGTAGCTATGAAGAAATTGTGTGTTGTTCTATCAAGGTAGAAATGGAAGTTGGTGTTACATATCCATCTCATGGTTTTGACAAGAAACGAAAGATGGAGTTCAAGGAGAAATCTCATAATAATGGTGAAAAGAAGATGAATGTTTCCTTATGCTCAAAGTGTGGAAAGAAGCATGGTGGAGATTATATTAAATTGACATTTAAATGTTTCAAATGTGTAAAGGAAGGTCATCGGGCATTTGAATGCCGCAATGATGGGAAGAAGATGTATAATGATGCAAACAAAGGAAGGGATACACAGAATGAACCTACTACACTTCAATGTTTCAAGTGCAAGGAGATGGGACATTATGCCAATAAATGCCCTAATCCAAGGGTTAGTGATGATCGACATGAGCAACCGCTTAAGGCAAAGGACAAAGGGAAGTCACATGTGATCACTATTGGTGATGTTGAATATGACAACGATGTGGTGAAATGATTAAGTGTTTATGTAATGGGATTCCAAAATAATGTTGTATCATGGAGTATTAGAATATTTATGTATTGGTCTAATGTGGTATTCAAATTGATTGAGATATTTTTGGAAATAATATGATATGCGCATAATGAAGGGAAAACGAGAAAATGAAATGTTTAACAGTATTCATGAGCTCATGATTGATATAAGGACTAAGTGATATCATGGTTTGAGTATATAGAATTTTGAGGATTTTAGTATGTGGAAAGTGTTAACTTTTAACTGCATTCATGTTTTCACTAAGGTTCAATGGGTATTCAAGAGAATAAATGATTAAGGCCTTTGAATGTTTGGAATGTGGCCAAAAAGATATATCTTATGATATATGGGGACAAACGATGGTATTAAATCTCTGGTAATCATTTTCACTCTATTATGATAGTGGACTGTAGTATTATGGATAAGCCTAAAGATTTGAATGGATTATGTTGGACATAAGTTAGTATTGTTTAAGCATAGAAGTGTTTTTCGATATTATTGATGGGATGTTATAGTAATATAGTTTTATAAAAAGGACAACCTGCAGGACGGGCGACAACCCATCACGTCGGCCAAGGCTGTGGGAATCGAACCCACAACTAAAGTGCGACGGGCCTTTATCGCATACCAGTGGCCTACAAAAATTCCCTGGTTAGTAGAAACTAGTTTTATTTTATTAAGCGGTATGATATATGATGTATAAGTTCATTTTTGGAATCATATATGATTAACCTCACCAAAGACGGACTTATGTATATTTGATAACTATTGCTAAACTTTTGTTTGAAACAGATGGAATGACCCATCATTCTATCACATGATCTGTTAACACTTCACAAATAACAAATTCAACTTCATTTCTTTAAGAGATGAAGTGGAAATTGTTCAAAGCACGAACAATAGTGAGATTGTACCAAAATCAAGTAAGTATTTCTTCTAATTCAAAATTTTCAACTTTAGGGAAGTGATATTGAAAACCAAAAATGTTGTCCTAGTGATCTTATATCTGATGAATCAGATGGTACCCTAGATCATCACAAATTTATGGCTTTGCGATTGTTGGCTTTTTCATAGCCATGTTCTCTACCACTCTCCATCAGAACTTGATGGTTAGATTTTTCTTCCATATCCATATTTTCACCTATGTTCTCCTACGTGGAAACCCAGTGATGAGTTAATTTGGGTAACCGTTACATTTCATACTTAAGTTTTTAAATCCATTTTTTGGTATTTCTTTTTACGATGTGGGTTTCTATTAAACAAACTTTCGAGTAGTAAACAATTTATAACCCCGACGAATTTTGAGGGCGAAATTCATTTTAAGGGGGGTAGAATGTAACAACCCGAGATTTTATGAAAAATATTCTTTTAATTTCATTAATGTCTTGTGTTGTATCCTACACCAAGATTACCTGCGCTATACGCAACACCGTATTAGCTTGCAGTATACGCAACACTATTCTTCGATCGTGTTACACACAATTTTGATAATAGTTATTCTACGCAACATTGAGTATATATATATATATATTCAATGTATAAATGAAATATGGTTGGATTCTGTTATACGAAACAACGAAGGATTATTTCACAACACGCAACCCTGACTTGGCTTGCATTACACGCAATCGCGACCTTCCTCAATAGCATGCGTTGTACGCAATACCGGGTTTTAATAAACAATGATATATTATTATAATATTGTCATGAACTAGCCGTTATGAATAGTATTAACTAATTTTTTAATTTTATAACATTATTATTCATCTTACACATTTTCTAGAACATGGTATAAGAACAAAATAAATTTTTCGGGTAAAATAATTATTTTTCAAAAAATGCAGTTTTGCCTCCTTTTGATGGCGCACCCAATTTAAATCTAGTTTTGGACATGTTTATATGTTCAATTTGACAAAATAAAATTCCTCTTTTGAATCAGGATAAAAAAATTTACATTAGATAAAGTTTTGATATTTTTTCGATAACTTTCATATTTTAATGAATAGTAAAAACAAGCTATATTTTAATTGAAAACAACTTTTTTCATCGTAATATCTTATGTGGTTAAATTATAATATTGAATGGTTTTAAAGTATAAATAGAATATATTTTTACCATTTAATATAATGTATGTCATTATCATTTATTTTACCTTGAATTCGTAGGTTAAATCAATTCAATCTTTTGCAATGTTTTAAAGAAAAACCCGTTTTCTTTCGACAACGAGATTAATTTTAATTTAATTTCTGCATATTTTGTGTATTGAATTTGGAAAAATGGATTCCATATTTGGAATCAGTGGGTCCAAATTATGTTAATAAGATACTTTTTATTTTTGGGCATTGTGAATAGTAACTACGGTAAATTTTATTTACTATAGTTAAAGGTAAATCGGGTAATTAAGGGTAAATATAAGATTATAAAATTACCCTAACACTTGGAAAAATCCTATTGGATGGCTAAAAGTAGACCCATATAACCTAAGGGTCAGATTAGATTCATTTTATGGACTTTTTTCCATGAAAATAATTTAATTATTATTAAAACCAAAGAATGTGACAACATGTCACTTTCTTAAATCATATAAGTATAATAATTTTAATTTAGTGATAAACTTCATGAAACTTCGAACATGAATAGTATCAAGAAATATAATACAATTCTATACATCATAGGAATTTATTTATAATTTTTAGGGATTAAATAATAATCATTTATTATGACACAAAGATGATGCAGTAATTGTCTTATTAATGAAATATTGACATAATTGATGTTATAAATGCCCAAAAAAATGTAATTTGAGACTTTTTATGACTTAAATTAATTTTATAGGTCAATATGACATGTTATTGTTGATATAAGTAACTTGGTTAGAACTTATCATTCTGTTATGAATTTCATAAAAATCATGAACCAAATAGTGTCAAAATTGACATAAATTAGTTTTTAAAACAAATATTATATTATTAATTGTTATTTAATTCCTAAAAAATCTAAGGTTCGTCCAAATGACACTAGATAAGGATATATATATTAATAATAAACAACTTGAGGTTCTTTTGGCTTGTTATGGTAAGTTTATTAACCATATAGTGTAAGAAAACAAAAAGACACGGTAAAAGTTAAATTATTTAACTTAGAGTTAAATATAATTGATAAGGTTAAAATAATAACCTAAACTTGTCTAAATCCTATTGTATGAGAGGATTGCGACCCATCCCCACTTTATCTTTGAAATAATACCCTTTGGAACCATTATAAACCGAATTTGACCTTAATATAAAATAATATTTTGAGATTTTCCTAAGGTTCCCCTCTCCTCCCTTATAAAAGGGCACCTCCTCCCCCTCTTCCTCACACCACCTTGAGCCTTAACGCTCGACCAACCCCTGAAAAAAATCTCTTCTACACTTCCCTAGTATCATACTAGAGGTCCTGGTCTTCTTCAAAGACCATCCTTAGTTATTTAAGTGGAGGTTAAGAAAAGGCGCCTCAAAAAGAGGTAATATCCATTACCGATCTTTTTCAATTTCTTTCTTCTTCAACTTCTTCTTATTTAGTTGTTTCATGATAAAGTAATAACATAAGTATTTATTATATACTGATATATTATTATAAATATGAAACAACTCTAATTAACCTTCTATCCATCCTACGGAAAAAGGAAATCACCACGCGTGCGTACGTACGGAATACCGTCTCCACGCCGTGGTGTAATATATTTTCCGCCACCACCTTAATTGGATGGGTATAATGGTGTAATGAGTAACTATATATGATTATTATAAAGTGATATTGATACTAAAATAGTATACATGCACTTAAACACAAGTTCACGATCATGATAACGATATCATCGCTCGTGCGTACGTACGGACTACCGTCTCCACGACGCAATGAGATTCATTCTCCTCATTAACCATTCATGAATGATTATAAAGTATATATAATGAATAATAATGAAATATATGACATGTTAAATCTACTTTATTTATGTATATATATATATATTTATGTCATCTACTTACTTCCATTCAAGACAATAAGGAAAGGAAAACATCGTTCATGCGTATGTACGGACTACCGTCTCCATGAACGGTGTGTTTCATTTCATTTATCTATCTATTATATATATATATATATACTGACTATATATGATATATAAATCATTTTCAACATTCTGGAAGTAAGTAAATCTTGATATAAGTAATAATAATGTCAAGAACAACAAGTCCAAACACCTACGACAAATGAATCGATTTTACCCAAAACACTCTTTAACATGGAATTTACAAAAGAACGGGTAAAATAAAGTCACAAGTGAATCATATATGATATAATAACAATTAGTATGATTCTGGAATAAGTCAATGACATTATTTAAATCATTATACAGGAGGTTCGGACACTTACGAAGCAAATCGGACCTAAGGTAAGGGAAATATCACAATCTCATTTTTATCCGAGATTGTTTATACTTTGGTATTTACTGGGGTGTATTTTATCATCCACATCCATGTTTCTTCAATATGTAATATTATTTCCATCCACCTACAATTGTTTAAATCCAATTTTACCCTTTGGTGAGATTTTAGTAAAATATATGAAAGGAATCTTTTGTCGTTTTTCATACGAGGTACTTTTTGACTTTTCCGACAAAAGTACGAGAAGAATGTGTTTTTTAACTTATACGACATGAATGGATTTTTAAAACATTATTTCCAAGAAGCTTCCTTTACAAGTTTTCATGTTTATTTTTAATCAACTTCTTTTAGTTTAAAATTGTATGACATTTAAAGAAAGGAAAGTGTTTTTGAAGTAGAAAGGATATTTTCCTCAAGAACGGAGTTCAAGTGTTTTATCAAAATTATTTTCCATCTAAGATAATAAAGGGTTCTGTTTTTATCCCTATTATTACATTGATTTGATTATGTTGTGATGGAAATATATTTTTATGAATTCCTTTATCTTATATGAATTGTTTTATGATGTCCTGATGTTTAAGATTCCCATTTTTATTACATGGGTTATGCTATGATGTATGGTTTATGATTTTGTGTCACACATAAGAATGGTATCATTATGAGATGGGTGGGACCTATATATCCCTCCAATGCATTGGGTAAAGATTTTATATCTCATGAGATAGACATGGCTAGAACGGTAGGTTATACCGGTTCAGTGAAACAGGACTGAAACGAGGAATGAACTCGGTTCAGAAAGGGACTTTGTCCACTAAGATAGTCTTGGAAATGAGTCTTGACTAATAAGAAATGATTCTCTATGATTATGTGTGTATGCCACAATGTTTCATGTTTTATGTTATGATTATTGGGATTACATTTCACTACTATGATTTATCCCATGTTATGAAATTATGATCTCTTTTGCAGGTTAAGATTTCCAAAAGTTATGTTCTTATGTATATGATGTGATTGATATTTCTTTTGTTTACCCTTACTGAGCATTTGAGCTCACCCTTTTATGTTTTATTTTCCACAGGATATAAAGAAAGGTTTTAGGTAAAAAAAAGGAAGATCTTTATGGGAGATGTTGAAGATCTTTCACCACGATTAGAAGATTATATTCAGAGTTTCCAAAGTCACTAAACTATTACGGTCCTTGTGTGTGTGTTTTTGTTATGTACTATGTATTCCGAAAAAGTAATGTAATGTCCACGTACGTAAAGCTTAGGGTCTCTACAGTTGTTATTAGAGGAAAGGTTTAGTCAACCTTTGGAAACTAGGATGTGAAAACATTAGTGAGATCCCTAGAGATATTTCTAAGGTATGTCTAGGGATGTCCCTAAGGATAAGTATACGTATAGGATATAGTCCTAGAACTACGGTAACAATATTAGAATTTAACCTAAGGTGTTAGATATTAAGGGTACTCCCCCTTTACTATGTTGTTTTCCATAGCATTATTTTTTCCTCTCACACTATTCTTTTTGGGTTTTAGACGATGGCTGGAACCCAAAGGAACCGTGCTGATCATTGTAATGGACAATGCAATTATTGTCCTCATGAACAAACAAGTGTTATGGGAGATGGAGTGAAAAATATTATTTCTATACTTACACAAGAAATGAATCATTCTGGACTTCCAAATGAGTAGAGAAGGGAAAAATATTCTATTGAGTCCTTCATGAGGCAACGTCCACCTTCTTTCAGTGGGTCTTCCGATCCACTTGTTGCTGAACAATGGATCAGTACCACTGAAAAGATATTTTCAGTTCTTCAATGTTCTGAACATGATAAAGTCATCTTAGCAGTATATCATTTGGAAGGTGAAGCTGATCAATGGTGGAATATTATCAAGAATACGAGACCAAGAGATGAAATTGAGTCCATTGAATGGGACGAGTTCAAGAACTTGTTTTTCAGTAAGTACTTCCCTCTTATTCTTTGAACAAAGATGAAAAAGGAGTTTCTGGAGCTGAAGCATAAGGATGATGAATCTGTTGGTATATACGAAGCGAATTTTACAAGACTTGCAAGGTATGCATCTGGCATTATCATCCAACCTGAAAGTAAAGTTGATTGATTTTTCAGTGGCTTAAAACCAAGTCTTCGAAGGGAATTAGCTATAAGAGACTTCAGTAGCTATGAAGAAATTTTGCATTGTGATATCAATTTAGAAATGGAAGTTGCTGTTACATATCCATCTCATGGTTTTGACAAGAAACGAAAGATGGAGTTCAAGGAGAAATCTCAGAATAATGGTGAAAAGAATATGAATGTTTCCTTATGCTCAAAGTGTGGAAAGAAGCATGGTGGAGATTGTCTTAAAGGGACAAGTAAATGTTTCAAATGTGGAAAGGAAGGTCATCGGGCATTTGAATGTCGCAATGATGGGAAGAAGATGTCTAATGATGCAAAAAAAGGAAGGGATACACAGAATGAAACTACTACACTTCAATGTTTCAAGTGCAAGGAGATGGGACATTATGCCAATAAATGCCATAATCTAAGGGTTAGTGATGATCGACATGAGCAACCGCTTAAGGCAAAGGACAAAGGGAAGTCACATGCGATCACTATTGGCGATGTTGAATATGACAACGATGTGGTGGAATGATTAAGTGTTTATGTAATGGGATTCCAAAATAATGTTGTATCATGGAGTATTGGAATATTTATGTATTGGTCTAATGTGTTATTCAAAGTGATTGAGATATTTTTGGAAATAAGATGATATGCGCATAATGAAGAGAAAACGAGAAAATGAAATGTTTAACAGTATTCATGAGCTCATGATTGATATAAAGACTAAGTGATATCATGGTTTGAGTATATAGAATTTTTAGGATTTTGGTATGTGGAAAGTGTTAACTTTTAACTGTATTCATGTTTTCACTAAGGTTCAATGGGTATTCAAGAGAATATATGATTAAGGCCTTTGAATGTTTGGAATGTGACCAACAAGACATATCTTATGATATATGGGGACCAACGATGGTATTAAATCTCTGGTAATCATTTTCACTATATTATGAGAGTAGACTGTAGTATTATGGATAAGCCTAAAGATTGGAATGGATTATGTTGGACATAAGTTAGTATTGTTTAAGGATAGAAGTTTTATTCAATATTATTGATGGGATATTATAGTAATATAGTTTTAGAAAAAGGACAACCTGCAGGACGGGCGACAGCCCATCACGTCGGCCAAGGATGTGGGAATCGAACCCACAACTAAAGTGCGACGGGCCTTTATCGCATACCACTGGCCTACAGAAAGTCCCTGGTTAGTAGAAACTAGTTTTATTTTATTAAGCGGTATGATATATGAAGTATAAGTTCATTTTTGGAATTGTATATGATTAACCTCACCAAAGACGGACTTATGTATATTTGATAACTATTGCTAAACTTTTGTTTGAAACAGATAGAATGACCCATCATTCTATCACATGATCTATTAACACTTCACGAATAACAAATTCAACTTCATTTCTGTAAGAGATGAAGTGGAAATTTTTCAAAGCATGAACAACAGTGAGATTGTACCAAAATCAAGTAAGTATTTCTTCTAATTCAAAATATTCAACTTTAGGGAAATGATATTGAAAACCAAAAATGTTGTCCTAGTGATCTTATATCTGATGAATCAGATGGTACCCTAGATCATCACAAATTTATGGCTTTGCGATTGTTGGCTTTTTCATAGCCATGTTCTCTACCACTTTCCATCAGAACTTGATGGTTAGATTTTTCTTCCATATCCATATTTTCACCTATGTTCTCCTACGTGGAAACCCAGTGATGAGTTAATTTGGGTAACCGTTACATTTCATACTTTAGTTTTTAAAGACATGTTTTGGTATTCCTTTTTACGATGTGGGTTTCTATTAAACAAACTTTCGAGTAGTAAACAATTTATAACCCCGATGAATTTCGAGGGTGAAATTCATTTTAAGGGGGGTAGAATGTAACACCCAGAGATTTTATGAAAAATATTCTTTTAATTTCATTAATGTCTTGTGTTGTATTCTACACCAAGATTACCTGCGCTATACGCAACACTGTATTAGCTTGCAGTATACGCAACACTATTCTTGGATCGTGTTACACACAATTTTGATAATAGTTATTCTACGCAACATTGAGTATATATATATATATATATTCAATGTATAAATGAAATATGGTTGGATTCTGTTATACGAAACAACGAAGGATTCTTTCACAACATGCAACCCTGAATTGGCTTGCATTACACGCAATCACGACCTTCCTCGATAGCGTGTGTTGTACGCAATACCGGGTTTTAATAAACAACGATATATTATTATAATATTGTCATGAACTAGCCGTTATGAATAGTATTAACTAAATTTTGAATTTTATAACATTATTATTCATCTTACACATTTTCTAGAACATGGTATAAGAACAAAATAATTTTTTCGGGTAAAATAATTATTTTTCAAAAAATGCAGTTTTGCCGCCTTTTGATGGTGCACCCACTTTAAATATAGTTTTTGACATGTCTATATGTTCAATTTGACAAAATAAAATTCTTCTTTTGAATCAGGATAAAAAAATTTACATTAGATAAAGTTTTGATATTTTTCCGATAACTTTCATATTTTAATGAATAGTAAAAACACGCTATATTTTAATTAAAAACAACTTTTTTCATCGTAATATATTATGTGGTTAAATTATAATATTGAATGGTTTTAAAGTATAAATAGAATATATTTTTACCATTTAATATAATGTATGTCATTAGCATTGATTTTACCTTGAATTTGTAGGTTAAATCAATTCAATCTTTTACAATGTTTTAAAGAAAAACCCGTTTTCTTTCGACAATGGGATTAATTTTAATTTAATTTCTGCATATTTTGTGTATTGAATTTGGAAAAATGGATTCCATATTTGGAATTAGTGGGTCCAAATTATGTTAATAAGCTACTTTTTATTTTTGGGCATTGTGAATAGTAACTACGGTAAATTTTATTTACTATAGTTAAAGGTAAATCGGGTAATTAAGGGTAAATATAAGATTATAAAATTACCCTAACACTTGGAAAAATACTATTGGATGGCTAAAAGTATACCCATATAACCTAAGGGTCGGATTTGATTCATTTTATGGACTTTTTTCTATGAAAATAATTTAATTTTTATTAAAACCAAAGAATGTGACAACCTGTCACTTTCTTAAATCTTAGAAGTATGATAATTTTAATTTAGTGGTAAACTTCATGAAACTTAGAACATGAATAGTCTAAAGAAAGATAATACAATTATCTAAATCATAGGAATTTATTTAGAATTTTTAGGGATTAAATAAGTATCATTTATTATGACACAAAGATGATGCAGTAATTGTCTCATTAATGAAATATTGACATAATTGATGTTATAAAAGCCCAAATAAATGTAATTTGAGACTTTTTATGACTTACATTAATTTTATAGGTTAATATGACATTTTATTGTTGATATAAGTAACTTTGTTCGAACTTATCATTCTGTTATGAATTTCATAAAAATCATGTACCAAATAGTGTCAAAATTGACATAAATTAGTTTTTAAAACAAATATTATATTATTAATTGTTATTTAATTCCTAAAAATATAAGGTTCGGCCAAATGACACTAGATAAGGATATATATATTAATAATAAACAACTTGGGGTTATTTTTTCTTGTTATGGTAAGTTTATTAACCATATAGTGTAAGAAAACAAAAAGACACGGTAAAAGTTAAATTATTTAACTTAGAGTTAAATATAATTGATAAGGTTAAAATAATAACCTAAACTTGTCTAAATCCTATTGTATGAGATGATTTCGACCCATCCCCACTTTATATTCTAAATAAGACCCTTTGGAACCATTATAAACCGAATTTGACCTTAATATAAAATAATATTTTGAGATTTTCCTAAGGTGCCCCTCTCCTCCCTTATAAAAGGGCACCTCCTCCCCCTCTTCCTCACACCACTTTGAGCCTTCAAGCTCGGCCAAACCATGAAAAAATCTCTTCTCCACTTCCCTAGTATCATCCTAGAGGTCCTGGTCTTCTTCAAAGACCATCCTTAGCTCTTTAAGTGGAGGTTAAGAAAAGGCGCGTCAAAAAGAGGTAATATCCATTACCGATCTTTTTTAATTTCTTTCTTCTTAAACTTCTTCTTCTTTAGTTGTTTCATGATAAAGTAATAACATCAGTATTTATTATATACTGATATGTTATTATAAATATGAAACAACTCTAATTAACCTTCTATCCATCCTACGGAAAAAGGAAATCACCGCGCGTGCGTACGTACGGAATACCGTCTCCACGCCGTGGTGTAATCTATTTTCCGCCACCACCTTAATTGGATGGGTATAATGGTGTAATGAGTAACTATATATGATTTTTATAAAGTGATATTGATACTGAAATAGTATACATACACTTCAACACAAGTTCACGATCATGATAACGATATCATCGCTCGTGCGTGCGTACGGACTACCGTCTCCACGACGCGATGAGATTAATTCTCCACATTAACCATTCATGAATGATTATAAAGTATATATAATGAATAATAATGAAATATATGACATGTTAAATCTACTGGATTTATGTATATATATATATATGTATGTCATCTACTTACTTCTATTCAAGATAATAAGGAAAGGAAAACAACGTTCATGCGTACGTACGGACTACCGTCTCCATGAACGGTGTGTTTCATTTCATTTATATATCTATTATATATATATATATACTGAATATATATGATATATAAATGATGTTTTATATTCTAGAAGTAAGTAAATCATGATATAAGTAATAATAATGTCAAGAACAACAAGTCCAAACACCTACGACAAATGAATCGATTTTACCCAAAACACTCTTTAACATGGAATTTACAAAAGAACGGGTAAAATAAAGTCATAAGTGAACCATATATGATATAATAACAACTAGTATGATTCTGGAATAAGTCAATGACATTATTTAAATCATTATACAGGAGGTTCAGACACTTACGAAGCAAATCGAACCTAAGGTAAGGGAAATATCACAATCTCATTTTTATCCGAGATTGTTTATACTTTGGTATTTACTGGGGTGTATTTTATCATCCACATCCATTTTTCTTCAATATGTAATATTATTTCCATCCACATACAATTTTTTAAATCCAATTTTACCATTCGGGGAGATTTTAGTAAAATATATGAAAGGAATCTTTTGTCGTTTTTCGTACGAGGTACTTTTTGACTTTTCCGACAAAAGTACGAGAAGAATGTTTTTTTAACTTATACGGCATGAATGGATTTTTAAAAAATTATTTCCAAGAAGCTTCCTTTACAAGTTTTCATGTTTATTTTTAATCAACTTCTTTTAGTTTAAAATTTTATGACATTTAAAGAAACGAAAGTGTTTTTTAAGTAGAAAGGATATTTTCCTCAAGAATGGAGTTCAAGTGTTTTATCAAAATTATTTTCCATCTAAGATAATAAAGGGTTATGTTTTTATCCCTATTATTACATTGATTTGATTATTTTGTGATGGAATTATATTTTTATGAATTCCTTTATCTTATATGAATTGTTTTATGATGTCCCGATGTTTTAGATTCCCATTTTTATTACATGGGTTATGCTATGATGTATGGTTTATGATTTTGTGGCACACATAAGAATGGTATAATTATGAGATGGGTGGGACCTATATCTCCCTCCAATGCATTGGTTAAATATTTTATATCTCATGAGATAGACATGGCTGGAACGGTAGGTTATACCTGTTCAGTGAAACAGGACTGAAATGAGGAATGAACTCGGTTCAGAAAGGGACTTTGTCCACTAAGATAGTCTTGGCAATGAGTCTTGACTAATAAGAAAAGATTATCTATGATTATGTGTGTATGACACAAGGTTTCATGTTTTATGTTATGATTATTGGGATTACATTTCACTACTATGATTTATCCCATGTTATGAAATTATGATCTCTTTTGCAGGTTAAGATTTCCAAAAGTTATGTTCTTATATATATGATGTGATTGATATTTATTTTGTTTTCCCTTACTGAGAATTTGAGCTCACCCTTTTATGTTTTCTTTTCCCCCGGATATAAAGAAAGGTTTTAGATAAAAAAAGTAAGATCTTTATGGGAGATGTTGAAGATCTTTCACCACGATTAGAAGATTATATTCCGGGTTTCCAAAGACACTAAACTATTACGGTCCTTGTGTGTGTGTTTTTGTTATGTACTAAGTATTCCACAAAAGTAATGTAATGTCCATGTACGTCAAGCTTATGGTCTCTACAGTTGGTATTAGAGGAAAGGTTTAGTCAACCTTTGGAAACTAGGATGCGAAAACGTTAGTGAGATCCCTAGAGATATTTCTAAGGTTTGTCTAGGGATGTACCTAAGGATAAGTATACGTATAGGATATAGTCCTAGAACTACGGTAACAATATTAGAATTTAACCTAAGATGTTAGATATTAAGGGTACTCCCCCTTTACTATGTTGTTTTCCCTAGCATTATTTTTTCCTCTCACACTATTATTTTTGGGTTTTAGACGATGGATGGAACCCGAAGGAACCGTGTTGATCACTGTAATGGACAATGAAATGATTGTCCTCTTGAACAAACAAGTGTTATAGGAGACGGAGTGAAAAATTTTATTACTATACTTACACAAGCTATGAATCATTCTGGACTTCCAAATGAGAAGAGAAGGGAACAATATTCTATTGAGTCCTTCATGAGGCAACGCCCACCTTCTTTCAGTGGGTCTTCCGATCCACTTATTGCTGAACAATGGATCAGTACCACTGAAAAGATATTTTCAGTTCTTCAATGTTCTGAACATGATAAAGTCATCTTAGCAGTATATCGTTTGGAAGGTGAAGCTGATCAATGGTGGAATCTTATCAAGAATACAAGGCCAAGAGATGAAATTGAGTCCATGTAATGGGACGAGTTCAAGAACTTGTTTTTCAGTAAGTACTTCCCTCGTATTCTTCGAACAAAGATGGAAAAGGAGTTTCTTGAGCTGAAGCAGAAGGATGATGAATCTATTGGTATATACGAAGCGAATTTTACAAGACTTGCAAGGTATGCATCTGACATTATCATCCAACCTGAAAGTAAAGTTGATCGATTTTTCAGTGGCTTAAAACCAAGTCTTCGAAGGGCATTGGCTATAAGAGACTTTAGTAGCTATGAAGAAATTGTGCGTTGTGCTATCAAGGTAGAAATGGAAGTTGGTGTTACATATCCATCTCATGGTTTTGACAAGAAACGAAAGATGGAGTTCAAGGAGAAATCTTAGAATAATGGTGAAAAGAAGATGAATGTTTCCTTATGCTCAAAGTGTGGAAAGAAGAATGGTGGAGATTGTCTTAAAGGGACAAGTAAATGTTTCAAATGTGGAAAGGAAGGTCATCGGGCATTTGAATGCCGCAATGATGGGAAGAAGATGTCTAATGATGCAAACAAAGGAAGAGATACACAGAATGAACCTACTACACTTCAATGTTTCAAGTGCAAGGAGATGGGACATTATGCCAATAAATGCCCTAATCCAAGGGTTAGTGATGATCGACATGAGCAACCGCTTAAGGAAAAGGACAAAGGGAAGTCACATGCGATCACTATTGGCAATGTTGAATATGACAATGATGTGGTGGAATGATTCAGTGTTTATGTAATGGGATTCCAAAATAATGTTGTATCATGGAGTATTGGAATATTTATGTATTGGTCTAATGTGGTATTCAAAGTGATTGATATATTTTTGGAAATAAGATGATATGCGCATAATGAAGGGAAAATGAGAAAATGAAATGTTTAACAGTATTCATGAGCTCGTGATTGATATAAGGACTAAGTGATATCATGGTTTGAGTATATAGAATTTTGAGGATTTTGGTATGTGGAAAGTGTTAACTTTTAACTGCATTCATGTTTTCACTAAGGTTCAATGGGTATTCAAGAGAATAAATGATTAAGGCCTTTGAATGTTTGTAATGTGACCAACAAGACATATCTTATGATATATGGGGACCAACGATGGTATTAAATCTCTGGTAATCGATTTCACTATATTATGAGAGTGGACTGTAGTATTATGGATAAGCCTAAAGATTTGAATGGATTATGTTGGACATAAGTTAGTATTGTTTAAGGATAGAAGTTTTTTTCGATATTATTGATGGGATGTTATAGTAATATAGTTTTAGAAAAAGGACAACCTGCAGGACGGCAAACAGCCCATCACATCGGCCAAGGCTGTTGGAATCGAACCCACACCTAAAGTGCGACGAGCCTTTATCGCATACCACTGGCCTACAGAAAGTCCCTGGTTAGTAGAAACTAGTTTTATTTTATTAAGCAGTATGATATATGAAGTATAAGTTCATTTTTGGAATCGTATATGATTAACCTCACCAAAGACGGACTTATGTATATTTGATAACTATTGCTAAACTTTTGTTTGAAACAGATGGAATGACCCATCATTCTATCACATGATCTATTAACACTTCACGAATAACAAATTCAACTTCATTTCTTTAAGAGATGAATTGGAAATTGTTCAAAGCACGAACAACAGTGAGATTGTACCAAAATCAAGTAAGTATTTCTTCTAATTCAAAATTTTCAACGTCAGGGAAATGATATTGAAAACTAAAAATGTTGTCCTAGTGATCTTATATCTGATGAATCAGATGGTACCCTAGATCATCACAAATTTATGGCTTTGCGATTGTTTGCTTTTTCATAGACATGTTCTCTACCACTCTCCATCAGAACTTGATGGTTAGATTTTTCTTCCATATCCATATTTTCACCTTTGTTCTCCTATGTGGAAACCCAGTGATGAGTTAATTTGGATAACCGTTACATTTCAAACTTTAGTTTTTAAAGCCATGTTTTGGTATTCCTTTTTACGATGTGGGTTTCTATTAAACAAACTTTCTATTAGTAAACAATTTATAACCCTGACGAATTTTGAGGGTGAAATTCATTTTAAGGGGGGTAGAATGTAACACCCTGAGATTTTATGAAAAATATTCTTTTAATTTCATTAATATCTTGTGTTGTATTCTACACCAAGATTACCTGTTCTATACGCAACACCGTATTAGCTTGCAGTATACGCAACACTATTATGGGATCGTGTTAGACACAATTTTGATAATAGTTATTCTACGCAACATTGAGTATATATATATATATATATTCAATGTATAAATAAAATATGGCTGTATTCTGTTATACGAAACAACGAAGGATTCTTTCACAACACGCAACCCTGACTTGGCTTGCATTACATGCAATCGCGACCTTCCTCGATAGCGTGTGTTGTACGTAATACCGAGTTTTAATAAACAACGATATATTATTATAATATTGTCATGAACTAGCCGTTATGAATAGTATTATCTAAAATTTGAATTTTATAACATTATTATTAATCTTACAAATTTTCTAGAACATGGTATCAGAACAAAATAAATTTTTCGGGTAAAATAATTATTTTTCAAAAAATGCAGTTTTACAGCCTTTTGATGGCGCACCCACTTTAAATATAGTTTTTGACATGTTTATATGTTCAATTTGACAAAATAAAATTCTTCTTTTGAATCAGGATAAAAAAATTTACATTAGATAAAGTTTTGATATTTTTCTGATAACTTTCATATTTTAATGAATAGTAAAAACACGCTATATGTTAATTAAAAACAATTTTTTTCATCGTAATATCTTATGTGTTTAAATTATAATATTGAATGGTTTTAAAGTATAAATAGAATATATTTTTACCATTTAATATAATGTATGTCATTAGCATTGATTTTACCGTGAATTTGTAGGTTAAATCAATTCAATCTTTTGCAATGTTTTAAAGAAAAACCCGTTTTCTTTCGACAACGAGATTAATTTTAATTTAATTTCTGCATCTTTTGTGAATTGAATTTGGAAAAATGGATTCCATATTTGGAATTAGTGGGTCCAAATTATGTTAATAAGCTACTTTTTATTTTTGGGCATTGTGAATAGTAACTACGGTAAATTTTATTTAATATAGTTAAAGGTAAATCGGGTAATTAAGGGTAAATATAAGATTATAAAACTACCCTAACACTTGGAAAAATCCTATTGGATAGCTAAAAGTAGACCCATATAACCTAAGGGTTGGATTGGATTCATTTTATGGACTTTTGTCCATGAAAATAATTTAATTATTATTAAAACCAAAGAATGTGACAACATGTCACTTTCTTAAATCTTATAAGTATAATAATTTTAATTTATTGATAAACGTCATGAAACTTCGAAAATTAATAGTCTCAAGAAATATAATACAATCATATACATCATAGGAATTTATTTATAATTTTTAGGGATTAAATAATTATGATTTATTATGACACAAAGATGATGCAGTAATTGTCTTATTAATGAAATATTGACATAATTGATGTTATAAATGACCAAATAAATGTAATTTGAGACTTTTTATGACTTAAACTAATTTTATAGGTTAATATGACATGTTATTGTTGATATAAGTAACTTTTTTAGAACTTATCATTCTGTTATAAATTTCATAAAAATCATGTACCAAATAGTGTCAAAATTGACATAAATTAGTTTTTAAAACAAATATTATATTATTAATTGCTATTTAATTCCTAAAAATATTAGGTTCGGCCATATGACACTAGATAAGGATATATATATTAATAATAAACAACTTGGGGTTCGTTTGGCTTGTTATGGTAAGTTTATTAACCATATAGTGTAAGAAAACAAAAAGACACGGTAAAAGTTAAATTATTTAACTTAGAGTTAAATCTAATTGATAAAGTTAAAATAATAACCTAAACTTGCTTAAATACTATTGTATGAGAGGATTTAAACCCATACCCACTTTATCTTCTAAATAAGACCCTTTGGAACCATTATAAACCGAATTTGACCTTAATATAAAATAATATTTTGAGATTTTCCTAAGGTGCCCCTCTCCTCCCTTATAAAAGGGAACCTCCTCCCCCTCTTCCTCACACCACTTTGAGCCTTAAATCTCGGAAAACCCCTAAAAGAATCTATTCTCTACTTCCCTAGTATCATCCTAGAGGTCCTGGTATTCTTCAAAGACCATCCTTAGTTCTTTAAGTGGAGGTTAAGAAAAGGCGCGTCAAAAAGAGGTAATATCCATTACCGATCTTTTTCAATTTATTTCTTATTCAACTTATTCTTCTTTAGTTGTTTCATGATAAAGTAATAACATCAGTATTTATTATATACTGATATGTTATTATAAATATTAAACAACTCTAATTAACCTTCTATCCATCCTACGGAAAAAGGAAATCACCGCGCGTGCGTACGTACGTAATACCGTCTCCACGCCGTGGTGTAATCTATTTTCCACCACCACCTTAATTGGATGGGTATAATGGTGTAATGAGTAACTATATATGATTATTATAAAGTTATATTGATACTGAAATAGTATACATACACTTAAACACAAGTTCACGATCATGATAATGATATCATCGCTCGTGCGTACGTACGGACTACCGTCTCCACGACGCGATGAGATTAATTCTCCACATTAACCATTCATGAATGATTATAAAGTATATATAATGAATAATAATGAAATATATGACATGTTAAATCTACTGGATTTATGTATATATATATATGTATGTCATATACTTACTTCCATTAAAGACAATAAGGAAAGGAAAACAGCGTTCATGCGTACGTACGGACTACTGTCTCCATGAACGGTGTGTTTCATTTCATTTATCTATCTATTATATATATATATACTGAATATATATGATATATAAATCATGTTTTATATTCTGGAAGTAATTAAATCATGATATAAGTAATAATAATGTCAAGAACAACAAGTCCAAACACCTACGACAAATGAATCGATTTTACCCAAAACACTCTTTAACATGGAATTTACAAAAGAATGGGTAAAATAAAGTCATAATTGAACCATATATGATATAATAACAATTATTATGATTCTGGAATAAGTCAATGACATTATTTAAATCATTATACAGGAGGTTTGGACACTTACGAAGCAAATCATACCTAAGGTAAGGGAAATATCACAATCTCATTTTTATCCGAGATTGTTTATACTTTGGTATTTACTGGGGTGTATTTTATCATCCACATCCATGTTTCTTAAATATGTAATATTATTTCCATCTACCTACAATTTTTTAAATCCAATTTTACCCTTCGGTGAGATTTTAGTAAAAGATATGAAAGGAATATTTTGTCGTTTTTCGTACGAGGTACTTTTTGACTTTTCCGAAAAAAGTATGAGAATAATGTTTTTTTTAACTTATACGACATGAATGGATTTTTAAAACATTATTTCCAAGAAGCTTCCTTTACAAGTTTTCAAGTTTATTTTTAATCAACTTTTTTTAGTTTAAAATTGTATGACATTTAAAGAAAGGAAAGTGTTTTTGAAGTAGAAAGGATATTTTCCTCAAGAATGGAGTTCAAGTGTTTTATCAAAATTATTTTCCATATAAGATAATAAAGGGTTCTGTTTTTATCCCTATTATTACGTTGATTTGATTATTTTGTGATGGAAATATATTTTTATGAATTCCTTTATCTTATATGAATTGTTTTATGATGTCCCGATGTTTATGATTCCCATTTTTATTACATGGGTTATGCTATGATGTATGGTTTATGATTTTGTGGCACACATAAGAATGGTATCATTATGAGATGGGTGAGACCTATATATCACTCCAATGCATTGGGTAAAGATTTTATATCTCATGAGATAGACATGGCTGGAACGGTAGGTTATACCGGTTCAGTGAAACAGGACTGAAATGAGGAATGAACTCGGTTCAGAAAGGGACTTTGTCCACTAAGATAGTCTTGGAAATGAGTCTTGACTAATAAGAAATGATTCTCTATGATTATGTGTGTATGCCAAAAAGTTTAATGTTATGATTATTGGTATTACATTTCACTACTATGATTTATCCCATGTTATGAAATTATGATCTCTTTTGCAGGTTAAGATTTCCAAAAGTTATGTTCTTATATATATGATGTGATTGATATTTCTTTTGTTTACCCTTACTGAGCATTTGAGATCACCCTTTTATGTTTTATTTTTCCCAAGATATAAATAAAGGTTTTAGGTAAAAAAAAGGAAGATCTTTATGGGAGATGTTGAAGATCTTTCACCACGATTAGAAGATTATATTCCGAGTTTCCAAAGACACTAAACTATTACGGCCCTTGTGTGTGTGTTTTTGTTATGTACTAAGTATTCCGCAAAAGTAATGTAATTTCCATGTACATCAAGCTTAGGGTCTCTACACCTAAGGCCTTAAAAGAATCGGGGACCAAATCGGTGGCACAAAGGCCCCAATGGGGGAAAATTCCCGGCTCCTATAGTGCCAAACAGTGCCTGCTACAATCCCCACTGTAGTAACTGCTACAGTGTTGCACCGTTCCCGCTACAGTACCTACTACAGTACTACTACAGTACCTACTACAGTACCCCAAAAATTGTGCCTCTGCATGGAATTGATATCGGGTCTCGTGGATGCACTTAAGAGTCCTCACCGACCATGCTGAGGCTCATGTGCGTGTACGATCCATCATACATTTGGATTTGATAGTGTACTCATTTCTTTTGTTAAAACCGTTTTTTTGGTCTTCGAACAACTCCATTCTTATTACTGGTTCTCCCAAGGGCTATTTTGACCGTTCTAGAGGTGTAAGGCAATGTGACCCCTTTCTACAAGCATTTTTTCGAATTCGAAGGTTTATCTAAGTATACTCCTTTCTATTATGGCTAGTAATGGGAAAATGAAATCTATTTGAGCTAGAAGAGGATTAGTTTCTCCTACTCATTTTTTGTATGATGGTGACATCATACTCTTCACTCAAGGGGATATAAGAAATATCAACAATATCATGTAGTATCTTTCAAACTATTAAAAATTTAATGATCAATAGATCAGCTGGAGTAAGTCTTGTTTATTTTGGAAGAATTTTTGTAATCCATAGGAAGAATGACATTATCAGGGTTTTGGGTATTACAGAGGGTGTTTTCCCATTCAATTATTATGGGGATCCCTTGTTTTGGGGTAGAGAAAAATCCTCTCACTTCATGGATGTCGTTTTCATGTTCAAAAGGAAACATTCAACATGGATATGTAAATATCTCTCTATGTCTGGTCGTGTTTGTCTGGTGAAAGTTGTTATTATTTCTATGTTTGTTTACTCCTTCATGGTGTATAAATGGCCCATTTTTCTCATCAAGAAGATCAATGTGTCTATTAATAATTTAATTTGTAGTGGAAACATTAATGACTTGATGTTAGAAACATATCCTAGATAACTTGTTGTAAACCTTATGATATAGGAGGACTAGGAATTAAGAACCCCAGATCTTTTAATGACTCTTTGTAGTCTAAATTTATATGAAGACATGCCAATAGTGATTCTGAGGCTCTTTCCATCGTTCAGGGTATGTTCATGCATCATCTCAAGAATGAAATTTCTAGTTATATTAATTCCTCAGTATGGACTACTCTAAAATCCACTATGTATAAATTAATTTCCATTCCAAATGGTTGGCCTCAAGAAACTCTTCTCTTCCTTTTGGGAAGGTAACTTGGACTGGTCAACCCTCTATTGACTCCCTTGTAGATGAAGTGAGTATCATGGATCTAGATATTACTATCAAGGACCAACTTGAGAGTGTGGAGGGTATTCCGAATCATATCATTAGAACTGTTAATTTGTACTATTTTTTGGAATGAAAAGATTTTTGGGTGTGGGAACCTACTGCCAAAGGGATTTTGTCTTCTAAATTGTTCCACATGCACTTTTTTTATGCAGAATGGATTCTCAATGGATGGGGGATTTATATAGGAGACTCGCCAGGAATGATCGGTCCATTTTTTATAGAGAGTGGCTCATGGGAAGATACCTGCCGATTTTTATCATCAATCTTATAGTATTTTCCTGTGATTCTGTTGTATTTTTTTCACCAGTAAAGGGAGTATGTAAATAATTTTTTTCTATGTTATGTGGAATCTTCATCAATGTGGAAGGTTGTTGCGGATATTTTTGAAGTTAGTCTACATCAGATGGATTCTATATGGGTTTTTTTTAGGATGGCACAAACTGGTGTTTTCTCCGTAGATGCTGGACCTTTTTCATGTCACTGCAGCTGAATTGAATCACTTTATCTAGAATTTTAGGAATAAAATAATCCATGACATGTATTATTTCATGTTTGATGATTCACTTTCATCGATTCTTAATAATGTACGAGAATCCTGCATACTAAAAAAATAAATTTTCTTTAATTCGGTGAATGAAATTTATTTTCATAGCCAAGTTGGTTTCCATGGTAATTTTAGATCCCCACATGGCACATTTGATGTTTTATGGAAGGAACCACTTGATGGTTGGATGAAGGTTAATTTTGATGGTGCCTCACAAGAAAATTTAGGGACCTCTAGTTATGGTGCTATTGTTGGGAATCACTGAGGGATGTTCTTGGTTGCTTTCAGGGTTCTTGTGGTGTTTCCTCCTTAATTGAAGAACAAATGCTTGACATTATCAATGTAGTGGATCAAACAAGGAATCTTTGATGAACCAAAATCTGTCTAAATAGTGATTTTACCATTATTGTGTCTGCCATCAGGATGGGATCGATTCAATTATCTTGGAGGCCCACTAATAGATAGAAAAAAATCTTGGATTCTCATTCTTCCATGGACCATATTATCACACATGTCTACAGGGAAGCTAATGTGGTGTTGTATGTTCTTGTAAATAAAGGTGTCAACAATGTTTATTTTTTATGATATGATATGTTACCTAATGATATTTCATCATTGTTACGATGAGATCAAGGTAAATCTCCCATTTTTAGAATTATGTAGGTCAGATTTGTTTTCTTAATACACGAGCCTTTCTTTTCTGGGAAAGGTTTCATCTTATCACTAAACAATGAATAATTTTATAGGAAAAACATTTTTTTGATCAAAAATTTGTTTTATGCTAAATATTAAATTATTTACAATTTGTGAGTGATATTAATGTAATATATATTACATATTCAGTCAAATAATTTTTATATTCATAAATTAGTTTTGATAGGTATAAGATAAAAGCAATGTAACACCGCGAGATTTTATGAAAAATATTCTTTTAAATTCATTGATGTCTTGTGTTGTACTCCACACCAAAATTTTCTTGCACTATAAGAAACACCATATTAGCTTGTATTATATGCAAACACTATTCTGGGTTTGTGTTGCATGAAAGGGAAACCTTTCTCAATAGCATGTGTTGTACGCAATATTGAGTTTCACTAAACAACGATATGTTATTAAAATATTATATAAAATAGCCGTTATAAATAGTAATACCAACTTTTTGAAATTTGATAAATTTTAACTTTCAAAATGGACTTCATTTTTGGATTCGTAATATTGAAATTATCCTACGAGATATTTTTGGTATTTTTCTGAAAACTTTCAATTTTTGATGAATAGTGAAAACACTGAGTTATTGGTTAAAACAGAAAATATATTTAAATAATCATTTATTTTATTTAAATTTATTTTAGGTCAAAATAGATACATAATACCCATATAAGTTCAATTTAATTAATTTTAGTCATTTAATAATAATTTTAGATATATAAAAATTTCATTGAACTTTTTACCGTATTTTACCAACCTCCTGGGAGAATTTGAAAATTTATATAAAACATAATTTTACAGATTTTGTGAGTGGAATTTCAAAAATACGAGAGAAATGGTTGATATCAGTATTTAAAATGTGGTTCAATATGATAAAAATAATTTTTGTTGAATAGTAACTTTTTACTTTTATTTACCACGATTAAAAGTAAATAAGGTAATTAGGGGTAAAAATGATATTATTATTACCCTAAGACATGTCATAATTATATTGGATAAGTGTAATTAGACTAAAAAAAACCTTAGGAATGAAATATTACCCTTTATGTCCACTTGGATTAGATTAGGACATTTATAATTATTTTATTTAAATAAGAGTTGAAATAGTTAAAATCAAAGTTTAATAACTAAAACATTTTTAATATAGGGTTATACATAAGATAAATTCGACTATAAATATTCATTAGAAATCAAAAAATATTTCCTACATAATGGAATTTTATTTATCTTTCTTAGACATTAAATAATTTAATTTATTTATGACATAATGATGATGCACTAATTACCTTATTAATGAAATATTAACATACATGATATTATAAATGCCCAAATAAATGTAATTTGAGACTTTTTATGAATTAAACTAATTTTCTACGTTAATATAACATATTAGGGTTGGTTAGATGAATTGTTTTCTAAGTAATAATGCTGTTATAAATTTAGAAAAAAAAAATACTAAATAGTGTCAAAATTGACATAAAAGTGTTTTTAAAACAAATATTAAATTATTAATTGATATTCTATTTATAAAAATATAATGTTCGGACAAAAGACTTATATAATGATATTTGTATCATTAATTAACCGCTTGGGGATCTCTTGAGTGTATATAGTAAGTTTATTAACCATATAATATAAAAATACAAAGAGACATGGTAAATGTCAAACTACTTAACTAAGAGTTAAATATAAATGATAAGGTTAATATAGTGACCCAAAACTATCTAAAACCTATTAGATTAGAATATTTTGACCCATAACCACATTATCTTCGAAAAAAATCAATTTTGAGCCATTATAAACCGAATATGACTTTATTATAAAATAATATTTTATGTCTTTCCTAAGGTGACCCTCACCTCACTTATAAAAGGGCACTCACCCTTCTCTCTAATTCACACCTCCAAAGCCATTTGGCTCGGCCAAACCCTACCCAAATAACATCTAAACTATCCTCACTTCATCCTATATGACTTCTTTTAGTCATAAAGCCATCCTAAGGAGGCCGTTTGATCAAATCAAAAGGAAGAACTTGGAGAAGAGGTAAATATCTCACCATCTATTTGAAGTTCCTTTCTTATTCCACTTCCTCCTTCTTTGTTGTGTCCATTCTAAAAAAATAACTCCAGTATCCTATATATAATGTGATTTTATTATAAATATTTTACAACCTTATTAGTCATTTTATCTATCCTATGAATGAAAAAGGTCCCCACATGTGCGTACATACGGCTTACCGTCTCCATGTCGTGGTGTAGTCTATTATTCAAACATTTAATCATTTGGATGGGTATAATAATGAGTATAAATGATATAAATAATAAATATAACATTATTATTAATATTTATATATGATATAACATCCAATTATATACTATTTTAATATCAAAATAATGATATCATCGCTCGTGTGTTCGTACGGCCTACCTTCTCCACAATGTGATGCGACTCGTTCTACATGATCTTCATTGAATAATGATTATATAAATTAATTGAATGAATAAATATGATATATATTACACTAATAACATTATGTAAGTGAGGTATCAATAACCTAAAAAGAGGAATAAGAAGTTATTCGACAAAACACGCATAAGAACATAAAGAAATGAACACCTGAATAACAAGTAGCAATGAAATATTACTAATAAGATGATATGAATATGACCATATATTATATCATAACAATGAATATGATTCTGTAATAAGTAAATGATATTATTTAAATCATTATATAGGAGGTTCAAATATGTATGAATAATATCAGACCTAAGGTAAGGTAAAATCTCGCAATCTCATTTTTATCTGAGATTGTTTATACTTAACAATTTACTGGGGAATATTTATCATCCACATTCATGTTTCCTCAGTATGTAATATTATTTTATCCTCTTACAAATTTTTACATCCAATTTTACTTATTGGTGAATTTTTAGTAATAGTTTTGAAATGAATCTTTTGTCATTTTTGGTATGAGATACTTTATGACTTTTCTGGAAAAAGGATGAGAAGAATGTTTTTTTATCTTATACGGCAAGAATAAATTTTTACAGTTTAATAATACCCAATTTTCATGAATCTTTATCTACATTTTTTCATGGTTATTTTCAATAAAATCCTTTTCTTTTAAAATTTTTTGGCATTTTTTAAAAAGAAAATGATTTTGAAGAAGAAAGGATATTTTCTTCAAGAATTCATTTCATGTGTTTTATCAAAACTACTTTCAATCTAAGATGAATTTATTTAGTATGATTATGTTTCAAGTATAATGTATCTATTATTTACATGGTTTTTTTCTTCTTATGATGAAATAATATCCATTTGTTTTATATGGATTACGTTATGATGGGATGATGTTTATAAAACCTATTTTATTCTTTGAGTTATGATGAATGATTTATGTTTATTTTGTGGCACAAGTAAGATTTATTTAATTATGAGATGGGTGGGAACTATATCTCCCTCAAATGCATTGGGTAAAGATTTATATCTCATGAGATATACATGGTTAGAACGACATGTTAATCTGGTTTAGTGACACAGGACTAGAACGAGGAGTGAAATCGATTCAATAAGGGACTTTTTCCACTATGATGGTCTTGGTATCAATGCCTAGGATACTATGGAAATCATGTTATATTGTTAATGGGTGCCATAATTACATGTTTTATTTCCATGTGATTTTATCAGGATTAATTTTTCTTTATGATCCAAGCCTTATGTACTGCCAAGATTTATGTCATTGCTTATGTTCATGTTTTTAAGTTCAAATGTTTATGGATTATTTTTATGTTCTCCATGTTTACCCTTACTGAGCATTTGAGCTCACCCTTTTTATGTTTTCTTTTCCCCACGATATAAATAAATGTTTTAGGTAAGATAATAATAGGGGGATATATTTATGGGAGATGTTGAAGATATTTCACCATGATTAGAAAATTATGTTCCAAGTTTATAATGACAATAAACTATTACGGTCCTTGGGTGTCATTTTTTGTTATGTATTAAGTATTCCTCAAAAGTAATGTAATGTCCATGTATGTCAAGATTGGGTCTCTATAGTTGGTATCATAGGAAAGGTTTAGTTAACCTTTGGAAACTAGGATGCAAATATTTTAGTGAAATCCCTATAGATATTTATAAGGTATGTCTAGGGATGTCTCTAAGGTTATGTATAAGTATAGGTTATAGTCCTAGAAATAAGGTAAAAATCATAGAATTAAACCTAAGATATTAGAGATTGAAAGTACTCCCCTTGATTATCTTGTTTTCCTAGTTTGATTCTTTCCTCGCACACTATTCTTTTTGGGTTTTAGATGATGGTTGGAACCCGAAGGAACCGTGTTGATCAATGTAATGTACAATGAAATGATTGTCCTCTTGAACAAACCAATGTTATGGGAGATGGAGTGAAAAATATTATTGCTATACTTACACATTCTATGAATCATTCTGGACTTCCAAATGAGTAGATAAAGGAACAATATTCTATTGAGTCCTTCATGAGGCAATGTCCACCTTCTTTTAGTGGGTCTTCTGATCCACTTGTTTCTGAATAATGTATTAGTACCATTGAAAATATTTTTTCGATACTTCGCTGTTCAGAGCATGAAAAGGTTATTTTGGCTATTTACCGGTTAGAAGGTGAAGCAGACCAGTGGTGGACTCTAGTTAAAAATACAAGGCCCCAAGATGAAATTGAATCCATGGAATGGGATAAGTTCAAGAACAAATTTTTCAATAAGTACTTCCATCATATTCGTCGAACAACAATGGAAAAGGAGTTCCTTAATATTAAGAAAAAGGATGATGAATCTGTTGGTATATATGAGGTGAATTTTACAAGCCTTTCAAGGTATGCATATGGCTTTATCATCCAACCTAAAATTAAAATTGATCGATTATTTAGTGGCTTAAAACCAAGTCTTCAAAGGGAATTAGCTATAAGAGACTTCAGTAGCTATGAAGAAATTGTGCATTGTGCTATCAAGGTATAATTAGAAGCTGGTTTTACATATCCATCTCATGGTTTTGACAAAAAATGAAAGATGGAGTTCAAGGAAAAATCTCAGAACTATGGTGAAAAGAAAACAAATGTTTAGTTATGCTCAATGTGTGGAAATAAGAATAGTGGAGATAGTCTTAAAGGGACTAGAAAATGTTTTAAGTGTGGAAAAGAAGGTAATCGAGCAACTCAGTGCCGAAGTAATGGGAAAATGGCATATAATGATGTTAATAGAGAAAAGACTACAGAAAATGCACCACCAACACTTCAATCCTTCATGTGCAAGGAAATGAGGCATTTTGCTAACCAATTCCCTAATCCAAGGTTTAATGATGATCGACCTCAAAAACCTTTTATGGAAATGGACAAAGGGAAGTAACATGTGATCACTATTGGCAATGTTGAGTATGACAACGATGTAGTGGAATGATTATGTTTTTATCCAACGAGATTCTGAAATAATGTTGTGAAATCTCATTTATATTATTCTGGAATATTGGAATATCTATGTATTGGTCCATTGTGGTTTTCCATAATAATATGGTATCGGTAACCATGCAAAGTGATTGAAATATTTTTGGAAAGAAGATGATATGTGCATAATGAAGGGATAAAGAGAAAATAATATGTTTGACATTAATAATGATCTCATGGCTGATATAAGGACAAAGTGACATCATGGTTCAAGTATAAAGAATTTTTGGAATTTTAGTATGTGGAAAGAGTTAACTTTTGACAGCATTTATGTTTCCAATAAGGTTCTATGGTAATTCATGTTGCAAGAGAATACATGATTAAGGTATTCACATGTTTGTAATGTGATGAACAAGATATATGATATGATAAATGATGGTATTCACATGCTTGGTTGATGAAATTTCTACTAGTCATTTTCTTTATACAATGAGATTGGAAAAAATTATTTTTGATAATCCTAAAGGTTGGAATGGATTATATTGGACATTAGATAGTATTGTTTAAGGCTAAAACTTTTTTTTCAAGAATTTTATAATATTATAGTTTTTGAAAAAGGACAACCTGTAGGACGGGCGACAACCCTTCACGTCGGACAAGGATGTGGGAATCTAACCCACAACCGAAGTACGACAGGCCTTTATCGCCTACCACTGGCCTACAAGAAGTCCATGGTTTGTAGAAATTAGTTTTATTTTATTATTTGTTGTGATATATGATGTATAAGTCCATTTTTGGAACCATATATGATTAATCTCACCATAAAATGGACTTATGTATATAAATTTTGCTAACCTTATGTTTGAGATAGATGGAATGACTTATCATTCTATCGCATGATCATCTAACACTTCAAGAAAGAAAAATTCAACTTCATTTCATTAGGAGATGAAGTAAATATTGTTCAACGCACAATCAATAGTTTGATTGTACCAAAATAATGTAAGTATTTATTTTAATTCAAAAAAATTTCAACATTAGGGAAATGATCTTGAAAACCAAAAATGTTGTCCTAGTGCCCTCATATCTGATGAATCAGATGGTACCTTAGATCATCACAAATTTATGGCTTTGTGATTTTTGGATTTTTCATAGCCATTTTCTCTACCACTCTTAATCCAAAAATGATGGTTAGATTTCTCTTCCATATCCATATTTTCACCTATATTCTCTTATGTGGAAACCCAGTCATGAGTTACTTTGGGTGACCGTTATGTTTCTAACATTCTTTTTTAAAATTAAGTTTTAGTAGTCCTTTTTAGTATGTGGGTTTCCATGAAAGAAACTTTCAAGTAGTAAACGATTTATAACACCAAAAAATTTCGAGGTAGAAATTCATTTTAAGGGGGGTAGAACGTAACAGCATGAGATTTTATGAAAAATATTCTTTTAATTTCATTGATGTCATGTGTTGTACGCCACACCAAAATTAGGTTGTGCTATACGCAACCACGTATTAGCTTGTATTATACCCAAACATTATTCTTGGATTGTGTTTCACACAAGAGCAACCTTCCTCAATAGTGTGTGTTCTACACAATACTAAGTTTCACTAAACAACGATATGTTATTAAAATATTATATAAACTAGCCGTTATGAACAGTAATACCCACTTTTTGAAATTTTATAAATTTTATCTTTCAAAATGGACTTCATTTTTGGATTATTAATATTGATATTAGCCTACGGTGAATTTTTTTTCTAAAAACATTCAATTTTTGATGAATAGTGAAAACACTGAGTTATTGGTTAAAACCGACTTTTTATTTAAATAATTATTTATTTTATTTAAATTTATTTTAGGTTAAAATAGATACATAATACCTATATAAGTTCAATTTAATTCATTTGAGTCATTTTATAATAATTTTAGATATAAAAAAATTTTATTGAACTTTTTACAGTCTTTTACCCACTTCCTAGGAGAATTTGAAAATTTATAGAAAAAATAATTTTACTACTTCTGTGAGTGGAATTTTAAAAATCTGAGAGACACGGTTAATATCAGTAAGTAAAATTTGGTTCAACAAGATAAAAATATTTTTTTGGTGAATAGTTAGTTTTTACTTTTATTTACCACGATAAAAATAAAAAAGGGTAATTAAGGGTAAAAATGATATTATTATTACACTAAAAAATTTCCTAATTCTATTGGATAGGTGTAAATAGACCAATAACAACCTTAGTAATAAAATATTACCCTTTAGGTCTACTTGGATTAGATTAGGACATTTATTATTATTTTATTTAAATAAGAGTTAAAATAGTTAAAATCATAGTTTAATAACAAAAACATTTTTAATATAGGGTTATCAAAAAGATAAATTAGACTATAAATATTCATTAGAAATCTAAAAGTATTTCCTACATAATGGTATTTTATTTATCTTTCTTAGACATTAAATGTTTTAATTTATTTGTGACACAATGATGATGCTGTAATTACCTTATTAATGAAGTATTAACAGACTTGATATTATAAATACCCAAATAAATGTAATTTTTGACTTTTTATGAATTAAACTATATTTATATGTTTATATAACATATTATGGTTGGTTAGATGAATTTTTTTAGAAGTCATAATTCTGTTATGAATTAAAAAAAAACAAAATACCAAATAGTGTCAAAATTGACATAAAAGAGTTTTAAAAAAAATTAAATTATTAATTGATATTATATTCATAAATATATAAGGTTCAGCCACAAGGCTTATATAATGATAGGTGTATCATTAATGAACCAATTATAATTCTCATGGATTTATATATTAAGTTTATTTACCATACAATATAAAAATACAAAGATACATGGGAAATGTCAAACTGCTTAACTAAGAGTTAAATATAAATGATAATGTCAATATAGTGACCCAAACCTATCTAAAACCTATTGGTTGAGAGTATTTCGACCCGTTCCCACATTATCTTCAAAATAATTCAATTTTTAAGCATTATAATCCGAATATTACTTTATTATAAAATAATATTTTAAGTTTTTCCTAAGGTGCCCCTCACCTCTCTTATAAAAGGGCACTTCCCCTTCTCTCTAATTCACACATCCATAGCCATTTGGCTCGGCCAAAAAATTTCCAAATACCCTATAAACAATCCTATATTCATCCTAGAGGCCTTCCTTTAGTCATAAATCTATCCTATGGAGCCCTTTTGATCAAATCAAAAGGAAGAACACGAAGAAGAGGTAAATATCTCACCACCTATTTCAAGTTCCTTTCTTCTTCCACTTCCTCCTTTTTAGTTGTTTCCATTATAAAATAATAAATATAGTATCTTATATATACTGTGATGTTATTATAGAACTTTTAAAACCATGATAGTTATTTTATCCATCCCATGAATGAAAAAGGTCACCACACATGCGTACGTACGGCTTACCGTCTTCACGTCGTTGTGCAGTTTGTTATTCAAACATTTAATCATTTGGATGGGTATAATAATGAGTATAAATGATATAAAGAATAAATATAACATTATTATGACTCTTTATATATGATATAACATCCAATTATACACGATTTTAATATCAAAATAATGATATCATCGCCCGTGCGTACGTACGGCCCACTATCTCCACGATGTGATGTGACTCTTTCTACATGGTCTTAATTAAATAATGATTATATAAATGAATTTAATGAATAAATATGATATATATCACACTAATAAAATTCTATAAATGAGGTATCTATAACCTAATAAGAGTAATAATAATTTATTTGACAAAACACGCATAAGAACATAAAGCAATGAACACCGGAAAAATAAGTAGCAATGAAATATTCATAATAAGAAGATAAGAATATGACAATATATGATATCATAACAATGAATATGATTCTATAATAAGTCAATGAGATTATTTAAATCATTATACAGGAGGTTCGGATACGGGCAAAGCATATCGGACCTAATGTAAGGGAAAATCTCACAATCTCATTTTTATCCGAGATTGGTTATACTTTAGAATTTACTGGGAAATATTTATCATCTACATACATGTTTCCTTAATATGTAATATTATTTCTATCCTCCTACAAATTCTTAAATCAAATTTTTTATTATTGGTGAATTTTTAGTAATAGTTTTGAAATGAATCTTTTCTCGTTTTCGATATGAGATACTTTTTGACTTTTCTGGCAAAAGTACGAGAAAAATGTTTTTTAACTTATACGACATGAATGGATTTTTATGGTTTCATAATGCCAAATTTTTATGAAGATTACTCTACAATTTTTCATGGTTATTTTCAATTTAATCCTTTTCTTTTAAAATTCTGTGGTATTTTGTGAAAAGAAAATGATTTTTAAGAAGAAAGGATATTTTCCTCAAGAATTCATTTCAAGTATTCTATCAAAACCATTTTACATCTAAGATTGCATTATATAGTATGATTATGTTACAAGTATAATATCTCTATTACTGAAATGGTTTGATTATTCTTATTATGAAATGATATCCATTTTTTTTATATGGATTATGTTATGATGGGATGATGTTTATGAAACACATTTTATTCTTTGGGTTATGATGAATGATTTATGTTTATTTTGTGGACCAAGTAAGAATTATTTCATTATGGGATGTGTGAGAACTATATCTCCCTCCAATACATTAGGTAAAGATTTATATCTCATGAGATAGATATGCCAGGAACAACAAGTTAACCCGGTTCAGTGATATTGTACTGGAACGAGGAGTGAACTCGATTCAGTACGAGACTTTGTCCACTATGATGGTCTTGGAAGAAATGTCGTGGCTACTATGAAAATCGTGTCATGTGATTAATGGTTTACACAATTACATGTTTTATTCCCATGTTATTTTATCATGATTAATGTTCTTTTATGATCTATTACTTATGTACTACCAAGATTTAGGTCATTTCTTCTGTTCATGTTTTTACGTTCAAATTTTTATGGATTTTTTTTATGTTCTCCATGTTTACCCTTACTGAGCATTTGAGCTCACCCTTTTTACGTTTTCTTTTCCCTAGTTTATAAATAAAGGTTTTAGGTAAGAAAACAAAAGGGGAAGATATTTATGATAGATGTTGAAGATCTTTCACCATGATTAGAAGATTATGTTCCGAGTTTCCAAAGACACTAAACTATTGCGGTCCATGGGTGTCATTTTTTGTTATGTATTAATTATTCCAGAAAAGTAATGTAATGTCTATGTACGTCATGCTTGGGTCTCTACAGTTGGTATCAGAGGAAAGGTTTAGTTAACCTTTGGAAACTAGGATGATAATACTTTAGTGAAATCCCTAGAGATATTTCTTTGGTATGTCTAGGGATGTCTATAAGGTTATGTATAATTATAGGTTATAGTCCTAGAATTACGGTAACGATCAGAGAATTAAAACAAAGATGTTAGATATTTTAAGTACCCCCCATTATTATGATTTTTTCCTAGTATGATATTTTCCTCTCACATTATTATTTTGTGGTTTTAGATGATGGTTGGAACCTGAAGGAACTGTGTTGATCAATGTAATGGACAATGCAATGATTTCCCTCCCGAACAAACCAATGTCTTGGGAGATAGAGTGAAAAATCTTATTGGTATACTTACACAATCTATGAATCATTCTGGACTTCCAAATGAGAATATAAAAGAACAATATTCTATTGATTCCTTCATGAGGCAACTTCCACATTCATTCAGTGGGTCTTCTAATCCACTTGTTGCTGAACAGTGGATTAGTACCATTGAAAATATATTTTCGATATTCACTGTTCAAAGCATGAAAAATTCAATTTGGCAATTTACTGGTTAGAAGGTGAAGAAGACCACTGGTGGACTCTAGTTAAAAATACAAGGCCCCAAGATGAAATTGAATCCGTAGAATGGGATGAGTTTAAGACCTTGTTTTTCAATAAGTACCTCCATCGTATTTTTTGAAAAAATATGGAAAATGAGTTCCGTGAGGTTAATAAAATGGATGATGAATCTGGTGATATATACGAGGGGAGTTTTACAAGGCATGCAAGGTATGCATCTGGCTTTATCATCCATCCTGAAAGTAAAATTGATCGATTCTTTAGTGGCTTAAAACCAAGTGTTCGAAGGGCATTAGCTATAAGAGACTTCAGTAGCGACGTTGAAATTTTGCGTTGTGCTATCAAGGTAAAAATGGAAGTTGGTGTTACATATCCATCTCATGGTTTTTACAAAAAATGAAAGATGGAGTTCAAGGAAAAATCTCCAAACTACGATGAAAAGAATATAAATGTTTCGTTATGCTCAAATTGTGGAAATAAGCATGGTGAAGATTGTCCTAAAGGGACTAGAAAATGTTTTAAGTGTGTAAAATAAAGTCATCGAGTAGGTGAGTGCCGAAGTAATGGGAAAAAGGTAGCTAATGATGTGAAAAGAGAACATACTACAGAAAATGCAGCACCAACACTTCAATGCGTCAAGTGCAAGGAAATTGGGCATTATGCTATCCAATGCCCTAATCCAAGGTTTAATGATGATCGACCTCAACAACCTCTTAAGTTAAATGAAAAAGGGAAGTCACATGCGATCACTACTGGTGATGTTGAGTATGAAAATGATGTAGTGGAATGATTATGTGTTTATTTAACGGGATTCTGAAATAATGTTATGAAATATCATTTATAGTATTGTGGAATGTTGGAATGTCTATGTATTGGTCCATTGTTGTTTTCCATAAGAATATGGTACTAGTAACCATGAAAAGTGATTAAAATATTTTTGGAAGGCATATGATATGCACATAATGAAGGGATAAGGAGAAAATAATATGCTTAATATTATTAATGAGATCATGGCTGATATAAGGACAAAGTGACATCATGGTTCGAGTATAAATAATTTTTGGGATTTTGGTATGTGGAAAGAGTTAACTTTTGACAGCATTTATGTTTCCAATAAGGTTCTATGGTAATTCATGTTGCAAGAGAATACAATATTAAGGTATTCACATGTTTGGAATGTGACCAAGAAGATATATCATATGATAAATGATGGAATTCACATGCTTGGTGGATGACATTTCTAGTAGTCATTTTCTTTATACAATGAGATTGGACATAAGTATTTTTGATAAGCCTAAAGGTTGGAATGGATTAAGTTGGAAATTATATAGTATTTTTTAAGGCTAAAAGTTTTTTTCTAGAATGTTATAATAGTATAGTTTTAGAAAAAGGACAACCTGGAGGATAGGCGAAAACCTGTCACGTCAGACAAGGATGTGAGAATCAAACCCACAACTGAAGTGCGGCTGACCTTTATCGCCTACCACTGGCCTACTAGAAGTCTCTGATTTGTAGAAATTAGTTTTATTTTATCAGGTGGTGTGATATATAAAGCATAAGTTGATTTTTGGAACCATATACAATTAATCTCACCATAAGATGGACTTATGTACATAAAGTATGAAAACCTTATGTTTGAGATAGATGGAATGACCTATCATTCTATCACATGATCTGCTAACACTTCACGGAAGACAAATTCAACTTCATTTCTTTAAGAGATGAAGTGAAAATTGTTCAAGGCACAAAAAAAAGTGATATTGTACCAAAATCAAGTAAGTATTTATTTTAATTCAAAAATTCTTCAACATTAGGGAAATTATCTTGAAAACCAAAAATGTTGTCCTTTTGCCCTCATATCTGATGAATCATATGGTACCTTAGATCATCAAAAATTTATGGCTTTGTGATTTTGGCCTTTTTATAGCCATGTTCTCTACCACTCTTAATCCAAACTTGATGGTTTGATTTCTCTTCCATATCCATATGTTCACCTATATTCTCCTATGTGGAAAGCCAGTGCTGAGTTACATTTGGTGACTATTATGTTTCTAACGTTCTTTTTTAAAATTAAGTTTTAGTATTCCTTTTTACGATGTGGGTTTCTATGAAATAAACTTTCAAGTAGTAAAAAATTTATAACACCAACGAATTTCGAGGGACAAATTCATTTTAAGGGGGGTAAAGGGTAACACCTCGAGATTTTATGAAAAATATTCTTTTAATTTAATTGATGTCTTGTGTTGTACGCCACACCAAAATTATCTTGTGTTTTACACAACACCATATTATCTTGTATTATACGCAAACATTATTCTTGGCTTGTGTTGCACGCAAAAGAAACCTTCCTCAATAGCATGTGTTGTACGCAATACCGAGTTTCACTAATCAACGATATGTGATTAAACTATTATATAAACTGGCCGTTATGAATAGTAATAAAAACACTATGAAATTATATAAATTTTATCTTTCAAAATGGACTTCATTTTTGGATTCGGAATATCAATATTTTCCTACGGTGAATTTTTGGTATTTTTCTAAAAACTGTCAATTTTAGATGAATAGTGAAAACACTGAGTTATTGATTAAAACCGACCTTTTATTTAAATAATAAAATATTATATTTAAATTTATTTTAGGTCAAAATAGATAATTAATACCTATATAAGTTCAATTTCATTCATTTGAGTCATTTTATAATAATTTTAGATATAGAAAAAATTTATTGAACTTTTTACCATCTTTTACCCAGGTCCTAGGAGAATTTGAAAATTTACCTAAAACATAATTTTACTGCTTCTGTGAGTGGAATTTCAAAAATATGAGACACATGGTTGATATAATAAAAAAAATATGTGGTTAAATAAGATAGAAATATTTTTTGGTGAATAATAACCTTTTACTTTTATTTACCACGGTTAAAAGTAAATAGGGTAATTAAGGGTAAAAATGATATTATTATTACCTTAACACATGTCCTTATTCTATTGAATAAGTGTAATTAGACCAAAAAAAACCTAATAAATAAAATATTACCCTTTAGGTCCACTTGGATTAGATTAAGACATTTATTATTATTTTATTTAAAGAAGAGTTAAAATAGTAAAAATCAAAGTTTGATAACTAAAATATTTTTAATACAGGGTTATACATAAGATAAATTCGACTATAAATTAATTATAAAGATAAGAAGATTTCCAACATAATGGTATTCTATTTATCTTTTTTTTTTAAATTAAATAATTTAATTTCTTTATGACATAATGATGATGCATCAATTACTTTATTAATGAAATATTAACATACTTGATATTATAAATACCCAAATAAATGCAATTTGAGACTTTTTATTAATTACACTAATTTTATAGGTTTATATAACATATTAGAGTTGGTTAGATGAATTATTTTTTAAGTAATAATGTTGTTATGAATATAGATAAAACAAAATACCAAATAGTGTCAAAATTGACATAAAAGTGTTTTTAAAACAAATATTAAATTATTAATTGATATTCTATTCCTAAAAATATAAGGTTCAGACAAAAGACTTATATAATTATAGGTGTATTATTAATGAACCACTTGGGGTTCTCTTAGATGTATATAGTATTTTTATTAACCATATAATATAAAAATATAATGAGACATGGTAAATGTTAAACTATTTAAATAAGATTTAAATATAAATGATAAGGTTAATATAGTTACCCAAACCTATCTAAAACCAATTGGTTGAGAGGATTTAGACCCATACCCACATTATTTTTGAAATAAATAAATTTGGTTCCACTATAAACCGAATATGGCTTTATTATAAAATAATATTTTAAGTTTTTCCAAAGGTACCCCTCACCTCTCTTATAAAAGGGAACTCCCCCTTCTCTCTAATTCACACCTCCAAAGCCATTTGAAACAGAAAAACCCCACCCAAATACTCTCTCAACTGTCCTCCTTTCATCATAGAGGACTTAATTTAGTCATAAATCCAACCTAATGATCCCTTTTGATCAAATCAAAAAGAAGAACCCAAAGAAGAGGTAAATATCTGACAACCTATTTCAAGTTCCTTTCTTATTCCACTTCCTCCTTCTTTGTTGTTTCCATTTTAAAATAAAAACTCCAGTATCCTATATATACTGTGTTGTTATTAAAAAAAATTTACAACCATATTAGTTAATTTATCTATCCTATGAATGAAAAAGGTCACCACACGTGCATACGTACAACTTACTGTCTCCATGTCGTGGTGTAGTTTGTTATTCAAACATTTCATCATTTGGATGGGTATAATAATGAGTATAGATGATATAAATAAAAAATAAAAAATTATTATGATTATTTTTATGTTATATACCATCCAATTATATATCATTTTAATATCAAAAGAATGATATCATTGCTCGTGCGTACGTACGGCCTACCGTCTCCACGATGCTATGTGACTCGTTCTACATGATTTTATTGAATAATGATTATATAAATGAATCGAAAGAATAAATATGATATATATTACACTAATACCATTATTAAATGAGTTATCTATAACCTAAAAATAGGAATAAGAATTTATTCGACAAAACACACATATGAACATAAAGAATTGAACACCCGAATAACAAGTAGCAATGAAGTATTACTAATAAGAAGATAAGAATATGACCATATATGATATCATAAAAATAAATATGATTCTTTAATAAGTAAATGAAATTATTTAAATCATTATACAGGAGGTTCGGATATGTACGAGAATATCAGACCTAATGTAAGGGAAAATTGTGCAATCTCATTTTTATCTGAGATTGTTTATAATTCAAAATTTACTAGGGAATATTTATCATCCACATCCATGTTTCCTCGATATGTAATATTATTTCTATCCTCATAAAAATTTTTAAATCCAATATTAACTATTGGTGAATTTTTAGTAATTGTTATGAATGAAATCTTTTTTCGTTTTCAGTACAAGGTACTTTTTGACTTTTCCAGAAAAAGTACAACAAGAATGTTTTTTTAACTTATACGGCATGAACAGATTTTTATGGTTTCATAACGCCTAATTTTCATGAATCTTACTCTATATGTTTTCAGGGTTATTTTCAATAAAATCATTTTCTTTTAAAATTGTGTGGAATTTTTTGAAAAGAAAATGATTTTGAAGAAGAAAGGATATTTTCTTCAAGAATTCATTTCAAGTGTTTTATCAAAACATTTTTCAAACTAAGATGAAATTATTTAGTATGATTATGTTTCAAGTATAATGTCTCTATTATTTACATGGTTTGATTCTTATTATGATGAAAGGATATCCAATTGTTTTATATAGATTACTTTATGATGGGATGATGCTTATGAAACCCATTTAATTCTTTGGGTTATGATGAATGATTTATGTTTATTTTGTGGAACAAGTAAAGATGATTTCATTATGATATGTGTGGGACCTATATCTCCCTCCAATGAATTGGGTAATTATTTATATCTAATAAGATAGACATGGATGAAACATAAAGTTAATCTGATTCATTGATACAGGACTGAAATGAGGAGTGAACCCGATTCAGTAAGGGACTTTGTCCACTATGATGGTCTTGGATGAAATGCCTTGTATAATATGGAAATCATATCATGTGCTTAATAGTTTCTACAATTACATGTTTTATTCCCATTCTATTTTATCATGATTAATGTTCCTATATGATCTATGCCTTATGTACTGCCAAGATTTATGTCATTTATTATGTTCATGTTTTTAGTTCAAATGTTTATGGATTATTTTTATGTTCTCCATGTTTAACCTTAATCAGAATTTGAGCTCACCCTTTTTATGTTTTCTTTTCCCCAGGATATAAATAATGGTTTTAGGTATGAAAATAAAAGGGGAAGATATTTATGGGAGATGTTGAAGATCTTTCACCATGATTAGAAGATTATGTTCCGAGTTTCCAAAGACACTAAACTATTATGATCCTTGGGTGTCATTTTTTGTTATGTATTAAGTACTCTGCAAAAGTAATTTAGTGTCCATGTACGTCAAGCTTGGGTCTCTACAAACAAACCCTATTTTTCGCACAAAAACATATATTTTTATAAATGTTATTTCACCACCTTTTAATGGAAACCCCATTATACATTTTAATTTTTACACTCTTATGGATTTAAATAGTAAAATAAACCTCAACTTTCAAATAGAAACATTAAATTTATTTTAGGCTAAATTTTTTGAGTTTTTCAATGAAGATTCAATTTTTAATGAATACTTAAAAATTTCAAATTTAATTTCAAAATTGATTTTTCATGTAATTTATTTATAAGATTAAATTACACTTTTAATTTATTTGAAAGATTAATTATATATTATGTTTATCATTTAATAAAATTTAATTCATTGTAATCAATTTCACTTTGAAATTGATTCTCAAAACCTAGCAATCATTCGGGCATTTTTACAATCAAAACCTACATTGTTGTCCCGCCTAGGAGATGAATTTTAAATTATTTTATACCAATTCTAATTTTTCAATATGGGAAAAATAGATTCTATATTTAGAATCATCAAAATTTATATGTTCTAATAAGACGAAATTTTTTTACCAATACTATTAGTAATTTTAATTGAAATTAATTACAATTATTAATGTAAATGTAAGCATAATAGAGGACTAAACCATTAATTTAAGGGCCCCAGTTACTCATACATTTGTCCTAAACCCATTGGATGGACATAATTCTACCATGAAACTTATATTCTTGAGTTTATTTGGTTTTTAGACTTTTTTTAAAAATTAACGTGGGTACAAATAAGTTATTTTAAAAAATACCAAGTGATTCATTTTTCCACATTATAAAAGGTGACCAAAATCTACCCATTTTGGAAACATATAAAACAACATAGTTTCATCCAAGATCAACCATATAGATTTAAAAAATCCCTCCCAATTTCCATAATTCTTCTCTTTGGGCATAAATCCTTCAATGTAATCCTTTTGGTATAAACTAAAAGAAGTTACCCAATTAAAAGTTAACATCTTCTCTCAAGATCACTAGTTTCATTTATATTTTCCATCCAACTAAAATATAATTATCACATGATTATATAAATAAAAGACAATAAATATAAAATATTCTATTTTATTTAAAGGGTTATAATGACCCATACATACACCTCCATCAAATGGGTAATGATCATACTCTTTCTGTGTATGATTAAATAGTGCCTCATAGAATGATGATTGTTCATTTTTAATATTCAACCTCACATGGTGTCAATTATAATGAAAAGTATGTTTATATATTATATATATATACATGATATTTTTTATTTCCTTATAAATATTTAATCCTATAATTACACATACCTTTAACACTTTCCATTTTACGTTAAAATGATAACATTGTTTATGGAAGTGTGGACTATCACCTCCACAAAGAGTTGTGATTCATTCACACTATACATAGAATATATAAAGGATTGTTTCAATTAAAAATATGTGAAGTAAATAACTATATATGACATTAACTGAAAAATTACTTTTCTAGAAATATACTAAATATATCATTTTCTTTATTATCCTTTCACACATTTAAAAAGTGATATTGTCTCTTGTGGACATGTGGACTACCGTCTCCTTGACATGATGTGATTACATTTATATCACAAGAATTATATATATATGTATATATGAAAAAATAATATGATATTTAGGTTTTAATTATCATTCGGGAATGATATAGTCTTAACTACCTTCATCCCATTACAACCAATGAAAAAATAAGAATGTCACTCATGCATACGTACAACCTATCATCTATGTAATTGTAATATAGATTCATTTTTCATAACAGTATGTAATTATTTTTTGAAAAAGTATAGTTTATGTAATAATATGATAATTATTTCATGATTATTAATATAGATGTATTATACAATGACCCAATTAACCATAGTTGACCTACAATTGTTTTTTCGACACATAAACCGAATTTGGTCTAAACAACCAATATAAACTGAATTGTTTATGTAGTTGTATACAACATAGTAAAAAGTGAAATAAAATTAATGATAAACATTGAAAAGGTTCTCAATTAAGAAAATTATTAACATAACTTTAATTTATATTAATTAAAAAGACATTCACTTGAAAGGAAATGCATGGTAATGGATTTCATCTGAATTTACATTCCATTGAGACTTATTTATTGTTATAACCCTAGTTTATTTTTTATTGTGTATATAATTTCATTTTAAATGTTATATCCTGAAACTATTTGTTCACCTAGTATTATTTTTTTCATTTAATTTTATTCCTTCTTGGATATTATGACTTAAATGTTTCTAAGTGGTATCTAACACTTTTGAATGATTAATGATTATTCTACTCAAGATAATTTTTTATGTTTATCTTTGTAATATCACATCCTTTTCTGAGTGTTAAATTTAACTTAAAACAATCACTTTATTGTTGTGAACTTACTTTTTTATACAAGGTGTAAATAATGCCACATTTTCATATAATATCACGATTCATTCATTTTTCATGATACATTGATTTTTAATTTAAATTATTTCATCTAAGGGGATTTGAGATAAATGTTACAAATTGGGAAAGATATTTCATAACCCAAGTCCTTTTCATTTGGTTATTTTACTTCTTCATTTTTTTAATATTATTTAGTTATTTATTTAATCAGTTTTACTATCTATTAATTCCTTTCCTCTTCTATATGTGGTTTTACATGTGATACACATTTTCTACATGATGATTTTTTCTCAGTACAATATTATAATATTTTTAAGTGTTTACATTAAATTCTCATTTTTCAAGATTAATGAATCTTATATTTCCTTTAAAAGAAATTATTTTATCATTTTATAATAAACCCTTCAATTTTCTTCTCATCTGGTTATTCATGACCACTATTAAGTGATGGTACCATTTTTCCTCTATTTGGGACTCAAACTGTTTCATAATTGTTTTTTGTAAAACGAACACTATTTCTATATTTAGTCGTAGAACCTATGTTATTTTAAAAACCATGATTTACTAAAAAGAATTCAATTTTTTTTTCAAAATTATTTGGAAAAGCATTTTTACCCTTTTATTATTTTACCAATTATTTCCAAATAATCTTCTAATCCCTTTCAAAGCTACTCCTTTTTCTAACCATTAACCATTAAAATATAATGTTCATTTTACGTCATAGAACTTTTACGAATTCACCTATCTTCATTTTTTTAAAGCATCATTTACATTATTTAATGTTTACTTCATAATGAAAATATTTAAAAAATTTATTTTCAAAGAAAATGTTTTTTAGATGTTTTTTTATAATACAAGGGTATTTTCCTCAAGAATGTTTTAAATGATCATTTTATATTATTTATATTCATCAATGTCAAAAATCCTCATTTTTACACCAATTGGGATATTTTCTATTGATACCATAATATTTGTTCACATGGATGGTTTTTTATTCATTTTTCCATGGATAGTATTAACATTCACTTCGTTGACACAATTTGTAGTCTCGTTGAAATATTAAATCTCTTTATATCATTAAAAATAGAATTTCCCCTAAATTATACATTTCATTTATCATGGATATTACAGTTACCTAAACCATATATCTCATTACATATGGTGTCTACTTTGATAGATTTTTGATAATTTGGGGAAATGTTGATAAAACAATATTCATTATTCAATACAAATATTTGACAAGGAATATAGTTTATTAATTTAAATCTATTACTTAATATGAATAATGATATGTACATGAATGATTTTTGGAGACCAAGGTTTATATATATCCTAGATACATCAATAGGTTCTTTGAGAAAAAATTATTTTCACAAATTATAATAGGTTAAACTTTATTGGGAAAGGTCTTGACAGTATAGGTGTTCACGTGCCTCAGACATGATGCCCATTAAGAAATCATTACCCTCATATTAGTTCCAATTATTATTCATCCATGAGATTTCATGCCATTATATATGTGGATACATTTCATTTTCAATCATTTATTAAATGGAAGGCATTTTATTTTTATACCATGCCATATTTATTTTTCTTTCTATAGTTATTTGGATGGGATGTGATTCTAGTTGTTACCTTTCTATATAGTTTATACACTTATTTCTTAGTTTATTGATTATATGGCATGTGATTTTAATTATTTACCATTTCATAATTATTATTCTCATTGATTCATTATTGTTTCTGCTATATTTTTTCCTTACTGAGAATTTGAGCACACCCTTATTACGTTTCTTCCCACAGGAATCCATGAGGCATATTATGAAAGATATAAAATGATTTACTTAATGTATTAGAGTTATTATCGAAGTAATTTATTAATAAATAATAAAATATTATGTTATAGTTTGTGTATTCATTTTTAATACAATTATTATTTATATATTGAGATTATCTAGACTACTGATCTCTCGATCCTTCAAGATTGATTCATTGTAATCATGATTGTGGAATTAATATCATAAAATAGGTCTTGGTTATATAGTGTTTGGTTTATACAGTTGGTATTAGAGGAATTTTAGTATCAACCCAAGTAACAAGATATAGGAAAATATATACAAGATAACATAATCCTAAGGTGAAATTTGAGGATAAGTATAGAAGATAAATCTAGAATTTTGGGAATGTAGATATTATGTAAGTATTTCTAGAAATACATCCATGTCTAGATACTATAAGATGATGTGGATTGGGGATACATATACCATGGAGTAATAAATCTGAAAAGGTGTTCCAAGCCGACATGAGGAAACTTGGTACACAACAACAGGCCTTACTGCGCACCTATTTTGACACTCTTAGAGGATATTCCTATGATAATCCATTTTTTCCATTAAAACCATTATCTTTAATTTGAATAGATAATGACAATGAATCATCACGGTTAAATATATGGTGTTTTGGATTTAAAATATGTTTTCATGATTTGTATATCCTACAAATGATGTTATGGATATACTCTAAACCATGTAATGTCATTTTTGGAAATAAATTAATGAAGTATTTATGTTTTAGGGTTTTATTAAAAACATTAGTTTAATTAATATTTTAAAATTATCCTTGTTTAAAAGATTTCGATTTAATTTATTTTATAAATTATATTAATATGGATTTAGAAAAGGGAAAATTGTATTCTAGGTGATAAAAAATCATATCCCACAGGGTCAAAGTTCTTGAACCCACGACTGAACGATGATACGGGTTTAATGCCAACCCTTGAACTATGACATGTGTTGGTTAAAATTTTAAGGTTTTTATTTAAAATTTTTGACAAAAAACTGTTAATGATGATCCTTTAGTATCACTTTTGAGAATTATATATTAATCTATTATCCATATTGGTTTCCAAAGATTGTTAATGTCAAATAATCAGACATGTCACTCTTTTATGAACATTAAGTTCCTTTCGAAATATATTTTTGTTCTCCATGCATCAATATTAATTTTTGAATGAATCGTAAAATAGATCAAATCATGACGAAATATTGAAATTATATTTATAGAAAAATATATTATGTTAGTATAAATAGACAGTAAATGAATTTCCCAACATTTGGAAAATGATTTTGAAATAAATTGTTTTCTTAATACCTTAATTTATGTTCAACTAATGGTCTTCTAAATCGTTACTAATTTATATTTTTGAGTCCCTCAGCTTTATATTTATCATTCATGTGTCTGTAGTTGATGACTTCATTCACTCCGGATAAATTTTTACACTTTTCCACCATGTGTGTATCTCTACTTGTGTCTAATGATCACATACGAAAAGACCTAGTTACATGGTATTCCATGTGACCTTTGTACCTTCCAATCTCTCTTTTATAGGGTATGACTTATGAACCCTTATCAAGATGTGGGGTTAGAAACATTTTAATTATCAAACAATATATCACCATGATTGAGTTTAAATTGCGAGGAAGAAACTTAAATAAAGTAGGGTTAATGTGATGCCCTAAAAATTCAAAAGTAAGAACCTTGTATTTGATAGAATGTATAAAACATGACACCATGAACGTTAGGTAATATAATATACAGATAATTTATAATATATTTACTATTTAGAATAGATTATATATATTTCAATGCATGCAACACAGATTTAGCATGAATTGCAAGCAAGAGAGACTTTACTCTATAGCATGTGTTACCCGCAAGATGGACCTTCCATGATGGCTTGTGTTACATGCAAGGCTAAGTTTTATCGAACAATAATATATTACTAAAATATAATGATATATAAACTAGAAATTAATTTTTTTTGTTATGAATAGTAATAACTAACTTTTGAAAATTATGTTTTATACATATATCAATTGAATTAATTGGTTACAAATAAATTATAAATGAATATAAGAAGTAATTGAATATAAAGTGATTATTTTTATAGAAAACCAATTTTTAGATCTAAAAGTTGTTTTATGCTAAATTAATTATAATTAGTGAGTGATATTTATTTAAAATATATTATATTCAATAAAATATTTTTTTATATTCCATCATTAGTTTTTATATCCTAAGATAAAAAAACCCTCTTTTAAACAAAAAAATGTATATTTTTATAATGGAAATTTTACATCCTTTTAATGGATAACCCATTTAGAATATGAATTTTGACACTTTTATTGATTTAAAATGTGAAAATAAACTTCATATTTGATATAGAAATATGAAATTTATGTTAGGATAAGGGTTTTGTATTCTTCTATTAAGAATCATTTTTTATGGAATAGTTAAAAATACTACATTTTAGGTCAAAAATACTTTTTCATATAATTTATTTAATAGTGTAAAATATAAATTTAATTTTTGTTAAATTATAAATAGATAATATTTTTATCATTTAATTAAATTTATGTAATTGTAATAATGTTCACTTTAAAATTGATTATAAAAACATAGGAATATTTCTGATGTTCTTAGTTTAACTACTAGCATTGTTGTCCCTCCTGCGGGATGAATTTGAAATTAATTTATGCCACTTATATGATTTGTAGTTAGAAAATTGGATTCAATATTTCTAATAAGAAAATTTTATAATTTATAATAATAAAACATTGTTTTTGAAAAAAAATTTTAGTGAATGTAATTAAATTGTTTATAATTATTTAGGTTAAATTTGGGTTAATAAAATACAAAACTATTAATTTAATGGCCCAAATAACATAAAAACATATAAAAACACATTTATAAGATATAAATAGCATATTAAACTTCCATTTGTGGGTTTGGATTTTTTTTAATGAATTTTTTTATTTAAAAATGTGGGTAATCCTAACTCTTATTCAAAAATATCAAGTCAGTCATTTTCCTCCCTTATAAAAGGCCACAGGATCTCCTCATTCCTCACACCTCTCAAACTATATATGCTTAAAAAATATCTTCCTATATAGCTTCAAAAAATCCCTCCAATATTTTTTGAAGCCTCCCCTATGAGAAGAAAACCATCCAAGGAATCCTTTTGAAACAAACCAAAATAAGTTACCTGATTAAGAGGTAATGCATTCTATGATGTTCTCTAGTTTCATTTGCTTTCTTCAATCTCTGAAACATATTTTTTTCAAGATTATATAATAATTATAGTATCAAAAATATATTAGTATATTTTTATGTAAGTTTTTTAACCTAAACTTACTCAAACCTCCATGTAATGGGTAAAAGACATACCGTTTCTGTGTACGACGAACTACTGCCTCACAAAATGGTGATTGTTTATTATTCCTTTATCACATATCATGGTGGAAAATATGATGGAAAATGTTTTTATAGATGATATAAATGATATTAATTATTTATTTATACTCCATTAATCCTTTTATTAAACATACCTTTAATACATTCAATTTTATGTTAACACGATAACACTGTTTGAGGAATTGTAGACTACCACCCCATCAAAGTGATGTGATTCATTCACACAATACAAGGAACATATAAAAGATGGTTTAAATTAAAAATATGAGGAATTTTAAACTTCTTCATGATATTCATTACATAATTACATTTCTAGAAATATACTATATATGTATATATCATTTTCATTAATACCTTTTCACACACTTAAAAAATGATAATGTCATTTGTGGACGTGTAGGCTACCACCTCATTGACACGATGTCATTCCTTTTACATTACAAGAATTATATATTTATGTATATATAATTAAATAATTTTTCCATTATTTTTGTAATTATCATTCTGAAAAAATAGTCTTACTTACCTTCTTTCTATAATAATAATTGGAAAATAGGAACGTTACTCACACATACGTACAACCCACCGTCTCCATGATTGTAACATTGATTTATTTTTCATAACCACATGTTTTTTTGTATTTAAAACTATAGTTTTTGTATAAATATGGAAATTATTTCATTATAATTTTTCTAGAGATATTATATAATGATCAATTTAGCCATTGTTGACCTACCAAATTTGTTTTCGACACAAAATCTGAATTTTGTCTAAAGACCCTATATAAACAGAATTGATTAGGTAGTTGTATAAAACATAATAAAAAGTGAAATAAAAGTAATTATAAATATTAAAATAGTCCTAGTGAATGTAAATAATTAAAATAATTATATTATACAAGAATATACAGTATTTTCACACGAAAGGATACACATGGTAAGAGATTTCATCTCAATTTAAATTCCATTGATCCTTATTTGCTGTTATGCACCCTGTTTCTTTTATATTGTTTATATACTACCATTAGTTAATTTATATCATAAAACTATTTATTCTCATGATATTATATGTTTCATTAAATTTTATCCCTTCATAGATATTATGAATCAAACATTTCAATGTGGTATGTGACTCATTGAAATGTTTAAAGATTATTCTCATCCAGAACATTTTTAATGATAATATTTGTAATCTCACATCATTTTGTGATTTTTAAGATTATCTTGAAATAATTAGTTTGTTTTTGTGAACCTAATTTCTTATACATGACACTCATAATTCCATATTTTTATCTAATATCATGATTCATTCATTCTTCATGATATATTGAGTTTCAATCTGAATTATTTCATCTAATGGTGGTTGAGTAGAAAGTTACCAAGTGGAAAAGAGATTTCATAACCCAATTATTTTTCATTGGGTTATATTTCTTCCTCATTTTTGTTAATATTCTATGATTTTGTGTATAATGACTTTGAACATATAACGATATATTTGGTCTTATATATGTGGATTTATAGTTAATAAACATAATTTATTCATTGATCGATTCTCACTACAACATTATAATCTTTTCAAGGGTTTACATAACATTTTCATCATTCATGGGATTTTTTAATCATAAATATCCATGATAGTAAATTATATGATCATTATCCAATATACCCTTTAATTTCCTTCTAATTTAGTTATTCATGACTTTTATTAACTGATAATACCAGTTTCCACTCTTAGGTACTAAAAATGTTTTATAATATATTTTATTTGATATCCCGACAATATTTATCTTTTTATTCGGAGAACCCGTTTTCTTCTAAATACCATGATTTATTAAAATGTTTTCAAAAATGTTTTCAAAATGTTTAGGTAAATTTTTATACCCTTTTTTATTTTTACCAATTCATTCAAAGGAATCTTCATGTCTCTTCACAAAAAAATAATTTTTCTAAACATTAACCATTCCAAAGGAATGTTCTTTCTATATAGTATGGATTGGATGGATTTAACTTCCATTATTTCATTACTGAGTCTTTTTCATCTTTTAAAGGTTTTTTTTAAAGAAAATATTTTCAAAATTGATTTTCAATGAAAAGGGTTTCCAAAATGTTTTTCATAATAAATGTACATTTTCATCAAGAAGGTTATAAAAGATCATTTTATAGTATTTCTATTCATCAACGACAAAAACAATTATTTTTAATCCTATTGGGATATTTTTTAATGATAGCATACTACTTATTCCTCTATATGGTTTTTGATTTATTTGTCCAAGGATAATATTAAAATTTACTTCAATGATTAATTTGTAATTACCTTTGAAATATTCAATACCTAACGATCATTGAACAATGAATTTCCCCTAAATCGTCCATTTCATTTATCATTGATATTACTATTTCCAAAATCATATACCTCTTTACATATGGTCCATACATTGACAATTGTTTGATTATTTAGGGAAATATTTATAAACTTGTATTCTTTATTCAATATAGATATTTGGTAAGGAATATTCTTCATTAATTTAAATCTATTACTACATATGAATGATGATTTGGACATGAAGTAATGGGTAGAGCCTAAAAATTATATTTCTCATTGATGCATCGATAGTTTATCATGAGAAAAATTAGTTGCACTAATTACAACTTTTTAAACTAACTTGTGAAAGTTCTTGATGGTATTCATTTTAATGTGACTCAAACATGACATCCGTTAAGAAAGTATTACCCTCATATTACTTTTTTTATTATAAATACATGAAATTTTCTATCAATATATCCATAGATACATTTGGCTCAAATGGACCGATGGCCTTCATTAATTAAATGGTATGTGTTTTAGTTTCTAACCTTGCCATATTTATTTTTCCTTAAAATGTTATTTGAATAGAATGTGTTCCTAGCTTTTATTATACCATAATGTTTATGAAAATAATCTTAGTTTATTATTTATATGTAATGTGATCTCAGTTATTTACAATGTTATAATTATTATTCTCATTGATTCTTTATTATACTCTATTTTCCATTACTATTCATTTTATCTCACCTTTACTCTGTTTCTTTCCGCAAGAATCTATGAAGCACACTATTAATGATATGAAGGGATTTACATGATTGATTAGTGTTATTCTCAATGTTATTTATTTAGAAATAAGAAAAAATTATATTGTAGTCATTCAATTTATTTGCAATACAAGACTCATATATGTATCCTTTTTACCAAGACTACTGAACTATTGGTCCTTTGGGATTGATTACTTATAATCATGCTAATGTAATTGATAATATACATCATCTCTAATATATACAAGGTTTGGTCACTACATATAATTATTAATAATATTATTAAATAATGATTTGTTGTATTTATAAATTAAAATAACTATTTTGATACCATTGGACGGATAATGATTATTACAAATAAGATGAATAATTTATTTAAATAGGTTGGTGTTAAAATTATTTTTTTACATTTTTTGAAGAAATTTTTTTGGAAGTATTATGTATTTTTATATTACTAGACTATAATAACTATTTTTATGATTAATATAGTATAATGTTTCTTTAAATTTGGAAATTTTGTATCATGAAATTAATATTATTACCTATTTTTCAATAAGAACTACTTTTATTTATCTATATTATTATAATATTTAAAAGATAAACTTCTGATGTTATGAAATTTTATTATATTAAATATAGTAAAAATTTATAATTATAAAATATAAAGGAGGTATATTGGTCATTTTCAATTTCGGGAAAAAATGATACTGATGTAGAAATTGATTTTCCATGAAAAAGGTAAAACTCAGTAAAAGTGGTCTATCTTTGTAGTAAATGAATAAAATATAACAAAATCCATATATTAAAATGAATGACTGAAGTATCTATCTACCAAAACACATCCCATGTCCTTTATTGTATATATTATATCAGATTTTCAACTAATATGACAATATGAACCTTGTGGAATGAATATTTATTGAAATTAACCTAAAAATAACCTATAAATGGATCCTTCCTCTTCCACTCCCAAACCACTCATTATATTCAGTTCAACACTAAATATCCACACATTTACTATAACTCATAATTTAATTAGATGTTTTATTGGTTTTGATTCCAATAAGGAAGCCTAAATTTTTTATCCATACAATATTTTTTTTGTATTATTCCAATATAATCAGTTTATGGGGAAGGGAGAACCATGAAAATCAGAACAACAAATGAGAAAACATGCTCAAAGGGTTCCTCCATTGAGGCATAAGCAAACCATTTTGAGGGAATATAGGGAAAGTATAAAAAACCCTAAAACCAATAAAAAAAGGAAAAACAACATAGGAACCATTAAAAGAGATTAATCGAAAGGGTATTCATCGATAGAGCTCATAAACAAGGAACCGTTGGACTATCAATCCAAAAAGAAACCAAAAATCCAAAATATAACCCCAACAGATCTCATTCTCTCAGGCCTCTAACATGATCCTAATAATTGTGGAATTCATCGAACCAAAACAAGATGGGGTCATTTGTGATGGAGAACAAATAAATAGAAGAAACAAGGATAATTAGGGCCATCGGGGCCCAAAAATGGAGAAAAAAACTGGCAAAGAAGTGTGAATTGATTTGGCAAAGTGAAGAAGCACCCCTGGCATCGAGAATTCTTGGAATGACCATCAGCATCCACATACAGGCCCAGGTTTTCTACGATTACCCTGTAAGAATTTGATTCCAACAAACCAAACTAGTCGCTCTGCAATATGCCCAAAAAAATAACAAAGTCACCAATAATAACTGTGACTGAATGGAACCAAGTCGTTGCAAGGAAGAACACTGGATCTAGGACTGGCATATCGATTATCTATGGTAGTTTCGAGGAAGGGGAGACCATTGAGCCTGCAATAATAGGACCTGACACCACTAATCTCATAGGACCCATGGATCTATATCATACATCTAGATCGAAACTAATATCTATCGTATGTGAAACAAACTAGAAGCTAGGTTGGGAGTAATAGGGAGATCAGACCAAGGTGGGAAAAAGGCTACGGATACAACATTAGGTGCGAGGGTAGAGACATAGGGAAACCCTAGGTCTAAACGGGGGATGGCAGCACAAAGCCGACACTGAGCGAGACCACCCTCATCTGTACAACACAGGAACCTGGGCAGGAGCAGCATAGAGAAGGTGGGATGAATGACGGTAGAGAGAGGGGAGGTGAGGCGATGTGGTGGTAGAAACCCTAGACACCCGGGGAAGCTCTCTTTGAGAGCTACATCACACTTTCCCATAGAAAATAGCCCATTATCCTAAATCCTACAATCCCAAGGAACCCATGTGGAGAAGGAACGAATCAGACAACAAATTATCCATGTTATTCCTAAAAATGTAAATTAACATCCCATTTAGACTATTTATAAATATCAAAATCCAAAATATGCAGGTAATATTAACATAAATAGCGATCAATTTAATTTATAGTAAATTATATATAATTTTAAACTCATACTCACACATTAATATACAATTTCTTCTCATGAGTTGGTTCACCAACCTATATAAATGATGTTATGTCACCATCCTAAATTTTACTTTGAATATTTATCATGAAATTAAAATTAATAACATATGATATGAAATATAAAATTATTTTTTGAATATTTTTAGAACATGATAACCAAAAGATCATTGATCAATATTAATTAACTCATTTTTTAGTAAGTTTTTATCATCATAAATTCAATTCTTATGAACCAAAAAAATAGTTTATAACAAATTAATAGGGTTACATAAATAATTGTAATAGATTGAATCTCCTACCTTGACTAATTCTCAACTGATTAAAATATATTAATGAATGGTAACTTTCATCACTATTATGAAATATCTATTAAACTATCATAACTGATAACATTATATTATGAAAATAAACGTTAAATAAAAAATGTATGTGTAATTAATGGTAATAATTGAATATTATAAATTGTAATTTATATGAATAATAATATGAAATATTTTTTAAGATGGAATTATTAATTATATATGAGTTTAAAGAACTTCTTTCGAAGTCAAGATTAACAATAATGGATTTCTCATCTCAACATTCCATTAATTTATAAATGTACAATATTTATCACTAATATTATAGTTTTTTGGTATATACTACCCCTATCTATGTGTCATCATACATGTTCTATAATTAAATGTATTTAAAATTTCATATATTTTATTCTATTTTAAATACTATAAATTTAAAAGACACACCAAATTCACAATGTATTTCATTCCAAACTAAATATAAATTTTAGAATTTTATGAAAGAATTTACATTGGGGGAATTTTTCTGATTTATATTTTTAAATACCCCTATATTTTATTACCTATTATTGTTTATGATTTTTTCATTTTCACTTATAATTTCTCTATCATCTACTTCACAATTTAACCAATGTAATTATTGTCTAAGAAATCTATATTTCTAATTAGTATCAATTGGGAATCATTCATCTCCACAACCGTAATATTTAATTTTTTAATCCATGTATATATCTACACTTCAATGATTGAAAAAATTATTTTTATGTTGACATTTGTATCATTATAAAATTTAATCATCATTTAATATATTCATTTTGTTTTTTCCAACCTAATTTTACACTATAAAATGGTGTAAAGAATTTTTTTAGTAAATCATACCTGAGGAAATTTTACTAAATTCATAACCATTGATCATAATGAATCATCCAATCCATATTTATGGGGATTTACAATGAAATTTATATTCCATTAATTTGGAAATTTTTTTAATTAAATTGAAACAAAAAATAAAGGGTATTTATTCTTTTTTCGCAAAGTATATTTTAATGACCATATAATGTTATTTATAATCTATGTCAATATCCTTTAATTGTTCTTATGATTCATTTAGAATGTTCTATTATAACATTTTACACCTAACTTATGTTGATCGATTATTATAATTTCTGATGAATAATTTCATGAAACTTGTTTCGTTTCATGGGATAATTTAGTTATGATTTAAATGGTAATTATTTCATGTTCTAGTGGAACTGATAGGTATGATTTATCATTATATGATGATTAGGTACATTATATCCCAAAATTTCATTTGAATTTTTATTTATATGTCAGGAAATTGGTATGGGGTAAATATTGATAGTCTAACTCCACTATATTAAGGGATGTGGGTGGTTAACCCAAATTCACTACATTATTTGAAGATTGTTGGCCAAAACGATTGTGATGTGAATATTTTGGTGGTTATTCATGAAATATGTTATAGTTTATATTATTTTGTGTCTCATAAACTATTATGTAAAGAAACATAAAAATTTTATGATATATTTTTTCTTGATTGTTGAGTCATGTTCCCACTACATTATTACTCATGTTCCAATCTCCGGTAACTCATGTCCTTTGTTATGCTAAAATCCTTATTCCATTACTCATGTTTTATGATTTTTTGGGTATTATTATATTATGTCACTTACATGTTCATTAATTATGTTCTCATACCTATAATCTTATTTTATTATTAATTATATTGTTTTATTTATATATCCTCTATTCAAACTTATTGAGAATCTGATGTTACTATTTCATATGTTTCGATCCCCCATGTCAAGAAGAAGTTTAATATGAATGTTGTGTCAAATCATGTATCATGGGAGAATAATATTTTTCATAAATGCTGAAGATATTATAAAATAAGTTAAATATATATATATATATACATATATATATATATCAAATCCTCAAATTCATAAATACATCAGTTTTTATGGTGTCATTTATTTTGGGATTAAATTAATATTCTTATGAAATGGTGTAATATATATTAATGTTGTGCTTAGGTCACCTTAATGGGATATTTAAAAAAAAGGTTGATTAAAATGATTATTCAAGTGACATTTATATTGAGGAAGATTATAAAGAAATTCCTAAATTATTTCTCTTTTATAAAATAATTTTAAATAGATCACTTTGGGAAGGAAAATTAACACAACAACCAATGTTTTGAACTATAATAGAATTAGTAAATTTTCTAATTTTTTTTACATTTTGTAGACTTTTAAATCTAAATTTGATAAATAGGATGATACACCTAAAAAATATAAGCATTAAATGAAAAATATTAAATCTTGAAAGCAGTGGTGGAATATGATGAGTTTGACGGAAAATATCTATTCACATCAAGAAGCTAGTGAAAAGATGAAACTAATTTTATATATCATGTAAAAATGGTTTTGATACATTAAATAGTGATGATGATTAAGGAGATCCCTAAAATATATAATAAATGTTGATGAAATAGTTATAATCTTGTTTTGATATAAAAAATGTAACGAATCATAAAAGGATTATTAAGAAAAAAGGATATGATGGATGAAGGAAAATATCAATATGTCTTGAAAAAAGAAACATAAATTTAAGATATTTATAAATTAAAACTGAGAGGATCACAGAATTATATAACAATGGGATATCTACTATCTATACTAAATTAGGCTTCTTTCCTACTAAGGTGTCACCCATTCCTACCTCCACGTCACCCCATTTTCATGTTCTCCAATTCCATTATCTACCCTGCACCCACTCTTGATCGGGATTCTCCACCTCCCAATTACACCACTCGCTCGCGCTATTGCTCACCCCGCCTAGGGTTCCACTACTGCTCCGTCCCACAGCTTCCTTCTCCCACAACTTCATCCCCCTTCTCCTATAGCCTCCTTCTCCTACTCCTTCGTATCCTCTATATCCACTACCCATGAATTCGCAACCGGTCTCCACCTGCTCCCAGTCTCAGCCTTCTCCCGTAGCCTCCCTACATACCCAACCGGTCTCTGCCTGCTCCCCGTCTCTACCTGCTTTCCGTCTCCACCTGCTCGGCGTCTCCATGTATCAGCTTGCTCCCCCTCTCTGCCTGCTCTACATCTCCGCCTGCTTCGCATCTCTGCCTAATTTGAATCTCAACCTTATTCCCTATCTTCGCCTGCTCCCCGTCACTGCCTGATCTTTATCTCTGTTAGTCATTGTGTCAATATCTTCATTCACCTACACCTCCTCGGCCACATCTTCTATACCTCCTCATCTAAAATCTGCAATAGTTTTGTTCTCTGGGTTTCATATATGTTTTCACCATTCTGTCAATCGTGATTAAACACGATTTGTAAAGACCTGTAAAATTCAAGGGAAATTTTTTCTTAATTTTCTTTGGGATTTTACAAGAACGCAGTTTCTGACGAAACCTAATTCCGAGGCCCGGTGTGCCCGGAATCATTTTCCAAAGTTTAGCTCGGGTACGTTTAGTGAACAAACAAGTGAGTTTTCCTAACATTGGTACCGGTGCTTGGAATTGAATTCCAAGGGCATCGATGGAATCGCAACACCAGTAATTGATTAAGAACACCTTTTCCGGAGTGGTGTTTGCTCGGGTGAGGTTATTAATTATTTGGGTTAACTAAAGAATAAAATAAAATATTGTGCAACATATTTTATTTTTATTCTAAGTAGTGTTAACCTAGGCATAGTGGTTGGAGTGGGACCCACTGATATCCTAACTCCTAGGTAGGATATTAGTGAGGTAGGGCCCACACGAGACCCACCCCCTTTATTTCCTTTTACCTCCCACGTGCATTTAATTTAGTAACTCACCCGCACCCCCCTCTTTAATGCCAAGTAAACTCTCCCGTTTAATTGGATTATTAAATGCCTCATTAATTGGTCAACAATCGATAATTAAATCGAGATTTATTTTGAATTTCAAAAACAGATGGCATGAGTAATAAAATAAGGTAACACCTTATTTTATTATTGTTGTTTCGTTGTGCGAGAGGGATTGGGAGAGGAATTTCTCAAAGCCTTTGAATCTCCATCTTCTTCGTTGGACAACGCGGAGAATGACGAAGAACGCCGACCTTCGATAGAAGACGATGAAGAACGCTAGTTCCCCAGAGATCGACGACACGACTCCGTGTACCGTGACGCTGACAATCCTCCTTCCGCGACACCGTCGTCCGCGATGTCCCTTCCCTGCGACGAACCTTCGTTCAACAATGCTTGAGGTAGGGGTTATTTGTTTTTTCCAGTGAATTATTCCTTTTTCGTTCATCATCTTTTATTTTTCGGGCCGCCTCTTATCGTAATAATGGGAGGAGGTCGGACCGCATGAACACAGCCGACCCTCCTCCCCCTTTGATGACTGTGTTTGTTGCGGTTGAAAGAAGGCGACGCGGTGCAACGACACCACGTAGAAACATGGGGAAATGTGGCGAAGATGCGCGGCGCCGTCACGCCGCACCAGAGAACCACGAAGACACTACGGCTGGAGCGGGGCCACGGTGGAGGGGCGCGGCACCGTCGCGCTGCGCCGGTCGGACAAGGCCGCAACTCGAAGCCGCGGCGGTGCATGGTGGGGCGGTCGGAACCTCCAGCCGCCAGCACATCTGAGGGGAGGGACCCTGGCGGTCCCGCGACAGCAGCACCGTCCGGCCGGACCGGGCCGGCCGGCTTCCAAAAAACTGGGGGTCGTAACCCCCGGCTGGCTGAAGGAGCGGCCCCCCACATGGGGGCCACGGTTTATCAATTATGGGGGCAGCGTGCCCCCCTATTCTGCTCAGCTCGGCGCTGGACGAGCTAGCCACAGGGGCCGCGCGATCGCGCCAGGCCACCGGCCGCCTAGGCCGGGCCGGGCCGCCCATGCCGGGCCGGGCTGCGCCGACCGGGCTGGGCCGCGCCGACTGGGCCGGGCTGCGCCCTAATGGGTCGGACCCGGACCCGGTTCGGGTCGACCCGGTTCGGGCCGACCCAGGGGGTCTTGGGCCGGGTCGGTCCGGGCCCAAAACCCCCTTTTCCCGGACAGGTTCGTTTAAATGCTCATAACGTGGGCTACAGACCTCCGATAGACGCACCGTCAGTTGCGATGCGATCTTTGGAATGAGACTTTTGTTTCAGTAAATTACACTTAGGGTTTTGGGGAACTTTGGGTACGGCCGGGTTGGTTCGAACATGAAACCAACCGGGCCCTTGGAGCGGAAACGCTTATAACTTGAGCTCGGGACGTCCGATTGATGTGCCGTCGACTTTTCTGGATTCCTCTAAGTGAGACGAGTCTTTTGGCTTACTCCAATCGTGGTTTGGATGCAGTTGGAGTGCAGTCGGGTTGGTTTTGACTTAAAAACCAACCGGGCCCTTGGAACGAAAAAGCCAACAACTCTCAGACCGGGCATCCGATTGACGCGCTGTCTGTCACATTGAGTTCCCCTTGTCGAGACGGAACTTTGAGATACATCAACTCCAGACTACGTGTCAGTTGATGTATCGACCTTTGGCTCATGGACCGGACCCTCTCGGAAACGATCATGGTGTGTGCGGGAACCCTAGAGCTTGCTGCGACTACAACTGTGGCGACTGCACTGAAATCCTATGTGGGTTCAGCAGTGATGAAGACCGTACTGAAATCCTCCGTGGGTTCGACGGTGATGAAGACTGCACTGAAATCCTATATGGGTTCGGTAGCGATGAAGACCGTACTGAAATCCTCCGTGGGTTCGACAGTGATGAAGACTGCACTGAAATCCTATGTGGGTTCGGCAGTGATGAAGACCGTACTGAAATCCTCCGTGGGTTCGACGTCAATGAAGACTGCACTGAAATCCTATGTGGGTTCGGCAGTGATGAAGACCGTACTGAAATCCTCCGTGGGTTCGACGACAATGAAGACTGCACTGAAATCCTTTGTGGGTTTGGCAGCTCGACTGGTTTAGTATCCTACGTGGGTCCCAGCATAGATGAATTCGTGGCTATATCTGATCATCTCTATCACCTTACAAAGATGTATAACTGTGTGAGCTGAGTCTTGACTTCAATCAATATCTTCGATATGATTTTCTTACTATCCTGTGTAGTTTGGGTTGTACTCCTATGTGGATGTGATCGAACTTGGGCTCGGATGTTGGAGCCAAACTGGAATTGATGACTTAGGTATATGTATGGGCATATACCTAAGTAGTGTTGGATGTTACTTCGTGATTGTATCTTTCCTTTGTGGATTACCCTTTGTGGATTCTGGGAGACCTTCAGGGGTCTCGGGATCCCTACTGAGTAGCGTATACTCACCCATGCACGGGCTATGCCTGCACTACGTTGTGTTGGATGCAGACAACGGACATTACTGATCGTGGTTGATTCTTGTGGAGCAAGTCGGTACCTGGAGGTGGACCACTGGGCGGGATGTACACGGAGCAGACGGTCAGACCTGAGGAGCTTAGGAGGCTATCTATACCCACCATTCAGGTGGGACTTCCAGTGGACGACTCGACGTTTCTACTTTACTTTCAGTTTCTGTACATTTCTTCCAGTTGTACTTTACTTTCAGTTTGGGTTTGTATTCTCACCCACTTACTTTTCCACACTGCTTTTGTATCCAGTATTACTTAGTGTTTACGTCTACCTGCTTACTCTGTGGTGTTTGTTTACTTTATAAAGGCAATGCCTTCCCCTTTTGTCGAGATTTACACCTGGGTGCTAGTCGCCAGCCCCTGGCCTATGGGAGGTGGGCTTGAGGTAGTCACGACACGGGTCCCGAGGATGGGTCGTGACAAATTGGTATTAGAGGAGTTTGGTTCTACTGCAGAACATAGGACTCTGATCTTTCTTCTATGTGAAGCAATAGTGTTAAGGGTATTCAGTATGGTTATCAGTCCAGGGAGTCCAGTGTTGGTGCAACGGCCAACGTATCCGTACACCAGGACCCTAAATTATGATTTCCGACTCAATGCACGAAAACATTGATTGCATGTGTGTTTCAAAAGTATTCTTTGTGATTACTTTGTGTCAGCTCACCAGGTATATTGTTTGACTGTGGCATACCTTTTTCTTTTCAGGATGGCCCCACGATGGCAGCTATCTAGGGTTCTGATCATTGTGCGAGACAAAAACCCACCGAGCTATGAGGCCTTGGTGCAGGGCCCTTTGACAGCAGAGGCACCGGCGGTACCTCTACCCGCCGAGCCACCGATGCTACCAGCCCCAGCCGCTGATATTGCATGTCACCTTAGTGCGCTGCACGAGTTTCAGCATTAGAGACCACCTAGGTTTCCGTAGGGAGACAGACCCTCAGGAAGCCGAGGATTGGCTGGAGGCGGTTGTGCGAGTTTTCAGGTTAATGGGGACACCTCCTGACCTCATGGTGTTCCTCGTAGTGAGCCTCCTGCACGCGGAAGTAGGCAGATGGTGGAGCATGATGCTCTAGGTTCACGACGAGGCATCACTCCTCTGGATGGACTTTGAGAGCCTCTTCCGCTCAGAGTTCGTCCCAGCCACCCTCCTTGCGGTGCGCATCCAGGAGCTTCTACAGCTACGGCAGGGCAGCATGAAAGTGGCCTAGTACTCGGCGAGATTTACCGACCTCTCGCCCTATTCGACAGACATGGTACGAGAACCATTCATCTGGTCCCGGACCTTCGAGCAAGGACTGAGGCATGATATCAGGGCATCGATGATCTCCCTCAGCATTCCGACACAGGCAAGAGTACTGGAGCGAGCTCTTCTCATAGAGAGATTTCTTGCCGAGCCTACGCCAGCATCGAGACCTACCACAGGGCGGCACGTAGCAGAGTCATCTGCAGTTGGAAGTCGACGGATGTCACAGGGGTCCGGGAGGATCGGACCATCAGGTAGACGACCTCAGGACACTGGATCAGAGGTGTGGGGCACAGGGCGCAGAGCCAGCCTTCCGAGGAGCAGACAGTGATATGCATGCAGCGGGCAGGGCCACATGGTTCATGACTGCCCGACCCGTCATGCAGAGGAGTAGCAGACGGTTGAGGGGCCACATAGGCAGAGGCAGAGGGTCGACCGTGGCGGTCCTCCAAGAGCAGGCGGATGAGGCAGGGGAGCTGGCCGAGCAGCAGGTGGTTGGCGACGCTTTGAGGCTTTACCACCGCCACCACCAGGAGGCCCACCCCGACCACATGGAGCTGGTGGGCAGAGACAGGCTCAGCTTCAGGTAGCTGAGGCCAACGACCACGGCACGCCATAGATGATTCGAGGTACTATCTGTGTCTACTCCACCCTTGATATAGTTCTTATGGACACATGAGTGAGTCATTCTTTTATTTTCGCTGCCCTTGTTCGGAGCTCAGAGATTCCGACAGATCCATTGGCTCGATCCTTACGGCTAGAGACTCCTACAAGAGGAGACTCGACAATTACGCACTGGTGGCGGCAGTGTGAGCTTACTCTAGGAGGTGAGATCTTCGGTTGGGATCTTCTTGTAGCAGCGTCGAGGCCTTACGACGTCATCTTGGGCATGGATTGGTTATCTACAGTCCATGATCAAATCGATTGTATTAGGCGCAAGGTGCGGTGTGTTTGCACCGATGAGAGCAGGTTCACCTTCACCGGCTAGAAGGGATCCTTTGTAGTGCATGATGGACTCACGCAAAGGAGAGGACATCCCATCACTCATCAGTTGGCTAGCCTCATCCTAGGAGCAGTTGACATGAAGATTCATAGTTTTCCTGTAGTGGTGGATCAGTATGCGGACGTTTTGCCTGACGATGTTATAGGACAACCTCTTCGCAGAGAGGTAGACTTTTATATTGACCTGTACCCTGGGAAAGCCCCGATATCTACTCCAGCATATTGGATGACTCCTTATGAGCTTCGATAGCTACGAGTACAGTTGGAGGACTTGAAGGGAAATGGATTCATCTGACCCAGTGTTTCACCCTGGGCTTCCCCGATATTGTTCACCAAGAAGGCGGACGGGAGCTTGCGACTTTGTGTCGACTATCGTCACCTAAACCAGGTGATCGTGAGGAACAATTATCTACTACCGAGGATTGAAGACCTCTTCGATCAGCTCAAGGGAGAATGGTGGTTCTCAAAGATAGACCTTAGATCAGGCTATCATCAGCTCAGAGTTCGAGACGAGGACGTGCAGAAGATGACCTTCAGATGTCGGTATGGCCACTATGAGTTCTTGGTAATGCCTATTGGCGTAACCAATGCTCTATCAGTGTTCATGAGTCTCATGAACATGATCTTTCATCCATACCTCGATCGATTTGTCATGGTCTTCATCGACGACATATTGATATACTCGACCACTGAGGAGGAGCACACCTACCACTTGTGGGTTGTACTAGACACACTCCAAGAGCACCAGCTTTATGGAAAGCTCTCTAAGTGTCAGTTCTGGTTATGTGAGGTCCACTTCTGGGGACATTTCATCTCTGAGGTGGGAGTTGTGGTGGATCCTGTGATGATCGATGCAGTGCAAGCTTGGGAGCCACCCCAGAGCCTGACGAAGGTGGGGAGTTTCTTGGGGCTAGCTGGGTACTACCAAAGATTTGTGACAGACTTTTCTAGAGTTGCGGCACCACTCTCAGCTTTGAAGAAGAAGGGGAAACCCTTCGTGTGGTCATACAGATGTCAGTAGAGCTTTCAGGAGATGAGACAGAGATTGACCAGCGCGTCTATCATGAGGCTACCAGAGGAGGGAGTAGGGTATGTAGTCTACTGTGATGCATCAGGGACCGGATTCGAACGTGTCCTGATGCAGGAGCGGGCAGTGATCTTCTATGGATCACGTCAGTTGAGGCAGCATGATCAGAACTATGCTACCCATGACCTGAAGTTAGCAGCAGTGGTATTCGCTCTGAAGATGTGGTGACACTATCTGATGGGCGAGCGCTTTACGGTCTACTCTGACCACCATAGTCTCAAGTACATCTTCTCGCAGAAGGACCTGAATCTGAGACAGCGGTGATGGCTCAAGTTCCTCCAGGACTATGACTTTGAGATAGTCTATACTCCTAGAAAGGGTAACGTAGTAGCTGATGCTCTCAGTAGGAGGATGGGAATTCAGCTGCTCGGGGAGGCGACGAAGCAGCTAGCTGCTTTGTAGATATCCTTCGTGGATATAGATGGAGCATCCTTTCTTCAGTCACTCACAGTCACTCTTCCACTACTGCAGTGGGTCAGAGAGGCACATCATGGGGACGCTGACTATGAGACGCAGCGTGCGCAGATATCCTCAAGACAGGCACTTGATGGATTCTCTATAGGAGGACAACATGACCTCCTTTTCAGAGGATGTACCTTGGTACCAGTTGCTTTACAGGAGGAGGTGCTGAGAGAGTTTCACACTTCCCCTTTAGCGGTACATCCAGGAGTGGCAAAGATGTACCAGGATCTTAGACGACAGCACTGGTGGCTGGGTATGAAGAAGGTTGTGGCTACGTTCGTTTCTCGATGCCTCACCTCCCAGCAGGTGAAGGTAGATCACCAGGTACCAGCAGTCTTGGTACAACCCTTGGAGGTCCCAGAGTGGAAGTGGGATAGGATATATGTGGATTTCATGACTGGACATCCACGTACTTCCAGAGGTCATGACTCCATTTGGGTGATTGTCAACCGACTCACCATGTCGGATCACTTCTTACCCATCAGAGATAAGGGATCAGTAGAGAGCTTGGGACGTCTCTAAGTTCAGGGAATTGTACGGCTTCATGGTGTGCCATCATCTATCTTCTCTGATTGAGATTCTCGCTTTACTTCCCGGCTTTGTAAGGGGTTTCAGGAGGCATTCAGGACGCAACTACGTCTAAGCACCTCCTTTCACCCTCAGACGGATGGTCAGACAGAGAGGACCATTCAGACTCTCGAGGACATTCTCCGTGCATGTGTCCTTGACTTTGGTCGCAGCTGGGAGGACCACCTACCCTTGTTGGAGTTCACATACAACAACAGCTACCACTCCACCATCGGGATGACACCATACGAGGCATTGTATGGCCGACCTTATAGATCACCTCTGTGCTGGACAGACCCTAGGGAGTCAGCACTTGTGGGGCCGGAGATGTTCCAGGCTTTGAAAGAGAATGTCCAGGCCATCCAGGAGCGGATGAGGACAGCTCAGAGCTGGTAGAAGTCTTATGCTTACAGGAGGCAGAGGCCACTGGAGTTTGAGGATGGCGACCACGTCTTCTTGTGGGTCTCACCTCAACGTGGATTATAGAGATTTGGCTGAGGCGGAAAGTTATCTCCATGCTTCATTGCACCATTTCAGGTCCTCAGCAGGATAGGCGAGGTGGAATATCACCTGGCTCTACCACCTCAGTTGCACCGGGTGCATGACGTCTTCCACATATCTCAGCTGAGGAGATACGTGCATGACCCGAAACATAACATTGACCATGGGGAGATGGACATTGATGATGGGGCGACTTTTGCGGAGGTCCCGATGGAGATTGAGGATCGACAGGAGCGGGTCCTGCATGGACGGTCGATACCTCTAGTGCGTATCAGATGGCAGCACAGGAACCTCCAATAGAGAACTTGTGAGCGGGAGGCTCAGATGCGTGCACAATACCCACTTTTGTTCCCCTAGTTTATGATGTATCTTTATGGGGATGTAAATCCCTGAGGTGGGAGTAATTTAAAGACCCGTAAAATTCAACGGAATTTTTTTTAATTTTATTTGGGATTTTACAAGAACGTAGTTTCTGACGGTACCTGATTCCGAGGCCTGGTGTGCCCAGAATCATTTTCTAAAGTTTAGCACGGGTATGTTTAGTGAACGAACGAGCGGGTTTTCCTAACTTTTGTACCAGTGCTCGGAATCGAATTTCGAGGGAACCGATAGAATCACAGTGCCAGTAATTGCTTAAGAACACCTTTTTGGATGTTGCGTTTGCTCGGGTGAGGTTATTAATTATTTGGGTTAACTAAAGATTAAATAAAATATTGTGCAACAGATTTTATTTTTATTCTAAGTAGTGTTAACCTAGGAATGGTGGTTGGAGTGGGACCCACTGATATCCTAACGCCTAGGTAGGATATTAGTGAGGTGGGGCCCACATGAGCCCCACCCCCTTTATTTAATTTTACCTCCCATGTGAATTTAATTTGGTAACTCGCCCGCACCCCCCTCTTTAATTCCAAGTCAACTCTCGCATTTAATTGGATTATTAAATGCCTCATTAATTAGCCAATGCTTGATAATTAAATCGTGATTTAATTTTGAATTTCAAAAACAGATGGCACGAGTAGTAAAATAAGGCAATGCCTTATTTTATTATTGTTGTTTCGTTGTGCGAGAGGGATTGGGAGAGGAATTTCTCATAGCCTTTGAATCTTCATCTTATTCGTTGGAGAACATGAAGAATGATGAAGAACGCCGACCTCCGACGAAAGACGACGAAGAACGCTAGTTCCCCGGAGGTCGATGATGCGACGTCGTGTACCGCGACGCCGACGATCCTCCTTTCTCGACGCCATCTTCCGCAACGTCCCTTCCCCGCGGAAAACCTTCATTCAACAACGCTTGAGGTAGGGGTTATTTGTTTTTTCCCGTGAATTATTCCTTTGTCGTTCATCGTCTTTTATTTTTGGGCTGCCTGTTATCGTAATAACGGGAGGGGGAAGGACCGCATGAACACGAACAACCCTCCTCCCCCTTTGATGATTGTGTTTGTTGCAATTTGAAAGAAGGAGACACGGTGAAACTGCACTGCGCAGAAACATGGGGAAATGTGGCAAAGATACGTGGCGCCGTCGCGCCGTGCCTTTGAGGCCAAACAAACCTGCGGCCGGAGTCGGGTCGAAACCAAGGGGCGATGTGCCGTCGTGCTGCGTCGGAGAACCACAAAGACACCACGGCCAGAGAGGGGCTGTGACTCGAAGCCGCGGCGGTGTAAGGCGGGGTGGCCGGAACCGCCGGCCGCCAGCACCTCAGAGGGGCGGGACCCCGACGATCTCGCGGCAGCAGCACCGGCTGGTCGGACCAGGCCGGCCGGCTTCCAAGAAACCGGGGGTCGTAACCCCCAACTGGCCGAAAGAGCTTCCCCCCACGTGGGGCCCACAGTTTATCAATCAGGGGGGCAGCGCGCCCCCCCTGTTCCGCTTAGCTCGGTGCTGGCCGAGCTAGCCACGCGGGCCGCACGAGCACGCTAGGCCACCGGCAGCCCATGCCGGGATAGGCTGCGCCGACTGGGCCGGGCCACGTCCCCCGGGATGGGACGAGCCCTAATGGCCCAGACCCGGACCCGGTTCGGGTCGAACCAGTTCAGGCTGACCCAGAGGGTCTTTGACTGGGTCGGTCCGAGCCCAAAACCCCCTTTTCCCGGACAGGTTCGTTTAAATGTCCGTAACTTGGGCTACAGACCTACGATCGACACACCGTCAATTGAGATGCGATCCTTCAAACGACACGGTCATTTCAGTATATTACACTCAAGGTTTCAGAGAACTTTGGGTATGGCCAAGATGGTTCGAACACGAAACAAACCGGGCCCTCGGAGCAGAAACACTTATAACTTAAGCTCCGGACGTCCGATTGACGTGCCGTCGACTTTGATGGATTACTCTTAGTGAGATGGATATTTTGGCTTACTCCACTTGAGGTTTTGACGCAGTTGGAGTGTGGTCTGGTTGTTTTTGACTTGAAAACCAACCGGGCCCCTGGAACGAAAAAGCCAATAACTCTCAGACCGGGCGTCTGATTGATGCGCCGTCTGTCACGTTGTGTTCCTCTTGTCGAGACGGAACTTTGAGATACATCAACTCCGGACTACGTGTTAGTTGATGTATTGACCTTTGGCTCATGGATCAGACCCACCTAGAAATGAGCATGCTGTGTGCGGGAACCCTAGAGCTGGCTGCGACTGCGACTGTGGCGACTGCACTGAAATCCTATGTGGGTTTGGCAACGATGAAGACCGTACTAAAATCCTCCGTGGGTTCGATGGTGATGAAGACTGCACTGAAATCTTATGTGGGTTCGGTAGCGATGAAGACTGTACTGAAATCCTCCGTGGGTTTAACGGCGATGAAGACTGCACTGAAATCCTATGTGGGTTCGGTAGCGATGTAGACCGTACTAAAATCCTCTGTGGGTTCGAAGGCAATGAAGACTACACTGAAATCCTATATGGGTTCGGTAATGATGAAGACCTTACTGAAATCCTCCGTGGGTTCGACGGTAATGAAGACTGCACTGAAATCCTTTGTGGGTTCAGCATCTTGGCTGGTTTAGTATCCTACGTGGGTCCTAGAATATATGAATCAGTGGCTATATCTGATCATCTCTATCACCTTATGAATAAGTATACCTGTGTGAGATGTGTCTTGACTTCAATCAATATCTTCGATATAATTGACTTATTATCCTGTGTGTTTTGGGTTGTACTCCTATGTGGACATGATCAAACTTGGGTGTTACTTCGTGATTGTATCTTTCTTTTGTGGATTAACCTTTGTGGATTCTGGGAGACCTTCGGGGGTCTCGGGGTCCCTACTGAGTAGCGTATACTCACCCCTGCACGGTCTATGCCCGCACCACGTTGTGTTGGATGCAGACGACGAACAACGCTGATCGTGGTTGAGTCTTTTGGAGCAAGTCGGTACCTGGAGGTGGACCACTGGGCGGGACGTACACTGAGCGAACGGTCGGACCCGAGGAGATGAGGAGGCTATCTGTACCCACCCTTCAGGTGGGACATTCAGTGGACGGCTCGATGTTGCTGCTTTACTTTTAGTTGTTGTACTTTCTTTCCAGTTGTACTTTACTTTCAGTTTGGGTTTGTATTCTGGCCCACTTACTTTTTTGCACTACTTTTATATCCAGTTTTACATAGTGTTTACATCTACCTGCTTACTATGTGGTGTTTGTTTACTTTATAAAGGCAGTGCCTTCCCCATTTGTCAGGATTTATGCCTTGGTGCTAGTCGCCAACCCCTGTCCTATGGGAGGCGGGCTTGGGGTAGTCACGACACGGGTCATAAAGATTGGGTCGTGACACGATTTACTCAGACAATTAATTTTCAGTTGGACATGATTTGCAGTTGGACACGATTTGCAGTTGGACATGATTTGCAGGGTTGGAATGTGTAACTAATTCCTCAACGCATCAAATTCTATAGCATAGTCAGTATGTGTAACTGATTCCATTCAAAATTCAATTTTTCCACTATCATTCCTGGAAACATATTATTTGTATTTTTTATTACATGTTTGGAATAGCAAGGTAATACTGAAAAGTTATTGCTTTTATTTTTAAATTAATTATTTTCATTATAATTAACAGTATAAACTATATCAGATATTGCAGATAACCTATAAGTTGTTTTAACATGTTTTTTCCAAAGTTTTTTAGTTTCCCATTGTCTTAAACATTAATTTGTATTAGTTAATTATAAAGAAATATGTAGTTTTAGTTTGATTAATTCGGTATATTATACATTTATTAGCCTTTGTAATGTATAGTTTCAATATGCCTATATAAAACTACAATGTTTTACTATGCAGTACTACATGAGAAACTTCATCGCAATGGTTTTCTCTATTAATTTTATTTATATCATATAATCTTTACCATTTCCCTTTTCTTACAAATTTTCCATACATTCTTACAATAAATCTGTTTTTCTAATTAAGCAAATAGGGCATCTATTTTTCTAATTTACCTCTACAGTTATTAATACTTTAGTTGTAGTAAACCAGTAATTAGTCATACATTTAAAATATTTTATCATCATGGTTTATTATGCTGTTATCTACCATATTATACTGTACTGCAGATTTGGTATTTGTAGCTTCATACATTCTATATTCATTTATTACAGTAAAATTTATGTTAAATTTATATTTACAATATTCATATCTGTCATAACCCATGGATTCCAATTCCTAAAGCTATTCTGATTTTCCTCATCAGGGTATGTCTTTCATTTTCTATACAATTAACCTCTACAGTTCTTCATACTTTAGTTTTAGTAAACATGTTATTATTCATACATTTATAATCTACTATCTATTATCAATACTAAACTTGGATTCCTCCTCGCCTATGTGTCACCACCACAATTCTCCATGTCACCAAAAACATATTTATCCTCCCTCCAAATTCGCAATTCTACTCCTACGGTGTCCCATTACCCCCGTGATTCATCATCTCTTCCCTCCCTATTTGGGTTTCCTTCCTTCGTATCCTCCATCCCATTCTCGGTCAGCTTCCACCGATGCGCCTAGGGTTACACTTCATCTCCCTTCCCGAGTCGCCTCTCCAGCCACTTCCTCTATCCCCAGCTCCACTCTCCCTCTGCCTCAATTTCCCTCCTCTTTCTTGACTCTCTCCATCCCCGACTCCCCATCTCGGCATCGCCACCATCCTCAAATCACTCAACCCCTCTCCACACTGCGTGACTCCCTGACCCCCTTCTCAACTCCCCTCTCCTTTCACACCACAATTTATTCCAAACCATCGCGGCCCTCACTGGGTCAAAAGCAGACAACTCTATGTCGTTTGAGATTTTGGGGTAGAATGGATTCAAGGTGATCAGGTTTTCTAAAGGATCATCATTTGATGGCATACTTCGTGCCAAGATCTCAATCCTGGCCAGTTCCAAAGACGACCCATAAAATTGCTCAGGTTCGACGCAGAAACTATATTATTGTTAAACTAGGATGGACATGAGACCTATTTTATCTATTGATTCACTACTGATTCCAAATTATATTATTTTTACCATATAACGTACTGAGACCCCAACCCACTAAAACAAGGAGACCTACATTATAAAACAGTTTCAAATGTATACACCACTTTCAAAGATCTTCATGTCTTAATGTATTTGATTTTTTATGGTGATTTTATTAGATGATTAATCTGTTTTATTTGCCATGGATGATGTCTCTGAATCCAAATTCTAATTCTGGGTGATAGAACTCGGAATAAAACATCTGTTTATGAGTTGAAATAATATTCTTGAATTGAATTTGAGCAGCTGTAAGGTATATGTTAAAATATAAAATAAGGGTTTATCATGTATCTATTTGTGATTTTAGCTAGGTTTGTGTGTGTGATATAGATAAAGATTACAAACACAAGCACATAGTATGAGTTGAAATGTGTTTACGAAATGATCTTCATTGTCTTGAAGATGATATTTATATTGCAATTTGCAATTGATTTGCAGTTTCCCAACCACCTTGGTGTATAAAGAACTTCCTTCCATAGATTTTTTTGTATGATCACATTAATACCTAGAAATAATTTTTATGAATGCGCATATATATTATATGCATCAGTTTGATTGAACTGCATTCTGAAAATAATCACATCCATTGATCAATTGACGAATTTTGTAAATCCTGGAAATAAAAAATTCTTGTTACTGAAGTATGAACATCCTTGAAACAACTACTATATATTTCGGTTTTCTGGTCACAATGCATACTATTCAAGTTAGGTGACCAAGTATCTTTGAAATTTTGATTATTTTATGTTTCTTTTTACTTTTTTATTAGTTATATAATTTTCTTTTTTGTATGATCACATTCATTCCTAGAAATAATTTTTATGAATGCGAATTTCTATTATATGCATCAGTTTGATTGAACTCCATTCTGAAAAAGAATCATGTCCATTTGGTAATTAATGGATTTTGTAAAGCCTAGAAATCAACATTTCATGTTACTGAAGTATGATAATCCTTGAAACAACTACTATAGATTTCTGTTCTCTGGTCACAATGCATACTATTCAAGTTAGGGGTCCAAGTATCTTTGAAATTTTGATTCTTTTATGTTTCTTCTTCATTTTTAATTAGTTGTACTTCTTTTTTTGGGATCTCATTAATATTATACTAGATTTAAAAATTATTATTTTTTAATATGCCCATAATATCATCTATTTATATTTTTATTACTTTTATTTATTTATTTTTCAATGCAGGAGTAGGCTACATTGAAGTTTAATGGACATTTAATTTAGTGTGTATCACTTTACTATTGTTGGAGAGCATCAACACATCAACATGTGGTTTACTATATGAACTTGAACTCATCTTCTATGACATGAATCTGAATGATTCTCTCAAATGAAAGAGCTACAATGTAATTTTCATCAACAATAATGACAACTAAATCTGCAGATTTACTGAATGCTTTGAAGACATTGGGGTAGGAGTGTATAAAAATTTCTATTTATATTAGGAAAAAAATACAAAAAATACTAAATTTTTCCTCATTATTGAATAGGGAGATCAAAGCAATGAATCTTCATAAGTAATGGCATCGAATATATCCAGGTAAAATTTCTTTGGTCTTTAATTTGTTTTATTTAAATTTGAAATTATTATTACTGTCATGTTAATTTTAACAATTCATGATGGGAGCATCAAAATATTAGGTCTTCTTGAGGGACTTCAAGCATTGGCACATGATTTGATACTACAACCTTGAATATGTCCACTGCTCAGGTATTCAACAGTTATATTTAATGTCTTCTAATTTAAATCCATTAACATAAACACATGTGTATTAATTCAATATAGAATTTGTATTCTAAGTCTTTTAAACAAACTGTTATTTCCATCTCGTAATTGTCTATAGTTACAGGAGAGTGTACATTTAAATATCATCATTGTCATAAATAATTCAATTTTTTCTATCTGTTTTATCATGAAAATGAACCACAAAGATGGAACTAACACCTTCTCTGGTAACCATTGTTGACAAACCTCTTTATCATGTAATAATTACGTTTTTATTATTTGTGCTATCTTCTTATGAACCTACAGTACTTAAATTTGATGAAAAACAAGTTTTTCATGTAATCTTCTGATGAGCGTTATTTCTTCTATCTGTAATCTATACATTTTTTCACAAAGATTTTTAACATTACTATCATCTAAAAATGGTTAACATTTCGGCTGATTAGTGTGTTTTTTACATACATGTTTAACATCATCTAGTAGGTAGGTAATTTTTATAGGTTTTAATCAATTACTCATGGAGTTCTGCTATCTGAAATTTAAAATTTTATTGACAAACAAGTTAATATTTCGGCGATCTATAAGCTGTACATTCTTAACATTTTTATTATTTTATGAAAAATTGTTTTAAAATTTTCTCACAAAATATGTAATTTTTTTTTGCAAACATGTTTAACATGTCTGTCATGAAATCTGCTGATTATTGTAATTTTTGACAATCACATGTATCATGTAATCTGCACATTTTTTGAACCAGTTAGAGTTTATTGAAGACTAAAGTTCATAGAAATCCATATAAAGTTTAAATTTGTATTTTATAGTTGGAGGATTATATATTTGCAATACTTGTAACAAAAAATTATGACATAAAGCTTTAACTGTTTAAGTTTGGTTGTAGGGTACTATATAGACTGGTGGAATCGATTATGGTTGAAGCCGGTTAGGTGGGAGGGGAGGGGAGGGGCTGGGCAGGGGGGAGGGGATGAGAGGGGAAGAACTGGGAAGGGGGGAGGGGGCTGGGTGGGGATAGGGCTGGGCAGGGGGGAGGGGATGAGAGGGGAAGAACTGGGAAGGGGGGAGGGGGCTGGGTGGGGATAGGGCTGGGCAGGGGGGATGGGGCTGGGCAGCGGGGAGGGGATGGTGGGGGAAGGGGCTGGGAAGTGGGAAGGAGGAGGTGGGAGGGGGATGTTCTTATAAGGGGTGGGAGGACAAGCTGGGTAGGGGGAGGGGAGGAGCAGGAGGGAGGAGGTATAGGGAAAGGGGGGAGGAGAAGATGGGTAGGGGGGAGGGGAGGGGCTAGGCCGGGGGGAGGGGAGGGGAGGGGTAGAGGAGAGGGCCTGCTTAACTATGTTGATGTTTTAAATCTCTGTTTAAGTGGTCTAAATATTATTTATTTTCAATTGTATATTTCATGTTCATAATAACTTCCCATTGTATATTTCATATTAGACATTAAAAATATTATTTATTTTCAATTTTCTACCCAACTATTGATTGTGTTTTCATTTTTTTGTGTTGTGATTTATTAATGGTTGTTTTTTTTAGAATGTAGAAAAACATGCTTGGTATTTTATAGTCACCCTCCTATTGTAAGTGGGTCTATTGCAGGAGTCCACTGGATTGCAACTAAAGAGATTTAATGGATGGATGGGTACTTTTGGTTAAGCTGGTTTGTCATTGCCGACATTTTTACTCATTGCTAGAGTTATGTATTACGTCTTTTTTCATGGTGTTTTAATGCTCCTACAATTATAAATACTTTATTTATCTTTTAGATTTTCCTGTTTATGTTCAAAATGAGGCTAATTGAAATTATGGTAAGATTCAAATGGCTGAATCGTTTGGTTTGTTTAATTTTCCGGATCATTTTCCCTATCTTTGTTTGCATGGTCGTGTGATTTTTCAAGCATAGTAGAGGTAGAAAGTGGTTCTATTCTGTATGTATGATATCTAAAAATGTTTTCCGTAGTTGTAACATGTTTTGACAAACATGTGTAGGTACCAGATTACTACCAACCAGCAACCACTAATAAATGTCTACTACAACGCCACATGAACCCAATTTTGGAAGATTTTTACTACCACAATTTATTGAATTTAGTTTCATTCCAAAGGGGACAAACTATAATATTACAGTATTATATTACTATAATATGTTTCAACCAACTCTTTTCTAAATAAAAAATGTGTCCAAATAATCCGTTTTTGTTTTCATGTGTTCCATTGAGAATTAACTCTAAAACAATTTTTGTTTCAGTTTGAATGTTTCACTGTTTATATTACTTATTCATAATTGATCTAAATAATACATCATTTATCTTGTTTCTCTTTGTTGACAATATATTACTATTCCTTTTTATATGAACTCTCTTCTATTTACTAAAATATTGATTTCTGCTTTTTACTACAGTATTGAATTTTTAGTAACACAAAAACTATTGTTTCAGTGCATTGAGTACAATGACATTACAGTTTTTTTAAATTAAGTAGAACCATACTATTTCATTGAATGATGATTTAAAAAAAATTGAATAATCCCGTGAAAATTATAATTTCATAAATTGTTTCTATGAATAAATTTTTAATTTCAATATATTATTTATTAATTATCATTCTGTTTCACTGTTGGATCCTTCTTTGTTAATTTTATACAGAAGGCTACCCAGTATCTAAATTTTCTTCCTCAATTTCTGTAACTATTATTCCTCATTATGTATGTAATTTTAATTTTAAATATATTCAATATTAATATAAAATATTATGTTTTATAAATAGTAATCTATAGTTAATAATAAGAATTATTTTTTAATTTCATGCATCACACGGGCAGAGTACTAGTTTTGATAAAACATTGGTTTAAAATAAGATGTGTTTTCAGTAATAATTGTTTAATGAATCTCAGAATGAGTATAAATTTGTTGGAAAATCATTCAAAAAGAAAAAATTATGTTATAGATAATTCATCTCAAGACATTGGGAATAAGATTCGAAACACTCAATTTTAATATGTTCCTAAATAGTTTAAATGAAAAAATTGTATCTCAAATACAGTTGGTTTTACAAACAAACCTAAGGTAGTTTGGAATAAGAGTTCAAGAGAGAGACTCACATAAATGTAAATAAAAAAAGGGAAGGCTTTTCTAAGAAGACCACTTACTACTTAAAAAAATCAAGTTCAATTTATAATAGGATAGAAACAACAGTTTTCTAAATACAATTATAAATCATATTGAAGACACTAGGTTGGATGGTTTGTGAAGACCTAGGTGAGATGGCACCCATATCTTCTGGACCCTGCCACCCGTGAATATCTTCTCCTAGGGTTTCCTTCGGAAAACCTTTTCTTCGAGGTTGACGATGCTTTTTAGCACCATTTTCTCCTCCGGTTTTCCTTTTCTTACCCTGTTCTTACCACCTATATTTTTCTTTCTTTATGGTGGTATTTTTTTCTTGGAGTTCGTCTCACAAGGTGGATCTTTTGTTTATGTCAAAGGCTGTTGTGATGGAAGGCTTCAGCTGCATCTACCCTTCTATGTCATCATTTTCCACTGCACCTATCTAGGTCAGATCATGAGAGTTGGATTCACTATTGTTTTGGATTAAGAGGTTCGGCAGTTGTGGGTTTTTTAGGATCTCTTTTTATGGTTCTTTATTATATTTGGATGATGGGTTCATACCCACCGTGATGCCACTTTTCAGATCTATAGGCTGTTTAAATCTCTGCCATGACCTCATGTCCCTCCACTCTTCTCAGAGTTTGATCCAGAGTGGTGGTCTCTAGAAACTGGTGTGGGTTTCAGACGGTAACGACAATGACATCAGTGATGACGATGTCGACTGTGGTTTTTCTTGAGAAGATGGTATCATTAATTTTTTGTTTCTGGATTTGATGATTTTTTCTAGTGAGGTGAGATTGTCGATGAGGGTGAGTGATGATGGTTGGGTTCTTCTGTGATGGGAAATGTGTTAGGATGTTCTCTAGTGGTGTATCTGGTGGGTACGGGTGACAGTGACAACGATTTGTTTTTCTTAATGGTGACATAAGATGGAGACGATGGGACGACTAACTCTGTGCCTCATGGTTCGAGCATCCTTAGTGTTTGTGTTATTTTTTGAATTTCAAATTATGTCTCTATCTTTTGTTTGGCGTTGGATTTGGTCAAATCATGGTTTCAAGAGGGTTCAAGGAGGCTTCCAGTCCAGATGCCTGGGCTTGATTTTTTTTTAATTTTGAATTTTATGTTTTGCGGAAGGTGGGGTGTTTTTTATTTTTGTTAATGCGTGGAAGTGGGGTTGTGTTTGGGTTTGAATAAATTGATAGGGATAGTTTTTTCCTGTGTGGAAATTGTAGGGTTCACACATAGCCTCTATAAGTGTATTTTAAAAAATTCAAAAAATGGATTTGGACATGTAATGATATGGAAGACCATATTTTCATGGATTCATCGGATATTATAGAGTTTTTTCTTATAAATCATACTATTTTTTGTTTTAATATGTTTCCATTATGAAGGAGTACTTTAATAAGTTGATTTATACTTAGTAGATGAGAACATATCTTTAATGATATAAACTCGTCAATTTTTTTTAACAAAATTTACTTACGAAAATTATTTTTTGATGATTAGGTAAAATTTTCAGAATGTGTGATAATATAGGGTATAAATATGAAGAATTAATTAATATTATAATTATAGGGATTCTATATAATATGAAATGGATGATATTTCAGAAGGTAAATTAAGAACAACCACATGTTACTATGATTTACAAGAAATCATATTAATAATCCAACAAATGTGAGAATATTAATAAAAAGTTAAGAACTAATTATCCAATATAATTAATTATGGATAAAAATAGAGAGAATAGTTAATTAAATGATATTTTTAATGGGAAAAAATTTATTTCATATTCAGTGATAAAATTCCCTAAGAGCATTTTTTAATTTGGTGAACCAAAGAATAAAATGAATCTATAAGAAATTGAGACTAGTTTTGAAATGTTTTGAAGTGTTACATGATCATCATAAAATTTAATTAACAATTGATAATTAGATGATGTAATTACGATGTAATACACATTCTTTTATTGATAATTTATTCAATAAAACTCAAATAAAATAAAATTTTGAATGGAATAATATTTTTTTGAAAACATTGATGGCTCTTAAAATGGAATGAACAATGATGAACCATTTAAATATAATGAATAAAATTATTGAAGGATATTTATTTAATTATAAAACTCTCACTGACTTAATTAACTAAAGATGTTAGAGGTTTTCTTCTTTTACCATATCTATTTATATAATTTATACTAAAACATGGGTATTTTAATGATATTACATTAGGAAAACTAGGATGGAGATATAACTGATTTAAGATTAACAAATATTTGTTTATTATGGAGTTCTAGAACATTAAATCCACCATGATGGAAAAGTGAGTACATAAATTTAAGGGAACACAAATGAGACAAGGCAACCAAAAATTATCACTATGTTAAAAAATATATAATTTTGTAAAATACCAAAATTAATAAGATTATTGTATTTTATTAATACATTTATAAATTCCTTGATAGTGAAAAATATAATTACAATGGATGTATGTTTCATGTGTTATAAAAGATAAAGGGTATATATATGTCTTTCTTTTTAATGCTTTGGATTAATTTTTTGACTCTTAGTAAAGGATAATAGTCCCTATTAAATCCAGTTGACTAAACATTGAGAGTAAGAAAACTATTTTGGTATCACATGATTAACATATTAATAGGTATCCTTGGTTCCTTAGTTAAATATATTTTAATTTATATATAAGGATTACCTAAAGAGATAATGATTTAACTATGTAATTGGTCATTTATATGAAAAATGTAGTTCCATCTTTCTCTCAATAGATTCAATTTTCCTATAATATTGAATATATATAGGAAGAGTAAAATGGTATTTTGAAAATTTAAGATGTAGTAAGAGAAGAGATGAAAAAAATATATTCTTATATTTACATTGTGTTTATTTCCATTAATGGGGTGAATAAAAAAACACACATGTAGAAATAATTATTTTATGGTATTACCAGTAATTACAATGGAAGGGATTAAAGATTGATAGTATGTATAACCTTTGTTGTGAATAAGTGATGATGTTATTTTGGGGATATGTTTTCAATATTTGTTCAATGATGAAATTTAAAAATGGGGATAAACCTATTTTTTAAGATGAAGGAATGTTTTGATTCTATTATAAATCAATTTGCTAGAAAAATTCTTCACAATAGCCAAATACATATGATGATTATAAATATGATCATTAATTAATAAATGAAAACGATTTTCTATGTGAAGATATGCTATATATATTTGTTTTAATGGGTTAGATACAACATAGGAATATATGAAGTAGTAAAAAATAATTTTAGAGGATTTAGGATATTTTGTTCATGAACTATAAAATAAAAAATGAATGGTCTTATACATTGTTCATGTACGAGTCTTTATAGATCACCATGGGTTTTTAATGTTTCAATGGAAAATAATCATACATGTTTCATTTAAAAATAGGCTAGGAAATAATTCTTGAGTGATGTAAGAGTCATTTATAATAAATTACATAATGTTACTAATAAATTCAAAAATGTGGGACCTCATATAGACTATGTAAGAGGGAATCCTGTAAGAACCACTCATATTTGAGTGGATCGATTTAACAACATAAGAATAATTTTTTTTAACTTTTAATAAATTAAATACTGGATCAAAAAAACTTTTTATTTTTTTCAATTGAATCATATAAAATTCTTTTGAAATTTCATTTGAAAAGTACACATCATTCATTTATATGGAATAATACAATGAGGAATAGTAGATTTATATACACATTAAATAAAAATACATCCATTAAAAAAACTTGAATTGTTTTGTAATTTCCTACGAATATCTTCCCTAACATATGAATCCAAAAAATAAAGAGATGGATTAGAAAAAATTGACTTTATAAAAGGATTTTTTGGAATGTTCGTAACAATAGTAGTGTTTGATAATGTAAGAATGGTTGTTTATTTATCATGAATTATCTTTATTTTTAGTTATTTTTAATTTAGAATAAGGGTATGTTCATTATTAAGATCACTCAATAATACATTTGGTAATTATTTTTCGTTAGTTATATAGAATCAATAGATGGATTGTCCTGATTACATTATAATATAACCAAAATATTATTATTTTTGGAGACATTAAATAAATTCTATTTAATTTTATTAATAAATGTATAGTCTTTAAATAAATTTTATTTTCATGAAATCATATTGCGTAAAATTTCACGATTATTTAATTTAGTGAATGATAAAGTAATATTTATAACTGTCTGACTGTTTAAAACATCATGAATACTGTTAACTTCCAATAAAAACCGATCTAATTAAATGTTAGAATTATCAAATTTAAAGTAGAATTTTTAAAATGAAAATTAATATGAGTATTTAAGAATAACAATACCTCTATTCAATATTAATATAGTATTCGGTTATAAATTCATATAACACAAGATTATGAACTCTTATTGTTTTAAAATAGTATTTTTAATGAAAAGCAGTTTTTCTTTATATTTTGTATATCTATCTGAATTTAAATAATATAAATTTTAAAATTTAAAATTTCTAAAAAACAAATTTATTTATTTCATCGTACAAAAATTATCCTAATATTATTTTTTTTTAAAAATTATTTTTAAGTGAATAGTTCAAAATATATTTATTTTAAAAAACTATAAATTATATGACATTGTCCATATATATGAAATTCAATGATGTTTACAAAAAAAATTAATTGATTATTTACTTAAATTTTATGTCACATTTTATATTTTTTTAAAGTATTTTTTTAAAAGAGTTTTATGATCACATATATTGATTTTTTTTGATAATTCTCAAGGATTTTGGATTTTCAAATACTATTTGGGTCAAATCATGATCACAGGTTCTGATTTATAATGAAAAGGGTATAATGCCTATAAATAGTGTTTTTAGATACGTGTTGAGGATTCAATGGTAGATCTAATGTTTTAGTAGCATATTGGGTGTTTGGGGCCACAAAATAGAGTTTTGGATCGGTACAAAAATAGAAAAAAGTTTTCATGAGGTTAGTACTAATAGAGTGGTCCATTTTGTATAGGAGCACAGTTTAAAGAACCATGTAATGGCCCATGGGAGACCCTAAACAGAGTGTATAATTTATTATAATAATACCACATAGTAGGTGCATGCTCTATAAATTCATGTACTGTAATCGTGGATGGTGGAGTGGTCATGAAAAGGCCAACTACATGGTTGGGGAATGGTTTGGAAAATCATGCATCCAAACTATGTGACCCTATATATGTGTAAAATGATCCTTTTTTCCTAAGTTGCTTAAGGTGTAATACCCCTATTTACACCCCCTTATCTGTCTTGTGACCCAGGTGGATCCCTCATATCCTTACTCCCTTCAAACCACATCAAGGGGGTCTTTCGATGGAATTTTATGGAATTTAACTGTAGGAATTATCATCTAGTAATATTCATTGGAATCATCCTCTATTCATTCTTCATTATTGGATCCGAATATTAGGTTTTTATTCTGAATTCAACTGTAGCATGGTGGATTTGGATCCCAATTATTTATATATTTATTTACCTTGGATGATGATGACATGAGATGTCATCTACACTTATTATAATTCCATTTCATTGAGTAGTGTCACTCTGGAGAAGTTATAAATAATTAAATCCAAAAAAATATATTTATGGTTTTTTTGAATTTTTTTCCCCATCGATTCAAAGTAATTGTGTCGAGGATACCCAATGCACCTTTTATACATGGTTTCTGGAATTTGCATTGATTAATGAGGGCTAAGTGAGCTGTCACCAATTATTCATTTAAATATTTTGTATTATAAATTTATTTTCAAAGTTTTAATTGATTATTTTGGACTATACTTGAGTGTTTGACTATCATGTTAGATCGAAGAAGATAATACAACTTTTCTATGATTTCTGTCATCTTGGGTAGAGTTTAAAAAAGATTTTTATAAATGGAAATATTATTAAAGGTATTTGGTCTGTTGTGCATACCCTATTATTTTTTTGGTTATGGTATTATGTGTATGATTAATATCCCTCATGATGGACATTCATCCTATTAAATTTATTTAATTGTTTATTTAATGAATTTATTTGATTATTGTAGTGGATGAACACTAGGGGTAACTAACAAACCATTTCTACTAGCCTTATGCTTTATCTGGTAGTGGTAGATACATAGAATTTGATACATTTAGAAGGATCCAAACCTCCCTACAGGTGATCGTATTCATGGTAAAAAAAGTAAAATTTGTATAGGCATTTTTTGGTGATACTTAGGAAGATAAAAATCGAGTTCGGTGTGTAGACCATCATCAAGAGACCATGGTTCTAAATTCGAGTATCTCAAGAGGAATAAAATTACATGTGTGTGGAACTAGAGGATGTAACACCCAATAAATTTACAATATACTTATTTAAAATAAAATTAATTTTATTTAAAGTATCTAATGCATGAAACATCGCATTTATAGGAAACAGGAAAATATGTTAATACAATATTTAACATTGAAGAATTTATCCTAGAAATTACATTAGTGGGTATGAATAAAACTAAAAAAATTATGAAAAAATATATATTACACATGTAAATATTTTATTTATTGATAATAAACAAATATAAGAATAATTTTAAAGAAAAAAAATTATTTGTGGAAATTTTTTATTTTCTGTTAAAGTTTCACTTCACACACATAATATAATATTAATTTCTATGAAATTTCTAAAATTTAGTAGATAAAATTAAATACACTTATGAAATAGTAATAAAAATATTAACATTGGGTGATGTTTATTGATTGTTATAAAATGATTCATTTTTTGATGAATAATAAAAAATACCGAATTTCAATTGAAAAATGTATTTTCATTCAAATTATTTACAATGATAAATTATAATTTGAATTTTTTTTAAAGTAAAACTATTAAAAGTATAGATATTTATATTTATCAAATTTTGGTAATTTTAAAATTTTCTTTTTGAATTATAATATAAAAACATTGTATAATCTTATTAAAATATTCTATTTGAATACCCAATTTATCATCACATCTAAAAGATTAAATTTAAATTAAAAAATTAAAAATATATGAATGGAATTAGAATAACTTTATTCCATATTCCAAATGATAATAATTTATATTTTCTAATAATATGATTTTATTATTCCATCTAAAGGAATTTGAAAAACAGAAAAAATTAATTATCATAGTGAATGTAAAAAATGTGTTTACAAGGATATAAACTAATAATATAATGGTAAAAATGACTTATACTAATGTATAAAATTAATTTTATGTGCATATTCTTAGCGTATATTTTAAAATAATAAATAATATTTCATTTTTTCTGTTTTGGAATTTGGAAAATGTGCCTACATATTTCTCATTCGAAAAATTACGAGTGATCTAGCCACATCACAATTAAATAGACATCCCCAATCTTATATTATTCACACATTCACACAATTTTGGATAGAGAACTTCCTACCAAAATGGATACAAAACGTCCATACCATCATGAAATTATTTTTATTGTCATTATGAATCCAACATAAAATGGATTTTCATTTTATCCTAAGGTATTTACCTAAAGAAGTGGTAATGTTATTCGATGAGAATTTTAAAATTATTACTTTATCATCCTATTAAATTATTATTAAACAATGATGATATAAAAACATTATTATAATATATATAATGATATTTTTTTATTTTATGGGAATAGCCTAAAAGTATCCCGTATTTGATAAGATGGGTAAGAAAATCATTATTCATGTGTATAGTGGACAACCACTTCAGAAATGATATCTTTTTTTTGAATTACCACATATCATGGTTGGGTATAAGGATTTATATAATGTATATATACATATATGATATTTATAACATTATTATACATTTGGAGTCATTATATCATGTATTACAATTTTACTTTCCATCATTTTAGGGTATACGACAATATCTCTCATCTGTACAAAGAACTACCACCTATGAATCAATGTGATTATTCCTAAACAAACACTTTAAATGAAATATGGGATGGATAATATTAATGATTATATGATATATAAATTAAATAATTATTTCATTCATGAAATTATTATCTTAATAAAAATTTGAAGTATCATTTTATTTTTTTAACCTTTTCACTCACTAAAAGATGTAAACATCATTTATGTATGTATGGAATATTGCCATCACAAAGAGAAATGACTCTCATTTAATCACCAAACCACATAAATGAGGTATATATGTATATTTAATGAAATAATATGGTACTAAATAAATTATTATAATTAGGTACTAATAAAATATTACTAACTTATATTCCATAATGATCCTTTAAAAATGGAAATGTTAATCATGGATACATAGGGCCTACTCTCTCCATGATCGTAACATACTCCATTTATCAAACCCACATTTCATAAATGGTGATAAAATTATAATATATTAAAAAATATGATAATTATTTTATGATTATAACCCCTGATATGTTTTAAATACATAATATTTATATTGATCGGAAGTTACATAAGAAGTACAAGTGAGAAAATTAGGCAATTAACACGTGAAATATTGAAAATGTGGAAATATTAATAACATAAAAGTGATAAAATGTTACAAAATGATATTATATGATATTATAAATATTACTATTGATCTTATATAGGTTATTAATATTTTTATAACACCTATAGATGAGTTTATATCATGTTCTAACAAAAGGAATCACGAGTTAATGGATTTCATTTCTATTTTGTTTTATTCAGGAATATTATAATTTTATGGAACTAATTTCTTTTATATGGTGAATATATATCCCATTTTACATATTATAATATGATTCATAGATAGTTTATGGTTTTTTATGTTTCAATTTGAACTATTTCTTCCAAGATTATTTGATTTAATGTTACTAAGTGTTAAAAGTCATTTTACAATCTCACTTTCTTTTGTGATTGTTAAATTTTGATTCAAAAAATACACTTTATTATAATAATTTTTAAATGTATGTAAAATTTATTTTAAAAATAAATATATTTGAATAATTTATATGATTATTTAAGAAATCATATATAAAATTTTCATATAGTGATTACGTCCAATGTTTTTTGATTGAAAGAGAAAATATTGATAAATCAATATCCCATACTCAACATGTATATTTGATAATAAGGAATATTCTTCATGAAATAAATATATTATTTGATATATGAGGATTTAATTATACATATAGAAATTTGTGGGTCTTTATTCTAGATATCCCATCTAATCATCGATAGGTACCACGAGACAAACTGGTTGGCTAAATTGGATTGGTTTTACCCAATAGTTTCAAACAGTCTAGATAATAGATCAGAAAGGTAGATGAATTATTTTCTAGAGATAAGGAATCCAATAATTATGAATTTCCATCATTATGAATTAAATTATTACAAACTATGATATTTTCAAAAGGCCAGTATTGTTAAATTCACTTCATTTTCAGTTTATTATTTAAATGGAACGTGTTTTCATTTATTTACCTTTCTACATTGATTACGAATAATCTTATAATGACAGTAATTTTTTTTTAACTTGAATTAGTGTTTATCTGTTTACCATTTATTGTTATTATTATTATTGATTCATGATATATTCCATTGTATTCAACCCTTATTGTGCATTTTAGATCATTAATTTTTCTTCCATTCTCTTGGATGTGGAGAAGAATGATTGGAATGAGTTTCCAAGCATACAATTCATTTTATATAGTTATGTACTATGTTAAATTTCTTATTCCCATTGTAATTTCGGTATCATTTATGTATTTGGTTCTCCATAAATGATAAAATGATTAGAACATCATGATTTAACACTTTGTATATCTTCCAATGAAATAAAGTAGAAACCAAATCTGAAAAATATAGTCTAAGAAATTATAGTTGGTATAATATGATGTTTAGTAGATATAGTGGGAACTTGATTAAGGAATCAGTATATTATTAAACATAACCCCAATGTTTTTTTAGGATAAGTATAGAATAAAATCTTAATCATTTCATAGGAAATAGATTTTGTTTCTACAAATAAACAATTATCTTAATTATATTAGGATATGTGGTTCTGGAACATGGGTTCCTAGAGGTAATAACTAAAAAAATTATGAATGGGTATTGACATGATCATCACCTGGTACATGATAATATGAATTATTATTCACCTAGTTTGAAAATTCATGTTTATTTTCTTTTTAAAAATCACATTTTCTTCACAAAACTTTTTAAAGGATATAAGCAATTTCCCCACATATTCCAATTTAAATGATTCAGAGATAAAAAATGATTAAATTTCAATTTATCCTATGTGTTATAGAATATTTGGATTTATTTATTATGATTTTAATGTAATATTTTAATTATATAATCTGATATATTCCATTTTATAGAAATGATGCCTGAAAGGTAGTAGGGTATTAATACACACAGAAAATGTATAGAATTCTTGATTAAGGCAGCTAGTAAAGATCATTTTGGAACGAGGAAAATTATCATTATATTAGGGTAGCATATTATGGTTATGATAAATAACCATTCCAAGATGAATATTAATATTCCTTGACAATATCAATTTATATTGTATCTCTTTATAATGTATAATTCCTAATCATTTGGTGGGACTAATAATTGAATGGAATTTGAGGAATGGATTAAAGCTCCAAAGAAAAAACATTTGGCACTGGGATTTGTTGAGAAGGAAAACATTACTCTTGCAGCGTATTGTCTGAAATGAGATGTTGATCAATGGATGTTGTTGATCTAGAATACTATAGATTAAGTGGAAATATAACACATGGAAATAAATCATTTAAATAGAGATTCTTTGAAAAATATTTCCCTTATGAAAAATGCATAAATGAATGAAAATTTCATTATCTTAGTGAAGATTTGAGTACAATGTGATATATATTTTTAGGCAAGCATTACATGGACAACTAAGTATTCTAGAGATTATATACACAACATAGAGTGAAATATTGAACATTTTTTTGATTGTCTTATTACTTGAATTCGAATGGAACCAGCCTCCAAAAATTTCTCATCATACATGGCCATAATATCACATTCTATAAATAAATGAAAGGAATTATCAATGTAAAATTGATTTAATGTGAACTAAGAGAACAATAGGAAGTATGAGAAATTTTGATTAAGGTAATAAGGCGATACATGATTTTCTCACATGTGATAATTATGGAACAACAAACCTAGGTACTCAATTGAAGGGAATAAAAGTTTTCTATAATTATTTAGTTAAATGCCATAATTTCAAAAACTTAATTGATAAGGTATAATACATCAATTTAAATTCATTTAACTATAATTATAAAGGTAAATATTCAAAAAAATTGAATAATAATTTACTGAATATATAACCGAAAAATATTAGGGATAATGGTCAAGATTATGTTATTAATAGAGCCAAATGTGAAGGATTGCATGCTTGTGTATTTGGATCCATTAAATATCTTTTAAAACTAATTAATTGATGATATTATCGTATATTTATTTTGATTTAGTATTATTTCTTTAAGAATTATAATTATGGTGTTGAAGGGTATAAGAAATGTGATTTAGTATACAATAAATCTTCTTGGAAAACATGTGTTTAAGTGTTGTTAACCATTAATATCTTCAATATGAAGAGATAATAAAGAAAAGGTTATGTTTATGGGATATGATTTAAGACCATGGTATTGGTTATTGGTTTAATATATTATGTTAACAATTCTAATGTTTACTGCATGTTTGGATTTATAAAAAATATTCTACAACATTATATATTATTTTTGGAATCATAAATGTTTTCATTAATGTTTTAGTTTCATCAAGGTATTTACATAATTGGAATTTGACATTTAAGAGATAGATTATATTTTTTCTAGAATATAATGTAGATTTAGTGACCTTATTGAAATTTGGAAAATGATTTTGGGAAGAGATATTTTGAATGAGCGTTAAGGATAACTATTTGTGAAATGGATTATGTATAAATTTTTTGTTTAAAATTTTATCCAAATTGGTTTATAAAATACATGGGGAATAACTTTTTATACTTCTAGGGATCACATGATACATTAATATATAATTTTATTTATTAACTAATAAAAATACATATTTGATATTTATTACATATAGAATGAAATTAAGTGGAATATTACCAATGTACAACAAAAATATGAAATTAAATCTATTAAAAAAAGATACATTGCAAATATAATTTCATTTTTTCTCATTATATATGGTAAAATAACTCCACAACACTATTATGGAATCTAGAAATAAAAATTATATACACGTACCCTATCTTTTGAATAATAAAATCGTCTCTTTACTTATCACATATTTTTTGATTTTGGTGTTTATCCTTTACTTTATCACCAACATTCTTTTGATCTATGATCTCTATCAATCTCTATCAATCCATGGGAATTAGTATTTTATTCTATGTCCATATTTTATTTTCCCACGTATATTATCCTATATAGATACCTGTTAATGTTCTTATTCTACATGACCTTTGTACTTCGGTTTCTCCCTTATTAGAGGTTATTTTATTAACCCTTTTACGATGTAGTTTTTTTAACAAAGGAATGTTAAAATATAAAAAAATGATTATCGAGACTAAACTTCAAATTAATTCTATCATGAATTCTTGAAATAGAAGGTTCTAGGATATATTTATTGAATATATGCGATAAAAAAATTATTATAATATTTATGAAATATGTATAGTAAATAAAATAATTATCTATTTTATCTTTTCACTCACTTATTGGTGATAACATCATTCATATATGTGTGGACTACTGCCTTCATGAATCGATGTGACTCTATTTTTATCACCATGATTAATGGATGATGTATATATGTATATTTAGTTAAATTATATGTTATTTATGATACTATTATCATTCTATACATATAAAATATAACGTACTTCATTTCACTAATAATCCTTGAGAAATCGAAACTATACTCTTATGTACATACGACATGCTGTCTTCAAGATCATAACATACTAAATTTCTCAAAATAATATTTCAATATGTGTATGAAAAATAAAATTTATAAAAATTTATGATAATTATTTAAGGTTTTTTATTTTTCACATGATGATATTATATAATATTCATAAGAACATGCACTTTCACAACAAATTATGAATGTGAAAACCAGAAATTGTCACATAGAACAATGAAAATAATGAATGATTGTCAACCAATGTGTGATAATATATTATAAAAATATCATAAATGGTATTATAATTATTATGATAATTCTTATATAAGTTAAAAACATGTTTAAACCCACTATATAGGAGTTCAATTATTATTATACCGAAATGAATTGAGAGTTAAGGGATTTCTTGTTAATTTCATTTCATTTCATTATATTGTTATGTTATTCAACATATTTAATTCATATGCTTTATATAATTCCAATTCGATCTATAATATTATAATTTATTCATATATCTTGGTATTTCATGTTTGAAATTCAATTATTTCATTCACGTGGATTTGGTTTGAAAATTTCCATTTGGTAAAACTAATTTTACCCTCTCACTTTCATTTGTAACTATTAACATTCTCTTGAGATAAACACTTTATTCTAATAATTCATCATATTTCAATAAATTTACCTTAAATATCAATATTCTTCTATAGTTTATATTTTTTTCCTAAAATATATTTCAATTTTATATATGGAGTTTACATTGATCATCATATGATTAACCAGGGAAATATTTATAAACATCTATCCATTAAAAAATAGGTATAAATGATGAGAAGTAATATTTTTAATGAATTAAATAGATTATTTGATATATGAGTGTTGGTTTTTAATGGAAAACATAGGTGTGTCTAGTTATATATAGCATCTCAATGGATTGATATGTCTCATGAGAAAAACCAATTAGCCAATAAATATGGGTTCTTACCTGTTAGTTTTAAACTATCTTGAGGATAAATTTAGAAGGTAGAGGTATCAGATTCCGAAGACATGGTATCCGATAACTAATAATTTACTTAATTTAGATTTTAATAATTTTTATCTATCATATTTTAAAAATGATATTATCTATGGATTAATATAATTCACTATTTATAGATTAAATGTAATGTGTTTCCACTTATTTACCTTTTGATATTGATTATGCATTATATTATCATCATAGTATAGTATTTATATTGGAATTTTTTATTTGTTATTTACTATTCCTTTTTTATTATTCATATAGAATCATGATATATTCAGTTGAATGTAACCCTTACAAGGAATTTTATCACACCATTATATTATTTCCTTTCCCCAGGATATGAAGTAAACTTTTTAGAATTAGATTCCAAGGTTAAATTTCATTTATATGTAGTTTGTTTTATTTTATATCACTAATATAAAATAGGTATGTATAATTATATAGTTCTCCAAAACTACTAAACTGATTGGTTCATTAGAATTTGAGCATTTATATATAAGAAAATGTAATAATGTAGAAATCATATCAAGGGTACTTTAGTCTGGGTCATTAAAGAGGATACTGAATATGATGATTCTTTGGTGTATTGATATAGGGGACTCTTGTTTTTAACTTGGTAGACATAAATCCTCGAAACATTGTTTATAGGATTGGGTAAAGATGGTAGTGGGTGTTACCTATATCCCATAGTGAACATGCATGCTCATGATGTTGTGATTGTCATGGTGGGTTTAGGAGTTAATCTACGCACACTCTTTTATTTATTATATACTAATTTATTATTGATATAAATATGACTTCTACTGGTTATTCCTAGATTTTGGTGGATGATCCTGACATAATGTGTTATATTTCATGGATTCCCAGATGTACATCCAAGGATCTACCTTCGAAGAATTTATATTTTATTGACATATTATTTGGATTCTCATACATTCTTCTTGAGATCAAGCTATTGATCCAATATAATTTATATTATAGGGACTCACATAACTACTTCTTGTGATATAGATTGTTATATTTACATGAACATAAGTTTGGATATGATTCTCTTAATCGTTTTTTGAGATATACATAGAGATGATTCCACTCAAATTGATTGATGCATATGATACTCCCTATGGATGGGTGGAAACACCATTACTACACACATTTAACATTTATAGGAGTGGGATTTTGAGAAATTTATTTTATCAATTCTGAGAATATACTTAGATATAGAGGGAATTCCCTATAGATCTCCTGATGGTCACCCACATAAGGATTATCCAGATGTGAATATTGTGACAATATATAGACCGGGAACAATAGATCATATATCTGAATAGATTTATGTGGCATGAGTGGTAAGGAATCTAGATTCATAACCCTTTACATGATATCCATATACTTTATGGAGTCCTTCAATATATTGATTTGAGGTGATTATAGGTGAACCCTGGGTTAGGAAATGTTCCCCCTATGGAAATGTGAATTTTTAGAGACATTCCTAAAACATGAAAGAAATAATTATCATCATTCCAAATTATATACCCATTGATTAAATAAATTATATATGGATTGAGTCGTACAATATCCACCTCAATAGCTTATTCACAGTATGCCTAAACGACCAAGATTATTGTACCAATGTTCAGCTGCATTTTGATTCATGTCAATTATATACTTACTCATATATATATATATCTGTGTGTGTGTAAATATATATTTATGGGAATAAATATTTATATATGATAGTGCCTTATTCTTATTATGTCTTTTCTTTGTTGATCACTTTCCATGATAATTCCTTCTATGAATTTTTCTCTCATATTATTTCAGTATTTAATATTATTATTATTCCCATCCTAATGATTTGTTCACATTTAAAAACATAGTATATTAATGGGTATGAATGTGACCACGTTTAGGGTTCCCTATTCAATTTGTACTGACAACTTATTATAGACTCTATTTCATAGGGGTGCCTATCAAACATTCACCTGGTTACAGAATGAAGATGGGCTAAGGCCCTAAACTGACTAAGTAGGTTTGGGTAGATATTTCAGAGAAGATTAGTTAAGAGATTCTACTCAGTGTATCAGAAAGATCCCTATACATGGGGTTTTTATAATTTATTTATTTTCTTATATATGATTGTCCTAGTGGGAGATCAGTTTTCAATGAATGGAATTATCATTTTTTCCTTGACTACATTACCTTTGTTAATATACAATTTCTATGTTTCAATGAATTAATTCCATCTGCACTATTATTATTACTATTATAGATGATTTTTTGATACATCAAGTTGTTTCTTAATCATATATGAGAGAAATTTAAACCGAAAATCACACTTTTGGACCTTTTTGTTACATGAGATCCTCGAAAATGACATGTGTTATGATTGGGGTCTTTTTATGAATCATCATGGGGAAATGGATAAGTGGTATCTAATACGAGGTTAAGAAAATTTGTATCAGAGCTGTTCCATTACAATTGAATCACTAATAGGGATATAAATGAGTAATATATTAGGAATGTGTTGGAATGTGTGATGAATATCAGACTAGTGCCTTGATAAGATGTGTTATTATAATAATTTTCAGTTTCCAAGGATATCATATTGATTTTTTTAATATATGATGATATTACATTATACAACATTCTCCGTATGAATATCACATGTTGTAGTAGAGTTTTTTTTTCTGGATTATGGTTCTTAGACCGTTCGTGAGATCCCATTGATGTATTTCTATATATTTCCATTAGAAAGTGTCAATTGATTGATTTTTACACATTTCTAGCAATTTAAAGAGGTGTTTCATAAATCATATTTGGAACTTCAGGTACATATATTATATTATTTATAGCAGTTTATTTTGCTAAAAACAATGGCCAAATTTATAATGTTTATGAAAACAATAAATGGTTTATTCTTATATATTTTCTTGGTGACATTCTACTTAATTTGATATACTTTATTATATAATTCCTTATAATGTTAGGCTACTTGGATCTATGATGAGACATTTATTGGTGAGGTTGATGACTCTGTCCCCATGCATAGAATGTATATTGAACCTAGTAGGTCGATATGAAATATTAGTCCTATTTTTTTACCCATAATATGGTTTTTCTACTTAGGTCCAATTATATAAAGTGTTGGTAAAAACCTACACCATTTTTTCCTATATCGCATGGATTTCCATTATAATTAACATAATATCTTTCTTATAAAATGGAACAAATTGTTTGTTTGATGATGTGCACATACTGTGACCCTCATAAGATAACATAATAAGATGATATATCCATTTTTTGAACTAGTTACTCTATTTGTATGATGATGACATATACCTAAATGTTTAATGTGAGTTTGAAATCAAATACATGTTACCATATGGGGATTATTGGTGTTGTTCAATTTTTAATATTTCCTAGATTTATATAATTATAAACTAGCAGGAAGAACCTTATGAGGATGTGCGGAGGGGATCGGGGCCCATCTAGGATAATTCTTGATTGTTTTGACCCATGTTCATTGATGTTTTATTTTTCCGTTTTAGAGTGAGTATCGACAAGAATATCAGATTCCTTATTCTATGACGGGTGAATGGATTTCACCCCTGGAAATTTTCCTTTGTTGAGTGGTTTGACATTTGGTCTAGGGGGTTAGACATTGTGAACCTCATATGAGACAGGATTAGTATAGATATGTGGGATACCAAGAACACATTATGTTATACTCCTACCATGTTGGTCAACATTTCCTTTTGATCAATGAAAAACAATGATAGAGGTTGGACCTGGTCTTTGAATTCCCTTTCAGGAAATGTTATTGGTTGAATTATCAGTTTGAGAGCAGTTCGTGAAAGATTATATTATTTTAAAATATGGGTATGATGATTCCAAGTTATTGATATAGAAACATATGGTTCATTTGTTTTAACATTGTCTATGATGGGCATTACTTTTTAGTTTCATGGCCTAGTCGAGAGGAAAGTTCGTGGTTGATGGTTAAATTTTATAAAATTGAGGCTGAGTGATGGGAGGACATGTAAATAAACATTGCAAGATTGTGGTGCACAATTTTGTAGGGTATTACAAGGGAACCTATCTATTAATGATACTGACATGAATTGTATCATGGTTATCATATAGTTCAGTTGAATTCCTCATGGTATCATGAGTCTATTGACGATGATCTGGTGGTATAGAATTATACACGCAATATGTAGGAAATGGTGGTAAATGTTAGATACATATGGGAAAATTTAAATCATAAATAATTGAGAAGCCATGTACATTCCATGGACTGATGGTTTTAAAAAAACTATATGTTTATAGTTTAACAAATAAAACGACATTAATGAGAAATATCCTTTTATGGTATAAGTGACATTGAGAATATATTGAGTACCGGGTGTCAGATGTCCTATGGGTGGGCCTAGACATACATTACTGGATGACATGGAGTTAGGAGTTAGATTATTAAAGAGTTGATTGTGTAGATTTTTGCATATATTCATGGATCGATACATTCTTCTCAACGAAATATTAGTTTACTCTTCGATAGAGATGATAATCTCAAATACAATGACATCATCCTGAATACATTGGGAGAGTTTAATCAACATACAAGGCTGCCTATGCATCTTTTTTGGTAGGGAGAGAAAAAACATTTGATGTGTGATTGATTATATGTTTAAAATTAGAATACATGGTTTGTAGTACACTATTGTCTATATAATGGTGGTGGAAATCATATTTTCAAATATCAAAAAGTGTTGTGTAAACTATTCTCTGAAAGTCGGAATGATTCTTGATGATGTTTATATTAAGGCTCGAGATTATATGGTTTTATTCCATGGTAGTTTTTATGACCATGAAGGACAAGGAATATTACATGGTTATTTAGTTCTCCTTTTATTAATGAAATTAAAATTATTATTCTAATTTGGGGAGGTGAACATAAGTCACTATTGGGAAACCAAATGTGAGAAGGGTCATTACACCATCAATATGTATGTTAGATGGTCATTTTGGATCACATATTCCATTAAAAAATGATCAACATACGACTAAATTTCTCACTAAATTATAGTTATAAAATAAAATATTCCAATTTTTGTAGACAGAGTACATGAATTAAGAAAATAGTATATTGAGATAATCCAATGTATTTGGAATTTTTTTTTAATCAGTTCATAATTTATATGATAATGATATATTTAAACATGGTGTGGTTTAGATAAGAGTTCTCACTGAAATTTAGGAAGGGACTTTGGTGTGAATTTTCAAAATCATATAGTAATTCCTTTGGAAAAAGGATGGGGATATATTTTTATAGATGTTTCTTTTTTTGAAGATGGTATTTTTTTAGAATCGCTACATGAATTCATTTCTACATGTGTACATTCATGTTGTTGAATGTTGTAATTTTAGAACCACATTGAGAATCCCTTTTGTGGTAGATGGATTTAGTTCAATGGTAGGTCATGTATTTTCAAGTAAAACCCAATGCTATCAGGTTGATATTGGTTAATTTATGTGTGAATTGTGTTTTTCTATGAGGTCATGCATTTATGTGTTTGGAAAAAATGCACAAAAATGGTCTGATGGGCTATGAGAATTCTTCTGTTATTATAGGGACATTCACATCCCTATCTTTGTTTTGACCCAATCTGCATCGTTAAACATTAGGGAGGATTTGATCGACCTTGTGGGGACTGGAAAGTTTATCCCTTCCACATTATTAAGAAGGTTCTATAGTCAAATGGTTCTAGCAGGAGATTGCATGGGGTTTAGTATTTGTGCGATCAGTCCTCTTAGGATATGACATCCTCAGATGCTCTCCAATGATTTTATTTGTGGTTCCAGAAGAACCCAACAACCCTAGTATCCATGATTCATGGACCTTCTTTCCAATGGCAGGTGCTCGTCAGATGAATATTTGACCATCAACACTTAAGGAATCCATTTGTCAAGGGAATGAGATTTCAGGCTCATATCACCCTTTTTGGGAGATTTTTTTCCTATTCTAGGACTCTCTTATAGATTTAAGTAATGTTCATATGTTCATGAATTATTGGTTCATTCCTGAAGTGTGTATCCATGGGTACCTTTGGTTTGTAGGATCACCATGGATATACATGGATTTGATGCTATAGAGGCAATGTCGACTTAAGCCAAGAAATAAGGCACTTTGGAGTTTTTAGTCATCCAATAGGGATGGAAGGTGGTTATATTTGGGATAGGGCCCATAAAATGAGATTCCTACGTATACTTAGGAGATGAATCAGAGCCCACATAGTTTGATTAGCTTGGGGCTTACACATTGAAGCTTCCTATTTTAGGGGAACATGATTGGGTGAACCCTTTTGGAGGGGCACACCTTTTTAGCACGAGCCTTCAAATAGGCATCCTACATATCCTGGTTTGAATAGGAATCAGAGATCTCTAGTTTATGATGGGTTGGGGATTATGCATGGATTCTTCCCATTTGAGGAGAACATTATTGGGTGAGACCTTTTGAAGGGGCACCTCCTTTTGTGCTCAGCCCTTCAAGCGGGAATCCTACATATCCCAGTTTGAACAAGAGTTAGAGTTCTCGTAGTTCATGATGGGTTGGGTATTATTCATGGAAGATTCCCATTTTTGAAGAACCTAATTGGGTGAGCCCCTTCAGAAGGCCACCCCTTCTGATCTTAGGCCTTCAAGAAGGAATCCTACGTATCCCGGTTTGAATAAGAATCAAAGTTCTCATAGTTCAGGATGGGTTGAGGATTACCCATGGAAGATTCCCATTTTAGAAGAGCATGATTGGGTGATACCATTCAGAAGGGTACCCCTTTTAAGCTCATGCATTCTTGTAGGCATCCTATGTATCCTAGTTTTAATCGGAATCCAAGTTATCAATGTTTACGATGGATTTATTTTGTAGATGTTGTAATCATCACAAGTCTCTAATCCTATGTGATTCATACTCGGTGTGATAAACAAGAGGATGTGAGAGATTCAACCAATCACATACCTTCTCTCAAATTGATGTGAGAAGTAGGGATAATGGTGGAAGAAGCCAAGGAGACAGTGGGAGATGACACAAAGCGATGAACCTTTCAATGTTGGATGACATTGGAGGTCATGTGTCTCACCTCTCAGATGATTAGGGATTTACCTTAGTGGGAGTGCTACAGAATGCGCTCTGGGAAAGGGGAAGAATTTCACCTTTATTCCAAATAAGAAGTGAACATGATTCCTTCGACTGATCAACATTTCTCATTGAATGAAAAAAATTGATCACCCTTAATCCCTATAGCAGGGAGGTTCACATCAGTGTCCCAAGGTTGGAATATGGGTTACCATGGAAATGTAGACTTAAAGACATCTCGGGAGTCAGAACCGTTGGGGGGGGGGGGGTTCCTTTAGGACCATTCATACCATGGGTATGTAGACTCAAAGGAGCGCGTTGATGCGTTTGATGATCTAATCATATGGGTCCGGTGGATTTGTAGGAGGATTTGGCATAATTATGTGGGGCTAGTTTGTAGAGGACGTATGGAGTACTGGACAGTAATAGGGGGTTATGATTAAAGATAGAGGGAAGGATACCCGAAGACACCCCATTCCCCATATGCTTTTCTCATGTGGGATGGGGGAGCATCGTATACCATAGTGGAATGCTGGTAGAGGGGTCATCAACATACCAAAGTAGTACACAAGCTTGGGCATGCACCATAGTGTACCGAAGTGGTACGCAGTCCAGGATGCAGTCCGCCACACCACTTCTTGTTCCATCAATGTATTGATACAGTATATGGCATGTGGTTTTACACACATAGTGATACACTATGCAGAGTTCCATATTGAAGGAGGGTCCTTGAACCTATGGTTCACAGAGAGTTCATTTGTGAAAAATTTATGGTTTGTGATTACATCAATTAGGTTTGTGGTTTACCCATTATTATTAAGTTCATTATTTTTATGGTTTGTGGCTTGTTATACCCACAGAAACATGGATCATGGTTTTAAATTTGTCGATGATTCGAAAATGAAGCCAAAATCATCTAGAAATTATTTCTTCTAATCTCTATATTCTCATCAGTGCTTTCTTCATCTTTTGACTTCTCAATTCCTTATGTGATACTTTTATAGATTAGTTGGGAAAATCATATCTATGGGAATGCGACATAATTTTTAGAAGCCCATAAAGGCATATCACATACCATGGGAGAATCGACGAAATGAGTTTTGCGGAGGACATGGTTCACGATTACTCATTTGCGGGACCCTACTGACTTGCTTCGTCCCCGAACTGCTGAATTCACGAGAAGGTATAGACATGTCCTTCATTCTCTTGATTCTTCTAAAGATGTGGTTCATGGCTTCTTGGGTTTGCTGGCCAATGCCATGCGGGCCATCTCTCCATGGGTTCTTCTGCACACTAATGGTTCACAGTTCATGCATTCCACAAACCCTTCTCAGAGATGGTACACAAATAACTTTAAACCTTAAAAAAATATATTTCTTTATGTTTATTCCCATTTTTCAATTAAATATGCATCCATTTTACTTTTTGGACCTATAAGAATGCTTGATTCCTTATAAAAAGTTCTTTTGGGAGTAGTTTGTTCCCATTGAGATTTTTTCAGGACCCTACAAATGCCCCCATTGGAATGGGGTCCCTTTGGAATGAAGTGGAGACTATTTTGATGTAGAAGAGGCCCTAAAATAAAGTGGTTTGTAGTAGAACATTAGGTCTTTTGGGAGGGGACCACACATATTTATAGGGGACCTAATCATTTTCCCATTACCATTTCTCATGTTGAAAAGTGATCTCTACTCTTCCTCATCTTTCTCGGTATCTACATAACACCTACTTTGTAAAATATGTAATCACAAACCACCTTCTACATGTTGCAAACCAAACCCTTTGCAATTTCTTATGCCTGTGAATAGAATTTCGTGTTTCACGAACTATGTTGTATAATTTAAAACTAATGTCCAGACTTCCGCGTTGGAGAATGCTATGGGATCTATATGTTCCGCACACCCAACATAGACCGTGCAAACTAATATTTAAACCTTATTCTTCTAAACATAATCTTTTAATCATAAACCTTGAATATCAGCCTGGAGAGGCATCGGTTGGTTGTTCTTCCATCCAAGAACCCTTATGTTTTCTGGACAATGCTCTGCGGGCCAACACCTCATGGGTATTTCTCATACCATTGGTTGTACATGGTATATAGATTCTGTGTACCGCTATTGTATGCTGGAAATGGTCGCCACGTACATTGTAGTTTGCGAGAAATGGATTCTGTGTGCTGTTTCTAGAAGTAGTACATAGATCCCCATCCTAACCCTCTTTTAATACCCTCAGCCATTTTTTGTTTTCATTATCCAATTTTTTTTCATTGGAATTAAATTTTGTGGGATTTTGGATATTTCTGTGTAGGCTGAAATGGGTCTTCCATATAATTCTACTGATGTCGTTGTTCTTTCTGAGGCTACAACTACTGCCCCTCATTTTGCTGCTGATGAAATATTGAAGAACACGGTGGATTTGGATGATGACAAAAATTGGGTTATTCCATTAAATATATCTAAAAAATATACTTACAGTAAGTTAAAGGGAATACACAGCTTTAGACATGTTTTTAATTATTTTTTGGCCTATTGTAAGATACATTGATTCCAGTACCAAATCCAGCTGATCAGCCTACTTCCTAGTTAACTAACACCTCCATCCTAAAGGCCTTTACTTCTTCTAGGGGGAGTACATTTAGAGTGATATTTCCTGTAGGTCCCTATAGATATATCCACCTCTAACATTATTGGAAGTGAAACAGAATCCATGAAATACATCCCATTTCTATCAAAGCATTGTGTGGAAGGCCACAATGAACAGAAAACACAACTGGTCATACAGGTGGGATCATCACCTTGGATGCACTTTTGGATTAGACAGGGGACGTCCTTTTTTCATGTTTTTACGATTTGCAAAGAATTTTGGGCCGAGCTTCAGGTCCTGGGACAATAAAAGTATACTTGGGTATCTCATACATATAGTCACCAACCCATTACCATTATTTGATATCTCTTAATCTGGGGGAGCCTAGACACTAATACCTTTCATTTTACCCTGGGGGAAATCGACATTAGTATTTAGAAAATCCATCTCATTTTGGGAGTCCCTATGGTTAGCGATATGTATGATTAATTCATACGTCCTTCCTCTGTTTAGGACAACAAAAAGAGGAAACCTCCTTTGGAGAAGATACTCATTATTCAAGAGAAGGAACTTTTGAAGGAATATGATACCTATCCAAAGAACGACATTTTTTTTAGTGGTTTGGTGTATTTGTTAAACAAATTGGTCTAGATCCTATTCCACATAGACCCATGGCCTTCCCTACCTTGACAACCCGGAGATGAGCGGGTACCTATTGGACAACCTAAAAAGAGTAGAAATTTTATGAATGTGGATGAGGATTTGTCCCTGATGTTGACAGATTATTTCAACTAGAGGCCTTCTTGGACATGTTTTTAGTGGGAAGATCTTACTAGTACAAGAATTTGGTGTTCTGAGAGCCTCAACTTTCATCATGGCTGCCCAACAAGCCACTGGTAGATGCATCAAACTAGCTATTCGAGTGATGGCCAAAATTTATCGCTTGCTGGGTCAGATCAGTGAAGGGGGTCCACCTTACCAAATATTTTGGTCCTTCCAAATTCTTTGGGGATCGATATGATCCCACATAGGAGGTTATACCTTTATTAATTAATTACCAATTAAGCATTCCAACCTATGACTGTATCTTCAGTGTACCAGCGGGGTTATTCCAACAACTTGGCCCTCGTGGGATAATCGAGAGGAGAAGACTGAATAGAATGAGAAATACTTAATGGATTATCTCAACATCCATGAACATTTCTCTTATCATCCTTATGATTCCCCTATTGGTACTATTTTTAATAATTCATCTGACAAATTTTTCAAGCAAGGAAACTTTTTTTCTTTGAGAGAAGGGGTCTTGGTTTCCCACATCGGATGAGAGATTATCTTTGAGGGATATGCACCTTGTAGATTAAGTCATCAATTTAATTGTATCTAGAAGTTGTGTCCTCCTGCTCTCACAAATCAAGTCAATAGAAGCATCTGATGATAACCCTTCAACTGTGGTTGATGTTTTCCTAGGAGGACACCCAGTGCTAGGTCATACATCTCGACTCCAGGGATTCTGAACCCTTCCTCACTAGAATAATTGTTGAGGCATGGGATAAATCATATCCAAATGGCCTGTTATCAAATCTGGTTCCTATCGTGGAAACATCCAAAGCATCTGGTGCTAAGGGAAGGAGAAGAAAAAGGGAGTTGTTGGGCACTCTTAGCCAGGAAAAGTCCTTCGAATGCCTCTCATCTCTCCCCTAAGGAATGTTGTGAATGATGGGGTCATTACATAACGTGGGGCAGAACATGCTGCTGAAGCTGCTACTGGGAGCCCACCATCCATCCCTCCTAAAGATAATTTCCCAATGTCCTAGAGGAAATGGGAAATTTTAAAAGTCTGGAAATCCACTAGTGATTGATCCCCTCATGCTTTATGGAAGCTCCGCCAAACTAGGGAAGTTTCTTTTATCGACATTGGTTATGTGTAAACACCCACTAACGTCACTTTTGATAAGGATTCTGAGAAGGTGGGTCTTTATCTAGAGGACCTTGAGACACTCATCCATTCCCAAAAATAGTGGAAGAAAATTCTCACATCTGGTACATTCAACGCTATGACCAGAAATAGATGATGAGGATTACGATGTTGCTGGCTCCCCTATTGTAGCTACCATAAGAGAATATTATTAGTCACTCCCAATTCCCTGAAATATTTCATCTCCTTGGGGTCCCATGTCTTCCAGAACACACAAGAAGCATTTTTAGCTGACAAAACCCACTCCACTCCCCTCCACCAACCATCCAACACTAGCCATCCTAGTCATGACTCCATTTCCAAATGCCTAGAGGGTCTGGGATGAACTAATGGTAAATTATCACGATGAATATATTTAGATTCTTCTTCAAAGAGGACATTTTGACCTTCTGAGTTTTGGTGGAGACATTGCACCAACTGGTATTTTGGCCCAAGAAGAGCCCAATGAGGTGGATTCCTACTTGAATGAAATGGAAAAGTGTCTTCATTCCCCCAAATACATGAATTAGTGGTCTTACCACATGGAATTGATGGTAGTACTTTTATAGTTGATGACCATTGTGGGAGAGGTTGTTCTACCCACAAACCCTATCTTTAAACTCTTTTGTTGTCGGGACGTTAATGGTCCCCCCCCCATTTTTTTCAGGAGCTTTCAGGGTCTTGGGAAACTGTTATTTAATCAATTTATTCCCCTAAGGGAACCGTGGTTTGGGAGTTCCCCTACTGATTATGGGGAGTGCAAAAAAAGGATCTTATAGAGATCAAGAACACATGGAAGTAGTTATTGGAAACACTTCCTAGTAATTTTCCCCTTCCAGATACCTTGGGTTCTGTTATTTCGGATCCATCTCCATGACAGTCGTAGAAATGAAAGTACGTATCCAAATTATCGAGATTCATTAGGAGAGGGATCACGAGTATGTGTCTTTTCACCTGGTGGTTGAACCGATTATCCTTAGCTTGTTGAATCACTATTTTCGGCATATTTTGATGTAGGTACTATTGGAAATGAGATGGTGGTTTCTCAGAAATCTACATCACTTGTTCCCTTTATGGCATAGGAAGGGTCACCAACCATTACGGTTAACCCAAACAGAGGAACAGAGGAAACATGGGATTCCATGGGTACTTTTGACCCTTTAGGCATGCCTTATTATGTTCAAAAACATTGCCTCAATAGTAGAATTAAATCAAGAAATTGAGGGCATGTTTGACCATGCTAAGCCTGTTTCTGGAGACAGAGACATGGAAACATTTGTGGTAGGGGATGAATCTAGTGATAAGACCGAATCCCTACAGGATCTTGGAGGGATTTTAAATATTGAGGAACCAATCAATCCTGATAAGATAGTCTTTAACCCAGTGGAGGGAGTACCTTCAAAGATTGATACTCTACATGAACATGCTGACTCTACCTTTGTAGAAGTCACAATCACCTGAGAGGCTGTAGTCCTAGCCTTTGAGAATTTGAAGCGAGCTATAGTTCCTTTTTCTCCAAATCTAAAAAAAGTTGTGTTTGGGACCCTAGAATATCAAGGCCATTACCCTTCTCTAGACTGACTATCCCTACATGTCTGATATCAATAAGAAACCATCTGAGGACTACCCCAGGGATTTCTATTCTGGCCAAACATAGTACCCAACTATAATTTCTCCTGAGAAACCATGGGGTTAAACTACTAATTGAATATGAAGTGCCACTTTTTTAGGTTGAAATATTATATAGGAGGTGAGAGGTACTAAATTCATCTCTCTTCTACTCTCATAATTGAAACCCTGAGAATTAGAAATGTCTGAGGATGCTCCCACTTTTTCCTCCATTGTAATTTTCCGAGGTGAGGCTACTGAGGGGTAGAGTCATGTTGTATCCATGGAATCAAGTACCTATCTCATGAGATTCATCCCTGGATATATTTCTTCATCAGAAAATGTCTTCGAGACTGACTGGAAATGCATGGTTGAACTTTTTCCCATACATCAAAAGGAATGGATGAATGTTTGGATATTAATATATCAGACTCCATTGGCCTAGATGATAGAATGGTTTCCAAAACTAAATCACCAGTTTACGGTCCTAGGATTTGGATTATTCGACTATCATGGAATTTATGACATAGTGATACAAGTGGTTGCTTCTATGGAAGCAACTGGTGCACTTGAATCTCAACGTTCTGTTGTAGAGTCAATGGTTCATCATGCTACTGCATGAAAAATCCTTAATGATGAAACCTCTAATAAATATGGAGTTATTACGAGGCTTCAAAATGATCTAAAAAATAAAGAGTCTTTAGTGAAACAACTTGATAAATAAGTAGAGTAGTGGATCCAGAAGATAGAGTGACTTAAGCAGAAGAATGCTCGTGTCGTGGTCACCATTGACAAGGGGAGACAGAAGATGGAAGATGGAGAATAGACAAGATTCACAGCTATGAGGGACAAAAAAGTTATATGGGTAGGTGCAGAGGTTGAGACTACAAATTTTTTAAAACTTTATCAAGCTATTGAGGATTCACATAAATTATTGATGCAACTTTGCAATTCAACCAAACTTCTCTTGTAATAATCATGTCCCATTTGAATGTAGAGCCCCCTGGATGTGGATAACTTCTATATATTTATGAAATATAATGGAATTAATTTTCCCTTCAATAATTTATCTTTTCCTTTTCCTATCAGGTTAATTAACCACTATTAAAGATATAAACATAATTTTTATTGAATATTAATATTAACCCATGGGTTGAAACTAGTAAATTGAAATAATCAAATCATTCTCTAATTTTTTCCTGAGTTTCGGGACTCACCGAGAATAGTTTGACTATTTCTAAGTTTTTATGGAAAACATCATGAAATTTTGGGTCTTTTTTCATTGCTTCCCTAATTTTTTTCCTAATCCTATTTGGTATGGCCTTAGAGGGTATAACATTAATTTTTTAGGACACCCATTGCAGGTTTTCAACCTAAAAAATATTTATGTCTCTTTTGAGTATTTGATATGTCAACATTTGTTTGCTTAAACCATACATAGAATAGGTTTAGCGAGATGATACTCGACTTTTATCAAAGGGTTCCCTTTTTGGGTTTTCACTCTATTGACTATTGCCTCTTTTTCATTGGCATTTTATAGTCCTTCCAATCGTACTTATTACTGATGTTTGATGTCAATTACCTTTGAACAAACATGAAGAGGCATGGGGGAACCAATTTGGGATTAATCATCAAGGAATGTCCTAATATTCTCATACATGAATGAAGGGTTTTTCATGACTCCTAATTCAAGAGTATTGGATGTATATGAGTCATATGAAACATTTTAGGCATACAGAGGTAGGAGAGGACTCTTCTGAGAACAAATTTTCCCATGGTTGACAACCATTTTATAAGAAATATATGAAGAGGGGCCAAGAAATGATGTGCATGGTCAAACAAAAGGTGTCTGGAGGACACTAATCATCCATTATCGATGGCGTGAGAGATTTATAACACTTCATATTTATTTTTAGGATGGAGATCACAATGGGTGTCTTATCTAAGGGATGATGTCTAAATGTATTTAGGGCATTTGTATTGTCTATGAATGGGAAACCCATCCCACACAAATTTTACTTGTTTAAGGGATAATAACTGATTCATCAGATCAATTAGAAATTCTATTCAACTCTATGAATTTGAAAAGGGAAAACATGTATGTCATAATCTTGGGGGATTCCAAATCTGTGGAGTGAGATTGAACATAAATGTCATACGAGCGTATAAAAATTGGTTAGGAATCTCTTGAGGACAAATTTACCTTTGGTTGACAACAGTTTTGTTGGCGACATATTTAGAGCCACAAGGGATGATGTGCAAAGTCAAACAAAGGTGTCTGTAGAACACTGGATTTCCATATCTATTGGACATAAAGGATTATGGATACTAAGACCTTTCTAGACATGGTGTATGGATTACAAAAGGGGGTGTGCCTAAACATGAAAGAGCCATTTCTTTGGCTAGAAGTTATTAGGAAAACTAGAAATAAGTGGGGAATTTGTTTTTAATATGAGGATCAATGTCACACATATGGATAGAGTGTCTTTATTTTACAGAATCCTTGAGATACCAGAGGTGAATTGAACTAGGATTTTATGATATATCTAGGATGTGTGTAGGAATGATAATTTAAACCATGAATTTGAGAGTTCATGAATTAGGAGGGATGTCACGAGGCTTGGGATCCGTTAAGCATACTGAGGTTGGAGAGGAATCTCTTGAGGTTGAATTTTCCATTGAATGATGGTAATTTTGTAGGTGACATATGCAGAGCCATTGGGGTATGATGTGCATAGTCAAAGTTGCCCACAAGACACTAACCTTCCATCTCTGATGGTCGTGGAGGATTATGAGGATTCAAGATTACTCAAAGAATGAAATTTGTTGTATAGAAGAAGTGTATTTGGATACATTTAAAATGTCATGGTTGTGATTCACCCATGGGATCAAGTGATCCACTACATTGATCTGACTCAAATGTAGGGTAAGGCATCCGTCCCATCTTTTAAGTACCCTGCTGTTTAATGTTGTATGACCAAGAATTGGGGTTTCTTATGAGGAAGGGACCCATAAAATTCCGTTTAGGGTCATGCAATTAAGACCAAAATTGAGGACTAATTTTCCATGATGTCATGGTGGATCTCTTGCTGGGGTCCCTAAGATCACGGGAGCTTTGCCCAGTGTGAGAAACAAGGTACTACAAGGATTTTGGGTATCCAATTAAAAATATCACAACCAATGGCATGGGAATTCTATTCTTAGACCAATGATATATGGTTTATCTTCATACAATAAGGATGAAACCGTAACCTTTCTGGCCTTTCAGTTCAACGTCATGTGGTGAGGATGTTGGCACCATATTTTACCATCGTGTTGCAGGGAAACTTGTCACAAAGACCATAAATAGCTTTAAGTTAATCATTTTTGGGATATTATGTTATTCCTTAAACATGAGTGATGATAGAAGGTTCAAACAATAGTCCTGGGGGGGCCTTGGATCAGGAGGAATGACATGAGGCATGGAATCCATTTTCCATATGGAAATAAGAATGGACTCTCCTGGGGATGAATTTTCATTTGATTAACAATAATTTTGTAGTTAACATATGCAGAGCCACTGGGGTGTGATGTGAATTGTCAAACAGAGTTGTCCGTAGGACATAAGCCTTCCCTTTCCAATGGCCATGTATGTTTATGAAGATTCAAGATTTCCCAGAATATTATGTTTTACAAATGGGAAAGATGCGTCTAGAAATGTAAGAATATCTAGACCGTGAATAGATGTGATCTACTGAAGCTTATACATAGACCTGAATAATATAGAGGGCGAAGAATGACATTTTTCTCCTTATGCTGCCAAAATTCAAACATGCATTTCTGTAATCACTTTGAACATATTATTCCTGAAATTAGGGGAATGTTCTAGATCCCATGCCACAGATAATTGGGTCGGGCATAAATCTTGAGGAACCTTGTAGTTTAATGTCTTGTGGTTATGGAATTTAAGGGATTCCCCTATGTATGTCTGACCTATGCATAGAGGAATGAGTATTTTTTTCATTGGGTGGCTGGACTGGGATAGATTATCCTAGCATCAAAACATATCCTGCTAGGACTAGAAATCAAGCCATATGTAGTTGTAAATGTTCCATGTACCACTTTGACGTAGATGTATGAGTAGGGTCATTTTGGTTTCATCTTCTTTATGTTTATGGTCCATCGTATTCCTCTATGATTTGTTCACGTAAGAGAATCCTTACCACTGATCCTAAGCTCATGTGAGTCATACTCGATGTGATAAACAAGGAGAGACATGGATTTTACTCATATTATGGTGTTATAGATGATAAAATATAGGTATTTTTTGTATGGGTCTAGGACAAGATTGGGGGGCTGCGGTGCTGCTATGTATACCACTAATGAATGGGAATCATATCATCCATAGTTCTTTGGAAACAATGTATTTTAACATCTTACAGCAAGGATATCCATCATACAGTTTAATGCCATTTTGTTAGGTAAATTATAACCTTGTAGTTTATTGTCCTACGATTAGGTTCATTTATTCTACGTGGATTGACATTGTGCAGTTAGGATGCTATGTAGTGCAATTTAGAGTCATGCATCTGGGACATTCTTCATCATTATGTGAAGTACTTCTTTGAAAACTATAAATTTGTGGGATCCATGATGAGTTTTCCATTGATTGATATTAAGCCATATTCACATTGGAGTGGACCCAATGTATAACACATCAACCCTCCCACTTTTGCTCAAAAGTTTGGGGTTTCATCATAAGTATAATCGGGGTTCTGAGGACCAACACCATCTCTCCTTTGAGGAAAGACCGAAGGTGAACCTTTTTGTTGAAGGCTCATGTGATCTGATTTTGATGGACCTCATAATGTTGAAATGTGTGCCTCCTTTTCTCATACAGCTACTCCAACTCATGAAACCATTTCTGGGATTTCTCATCCTGGGATAGTTGATCAAAAATGGCCACGCGAGGTGATTTAACTTGAATTTTAATTTAATAAACTGCCTCTTCCCAGTATACCAGTGAATATAGGGTTTCTTGGGTGGCAGTGTGGGACATGATCTAGTAAGACCATAAAGCATAAATAAGCTTGGATGCACATGATTTCTTCCCATTGGCCACCACTAGGTAGTGGTATGAATGGTTTGTTTTGATTCCATGCTCTTGGTATAAATTTTCCAACTCAGTAGAGAAACATTTGGTACCATTTTCCATCAATATTGTATGAGTTACACCAAATCTAGTAATGATTTTGGACATCAAAAAGCTAACAATTCCATTTCCATGTTCTCTTTAAGGGGTATGGCTTCAGCCCAACTGGGGAAGAAGTTGGTTGCTATGAGAATGAGCATGAATTTTATGGATGTGGTAGGGGGATATTGTCCCACAACATCCATCCCCCATACAGTAAATGGCTAGGAGTACTTAGCTGTGTGAAGTTTCTTTGGGGGTTGGTGAATAAAATTTGTATGAACTTAACATGAGTGCTACTTCATGTTGAATATGGAACAATCATGTATCATAGTGGGCCAATATTATCCAAGACTTAGAATTTGATGGGAGATATTAGTTGTTGATTTGTGTGCTCCATAATCTATAGCATGTACATCTTTCATAACAACAGTAGTAACTTCTCCATCGATGCACCTGATGAGGATTCCATCATGTCCCCATTTACAGATAAATGTTTCTTTGTTTGGGCTATAATACAAGACAAAGTTGAATACCTGCCTCTTGATCTATTCAATTCTCACCCGATCTGGATGGAGTTCCCCCCATCCAGAGTTGAATTTCAATGGGATTCATCCAGTTAGTGGTGTGAATATAAGGCTATGAAATTCAGCAAACCTTGTCTATTTCCTCCATCTTGTTCTGAATAAATAGAAAGACCATCCAACAATAGGAATTGTAGATAACTGTTTCATCCCAGTCTGGATTAGCTAGGGTTGTAGTTGTATTTACCAATGCATCGAATTGAGTATTTTGTGACTAGGGTACATAAGTTAGTGTTGGATTTGAAGGGAATTACACTACTAGTTCTCAAACATGGCTCATCAAGGGGGCCAATACTTCTTTCTTAATGGAATAATCACCATTGACCTTCTTGATGACCAGCTCCGAATCATGTTTTATCTTAAGGAGTTATGCTCTTGCATGATATGCCAGCACTAGGCCTATAATGAGGACCTAGTATTCTGATTCATAATTTGGGAACCCCTCTGAAAGAAGGAAGGATGAAATCAAGATGAACGTTTCTTAGGATATGAGTATAACACCCATATGCACATTTTTGATCTTGGGATCCTCCATCGTTTTCCGTGTTGGGTTCTTATAAGCACCATAAAAGTATATTTCCCAATCTTGGGGGCCTTCTTGGATGGAGAATACTTCTTCATTAGGAACTTCAATATCCAATGGGGTCATTTCTTCTGAGGGGTTCTCCATGAGAAAGTTTGCTAACACCTGGCCTTTGATGGATTTATGGGGAGAATACCATATGAAAAACTATTGTACGATGACTTCCCACCATGATATCCATTTAGTTAGTAGAGGTCGGACAAGGATATACTTGAGTGGGTTGTTGCGGGTGTAACGCTCCGACCCCAGTTACCCAGAGTCGGTGCATTATTACATAACATTGTCATGATCACAAGAAAGATCAAGTCTCGAAAGACCGATTAGTTTAGTAGCCTTGGAATAACTAGATACATCCATAATGTTTTACATTACATCATAAAAAAAACATCTTGTCTTCATATCCCCTCATACTATCCCTGAAGGTCATTCATAAATTACTTCTTCATAAACCTGGGAAAATAAAACATTGAAAGGGGTGAGCTCAGGTGCTCAGTAAGGATAAAATTATAGAAGAAGCTTTCATAGATAAGCATAAACACTTAAGGCAATTTATAACTAAAACAAAAGCCTTATAAAATTGAACTTCAGCATAAAATGGAAAAGATAAAATAAAATAATGCCATTTACTTACTCACATGGATATTCTACTAGTCGAACAATCCCATGCAATATCAATAACCACTTTCATAATGATGGAATGCATAATGCCAGACTATCATAACCACATAGTCAAGGCCTCGTGCCAAGACTACAAATAAGATTTTTCCAAGGCCTTGTGCCAAGAAACTAGTTTGTCTCATGAGACCTACTGATGCATCGAGGAGCTATAGCGGGATCCGCCCGTCACTTATTAAGTCCAATGCATTCCTCATATGAACAGTTTTAAACATAACATAAACATTCGTATTAAAACTAGCATACGAAATGTCAATACTTTAACCACAAACCATGAATGGTATAAAAATAGCACATCCACAGTCAAACATAACTCATTAAATACAATATGGAAGATTTTATTGTATCACATTAACCTCAATCAAGAATAATGAAGGATGTTGACATAGATTAAAATAATCATCAATACTATTTGAGAGAAATATCCCCCTTTTCTTGAAAACATTTAAAAGTCACACTATTTGTCAAGAAGCCATTTAAAATTAGATTTTTGAATCAAAGTGTCCCATACCACTTTGAAACTTTTAAAAGGAGTTTTAATTCTAAAACTTTAATGTCCATATAAATAAATCCTTAAAACAATTTTTAAAACATGGACATTAATGAGCAAGATTTAGAAGAATAATTCTTTAAAACATTTAAAAATGATATTTTAGTTAGAGATTCTAACCAAAAGAGAGACACTTGAATACAAATAATTGAGGTAATAAAAACTTTGTAATATCATGAGAATAAAGGGATTCATGATATACTATGTCAAAGTACAATATATACACCATATAAAAGTGATTTGGTGTATATCAACAAAGAAGTCTCAATGGAAAGTAAATTGAGATGAATTCTCTTATAAAGACCATATCCTTAGGTTAAGGATAAATCAACGACATAATTATGTGTGAAAAATATAAATACACTCAATATGATTGTATATTTAGTGTAAATCAATCAGATGACATTCACACATATTCTTGTAAAAACAACACCAATGAATTGGATATTTAACTCAACAAATAGAGATTGAGTTAAAATTACTCTTATCAAGTTCATACCGATCACTTGAGAATTTATCAATGGAGTGATTATGTGTATCAAAAGTATATCCACAGAAAGGGGAGTGGAAAATATGACATAAGAAAATGAATAGTAATTCCACACATAATCTTGGAGTAAAATAATCAATGAAGTATGCGTAAAGCCGAATGAGTGGAAATTGAAATCTCAAATTCCCTTATTGATTTGATAACATACAAAACATACACCCATGAAATAAGGATAATACAATGATGATGTAAATATACATGAATTAAATTATATTACACAATGAATACAAACATGGGCAGTACACACACCACATGTAATAAATAAGTGGTGAACAATGGAATTCTCATAGAATTAAAAGTGAGATAAGAAACCCCTTACCACGTTAATCAACTGAGTCGTATGGACAAAAGTTAATAACCATAAAATTATTTATATAATAACATGAATATAAAGAGAATCATTATAATATATATCAAATGGCAGTACACAATACACCACTTTAAATAATTTAGTGGCGAACAATGGAAATCTCACGGAATTGAAAGTGAGATAAGAAAATCCCTTACTTTGTACTTTTTCCTTGGTCGACGGTAGTTTAACCTCCTGTATAATGGTTAAATAATTGTTATTTAATTATACAAGAATCATTTACTTTAATATGATATCATATATGATCTTTTAACATTGATTTGTTAATAATATCTTAGAATTATCGTCATTTCGGGTGTTAACGGGTTCATTTTACTTTATATTCTTTGTTATGTGATCCATATTCTTTATTAATGGGATGTATATTATTCATATCCAGAATAATATCAAGTCCTTAGATACTATTTTTAAATCATCAAATTATAATTATACTTTCATGGATATGATGGAGAATGAATCTCATCGCGTTCGTGGAGACGGTAGTCCGTACGTACGCACGAGCGACAATATCATTCTTTTGATATCAAAATAATATATAATTGGATGGTATATCATATATACAGAATCATTATCATGTTATATTTATTATTTACATGATTTACACATCATTATTATACCCATTCAAATAATAATATATTGAATAACAATTACACCACGACGTGGAGACGGTAAGCCGTACGTACGCACGTATGGTGACATGTTATTCAAAGGATGGATAGAATAATGAATATGGTTGTACCATATTTATAATAACATCACAGTATATATATGATACTGGAGTTATTATTTTATAATGGTAATAAAAAATAAAGAAGAAGTGGAAGAAGAAAGGAACTTGAAAAGGGGTGGTGAAAACATTACCTCTTCTTCGGCTTCTTCCTTTTGATTTGATCAAAAGGGATCCTTAGGTTGGCTTTATGATCAAACTAAGTCCTCTAGGTTATAGTGAGGGAAGTTGAGAGAGTATTTGGGCAGGGTTTGGCCGAACCAAAGGGCTTTGAAGGTGTGAAGAAATGAGAAGGAGGAGTTCCCTTTTATAAGAGGGGTGAGGGGCACCTTTGGAAAAGCTAGAAATATTAATTTATAATAAATTCATATTCGGTTTATAATGGCTAAAAAGTTTATTATTTAAATTTTAAGGTGGTTATGGGTCAAAAAAAACTCAACCAATAGAATTTAGACAGGTTTGGGTCATTATATTAACCTTATCTTTAAGTATTAACTCTTAGTTAATTAGTTTCACTTTTACAATGTCTCTTTGTATTTTTATATTATATGGTTAATAAACTTACTATATACATCCAAGCGACCCCCAAGTGGTCCATTAATGATGAACCTCTCATGATATAAGTCTCTTGGCCGAACCTTAGATTTTTAGGAATTTAATATCAATTAATAATATAATATTTGTTTTAAGAACTCTTTTATGTCAATTTTGACACTATTCAATAGTTGATTTTTTGTGAAACTCATAACAGATTTATTACTTCGAAAAAAGTCAATTAAATCAATCCTAATATATCATATTATCCTAGAAAATTAGTTTAATTCATTAAAAGTTTCATATTATATTTATTTGGGTATTTATAATATCAATTATTTTAATTTTTCACTATTAAAGTAATTAATTCATCATCATTGTGTCATAAATAAATTAAATTATTTAATGTCTAAAAATTATAAATAAAATATAATTATGTAGGAAATCTTTTTATATTTATAATTAATATTTATAATCTAAAATCCAACATATATAACCCTCTGTAACAATTGTTTTGTTAAAAGATATATGCTTGTGTCATTTTTGTATTTATTTTAACTTAATTAAAATAAAGTGTCATTATCACTTACAAGTGAATCCATGGGGTCCCAAAATCGACCCAAAGATACCCATGGTCGACCATGTATCAAAAAATAGGGTTAAGACACGTTTTAGGGTAATTTAGTATTATTATAATATTATTTTTTAACCCTTGTTTACCGGATTTACCCTTTAACCATGGTAAATAAAATATTTACCCAAGTAATTATCCAAAATGTCTAAAAATAAAAGTTACCTATTTACAAAATTTTAACATCCTGATTCCAAATATGGAATCCATTTTTCCAAATTCAAAACACAAAAGTGGCAGAAATTAATTTAAAATTAATTCCCGTTGTTAAAACAAAAAGCGTGTTTTTAAGAGATAATAACTATCAAAAGATTGGCATTTGTTTATGTCTGGTTTAAATGTGAAATTATGTTCAATGACCCAAATTGTATTACATGGTAAAAATATATTCTAAATATATTTTAAAACCACTCAAATTCATAATTTATCACTATTAATTATTTTTATTAAAAAAGTTGTTTTTAATTAAAATTTAGTAATTTTCACTATTCATCAAAATATGAAAGTTATCCGAAAAGTACCAAAATTTCACCCTAGGCTAATTTCGATATTCCGAATCCAAAAATGAAGTCCATTTTGAGAGATAGAATTTATAAAATTTCAAAAAGTAGGTATTACTATTCATAACAGCTAGTTTGATTGGTTGTGGTGTGTTAAAATCTTGAAGTTGCGTACAATGCATGCCATTGCATTATTCGAAGGGAAATGTATCGTGGAAGCTTGGGTTGTTACAGAGGGAGACCAGATGGACATCGTGGTGTTGCAGGTAATGCCTGAATTGAATAACCGAAAAGATTATGGAAGTGAAGTTATTTTTGATTCTTGAATATCGAGCCTCAAAATAAATCATTTTTTGGTTGAGGTAATAGAGACTATTATTTCTACCAACATCATTCTTCTATGCCAGGAAAGTGATTAATGATAGTTACAAGGTGGTTACGTACAAAATGAGTTATCTCCCCTTGAATGGAAGCATCAGCACCAGTTGGATCCACGAAAATTTTTTGAGACTATTGAATGGTTCTTGATAATCATTATCACACTCATATGTGGCCTCTTTATTCATTAACCCAGTGAAATGAAATAACTTACCTGCAAAGTTGGATATGAATTGCAGAATATAGGATAGGTGCCCCAAATACTCATTAATTTTGTGAGGTTGTGAGGTGGAGACATGCCAATGATGGATTTTTTCATCTTAGGGTTGACTTTGATGTCGTGATTGTATATGAAAAGGCTGATAAATTTCATAGCGGTTATGTTGAAAGCACACCTTAAGGGATTCATCATTAAAATGAAATGTCACAGTTTGTTGAAGATAGTTTCAAGATCTTTCAGGAGTTTTGATAACTATCATGATTTAACCACAAGATCATCCACCTAGAAGTTGATGAATTTTTTCAAGAAGGTCTTGAAAATGAAATTCATGGCACACTAATATGTAGCGATATCATTTTTCGGACCAAAGGGAATCATCTTATAACATAAAACTACTTTCGGGCCCTGAACGTAGTTTCTTATCCATCTCCTAGGTCCATTCAGATCAAGTTGTATCTAGAATAACCATCCATGAAATAGAGGGCCACATATCTGGTGGTCACATCAATCAACAATTCTATGATGAAGATAGGGAAATAATATTTCTAGAAGTGCATATTGAGTTCAATAAATTCCATGCAGACTCAAATCTATCCATTCTCCTTTTTTAAAAGGACTATTTTTTCCAACCAGATCGGATATTGGACTTCTTGGATGATGTTAGCTTGGATTAATTTCACAACATTTGCCTCTATTTTTATAGCTTGTGTCAGGTGAGTCCTTGTAGAAACCTACTTATAGCCACGATGGTCTTCCGAAAGACCCAGGTGATGAGTGGCGACCACAAGACCAAGGCCTATCATTTCTATTTAGTTCCATGTGAACACATATCGATTATTCATTAGGAATGAGTTATATGACTATTTCTCCTAGAAAGGAATAACCACTCTAATCATGTAATTCCCCGACCCCAGTTACCCAGAGTCGGTGCATTAATACATAACATTGGCATGATCACAAAAGATCAAGTCTCGAAAGACTGATTGGTTTCATAGCCTTGGAATCACTAGATACATTCACAAAGGTTACATTACATCATAAAGTGAAAACTACAAAAAAATCTTGTCTCCACACTCATATACCCTAATACTATCCCTGCAGGTCATTCATAAAATACTTCTTCACATCCTGGAAAAAATAAAACATAGAAAGGGGTGAGCTCAGATGTCTAGTAAGGATAACAATATAGCAGAAACTTTCATAAATAAGTATAAACATTTAAGGAAATGTATAACTAAAAAAATATTTCTAAACTTGAACTTCAGTATAATATGGTATAAATAAAATGAAATAATTCCATTTACTTATTCATATTGATATTCTACTAGTCGAATAATCACATTCAATATCAATAACCACTTTCATAATGATGGAATGCATAATGCCAGAATATCATAACCACGAATTCAAGGCCCTGTGCCAAGAATACAAATAAGATTTTTTCAAGGCCTTGTTCCAAGACACTAGTTTGTCTAATGATACCTACCGATGCATCGAGGAGCTATAGCGGGCTCCACCCGTCACTTACTAAGTCCAATGTATTCCTCATATGAATAGGTTTAAACATAACATAAACATTTGTGTTAAAACTAGTATACGAAATGTCAATAATTTCTCCATAAATCATGAATGGTATAAAAATAACACATCCACATTCAAACATATCACAAAACCTTCAATTAAATATGGAAGTTTTGTGTCATAATAAATCAAATTCAAATAAAATTAAAATCCATCAAAGGATGTTGACATAGATGAAAACAAAACTATTTGAGAGAAATATATATTTTTTAAAATCATTTAAAAGTCACATAATTATAAAAGAAAACATTTACTATGAAAATATTCTTATAATTTTGTAAGGGAAGCTTCAACAATTTTATAATGGCAGAAAGTAACCGCACCCGCAGTATAAGTTAAAAAAACATTCTTACCTTAATTATATTGAAAAGGATAAAAAGGACCTTGTTTGGAAAACGACAGAAAGATTACTTTATAAACATTTTATAAAAAGTCAAACAAGGGTATAAATGACTTTAAACCATATTCTGTAAAGTAGTAAGAATGTTTTGAAATACATTTTCATGAAACATAGATGTGGATGATAAAGAGTTCCCAGTAGATAATTATGTATAAACAACCTCGGATAATGAAGAGATTATGAAATAAACCCTTACCTTGTACATTTCCTTGTATGAGGGTAGGTTAACCTCTTGTATAATGGTGAAATAATTTTTATTAAATTATACAAGAATCATTAACATTAATATGATATCATATATGATATTTTAACATTGATTTTTTAATAATATCTTAGTATTATCATCCTTTCAGGTGTTAACGGATTTGTTTTCCTATATATTATTTGTTATGGGAGCCATATTTCTTATGGATGGGATGTATATTATTCATATCAAGAATGATATCATGTCTCTAAAAATTATTTTTAATCATCAAAAGAAATTTAGTCTTGAATGGATACGATGGGGAATAAATCTCATCGCGTTCGTGGAGATGGTAGTCCGTACGTACGCACGAGCAACAATATCATTCGTTTTATATTAAAATAATATATAATTGGATGTTATATCATATATACAGAATAATTATCATGTTATATTTATTATTTACATCAATTACACATCATTATCATACCCATCCAAATAATAATGTTTTGAATAACAATTACACCATGACGTGGAGACGGTAAGCCGTACGTACGCACGCATGGTAACATGTCTTTTAAAGGATGGATAGAATAATGAAAATGGTTGTACTATATTTATAATAACATCATAGTATATATAATATACTAGATTTATTATTTTATAATGTAAATAACAAAGAAATAAGAATTTGAAGAAGAAAGGAACTTGAAAGAGGGCGGTGAAAACATTACCTCTTTTTCGGGTTGTTCCTTTTGATTTGATCAAAAGGGATCCTTAGGCTAGCTTTATGATCAAACTATGGCCTCTAGGTTAAATTGTGGGAAGTTTATAGAATATTTGGGTAGGGTTTGACCATTCCAAAAGGCTTTGAAGGTGTAAATTAGAGAGAAGGGGGAGTACCCTTGTATAAGAGTGGTGAGGGGAACCATTGGAAAAGCTAGTAATATTATTTTATAATAAATTCATATTCGGTTTCTAATGGATAAAAAGTGGATTATTTAAAGGTTAAGGTGGGTATGGGTCTAAATACTTTCAACCAATAGATTTTAGATAGGTTTGGGTCACTATATTAACCTTATCTTTTAGTTTTACCTCTTAGTTAATTAGTTTGACATTTACCATGTCTCTTTGTATTTTTATATTATATGGTTAATAAACTTACTATAAACATCCAATAGACCCCCAAGTGGTCCATTAATTATACACCTATCATGATATAAGTTCTTTTTCCGAACCTTATATTTTTAGGAATATAATATCAATTAATAATATAATATTTGTTTTAAAAACTCTTTTATGTCAATTTCGACACTATTTGGAAATTGATTTTTTTAAAAATAATAAGAGCATAATTACTTCTAAAAAATTTAATTAAATCAATCCTAACATGTAATATTAACCTAAAAATAAGTTTAACTTATAAAAAGTCTCAAATTAAATTTATTTGGATATTTATAATATCAATTATTTTAATATTTCATTAATTAGGTAATTACTGCGTCACCATTGTTTCAAAAATCGATTAATTTATTCAATGTATAAAAATTTTAAATTAAATACCATTATGTAGGAAATAGTTTTTTATTTCTGATGAATATTTATAATCTAATTTATCTTATGTATAACCCTATATTAAAAATGTTTTACTTATTAAACATTGATTTTATCTCTTTTAACTCTTCATTGAATTAAATAATAATAAATGTCCTAATCTAATCCAAGTGGACCTAAATGATAATATTTTATTCTTAAGGTTGTTTTTGGTTCAGATACACTTGTCCAATAGAATTATGACATGTTTTAGGGTAATATTAATATCATTTTTACCCTTAATTACCATATTTACTTTTAACAGTTGTAAATAAAAGTAAGAAGTTACTATTCACCAAAAATTATTTTTATATTATTGAACCACATTTTACTCCTTTATATTAACCATGTCTCTCAGATTTTATAAATTCCACTCACATAAGCTGTAAAATTATGTTTTATGTGAATTTCCAAATTCGTCTAGGAGGTGGGTAAAAGACGGTGAAAAGTTCAACAAAATTTTTATATATCTAAAATTATTCTAAACTAAATCTAATGAATTACATTGAACTTATATAGGTATTATGTATCTATTTTGACCTTAATTAAATTTAAATAAAATAAAAAATTATTTAAATAAAAAATTTGGTTTTAAACTATAACTAAGTGTTTTTCACTATTCATCAAAAAATGAATGTTTTCAGAAAAATACAAAAAATTCACACTAAGCTAATATCCATATTATGAATTTAAAAATTAAGTCAATTTTTAAAGATAAAATTTATAAAATTTCAAAAAGTGGGTATTACTGTTCATAACTGCTAGTTTGATTGGTTGTGGTGTGTGTTAGAACTCGAAGTTGCGTACAACAAACGCTACTGTATTATTCAAAGAGAAATATACCGTGGAAGCTTGGGGTGTTACATTTTCCCCTCCTTCAAATAATTTCAACCACTAAATTTCTAGAATACTACCGCATGAAAGGACATGTGTGATTCTTCATTATAAGTTCCCCGGGTCCCCATGTTGCCTCTTCCATTTTATGGGTTCTCTATAGAACTTTTACCATACGAGTTGTACGGTTTCTCAGCACTTGTTATCTTGTATCAAGAATCCTGATGAGCTCTTAACAATAAGACATATCAAGTTCCAATTCTAATTCCTTGTAAGTGAGGACATGCATTGGGTCAGGCATGTATTTTCTCAACAGTGATACGTGGAACACATCGTGAACATTGGAGAGACTTGGAGGCATTTCCAAATGGTAAGCTACAGCCCCAATTCGTTCTAGAATTTAGAAGGGTCCGATGTACCTAGGACTCAATTTACCTTTCTTACTGAAACGTATAACTCCCTTCCATGGACATACCTTCATGAAAACATGATCTCATACCTAAAATTCCAAATCCTTCATTCAGTTGTTAGCATATCTCTTCTGCCTAATTTAAGCTGCTTTGATGTGGTTTTGTATTACCTTCACCTTCTCCATCGTTTCCTCCACAAGTTCTAGTCCTACAAGTTTCCTAACACCAACTTCATCCCAACAGGTCGGTGTGCAACATATCTTTCTGTATAACACTTCATTTGGTGCCATCTGAATACTCGAATTGAAGCTATTGTTATAGGAAAATTCTACCAGAGGTAAATATCGATCCCACATACCCTGAAAGTCAATTGAGAAATATCTCAACATGTCTTATAAGGTTTGAATAGCCCATTCTCATTGTCTATCTTTTTTAGGGTGGTAGGCAGTGCTCAAACTATGTTCAGCATCCAAGGCCTTCTGAAGAATCTTCTTGAATATTGAAGTAAAACGGGGATCACAATCAGAAACAATCGATAGGGGTACCCCATGAAGTCTCACAACTTCATTAATATATATCCTTTCTAGATGTTCAAGTGGTAGATATTCTCTTATAGCAAGAAAATGTTCTGATTTGGTAAGATGATCAACAATGACCCATATTGTATTGTTACTTTTAGGAGTCTTTGGTAGTCCCATGAGAATGTCCATCGTGATATTATCCCATTTCCACTCAGGTATGGGAAGAGTTTCCATGACTCCTCTAGGCTATTGCCTTCCAGCTTTCACTTGTTGGAAAACCCTACATCTTGACACAAAATCAGCAATCTCCCTCTTCATGTTTTCGCACAAAAAATGTCCCTTTAAATCTCTATACATTTTGGTGCTCCCAGGGTGTATAGAGAAATTGGAACTATGAGCATCGTCCAAAAATTCCCTTTTTAGATCAGGTATATTGGGAACACAAACTCTTTTCCCAAATTTCAAAATTCCATAACCATACACAATGTCACTCAATCTCCCATCATTAATAGCTTTAACCCTCTATTTAAACACTACATCATCGGTCTGAGAACTCTTTATCCTTTATAGTAAAGATTTTTTGGCAATAATTTGAAAAATTATTGATGTTTCACCTTCACTGGTGATTCCCATATCCATGTTTTCTAGATATATGTATATAGGATCCTTTTCAAATCTCATCTTGTTCAAAACTCCATGTTCTTTTCTACTCAAAGAATCTTCCACCTTATTTTCCTTCCCCGGGTGGTATTGTATCGTGCAATCATAATACTTGAGAATTTCAAGCCATCTCGTTTGCCTCATGTTGAGTTCATTATGTGAGAAAATATACTTCAAAACCTTATGATCAGTATAAATCTCACATTTTTCACCATAGAGATAATGTCTCCATACCATCAAAGCAAATATTACAGAATCTAACTCAAGATCATGAGTATGATAGTTTTTCTCATGAATTTTCAGATTTCATGATACATAGGCAATAACCCTATCATTCTGCATAAGGACACAACCAAGTCCTTTCATGGAAGCATCACTATAAATAAAAAATCCATCATTCCCCGATGGTAGTGTCAATATAGGAGCATTGAATAATCTTTTCTTCAGTTCTTCAAAACATTCTTCACACTCTTTAGTCCAAACAAATTTAACTCCTTTTCTTGTGAGCTTCGTTAATGGGTTAGACAATCAGGAAAAATTCTGGATGAAACGTCGATAATAACCTGCTAAACCAATAAAACTGCATACCACGGTTATACTCGTTGGTGCTGGACATTATTGGATTTCCTTGGTCATAGAAGGATCAATAGAGATTCCATCCTTAGAGATAATATGGCCATGGAAATAAATCCCCTGAAGCCAGAATTCACACTTTCTAAACTTCCCATATAATTCATGTCTTCTCAGAGTAATCAATATAATGCGCAAGTGATTTTCATGATCTTCGTAGCTTTTGGAGTATTCCAAGATATCATCAATAAATACCACTACAAATTCATCAAGACATTCCTTGAAAACTCTTTTCATTAGATCCATGAACACAAAGGGTGCACTAGTCAGCCCAAAAGGCATTACTATAAACTCGTAATGCCCGTACCCGGTTCGAAATGTTGTCTTAAGAATTTATTCCTTATTCACACACAACTAATGGTATCCAGATATAAGGTCAATCTTTGAAAAGTATTGAACTCCGTGCAGTTGGTCTAATAAATCATCAACACGAGGTAGGGGATACTTGTTATTTATTGTTATAGCATTGATTTCCCTGTAGTCGATACGTAACCTCATAGATCCATCTTTCTTATTAAAAAAAGGACAGGGGCTCCCCATGGAGAAACACTAGGGAGAATAAATCCCTTATTACTCTATTCGTCTGGTTGTTTCTTTAGTTCCACTAATTACTCAGTGGCCATTCTATAAGGGGTTTTCGATATAGGCATTGAAATAGGAATTAAATCAATAGAAAACTCAATTTTTCATTCTAGAGGATGTCTAGGTAAATCTTCTGGAAACACATCAACATATTCTTTCACAACAGGTACATCCTCTATTTGAACATTCCTTTCCTAAACAACGTTTATTTCATTCCCTTCCTCCCCAATAATTTAATTTAGTTGAGCTACTGGGGGTGGATCTAAATAAGAATCAGGTGGTGACAATTCTTCTATAAAGATAAGGTGTTATTTATCATTGTCATCAAAAATTGTAACCTCCTTATTCTTACAATAAATCTTCGCATCGTGGTTCAAAATCCAATACATACTGAGGATTAAATTACCTTCCACCACGTATTTCAGAGCTTCTACCTCAGTAGTAGTGATAGCATAAGCTTGGCCTTGATCCCTTGGCCTTTTTTGAGATAAGTTCCCCTGATGCTTAGGACATTTATTTGAATAATGTCCCATCTCCCTACAATTGTAGCATTGAACATCGATAAATTCTTTCTTCCCCTTGTAATCATGATCTTGTTGGCCTTTTTAGCCACACTTGTAAAAGACTCCCATTCCATTCAAGCAAGTATCAGGGTGATTCTTCCCACATTTACTACAGGATGGATAATCATCTTTTCCCTTCATACCTTTATTTCCATTTCCAGAGTGATCAGTAGATATCTTCTTCTCTTTCTTTGCTTTAAAGTCGCAAGACAAAGAGAATTATTTTTCTCTATTGATAGCACACGAGACAATATCTTCGTACGACGAGAAGGATTGTGACACTAATTCTCAAAGAAGAAATGGTTTTAACCCATCAAATAAATTATCAATCTTACTCTTTGGGTTACGTATATAATCAGCTGCATGCCTCTCTAACCTTGTAAAGTTAGCCTCGTACTTTGCGACATTGTCATCCTCTTTTGGTCTCAGACTCAGAAATTTACATTCCATATCTGCTTAATAGTCACGAGGAAAGTATTTTTTTAAGAAAATCTCTTTGAACTCCCTCCATTCCATATTTTATACTTCATCATCTTCCTTTGTGTTTTTTATCAATGACCACCATTGATCAGTATCTCCAGTGAGGAGATAAACTTCCATGACATCTTTTTCCATTTCACTACTCCCCAAAGCCTGATATATTTTCTCTAGGGAACTTATCCATTTCTCAGCTACTAATGGATTTTTATTCCCATTGAATGTTTGTGGTTGTTTCGTCATGAAGTGATCTAACATTGATCATCCACGATATGGATCAGGGTGCTCCATATGGGTAAGGTTATTATTCACAACCTGAGTGAGTTGTCCCAGTATGGTGATTAGCTGATTAGCACCAGTTGCATCACCAGCTCCACTGTAATTATCTTGAAAAGGAGGTCAATCCCTACATGGGGTGCGTGCATTTATACAGTTCCAATTCCTTCCACTAGGCGCCATTTCTAAACAATTTAATAAACTAGATTAGTTTATGAATCTAAATACATAATTACAAACATGTAAAACAATTAACATAAATTGATCAGTTTATGGATATAATCCATAATCATAAAAATGTTTTCTTTGGGGAATAATATAATAATAAACCCATCACAATGGTTTGTAATGAAAAAGAGAATTATCCTAAGAATATCCCCCGAGAGTGTCGTAACCAAGAGTGTAGCAAGGCCCGTTGTCATGCACCAGTTCCCATTCGAGTCACGCTCAAAGAAGTGTTTTCGAGTATTACCCCTAGGTACATCTGTGCCATAGCTGCAACTACCTACTTGTATCCAGACAAGGATGTATTTCTCAGAAAACTCACAAAATCTATAAAATACCAAAATTATAGGAAGTTATTCTATACTAATCCACAAAGTCCATCTTAGGTCTATGTGCTCTAATCAGTGTTTATCTAAATCTAGTTTCCAAGGTTTGTTCTAAACTTCCTCTGATACCAAATATAATGCCCCAACCCCAGTTACCTAGAGTAGGTTCATTATTACATAACATTGGCATGATCACAAATGATCAAGTCTCAAAAGACTGATTAGTTTAGTAGCCTTGGAATCAGTAGATACATTCATAATGGTTACATTACATCATAATGTGAAAACTACAACAACATCTTCTCTCCACACTCATATCCCCTTTACTATCCCTGCAGGTGATTAATAAAATACTTCTTCCCATACTGGAAAAAATAAAACATAGAAAGGGGTGACCACAGATTCCAAGTAAGGATAAGAATATAGTGGAAACTTTCATAAATAAGTATAAACATTTAAGGAAATGTATAACTAAAACAAAAACCTTTTAAACTTGAACTTCAGCATAATATGTCAGAAATAAAATGAAATAATTTCATTTACTTATTCACATGGATATTCTACTAGTTGAATAATTACATGCAATATCAATAACCACTTTTATAATGATGGAATTCATAATTCCAGACTGTCATAACCACATAGTCAAGGCCTTGTGCCAAGACTACAAATAATATTTTTTCAAGGCCTTGTGCCAAGAAACTAGTTTGTCTCATGAGACATACCGATGCATCAAGGAGCTATAGCGGTCTCCACCCTTCACTTACTAAGTCCAATGCATTTCTCATATGAATAGGTTTAAACATAACATAAACATTTTATTAAAACTAGCATATGAAATGTCAATACATTCTCCATAAAACATGAATGGTATAAAAATAACATATCCACATTCAAACATATCACAAAACCTTCAATATAATATGGATGTTTTGTATCATAATAAATCAACTTCAAATAACCTTAAAATCCATCAAAAGATGTTGACATAGATGAAATCAAAACTATTTGAGAGAAATATCTTTTTTTTGAAATCATTTAAAAGTCACATAATTTTAAAAGAAAAAAATTACTATCAAAATATTCTTATAAGATTGTAGGGGAAGCTTATATAATTTTATAACGATGAAAAATAGCTGCACCCACCATATATGTTAAAAAAACATTCTTTCCTTAATTCTTTCGAAAAGGTTAAAAATGACCTTGTTTGGAAAATGACAGAAAGATTCATTTATAAACTTCTTATAAAATGTCAAAAAAGGGTGTAAATGACTTTAACCCATATTCTGTAAAGTTCTAAGAATGTTTTGAAACACATTTTTAAGAAACATGGATGTGGATGATAAAGAGGTCCCAATAGATAATTATGTATAAACAACCTTGGATAATGAAGAGATTGTTAAATAAACCCCCAACTTGTACTTTTCATTGGTTTAGGGTAGCTTAACCTCCTATAAAATGGTGAAAAAATTGTTATTAAATTTTTCAAATAATCATATACATTAATATGATATCATATAGGATCTTTTAACATTTATTTGTTAATAATATCTTAGTATAATCATCATTTCGGGTGTTAATAGATTCGTTTTACTTTATAATATTGGTTTTGTGAGCCATATTTGTTATGGATGGGATGTATATTATTCATATATAGAATTATATCATGTATCTATAAATTATTTTTAATCATCAAATGAAATTTTGTCTTGAATGGATACGACGGGGAATGAATCCTATCGCGTTCGTGGAGACGGTAGTCCGTACGTACGTACGAGTGACAATATCATTATTTTTATATTAAAAATATATATATTTGGATGTTATATAATATATACAGAATCATTACCATGTTATATATATTATTTACATAAATTAAACATCATTATCATACCCATCCAAATGTTAATGTTTTGAATAACAGTTACAACATGACGTGGAGACAGTAAGCCGTACGTACGCACGTATGGTGACATGTGATTCAAAGGATTGATAGAATACTGAATATGTTTGTACTATATCTATAATAACTTCATAGTATATATAATATACTGGAGTTATTATATTATAATGGAAATAATTAAGAAAGAAAAAGTTGAAGAAGAAAGGAACTTGAAAGAGGGTGGTGAAAACAGTACCTCTTCTTCGGGTTCATCCTTTTGATTTGATCAAAAGGGATCCTTAGTTTGTCTTTATGATCAAAATAATTCTTCTATTTTGAAGTGAGGGAAGTTGAGAGAATATTTGGGTAGGGGTTGGCCGAGCCAAAATTCTTTGGAAGTGTAAATTAGAAATAAGGGGAGTGCCCTTTTATAAGAGGGGTGAGGGGCACCATTGGAAAAGAAAGAAATATTATTTTATAATAAATTCATATTCAGTTTCTAATGGCTCAAAAGTGTATTATTTAAAGGTTAAGGTGGGGATGGGTAGAAATAATTTCAACCAATATAGTTTAGACACGTTTGGGTCACTATATTAACATTATCTTTTAGTTTTAACTCTTAGTTAATTAGTTTGACATTTACCATGTCTCTTTGTATTTTTATATTATATGGTTAATAAACTTACTATAAAATTCTAATAGACCCCCCAAGTGGTCCATTAATGATGCAACTATCATGATAAAAGTCCTTTTCCCGAAATTTATATTTTTAGGAATAGAATATAAATTAATAATATAATATTTGTTTTAAAAACTCTTTTATGTCAATTTTGACACTATTTGGAAATTAATTATTTGGAAAATCATAAGAGCATGATTACTTCAAACAAATTTAATTAAATCAATCCTAACATGTTATATTAACCTATATAATTAGTTTAATTTATAAAAAGTCTCAATTTTCATTTATTTGTATATTTATAATATTAATTATTTTAATATTTCATTAATTAGGTAATTACTTCATCACCATTGTGTCATAAATAAATTAAATTATTTAATTTATAAAAATTATAAATAAACTAAAAATATATAGGAAATCGTTTTATCTTTCTACTTAATATTTATAATAGAATTTATGTTATGGATAACCCTATATTAAAAATGTTTTAGTTATTTAACATTGATTTTATCTCTTTTAACTCTTCTTTGAATTAAAAAATAATAAATGTCCTAATGTAATCCAAGTGGACCTAAATGATAATATTTTATTCCTATGGTTGTTTTTTGTATATATACACTTTTACAATAGAATTAGGACATGTGTTAGGGAAATATTAATATCATTCTTACCCTTAATTACCCTATTTACTTTTAACCGTGGTAAATAAAAGTAAAACGTTACTATTTACCAAAAATTATTTTTATGTTATTGAACCACCTTTTACTCCATGGTATTAACCGTGTCTCTCAAATTCTAAAAATTCCACTCACAGAATCGGTAAAATTAAGTTTTATGTGAATTTCAAAATTCTTCTAGGACGTGGGTAAAAACGGTGAAAAGTTCAATAAAATTTTTATATATCTAAAATTATTCTAAACTAAATCTAATGAATTACATTAAACATATATAGGTATTATGTATCTATTTTGACCTTAGTTAAAATTAAATAAAATAAAAAATTATTTAAATAAAAAATTCGGTTTTAAACAATAACTTAGTGTTTTTCACTATTCATCAAAAATTGAATGGTTTCAGAAAAATACAAAAAATAACCCTAAGATAATTTTGATATTCTGAATCCAAAAATGAAGTCCATTTTGAGAGATAAAATTTATAAAATTTCAAAAAGTGGGTATTACTATTAATAACGGCTAGTTTTATTGGTTGTGGTGTGTGTTAGAACTTGAAATTGCGTACAACACACGATACTGTATTAATCAAAGAGAAGCGTACCGTGGAAGCTTGGGGAGTTACACATCAGAGTGAGGTGTGGGTTGTCTTTGGTGCCTAGGTTTTTCTCCCTATGATCATTGATTGTACTTGAGATACCTTCTTCGATTGTGGGAGGGGAAATTTTAAGGTCTTCTTCTTCTTCTTCATCCTCTTCAAAAAATTCTTCCTCTTTTTATGGAGATAGGATTCTTGAGATGAAGTCTCCAACATCAGGATAGTAACTGGAACTCTTATTTATGGAAACTGAAATAGATCCCTTTTCCCCAAATAATAGCGGGGAATTCTCCAAAGAGGATTGAATTTCCTTACATTCTTTTAGTGATAGGACATTATCTTTTTTCCTTGAGTAAGGATGGGATTTCTTGGGGTCCTGAGGATAGATTGGGAGTATATCTATTTAGGCTTTCCCTATCCCTATAGGGGCCTGCTCACTTTTCAGTGTCTTTGGATACCATGACCATAACTAAAATCATGAAGATGGCTGATTCTATATCCATGGTTAAACTTATTAAGTCAACCATGTTGATGGATAATACATAGTCTTCCCCAATCTACTTTAAGGGATCAATGAGATCCATTTTCAATCCATTTGGGGTGGCCATCTAATCAACTTTATTATCCGAAGACTACTTCTCTTTTGGTTCCTAGAACCCTACATCAATGTAATGTGACCCACAGGATACGAGTGAGGATTTATCCGCATGAAATGTCACATTTCCCCTTTATCATGATATTTGATGCATTGATGGTATGATGATGGAATCATAGCAAGAGGATGCTGGCAGGGCCTCCCTAATAGGATGTTGAAGGTCGTACATTGCCGCACTACAAAAAACTCAAAATCACACACGACATCACCAAGAAAGTTTTTATGATTGATCTATCCCATTGGCTTATTATATCTTTTATCATATACCAGTATAGTTATGGTGTAAGGTGTTAGACTTTCCTCACCATAGCCCAATCGACGAAGTGTTTTCAGCGGGAGGAGGTTGACACCAGAGATGTTTTCGATGAAAATTATCTGAACATCAATGCCATTTATCTTTCCGGACACATATAATGTTTTAATGTTTCCTTTCATGATAGAGTCTTCATTCGGATCTCTAAAGGAGATGAAAACATGGAATTCTTCAAGATTGGTCTCTATTTTATAGAATTCATCAGCTCCTACTTCAGCCTCCAATTCCTAGGGACGTAGCAAGGCTTTGATGACTGCCTCCATATGGTATGCAGACAAAATCAAGGAATATAAGACCATTTTCTCTTCTTGTACTGAGGTTATCTAATTCGGAATATCATATTTTTTTCTCAAGAGGTCATAACCTACCAGCATGGGTATTCCCTTTCATGGGTGCTTTAGGGGCTTGAGCTTTGGATGTTGATGGTCCGACCTCTGTGACAGGAGATGATGATGTTTCTGTGATTTTTGAGTTTTTTTGAATTGGTATACCTATTATCCATTTAAATTTTGACATCTATTATTCCTCTAATGGATACTCTAATATGATTGGGCTTGGATTTCTTTCAACGGGGGAAGATGAACACTATGCTTCCTATTGTGTCTGCTGGAGTTTTCATTTGTGAGTTTCTGTAGTGTTAATGGTTTGAGATAAGTTGTGGTTAGGAATTTGACTCCTGGTACAGTCATGCCTTCTAGGAAACCCTTGGCATCTCTAGCCTCTTCCTCCAGCTCACCGATTGGACATGTGGAATTTAAGATTGTGGACATAGTCCCTATCATACAAGTGTTCTATTAAGTGAATGGAATCAATGGAGCCGAAGATTAGTTCTTGATCCGATAATGATTCTGTCTGACTAACTTCTTCTAATGGTGTCATTTGGCAGGGCAGTGCCCACCATTCCATTTTGTGGGGTGGTTCTTGTTGTCCCACATCTGATGGAATGATTTCTGCAAGTGTCAAGACTGTATTTGGTTGTTATACTGACTCATCTTCTTGGTCCTGATTTATACCCTTCTGGACCTTAGAGGACTATAGGGTTGAGTTTTATGGCTCTGTTGTATCAGGGGATATTGACATTAAAGTTGGTTGCATAAATTGTTCCTGTATGATTTCATGAGCTCGGTTGACTATTTTCAATGTCATCCCACTATAAAACTTTTTCCCCTTTTTCGGTGACTTTTTTCCATTACCCTTCCCCTCTTGGGTCTAACGTAGAGATATATTCCACATGTACTAGAGGTAGACCCAACATTACTTTTCTGGAATCCACCATCATTTACAAGAGTTCCATGAAGATAAAGCATTAATGGATTACGTGTCCCAGTATCCAGTGATAGGGATAATAATTTGGATAGTCATTGAGACCCACTTAATCAGCTCGATTTGGATCTGGTAGTTGGAGTAGGTTTCAAATCATGGTGGCTAAAAAATAACTATAGACTTGGTCATCTCAGAATGAGTAGGGGTTATATCTTCATTCCTCAAACAGATTTCTTTTAGCACCCCTTCACTCATATTGTTGAGTTGGGGGTGATTTTTTTGTGTCCATGGGGTCCTACATAGTTTGGTGGAAGCCTAGAAACTGGATCTAGTGTTCGGGTTGGGTTAAGCGTGATTGAAGCAGCTTTAACATTCCATATTCTTTTTCATCATGATGATGGGGCCACTTGGAACTTGAGATTGGTTCTCTGCAAGTAGTATTATGTACTTTGTGAAATGGAGGAGAAATCTCGAAAACCACTTTTATACTTCATTGGGATGAGTGGTGTTCGAAATTCATCACAGAGGTTATCGATGCACACAACTAGCATTTCATCCAGGGGGAGCAGTCGGTTCAGGGAGAAAGTCATGCCTTTCCATCTGAAAATGATGTCTAAAACTATTTCATTTTCTCACTGCTTATAGTTCATGATATCACTGACTTAGGGAATGTCGAACTGAACTAGAAGAGAAACTGTCACTGAAGGTCCTCTCATCCTGTGATTGAATTAGCTGGTGAGATGGTATACCAAATGAAGGCTGAACCCCATAGAGTATGAATGAATTACCAACGTTTCACTACTTTATATTGCTCTGGGGTTCCCATCATGGGGTTACAGTAAGAGAGAAAGTGCATTTGATAATATTACAGGTCCCTCAAACCATTGAACACTTGGAATATAGGGTTCTTGATGTATAGAGGTGGTAGAACATTTCTCACCCAATCAGGTTAGGATTTCTTTTTTGGTTGTATCAGAGTGTGTCACCCGTACATGGCATATAGTCGAGTAGTCAATTGCTTGAATGTATCCAATATTCCTTGATGTATATCCTACCGGACATGAGCTTCTAAGGGTGCAGTAGGGGGAAATGCTATACTTACTAATAGTACTGGTATTTGGGAAGGATACAAATCCTAGGGTATCCATTGTGGGTTTTACTGAATGTATTCTGGCTGCTTTCCCAGTGGAGGGAAGTCTTGATGTTTTTTCGGGGCCATATTCAAGTAGGTTTATGGTCTAGGTGCTGGATTGGATGGGAATCTAAGTTTATATTTATTTACTGGGATGAGTGCTTATGGAATGGGAATCTCTTCTGGGAACACATATTGACATTTTGCATGGGGAACCTATCCCGAAAGACATCTCAATAAGCCTATCTTGGGGTTGATATGGATGAGGTATATTATTCCATCCTAATATGTGATGAATACTTCCTTGAGTGTGAGAGAAAATTCTTGGGGGGAGTATGAGGTGGGTCATTGCAAACATAGGATTTATTCCTCTCTATATTGGGGATTCATACGGGAGGTAATGACAGATTAACATAGGGGGCTCCCAAATTGAGGATAACTATCTGTTTCCAGGATTGCACACCACCAGGCTTAGTGTGGGATGCCTCTAAGAGGGAACCATCTTTTCTTGTGTCCTCTCCATCTATATCATTTTTTGTTTGTTTAGTGGGACTGATTCTTACCATTTCACTGATACATACCGCATTAGGGGTGGCGTACCCATTTTCGAACGGTTGGAATGCTTTTTTCATCCTTTTTTGAACATTCTCCTTCCATTTTATGTTATCCTTCAAATTTATCAGCAAAGATCCACCTAGAGGGAGCCCTGAACTGACCTCATGATATGACATCATCTCAGAGGGTATTAATCATGAGATAGGGTGGAGAAGGTGACCACTCTGCTCATTTGTTTCCCAGAAGGTAGAATAAAAACATCTGATGTGTGGGAATTTGAGGTAAAAATGACCACATCTCTGTGGGTTGGGATTCTCCCATTCTCTCATTGATTCACTATTCCATGGGTTTGTTGGTCTTACAAGGGAATTTAGAGTTAATAATTCCCACATCCCTGTGTGATGGGGTTGTTCCCGTATTGTGGCAGTAGATTCTGATACTACCACCTTTTTGATTTCATGCACTTCTGTGCGGGTGTATGCTGAGAATTGTGCTAGATTTGAACATGATTAATTTTATTTTGAAGAAATGAGAACTACTTGCTGGTTCTCCTCCCTAAGGCGGTAAGCCTGTTTGATGTTCTCAGTTTCCTAGCTCAAGAGATTCTCGATGGATTTTTCTCATCGGGACTTATGATTTTGAGAATTACTCAAGTCCGGTTATTGTTGAGAGTTCTACCTTTCCTAGGAATGGATTTCATTTGATTGCTTCATCTGGGTAATGACATTGAATTATGTCATTTTCAATAAGGTCTGCTAAGCGGGACATGGGGTGAAATATAAAGCTCCATGTTCTCTCCATCCTCGAATATGAACTCCAAGAGAGGTGTTTCCAATGAGGCAATGAAAATTTTGCAGTGTGTGGAGGCAAGCCAGTTCAAGGTTTTTATTTTTCCTTTCTTATTGTGTCCATCATGTAGACGGGAGGGAATTTAGGTCGATTAGATGGAGAATCTCTCCAAATATATTGTCAATGTCTACATACACTTCACAGGGATAGAACTTTTCTTTTAGCTAGCGAATTGTAACCCAGACATTATGGAGAATGTTATACATAAATTTCATAGAGAACTCCCTTGGTATGTCAAATTAAGAAGTGGCCATGGCCCAATACATCAATGATATATTATCCTTATTTAGTTTTATTCTCACGAGAAACATACCTTGTTTCTGTTCTTATGGGGACTCCACTATTGGATATTCCCAACTTGAATACTTCTTAATAATTTTGTTGCAACCAGTCGGGCTGGTAGGAGCCTCCTTGATATGTGAGTGGCACAGGGGTGGCTCAGACAATGAGCGTGGCCCTGTACCGCCCTCTGGTTGAGAAAGGATATCACTCATAATAGACATAACATTTTACATATATGAATCTATATTTTTGAGTGCCTCATAATAGGATGTATTTCTCACATTTTTACTAGAAAGTAGAGAGAATCCTTTCCAGTGTTAATTTTTATTTAGGGGAGGACCTTAACAATCAGTGCTTCAATGGCGAGGTCTACCATTGTAGATTAATTACCAACCGTGGGGAATGTACCTATGGCGTATACCCTAGGGAGGAGCTTTTGGGTGGTCTATAGTTAGGGGAGGACCATATGGATTCTTGATTTCCTTGAGAGGAAGGCCTTCTCGATGAATTCTATGATATTGAGGATAGATATAATAACTTCATATCTTGATGTAGGGAGAATTTATATAGAGTACATCCAGGGGAGGGCCTTCAAGAGGTACTATAATGAGGTGAGGACCTTTTAGTTGCTTGATGAAGATTTGGGGAGGGACTTCACAACAACATACATTGCAGGGAGGGCCTTCACAGTGGCTATAAATATAGTAAGGACTATATTTATGACTTGGCGTTCAACTATAAGGGGAAGCACATCTACAACGTATACCATGGGGAGGACCATAAGGGAAAATGATAGCATGTGGAGGAACTTCTTTCTACTTGATCTTTTATTAAATGGGAGGGCTACCCTAATATGCATAAGAAGATAGGCTATTATGATTTATCATTCTTGGCCCAAGGAGTCAGCCCCCATGGGTGCTCTGGGGAGGACCTTCAGAGTTTATGGTAGCAACATTTTAGGGAGGGACTTCTCAACTAAAACTACCACATCCATAATTTGGTAATGTATTAATAGGGTCTTGATCCATTATTAATATATGCTCGATGGCGTTAATAACTCTTGCTTCCAGTAGAGTGGGATCATGTATGTGCTATTTATTTTTCAATTGCCTTTGGAAGATTTCATTTTTGGAACTCTTATTGGTTACCGAGGCCGTATTCTGTTGGAAATGAAATTGATATACACATCCCTATTTTGTTTTTTCCCATGATAGTGTTCGGATATACTGATATACATCTTGTGTTTTGGTAGGGATATATACCTACCCCGAGTAGTCACCATGTTAGACTGATGTCACCCAGTTGAAACGAGTGTTTTTTCTTGATCCAGTTGTCCGTGTATCATGGGATATTACAATCTAACCTCTTGTACTGGTGAAGGTAAGCATAACTACTATGCAGAGACTAACCCATTTTGTGAGAAAGTCATTCCATTTGAGTAAACCAGGATATGGACTTGGTTCCTCACCTTTACCACCGATGAAATGATATATTGGCATGTTTGAAAGATATGGTCTGGAATTGACCTTTGATATTACACCATTTCCAGGATGTTTTTAGATACATATTTTTTTGGAACAAGTATGAAGGACCATTCTGATGTTGTAGTAGGAGTTTGTTCCTGCTCTGGTCCTCCATATGTTGCTAATAGATACTGGAAATACTCAGGTGTCGAGATAGAGGAACGAGTCCACCACCAGTTTTCTTTTCCATTTGCCACCTTATTTTACTGGTGGAATTCATATTCATGAGTGGGAATTTTTATTTGTTCACTTACTGATGTATTTTCCTCATGAGAATTCTACACATTCATAGGAATTTGAATCTGCACACATCTGCTTCCTCCCTATTTGGATTGTGGCTTTGATATGCATAAGAAGGTACTTATTTCTACCTATAGATGGTTTCCATCCCATTTGGATGATGGGATTCTTATACCTCGGTAGATACAACAAATCTTCATGTAATTTTCTACTATGTCTGCATGGTGGGATCAACGAGCACCGATAGGAATGTACACGTGCTCGTATTATGCCACCCTATTTCTGTGGTTGGATTGAGTGGATGGGGAAAAGTTTTATGCCTTCCCATTGAATACTGTCACATTTATATGACATAGTTCCTCATTATTAATCAGGGAGATAGCCAGTTCCTAATTGTATGTTTTCTACCCTCAGTGGGTGGCCTGAGGAGCATGTGTCCTTTAGACTTTAGATGATTCCCTTAGTATAAGATCCCCTTAAGATCAAGGATATTTGGCCACCCGGTGGTGACAGTGAAACTCTCTAGAAGGGGCCTGTAAGTTGGACCCTTGTGCGGCAGAGATTATGTCATTGGCATCAACATCATCTTCCCACCTGAGATAAGGCTGGTACTTGTTGTCACGTTCCAAAGATAGGCTCCCAAAATGGTTTGAGATAACCACCCGGGCCGCATGGGTTGGGGTGCCGGGCGCAGATGAGGAGATAACTGGTGATATTTTGCAGACATGAGGGATTTTCTTGAAGCCTCTACTATGGAGAGAGTTTTATTTCAGTGGTACTCTTTAATCAGTGTCTTGGATACCCAACTTTGAAGGCGCTGGGTTGGCGTGAGGGTCCTACTCTCCATCAGGGCCTCGTCCACCTACAAGATCACTGAGTCATGTGTCTACATTGGCTATCAGGAAGTCATTTGGATCGAAGGTATCTCTGCAAGAACCAAAAATATATATATTACATATAATTACAACAAAACCTCATAAAGTAGAATCTCTTGAACATATGCATATTTGAAAATTCAACTTTGTTTTGTGAGGTGAATGGACATGAGTGGGGTAGAAACGCCACCATGTTTGAGGATTCACATTGGGTTCACTATTTGTTTTCTCTTTGAGATAGAACATTTACTTATTTGGGGAAAATTCACAAAAATGGTTTGATAGGTGAAGAGAATTCATTCGTTATTATAGAGTCTTTCACAAATCCATATTTTTTTTTGATCCAATACACATTTATTTCCTTTAGGGGGGGGTTTGATCGACCCCATGGAGACTGGTTAGTTTATCCATTTCGCATTATGAATGAGGTACCACCATAAAATGGTCCTAATGGGTGATTTCATGGGGTTAAGTATTTGTGAAATCGGTCCTCCTATGATATGAATTCCTCAGATAGTCTCCAACAGGTTTATTCGTAGAGCTAGAAACACCAAACAAACCTAGTATCCATGATTCATGGACATTCCTTCAATGGTAGGCACTGGTTGTATGATTCTTTGTCCAACCACACATAAGGATTCCATTTGTTAAGAGGATTTGAGGTTGAGCTCATCACAACCTTTTGGAGGGAATTATTTCCTGTTCCATGACTCCCATATAGATTTATGTCATGTTTATATGTTTTTGAATCCTTGGTTCATTCCTAAATATTGTATCCATGAGGTATTCTTGGTTTGTTGGAACATCATGGATATACATGAATTTGATGCGACATAGGCAATGATGACTTCAACCATGCAATAAGGCACTCTAGAGTTTATCGTCATCCATGAGGGACTGAAGGTGGTTTGATATTGGGATCGGGCCCATAAAATGGGCTTCCTATGTATCCTCTAGAGGGGAATGAGAGCCCACGTAGTTAGGTCAGCTTGGGTCATACATATTTAATCTTCCCATTTGAGGAGAACATGATTAGGTGAACCCTTTCAGAGTGGCACCCCTTTTGAGATCGGGCCATCAAGCAGACATCCTACGTATCTTGGATTGAACGTCAATCAGTGTTTTCATAGTTTATGATGGGTTGGGTCTTACGCATGGAAGCTTACCATTTTAGGAGAACATGATTAGGTGTGGCCTCTTAGAGGGGCACCACTTTTGTGCTTGGGCCTTTTTGTAGGATTCCTACATATCCTTGTTTGAATAGTAAATAGAGTTATCGTAGTTCAGTATGGGTTGGGTATTATGCATAGAAGCTTCCCATTTGAGGAGAACATGATTGGGTGATCCCTTTTAGAAGGGCACCCCTTTTGAGATTGGCCCATCAAGAAGGAATCCTACATATCCTCGTTTCTACAATAATTATAGTTCTTGTAGTTCAGGATAGGTTGTGGCTTACACATGGAAGCTCCCCATTTGAGGAGAATATGATTGGGTGAGCCCTTTCGGAAGGGAACCCATTTTGAGCTCAGCCATTCAAGCAGACATCCTATATATCCTAGCTTAAATAGGAATCAAAGTTATCATATACCAAGATGGTTTGACTGTGTGTATTTTGTAATAATCACATGTATCTAAGCCCACATGAGTGATACTTGGTGTGAGAAAAAAGAGGATGTGAGAGATTCAATAAATCACACACCTTCTCTCCTGCTAATGCGAGTGGTCGAGACTATAGTGGAAGCCACTGAGGTGACGGTGGGAGAGGTTGTGGAGCAATGAAGCTTTCAATATTGGATGACATTAGTGGTCATGTAGATCAGATCCAAGAAGGGTAGGGACTTACTTCTGTGGGAGTGACCCAGAATGCACTCTAAGAAAGGGGAGGAATGTCGCCTCTTGTGAAACAGAGAAGTGAACATGATTCCTTTGACTAATCACTATTTAAATTTTTAATGGAAAAGAATGTGATCACCCTTAATCCCTATAATGGGGAGGTTCATGTTAGTGTACTAAGGCTAGACTCAAGGTTTCCATGGGAATGTATACTTACAGACATCTCAAGAGTCTGAACCATTGTATAGAGATCCTTTATGACTCCTCTTATAATGGGTAGGTAGACTCAAAGGGGAGTGTTGATGTGCTCGATGATGTGATCATATGGGTTTAGTGGATTTGGAGGAGGCTTTCGCCTGATTCAGGGGGATTGGTTTGTGAAGTAGCTATGGAGGACTAGATGGTAAAGATGGGGTGAGATTTGAGTTGGAGGGAAGGACACCCATAGATTCCCCATTATGCGTATTTTTTGCTAATGATGGATGAGGGAAGCTCCAAATATTGTAGTGGTATGTAGGTAGAGGGTTAGTCTGTGTACCAAAGTAATATGTGGGCTTGGTAATGGACCACCGCATACTAAAGTGGTATGCAGTCCTGGATGCTGTCTTCCATGTCACTTCAGGTTCCATCTGTGTACAGATGTAGTACACGTCGTGAGTTTCAATCTGCATAATGATGCACTATGTAGAGCGCCATATTGAAGGAGGGTCCTAGAACCTATGTTTCACGGGGAGTTCATCCACAAGGAATTTATGGTTCGTGATGACACTAATTAGGTTATTGGTTTACCCATTATTATTTTTTTTATAGGTTGGGGATGGTTTTAAAAGTGGAAATGTGGTTCGTGGTTTGAAATTTGTCGATGATTCGAAACTGAAGCCAGAATCCTCTTCAAATTATTTCATCCACTCTCTACAGTCTCCTATGTAATTTCTTCATCTTTCCTCTTCTCAATTCCTTCTGTGCTCCTTTTATAGAGCACTTGGGAAAATCCTATCTATGGGAAATCAGCACCATTTGCAGAAACACATGAAGACATATCTCAACCCACAGAAGGCTCGGTAAACTGAGGTTTGTGGAGGCCATGGTCTGTGTTAACTTATTCGCTGGACCCTACCAACTTGCTTCGTCCTCAAACTACTGAGTCCATGATATGGTATGTGGATGGCCATTGTTCGATTAATTATACTAAAAATAGGGTTCATGACTTCCTATGTTTGTGGGCCCACACTTTAGGGTCGAGCACCTCATGGGTCCTTCCACGCACTAGTGGTTCGTAGTTTATGTGTTCCACAAATCCTTCCTAGTGATGGTATGTGGGTCACTTAAAACCTTAAAAAAATTGATTTCTTCACATTTCTTCCCACGTTTTAAATTCAATTTTCTTCTTTTTGCCTTTTCGAGCCTATGGGAATGATTTCTTCATTATATAATGTTCTTATGGGAGTATTTATATCTATTTGAAATGTTTTTAGGACCCTACATCTGGTGATCTAAAATATATGATCATTGTTAGGATTATCATGTTCAATTGAGTATAGTGTGCATGAAAACTTGACAAATGCATAGTCTGAACAATAATGGAATGTTTTACTATGAAATTCTAATAGTGTTTGTATCATGGTTCATAACATTTCTTTGGATGAATCAAACATTGGACGGGCTACCATAAGACAATTGAGGAATCATATGAATAAATTATCATAGATTATTATGTATGGATTGGGTAAGTGTTGAATTTATTTCTAGATAATGGTTATGATCATTGGAATATTTTTTGGTAGTTTAGTCTATGTATGATTAAAGAGGATTTTATAGTTTCATTGGGCACTGTGAAATGACATTGGGTTGTTTGAATAGAAATCATGACCAATGTTAGCCAGGTTGTTCATTTTTTTCCATAATCAATCCTTAGGAATGATAATTTTTAAGGTGGGGAGGATATAAGATCCCATGTGGTTATATGTTGGTAATTTCTTATGTATTTTGAATTTTCAATTAATAGACATGTCAAATCATGATAATTGATTTGGAATTGGAATTAAAAGGGTTCAATTACAATAAATAGTGTTTTTCAATATCATTGTTGGCTCATAAGGTATTTTTGAGGATTCAGGAATGTCCCAAGGGTTCTGGGTTGAAAACAATGGGTTTGGATAGTACAAAAAATAGTTCATGGTACGACAACAATTATTGATAACTATGTGGCCTAACCGTGTGAGATATTTTTTCATAGATAACAATTTAATGAACTACGTGGTAGCCCATGGGATAAATTTCATCATGTATATAATTTATTGTGTACATGTGGCATGGTTGGTGCACAATATGTTAATCCATTCTCTACAACCCTATAAGGAGGAGGGGCAATGATAGTTCCAACTGCATGGTTGGTTCACATTTTAGAAAACCATACAGAGAAACCACGAGACCCATTAAAAGGTTAAAATTTCCCATTATCTCCTAAAATACATAATGTTATCCCCCTATTTCCTTTTATATTTTCTCCTATGTATCCCAGGCAGATCATTCTTCTATTACCTATCTTAAAGCCCCATCAATAGGGGGTTGTTAGTTATCCTTTCAATGCATTTTAAGGTATGATTTCTCCCCCTTTATGATTCCTATATATCTTCCTCTTTTCATTATTTATTATTGGTGTAACCAAACAGGGTTATAAATCATAAATCCACTGAACCATGGTGTAATCAAATATTTATGATACGTATTTTGTTCTTCTTAGGATGATGATGAAGTGAGAGGCATTTTTCACTTCACTATGTGTCCTTCCATTTATCTATATATAACTATGGTGTATTTATAATTCTCTCAATAATAAATTAAATTATTTTAATAAGTCTTCTAATTAAATTATTTAGGGAATTACTTTTTATTAGAGTCAAGGTTATTTGATAGAACATATGAATCATGTTTCTCAAATTATCATTAAATGATAAGAAATTAATGATTTATCAAATAGTATTCCTTTTATTATTTTGAATTAAAAATATTTTTATAATGTTTTAATTGATATTTTTGGAATATAAATTAGATTTATATTATTATATAATATATTGGAAGCTAAAACATCATGTCTCAGACATCATCAAGCTTGGATGGAGCTGCTGAGAGTTGTTTTTAAAAGGAAATATTCCTAAAGGGTGGTAGTATGTAATACCTTCCCTTTTAGTATTTATTAATGTTTATGGTATTATATTTATGAAGTAACTATAAAAAAAGGATAACTAATCCTATTAAATTGATTGAATAAATTTTTAAAGAATTAATTCAATAATTATGGAGGTTGAAAACAAATGGTCAGTAATTAATCCACTAAGCTAGACCCATTATTTAGCCCGTAGTGGCTGAGAAATATGCCTTGAGATATCACGTAGCCTCTATAACTCTAAAGGGTGATACATTTGTTGGTATGTAATTCAAAAAAATTTATAGTCCTAGGTGGATGATCATTAGGAAAAACAAGAACTATATTGGGTGTGTATAAGGTACAAGATAGACTATGGTACTGACTTACAGAATCCCTAGATTAATAGATCTTATGATCATATCATTTGGATTCCGAGTAGTATGAATCTTCATTTTATTGATAAAGTTTACCCTTGTGGTTACCCTTATGTGATGCACTATATTTTAGGGTTTCCAAGCCGTACGTCTAGGGATCTGACTCAAATACATTTTATTTGATTGATATATTTTTTGGATTCCTAGATATAGTTCCTAATATACAACTATTGAGCCAATGGAAATGATATAATAGGAATTACGAATGGTAATTTTGGGTATCTAGATTCTGAGCCTTACTTTATTGATGTGTTGGAAATCACACTATACTTCAATGATTTTAGATATACTTAGAGAGAATTTAACACTCTTCCAGCGACGCATAACATAATAATTACGGCGAAATAGATGCAAACATTCTGCAATCATTATATTTTTAGGTAGCAGTATGATGATATATTTACTGAATGGATATGAAGTATGTACATGGATCATCTAATATTTCCCTAAGGATTTCCTAAATGTCATCCTTTAATTTGTTATACTAGTCACACTTTCATGACTACCTACTAACTGAGGCATAGCTATCAGACATCAGACTAGATATGAATGTATTGAGTGGTCTCGAATATAGCTACATGATAATTTAAATAATGCTTATATACTCAATAGATTCATTCATTTTTGTGATTGTAGTTGAGTACAACTGAACATAGGATTAAGAAATTCATCCACCTATGGCGATATGGCTGGTCAGTGAAATTTATGGAAATTTAAATAATTTGGTATATTTTCTTAGGATTATAGACGCATGGATCGAATTAATTGTACACTTCTTGATATTCATGGAATTAATCTCAAAGAATTAGACATTGGATTTGAGGCTGACCAATATAATGGACTGAAGGATCGTTTGTGGCATGATTGACGTTACTTGAATCTGTACACACATAAACATATATATAGGTATGAATATACTTTTTTATGGAAATATATTTATACCCACATAAATTTATATACATAAAGACACCTTATAACAATATTTTTGACATCTAGTTTAAGAGGTTTCCATAATCATTCCTTGAATTAATTTTTTCTTTTAGATTATTTCCTATTGTTATTATAATTAGTTTTATTATAATTTTCCTATTGATAGTTAATATTTATATACATTTCATATTTCTCTCTATGAATGGGAATGTGTTGGTGCTCCCCTATTATGTTTTTGACTCACTATGCTCGGCACACCAATGCACTTTGTTATCTGAGTAGACATTTACTTAGTTTCTACCACCAGATGGGATGAGGCCCTAGACAGAACGAGTTGGATATCCCAGTTATTTAAGTAGACATTGGGTATGTGGTTTGGCTTGATGTATATGGATAATTCTTGTACATATGTTTATATTTTCTATATTTATTCTTTTATATTAAATTTGACCAATGGGTGATCATGTATATATGTATGACAATGTCATTTGTGCTTCTACTTCAATTTTTTATCATTATTACATGATCCTATTAATGTTTTTTTTATATTTTATGCATTCTGATTAACGATATTATGGATGAAATTTTTTCACTTCCAAAATTTTTGTACACTAATATCATTGAATAGTTTCCCCACTATCATAGTTTAGAACCTCAATATTAGTCAGAAACCTCTGGAAAATGTGGTGGCATGATTGATACCTTATTGTTAATCTATATAGGGTAAAAGATTAATGGAATCCTAGTCGGGATGCCAATATAGAAATCATATGTTCAACATTTTCCTATAGAAGTAACATATTATTCTAATATAAAGAAATCAATAATTTCTTTCTAATTAAATATTTTAATAGTTATTATGTTTTATATGCTTTGTAAGAAAAATTACACAAATTTTTTATAATAAAACTATTTTTATCATTAAATTCATTTAAACTGATAAATTAATACAAAATAAATTTTATTCTTAAAATCAATTTTTTTTCAAAATAAAAATATATAAATTATGTAATTTTTTTCAAAATTATCTTTTATCATTTTTATAAGTTAAATCTCATAATAGTTGTTATATATTTTTAATCATCAGAATCAAATTAATTAATTTTTTTAATATCTTTTGGTTCATAAATATTAATTTTCTACATGAAAATATAAATTATTCGAGAAAATAGGCTCTTTTTCAAAAGAATGATACTTTATTAAATATTTACCACTTCTTATAATAAAATAAATATAAATTAGTCAATAAAAATATATGATGATGAATAATATATAAAATTAAGTAACTATCATTTAAATTATCATTTTTAAATAAGATTAATAGTACTAATTGATTAACACCAAATTTTTCTACAATAATAGTTTTTTAAAAAAATTAAATGTTATGATTTAAAATTAATATTATTCTATATCTAATATTAATTATATTAAATAGAGATAATATAATTCCTTGGCCTTAAACATTACTTAATATTTCTATAAGCCAAGAATTTGACTATATTTTACATTGAGTATCTTGTAAGGGGTATAACATTAGAGAATTATGCCATAACTATTATAGAACAACTCCAATTTAACAAAGTAGACACATCTAATCACTATTCATTTTTCAAAAAATAAAACTATTTAAAATAATACATGATTTCTTTTATTCATAAAAATCTTTTTGACTTATTTCTTTCTCTTATCCATCCTAATGCCCTGTGAAAAACATCTAAAAAACATGGGATTAGCATTAAACTATTAGTGAGGGATACATAGTGAATGAAAAATATTAGTCTTGCTAAAAAATATAAACAATTAGTACTTTATTATAAAGTAATACTTTTCGCCTTTAAGAAGTAGTAAATATACTTCATTGAATATAAGATCATTTCATATCTTTTTTGTAACCAAAAGATTACCATAATGTTTATATAAAGCACATATAACATATTAAGGTAACATGGGACATAATCATACATGAATGTAATAACCATATGGTTGAATTCCACACATATCATAAAATGGAATATTCATACGACTAATTTCTAAACCCAATTCATTGGAGGTTATAACATAACCACCTATCATTAGTTTATCACAGAACCACCCATCTTTGGGTTATCCCATTACCACCCATATTTGGATATTCATGTAACAATCCATAAAATGTCCAAGTACCATAATATAAAAATATTTCAATTATAAACATTTCAGTCATAAAATTTGATTTGAAATCCCAATAAATAAATTCACGATATTGAAATATACAATCCATTTCCAAAACCATTTAAAACATTTAATAAAGAGACATTTGAATCAAAGTGTCCCATACCAATTTTAACTTTTTGAATGGAATTAATATTCATAAAAAAATATTTCCATATAAATAAATTCATAAAAAATATTTTGAAAACATGGACCTGAAATAACAGGTTTTAGAATAATAATCCATTAAAACATAAAAAATGATGTCTTGGCTAAAGAGTCACATGTCACTTGAGAAATAATTGAATAAAATTGATAAAGAAATACAATTAATAAAAAAAATTAACTATTATGATATTATAAACATTCATGATATAATGTGTCAAAAGTGTCGTATATACCCCATAACGTTCACTAAAGGTGCATAATATCAAGGTATTCCTCGATATAAGGAGATTGAGACGAAATCCATTACATAGATTATATCATTATTTTAAGGATAAATCAGTGAAATAAAAATTTGTGAAAAATATAAAAACTCCCACTATAAGTGGATATTTATTGTAAAATAATTAGAGTTCATTCAGACATATTCTGGTAAAAACAAAATCAATTACACAGATATTTACCTTAATGAATGAAAATTGAGTTAATATTTCCCTTACCGTGAGTTCGACTCATCTCGTACCTTCTTTATTTTCATGAATAATAAAATTAAGTTAATTTATACTTTATTTATAATATTTAAAAGTATATTATTCCATTTATATCACTTATTACCATTTTATATAAATTACAAAATTATGTAAGTTCATAACGGGCGTTTTGTCGATATTTTGTACTTGAGTCAAAAATGAAATTGTTTTGATATAAATTGTTCACATGGTAAAAATTAAATCAAATATAGAATATTATTAATTATTTAAATATAATATATATTAAGTATATATTTATTTAGAATATTACATAATATTTTGATATAAGAAATGAAATGCACCATTCATGGAGACGGTAGGTCGTACGTACACATGAATGCTACTTGCAGTTCTATTTCATATTAAAATAATAATAATTAAATGATATAAATTTATATTATAGTACCATTATTATATAATTGTCATATATATCTCATAGGTTTAATGAAACCATCCTTTATATGGTCCATGTATAGTGTAAATGAGTCATATTGCTTTGAGGGGGTGATAGTCCACACGTCCTCAAATAAAATTTTTCTATTTACAAAACTTGGAAAGAATAAAGGTGTGTTATATATAAAAATTAAATAAAAATAAATCCAATATAATTATAATATATATTATATATAAAAATATTTTCCACTACAATGACCACCATGAGAGGTGGTAGGTGAAAATTGAACAATCATCGTTTCATGAGGCAGTAGTTCACTATAGACAAAAATAGTATGCTCATTACTAATTAAATGGTGGTGTTTATATCGGTAGATCAAAACAATAACATTAAAAATACTATTATATTGAGGATAAAAGTGTTTTTATTTAATCATATAATAATACGATTATAGGGATTGGAGAATAGAAATGAAACTAAAAAAAGGTCACGACCCGTCCCCCGGGGCCCGTATCGTGACTACCTCAAACCCACCTTCCATAGGTTAAGGGCTGGCGACTAGCACCAAAGGCGTAAATCCCTAAACTGGGAAGGCATTTCTTTTATAACTATAAAAAAACAAATTTGAGTACACAATTGGAAGCAAAACACTAAGCAAAACCTTATACAAAAGAAGTGATGGAAATTAAAAGGGGCGGGAAATACAAGCCCAACAGGAAAGTACAAGTACAACTGAAAGCAAGTACAACTGAAGAAAAGTAAAGCAGATACTAGGTTATCTTCTGGGGTTCCTAACTGAAGGGTAGGTATGAATGTTCTGCTCAACACTTTCATCTTTCCATCTCCTCCATGTATCGTCACGCTGTGTAGTCCACCTCCGAGTACCGTCCAGTCCTGATACTCTCTGTGTCAGTCAACGTTTTTTGTCTTCTGAAACCAACACAACGAGGTGTTGTAATAGCCCATGCGGGGGTGAGTATATCGATACTCAGTAGGGACCTCGAGACACTCAAGGTCTCATAAAATCCAACAAGGATAAACCACAAAGTAAGAAATCAACAGATAACCATTACTTATGTATATGCCCATACATATAATTAAGTTTTCTAGTAACCCATCACAATCATGAGGAAGACACAAAAGTCATTGACTCAGCTCAACCGAGATTTTATTCTAGGGGTATTATTAATCCGAACCCTCGGATGCTGGAGAACACCTTCTCTATCGAGTACAGTGGGCTTACCACGTCACATAGAGGCGCTTCCCACTAACTTGGACTGCTGAGGTACTCTTCCTGTCGAGTACTGTGGATCTCCTCCGCTCACATAGAGGTGCTCCCCACAGTGGGTCTGTTGCACTCACATAAGGGCGCTCCCCACCATGGGTCTATCGTACTCACATAGAGGCGCTCCCCACTGGGCTAGTCGAATCACTCCGAGTCGAATCGGTTAGTAGTCATCAAGTCTTATCCAGCTACTGGTTTCCCACAAAAATTCACGCTCGTCTATTGAAGATCTACTCCACATGCTACTGGTCGATACTCCAACTGTCACGAAGTCCCTCGTAAAAGTATCTCTAAGGTCCTCCACATCGTAGAGGTCTCAACGCAATTGACGGCACGTCAATCGGACGCCCGGTCTGTGAGTTATTAGCCTTTTAGTCCCAGGGGCCTTGTTGGATTCGTGTACGATCCAACCTGGCTGTATATCAACTATACCCCAAACTCCAGTGGGGTCTTCTCAAAGGGACAAATTCGCTCCATGAAAGCCAACGCCGCTGATGGTTCATCAAACAGAGGTCTGGTGCAAAAAATATTACCCAAGAAGGTAATGGGTCAGTAATGGGCCCAGGTCCAGTCCTATATAGTCGGACCGACTCAGCCCAACCCAGTCTAGGCCAACCTGGTCTGGGTCGACCCGGTCAGACTCACTGGGTCTGACCCGGCCCATTGGGCGGGTCAGCCCGCTGAGTTTTTGACTCTGTCCGCTGGGCCGGGCCCAGCGGACTACGAGGGCGGTTCAGCCCGGAGGTCGCCACGTAGGTGACTCAGACAAAAGGCCGAGGTCAGTTCGGCCAGCACCGCGAGGGGCGCATCTTGTGTGACTCAGCTCGGGAGGTCGGGCCCGTCAGAAGACCAGCAGGTAGGACGTGCGGAGCACATACTGGCCACGAGTGCACCAGGTAGGGCGCAGTAGAGGCTAGGTAGGCCGTGGGTGTGTCGGCCGTGGTGGTGTCGGGCATGCCACGTCAGGGGCCGGGTAGGCGGCGGGGGTGCCGACAGGGCGCCAGGTAGGGTGTGGGGGCACTGGGCAGGCCGCGACAATCGTCGTGGGGGCGTTGGGCAGGCCATGACAAGGGCTGGGAAGGCTACGGGGGTGCTGGAAGGGCGCTGTGCTGGGAACAGGGGTGCTGTGCAGGGTGAGGCAGTACGTCGGAGGGCCGCGGGTAGGTGGGCCTCGTACTAGACAGGGCGCCAGGGGGCTTCGGGCAGGCATGCCGCACGCCGGGCAGGGCGTCGGGAGGCTGCGGGTCGACGGGCCAGGCGCTGCTTGGGCTGGCGGTGGTCGGCCAAAATCTTCAGTGCGTCGTGGGGGCGGCACGATTCGTGGAGGTCATAGGTAGAGCGGCCTTCATCGTTGCCGCCTTTGTCGTCGTTCCCTCATCACCATGTCGTAGAACGCCACAAGAGAGAAAAATCAACAGAGGATGTCATGCCATGTTTTGATGGACTGCATCCTCTGCGTTTAAAGTGATAACAATTGGTTCATCAAAAATATGAATGATTAATGACAATTATATACAACCATGCAACAATTTCTTTTCAAACAATGACGAGAAATGAAAATGAATAACGCACAATATAAACCCCTACCTTTGATTATTCAATCGACGTTTGTCGTTCTTTGACGGTGTTGTGGAAAAAAGACAATGAAGTTCTTTTTTCTCCGCGTTCGTCACGCACTCCAAACCCTGAGCTGCTTCGCCTTTGGAAGACACTCCACATCAATAAGATCTGAGGGAGGAAGTCGAAGAAGGTTGTTGGTGTTCTTCATTCTCTGTTGGAAGAAGAGGTTCCTCGTTATTCGTTGGGAGCTTTTCTCCCTAGCTCTCCTCTTCCTCCGTTCCGTCAAAATGAATCATGCCAACAAAAAAATAGAATGGTTATCTATTATTCTATTGGCATAGAATTCAAAAAGGGAGAATAAATGAAGTGGATCCACTTAATTAATGCATGAGAGTTTTCATGGATTAATTAGGGGTAGTCAAGGGGGTTTCTACCCACTTAATTGGGGATTTGAGGAATCAAGAGGCTCTCACTCATTAATTAGGGTGAGTTGAGAGGTTTTATCCTCCTCCATCAATAGGGGTCGGGTGGTCCCCACCACTATTATTTAAAAGAGAGGTTATGCAGTCTCAGGTGGTCCCCACGTTGCAAGCTCTCACGAGAGATTATGTTCGGTTGGGTCTCACCAACATAACCTCTCATTGAAGGTTAGGGTGTGGCGGTCCCACCCACAACTCCCAAGTGGAGGTTTTAACCAACAACCACTCGCATGACATCTTAAAATAAAATGAATTGTTGTATAGTTTTTTTTATAAAAAGCCAAAAACTAACATTTATTATTGACCATCTGCCATCGAGGTGAAAGCCTTCTTAAGCGAATACCAGCACTGTGAGTTCAATGGTGCCCTCTAATTTCAATTCCGATCAGCGGTTCAAAAGTTATAAAATCCTTCTCATACGTTTACTAAACATACCCAAACAAAACTTCAGAAATTGATTCTGGGCTAACCAGGCCTCTGAATCAAGCACCATAAATTTTTGCGGAATCGTAAAAATCTCATGTATTTAAGAAAAAAAATTTCATGGAATTTTTAGGTCTTTACATTCTCCCCACCTCATAGCTATATGTCCCCGTAAGCTATAACTAGAACCATGGGAACAAATGGGGGTAAGGAGCACGCATCTGAGGCTCTTGCTCCCATGTTCTCTCCTGGAGGTTCCCGTGCTGCCAGTGTATTCCCACCAAAGGTATCGACCATCCATGTAGGTCCTGCTCCTATCAATCCTCAATCTCCACTGGAACCTCCGTAACAGTCACCCCGTCGTCGACGTCCAGCTCTCCATGGTCGATGATGTGGGAAGGGTTGTGCACATATCCCCTCAACTGAGATACATGGAAGACGTTGTGAACTCTATGCAACTGAGGTAGAAGAGCTAAGTGGTAATCCACCTCACCTACTTTGCGGAGGACCTAGAAAGGTCCAATGAATCTCGTAGATAACTTGCCGCCTCGGCCAAATCTCCGTAGACCTCGTTGAGGTGAGACCTGGAGAAAGGCATGGTTTCCATCCTCGAACTCCAGAGGTCTCCGTCTCCTGTCAGCATACGACTTCCTTCTACTCTGTACAATCTTCATCCACTCCTGAATGATCTGCACCTTCTCCATAGTTGCTCATACCATCTCTGGTCCCACTAGTGCTGACTCCCTAGGGTCAGTCAAGCACAAGGGTCATCTGCAAGGTCGCTCGTACAACGCCTCGAAAGGTTCCATCCCTATGGTGGAGTGATATCTGTTGTTGCGGGAAAACTCTACCAAAGGTAAGTGATCCTCCTAGCTGGGACTAAAGTCTAGGACACATGCATGGAGCATTTCCTCAAGGGTCTAAATGGTCAGCTCAGTCTGACAATCCATATGAGGATGGAACGCAGTGCTCAAGATAAGCTATGACCCAAAATATTCCTTCCACCCCTTCCATATTCGGGAAGTAAATCGTGCGTAACGGTCGGAGACAATAGAGGAAGTTACTCCATGTAGTTGTACAATCTTCTGCACATAGGGGAATCCCATGCTCTTTACTGAACCCTACTCTCTGATCGGTAGGAAGTTGGCTAACTTGGTGAGTCGGTCAACGATCACCCAAATCGCGACGTGAACCCTGGATGTATGTGGAATACCTGTCATGATGTCCATGGATATCCCATCCCAATTTCACTCTGGAACCTCTAAAGGATGTACCAAGCCTGTTGGTACCTGGTGCTCTACCTTCAATTGCTGACAAGTGAGGCATCATGAGACAAACTCCGCTGCTACCTTCTTCATACCTGGCCACCAGTGCTGTCAGCGAAGGTCCTGGTACATCTTCACCACTCCTGGATGTACCGCTAGAGGGGATGTGTTGAACTCCCCCAACACTTCCTTCTGATGTGAAACTGGTACAAAGGTACATCCTATGAAGAGGATGACATGCTTCCCACCTTCAGAAAATCCATCAGGTGCCTGCCCTGTAGATATCTGAGAACGTCGTGTCTCGTATTCTGCATCCCCATGATGTGCTTCCCTGAATCGCTGAATAGGTGGGGGAGTGACCATAAGAGACTGTAGGAAGGCTGATCCATCTCAGTCCACAAAAGATATCTGTAAGGCAGCAAGCTGCTCTATCACCTCTCCTAGCAGCTGTATACCAGTACTTCTATTGAGTGCATCTGCAACAATGTTCCCCTTCCCTGGAGTATAGACTATCTCTAAGTCATAGTCCTGGAGGAACTCAAGTCATCGCCGCTGTCTCAGGTTTAGGCCCTTCTGATAGAATATATACCTGAGACTCTTGTGATCAAATTACACACTAAAACATTCTCCCATCAGATAATGTCACCCCATCATCAAGGTGAAGACCACTGCTGCTACCTCCAGGTCAGGGGTAGCATAGTTCTTCTCATGATGTCTCAGCTGTTGAGAACCATAGGCGATCACTTATCGCTCCTACATTAGGACACACTCGAGTCCAGTCCATAATGTGTCGCAGTAATCTACATACCCTATGCCTTACTGTATAAGCCTCAAAATGGGGGAACTAGTCATCCTCTGCCTCAGCTCATGAAAGCTTTGATGGCATCTCTCCGACGACATGAAGGTTTTCCCCTTATTCGTCAAAGCCGATCATGGTTCTGCAACTCTAGAGAAGTATAGAATGAATCTCTGGTAGTATCTAGCCAAACCCAAGAAACTTCATACCTCTGTCACACTCTTAGGTGGCTCTTAAGAAAGTACAACCTTAATCTTCGCTAGATACACTACAACTCCAGCCTCCGAGATGACGTGTCCCAAGAAGTGAACCTCTTGAATCCAAAACTAGAACTTCAAGATCTTACCATAAAGCTGGTTCTCTCAGAGTGTGTCCAGTACTACCCACAAATGGTAGACATGTTCCTCCACAGTAGTTGAGTAGATCAGAATGTCATCGATGAATACTATGACAAAGCCATCGAGGTATGGATGGAAGATACTGTTCATGAGTCCCACGAACACTTCTGGAGCATTGGTTACGCCAAAGGGCATAACAAATAACTCGTAGTGGCTGTACTAACACCTGAAGGTCATCTTATGCAAATCCTCATCTCGAACTCTGAGCTGGTGATAGCCTGACCGGATTTCTATCTTCGAGAACCATCGATCTCCCTTTAACTGATCAAAGAGGTTGTCAATCCTCGTGAGTGGGTACTTGTTCTTCACGGTCACCTGGTTCAGGAGAAGGTAGTCAACACCGAGCCTCAATATCTTATATGAATTCTTGGGGAATAGTATTGAGGCTGCCCAGGGAGAAACACTAGGCCGGATGAATCCATTCCCTTGGAAGTCCTCCAGTTGTACCCACAACTCACGGAGCTCAGCGGGAGTTATCCGATATGCTGGTGTAGATATTGGTGCCGTCCCGGGGTACAATCCAATGTATAATTCCACCTCTATCTGAGGAGGTAGTCCTGGAACATCATCAGGGAAAAAATCCACCTACTGGTCCACCACTATAGGATAGCTCAGACTTTCCACATCTACTGCTCCGCGGGTAAGGGTAGACAACTAATGAGTGATTAGCAGTACCCTCATCCGAGTTAGTTTGTCCTACGCTGCAAAGGCTCCCTTCTCACTGGTGATGGTGAACCTGGTCCCATCCATGCAGACACACCACACTTTGCACCTAATAAAATCTACATGAGCATGGACTATAGATAACTAGTCCATACCCAAGATGACATCGTAAGGCCTCGAAGTCGCTATTAAGAGATCCTAGCTGAATTTTCCCCCTCGTAGAGTAAGCTCGCACTGTCGGCACCAGTGAATAATCATCTAATCCTCACCTATAGAAGTCTCTAGCTATAAGGATCAAACTAATGGATCCTTCGGAATCTTTGAGCTCCGAACGAGGGATGTGGCAGTGAAAGAGTGACTACCACCTGTGTCTATTAGAACTGTAGCTAAGGTGGATTAGACATAGATCATACCTAAATCATCTCTGGAGCTCTGTTATCGTAGTCCTCAACTACCTGGAGCTGAGATCTCCCCTGTCCACCTTCTCCCTATGGTCAAGGCGGACCTGCTTGTGGTGGTGGTGGTAACACCTCATAACGTCTTCCAATGCCAGTTGCATGTCCAACTCCTCTGCCATGTCCGCCTCATCCTTACGGACCTCCTAGATCGAACCTCTGCCTCTGCCTAAGCGGTACCTCAACTATCTGCTGATCATCTAAACGGAGGGTCGGACAATCATGATCCATGTGAACATTCCATCCACATGAGTAACAATGCCCACTCCTGGATTGTGTGTCTCTGCCCCAGGTGCCTGTACAAAATATCATGAGTCCTGCGGTCGTCCACCCGTGGGTCTGGTCCTCTTGGACCTTTGTGTCATCTGTCTACATCCAGCTGTAGAAGACTCCACTACATGTTGACTAGTGGTGGGTCTCACTGCTGGAGACTGCTCAGCAAAGAATCTCTCCACTAGGTGGGCTCTCTCTAACACTCCCGCCTATGTCGGGATGCTGAGTGAGATCATCAACACTCTGATCTCCCATCTAAGGCCCTTTTCAAAGGTCTGGGCCCTGAAAAAGGGTCTTGAACCATATCTATGGAGTAGCGTGAGAGGTCGGTGAACCTCATTGAGTACTATGCTACTGTCAGGATTCCCTACTGGAGATGAAGTAGCTCTTGTATCCACATCGCATAGAGAGTGTCTAGGAAAAACTCTACCTGAAACAGGCTCTCGAAGTCTTCCTAGAGTAGTGTTGCCTCATCCATTACCTAGATCATCAGGCTCCACCGTCTGCATTCTACTTCCTAAAGGAGAGTCACGACAAGGATCACTATATAGTCAGCTGGTGTCCCTACTATGCTGAATACTCTCACCACAACTTCCATCCAATCCTCATCCGCCTGTGGGTCCGTCTCTGCCCTGAACCTGGGTGGCCACTGGCCCTAGAACATGAACAGCATGCTCAATCGGTGTGCATCGTCTACTGCTGGGGCTGGTGGCATCGGTGGCCCAACGGTAAGTAGTACCGCTGGTGCCTCCACTGGTAAAGGGCCCTGCATCGAGGCCTCATCACCCGATGGGTTGTTAGTGCGTACGACTCTTAGAGCTCTAACTAGTCATACACGGGGATGAATCTTGAAAAAAAAAACAGTCGCGAAATGGTCAAAATATAATACCTAGTGAGCAGACCTAGTTGAGATTTCTTAATGAAAAATTTTGGAAACACGCATGCAACCAGTGTTTTCGTGCACATAGTAGGAAATCAGATGTCAGGGTCCTGGTGTATGGATCCGTCAGCCGCCCGCACCAACACTGGACTCCCTGAACTGAAAACCTCATTTATTACCCTTAACACTATTGCTTCACAAAAAATAAAGATCATAGTTCTATGTTCTGTGGTAGAACTGACTCCTCTGTTAACAATTTGTCATAATCCTCCCCCGGGGCCTGTATTGTGACTACCCCAAGACCCCCTTCCATAGGACAGGGGCTGACGACTACCACCAAAGGCATAAATACCTAAACTAGGAATGAATTTCCTTTATATCGGTAAACAAACACATTAGAGTACACAATTGGAAGCAAAACACTATGTAAAACTGTATTCAAAAGAAGTGCTAGAAAGTAAAAGGGGGCGGAAATACAAGCCCAATAGGAAAGTACAAGTACAATTGAAATCAAGTACAACTGAAAAAAACTAAAGCATCTACTGGGTCATCCTCCGGTGTTCCTACCTAAAGGGTATGTACAAATGGTCTCCTCAGCACTCTCGTCCGTCAGTCTCCTCCATGTATAGTCATGCCGTATAGTCCACCTCCGAGTACCGTCCAGTCCTGCTACTCTCTGCCTCAGTTAACGTTGTCCATCATCTGCAACTGACACAATGATCTGCGGGCATAGCCTATGAAGGGGTGCGTATATCGATACTCAGTAGGGACCCCGAGACCCTCAAGATCTCACAAAATACAACAAGGATAGACCGCAATGTAGGAAATCAGTGGATAACCATTACTTAGGTTTATTCCCATACATATACCTAAGTTATCTAGTAACCTATATCAATCACAAGGAAAAAAAGTTATTGACTCAACTCAACTAGGATTTTATTCTAGGAGTATTATTAATATGAACCCTCAGCTATTGAAGAACTCCTTCTCTATCGAGTACAGTGGGCATTTCGTGTCACACAGAGGTGTTTCCCACTAACTTGGACTACTGAGGTACTGCTCCCATCGAGTGCCATGGATCTGCTATGCTCACACAGAGGCGTTCCCCACCGTGGTTCTTCTACGCTCACATAGAGGTACTCCCCTGGTAGCCTGTTGAGGTACTCCATGTGTCGAGTACTGTGGTTCTGCCACACTCACACAGAGGCACTTCCCACCATGGGTCTTCCACGCTCACACAGAGGCGCTCCCCATTGGGCTAGTCGAATTGCTCCGAGTCGAATCAGTCAGCAGTTGTCGACTCTCAGCCAACTTCTAGGTTCCCGCACAAAAGCATTCTCGTCTCTGGATTATCTGCACCACAAGCTACTGTTCGATACTCGAACAGTCACGAATTCCCCCATAGAGGTTTCTTAAAGGTCCACCACATCGTAGAGGTCTCAACACAACTGACGGTGCATCAATCAGATGCCCGGTTTGTGAGTTATTAGCCTTTTAGTCCTGGGGGCCCGGTAGGATTTGTGTACAATTCAACCTGACCATATCTCAACAATACCCCAAACATCAGTGGTGTATTATCAAAGGGACTGCTTCGCTCCAAGAAGGTCGGCGCCGCTAACGGTTCGTCAAACGAACATCTGGTGCCAAAGATATGGCCCAAGAAAGTAATGGGTCACTAATGGGCCCGGGTCCAGTCTGACCCGGTCAGACTGACTTGGCCCAACCCAGTCTGGGCTGAATCGGTCTAGGTCGACCCCGTTAGACTCGCTGGGTCTGACCTGACTTGTTGGGCGGGTCATCCCACTGAGTTTTGGGCCCGATCCAATGGGCCTGGACCAGTGGACTGCGAGGGCAGTTCATCCAGGAGGTCGCCAGGTAGGTGACTCGGCCCTATGGTCGGGGCCAGTTCAGCCAACGCTGTGAGGGGTGCGGCTTTGGAGACTTGGCCCGAGAGGTCGGGCTGGCCGCATGGGAGCCGGGTAAGGCGTGGTATGGGCCGACCAGGCCACGAGGGCGCCGTACAGTCCGCGGCAGGGGTCAGGTAGGCTGCGTGGGAATTGGGCAGGCCACGGCTGGGGCCGAGGAGGACGCAGGGGCGCCTGCAGGGCGTTGGGGCACTGGGCAGGGTGTGGCAGTGGCCGTGAGGGCGCTGGGCAGGCTGTGGCAGGGGCCGGGCAGGGCGCAGGGGGGGGTGTGGGGGGCAGGGTGTGGGGGAAATGGTCAGGGCGCGACAGCGTGCTGAAGGGCTGTGGGTATGCAGGCCACGCGCTGGGCGGGGCCCCGGGAGGCTGCGTGTAGGCGGGCTGCACGCCAGGAAGGGCCCCAGGAAGCCGCGAGTAGATGATCTAGTCACCGCTCAGGCTGGCGGTGGTTGGCCGAAAGCTTCAGTGCGCCGTGGGGGTGGCACGATTCCCAGAGGCTACAGGTACCAGAACCTTCATCATTGTCGCCTTCGTCGTCGTCACCTGATCGCCATACTATAGAACTCCACAAGAGAGAAGAATTGAAGGAGGATGTAGGGCCATGATAGGTTATCCCGCATCCTCCATGTTTAAAGCCTTAACATTTGGTTCATCAAAAATAGGAATGATGAATGACAATTATTTACCACCACGCATCGATTTGTTCTCAAATGGTATTGAGAAAAGAAAAGGATTAAAGCACAAAGTAAACCCCCTACCTTTGATTCGTCAATCGACGTTCGTCATTTGTTGACGGTGTTGCGAAAAGAAGACGATGAATTTCATTGTTCGCCGCATTCGTCACACACTCCCAATCCCGAGCAGCGTCGGCTGTGGTAGACACTTCACATCGGTAAGATCCGAGGAAGGAAGTAGAAGAAGGTTTTTTGTGTTCTTCGTTCTCCGTTGGAAGAGGAGGTTCCTCGTTCGTCGTTGGGAGCTTTAATCCCTAGCTCTCCTCTTCCTCCGTTTCGCCAAAATGAATCATGCCAACAAAAATAATAGATTGGTTGTCTATTATTTTGTTGCCATAGAATTCAAAAAGGGAGAATAAATTAAGTGGATCCACCTAATTAATGCATGAGAGTTGTCATGGATTAATTAGGGGAGGTCAAGGGGGTTTCTACCCACTTAATTGGGAATTTAAGGAATCAAGAGGCTCTCCCTCATTAATGAGGGAGAGTTTAGAGGTTTTATCCTCCTCCATCAATAGGGGTCGGGTGGTCCCCACCCCTGTTATTTAAAAGAGAGGTTATGAGGTCTCGGGTGGTCTCCACGTCGTACCCTCTTACGGGAGGTTATGTTCAGGTGGGACCCACCACCATAACCTCTCATGGGAGGTTAGGGTGTGGCGGTCCAACCTCCAACTCCCAAGTGGATGTTTTAACCAACAACAACTCACATGGCAGCTTAAAATAACATAAAGTGTTTTACTCTTTATTTTTTTATTTTTTTATAAAAATCCAAAAACTAACTATTATTCTTGACCATCTTCTATCAAGGTGAAAGTCTTCTTCAGAGAATACCGGTGATGCAAGTTCAATGGTGCCCTTGGATTTCATTTCCGAGCACCGATTCAAAAGTTATAAAATCCCGCTTGTATGTTTACTAAAGGTACCCGAAAAAAAATTCAGAAATTGATTCCGGGCTCACTGGGCCTCGGAATCAAATGTCTTAAATTTTTGAAAACTTGTAAAAATCCCATTTATTTAGGAAAAAATGTTCCAAAGAATTTCCGTGTCTTTACAAAAAAATGAGAGAAAGCATTACCTATTAATCATGTAACTTCTTTTAGTTTGTACCAAAAGGCTTCCTTGGGAGGATATCATCCATATGAGAGGATTCTAGGATGATGGTATGGAATCTATGAATAGGTTGTTATGGTATTGGATGAACCAAAGGGTTCTTTAATTGAGATTATTAGAGAATATATGTAACCTTTTTATATAAGATGGGAGGGTAACCCTTGGTAATTCAAAAAAATTAAATTAATATAAATTAATTTTTAACTAAAAAGGATCCCAAATGAAATTTGTAGATGATAATATTAGGATAGATCGAAATACTATCATCCAATAATTTTTAGACATTTATTATTTTTATTTTAAACCTTATCTTTTCGGTTTACCCTTAATTTTTATCTTTTAATTTTAATTGTGGTAATGCCATTTTAATTATTAAGAGGTTATTAATTTTACTTCTATGGGTTAATTTTTCATTAATTGAACATGTAATGAGATATTATAACTTATCTTATTCACTTTGTGATTTTACAATATTTTTTAGTATTTTTAATTAATATAATCAATTATCATTTTTATAAATTATCAATTATGTTAATTTTTACACTATTCACATTATTAAATATAGATAAAATCCAAAAAAAGAGAAATATTAAAAAAAAAAATTTAATAGTATTCTATCATATAATATTCCCCTATAAAAATAATGTATGTCATAAATTATGTCATATAATAATTATTTTAATATGTATAATATAATGTATTTGATATTTTCCCAAATAAAATAATAATTATATCACTACTTTGTCGATATTTATTGTAATTATTTACTCTAACAAAATTATAAATAAATTCACCTGATATAAATAATTTCATTAGATTCCTGTAGACTAATTATTTTCATAGTTTAATCTTGGTTATTATTAAACTAAAATTTTTATAAATATTATTGATAATAGAGTTTCACGTTGTCACATTATTTTGTCTATATAATAATTACATCAGTTTCATAGAAAAAAGACCTTTAAATGAATAATTTTTTATCCTTAGATGTTAAGGTTCTAATTTTATAAATCTAATTTGATTTATTAATGTGTTAGTGTAATTTTATTATCCTTATAATTTTATTTTTTACCCTAATTTACAAAATTTACCTTTAGCCGTGGTAAATAAAATATCAAAAGTTACTATTCATAAAGTCCAAAAATAAAAAGGACCTTTTTAAATCATTTTTACACATATATTCAAAATATGGAATCCATTTTTCAAAATTTAAAACATATATTTTTCATTAATAAATTTACAAATAACCCTCATTGTAGAAATGATAAAATCGGTTCGTTAAAAGTAAAAACTATCAAAGGATTGACGTCTGATTATATCTAATTTCAATGAGAAATTACTTCCAATGAACATAATTGGATTAAATTATAAAACATAATCTAATTATATTTTAAAATAAATTAAAAATATAATCCATTAATATAAATTATGTTGATAAAAAAGCAGTTTGGAATCAAAATGCAGTATAGTTCACTATTCATTAAAATATGAATTTTATCAAAAAATACCAAAATTTAATATAAAGTATATTTTGATCTCCCAATTCTGAAGAATAAGTTTTTTTTTAAAATATAACATATAAAAGTTCAAAAAACTATATTTAAAAATGGTTCTCCATTAAAAGGCGATAAAACTGTATATTTTTTTAAAAATAATTCTTTTATACAAAAAATTAAATTTACTCTTATATCATGTATAAAAAACATATAAGATTAATTTTAAACATTACATTGAATATATTACAGATATATTTAATTAATAAAATCTATAAAAATTGATTTATTATTTTATAAACTCACTTATTTTCATATAAATAGTTTTTCAGAAAAACAGAACCTTTATATTCAATAAGTTTTTATTTAATTTCCAAATTAATTTAGTAACCAATGAATCATTATATAAACTTTCATAAACCATATTTTAAGAATATAGTTAATATTAGTCATTCCCGCCATACCAAAGGCTAGTTTATAATAGTAACATTTAAAATATAATATTTTTAACTCATTTAAGATCTATTTAATGTATCATGTATGCTATTAAACATAATGTTTCTTTCTTAAAACACAGGATGTTACATCTTCCCTAACTTTAATAAATTGCATCCTTGCAATTTTAATTTGGATTCAGTAACTAGGGTGTGACTTTTCAAAAAACCTTTATTGCAACCCCACATCGAGAAAAGGGTTAATAAAACTACCACTTTAAAAGAATGAAAGAGAAGTAAAGAAAGACACCCAATATAAAACATACTAGGAATAAATTTTGGAAAACATGGATATGGATGAAAAAATATATTTCATGTTTTGTTGGAGAGTGATATAAAATTTGATCAAGAGAAATTTAACAATCAGAAAACCACAAACATGTGATGGTTTAAATGGTATTTGATTTCACAGTAGGAAAAGCAAATAGAAAATGTATTTGTTTTAATAGACTTTTAAAAAAGATGAGGAATTTATTTATGAGCGTGAATATGAATAGAAGTAAAAATTATTACTTATCAAGTAGAGTTTCATCCTTTAATACATTTCTATAAAAAATTCATCTTTTCTCCAAATAATAATTATTCAAGATGAATTGGTGAAACTTGAAGCACTATAATAAAATTATAGGGAGTCACATAATCTAAAAAAGATTAACTATATATTAATCTTTTCTTGAATTATTTTCCAAAACCCAAATGGTTAGGATAAAATCAGATAATTCCCAAAAAATAATAAAACATTGTGTGATGAAAAACAACTTTTAATCTCCAAAATTCCACAGTAATATCCAAAGTTCAACAATGATCACTTGATAAATAATTTTCGTTAAAATTACTCAAAATAATCCAAACTAGGATTGAAACACAAATATTCGAATGATTTTATAACATAGTCATCCAAGATATATTTTAACATTTTTCTCCAAATAACATCAAACACTCATAACGTATCATACCAAAAAATAAATAAAGTAATCATATATTTTCCATGATATGTAACACCCCGACCATAGTTATCTAGAGTCGGTACATTATTACATAACATTAGCATGATCACAAGGGATCAAATCCCAATAGACCGATCAGTTTCATAGCCTTGGAAGTACTAGATACATTCATAAGTTTTACATTACATCATGAAACAAAAACATCACCAAGATTTTATCCCCTTTGAACACACTTATATCCTTATCCTATCCCTGTAGTTCAACCATTAAATACTTCTTCACATCCTGGGAAAAATAAAACGTAGAAAGGGGTGAGCTCAGATGCTCTATAAGGATAAAAATATAGCGTAAACTTTCATAAATAAGAATAAAAATTTAAGTAATTGTACAAGACTAAAACAAAATACTTTTAAAATTACACTTCAGCATAATATAGAAAATATAAAATCAAATAATGTCATTTACTTATTCACACGAATATTCTACTATTCAAATAATCACATGCAATATCAATATCAATTTCATAATGTTGTAATACATAATGCTAGACTTCATAACCACATAGTCAAGGCCTTGTGCCAAAAATAAAAATAATATTTTTTCAAGGCATTGTTTTAAGACACTATTTTGTCTCATGTGACCTACTGAAGCATCGAGGAGCTATAGCGGGCTCCAACTGTCACTTAATAAGTCCAATGCATTCCTCATTTGAAAAGATTTAAACATAACATAATCATTAATATTAAAACTAGAATACGAAATGTCAATACTTTATCGATAAACCATGAATTGTACAAAAATAACACATCCACAGTCAAACAAATCAAAAAAACCTTCAATAAAATATGGAAGATTTGTATCATAATAAATCAACCTCAATCACGAATAATATCCCGTAAAGGATTTTGACATAGTTGAAAATGATAATTAAAAATCATTGAGAGAAATATTCCTTTTCATGAAATAATGTTAAAGTCATATAAAGGAAGTAATTTAAAATATAGTTTTGAATCAAAGTTTCCCATACCACTTTGAAACTTTTGAAATTGACTATCATTTTAAAACATTCATGTCCATATAAATAAATCCTTAAAACCATTTTGACAAAATTGACATTAATGAGAAAGGTTTAGAAGAATAAATCTTTAACAAATTTTAAATGATGTTTTAGTAAAAAGTCCCTTAACGATAATCCATTTGAAAACACTTTTATAAAACATGGAAATGGATAATAAATATGTCCCAGTAGAATCTTACGTAAAAACAACCTCAAATAATAAAGAGACTGTGAAATTAGCCCTTACATTGAACTTTTTCTTTTGTTGAGGGTACGTTAACCTCTTATATAATAGTTAAATAATTTTTATTAAATTATAAAAGAATTATATGCATAATTATGATATCATGTATGACCCTCTAATATTTAATTGTTCATAATATTTCCGTAGTATCATCGTCTCGAGTGTTAACTAATCTGTATTACTTTATATGCTTGGTTACATAAGCCGTGTTTGTTATGGATAGGATGTATTTGATTAATATACAAAATTATATTTTTCTCATAACCATTAGTTTTAATAAAAAAATGAAAACTATTCTTGAATGATTACAATGGGGGAATTAATCTCATCGCGTTCGTAGAGATGGTAATCCGTACGTACGCACGAGAAACAATATCATTATATTAATGGTGAAATATTATATAATTTGACGGTATATCATATATATAAGATAATTATCTTGTAATATTTATTTTTTACATCAGTTATAGTCTTTATTATACCCATCCAAATAAAGTGTTTGAATAAAAAACTACATCATGACGTGGAGATGGTAAGCTGTATGTATGCACGTATGGTGATTTTTTCATTCATATGATGGATATAATAATTAATATGGTTGTACCATTTTTATAATAAAATAAAAGTATATAGAATATACCAGATTTATTATTTTATAATAGAAAACAACAAAGAAAGAGGATGTGGAAGAAGAAAAGAACTTGAAAGAGGTGATGAAATATTCACATCTTCTTTGGGTTATTCTTTTTGATTCGATCAAAAGGGATCCATAGGATGGATTTCTGACCAAAGGAATGCCTCTAAGATGAAGGGAGTAAATTTGGGAGGAAATATGTGCATGGTTTGGCCGAGAAAAATGGCTTTGGTGGTGTGAAAATAAGAGAAGGAGAAATGCCCTTTTATAAGAGAGGTGATGGTCACTTTATGAAAAGCTTGAAATATTATTTTTTAATGAAATCATTTTCGGTTTCAAATGGCTCCAAAATAATTTTTTTGAGGCTAAGGTGGGTATGGGTCGAAAAAATCTTATCCAATAGGTTTTAGACAGGTTTTGGTCATCATATTAACCTTATCTTTTAGATTTAACTCTTAGTTAAATAGTTTGTCATTTACCAGGTCTCTTTATATTTTTATATTATATGGTTAATAAACATACTATAATAAGCCAAGAGAACCCCATGTGATTCATTTTTAATATATATAACCTTATATTTGTCCTTTTTATATCCTTATATTTTTATGAATATTATAACAATTAATAATATAGCATTTGTTTTAAAAACTCAATTATGTCAATTTTGACACTATTTAGTATTTGGTTTTCTTGAAAATTATAACAGCATAATTAATTAAAAAAAATTATTTAGTCAACCATAACATGTCATATTAACCTATAAAATTAGTTAAATTTATCAAAAGTCTCAAATTACATTTATTTGGATATTTATAATAACAATTATTTAAATCTTTCATTAATAAGGAAATCACTGCATCATCATTGTGTCATAAATAAATTTAATTATATAACATCTAAAAATTATAAATAAAATACCACTATGTTTTTAATAGTTTTATCTTTCTAATGAATATTTATAGTTGAATTTATCTTATTTATAACCCCATATTAAAAATGTTTTAGTTATTAGACTTTGAATTTAACTCTTTTAACTCCTCTTTAAATAAAATAATAATAAATGTCATAATCTAATCCAAGTGGACCAAAAAGGATCATATTTTATCCCTATGGTTTTTTTTTGTCAAATTATACTTATCCAAAAGAATTAGGACATGTGTTAGGGTAATTATGATATCATTTTCACCCTTAATTACCCTTTTTATTTTTAACCGTGGTAAATAAAAGTCAAAAGTCACTATTCACCAAAAATTATTTTCATCTTATTGAACACCATTTTACTTACTGATATTAATCGTGTCTCTTGGATTTTTGGCAACTAAACTCACAAAAGCAGTTAAAATACTTTTTATGGAAATTTTCTAGTGCTCCTAGGAGGTGGGTAACATATAGTAAAAAGTTCAATAATATTTTTATATATCTAAACTTATTATAAAATGACTCTAATGAATTATATTGAACTTACTTAGGTATTATGTATTTATTTTGATCTAAAATATATTTTAATAAAATAAATTTTTATTTTAATAAAAAGTCGGTTTTAACAAATAACAGTGTTTTTCACTATTCATCCAAAATAGAAAGTTTTCAGAAAAATACCAAAAATTCACCCTAAGCTAATTTCAATATTCTGAATTCAAAAATGAACTCCATTTTGAAAAATAAAATTTATAAAATTTCAAAAATTGGGTATTAAAATTCATAACGGCTAGTTTGATTGGTCGCGGTGTGTTAGAATCTCGAAGTTGCGTACAATGCAAACTATTGCATTATTCAAAGGGAAACGTACCGTGGAAGCTTGGTGTGTTATATTATCCTCTACTTAATATAATTTCTTCCTCAAAAATTCTAGAATATTACTGCATAAAAATATTCAGGTGGTTCTTCATCATAAGTTCCTCGGCTTCCTAAGTTTCATCTTCCATCTAATGATTTCTTCATAGAACTTTTACTAGACGAGTCAAATGGTTTCTTAGCACTTGTTCTCAGGTATCATGAAATTTGAAAATATATTTACAATAAGACATATTACGTTCCAATTCAATTTACTCATAGGTGAGTACATGCGTTGGGGGAGGCACGTATTTTCTCAACAGTGATACGTGTAACACATCATGATCTTTAGAGAGACATGGAGGCATTGCCCAATGATAGACTACAACTTCAATTCATTCTAAAATTTTGAAAGGTCCGATGTACCTGGGACCCAATTTACCCTTCCTACAAAATTGTATAACACCCTTCCATATAGATACCTTCAAGAAAACATGGTCTCCTACTTGAAATTATAAATCCTTCCTTCGGTTATCGACATAGCTCTTTTGCCTACTTTGGGCTACTTTGATGTGGGTTTGGATAACCTTCACCTTTTCCATTGTTTTCTCAACAAGTTCTAGGCCTACGAGTTTTCTTTCACCAACAGCATCCTAACAAGTTGGTGTGTGACATATCTTTCTATGTAACACTTTATATGGTTGTGACAACTGGGTCCCGGTGACGCACATACACCCCACCTTAACATGGTCATCGGGTCCTGGCCCACTAGGTGCCACCAGTTGCCTCGCAGACACGTGGGGCCCACCCCAGGGTCATCCACATGCCTGAACTGGTTATCTGACTAATGACAGTCCCCACATTCCAGTATATGTCCTTTCTAGTGTGCTTTTTCCTCACTCGTACACATCCTGGGAAACTTCCTAGAAGGTCACCCATCCTGATCACTACTCCTGGCCAAGCATACTTAATTGTGGAGTTCTAATCAGGCAGGATCCTGAAAAGAAATGTGCACCTTGTTGACACGAGTCGTATCATTTAGTCATTTGACCCTTTATCATTTGGGGAAGTTACAATTGTGCCATCTGAATACTTAAATTGAAAATATTGTTATAGGGAAATTATACCAGAGGAAAATATTGACCCCACATACCTTGAAAGTCAAGTGAGAAATATCCCAACATGTCTTCTACGATTTTAATAGTCTGTTCTGATTGTCCATTGGTTTGAGGGTGGTAGAAAGTGCTTAAACAAAGATCAGTCTCCCGGTCCTTCTAAAGAATTTTCCAAAATCATGATTTGAAATGGGGATCACAATCAGAAACAATCAATATGGGTACCCCATGTAATCTTAAAACTTCTTTAATATATAGTCTTTTTAGATGATCAAGTGGAAATTATTCCCTTATAGCAAGAAAATGTGCTGACTTGGTAAAACGATCAACAATGAACCATATTGCATCATTACTTCTAGGAGGCTTTGGAAGCCCTAGGGAAAAGTCCATAAAAATATTATCACATTTCTTCTTAGGTATGGGAATAAGTTTCCTGACTCTTCCAGGCTGTTTCCTTCCATCATTCACTTGTTGACAAACCATACATCTTGGCACAAAATAAGAAATCTCCTTCTTCATATTGTCCCACCAAAAATGTTACTTCAAATCTATATACATCGTGGTGATCCCAGGGTGCATAGAGAAATTGGATCTATGGGAATCATCTAAGAAATCTTTTTTTAGATCAGGTATGTTAGGAACACAAAGTCGCTTCCCAAATTTCAAAATTCCATCTTCATATATGAATTCACTCAATATCCCATCATTTATAGCTTTGATATTCTTTTTAAATTCCTCATCATTAGTATGAAGACATTTTATCGTTTCTGGTAATGATGTTTTGGAAACCATTTGAAAAAGTATTGATGTTTCAGCTTCCATGGTTACTCCCATATCCATCTTTACCAGATCCTTGAAAATAAGATCCCTTTAAACTGTCACCTTGTTCAAAAATCCATGATCCTCTCTGCTAAAAGAATCTTCCACCTTATTTTCCTTCCCCAAGTGGTAGTGTATAGTGCAATCATAATCCTTGAGTAGTTCTAGCCATCTTCTTTGCCTCATGTTGAGTTATTTTTTTGAGAAAATACACTTCAAACTCTTGTGATCAGTATAAATCTCCCATTTTTCATCATTGAGATAGTGTTTCTATGTTTTTAGAGAAAATATTACAGCTGGTAACTCAAGATCATGAGTGGTATTGTTTTTCTCGTGAATTTCTAGTTTTCATGATACATTTGCAATAACCCTATCATTCCGCATAAGGACACTACCACGTCCTTTCTTTGAGGCATAATTATAAACAACAAACCCGTCGTTCCCTGATGGTAGAGTCAAGATAGGAGTTTTGACTAATCTTCTCTTCAATTATTCAAAACATTTTTCACAATATCTTTTCCAAAAAAAATTTAACCCTTTACATGTGAGCATGGTTAATGGGTTTTCCAATTTGGAAAATTTTTGGATGAAACATCGATAATGACCTACTAAACCCATAAAATTGTGTACCTCAGTTATACTCATATGTGCTGTCCATTCTTGGATTGCCTTGGAATTTGAAGAATCAATAGAGATTCTATCCTTAGAGATAGTATGGCCAAGAAAAAAAAATTCTTGAATCCAGAATTCACACTTTCTAAAAATCCCATATAAATCATTTCTTATGAGGGTTTTTAGAATAACACGCAAGTGATTTTCATGATATTCATTGTTTTTTGAGTATACCAAGATATCATCAATAAATACCACTAAAAATTCATCAATATATTCCTTTAAAACTCAATTAATTAGATCCATGAAGACAATGGCTACATTAGTCAATCAAAAAGGCATTACTTTAAACTCATAATGCATGTACCTAGTTCGAAATGTTGTTTTTAGAATGTCTTCCTTATTCACACGAAACTGATGATATACAGAATGAAGTTAAATATTTGAAAAATATTGAGCTCCATGAAGTTGGTCGAATAAATCATCAATTTGGGGTAGGGGATACTTTTTCTTTATTTTTATAGCATTGATCATTCTGTAGTCAATGAACAACCTCATAGATCCATCTTTCTTCATAACAAAAAGGACAGGGGGTCCCCATGGAGAAAACATAGGGTGAATAAATCCCTTATTACTCAATTCCTCTAGTTGTTTATTTAGTTCCACTAATTACATAGTGTCCATTCTATAAGGGGTATTCGATATGGGCCTTGAGCCTGGAATTAAATCAATGGAAAACTCAACTTCTCGTTCTGGAGTATGTCCGGGTAAATCATCTGGAAACACATCAACATATTCTTTCACAATAGGTACATAGTCTATTTGAACATTACTTTCCTCACCCATATTTATTTCATTATCTTCCTCCCCAATAATTGAATTTATTTGAGCTACTGGGGGTGGATCTAGATAAGAATCATGTGGTGACATTTCATCTCTAAAGATAAGGTACTTCTTATCATCATCAATAATTGTAACCTATTTCTTCTTACAATAAATATTCACATTATGATTCAAAATCCAATCCATTCAGAGGATTATAAAAAATTCAATCATGGGTATGACGATGAGATCATAAGATAAAAACATTTATATTCCCTAATGGGAACTAATTAACAAAACCTTGTTACAATGATAATCCCCTTATGAGTTTTGAATGACAACTCCCTTGTTAAATTAAATTGGAAATATCTAATTTTCTTAGAAAAATAGGAAGATATGAGACAATGATATGATCCAGAATCAAATAAATCATTGGTTAAACTTGAGGAATCCATTAAATTACCTTCCACCACATCTTTCAAAGCTTCAACCTCCTCAGTAGTAATCACATAAGATTATCCTTTCTCCCTTCGAATTTTTTGGGGTAAGTTTCCTTGGTGCTTAGGAGATTAGTTTGCATAATGACCCTTTTCTCTACAATTGTAGCATTCAACATTGAATACCTATTTCGTCCCCTTTCAATCACGATCTTGGTAGCCTTTTTCACCACACTTGTAACAGACTCCCATTCCCTATAGGAAAGTACAAGGGTGTTTTATGCCACATTTATCATAAGATGGATATTAAACTTTTCCCTTCTTCCCCTTATTTCCATTTCTAGAGTTTTTAGCAGAACTCTTCTCCTACTGCTTTGTTTTAATGTTGTATGACTTATAGGATTATTTTTCTAGTCTTGATAGCACATGAGACAATATCTTTGTATGATAAGAAGGATTGTGCAACTAATGCTCGCCAAAGAAATGGTTTGTACCCATCAAAGAATCAATCAATCTTACTTCTTGGGTTACTTATATAATCAGCAGCATGCCATGCTATCCTTGTAAAGTTAGCCTCATATTTTTCAACATTGTCATCCTCCTTTTATCTTAGACTCAAATATTGCCTTTCCATATCTACTCGATTGTCACGAGGAAAGTATTTTTCTATGGAAATATCATTAAACTCCATCCATTCCATATTTGATACTTCATCATTTTTTTTGTGTTTTGAATCAATGACCACCATTGATCTGCATCTCTCGTGGGGTGATAAACTGTCATGGAAACACTTTCCCTTTCACTACACCCCAAATAATGAAATATTTTCTCTAAATAATTTATCCACTGATCATCTACTAATAAATTTTTAATCCCATTTAATGTTGGTGGTTGTTTCTTCATGAAGCAGTCTAACATTGATCCTCCACGTTGTGGATTAGGTCACTCCATATGGGTAAATTTATTATTTATAACATGAGTGAGTTGTTCCAGTGAGGTGATAAGATGATCAACACCAGTTGCTTCACCAGATCCACTATAATTATCTTGAGTAAGAGGGAAATCCCTACATGGATTAAGTTAATTGATAACGTCTCCATTACTTCCACTAGGCACCTTCTCTAATCAATGACATACAATTGATTAGTTTATGAACCACAATACATAATTCTGAACTTGTAAAACACTTAACATAAATTGAATAGTTTATGGATATAAACCTAAATCATAAAAATGTATTCTTTGATGAATTATATACACATAAACCCTTCATAGCTATTTGTAAATAAAATGAGATTTATCCAAAGCATAACCCCTTGGATGTCGTAACAAAGAGTGCATCAAGGCCCGTTGTCGTGTACCAGTTCCCGTTAGAGTCTAGTTCAAAGTGGTGTTTTCAGATTTTACCCCTAGGTACAACTATGCCAGAGCCGCCTCCACCAGCTCGCATCTAGATAGGGATGTATTTATTATAAAACTCACATAATATCTAAAGTATCAAATTTCTAGGAAGTTTTTCTATACTAATTCTTAAAGTCTATCTTGGGGTAATGTTCTCAAATCAGAGTTTTTCTAAATATAACTTCCAATGTTTGTACCAAACATTCTATGATACCAACTATAATAACCCAACCCAGTTACCCATAGTCAGTTTATTATTACATAACATTGACATAATCACAAGGGATCAAATCTCGAAAGACCGATCAGTTTAGTAGTCTTGGAAGTACTAGATACATTCACAAGTTTTACATTACATCAAGAAATAAAAACATCAAAAAAATTATCCCCTTTGAACACACTAATATCCTTATCCTATCCCTGTAGGTCAACCATTAAATACTTCTTCACATCCTGGGAAAAATAAAACATAGAAAGGGGTGAGCTCAGATGCTCAGTAAGGATAACAATATAGAGGAAACATTCATAAATAAACACAAACATTTTAGGAAATGTATCAGACTAAAATAAAAGACTTTTAAACATTATCTACATAATAATATGGAAAAGATAAAATCAAATAATTCCATTTACATATTCACATTGATATTCTACTAGTCAAATAATCAAAAGCAATATCAATATCCAATTTCATAATGATGGAATGCACAATGCCGGACTTCATAACCACATTGTCAAGGCCTTGTGCCAAGATACTATTTTGTTTCATGAGACCTACCGATGCATCGAGGAATTATAGCGGGATCCACCCTTCACTTATTAAGTCCAATGCATTCCTAATATGAACAGGTTTAAACATAACATAAACATTCATATTAAAACTATCATAAAAAATGAAAATAATGTATCCATAAACCATGAATAGTATAAAAATAAAACATCCACAGTCGAACATATCACAAAACCTTCAATACATTATAGACGATTTGTATCATAATAAATCAACCTCGATCAAGAATAATATCCTATAAAGGATGTTGACATAGTTGAATATGATCATTAAAAATCATTGAGAGAAATATCAATTTTTCATGAAATCATTTAAAAGTCATATAAAGTAATTCATTTAAAATATAGGTTTGAATCAAAGTGCCTCATACAACTTTGGAACTTTTTAAAGGAATTAACATTTTAAAACAGTCATGTACATATAAATAAATCCTTAAAATAATTTTGACAACATGGAAATTAATGAGAAAGGTTTAGAAGAATAAATATTTAAAACATTTAAAATGATGTTTTAGTAAAAATACCCTTAAGAAATAATCCCTTTGAAATCAATTTTATTAATCTTGGACATGGATAATAAATATGTCCCAATAGATACTTACGTAAAAACAACCTTATATAATAAAGAGATTGTAAAATTAATCCTTACCTTGTACTTTACCTTTGTCAAGGGTATGTTAACAAACTATATAATAGTTAAATCATTGGTATTAAATTATATGTGAACTATATATATAAATATCATATCATATATGACCCTCTAAAATTACTTGGTTAATAATATTTCAGTAGTATCATCATTTTCGGGGTTAACAGATTCATATTCCTTTATATGCTTGGTTATGTAAGCCATGTTTGTTATGGATAGGAAGTATATGATTCATATACAGAAGGATATTATGTTCATAAAAACTATTTTTAATCATAAAATGAAAATTATTCTTGAATGATTTTGATGGGGAATGAATCTCATCGCGTTCATGGAGATGGTAATCCGTACATACGCACGTGCGACAATATCATTATATTGATGCTAAGATAGTATGTAATTGGATGGTATATCATATATAACAAAATAATTAAAATGTTATATTTATTATTTAATTTATTTATACTAATTATTATTACCATCCAAATAATTGAGTGTTTGAATAACAAACTACACCACGACATAGAGAAGGTAAGTGTACGTTCATACGTATGGTGTCTTTTTCATTCATATGATGGATAGAATAATTAATATGATTGTAACATTTTTAAAATAACATCATAGTATATATATGATACTGGAGTTATTATTTTAGGATGGAAACAACAACGAAAGATGAAGTTTAAGAAGAAAAGAACTTGAAAGAGGTGATGAAATATTTACCTCTTCTTCAAGTTCTTTATTTGGATTTGATCAAAACGGATCCATAGGATGGATTTATGACCAAATTAAGGACTATAGGATGAATTGAGAAAAGTTGGGATGATATTTGGGCAAGGGTTGGCCAATCCAAATGGCTTTGGAGGTGTGAAATTATGAGAAGTAGAAGTTCCCTTTTCTAAGAGAGGTGGGGGTCATTTTAAGAAAAACATGAAATATTATTTTATAATAAACTAATTTTCTCTTTGCAATGGATCCAAAATAAATTATTTTGAGGATAAGGTGGGTATGAGTCTAAAATCACTCATCAAATATGTTTTAAATAGGTTTAGTTCATCATATTAACCTTATCATTCAGATTTAACTCTTAGTTAAATAGTTTGTTATTTACCTTGTCTCTTTGTATTTTTATATTATATGGTTAATAAACTTACTATAACAAGACAAGAGAACCCCATGGGGTTAATTATTAATATATATAACCCTATATAATTCATTTGGCCCAACCATATATTTTTTATAATATTATATCAATTAATAATATATCATTTGTTTTAAAAACTCAATTATGTCAATTTTGACACTATTTAGTATTTGGTTTTTGTGAAAATCATAACAATATAATTAATTAGAAATAAATTATTTATTCAACCCTAACATGACATATTAACCTATAAAAGTATTTTAATTCATCAAAAGTCTCAAATTACATTTATTTGGATTTTGATAAAATCAATTATTTTAATCTCTCATTAATAAGTTGATTATTTCATCATCATTGGGTCATAAATAAATTAAATTATTTAATGTCTAAAAATTATAAATAAAATACCATTATGTACAAAACCATTCTGTATTTATAATGAATATTTATAGTCTAATTTATCTTATGTATAACCCTATATTAAAAATGGTTTAGTTATTAATATTTGAATTTATCTCTTTTAACTCTTCTTTAAATAAAATAATAATTAATGTTCTAATCGAATTCAAGTGGACTAAAGATGGTCATATTATATTCCTAAGGTTATTTTTGGTCGAATTATACTTATTCAATAGAAATAGTACATGATTTAGGTTAATAATGATATCATTTTTACCCTTAATTACCATGTTTACTTTTAACCATGGTAAATAAAATTCAAAACTTACTATTCACAAAAAATTATTTTCATCTTATTGAACCAAATTTTAATTACTAATATTTACCGTGTCTCTAAATTTTTTGAAATTCAACTCACAGAAGCGGTAAAATTATATTTTATGCAAATTTGTAAATGCTCTAGGAGTTGGGTAAAAGACGGTAAAAAGTTCAATAAAATTTTTATATATCTAAACTTATTATAAATTGACTCCATTTAATTACATCGAACTTATATAGGTATTATGTATTTATTTTGACCTAAAATAAATATAAATAAAATAAATATTTATTTAAATAAAAAGTCTATTTTAACCAATAACGCAGTGTTTTTCACAATTCATAAAAAATTGAATGTTTTCTAAAAATTACCAAAAATTCACCCAAAGCTAATTTAGATATTCCAAATTCAAAAATGAAGTCAATTTTGAAAAATAAAATTTAAAAAATTTAAAAAAGTGGTTATTACTATTCATAATGGCTTGTTTTATTGGTTGCGGTGTGTTAGAACCTAGAAGTTGCGTACAATCCAAGGTATTCCATTATTCAACATGAAACACACAGTAGAAGCTTGAGGTGTTAGATGATAGGTTAATCATTTACATAAATAACCTAATTACCATAAGTCCACAGTTAAAATCAATGATTGTTCCATAATATAACTCATCCATTACTCCTGAATTAAAATCTTATAGTATTATATTTTTCTTAATCATATAAAATTCCCAAAATAGTGAATATCTTTCAAAATAAGTTTTATCACTTAATCCCCAAATAATTTTCCAATACCAAGGATATCCATTTTATAAAACATATATTACCAAAATCAACTTCATCTTATTCTATACACTAGTAAAACTAAAAAGAATGTTTTTTTACTAACCCAGGACTTCATGTATGCTATTGTTAAGTGATAAAGCCTTATCATAATTCGATTGTGGGTTAAATCCCATCAACCTTGTCCGAAGCAAAAAAAATTCACCCTTACTACATGTTTTATTTTTCATAAAACTATATAATTAATATATCATTCCCAAAATGAGATAAAATCCTAAAAAACCATAAAATATTTTAATATCAATGCTTATCTCATGTCCTTCATTAAGAATCCAAAAATGTAATATCCCATAATTACCTCAAAATAAAGGATAATATTAAGGTTTTTGATTAATTTATAATTATCTCCCCAAAATAGTGGATAATTATTCCTCAAACAACATTTTTACCTAACAATCATTAGGGTTACACATACTATAAAAAGTATTCCAATGTAATGCCATCATCAAAAGATCATTGATAATTTCAAACATTTCATCATCCTAAAATCTACCAAGAATATTGAATCCATTATATGGAGAATTCATAATCATTATACGGTCTTCATGATACCCTACCCATGTTTTTCCAAATTATTCCTTAATAGTTCTTTCCTACAAACAAAAACATGAATCATTCCATAAGATTCAAAAATGTCAAAACATGAGACAAGAAACAATCCATAACGTTCATAGATCATTTTTATTTTCTCATCTTCAATTGGAATGGAATTAGGTATTGTGAAACATCTATTTTTATGTTCTTGCTGATACCATTCTGAAATCCTATTCATAGGATACCTTTTTTCATAATGAATATACTCCCCACATTTAAATCATACAAATGATAAATCCGAAAGAACTTCATTTCCTTTCATGTAGTCAATAAAACACTTCCTTTTTTTCTTTGGAAGGATGTTGCTTAATGACCTTCATTGCCACATATATAAAATCTTACCATCAACATAAATCATTTTATAAGGTGTTTTATTCCATATCCTTAACACATATGTTGTTGAATATCATACCTTTATGATCATGATTTCATGAACTTCCATAAGAATTCATTTCTCTCAAATATGATGCATCATAAAAATAAAACAGGTTCAAGTGGTTAATCATGAATCCTGATTGTTGGTTTAGAATGACCACCAGAGTTCTCATTTCAACTCTTATTCATCTGGTTGCTTATTCAGAGAACCACCACATTATTCTTCACATCCAATGTTACCTTGGTCCCTTACATCCATTTACTAAAAACAAAAATGTTTGTGTGAGGAAATCTATAAAATAATCATATACAATCTTATGAGGAAGTTAAACACTAAGATATACTTTTTCATGTTATCTAAAACTCATTAAATTTATTTAAAAAAACTATGAACATTTTTATTATGATAACCATTGTGGTTCTATATAACTTATATGTAATGACAAAATTTCACCCTAACCACTAAAGTTTTCTAAACCGTCCTTTGATACCAACTATAAGTACCCAAAATTAAAGACTAATCATTCATGAGATAATTCAATAATTTGATATTATTTCACATTTAATATCTCTTAAGGTTTAGAGAATTATAGAATTAGGCCATAAATATTACACAATAAATAAAATTTTATAATGTATACACTTCTACTCACTATCAATTTTCTTCACAAAATAAAACACATTAAAAAAAAAATTATTTATTTTATTGATAGAAATATTCTTTTCTTTTTACATTATCTTACGAATCATTATTCCTTTTGGAAAAAATTTTAAAAACATTGGTTTAGCATAAAAAGTTAATTAAGAGATACATAAAGAAAGGAAAAATATAGTCTTTCAAAGAAATATTAACCACAAATACATTATCATAAATTAATACATTTCACCTTTAATAATTAGTAAATATACATCATTGAATATACTCTTATTTCTTACACTTTTTTAAAAAAAATTATTACCATAAATCTCATATAAAGCACATAAAACATATAAAGGCAACATGGGACATAATCATACATAAATGGAATAACCATATGATAGACTAGCCATATGGCTGACTTCCAAACCCAATGCATTGGAGGTTATAACGTAACCACCCATCCTTGGTTTATCATGGAACCACCCATATTTGGTTTATCATGTACCCACCCGTCTTTGGTTTTTCACATAACCACCCATCAAATGTCTTGGTACCATAATATAAAAACATTGCAATTATAAACATTTCACTCATAAAATTATATTTTCAATCACAATAAATCATTTCAAGATATTTAAATGTTCAATCTATTTAAAAACCCATTTTAATCATTTAATAAAGAGACTTTTGAACCATAGTGTCCCACACCAATTTGACACATTTGAAAAAAAATTAGTTTTTTATAACATTAATTTCCATATAAATAAATTCATAAAAACTATTTTCAAAACATGGAATTGAAATATAAGGTTCTTTAAGAATAAATTGTTAAAACATTAAAAATGATGTTTTAGTTAAAGAGCCCCTTGTCACTTTAGAAATGCTTGGACAAAAATCATAAAGGAATTACATTAATAAAAACATTAAATATCATGATAATATACAGTTTTGTGATATAAATTTCCAAAAGGGTCTTATATAAACCTTAATGTCTAATAAAGCGGCATAATATCACGATACGCCTCAATGTAATGAGATAGAGACGAAATAATTTACAAAGATTATATCATTATATTAAAGATAAATCAATGATGTAAATATGTGTGAAAAATAAAAATACACCAAATACAAGGGCATATTAAGTGTAAAAAATTTAGTGGTCATTCACACATATTCATGGGAAAAGAAAACCAATGACATGGATATTTAACCTAATGAATGGAAATTGAGTTAAAATTTATTTTACCTTGAGTTTGACTCATCTTGTATGTTACATATATTCCTAAATAATAAACATATGTTAACTTATACTTTCTTTATAACCTTTTTAAACTTAATTATTCATTTTTATCACTTATTATCCTTTTATAAAAATTACAGAATTATTTATGTTCATATAGGACGTTTTGTCGATATTTGGTACTTGAGTAAGGAAAAAATGCATTTTGGCGAAACTTTTCCATGTGGTCAAAAGTAAATCATCACTAGAATAGTTTTAATGATTAAAATATCATATATATACATTATAATATTATTTAGAAAAATCCATAATATTTGGAGACAAGATTTCAAATGCACCGTTCATGGAGATAGTAGGTCCTATATACGAATAAAAGCTAGTTTCAATTTTTTTTCAACTTAAAATAATAATAATTAAATTATATAATGAATATTATAATACCACTATTATTTAAATTTTTTATATGTATAATTTATTTATTAAAACCATCCTTTATAAGTTCCATGTATAAATTAAATGATTCATATCTCTCTGAGGGGGCGGTAGTCCATACTTCCGAAAACAAAATTATAGTATTTACCCAATATGGAAGTCTTAATGGTATGTTCTACAAAAATTATATAAAAAAATATAGAATATAAATATAATATATATCATATGTAAAATAAATTCCACTATAATGGCCCCCATGAGAGGTGATTAGAGAAAATTGAACAATCATCTTTTCATGAGGCAGTCGTTCACCGTACACAAAAATAATATTTTTGTTACCCATTAAATGGAAGTGTGTGTAAGTGTGGAAAAATATTATAACATAAAAACATCCCAATATATTTAGGATAATGTTGTTGTTATTTAGTCATATAATAAGAAGAGTATAGGGAGTTGAGAATTGAAATGAAGCTAAAAGGAATGAGTGATGGTGTTACCTCTTAACCAAGTAACTTCTTTTGAATTTTACCAAAATGATTCATTGGGAGGGTTTATTCCCAAATGGAGGATTCTAGAATAAGGGTAGGGATTCCTAGAATAGGATGGATAGGAATTTAATGAACTAAATCATTTTTATGTCATCATATCAGATAAGATAAGGTACCTTTTTATATTAGAGGGGAGGGGTTCCCATGGAAATTCTTAAAATATTAAATTAATATAAATTAAATTTTTTAAAAAAGAATAAAATATTATATATATAGAATATAATATTATTATAGGTCTGAATCCTCTAAAAAAAATTTTATACATGTATTGATTTTATTTTAAACCTTTTCTTTTCGGTTTACCATTTATTATTTTATTTTATTTTTAATTGTGGTAATAAAATATTAATTATTAAGAGGTTATTAATTTTACTTATATAGGATCAATTCTCCATAATTGGTCACTTTATGAATATTTAGACCATATAATAGTCACATTGTGACTTTGAAATTTTTATAGTAATTTTAATTAATTTAATAAATTATCATTTTTATAAAATACATATTATGTCATTTTTTACACTAATATCTTTATTGAATTTAAATAAAATAAAAAAAGATATATAACTTCAATAAAAGAACTTAATGGTCTTATAACATGTCATATTAACATAGAAAAATTATATATGTTAAAACTTATGTCATACACTAATTACTTTAATATTTATAATATCATATATTGGATATTTATATTAATAAAATAATTATTGTATAACTGTTTGGTAAATATTTATGGTAACTATTTACTCTCTAAAAATTATAAATAAATTCAAATGATGTAGATAATTTAATTATATTATTGGATACTTCTTATATTCATATTTTCATCATGTCTATCAGAATATTAAAATTTTTATACTTAAAAGAGGTATAAGAGTGGCATGTTGTCACTTTCTTTTCTTTTAACAATAATTTTGTAACTTTTATAGAAAAAAGTCCATTAAAAAATCAATTTTCATTATTATATGTTAATAGTATACTTTTATTCATCTAGGTGGATATTTTTACGTGTTAAGGTAATTTTATTATCCTTATCATTTTATTTGTTATCCAAATTTACTAGATTTACCTTTAACTGTGGTAAATAAAAATTAACAAATATACTATTAGTAAATACCCAAAATAAAAATAATATATTTACATAATTTGAATCCACTGATTCCAAATATAGAATCCAATTTTTAAAATTTGAATAAAAAAAGTTACCGTAATAATTTTTAATAAAATCCCTATTGTCAAAATGAGAAAACAACTCTTTAAAAGTAAAAACCAACAAAAGAGTGATGTGCGTTTATATCTAGTTTCAATGTAAAATTACATACAATGAATAAAATAAGATTAAATGATACAAAATTTATCTAATTATACTTTAAAACCTATAAAAATATAATCTATAAATATAAATAATTTAGATGGAAAATTAGTTTTGAATTAAAATGCTGTATTTTTTACTATTCATTAAAATATAAATTTTATCAGAAAAATAGAAATATTTTTTTTCAAATTAAATTTTGATGTTTTAATTCTAAATTATATTTTTATTTGAAAAAATATAACATATAATAGTTCAAAAAACTATATTTAGAAAGGGTTCTCCATCGAAAGTCTGTAAAACATTTTTTTAAATACTTCTTTTATAAGTAAAATTGAATTTGTTCTTATATAATTTCAAGAAAACATAACACATGAATTTGAAACTTTACATTGAATATATAACACATATTTTTTATTAATAAAATTCATATAGAGTGATTTTATTATTTTATAAACTCGCTTATTTGAATTAACATAATTTTTCATAAAAACACATTGTTTATATTCAATTGGTTTTTATTTAATTTGGTAATTAACTTGGTAACTAATGAATCATTATATAAAAATCTATAAACCATATTTTTATAATTCAATTAATATTTTTCATTCTCTATATTCCAATGGATTTCTTATAATGATAACATTTAAATAATAATATTTATTTTTTTGTTTAAGCTCGATGTAGTATATCATATATGCTATTTAACATAGTGGTAATTTCTTAAAACTCAGGACGCTACAGATAGAATTAGAATTAGTCATTTAATTTTATTTAATATGGTACATATTATATGTTTTGTAATAAAATAATGTTTACAAATATTGTTTTCCAAAATAATAATGGTAAATATAATAGGAATGTCTCAATTTTTAAAAATTATATGATCAGTTAAAAATCATTGAAATATTAGTTTGGTGTTATAGTATTTCAAAAATTTATAATTCAAACATTCCCCACAAAATTCAGATAACTCTCAAAAGCCACAAAAAAACCTATATGATTCCATTATTTTGTGTTACCAAAAATTACTTTACCAAGAAAAAAGAACCTCTTTCTCAATGTTAAAAGGATCTCAATACCACCCATTATATCAATAATCATTAATAAAATTCCTTAGTCATGTTTTTTACTTCCCTATATTTATATAATTAACCAATAATGATTTTATATTTGTTTATTTAGTCCTACTACTATTTAAAAAGCTACTTTGAAAGGAAAAGGTTCTATTCCTCCTCTTCTAATATTCAAGTACTCATTTTTAGATAATCCCTTCGATCATCAATTGATTATAGTTTAAAATTTTCATCATCATCTATATAATTTTAAAATTATTCCATATTGATTAGATAATACCATAACATCATATTAAAACCTTTTAATAATACCTATTTTATAGCCATAATGTTGCTAAAATCACTCATTGGTTATCTCTCTCCTCATTTCAGTTGTAGAACATCCTTTGTTATAGGACTTCTCATTTCCGTATGATTATTATTATAAATTTTATTAATAAATACTTTTTTATTATTAATCCCTATTGATGAGATACTATTTTTTGAGTCCTTAATCACATTGATAATAATATTTTATAGTCTATTAGCCTCCATGACCATTCCATGATTTTGTATCATCATGTTATGAATACCAAAACTATAATATCAATCAATGGTATTAATATAAATAATTTTTATAAAATATTATCGATATAATATAGGTTATAAAATAGTAAAATTAATTATTGATGTTTTTTTAGATGATGTTAGAGTGTAATAAAATTTAATAAATAGGGCAAGGGTTTCATCAACTCAATTTCTAATTCAATGGGTCATATAAATTCGTACATTACTATACATTTCTATATTTATATCATCCAAAAATTTAATTATTTTATATTTAATTTTATATTTCCATAAACAAATTACATATAATTATCAATAAACAATTCATTGATAACATATTTCCTAAATAAATGTGTATAATTGGCATGAATAACTCCCATTATTACAAATGAATGTTTTCATCCACGATCTTGTTTTTATTCCCACATATTATACATTTCATTTTTCAAAATTCATTTATGAATAATTTTCTATAATTATAATAATTATACTCAATTATTCTCAAATTTAATGTTTACTACATTTTTAGATTTGTGTAATGGTATTTTAAAATATTATTGAAAGGGTTTTCCAACCTTTAAAAAAAATATCCTTCATCCTGAACACATTTTTTGATAAAATTTATATAATTTAAAGTATATTTTTTTAACTATTTCAATCAAAGTTTTTAAAATGGAATATCGAATCTTCCACATGATTTTTATTATAATCTTGTCTCAATATCTTATTAAAAAATTTAGTTTTTTTATTTTCAATTCTTATTTTAATCCAATGCATATCATTCATAATGTGATGTTTTGATCATCTCATATATTTTATTTTTATTTGTTTACTTTTCAATAATGAGTATTTTATATTCCATAATATATAATATGTATTCTATGTTGATTATTTTGGATATTTTATGAAATCCATATATTTGACATGGGTTAGATACGATTTTAAATTTGTTAGTGGAATAAAAAAATATGGATGATGATTGGTGGGGTCCTATATCACCGAAAAATTTGTCATTTTATACTTATATATCATGAAACATTAACGACATCATAATAATATTTTGATCACCCATGTGTGTGAATGATGGGTATACTCATATTTGTAGGCGTGTACAGAATGAATTATTTCATATAGTAGAGGCTATAATGGGTTTTATCAAATATTTTTTTACTTTTATGGTTGATCCAAATTTCCATGTTTTTTTATTAAGATATATAAGAATTTCAAGATGAATTCAATACTATGAAATTACATTTTTCATTACTATTCTTTTTTATTTATTCCATACTTTTATGAACTATTCACATGTCATATGTTTTCCTCTTTAAGTTTCTTTTAAGATATATTAATGATCTTATGTTGTTGTCACTTTTTTTATGAAAATATTCAATGTTATTATGAGATTTTAATAATATATTTAACATCTTATAGATATTTTCATTCATTTTTATTATAAAATACATGATGAAATGTTTTCCCCTAACCAATCATTTTATATTACCCTTTTATTATGTTTTCAATCCTATGTTTATGAAAATGATTATATCATGTGGGTACATAGAAAAGGTTATATAGAATCCGGACTATGGAGAAATGTTAACAAGTGTAAACAATTGATTTGTTTAAGTAGATAATTCATAGGATAGTAATACTTATAACCCTTGGTTTATGTGAATTTTTTTAAGATATAATATTTAAAGCATGATATAAATGTATTATTTATTTCATGTTTATCTTGGGTATCTTTTGATTGTATCAGAGTAGGGGATAGTTATATTGGAATATTTGTTTAGAAAACATTAGTTGGAAGAATACTGTAAACTCATCAAGATATTTCTATGTATTGGATAACATCTAAACTTTAAACAACCCCACATTATATATTTATTTCATATTAAATATAATCTATGTATTTGATAGCTTTCTTTACATAAAAACACGACATTACATAAACTGCAGTATAATAAACTACTATAACATATCCATTAAATTGAATTCCTTGAACAAAAACAACCACATTATGAAAAATATATTTGATGGTTTTAACAAATAATATATTGATTAATTAATTAAAAAAACCCTCATTTTTTAATAAATTCATTTTATGATTCAAAAATCTTTTTTCTTCAAAAATCGTTTTAATATATATTTTCAGACAATCATCATAAACAATTTCTACCATTTTCAGATGAATTATTAGAGGAAATGAATAAAATTTTTAAAATAAACATGTAAATATTATCATAGGGTTATTTTTTAGGATTTTGTAAAAAGGTTTATTTTTCAGTGAATAATGAAAAATAGGGATTTTTGTTAAAAATTTCACTTCATTACAAGTAAAATTTCATTTATATTATAAATTTCAACATAAAGTAAAATATGTAGCATTTAATTAAAAATAATATAATAAATTATATACTTATCATCATTGTATAGGAATGTGATATAAGTTCGTCATTGCAATTCAAAGAAATGTTTCAAATAACCGTACTTTGCATACAATGTGTTTTTTATATTAATAAATTAATTTAATCAATATTTTTGAATTATTTTAATGAAATTTAAAAAATATATTTCCTATAATATATTGTATCATTTTTGTGGTTTTTAAATGCAATTTAATGTTTTCACATAATATAATATTAGTCGAATATGTTTTATTCTTAATGATTAATTTGTTCTAATACGTGTTTTCATTATATATTATGTGCTTATTTAGGATTAAATTCAGCCAAATATATAAATTTAATGTAGTAAAATGGGTGATACATTTTTAATCATCATAATTAGTATTATATAATAGGGCCACGCTAATTTTTTATCATAGTGAATATTGTAAATAATTAAATTTTGTTACCACAGTTAAGGACAAACAAGTTTTTATGGGGGATTAAACATGATATAATGGTATGATTGCAACAAAAAACTATAAAAATGTTATTGGTCGAATTTATTTTTGAAATATCTTATCATTAAATATTATATCATTCCATTTTGAGTAAAATTTCTATGAAATTTAAGTTATATAATTGAACAATTTTAAGAAATACAATAAGTGTTCCTCCCCTAATGTACAATATTATACCTCATTAATACTCTTATTCACTGGATTTGGGAATTCTATATATAGTAATTCTTACAAAAATTACACTCTATAAAATTTCCATTCATTATATCTAATAGTTTTTTATTCTAATAGCAAACCTCTACCGAATAATTTTTCATCCAGAGGAGGTCTCTCAAAGAAGAGGAGTTTATTTTAAACAAGATCGTTCAAGTTTATTTCTTCTTTAACATACTATAAATATTTTTTTCAGAAAAATGTATATTAATATAGAATTATAATTATAATTATATTTTCTAATAATGACTTCACAACCATTTACCACTTAATCTCAATATATTGGAAGATAAATGTATCATCATTGGTTATGTGCAAACAACCACCTCCACATTGCAATATAATTTATTTTACATCACCAAAATTCCTGTATTTTAATTATGATGGATTTTTTTTATATATCTCACTTTTTTAATAATAATTATTCTAAAGTATTAGTATATTTTCTGGATTCTTATCTTTCGATCCTTTGGAAAATGATAATTTCCACCATACAAATTTGTAGACTATAACCTCAAATAATCTATCCGATTCATTTTATAATTTTTATTTAACATGGTTGGTGATAAGGATAAATTTATTGAATAAAAATTAGACTTATATTATAATAATTATTCTATAATTGAGAATTATCATATATATTTCTTTCATCATATATGTTAAAAGATGGAATCATCTCTTATGAGTATATATAGATAACAATAAACACATTGCAATGTAATTCATATCTCATCAAAAAATTATATATATAAAAATAAATATGTAAATAATGAATATATATGATATTTGTATCATTATTAAAATCATGGAGATAAAGAAAAACTGATAACAACTATAACAACCCAGGTACTTGAAAAATAATTTCTTTTGATTTTGGAATTATGTAGTAAAATTCATTATATATTGATAATGAAATAAATAGTATTTAGTGAAATTAAGGAATTCATATGGATTGAATAGTAACATAACCTTAGGAATCATAACATAACCATTAGAAATATTAATCTATCTAATAAAATAGTATCCTCACCAAATAATCTATAAAAAAAATTATCCATGATAAAATTAAAAATATGATATATTTATATCATTGATCACGTAAATAATGATTTTTTGAAAATTAAAAATTAAGTGTTCGAATTTTTGTAATTAATAAATATATAATTATAATATTACATTTAATTTAATGATTTAAAAAAATATATTTTTATAAAATAGATTCATATATTATTATTTTGTTGTTTTATGATTATAAGATAATTTTATGAGACTTTAATCAATTTTGAAAGTTATATAAAATCATTTAAAGTTTTAAAACACTTATTTTAGGAATAAATTATGACTTTAATTAAATGTTAATATTATCATAGTTATAAAATTATTTTCAAAAAATTGTGTTAATTTTTGAATTCCACACTTGAAAAAATGGTTAGGGAGAATTTTTGGGATTTTTATGAAATACATAATTTTTTTGTGAATAATGAAATATGAAAATTTACCAAATAAGATAAATACATGAATTATTGAGTCATTGATGATTTTATATTAAGGTAATAACCCTTGGTTAGAAATTACATGAACTAATTTCTATATTTAGTCACAAGAACGAACATTATTTATTATATTAAGTAAAATAATAAAGTAATGATTAAATTAATGGAAAAACACTCTCCCCTCCACTATAAATACCACCGTTCAACCCTTTTCTCCTTAAAGAAATCACAATTTGATATTTTTCAAAATTTTAACCAAATCCCTTCTCAAGAATCTTCCCCATGTTTAATATTTGTTGGTCTCACCAAAATTACAAAACTGAAGGCCTTAAGTGGTTCTCTTAGAGTATCAATCAAGAGGAAAAAATACCTTTCATTTCATTTTATTTTTAATTCAATGTCTTTTAATATACTCTCTTTACATAAACATATATGAGAGGCATGAAAACTATATTATGTTATATATAGTGTAATGTTATCATGATTATCAAAATATTCATCATTATACTTCTTCAAATCTCAATCATATTCTAAAATAAAAACATCATTCGTGAGTTGTTGGTTTACTGACATCGTGGACAATATGTTCTCAATATCCATTACCACCTTGATAGATGGTAATAAAACTTTTTATTGGTGGAAAAGGATAGAAATTTTTTTTATAACCTCTTTTATGTTGTTGAATAAAAATATATGTAATGTTAAATTATATAAGAATGTAGTTTGTGATTATCGAAGAACCACTAAAATGATGTAAAAGTATATCAATATGGTTTTATATAATGATTCAAAATTATTTATGAAGAAATTATTTATTGTATCATTTAGTATTATGAAAACATATTAATAACATTTCATTCAACTTTTTAAGTTTTCCTTCCCCTAGACAAGAAAATCTATTACAAACCGACCATGGAAACTATATAAAGAACAGACCTGAAATAATGGAAATAACAAAATATTATTAATTAATGGGTGGAATTTTGTTATAAAATAATCATATAATGTGTTATAAAATGAATATATATATTTTTAAAATATTAATAAACCTATTTTTAATAATATACATTAGTTTTAAAAACATTTGATGTAAGACAAATCCGAGGTAAGGGGATTCTTACCCCAATTTCCTTTCTTTAGGATATCATTCTACTTCATTGATTATGTTGTAATAAGATTATTTTTGTAATGAATTGTATTTATATTTTTATTTATTATGTAGATTTATAGTTTATACTCATATTCATTTCTTTTTATTAATTCTCACATTAATTGTATGATATTTCTAAGAGAACGTTCTTTTAAAATCCTCTTTTAATCATCTATTTTTACAAAATTAAAAAGGGATGTTTTTTCTAAAAGTGTTCTTACTTTATGATTAGGTTATGGTTCTTGATAATTTTTCATGATGAAGGGTTGGACCTATATATCCCTATAATTTATTGGGTAAGTTAATGTTTTAGGTTGGTTGTATGGTTACTCCAGGAATATCTGTGATGGTAACATCATAAGGTAGCCATGAGGGTTACTTTATAAGGAAGCCATAAGGGTTACATTGTAAGGTAGTTGTAAGGGTTACAAATAATATGGTAGCTGTGATGGTCACAATCTTAAACATGTAATTACCCATGTAACCTATATGGTTCATTTATTTTTTCTTTGTTCAATAGTAGTCGATTGTCTTTACAAATTTAGTATAGGATACATATTAGGTGAGAAGTATATTTTTGTGCAAATGATTTCTTATGTTTATAATTATTAATGTAATAACAGTATCTATTCTTATTTTTTTATACTTTACTAATATTTGGGTTCTCATCCAATGATTTAAAAAGTTTTCAAAGGATTTGAAGATGGGTAAGAAAAAAAGGAGATGCTAAGATGAATTTTGTGAAGACTAATCATGAACAAATTTAATGTTTTCTTATTAAAAACATTTTTATTATATAATATTTGATACTATTTTAGTGGTATCCACATTGCATGCATATGGGAAGATATATATTAATTATGTAATATTTTTTTGAAGCTCTAAACCTAAAAATATCTTTAATGTAAACGAAAGTAAATTAATGTCTAAAACTCAGGATTATGTAATGTTTAATGCTGAGTCATTATTATTGTTATCATATGAACGTTTTAGATACCCTTTGGGTTTATAATGATGTTAATATAATTCAATAAATGACTTTTACCTTATTTTGAAATGATATAGAATTTTAATATTAGCATGTAACTTAATCAAAGATACTTCTTTTTAGAATGGGTTTCTACACAATAAATAGGAAAGATGAAGTTATAAATAACCAAGAGGTTGTTATGTTTCTGAATCTACAACCCATAATGGTTGGAATTAGAGTTGAATAATTTGTGTAAGTAATGGATCAGTTGAATCAATATATAAATAAAAGTGTAATCTATATAAGATAACAACTAGAGCTACCACAAAGGAACACAATGATAGTGGAAAATTTTATGAGGAAACAACCTCATGGTTTTAGGGGATATTCTAAACCAATAGTGGTTGAAGGATGGATTAAATCCTTTGAAAAGATATTCAATGTCCTTGAGTGTTTAGATAATCCAAATTTTATCCTTTATATTTATCATTTGGATGGATAATTTGAATAGTGGTGTTCAATGGTAAATAATATTTGGTATAGTGAGTAGATTGATTCCTTAGAATGGGATGAATTTAAGTATATGTTCCTTGAAAAATATGTTCCTACGGTGGTTTAAATTATGATGTAAAATAAATACCATTAATTTAAAAAAAACAGGAGGATGCAGGTGTAATGTATGAAGAAAAATTCACCTAATTGTCTAGCCATGTTCTAAATATTTTTTGGGATATTGATAAAAAAATCAATCATTTTTACTCATTATTAAATTTACGATAACAAAGGGAATTGGACTCTCTAGAATTAAAAAGTTTTGAGAAAATTTTTTCGATGTGATGAGAGGGTATAAATGGAGTTATCTAATGATCACATGTTCAATAAAAATTTGAATATTAATAGGTCTATATGAAAGGAGATGGGAAAGAGTCAATCAATGAAATATGAAGGTATGCAAGCCCAATTTCTAGTTTATTAAATGTGTGGTAAAGCACCTTGAAAAATGTCTTAACAAATATAGGATGTTTTTTTGATATGGTATGTTTGGACATATTGCTAGGTATTTCAATGAAAATGAACTTAATATGAATTATGATAAGAAATTGATAATGTGTTTTAAAAGTGTTGAGATGGGTAATTGTGGAAATACCCACCCAAAGAATGATCTGGTGACAGAATGCAGTAAGATTGAAATAATAATGATGCAGTGAGATCCTATGAGACCATGTCCATAGATATCAGGCCATCCAATGAAGTGGTATTGGGTACATTTTTTGTTTACATAAATTTTCTAGATGTAATTTTTGATACGAGAACTGAAGAATCCTTTATTTCTAAGAATATTTTTTATAAATTGAAAATTTCACCTCATGAAATGAGACATGAAATTATTATCAAAATAGTATGGGAAAATATTATCACACAATGTAATTATAATAATCATCATATTGTTGTATGTGTAAAGAAATTACCAGAAGACATTTTTGTTTTACCCTTAATATCATTTAATATAATTATGGGTGTGGATTTTCATTATGTTTACCATGCTATGATTGATTGTAGAGGTAAAGAAGTTTTCTTCCAGAAATAGTTTTAGTTTGTATGCATGAATGGACCAATACAATGGATAACATATTAGGATGTTTAGAAACTATTAAAATATGAAAATTTTTATCTTTATCATATTTTTTAAAATAATGGAATTTTTTAGATTAATGTTGTACCAGTGGTAAATGAATAACTGAATGTTATTCTTGATGAGTTTCCACTATATTACCTGATCAAGAAAATGAATTTACTATTGACCTTGTTCCAGATGCTATACTAATTTCTAAACACCTTTATCCAATAGAACTATTGTAACATCTTTTATTATAAAATTATTTAAATGTTTTTCTTTATAATGGATTCATCCATCCTTGAACGTCACCATGGGGTGCTCTTATTTTGTTCGTTAAAAAGAAAGTTGGATTCATGATACTTTTCTTTTGTAATAGATCATTAAAAAACATTAATATAAAGAATAGGTATCATTTTCTGAATATTGATGACATATTTGATTAGCTACAGGGAGCTCAGTATTTTTCCAAGAATGAATTGATATATTGGTATGACCAGGTTAAAGTGAAGGAGGAATACATTCTAAAAATATATTTTAATACTATATGTGGTCATTATGAGTTTTTTATGCCTTTTGGATTGAAAAATGACCTTGGGGTATTCATGGATCTTATTAATAGAGTATTCTGGGAAAATATTGATATGTTTTTTGTTATTTTTATTGATGATATTTTGGTCTTTTCAAAAAAAATATGAGGATCATGAAAACATTTAAGGAATTTCATAAAGACACTCAAAGAAAAAAAAATTATATAGGGAATTTAGAAAATGTAATTTTTTATTTAAACATATTTCTTTTCTTGGGAACATTTTAAATAAGGATTGAATAAAAGTTGATCCCACCAAATCAAAAGTGTAGATGAATGTCCAATACTTAAAAATGTTACATTGATTTGTTGTTTTCATAGATTAGTAGGTTATTACAAAAATTTTGTCAAAAAAATTCAAGGTTATCTGGTCGGCTAACTAAGTTACCACAGCAGGGTTAAATTTATTTGGGTAGAATAATATGATTTTTTTCAGTAACTAAAGATGAGATTGTTGAATGATCTAATATTGGATTTTAATTCTAAAAATGGTGAGTTTTTCATCTTCAATGATGATTCATAGAAGATAAATGGTTTTCTATGATTCATAATGACTAGGTAATTGATTATGCTTCAAGGAAACTGAAACCTCATGAGTTAAATTATAACACACACGATTTGGAATTTTCATCTATTGTTTTTTTCTTTGAAAGTTTTGAGGAATCATTTATATAGAGCCAAATGTGAAATATATACTGACAACAAAAGTTTTAAGTATATATTAACATAGAAAGAATTAAACATGAGGCAAAGAATATGGCTTGAACAGATAAAGGATTATTTTTACATGGTCAATTATCATCCTATAAAAGAAAAAAATAGAAGATACCTTGAGTGAAAAATATCATTCATCATTAGACATGTTATGTTTTGAACGAAACCCCTTGATTAATTATTTGATGAATTTTTTATTTAGAGTTGTTGGTGCTCGAAATTCCCCTATTTGGTTTTAGGATTTAGTGTAGTCGTCTATGTTCGACATAATTGGGAAGTCAAAAAAGGAAGATGATGAGTTATAGAAAATCGTTAAATTGGTGACAAGGGGTAAGTTTCAAAAATTTAATGTTGATAAATATTTTTTTAATACATAGATAGAGATTATGTGTGCTTTATGATTACCATGTAAATAAATAATTGTTGTGTGAAGCTCACAGTTCCCCATATTTAGTTCATCTTAGCTGTACTACGATATAAAAAGTCCTTAGTAGTATTACTTGATGGATGGAATGAAAAGATATATTTAATATTTTACCCAGAAATGCTAAACATTTCAACAGGTTAAAGAAGTGTAACAACTACCAAAAGGGATGCATCATCCTTTTACAATGATAGAGTGGAAATGGTAAAATATATCCATGGACTTCATGTTGGGACTACCTAATAATTCTCTATAAAACAATGTGATTTGGGTTATTGCTAACCTAGTGAATAAATATTTACTTTTCTTTCATATTTAAGAAACCAAGTCATTTGATTAGATTTCTCCAATTTACCTTAATGAGATCGTCGAGTTATATAGAGTTCCTCTTTACCTGTTATTTTTCTATGATACTATGTTCAATTATATCTTTTGCAAAGGCCATCAGATGTCATTGGGAACAAAATTAAATTTTAGAAAATCCATTCATCATCAATCTAATAGAAAATTAGATAGAACAATTCAGAAATTAGAAGAAATAATTCTATATTGTTCAATAGATTACTAGGATGTTGGGATCAACATCTCTCTATAGTTGAGTTTTCATATAATAACAGTTATGATTATAGTAAAAAGATATACCTTATTATGGAATTATATGGAAATCCACATCAAAATACAAATTTTTGGGATGAATTCAGGGAAATTATGTTTATGGAACTAGAATTAGTAGAGGAAGTTGTTAAGAAATTGAAAATGATCCATCAATACAAGAGGAAAACTCTGAGAAGGCCGAAAATTTAGGCAAATAAAACTAGGAAATTATTTTATTTTGAGTAATTTTTTCTTGTAACCTCACCTTGGAAAATTTTCATGCATCTTGGTATGAAAGGAAATCTAAATCCATGATTCAATTGAACTTATGAAATCCTGGAGAAATTTGGACCAAATTGCTACCTAGTAGCTTGGCCTCTATGTTTAAATCTAGTACAAAATGTATTTCATGTTTTGATGTTGAAAAAGTATAAACTATATTCAACATATGTTTTTATCCATGAATTAGTTCAGTTGGATGAGAGACATTTTTATGAGGAAAATTCTATTTAGTTCCTTGATCATAGAGATAATGTATTATAGAAAAAGGTAATTCAATAGGTTGAGGTTTTGTAGAGAGACCACATGGTTAATGAACCAACATGCGAATCTAAAAATTCTTTGAGGGAAAGATGACCTCCCTTGTTTAATATATAAATAAAAATTCTGAGGATTCAATTTCTAGAAGGTGGGAAGAATGTAACAACCCATGTACATATAAAATAATTTCATTTATTTTATAATTATGTAGTCAAATTCATTATAAATTTATAATGAAAGAAGTCTTATTTGTAGAAATTAAAAAATTCATACTAAAGGAATATTAACTTGACGATAGGAATAGTAACATGACCATTAGGAATAGTAATCTGGTCAATAAGTGCGTAACCTCACCTAATAAAGAATATGTAAAAATTATCCATTCTATAAGTAAAAATATGATATATTTATATCATTTAGTAAATAAATATGTTTTTTGAAAATTATAAATTAAGTGTTTGATTTTTTGTATGCTATAAATATTTAATTAAAAATATACAATTAATATAATGATCTAAAATTAAATATTTCTTCTTAAAATATATTCATAAATTATTATTTTGTTTTCTAATGATAATAAGATAATTTTATGAGACTTTATTTATTTTTTCAACATGTTATAAAATCAGTTATAATGTTAAAATGAGTAATTTCAAATAAATAATTATTTTAATTAAAAATTTAATTTCTAATATGCATAAAATAAAATTCAAAAATTTGATTTAATTTTTGAATTTTATATGTCAAAAAATGGCCAGGGTGAATTTTTGGAATTTTTCAGAGATACATGAATTTTTGGTGAGTTGTGAAAAACAAATTTTTAAAAAATAAGATATATACATGAATTAATGATCCATAAAAGATGTTCCACTGAGTTAATAATCCTTGGTTCTTACTCAGATGCACTAATTGTAGTATTTAGTAACAATAATGAATAATATTGCTAGTCTTTAGGAAAATAATAAAATAATGATTAAAATAATAGGAAACCCCCCTCTCCTCCAACATAAATAACACACGTTTCCCCCTCCTCTCCCCACACCACTAAATCTTTGATAAATTTTCCAAATTCTATGCATATCTATTCCCATGACTCATCCCCTCGTCCAAGACATTTTGGTCTCACCAAAAGGTCAAAACTATAAACCTTAGGGAGGTTCAGAAGGAGGATAATTCAAGAGGTAAAAACCCTGTTTCATTTTGTTTTCAAGTCATTTTATTTTCTTATAATATTTTCACCTCCACTTATCCAAGAGTTGTGATAACTCCATTATATTATATATACTATAATTTTATCATGTTTACGGTGATATTAATCTTCATATTTTTATCCTCTCCCTCTAATTCTAAAAATAAAAACACAATATGTGATGTGTTGATTTTCCGATGTCATGGACGATGTGTTTTTAGTTTCCATTACTACCTTTATGTCTAGTAATAAAACTAGTACAATTTTAGAATAAAATTTTAATGAATATTATATAACATCTTTTATGTTCTAGAATTAACATATATATATAATATTAAATTATATAACAAAACTGGTAAGTGATTATAGAAGAACATCCAAAATTATCTAAATGAATATCATTAATTATTTATCTAATCATTTAGCATATATAGAATAAATTATTTATTATATAATTTAATATTTTGGAAAAAATTTCATACCCTTTCATACCAAATCTAGAGTTTCACTTCCAATTTAAATGAAATTCCATTACAAACCGACCATGGAAACTATGTAAATAACCCACCGGAAACAATTAAAGTAACACAATATTATTAAAAAATGGGAGTAATGATGTTATAAAATGATCATATAAGAATTTATGAATGGAATAAATATCTAAAAAATATTAATAACACTCATTTATAAATTATATAAGGGGTTTAAACACATCTTAATTAAGATGACCCCAATGTAAGGGAATTCTTAACCCAATTTCCATTCATTGGGTTAACATTCAACAACATTGATTATGTGGTAATAAGATTATTTGTGTTATTAATTTTGGTTATATTATGTTGTATTATTTATATTTATAGTGTACACACATATTACTTTAATTTTATTATTTCTCACTCAAGTTATTTTCTATTTGTAAAGGAATTTTCTTTTAATTTTTTTTAAAGATCAATTTTTACAAAATTCAAAAGGGATTTTCTATGAAAGTTTTATTATTTTGTGATTATGTAATGGTTATTTGGAATTATCTATGATGAAGGGAGGGATTTATATATCCATTAAATTCATTCTGTATGTTTATGATGGAGGTTATCCAAATGGTGATTCAAAGTGTATCTGTGATGATTACACCATAAGGTATTCGTGAGGGTTATATTGTAAGGTATCCACAAGGGTAACATTATTAGTTTACCATGAGGGATATAAATCATATTTTATCCATGATGGTTATAATCATACATAATTAATGGAACCTATAATTTGTATTGTTTATTTTTGTTTTATATGTTCTATGGAAGTATCATATTTTCATAATGTAACTATAGGATACATATTGGGTTAGAAGTAAGTCATTGTGAAAATGATTTCACAGGTTAATAATTATTCACGAACTACCTGTTTATTTTATTATTTATATATCCCTTACTAGGTTTTTTGTGGTCATACCATGTTTAAAAATGTTTTTATAGGGTTTAAGGATTTTTAAGAGAAAATGATATGCCAAGTGGAATGTTATAAAGACTGTTCATGAATAGATTTCATGTTTATTTATGAAAACATTTTTATTATAAAAAAAGTATACTGTTATAGATAATCAAAACTTTTATTCTTGTGTGATGATGTCTATGAATTATGTCCTAAATTTATAACACATTATACCTAAGAAGATATTTAATGTAAAAAAGTAAATTCCTAAATAAAACTCAATATTATGTATTGTATAAGGCTGTGTCCTTATAAAAATGAAAGGAACATAAACTTCTGATAAAAAAACTCAAAGATCAAAGTAGTTAAAAAATAAAATGATGATGGAAATGAATGATACTAAATGAATGGGTGATAAGAAGTTATAAGTAATTTTTTTGGGTATTATAGGTTAGATTAAGGTTCTGATATTGATGTAAAATATATTTAAATTTATTCTAAAGGATTTTATGGTTCTAGAGGAACAATGTGAAAATGAGGTACCTATTTTTTGTTTGAATTTTATCTTTAAAGTGACTGATTATGGTTAAATTTATGGTGATAAAATTTTATTTTCTATTATTGAAAATATTTTTAATCTTATTATTATATAGTTATTTCTCTTTATTACATTATTTTTAATTTTAATATCTTCATTTAGAATTGATATAAAGGTTTTTTAAGGAAAACACATTTCATTCCACACTTTAGTAGTGAAACCTTTCTTCTATATCCATATTTTATTTAAAATTTTCATTAATTATTTTAATTTTGTCCAAGGATAAGTTGAAGCCATTTTTGTCTATAATTTACCTTCTTCACTAAATATTAACTAATTTTTTCTATATTTTTTCAAAATTGTTTCTATTAAATTAATACAAAAAATGTGAATGGGATTTCTGTTAGTGTACACCACTTAAATTAAATTCAATAAATGTATAAATAATAATTTCATTTATAATTAATTTATAATTATCCTCGTTTCAATAAAATTAAATTTTTTCCTTATTATCTTGTAATTTTCTATATTTAATATTTGGTTTTTCATAATGAAAAGTGTATTTACGTTATAAAATGTTTGGGTTGATTTTTAAATTTAAAATCATATATAAAAACATTATTATAAGTATTTATGATTTTATAGTGACAAGAGAAAATGTTATATATTTACTATTTATATTAAACGTATATCAATAGAAATCCCTATGAACGACATATCCTTTCCTTGGGAAATGACATGAAATCCTCATAAATGTTTTATTATTTTATAGAACTCATATTTATTATTCCATTTTTTGGTGATTGTTTCTATTATAGACCATAGATGTATGTTAACTTTATAATTGAAGGGAAGGTGGGTCCTCTTTATCCCTCTAATTCATTGGGTATAAAATTATTCCTCAAGAAATAATAATTTTTAGAATAGAGAGTATCACAAATTTAGTAAAGTAAATTGTCCAATATGATAGTCATGGAAGGGATCCATTACTATAGAAACAATGGAATGAGGAGTGAACACAATAAAATATAATAGTCTAGGATGTGATCACTGAATATGGGAATTATTTTCTATTCTTATGTGTATTCTAAAAAATTATGTCCTATTATTAAGATAAGTTATCTTTTCTCATGATTTATTAGTGATGATTCCACATTCATAAGTCTTATATAATTGGATTGATAATTTTTTCCATGTTCCATTATTACAATATATGGTTTTATGGGTATGACTTTATAATGTTTCTATGAAATTGTCTTGACCTTATGCATATCTAATGGTCACTTATGGTTATTGATTGGTATCCCTTTTTCTTACCCTTATTAACCATCTGAATGAGATCTTTATTATGTTTCCCATCATAGGTTGTGAAGAATTGGGTTTCATATGTTATGTATTTATAGGGTTTCACCTATAATGAACATAATTAAAAATTATGTAGATCATTTATGTAAAAAAATTAATATATACACCTTTCAGAAAAAATCATATCTTATCCTAGGATAGATCACACTGATAAATATTTTTTAAAATTAGATAATAAAAACTATTATTTATGTATAAAATATTTGGTTCACTATAGTGTATATCATAGAATGGATTATTAAATTTTGGAAACTATTATGAGTAGACTTCATTGTGAAACTGTAGGAAGATCCTCAGTGGTAGACAACACATTTCATGTTCTTGAGTAAGGATTCTGATTTCCTTAATAAAAAACATCTGTGTTTGGAAACTATAATAGGACATTGTTATATCATATATTATTCTAGGATCTATAACCAATAAGATTGTTGGTTGAGTATATATCAACCATCATTCTTGTGAATGGTGAATGTGTCCTTATTGGGAACCTAATATGACATTAGTAGAGGATATTCTTGTGTAATTTAATTATTCTATATAAATAATTATTAATTATTTTAATATATTATTACAAATCATGGCCTATAATATACATATTTAATAATATATTGATCTATTTTCATGATATATACAACCTATAAATGATTTTCCGGAACTATCACTCTAATTAATGATTCTTGATGGTCATGTTATAAATTTTGGTTTTAGTATTGGATTAATGATTGAATGATAAAGTTAATGTGGATATTGGTACGATTATGTATTGATGTATCATATTTTTGTGTCATTATATGAATTATTTTATATATGGAATAGTATCATATAATTTTAATTCATTTTCACAAGGATTAGATATTGCAATATATGTAAACAAATGGTATGATGATCGCATCCAAACTATATGAATCATTCCCTATTGAATTTTGTTTGAATGTATACCTCAAAAATAATGTTATTCTTTCTCTAGTTGAATATGATGTGTTTTTTTGGTATGGATTATCTTTTAATATATAAATCCTTTATCAATAATCAAGTAATTAATTTCACATTAGAAACTCAAAACATTCCTATGATGTTTTATTGATGTGAGGATAAATATTAACTTTTAATGGAAATAAAATCCCTTGAATGGGTCTTGATTCTAATTCCAGTGGTGTATATATCTAAAATTATTAGATTGAAAATAAAAATTGATGATATTAATATTGTACATGTATTTTTTGATGTCTTTCAACAATAATATCCTAATATTCCTCTAAATAATGAAGTTGAGTTTTCAATACAACTCACACATAGTGGTACACAAATATCATGTATTCTATATAGTATTTATCCTATTGATTAGCCTTAATTGAAGAATAATCTCCTATAAAATATTTATAATGTAGTCATCCATCCATGTGTACTTGAATGGGGAGAACATGTAATTTTTAATGATGAATGATATGTCATTGTAGTTATGCATTGATAATCATGAACATTACAAGATCATGAAACAATAATGCTCATATGTCCTGTATTAATGAGTTTTTTGATCTATTATGTTTACCTCATTATATTTAAAAGATTGATCATTAATATGTATACTATCACATGAGGGTAAAATTTATAGAAATAACTAATACAACCTTCCATTCGAGGTATTGACATTATGAATTTTTTGTGATGCCATTTATTTTTACAAATTCTCAAACTATATTAATGTTTTAAATTATTAGTAGATTTAGGGATTACCCTGATATATGTTTGGTAGTATTTATAGATGGGTTTCATATATATATATATTATAATATTAATGAATAGCATGAACATTATATAGTAATTTTATCAAAGAACCTAAATAATGAGAATTTTAAGGCAAAATTGATCAATTATGACTTTTATCTTCTGAATGATTTATTATTATTAGGTCATATAAGGTCATGTAACGGTACAAAAGTGGTCCTTCATAAAATGGATTGAATTAATCATTGGCCTAGACCAACCCCTATGAATAACATTCATAGTTTTCTTATATGATTTTTAAAATTCTGAATCTTTGTGAAATCTTTCTCATGTTTATCTAATCAACTAAATATGAAAATTTTGAGGATAATTATGTTCCTGTAGACCGTTGAATGTACAAAAAATTTCAATGTACTAATGTTAAGGTTTTTAGTAAACATTTTCAAAAACTACAATGTTGTGGACATGGGTTTTTGATTTATAGTGATTAATCATTGAAGGGTTTGGGTTGTGTTATTATATATAATATTTTGGTGATATCTTATTCCTCACACCAATTGATGTTTAATGAAAAAATTACCCATATCATGATATGGAGTCAGACATTGTAATATTCTCTTCGCAAATATGGAGGAATAATATTTGTTGATAGATTTATGACATATATATTTATTTAAAATAATTGAAGTATATATTCACCAAGAATTACTTGAATATGAACTATAAAATATTGTTGTAGTTGATTAAGGATTATGATTTCTTGATACATTACCATTCTTGTGATAAAAACAAGATGGTAGATGCTTTGAGGGAAAATGATCAAGCGAGCTTATCTATGTTGTTGATTCGAACAGAATCAATATATTTAGATTTTTAAAGACTAGACCATCAAATATTGATGTATCGGTAGAAAAATTAACTTGAATAAATTAGTGTTCAAGAATCAATACCTATCATTATTAGAGAGATTAAAAATTAGGATGTGGGGTTGTAATCGAAGATATAAAATTTTCCTATGATTATACTTGATTATGAAGGAATGATACAATTTAGGAACCAAGTATTTGTCCCATTAATAACAAATATGAACAAAGATCAATTGAATGATTATTATATCTCATCATTCTCGGTTCCTCTTGGAAGTATGAAGATGCATATAGATCTGATGTTGTATTTCTGATGGGAATGATGAATATAGATATTATAGTGCATGTGTCATGGTGATTAATATGTTTTAATGTAATTTCTAAGAGATATAAATCTGAGTTGATATTAAAACCGTTACTCACACCAGAGTGAACTAGGAAAAAACCCAAAAATTCATCTTCTGACTCCCCAAAACATTTAAGGGATGTGATACTATTTGGTTTTCAATCAATCACCTTACACAGTAATCTTAGTTCTTGGATATTAGATAATATATCACAATTTATCATACTTATTAAATATACATTAAGTAAGTTATAAGGAGGCTTGGTGTACTGTAATATATTATATCTAATAAAGATCTTATTTTTACCTCGATGTTCTCAACAAGTCTTCATGATTCTCTCAATAAATAGTTTTATTTTAGTACATATTATTTTCATATGATATATTATCCATAGAAAAATAAACATAAAACATTAGGTTATAATTTTAGATCATTTTCATATAATTTTAAAGGTGTCTGATATTAAATCCTTCCCCTAGTTAAATTTTCATACAATAATGTAAATCACTGGAGAATTCAAATGGCTCTCCATGATACTTCCTATGGAAAAGAGAGAGAAACTATGGAATATTGGGATAAAATTAGAGAATTAAATTTATTGGTATATTAACTACCTGAGGAAATTGTAGAGTATGTTCGATCCATTTAGCACATCTAGTTATCTTAGAGCTGATAAAATAATTATGCTAGAAATCAGCAGAGTAATCTAGTATTAAAATTTTGTGAGATGGTTTTCTAGTGGATTTATCTATAAATGATGCTTTTGATATTTTAAATTAATGGAAAGGTGATACCTATATATATTTTTTCCATCATTATTCTTGATCAAATTGTGACTATTTATTATCAATTTGAAATATCCCCAATCCTTTATAATGTTCACGATGTGTACCATGTATCTCTCTTAAATAAGTACATGCCTGATAATTCAAATATACTAAAATAATATGTTATACAACTATAGAATGATTTTTATTTGAATGAAAATTTTATATATATGTTATTTTAGATTTATAAGTCAAATAATAAAAACTACTCAGCTGGTAAAATATTATAGAATGAATCAAAATGTGAAATATCTATATGGGAACTTGAGGTTGTGATTAAGTATATATAATATCCTTTCAATATATCTGAGTATTATTAGATTTAGGGACAAATACATTTTAATGGAGATATAATGAAACATGCATATATTTTATATGTATTTCCACTGTAATAACATGATGTATTTGATAGTATTTTTTTCATGAATCTAAGAGTCTTAATAAACCGCAATATACTAGACCCTTATAACCTAGAAATTATATTGGTAGGTATGAGTTGTAAGAACCATGTTATAGAAAATATTTATAATTTTTTTATGTAATAAAATATTATATATTAATTACCAATACATAATTTCTCAATTTTCATTAATTCCATTTTATAATTCAAAATTATGTAATCTTCAAAAATTATTTTTTATCACTTTTTTCACAGAAATTTTTTTACTAACATTTATATTTTTAGATAATTTTTAAAGATATTTAATTCCATTTTTTAAATCATCATTTCAATATTATCATATGATATTTTTTTATTTTTTTTTAAATATTAATTATTTAATGAATTGGGTAGGATACCAATTTTTTAAACACTGTAATTTATTTTCATGTAAATATCCTAGTATATTTGGAATTGAACTATTATGTAACATAAGTATAATTTAATTAGAAATTATCTGAATAATTATCAAATAATAATCATTATACATTATTTTTTTATATGTTTATTATGGTGTTACAAAACTCATTTTTCATGAAAATATTTTTATGAAGGAAAAGATATTTTATATTTAGAAATAATATAAATACATATTTATTAATTTATTTAAAGAAATATATAATTTATCTTTTCAATTTTATATTTTATAATTCATTTCAGTGTTTTTACATGGAAGGTAATGTAAGTAAAATATTTATTTTAAATAATAAATATTCTATAATAGATTTTTTTTTCAGGTGCCACACTTATAGAAAATAGAATTTTTTTTCTTGTTGAAATTGAATAATTTTAAATTAATTCTATATTTGGATTTATCATCACTAATTAAATAAATTAGTGTCACGAACCGAATCTGGTCGCCATCAAACCAGCACCAAACCCGGCTCATGGCATGACCCGAAGGGCGTTCCCCATCCCCACGGGCTGGCACAAGTGCCCGGGTATCATAAAAAATCATTTGGGAACGATTTACCCGAGTTTGGGTTCATAAGATAACCAAAAACAAACAACAAACCAAATCTGAAAAATTATGCCAAACAAGAATTAATAAAAATTCCGAACTTAGTATATGAGTTTAAACAAGACACAAGAGGTCCAAAGGTACATAAAAGTAGCAGCAAACAGCCCATGAGACTCCACACTACAAGGGGTCATCACCCACAAGCCGTCTCCACAACACCGCACCATCGAGAGAAACTAGCAACCCGAACCGCCATCGCCCAAGGCTTTTCCTTTTCCTGTGTCAAACATGATCAAGTCTACTTACACCCAAAGGTGTAAGTAGGGTGTGAGACTAAGCCCAATAGGAAATCACCCAAGGATTTCAAGTGATAGGCATTGTAAAATAAAAGGCTTCCAAGAGTTATAAATAGATAATAGTGGCATTTATTTCTAAAAGTGAAACTTTGAAAAGAAAATAACTTTCAATGGGGATAACTATAAAGAATCAGTGAAATTGAATAAAACATTCAAGCTGCTGGTTTTCACATCCCAAAATACCATAAATAAAGTTTAAATGCCAAAAAGGCCACGAGCACCAAGCGTAGGAACCCCCCTAGGTACTAGCTTGTTGTGAGCCCCAAGTACCTCGTACCTCGGTGAAAGTAACCATAACAAAATTCATTATCATACACGATCCACTAGTAGGGAGCATACCCATAACCTAGTGGTCTCCAATCATCTCCATTATAGTTTTGTTTGTGTTATCCATGTCAGACTTGCTAAGTGAACCATGGTCAAAACCCCTCCGTTCACTAGCGTACTAGTACACGTTAGCCCACCTAGATACCCGAGATTCCCGTATTGTGCTCAAATAGTCACCACATGCTACCAAAATCAATATTCACATATAAATATCAGTTCTGGTCACACACATTCAAAATAGTATCTACACCTTCTTTTCACCTTTTGCATAACTCAATAAACCATTTATAATTTCCATAAAACAATTTCAAGAAAATTAATCAAATGTTGCACATTAAATTCATCTAAAATCCCATATTTAAAACAAAATGGAGACCAATATTATACCAAAACATAAATTTCATCATCAAAACATTTTTATAAATTCAATCCCTGAATTATAAAACAACACCAAGAGGCACAATATGGGTTACACATGTAAAACACCCATTTTCACACAAGATTGGCACTTAAAAATCTACCACTTTTAAAATGCTACCCAAATAAATTTTTGAAATCAAAATATGAATTATGAACATAATGGAAACCTAAATACAGCAATCCAACTCATTATACAATACCTATATATGAAATCACCTACCAAAAGAGTCAAAACCCCCAAATCCTTGTGCGTCACTTCAACCGCACCTCCGCCTCACCACAAAGGAGTAAGATTGAACCTAAAACCAGAGGATTGGACCAAGAAACTCAAAAATAAAACCCTAGGTAAGAAACCCCATCTTCTGGACATTTGGGTATTCAATAAAAAAGGAAGAAACCCTAAGAAGAAGGGAGGAATAAGGAAGAGAAACAACTTACTTGAGAAATCTGGACGTTTTTTGGAGCTTCAGAAGTTCGGCCCTAAATCGCGATCAATATGAGCTCCAAAGAGGTGAAAACGAAGATGGGGGTGTGTCTGAATTCGATGGGAATGTGTGAGAGGTGGAATCACCGAAAAAGGATAAAAAATAAATATTTTATGAAATAATTACAAAACAATTTTAAAAACGGAAATGGGCTTTCGGGTTGGCCCAATACCTAATTTTATCACCCAATTCCATGATTCTAATGAATTTTTAAGGGCCCCAAAATTATTTTTTGGTTTTAATATTTAAATGAAGGTCATTTTGGAAGTTGAATGGTTGAAAAATGTTGAAAAACGATGGAGTTATTAAAGATACAAAATATACTTTCAAAACTGGAAATGGGCTCTTAGGTTGGCCCAAATTTTGGAAACCCAATATTTCCTTTAAAAATGCATGAAAAACCACCAAAACAAATCAAGGATGTAAATTAAATGAAAAATACCTCTAAATATTTCATGTATGTGACAATTCTCCCCCCCCCATGAAGGACTTTCCACCCCGGAAAGTCAACATGAGGCTTGATTGGAAAACAAGAACGGGTACTCTTCCTCGACCCACGACTTTCGCTCTCATGTCTCATGTGTATCATTTCCATGCTGCCATAGAACCCGGACTAATGGAATAGACTTCCCTAGAAGTATCTTCTCTTGGGAGTCCACTATTTTCACTGGCCTCTCAACAATAGACAAGTCAGGCTCTATCTCCAGTTCTTCCCAACTCAACACATGGGACAGGTCCGGGTAGTATTTTTTCAACTGAGAAACATGGAAGACATCATGGATGGACGTCAACTGAGAAGGTAAGGCCAACCTATATGCCACCTTTCCAATACGTTCGATGATCTCAAATGGCCTGACGTACCGCAGAGTCAGCTTACCTTGTTTCCCCAATCGACGATGGCCTAAACGAGGGGCCACCTTCAAGAATACTCTGTCACCCACAGAAAACTCTAGGTCTCGACGCCTCCGGTCAGCATATGATTTATGACGACTCTGAGCTGTCAATAAACGTTTCCTGATTAATTTTACCTTCTCAGATGTCTCCTGTACCATACTTGGCCCCAGTAGTGAGGTCTCACCTACCTCAGCCCAACAGAGGGGGGATCGACAAGGCCGACCATAGAACGCCTCAAAATGAGCCATTCAAATCGAGGATTGGTAACTGTTATTATAAGAAAACTCAACCAATCCCAAATGGGTATCCCAAGAACCTCTAAAGTCTAGGACACATGCACAAAGCATGTCCTCCAAAATCTGATTCGCCCGCTCTGTCTGACCATCCGTCTGCGGATGGTATGCTGTGCTCATCTTAATATGGGACCCCAAGGCCTTCTGAAGGCCTTCCCAGAATAGAGATGTGAAATGAGGGTCTCTATCTGAGACAACTGCTGATGGAACACCATGGAGTCTCACCACCTCTTGATGATACAAACGGCCCAACTCATCCACTTTAGATGTATCTCTGATCGGAATGAAGTGGGCTGATTTGGTTAGACGATCAATCACCACCCAAATGGAATTCTTAGCTCGAGGTGTACGAGGTAATCCAACAATGAAGTCCATGGCAACCTCGTCCCACTTCTAGGTAGGAATGGGTAGTGGTTGGAGCAAACCGGAGGGCCTTTGGTGCTCTGCTTTCACCTGCTGGCATGTGTAGCATCTCGACACAAAGTCCGCTATGTCCCGTCTCATACCAGGCCACCAAAACTGCCGACGGACATCATAATACATCTTAGTGGCACCCGGATGGACAGCCCACTGAGACTGGTGGCTATCCTGCATCACCACCTTCTGTAGAGATAACGGCACTACCGAACGACCCTTGAAGCACAAGATGCCCTCGAGAGACGACGACCAATCAGAGGATGTCTCCCCACCATGAAGAAACTGCTTCAATCGCTGACAAATCTCATCACTAGGTTGTTCCTGCTGAATCAACTCCAAAAGAGAAGGAGTCAACTGGATGCTCGCCAAGAATGCCCCTCCACTATGTTCCTTGGTCTCCACATGCATCTGAGAAAAGATCCCCATCAATGTCCACTCATCACTGGACTTCCTCAAAGCCTGCACTGGAACCCTTCTGCTCAAGGTGTCGGCCACTACATTACCCTTACCTGGGGTATAGACAATGTCAAAATCAAACCCCTGCAAGTACTCGATCCAGCGACGCTGCCTCATGTTGAGGTCCTTTTGTGAGAAGATATAAGCCAAGATTTTGTGATCAGAATAGACCACAAACTTCTCCCCAAAGAGGTAGTGACGCCACGTCTTCAAAGCATGCATCACTGCTGCCAACTCCAAGTCATGGGTTGGGTAGTTCTTTTCGTGTGGCCGGAGTTGGCGAGAGCCATACGCCACCACGTGATCATCCTGTATAAGCACGCACCCAAGACCCATACCTGAGGCATCACAATAAACCACATATCCCTTTCCAGCCTCTGGTAAAATCAGCATGGGGGCAGTAGTCAATCGCCTCTTCAGCTCCTCGAATGATGCCTGATATTCTGGACCCCATACAAACTTCACCCCTTTCCGGGTGAGGGTAGTCATCGGTGAAGCAAGCCGAGAGAAATCCCGAACGAATCGCCTATAATAACCAGCCAGGCCAAGGAAACTCCTAATCTCGAACACATTCTTCGGCTGCTCGCATGACTTAACCGCACTAATCTTATCAGGGTCCACTGAAACTCCATTCTCTGAGATCACATGCCTGAGAAATCTCACCTCCCTGATCCAGAAACTACACTTTGACAACTTTGCATAGATGCGGTGATCCCATAATGTACCCAAAACGACCCTCAAGTGATGTTCGTGTTCCTCCTCAGAGCTAGAGTATACCAGAATGTCGTCCATGAACACCACAACAAAGGAATCGAGATATTGATGGAAAACCCTATTCATAAGTTCCATAAATACTACTGGAGCATTTGTCAATCCAAAGGGCATGACCAAATACTCAAAGTGGTCGTACCTGCTTCGGAAGGCTGTCTTTGGGATATCTGACTCCTTCACCCTGAGTTGATGATACCCTGAACGCAGGTCTATCTTTGAGAACCACTTTTCCCCCTTCAACTGATCAAACAAATCATCTATTCTGGGTAAAGGGTATTTGTTTTTAATTGTTACCTTATTCAGCTTCCGGTAGTCAATGCACAACCGGAGGGATCCATCAGCCTTTTTTGCAAACAACACAGGAGCGGCCCAAGGAGAGACGCTCGGGCGAATGAATCCTTTGGATTCTAAGTCGTCCAGCTGTATCTTTAATTCCATCAACTCGGTGGGGGCCATGCGATAAGAGGGAAGAGATATCCGCTGTGTTCCCGGCGCCAGATCAATTGAAAACTCCACATCCCGCTCTGGGGGCAAGCCTGAAAAATCATCTGGGAATACCTCTGGAAACTCATTCACTACATGAGGTAGTGCACCTTCAGGGGAAAGACCATCCTCTAGCATAAGTGAAGATAACTGGAAGATAACACTTCCCAACTCTAGGAGTGGAGGCCCTGCGCGACCTGACCGAGGATCCCATTCTCCATGAAAAACCTAACGACTCCCATCAGGTGCCGTGAAACTCACACGCCGTCTATAGCAATCGATGTGTTCCTGGAAGTGTACTAGCCAATCCATCCCGAGTATGACATCAAAAAGGTTCATATCTAAGACCAAGAGGTCCTACTCCATCTCAACCCCTGACACAGAAAGCGCACATGATGGGAACCTGAGACCCTGCTCCTTCTTCTTTCCCAGCGGTGTCACCAACTCCATTGCGAATGACATCAAATCAGTTGGAAGATTCAGAATTTCCACAAAACAGGAAGAAATGAATGAAACAGAGGCACCAATATCAAAAAGAGAAGCAGCTATAGAAGATGAAATCAAAACGGTACCTCGAACAGTCGACGGTCCCGCCTCTGATCCTGGTGGTGCATGATCCACCGCATGAAGATGTCCAGTCTCTGCCTGAAGACGACCGCTAGTCTGTGGCTGTGCCCTGAACTGGATCTACCCAGAAGATGACCCAGCCCTACCACCACGGCTGCCAAATCGATATCCCCCAGTCCTCGACGGCTCAGACTGTGCTGGCACTCCTCTGGGAGCCATGGATCCTGCCCCACTTTGAAGTGGACGTGCTATCCCGCAAAAGCGTTGCACATGTCCCATACCTCCACACTGGAAACAGGTCTTCAGAGGATGAGGTCATGCTGTATGGATGTGCCCGGGCTTCCCACACTGGTGGCACATGACCGATCTCGCATCATAAGCCGCTGATGACAACAGCCTAGAAGAGTTCCCTGAACTGCCTCCTTTTTTCTTCACATGATCATCCTGCTTCCTTTTCTTCTCTGAGGATCTTCCACTTCCCACTGCTGATACAGAACTATAGAAACCATCCCTACCTTTTCTATCAATATCCACCATGCACGCCCGATCAACGACCTCAGCATAGGTCCTCAGCTTAAACAAGAACACCTGGGAGTATATCTCTGGTCTCAAGACTTTCTCAAACCTCTGGGCCTTCGCTTGCTCATTAGAGACAATTTCTGGAGCATACCGAACCAACTCAGCAAAACGGTTGGTATACTCCATCACAGATAGATTTCCCTGAACAAGTTCCATGAACTCTCTAGACCTGGCATAAGCCAACACCTCAGGGCAGTACTGTTCACTGAAGACAGCCTTGAAATCTCCCCAGCGCATCTGCTCATTCTTCCCAGCCTGAAGCACTGACTCCCACCATTTACGGCTGGGACCCTCCAACAAAAAGGAGGCACACTTCACCCTGAGCTCCTCGGGTGTTTCCAGGAACTCAAACATACGCTCGATCTTCTCGAGCCATTCCTCTGCTTCTTGGGGTTCTGAGCTGCCTCGGAAGGTTGGAGGCTTATTTTTCAAGAACTCCTAGGCCTTGTCCTTTCTAGGACCAGTATCATCCTCTCTAATAGGAGCTGGAACTGGAGCTGGTCCATATCCTAGAGCCTGGACAGCCCGGACCACGGCCTCGACTAGCCTCTGATCAATTGGTGTGGGATAACTCTCTCCGACTTCCTCCCGTGGGTGCGTGAGAGCTTTCCGGGGAGGCATGTTGCTACAAAATGTAACAGTCACAAAATAATAATCAATACCACAATTCTGAAAATTTTAATCAAATACCTCAAATATAGATAATCAAAACACATTTCAGTAATAAAATAAACAACTACAACACATCCGCATGATGTCCACATGTGGTCTGCAGCCCACACGTCTCACCTGGAAGTGAAGTCAATCTTTAAATTCCAACATCCCCTGGTGACTCAGGGTATTCCATGAGAGGTGTGGGCCAGACACCCTACTCACAACCAAAACCCTGAGCCCCGACAGTCCTAGCTCCTTTCTATCCTGACTCATCCCAAAATAACAATATAACCCAAAAAACATTAACCTGCCTTTGATACCATTTTGTCACGAACCAAATCTGATCGCCATCAAACCAGCACCAAACCCGGCTCATGGCAAGACCCTAAGGGCGTTCCCCATCCCCACGGGCTGGCACAAGTGCCCGGGTATCATAAAAATTCATTTGGGAACGATTTACCCGAGTTTGGGTTCATAAGATAACCAAAAACAAACAACAAACCAAATCTGAAAAATTATGCCAAACAAGAATTAATAAAAATTCAGAACTTAGTATATGAGTTTAAACAAGACACAAGAGGTCCAAAGGTACATAAAAGTAGCAGCAAACATCCCATGAGACTCCACACGACAAGGGGTCATCACCCACAAGCCGTCTCCACAACACCGCACCATCGAGAGAAACTAGCAACCTGAACCACCATCGCCCAAGGCTTTTCCTTTGCCTGTGTCAAACATGATCAAGTCTACTTACACCCAAAGGTGTAAGTAGGGTGTGAGACTAAGCTCAATAGGATATCACCCAAGGATTTCAAGTGACAGGCATTGTAAAATAAAAGGTTTGCAAGAGTTATAAATAGATAATAGTGGCATTTATTTCTAAAAGTGCAACTTTGAAAAGAAAATAACTTTCAATGGGGATAACTATAAAGAATCAGTGAAATTGAATAAAACATTCAAGATGTTGTTTTTCACATCCCAAAATACCATAAAGAATGTTTAAATGCCAAAAAGGCCACGAGCACCAAGCGTAGGAACCCCCCTAGGTACTAGCTTGTTGTGAGCCCCAAGTACCTCATACCTCGGTGAAAGTAACCATAACGAAATTCATTCTCATGCATGAGCCACTAGTAGGGAGCATACCCATAACCTAGTGGTCTCCAATCATCTCCATTATAGTTTTGTTAGTGTTATCCATGTCAGACTTGCTAAGTGAACCATGGTCAAAACCCCTCCGTTCACTAGCGTACTAGTAAACGTTAGCCCACCTAGATACCCGGGATTCCCGTATTGTGCTCAAATAGTCACCACATGCTACCAAAATCAATATTCACATATAAATATCAGTTCTGGTCACACACATTCAAAATAGTATCTACACCTTCTTTTCACCTTTTGCATAACTCAATAAACCATTTATAATTTCCATAAAACAATTTCAAGAAAATTAATCAAATGTTGCACATTAAATTCATCTAAAATCCCATATTTAAAACCAAATGGCGACCAATATTATTCCAAAACATAAATTTCAGCATCAAAACATTTTTATAAATCCAATCCCTGAATTATAAAACAACACCAAGAGGCACAATATGGGTTACACATGTAAAACACCCATTTTCACACAAGATTGGCACTTAAAAATCTACCACTTTTAAAATGCTACCCAAATCAATTTTTGAAATAAAAATACTGAATTATGAACATAATGGAAACCTAAATACAGAAAGACAACTCATTATACAATACCTACATATGAAATCACCTACCAAAAGAGTCAAAACCCCCAAATCCTTGTGTGTCACTTCAATTGCACCTCCGCCGCACCACAAAGGAGTAAGATTGAACCTAAAACCAAAGGATTGGACCAAGAAACTCAAAACTAAAACCCTAGGTATGAAACCCCGTCTTCTGGACATTTGGGGATTCAATAAAAAAGGAATAAACCCTAAGAAGAAGGGAGGAATAAGGAAGAGAAACAACTTACTTGAGAAATCTGGACGTTTTTTGGAGCTTCAGAAGTTCGGCCCTAAATCTCGATCAATATGAGCTCAAAAGAGGCTAAAACGAAGATGGGGGTGTGGCTGGGTTCGATGGTAATGTGTGAAAGGTGGAATCACCGAAAAAGGATAAAAAATAAATATTTTATGAAAGCATTACAAAACAATTTTAAAACTGGAAATGGGCTTTCGGGTTGGCCCAATACCTAATTTTATCACCCAATTCCATGATTCTAATGAATTTTTAAGGGGCCCAAAATTATTTTGTGGTTTTAATATTTAAATGAAGGTCATTTTGTAAGTTTAATGGTTTAAAAATGTTGAAGAACGAGGGAGTTATTAAAGAAACAAAATATACTTTCAAAACTGGAAATGGGCTCTTAGGTTGGCCCAAATTTTGGAAACCCACTATTTCCTTTAAAAATGCATGAAAAACCACCAAAACAAATCAAGGATGTAAATTAAATGAAAAATACCTCTAAATATTTCATGTATGTGACAATTAGTGTTAAATTAATTTTTTCCCAAAGGAATCACAAAAATAATATAAATATTTATAATATTTAGTGTTAAAATGGGATTACTGAGGGTTAATATAGATACCCAGGATTATCATACATTGATATTGAATTTTTTATATGAATATTCATAGCATTACCAAAGAAATATTCATAAGAAATATAAGCATTTACTTTGTTTCTAATCGTGCAAAACATTCTCTTAATCCAGTTAAAGGTGTTAAATGTTTTTCACAATGACTATCCAATTTATTACTCCTAAATAAAATATTTCTTCATAACCTAGGTAAAGGAAACATAAGAATGTGTTAGCTCTAATTCTCAGTATGGGTAAACATAGGAGATATCAATCTATGATAACACGAAATAATAAAATAGGCATATCAATATTTGATCATGAAGAAAAAAATATGAGGTTCATAACAAACATGCCATATATTATAAAAATTGTTCCTAGAATAGAGATAGGTAGTTCAGAAGTCATGAATGATAAGGGAAACAATGAACATGAAAAATGATATAAGAAACATTAAATAATATATAAAATTTGTTAAAAAACACATAAGCACAAAAAAACTAATGTCATGTATTCATACCAAGACATTTATAATATGTTATGATTAGGATAATCACCCATATACCTAGTTTGGGATGTCGATGTATTCCTTTTTTATGCACCTTTTTCAAGACTGGGCTAACCACATATGTACACTTCTATTTTAGGATTGGGTTGACCACCTGTGTACACTATTGTTTCCAAATTGGGATGACCCCCTATGTACCCTCCTATTCCTAGCATAGGGTAAATACCTTTGTACCCTCATTTTTTTCATTTGATTAACACATGTGTACACTCATATTTTTTACATGGGACATCCACCCATATTCCCTCATCTATGGGTTTGGGATAACCACTCATGTATTCTATGAGATTCTATAACATTTATCTTTATCCAATGCATTGGAGGGAGATATCAGTCTACCATTTTACATAATGAAATTATATATGTGTTCTACATTATCAATAACATTCATTATATCATAAACCATGAAATAAAATGGGTATCATAAATAATGCCTCATATCATAATGTGTATATAATATAAATTTTTTATAATCATTTCATCATTGCATAACTAATGAAATGAAGCTGGTTTCATGATTTTTGTTCATGGTATAATCCCATGTAAGAGAGATGGGTTTCATTAAAAAAATTCATCATGAACATTAACCATTTAGATAAATAATAATATTGGAATCCATGGATCATATCCCCAGTAAATCATAAATATCATCAAATTATTTCATCATAGATGGAGAATGATTTTGAAAGATCACATTGGTCATTTATTAAGGAAAATATCATTTCTATTAAATTTACCTCTATAAAAAAATTCAAAATCATATTCATTGAAAATAAATATTTGAAACTTATAAATAAATATTTTAAAATTCATGTTAATTATTTCTTGAGGATGATATTATTTTAATTCTGAAAAATACTTTCTAAACTATAATACATTTTTAACCCTTTTCACTTAAAATATATATGGATTCTTCAAAAGGAAGATTTGAAAAAAAATAAAATTTTAAAATAAATGAAATTGGAAAATAATTTTCCTTGAAAATTAAAATATAATTTCATTGATACCATTATTAAAAAATTATTTTCAATAATTTTTTTTGAATGAACATAGATTTTCAATCGAAGAGAGAATGAATGTATGATTTTCTTTAAAACAATTTTATTGCTTTTTAACAATTATTGGATAAATATTACCATTAGATGATTATATAATTAATATTCATAGGATTATAATTTTAATAACAATAAGTTGGATTTATATCATGAGATTTCAACATTGGATACTTAATAAAAAATTATACAAATAAATGATGAGACTAAAAAAATAATATTTACCAATTTCAAATCATTGAATCATCATCCAGATGAATTAATAAAAAAATGGGAAATTATGATATCATTTGGACTAATAAATTAATGATATTTCAGGTTAAAGGGGTTGTACAAAAACATCATGAATTAATATAAGTGAAGATCAAATTATACATATCAAAGAATAAAAATTAAGACAAGTATCCCTTTTTTCCTGAGTAACATTTCAATTGTAATCCATGTGAAATAGGGATATAAATTGTAAAAATAATTCTCCTGAAATTATTTTTTTTCATGATATATTTTTCTATTGGGAAGTATAATTAACCGAAAATATAAAAAGGTTAATAATATAGAATATGTCTCATAAATGTAATATGTGAGACAAAATTCATTTACTAATTGAGAATATTTTGAATCATAAAAAGTGTTAAAGTATAAAATCAATTAAAAATTTTAATATATCAAAATAAACTAAATTAATGATATAAACAATCAGGGAGAAGTATATACACTATGAAAAATAATAATATAGTGGTGAATATGGCCTAAGTCTTGCTAAACTAAAAATGGGACTAGAAATCCCCATACCTTAAGTCTTTTCTTCCATCATATGCATTAAAACCTCCAGTATGATAAATATTTGTTTCGAAAAAATATAAAACCTAACCATATTCATACATATACTACAATATATTATGTTATTATGACTTTATTTTACATTTTTATTATCAATCAAAGTTTTATGTTATATCTTTTTAATAATAACTTTTTTTCATATATGTTTTTACATGTTATTTCTAGAATTCTTAATTTGATCATGATTTCATCATTTCCAAAATCGAAACCATGATATAAATATTTTTTAATTATATATTTATTTATATTAACCTATAATATTTTGTTATATGAAATTAAATACATCATTCACTGAGATAATAGGCCATATGTATGAAGTTACTCTATTTCAATATTCATATAATATTGATAGAAGGAAAAGTAAATGATATATATATATATATGGTATTTAAATTATAACTCATATGACATATATATTATCTATTTTTATCAAAACAATCCTTCTAATTCTATGAAAATTTTGAATGAAATACATCACATTATGAGGTGGTTTTCTTACATACACACAACCAATATTATCATATTCCTGCAAAATGGATAACAAGAATGTATGTGTCATATAGTAATTATAAAAGATTAAATAAATTTTAAATATATTAAATATATTATAAAAATATTATGAACAAAATTAATCCAAATATTTATTGATGGTAATGGAGAAACAAATGACATTGGTTCTTGGGGAGGTAGTTTATCGTACCCATAAAAGTTGTTTTTAACCCATTTAATGGAATAGTGAGATTTTTCTGTCACATCCTTATCATAAAAATATATTAGTATATTTATGATATATATGTTATTATATAATAATTATATAAAAAAATTTAAAGTATTTGGAGATGAAAATAAAATATAAATTCTTTAAAATGAACATTACCACTTCTTATGGATTCCCTATTAGGTTTGAAAAAAATCACTAAATATTTTCTTTGTGATAAAAATATGGCTTCTTGGATGAGTTGATGTATTTTTTGGAGTTATTATTTTAGTGATTTATCAAGCTAAATGTATCATGAGGCGTGATGAATGGGTGGGGAGTGAGTTCCTTTTTATATATTTCTTGAGAATGATTTAGAATAGAGGCTATTGAATTGAAAATAGAAAGGAATATACAATAGTCTAAAAACTAGAAGATCACATTTATCCTAATGAAGCATTAGAAAAAAACTAGAGGGAAGATATTTTGAATGGAGTCAAGCCTCCTTATGCACTCTTTTATTTTCTGGTGCATCATCTAGAGTGTTGGACTCCCAATAAGCATGTGTGATGATGTAACTCATTGAATCAAGATGGACATGGACAATAATCAATTTAACTGTCAACTTCTATGAAATATGTACCTGGAAAGTTCTAACAGCATACACCATGGTTGTGAAGTCACACTAAAACCAAATATTATACATATTCCTTTTATTGGCATGATGACTACATTTATCATACCATTCATTTCGGCCTCTGGGGCTATTGTAGTGACATAAAAACCACACTGGTAGACCATAATATATCCCACCGAGTCTCTATACACAAACCCATAATTTATTGGACTAGGGTTCCCTTTCAAGGATCTATCAGTGTTATACTTGATTCGTCTAAATGTGGAGGGATCCAGGTAATTTCAATAATGTTATGGGGAGAAGGGATTCATCATCCTACCATCAAATTTCTTAGAACAATAAAATCAGTCACTGAATTTCTACAATGACCTAAATATAATGTGTCAGCATACTGGATGACCATCATAATTTCAGGTAGTGCATTATTTATGTTTAATCGAGACTGATTTTAAATCAACATAATGCGTGCTCTCTATATGATATGTAATATCTCTACACAAACAACCATAAAAAGTATGGAATGTTGGGAAGACATTGGGATGTTGAGTAATAAAAGAAGAGAGGAGTTGATTTCATATGACTGAATAGGATGAATCTCAAAGAGTTCAGTCATGGTTTTCTATAAGGATGAAGTAGTTTTACAGTAGAGAAACATGTTTTTTACATCTTCACTGTGTTTATTTAATAGGATGAACCTAGAGAATAAGAAGATATCCATTTTCTAAAGATTAGTATCATCCATGATTTTATTTAAGGACAACCCCCACAACACGGTGAATCGGTTGGGAAGGATCGTTTTTTTATTTAAAGCTACAATCCAATTTTTTGGGCCCTATGTGATGTGTTTGTAGAAGGAATTTGAGTCCAGCTATCCATTTGTGGATGGTTACTAAACTGGAATGTCACCATGGGTTGAAAAGAAATACCTTGGCATAATTTGATGAATTCTATTAGGAATATTACTTAGGATGTTCGATTAGACTTTTATGGAGTTTCCATAGTTGATATCAGAATCAATGCTATCAAAACCATCAATAAGGGGGATTCTTGTCCAATTGTCAGTCCATAACATGATAACAGAGTAAGCACTGAATAACCAATGAGTGTTTTGGAAGACCTTGTCAAATACATATCTAAGAACATTCCAAACTGAAGAGAGCATGTTGGATATACGACTGGCTATTAGATTTTGAAAAAACCTACATGTATGAAAATTCAGAGTTTTTGATGTAGAATTGAGTAGCTTCTATAGAAAATGTTCATGTAGTGCCTAATTAAAATGTGTTATATTCTTTATCCCAAGGCCCCCTCGAGTAAAGAGGATACAACATTTTTTATATGGGACTATAATAATCTTTCTATCCAAAACGATTCCACTGCAAAGAAAGTTCCCCATCTAAGAATTAATGGATTTAATGACAAATAATAGACAATAATAAAACATAATGGTGTATAAAAATTTAGAGATAATGACATGATTTACTAGGCATAATCTTCCAGCCATTGTGTAACATCCCAGGTAAATAAATAATATTACATTCTAATGTTTATCAATATTTTTGAATAAAATGTTAATATTACTTTAAATGGAATTCTATGCTCGATGGCTTACCTGATACGCAACAACAAGTTCCTTTGAAATCTTACGTTGCACATTAATAATAAAATAATTTTATTTTAAATGCTGGTTAACACCTAGTCATTATAATGATGGGAATGAACAGAACTAACTACAAAATGATTATATATGTTTGTAAAATATTTTTACTTTTTACAATAAATGTTAGAGGATTAAAAATTCGAATGAATCCAATTTTAAGCGTAATCATTCTAATATTCTTTTAATGGTCGATTAACCGCCTTTTGATGGCGAACCTCTTTTTAATCCACTTTTTGAAAATTTTATGTGTTATATTTGACAAAATAATATTCTTCTTTAGAATCAGGACATCAAAATTTACTTTGTGTAAATTTTTGGTATTTTTCTGATAATGCTCAATTTTTTTAATGAATAGTGAAAAATGTTGTATTTTAATTCAAAACCTCTTTTTAATCTAATTTATTTATATTATTAGATTATCTTTTGAATTTTTTTAATGTGAAATTATAATATATTTTTACCATTTAATCCAATAGTGGTCATTGGAATTAATTTCACTTTGAAATTGGACTTAAACTAGTGCCAATCTTTTAATAGATATTGTTTCTTAAAAACACGCTATTTGTTTTGACAGTGGGAATTAATTATTAAATTAATTAATGCAAATTATATTTTTTTAATTTTTTAAAATAGACATCATTTTTTAATTCGGAATATCAAATATAGCTTAGGGTGAATTTTTTGTATTTTTCTGAAAAACTTCAATTTTAGATGAATAGTGAAACCACTAAGTGGTAGTTATAGAAACTGATTTTTAATTTAAATCAAACTTTGCCACTTCTATGATTTGATTTTCAAAAATCCTACTTACATGGTTATAATTAAGAAGTAAAATGTGGTTCAATGAGATTCAAATATTTTTTGGTGAATAGTAACTTTTTACGTTTTATTAATAGCGATTAATGGTAATTAGTGTAATTTAAGGTCAAAATAATGTTTTAATAATATGAAATGTCCTAGAAACGTGTCCTAACCTCATTGGATGTGTCATGGCCGAAAAATACAATCCATGGGTCAACTTGGGGACCCCATGAAGCCACTTTGGTAGGAAAATGACATAAATAACTTTTTATTTAAAGTTAAAATAAACATGTCACAAACATGAGTTGTTTTACTAAAACAATTTTTAAATGGGGTTATACAAGTCATATTTTTAACTATAAATATTTATTAGAAATATAAAACGATTTTCTACATCATGATATTTTTTCATAATTTTTAGAAATTAAATAGATTAATTTATTTATGACACCATGATGATACATCGATTACCTCATTATTTAATGATTTAAATACAATGAAAAAATAATATAAAATCTTAGACCTACACATTTCAAAAACCTATTGTATGTGTGGATTTCTAACTCTTATCACCTTATCCTAGAAATATATAATTTTCGGACCTTTAAAACCCGAAAATCATTTTATAATAAAGTAACCTTTTATAACTTTCCAAGAGTGCCCCTCCTCTCGTTTTATAAAAGGCCCCCACCTCTACCACCTTACCCACACCTCTCAAGCATTTGGCTCGGCCAAAAACTTCTCTTATTGTCTCTCCTCATCCCTGTATTCATTATTTAAGCCTCACTTTGAGCAGAATCATTTCCAAGGAAGCCTTTGAGCTCAAATCAAAGAGAGTTACCCGGTTTAATGGTAATGTCTTCCCTTGTGTTCTTTTGTATTATTTTGCTTCTCCAAACCCCTAAACTCATTTTATTACATTTTTTTGTAACAACAACAGTATATTAAATATTCTAGGATTTTGTTATAAGAAGGATTCGAGCTACACTTTCACACACCTCCTTCTAATGGTTAAAGAACATACTGTTTCTGTGGATAGCGAATTACTGCCTCACGAAACGATGATTGTTCAATATTCTTTTAACACCTTCAAAGATGGCCATTAATATGTCACTATATTTATATATGATATATAATGTGTTTATGTTTTCCTTAAGCTCCTGTATTTTTCATTTATGGTATACCTTTATGGTTTCCATTATGGGTAAACGCGATATCTTTATTTTAGGAAGTGTGGACTACCGCCCCCTCAAAGTGATTTGATTCGTTAATGCCATAATTGGGACATATAAAGGATGGAATTAATGGTATTACGTATGATATCCTACTGGAATTATAATATAACTTTATAGAATTATTATTTAATTCCATTGAATACAAAATAAAGAAATGAAAGTAACGTTCATGCCTACGTACGACTTACCGTCTCCAAGAAAAGTACATTTTATTTCTTATCTCCTAATGTTATTTACTATTATAAGTACATATATATAATGGCTATATATATTTAATATATTACATCTAAATTATGGATATAATTCTGGAATTATAATATATATATCTCATTTTGTTTTAATTCCATTAATATTACAAAAAATGAAAGTAGCGTTCATGCGTACGTACGGCCTACCGTCTCCATGAACGGTGGTTTTAATTTTTTTATCTCCAAATGATATGGAATAGTATAAAATGAATATATACTGGATATATATGATATTTGAAACATCAATACTATTCTGGATATGATGTACTTATAACTACATGGAAAATCCTTTTCCAACAAGTTCAATTTTTACTCATGTACCGAACATCGACAAAAACATCTGATATGAACTCACTTTATTAACCAATTATTATAAAATTATAATATGTGATATGAAATGAATAATAATCTTTAAAGGAGGTCCTTAAGAAATTATAAATTGACCAAATTTTATTATTCAGGAGATTAAAGAATGATCGAGTCATGTCGGACACGAGGTAAGGGATCCTACCCCTCTCTTTCTTTTTAAGTACATTCTTTTATGTCATTCCTTTTAAGCTCATCTTTATTATGATTGGTATGTTAATTTATATTACTCCTAATTTACTTTTTTTATGTTCATATGATGAGAGACCCTATTTTCTCTCATCAATCCATTTTGGATGTTTTGAGTGGCGCCGTTAGGCTGCTGAATTTTCGTAAGAGATCCAACCTCTCTCTTTCTTTTTAAGTACTCTTCTTTATGTCACTTATTTTAATCTTCTATTTTTTATGTTTGGGGGTGTTATTTTATATTCCTATTTCTGTACATTTTATGTTAATATTATGAGAGACCCTATTTTATCTCATCAATCCATTTTTGGAAGTTCTAAGTGGCGCTGTTAGGCTTCCGAGTTTTCATAAGTGATTTTTCATCTCACTTTTATTCCCGTGAGATTTATGTTACATTTGCCACCATTTTATTTGAGTAGTATATTTACTACCCATTATTCTACTCTTTGTGTAATATACTTTTGTTTATGAGTATTTACATCAATTTTGTATTGTCCTTCTTTTATGGGGTGTATGTTTCGAAAGATACCCAAGTCGGTAAGGGAACCTTTCACCCTCCTCTTTTTAAAAGACTTCATTTGTTGGGTCTTTTAATTTAGATATTTTAATGTTGGGATATGTTCTTATATACCCTTATTGATGTAAATTTTATGTCCAAGTGATGGTACACCCTTTTTATCTCTCATCAACTCATTTTATGAATTTTTTAGTGACATCGTTAGGTTGTCAAATTTTTGCAAGGGAACTTCTTAACCCAATTTTGATTCTTTGGGATAAACTTGTACTCCTTGAATATGTAATTCTATGAATATTTTTGAATAACCTCTGATTGTTTTACACTTAAAATCCACTTATATTTCGTGTATTCATTTGTCACATATAATTATGTAATTGATTTATCCTTAATACAAGGATATCGTCTTTGTGAGGGACATCATCTCAATCTCCTTTCATTGAGGCATAGTTTGTTTTATACACAACCTTATTTTATACGGTGTATAAACCCCTTTGACTTTTAATTTTATCCAAAAGGAATATTTTTTATAAAAAACATTTTACTAAATGACAAAAGGGAATATTTTTGTCATACGTATGCGGCAACAACGACTTCTCCGCCGTAGTGACCATTATTTGAGTTTCAGCTTCCTCTACAAGCCATACCTTTTTTTAATGAAAACTAAATACCATGTTTTACTTATCTTTTATTTTGGTATTGAAAATGGTTTTCATAATGTTTTTTTATCAAGTTGTTGTATTGATGTCTTGTGATTGAAAAGAGGAAATGTTATGTTTCCTTATGCATGTTTTATGTGATACAATTATGTTATGGTTCTTGGGAATTATTATGAATATGGGTGGTTCCATGATAAACTAAGGGCAGGTGAGCCCGATATATCTCTCCAATGCATTGGGTAACACGAAGGAGTTAAACGTTAAGGTTTCTCTAAAGAGATTTAGGAAATATACTGTGATGGGTATTCCAAATGTAACCAAGAGGGTTACTCCCTACGTAAGAATGTTATGAATGCCTCAAGTTACCTTTATGTCTTATGATTTCTATGATTTATTCATGATTTGATGAGGTATGTTAAATTTCTTATGTTTTATGGGTAAATTATGATTTCATTCTTATGTATATATGTACTCATGTTTCCTTTCCATATTTTTATATCCCTTACTGACCTTTTTATGCTCATCCAAAGTTTTTGAAATGTTTTTCACAGGTTAAGAGAAAGGTACATGATGTGATGATAGTGTCAAGGAAGTGTCAAGAAAGAATCCATGTTTTATTTTAAATATGTTTCCATTGATGGGAAAAATGAATACTATCTTTTATGTAAACACTTTGTTTAGATGTGGAATGTAATGCAAGTTTTATTATCTAATTCTCTAAAACTCTAAACCTGAAAAGATCCTCAATGTGTAATCTTGTAATAACTCAATATTAAGTAAGTTTTAAGGCTAGGGCCTTATAGTTATTATCAGAAGTCAGTTTTGATAACTTTAGAGGTTAGGGTATTCTCTAAGCATAAGTGACATTACTATAATGGTTAGGATTTCAGAAAGAGTCCTAGTTTTAGATAAAGTGAATGAGTAAGTATATCTTAGTGTTTATCTTCCTCATTAGTACATGATGGTTTTGTTGATATACTCACACTGAAATTTCTATTTTTAGTGAATGGATGGATCTAGCAGGCACCAAAGTGACAATAGGTTTTAAGTAAACTGTGGTGGTTCTCTGATTAAGAGACTGGATGAAATGGGGGATTCAATGAGGAAACTCATGGTTGTTCTAAACCAACTGTCAAGGGGTCATGATAAACCACTTGAACCTTGGTATGTTCTGTAATGCATCATATACGAGATGACCAATCAATGTGGAAGTTCAGTTAATAATTATAAAGGTAACAATTAGGGTTTATATGATCCTTACTTTTTAGGTAATTATGGGTTACTCTATGATATGATGGAAAATGAAAGGCATGAGATAAAGTTGAGGTTAAAATATGTTATGATTATTTTTTAATATTTTATCTCGTTTTGGGGAATTCTTTAAGAATTATATAGTTTTGGAAAAAGGAAAACACGTAGACCGTGTGACAACTCGTCACGTTGGACAAAGCTGCGGGAATCGAACCCACAACCAAAGTGTGACTGGTATTTATCGCCTACCACTAGACTATATGAAGTCCCTGATTAGTATGACTTATTCTTTTTAGTTAGATGATTTTATGAATTAAGATTAAGTTTATTTTGGGTTACCTATGGAAATTATTATCCTATCATGGAGGATATGTGATTAGGTTAATTACTTTTCAATATGAGACTTTTAGAGAAACTGATGTTATTTGGAGATAAGTGTTAATTTGTACCTTGGAAGACTATGCGACTAAATCCTTCAAATATTTGGGTTTCAATCTTAATTTGGTTTACTTTGAATAATTTTATGGACAAATTGTTTATTGAATGGTCTTTGGTGATCTTTGGGTATTGTTTGACAAATTTTGGAGATTAAGAATAGATTTTTTTTATAAAGGATTATCCTTTTCGGGTATTATCTGATCTCATACTAACCTTTTGGGTTTTAGTTTTGTTTAAGGTCCAAAGACATGGGAAGTATACAGTTATCTTTTGTGGATTAGGTAATTCTCTAGAAGTTGATTATAACTCTCTTAATGTAAACAAGTCATCCTAAATACTCATCTTTTGGAGAAAATATGAGTTTGTATAAGAAATCTTGAAAAATTTGAAAGTCAACATGACAAATAATTATGTTTCCTTATGTTTTAGTGAATCTCAAAAATAAATTCCTCAATGAAAAGTAAGTTAAAAAATGTTGTCCGTTAACTTTTCCTACTGGGGAATCCAATACTTTTTAACCCATCACAAGTTTGTGATTTTCTTATGGTTAACTTTCTCCTAGACATGTTTACTATCACTCTCCATCAGAACATGACCCTTTGTTTTTTTCCTCCATATCCATATTTTCATACTTGGAATCCTAGTATGGGTTAACTAGGGTGACCTTTTTACTTCTCTCCCATTCTTTTTAAGTGATAGTTTTACAGACTCTTATTCCGATGTGGGACATTCAATGGAGTTTCCAAGCCCAATTTTGAAATTGCGAGGACGCAATTCCCAAAAGGGGGGAAGGATGTAACATCCCAGGTAAATAAATAATATTAAATTCTAATTTTTATCAATATTTTTGAATAAAATGTTAATATTACTTTAAATGGAATGCTATGCTCGATGGCTTACCCGATACACAACAACGAGTTCCTTTGAAATATTACGTTGCACTCTAATAATAAAATAATTTTATTTTAAATGGTGGTTAACACCTATTCGTTGTAATGACGGGAATGGACATAACTAACTACAAAATGATTATATATTTTTATCAAATATTTTTACTTTTTACAATAAATGTTAGAGGATTAAAAATGCGAATGAATCCAATTTTATGCGTAAACATTCTAATATTCTTTAAAAGGTTGATTAACCGCCTTTTGATGGAGAACCTCTTTTAAATCCACTTTTGGACAATTTTTTGTGTTATATTTGACAAAATAAAATTCTTCTTTAGAATCAGAACATCAAAATTTACTTTGTGTAAATTTTTGGTATTTTTCCAATAAAGTTCATTTTTTAATGAATAGTGAAAATGATGTATTTTAATTCAAAACCTCTTTTTAATCAAATTTATTTATATGATTAGATTATCTTTTAAATTGTTTTTAAAGTGAAATTAGAATATATTTTTACCATTTAATCTAATAGTGGTCATTGGAATTAATTTCACTTTAAAATTGGACTTAAACTAGTGTCAATCTTTTAATAGATATTGTTTCTTAAAAACACGCTATTTGTTTTGAAAGCGGGAATTAATTATTAAATTAATTAATGCAACTTATATGTTGTGAATTTTTTAAAATAGACATCATTTTTTAATTCAGAATATCAAATATAGCTTAGGGTGAATTTTTGGTATTTTTCTGAAAAACTTCTATTTTAGATGAATAGTGAAACCACTAAGTGGTAGTTAAAGAAACTGATTTTTCGTTTAAATGAAACTTTGCCACTTCTGTGATTTGATTTTCAAAAATCTGACATACATGGTTGTCATTAAGAAGTAAAATGTTGTTCAATGAGAATAAAATAATTTTTTGTGAATAGTAACTTTTAAGATTTATTAATCGCGATTAATGGTAATTAGTGTAATTTAAGGTCAAAATAATGTTTTAATAATATGAAATGTCCTAGAAACGTGTCCTAACCTCATTGGATGTGTCATGGCCGACAAAGACAATCCATGGGTCAACTTGGGGACCCCATGAAGCCACTTTGGTAGGAAAATGACATAAATAACTTTTTATTTAAAGTTAAAATAAACATGTCACAAACATGAGTTTTTTTACTAAAACAATTTTTAAATGGGGTTATACAAGTCATATTTTTAACTATAAATATTTATTAGAAAGATAAAACTATTTTCTACATCATGATATTTTTTTATAATTTTTATAAATTAAATAGATTAATTTATTTATGACACCATGATGATACATCGATTACCTCATTATTTAACGATTTAAATACAATGAAAAAATAATATAAAATCTTAGACCTACACATTTAAAAAACCTATTGTATGTGTGGATTTCTAAATCTTATTACCTTATCCTAGAAATATATAATTTTCGGACCTTTAAAACCCGAAAATCATTTTATAATAAAGTAACCTTTTATAACTTTCCAAGAGTGCCCCTCCTCTCCTCTTATAAAAGGCCCCCACCTCTACCACCTTACTCACACCTCTCAAGCATTTGGCTCGGCCAAAACCTTCCCATTTTGTCTCTCCACATCCCTCTCTTCATCATTGAAGCCTCACTTTGGGAATAATCCTTTCCAAGGAAGCCTTTGAGCTCAAATCAAAGAGAGTTACCCAATTTAAAGGTAATGTCTTCCCTTGTGTTCTTTTATTTTATTTTCCTTCTCCAAACCCCTAAAATATTTTTATTACTTTTTTTTGTAAAAAAAACAGTATATTAAATATACTAGGATGTTTTTATAAGTAGGATTCGAGCTACACTTTCACACACCTCCGTCTAATGGTAAAAGAACATATTGTTTCTGTGGATGGCGAATTACTGCCTCACGAAACGATGAATGTTCAATATTCTTTTAACACCTTAAAAGGTGGCCATTAAGATGTCACTATATTTATATATGATATATAATATTTTTATATTTTCCTTAAGATCCTTTATTATTCATTTATGTCATACCTTTATATTTTCTATTCTGGGTAAACGCGATATCTTCATTTTAGGAAGTGCGGACTACCGCCCCCTCAAAGTGATTTGATTCGTTAATGCCATATGTGGGACATATAAAGGATGTAATTAATGGTATTACATATTATATCCTACTGGAAATATAATATACCTTTATATCATTATTATTTCATTCCATTGAATACAAAAAAAAAAAGAAATGAATGTAGCGTTCATGCATACATACGGCTTACCGTCTCCATGAACGGTACATTTCATTTCTTATCTCCAAATGTTATGTACTATTATAAGTACATATATCTAATGGATATATATATGTAATATATTACATCTAAATTATGGATATAATTCTGGAATTATAATATATATATATATCTCATTTTGTTTTAATTCCATTAATATGACAAAAAATGAAAGTAGCGTTCATGCGTACGTATGGCCTACCGTCTCCATGAACGGTGCATTTAATTTTTTTATCTCCAAATTCTATGGAATAGTATAAAATGAATATATACTGGATATATATGATATTTGAAACATCAATACTATTCTGGATAAGATGTACCTATAACTATATGGAAAATTCTTTTCTAACAATTTCAATTTTTACTCATGTACCGACCATCGACAAAAACGTCAGATATGAACTCACTTTATTAACCAATTATTATGAAATTATAATATATGAAATGAACTGAATAATAATATTTAAAGGAGGTCCTTAAAAAATTATAAATTGACCAAATTTTATTATTCAGGAGATTAAAGAATGATCAAGTCATGTCAGACACGAGTTGAGGGATCCTACCCCTCTCTTTCTTTTTAAGTACACTCTTTTATGTCATTCCTTTTAAGCTCATCTTTCTTATGATTGGGATATTCTTTTATATTACTCTTACTATAATTTTTTATGTTCATATAATTACCAACCCTATTTTCTTTTATCAATCCATTTTGGATGTTTTGAGTGGCGCCGTTAGGCTACTGAATTTTCGTAAGAGATCCAACCTCTCTCTTTCTTTTTAAGTACTCTTCTTTATGTAACTTCTTTTAAGCTCCTATTTTTTATGTTGGGGGATGTTATTTTATATTTATCTTTCTGTAAATTTTATGTTAATATTATTAGAGACACTATTTGATCTCATCAATCCATTTTTGGATGTTTTAAGTGGCGTTGTTAGGCTGCCGAGTTTTCGTAACGGATTTTTCATGTCACTTTTATTCCTGTGAGATTTATGATACATTTTCCACCATTTCTTTTGAGTGGTATATGTACTTCCAATTATTCTACTCTTTGTGTAATATAATTTCGTTTATGATTATTTACATCAATGTTTTATTGTCCTTCTTTCATGGGGTGTATGTTTCAAAAGATACCCATGTCGGTAAGGGAAACTTTCACCCTCTTCTTTTTAAAAGACTTATATTGTTGGGTCTTTTAATTTACATATTGTAATGTTGGGATATGTTCTTCTATACCCTTATTGATGTAAATTTTATGTCCAAGTGATGAGACACCCTTTTTATCTCTCATCAACTCATTTTCTGAATTTTGTAGTGACGCCGTTAGGCTATCAAATTTTTGCAAGGGAACTTCTTAACCCAATTTTGATTCTTTGGGATAAACTTGTAATCCTTGAATATGTAGTTCTATGAATATGTGTGAATAACCTATGATTGTTTTACACTGAATATCCACTTATATTTGGTGTATTCGTTTGTCACACATAATTATCTAATTGATTTATCATTAATCCAAGGATACCATCTTTGTAAGGGACATCGTCTCAATCTCCTTTCATTGAGGAATATTTTGTTTTATACACAACCTTCTTTTATATGGTGTATAAACCCCTTTGAATTTTATGTTTATCCAAAAGGAATATTTTTTATACAAAGCTTTTTACTAAATGACAAAAGGGGATGTTTTTGTCGTACGTATGCGGCGACAACGACTTCTCCGCCGTCATGACCATTATTTGAGTTTTGGATTCCTCTAAAATACATACCTTTTTAATGAAAAATAAATACCATGTTTTAATTTTCTTTTATTTTGGAATTGAAAATGGTTTTCATAATTTTTTTTATCAATGTGTTGTATTGATATCTTGTGATTGAAAAGCGGAAATGTTATGCTTCCTTATGCATGTTTTATGTGATAGGATTATGTTATGGTTCTTGGGAATTATTATGAAGATGGGTGGTTCCGTGATAAACTAAGGGCGGCTGAGCCCGATATATCTCTCCAATGCATTGGGTAACGCGAAGGAGTTAAATGCTAAGGTTTATATGAAGAGATTTAGGGAATATACTATGATGGGTATTCCAAACGGAACCAAGAGGGTTACTCCCTACATAATAATGTTATGAATGCCTCAAGTTACCTTTATGTCTTATGATTTCTATGATTTATTCATGATTTGATGAGGTATGTTAAAGTGCTTATGTTTTATGGGTAAATTATGATTTCATTCTTATGTATATATGTACTCATGTTTCCTTTCCGTATTTTTATATCCCTTACTGAGCTTTTTATGTTCATCCCAAGTTTTTGAAATTTTTTTCACAGGTCAAGGGAAAGTTACATGATGTGATGATAGTGTCAAGAAATTGTCAAGAAAGAATCCATGTTTTATTTTAAATATGTTTCTGTTGATGGGAAAAATGAATACTATCTTTTATGTAACCACTTTGTTTAAATGTGGAATGTAATGCATGTTTTATGATATAATTATCTAAAACTCTAAACCTGAAAAGATCCTCAATGTGTAATCTTGTAATAACTCAAGATTAAGTAAGGTTTATGGCTGGGGCCTTATACATTGATAGGGATTTGAGTTTCCAGGTTGGAAGATATATTCTAATAAGACCAAGTATACTAATCAATTAATAATCTCATGGTCTCCCTAAGAAGATATGAACTCTGAGATATCGGAAAGGTAAAGATCCCTCCCCCATCCCAATTCATTGATCATGTCCATCTTTTGGGCTTCTGAGATATCATTACCAAAGTAGATTCAAGACTTTACCTAACTAATTTACCACCCTAAGATGCTTTCACAGTGGGTGAGGGTCCTCTTGATGTTCTTAATGTTCTACCCATCTCTCTGAGAAAAACGACAACATCTTCCGCAAAAAAGAGATGGTATGGAGCTGAAATACCTCTCATTTCACGAATTCTTTTCATACCCCCATTTATTTCCATGGAATTAAGGATCCATCTAAGGTAGTCTTCTATGATGGAAAAGATGATAGCTGAGAGGGTGTCTCTTTGTCTCACCCATCATGATCACTTGATGTAACCTTATGAGGATCCATTGATAAGAATAAAAATTTGAGTTATCTCTAGAAGATCCTTCATCCAGTTGATGAAGATATCATTGAATCCAAAAATCTAATCAAAATTGTAGATAAATACCCAATCCATCATGTCAAAGCCTCTATTAATTTCAATCTTGAGAGTAATGATCCCTCCCCTCATTGAATTCCTAATTATGTTCACAAGTTACGAGGTCGGAATCGGAAAGTCCTGTATATTTCTTCCTTTCAAAAATTTGAATTGATTCCAAGAAATGATATTGATTCATATTCTTGCGAGTCTATTAACCAGTATTTTTTAGGTAACTTTGTAGATAGTATTGACAAGAAAAACTGGTTTTAATTAACTAATTTCATAAGAATTATTGGCCATTAAAATAAGATAATTAAATTAAGCATTGAAACCCTTGGGTAAGGACCCACATTTGAAAAATTGATTAACCAGATTACAAACCTTAGATTGAACCACCTCCCAAAAATATGAATGAAATGGTTGGTAGAACCATTTAGAATATGTGAGATTTCCTTTTCCAGACTAAAGAAAACTTCTCTAATTTCAATATCTAGGAGGCTAGAGATAATGAATGAGTTTTTGTCCTCAGTGAGAAACTTTGGGATGATACCTTCCTTAATATTTTCAGTCGTGGCTAGAGAATTGAAGAGGTTTTCATAAAAAGAGACAATTTGGGTTGAAAGATTATTTCTATCATTAAAGATCGGGTCCCCATCATTCAAGATATAGTGTGGTTTTTAAACTTTTATATCTCTTGGTTGGGTATTTAAATACATCATTTTCCTATCCCTATAAGTTATCCACTTGGACTTAAAAGTATTTCTAAGGATATTTACCTTGGGCCTTATGAGACCATTATTCTTTGAGACCATTTGAGTCTCTTAAGTGATTCCATTTGAAAATTGTGTTGCATGGTTTATTAGTGAATGGAGTGTAAAGAAATCACAAGTGCATCAATTTCAACATAAATATGGGTGAAACACTACCTTGTCCAATCCTTCAACTTAGACATAATATTTTATAGTTTATAGATCTATGCTAATTGAGTATTATTAAAAATTGATCTTTTCTTAGAGAGTTGAACTAGCTTGTGACATTCTGGATGTTCATCCCAGCATTGTTAAATACCAAAGGTATGGGATGTTTTCTATAATCGCCATGTAGGATCACCATAATTGGGTGGTTGTCTAAGTCGTTCTTTGAAATTGGTACCCCTGAGATTGATCTCCAATTTCCTAGAAAGGAATCATTCACCAATTAAAAGTAAATCATGTTGGCCCTCATTCCATTTATATGTTTTATATACCAAGTGAATTTATACCCTATTAGTTTGTCTTCCACGAGGGTTGAATACTTGATGAATGTGTTGAACTCATTGGGGGAGAGTGAGAATAAGGTAGGGCCAAGATTCTCATGAGCAAGAAGTATAGAGTTGAAATTACCTAGGATGATATATGGCTCCATGATGGAATTATAGAGGCTCTTAATTTATAAACAAAGTGATCTTTAGTCAAGATAAATATTAAAAGCCTAATGAGTGGTGGAAAATATATTATGATTGACCTTGTGGAAGTAGTATTTAACATATTGATCGTCCTCATCAACAATTAAAGGGCTATAAATGGAGCTATGAACAAGAAGGTAAATCTTGTCTAGATTTGCTGAGGCCTGAGATTTTCCAAAGATTAGAAAGCCACATCTAGGGGATAATTTTTCATTCTTGAGGACAAGATTTTTAGAGTTATAAATACCAATGAATTCAGGTATATATTTTCCAATAATTGGAAATAGGTAAACTTCAGGTTCAGTATTTGTTATGCCTTGAATGTTCCAATACATGTTTTTCATTTTGATCAAGTCCAAAGGGAGCTATCCACCTTTTATTTAACCTCCAATTTTTGGATCTGATATATTTTTTTGGAATTTTTCATTGAATCTGGCTCATACATTACATCATTAACACCATTATGATCCCCATAGTTTTTATTATCATTAGTCTCAGGGTAAGTTCCATGAGTTATTTGTGGCATCTTTGTGGATGAATGTATAGGCATCAGCCCAATGATAACAGGACACAAACTGGTGTGTCACATATGTAGAGATTTTTTGTCCTTATTCAATACTGTCTCCATCATTGTGAAAAGATTTTTTTCTGGCTTCGTTAGCATTAACATGCTCATGTAGTGCATCATCAATTGGTGACTCCGGCTCAGAAATCTGCACATGTGTGGTTGGATATGACTATAACATACTGGAGTAAAACATGGAATATGTGTTTTATTCTTGTTGGACTTTGATTAAATCATATTTCATCACATTTCCCAAATTCAGAGCAACCCCAATAGAGTTAGTATGCTCTTAAAGTACAGAATCAATGTCTAGGGAATGCATATCGATCCAAAATTCTTCAAATAGAAGAGTGGAATCCATATCAAAGATTTCAGACATTAAATCATGTCATTCAACATTAGTATTTTCCTTAAAAACCATGACTTTCATTATTTGATTTTGGCCTTCCATCCACAGTTTGTGTATCTATATGGGAGGTCTCCACCTCCTCATCTATATCTTCCCATGAGTTGCTGGTGGTGGTAACATTTCTCCATTGAACCGTTTTGGGCTGGTTCAATTTTTTATTTTTGACATTCTAAATAACTTTAGCCCTATTCCCTTTTAGTATTTAATTCCATTCTAATATATGAGTAGTTGGTACCAAAATAGTTTTTAGAACTCTAGAATTATTGATTACATGTTCCACCATTCTATAATGATCAAAGTAAGGAAGAAGGGGCTCAAAATCAAGTCTCACATCAAATTTATGGTCATTTGTAATCAGGCATAATTGTTTGAAAGGGGGATCCTACATGGGTATTTCAAAAATTACCATTACATTGAAGCCAAGGTCCCTATTAAGAGTATGTTGGTCAATTTTGAAGGGATTTCCAAAACTAGTTACTAGGTCATTGAGAATATTCTGATGATAGTACACCCATGGTATCCCATGGATTTTAGTCTATACTTTAGTATATCCATAGTTTTGATTGAAGGGATTAATGATGTCATCCAATTCAGACAGCCTTAGAATTTTGGGCTTTTTGTTGATATTTCCATCCTACCATACCCAGTTGAAATCCGCTTTCCCTTCCAACATAATTCGATAATACCATTTCTCGATTAGGATAATAAACCATTTTATATTATAAAAATGCACCATGAATTGTCTATATTTTATATTTATCAATATTTAAAAATAATTTAAATACTATATGATTTTTAAAAATTATAAATAAATTAATAATATATTAATTAATATAAAATAGCATCAATTTAAATTTTGACATTAATCATTTAACTGAGTTTATCAAAAAAATCTAATTATTGAATTCGAATATATTATCTCCAAAACATTATAAAATTTTATATGAATCTAAATATAATAATAAATTAAAATTACTTGTTCAATTTAATTAAATTTTATAGTTTTTACTGTCATAAGATTTATTTAAGTATTTAATACCATGAAGATCTAGGGTCTAGGAGGCTGGTCCTATAATTATTAATGAAAATAAAGAATATAGAGTCATGAAGAATAAGGATTATTACAAAACTAGAGTGCTTCACCCATAGAAGTCATCATCCACTAACATAGATCAATATTCATGTATCTAGAATGACCACATTGTGATCATATCTGCAATTACAGTCATTGTGAGTAAATATTCCACTAGATTAGGCTCACAATATACATGTGAGTTTATCAAGTTAATATGTCTTTCATGATTGAGACATGTAATCTATTAAGGTATAGTTATCCATGTTACATCCCATGTTTTTTCTTTAATGTAATTGACGGTGAGTTGGGAGTCAGATTCAATACGGAGTAGATTCCAGCTTCTATAGACATAATGTTTAACTTCATAAAAGTATGCCCATGGTTCTACCTTGTATGCAATTTTATGCCTACTAAAATGGTAGAAGAAGCCCTTTAAATATCCCTGGTAGGTTCTGAAGACACCTCCACATCATGTAAGATCCATAATTATAGTATCATCACCATAATTATGAGGCTTGATTTTTTGGGAATATATGAGGAATCCATTTGATAAATTCCAAAGTAAGATGTATCTTTGGTTTCCCTGCAATCCCAAGAAACCTAAGAGTTTTTAAGACATCAAAAGAATTTTCCATTGAGATTAGTTGTATAGATTCATTGAAATTGAGGTCTCTATTCACAACCATGATACCAGCTTGAACTGAAGTGACTATATTTTCAAACAAAAACTTCTTTCGTGCTATCAACATGGAGTTGAACACTAATGAAACTGGAAAAAAATGATTGTGATGTTTCTCACTTCTTCCACATTATTTGGAATATGAAAATATATCCTCCAAATTTCTATCTAATAAAAATTCAATTCTGAAAATATTTTCATCTTAAGTGAAAATATATTGAGCATGCCTACAGTGTAGAAAAACATTCCACACATTTTCCACACTTCTCATGAAGAGATGACATGATGAAGCCATATATATGAAATATTTCTTTAGTTAATCATTCTTGGGTAATCTATTCATCCAAATCCTTTAGGAAAACTGCATTCTTGAGGGTTTTATAAAATGTGTTTTGAATTTGGTTATCCATCTTGGTGGTTTTTTCGATTAATCACATTGCATAATGTAGTAATGCTTAACATTATAATGACTAGTGTAGCGGGACTTCTAGATCAGAATATTAGCATCTATAAAGGAATTGCACTAGATTTCAATAATAGTTTGATTTGATATCATTTCAACATGAATTTTTTCAGAATACCTGAGATCACTAACTGTCATATTGAGTATATTAGAAGGAACAATGGTGATGTTAGTAAGGATGTCCAACCATGGGATGTGCCAACAGTGACAGTTAGAGTCCTTACTGACCATCCATTTTGAATGTTTCAAGACTACATTGCATGAGTGATTTAGAGAGGTCTAGATGGATTATTTAACATAGCCTGAGTATGAATTCATAAATCACATATTTACTATGCATGAAGAAGAATCAATTAATGGATCATTGGAAGTTATCATAGTGAAAGTTAATTTGTTAATATGAAAATCATAAAATGTCTTAAGATCATTAATTCAATTCCCACCCATGTTAAAAGGTTTGATACATTATCATAATAAAAATGTGGTGATATTTCTTTCATGTAGAAAACCTATCCACAAGAAGTTCTGTATCATGTGTTCAAGTTCATTGAGGAGGATTCTTGAACATCTATATAGAGAGAATGAAAACACAAATTTAGGTGTGATGATAGAATTGAAAAAGAAGACCTGTCCAACCTATTACATGGCCTTCTTTTTCTAGCTAACACACTGGATATGGATTCTAGAGTGGATTCATTCGAGATGATAAGATTAGACCTTGCCCCAAAACAAAGGCACCCTAATATAGTTGAAGGGGATTGATCATTTCTGTAACCCAAGAGCTCTCACAATTTGTTTTTCCTACTAACCAAAATTCCATTTCCAAATACAATGCAAGATTTAGTGTAGCTAAGGTCTTGAACCACCACCTCTTCATAATTCTTTAAGAGAGTTTTAATAAATCAGATTGTCTTTTTTGTGCATTTTCTAAATAATAGTATTGCATCGGCATACTGTATGTGAGATGGAAAAGAGTTATCCCTTCCAACATTGATTTTATTATAAATCCTACACTTTGTAATATCATTAAGACAACTACTCAACTAATCATAAGAAATAGAAAAAAATCCAATAATGTGTATCCCTATGAGGAACACCACTAGTTCATTGGAAGTAACCCCTTAGGGAACCATTAATAAGAATGGGTAGCCTTGCAGAGTTGAGGATGGTGTGAATTAATCTAACTAAAACATTGGAGAATCCATATCTAATAAATGAATTAAGAATAAAACTCTATATAATGGTGTCAAACTCCTTGGAAATGTCAATCTTGAGGGAAATGATTCCCTTCCTTGATGGTTTTCTCATCAGTTTAATGCTTTCGGATGTAGTAAATAAGCAATTTTGTATACTTCTTTTAAGAACAAACCCAAACTGATGTAGAGTGACATGTTCATTCACTATTTTCCCCATTCTTCACATCATGGTTTTAATGATAACATATGAGATTGTCTTCCAAATAAAAACCGTCTAAAAATATTTTATTTCAATTACATTCTCCTTTATTTTCTGTATTAACTAAATAAATCATTCTTAGGAATTTATTTCCCATTTAATGTAATTTTATCATGTATATAAATTTATTATAAACTATCAAGATAAAATAAACCCATTTATCATAAAAAATAATAATTATAACTAAAATTAATGATTTTTCCTTATTCCAAATCATTATAGAATTTAAAAGAATGAAATGCATATTTTTTTCATTTTATTAGATAAATTATTTTATGGTTCATATTCATATAAAAGTTTTCCAAAACTCATAAATATCATACCTATGCTTGTAGGGGTCAATATAATTCTATAAAATGGGTTTTGGACATATTGGTAGGTTATTTTGATATTAATATTCTATGTTTAATCACTATGTAAACTCATTTTTACCATAATAAAAATTAATAATTATAACTATTATTACTAATCACTTTGGTTGGAAATTAATTTTTCATTAAAATAATTATAAATTTTTATAGTTGAAAATAAGAAGCACATTATTAAACATTTAGTTCACATAAGTTCTAGAATTTAATTCAAAAATAATCTTACAGAAGTGATAAGAAATCAGTTTTTTAAATTGAAATTGTTCAAAATATTAACTATTTCTATATCAAAAATCAATATTACAATGATTCTAATTCGAAAATGGATTAAGAAATATATAATTTACCTATTTTTAATATAAAAAATTGAAAATATTGTTTTACATTATAAGTTATTAAGATGAAAAGGTAGCTTTCAATTAAAATCAATTATTTTCATCCATTTATTAAAAAATTAAACCTCATAGAAAAATAAGAATAATTAACCATAATAAAATTTTTATATTATGCATTCAAAAATGATTTTTTATTTTAAAAATAATTTATAATTGATTGAAATTATATTTTTAATATAAATGTTTAATTAAAAGGTGTTGGAACGCCCATTTAGAATAATAAATCATTTTATACATAAAAATTTATTTTTTATTATATCTTATTTGAGAAACACATAAGATGAAATATAAATGGTTTATTTAATATTTAATATATACGTTTCATTAAATTTATTCTTAATATTTTAAAATATTAAGATGAAAACTCTTTTCTCATAGTAAAAGAGTTTTTTTGGGAAAAGGATTTTCATTACTTTCAAATAGTACTTAATTTCATTTCAAATTAATTGGTTACGAAATAATTCGTGAAGAAACAATATTTTCCTAATTTATTTAGTACTCTTTATACCATATTTTATAATAGTTAGTAAAAATTATCATGTTAAATAATAAAATTTAAATTGTATGACACATTACTTTTAACTCAGTGTTTCCTTTAACACAATCTAATCAATGTATTGTGTATAACCCAAGAAAAACATAGTGGTGGGTGTCCCAAAATATAATTTTTTTTTCATATAAAAATTTTATCATGGTGTAGTTTACAATTCAACCCATCAAAAAAATTTAATAGTTTCAAAAAAAATTCATAATAACTAGGGGATTTTCATTCTACCCCCTTAAGTTGAATTTCTCCAAGGAATTTCATATGGGTCATCATTGACTTAATATGTCAATGATTCAATAATAGAAACACATACCATAATAATTAATAATAAAATATGCATTAAAAATAATATTTGAAATATAATTATCATCCAAGGTAAATCAAAACTAGTTTTCCATGTTGGAGAACATTTGTGGGATGTGAAGACATAGACAAGGAACAAAAGAGGAAATAAATATATGGTGTGATAGAGATCGATGATCACATAAAGTAGATTATGTTGAGAATGTTAATGGTCATAAAACCATAAATAGGTGATCATCCTAGGTAGTGTTGGATTCATCAAAAGTAAAGTTACTAGGATGTCATTTTTATTTCAGGATCATTTTCTCAATGTAGAATAAAATTAATATACATCTTTAACATAATAAGAAAAATCTCACCCATTGTCCCTCATATAAACACATATATTATACAAAACAATTTTCAATATAATAATTGTTTAATCCTTTTATTGATAGATTATAAAATGTTATTTAATTATTCTAAAATCCACGTAGGGGAGGTAAAAACATCAGATTTCCAACTATTGAGGGTAGGATAAGTGCTCCTTAATTATCATGATTCACTTCAGCCATCATTATCACATAATAATTCCCTCAATCAGTTTTATTTAGTAGTTTTTGGATTTGATCACCATTATTGACCCTCTAATTTGGTAAATTTTTAACATAATTTATAGACTCTCTGTGATTAAAACAGTGATGTATGGGAGGTTCATTCTATAGATCTATCACATTATTAATATAATTAGTAAATTTCATCCCATTAATGTTGCATTCAGTTTCCTTATTACATTCCTTTACACACTTGTAACACACTCTTGTCCCTTTCATGCATTCAAAAAAGTGCTTATTCCCACATTTAATGCATGTATGTGACTGGAATTTTATTCCACAATGTGATTTATTCAAGTCCTCATGAGACTCAATAATAAATTTCTTATCAAATACATTCATATGGGTTGAGTTACTATATCCAATTTTACTTAAATGAATATAAAATGGATTCTTCAAAGATAATATAATATATTATAACAAACAAATTTCGAATCATTCTTCTTAAGGCACCAAATAAAAAATCAATTTTTATTTCTAACTTCAGGATTAGACTGGAAGAATATTGTGTAAATCATGTAAAATAAGCTTCATAGGTACCAATAGATTCAATACACTCTATTTTTTCTTGAAAAATTCCATCTCTATAATTTTAGGTAGAACAAGAGTGATATAACTACTAAATAATTTACATTCAATGTATCCCCATTAAATAGAGTCAAATCTCCCATCTTGACTTGAATTTTTGTTAAGGTTCCATCACTGATCTGTTTCACCTTCTATTTGGAAGACAACCAATTTTTTTTTCATCCTTTAAAATTTGGAGAATAGAAAATATGTTTTCAATCAAACTAGTATAATTTTTATAAAACTAGTTAATTAGAACACAGACTAATTGAATGTGGAATTTTTTTAAGGATGGATGCAATGAAACAATGTTCTATCTTTTTATCATGTGAAATTATATCATGATACATATCTTGAAAAATATGTTGGATAATTTCAATATTTTTTTCATTCCAACTCAAACAATTTTTGGTTTCTTAGGAATAACATTAGTTCATTTTCCATCACAATCTACATTAACACAGTTCCTTCGGGTTCCATCCATTGACTAAAACCAAAATCATAAAGTGAGAAACAATAATCATGGTTGGAAAAGAATATGATTATGAATAATAACATATATGATGTATAAATCAAGACACATTCTTCTTTAACATATGAAACCATAGGTTTACCCCCGTTTATTCATAGTTATATAATATTTAAATCCATCAAGATAGTTCATGAATAGTTTTTTAATTTACAATGCATATCCACTAAGAGTTCCAAACCATTTCCGTAGTAGGTCTTATTGTCGTTCTCAAGTTTCAGACAGAGTCTAGCTCAATATAGTGTTATCACTGTTTTGGAAAAAAAATAATTTTTTTCCAAAGCTACATCAACTTGTAGTAAAGATACATGGATTTATTACTAGAAATCTACTCGCTCAATCTATAACAAAAATTCCAAGACATCTTCCTATTACTTAACTCACCCTTAGAATTATCTGTAGAGACTTCCCTAAACATATCCTAAGGAATATCCCTGGGGATCATAATAATTATTTATTATCATAGTTTATAATGGTTAAATAAACTATTCATTTGATTCTATGTATAGAAACCCAGATTCTCATACATATATATGGAATCATTTTAGATTGATATTTATTACATTACATAAACACATGCCCGATGTCTAGAATAGTTAAGTGTGTTTGGAAACATTTAACAAAATATTCTATTCTATTTAATGATCATCAATGATTCCATGAAAGAGTATCCAATTTTTTACACCTACGTAAAAACATTCTTCATATCATAACGAAAAGAAACATATGAAAGGGTGAGATCAAATTCTCATTATGGGATATCATAAGAGCTACCAATCTAATATCATATCAAATAACAAGTTAAAAATAAGTTTAAATGATAATGAACATAATTTTTGAGGTTCATACCTAAAATTTCATAGCAAATAACCTTTGTCCTAGAACATAGATTCAGTGTTCATAAGACATGGATCATAAGGAAAAAATGCATATTATCGATGAGAGCATATCATTGGAATAAAAAACTGATTTTTTAGCATGTGTATAAACATAGAAAATATTATGTCAAGTCTACCTACCAATATATTCACAACATGGAATGGTTTATATAATCTACCATTTATATACTTTTGGATTCTTTTTTCCTCCCATGTACTATCTTGTTAGAATCATTGGTTGACCAACTATTTGCCCTCAAATTTTGGGGCTTGGGATGACCAACCATATACCATCCTGTTTGGGGATTGAGATAACACCCAAATACCCCATGTTTTGTGCTTTTTCTGAACACACTTGTACCCTCCTTTTGGGATTGTGTTCAACAAATACATACACACAACTTTGGGCTTTGACTGACCACTAGTATACCCTAATCACTTCCCAAGAGCGGACCGTTCATTTACTCTATGATATCATAAAACATTTATAATTACACAATGTGTGTGAGGATAATATATGTCCCACCAACCATAGAATGAAATTAAATTCAAGGGATCGTACCTCTCATGACCATTGTTTTGTGATAATCCAGTGTTTGGAGTGTTTTGAGAGGTCATTGTGGCTCATTTCAAGAGTTATAAAAAAAATCCACTTTATCAAGTGGTGAGTTAAGAATAGTAGGTGGAGACTATTGGTGGAAATGGTGGCTTAGGATGGTGAGTCAGGACTGGTGATTTATAACCATATCTTGAACTGGTTACTTATAATGGAGATTCACCAATGTTAGGTTGTGACAGTCGGTCACTAGTGGTGAGTCACCCAACAATGAATCATCCACCGTTAGGTCCCCAGTGGTGAGTCACCAAGTGGTGACTCTTCCATCAATTTCTCATCCAACGGTGAGTCACCAAAAAGTGAATCATGCACCAGTAGATAGCACCGATGACTCATCCATAAGTGACACTTTTCCAGTTGTTTGTCAAAATTCCCGTTTTCTCTAGTTTTCCTAGTTTCTCACCATTGATGTTTTATTTGTCATAAAGTAAGTTTAGTACCATATTTAAATTTTTTTGAATACATTACATGGGATATGAATCTTATTTTTATTTTTCCTAAATGTTATGTAGAATTTTAAATTACCAAACTGTTTTAATGTGGTCAAGATCAGACTTTAGTGCATTTTTTAAACGGTTCTCCCCATTGATATAGGATTTTGATTTCGAAAGCCAATAACACTTATCTTTTGTCTATTTCCCTTTTCTATTGATACAGGATGTTCCACACAACCTTTATTTTTGAGGTGTCGTGTGTTAGTGTGGTGTGGTTGGAACATATTTTTTCTAGAGTTTTTCTGTTTCATGCACACCCCCTATCTTGGTGAAATAACGAGGTGTTGATCATCTATTCTTTGAGGTAGGGATGATTTTGTTAGAATAGAATTGTGTATCATGAAAGGTGGGTGTTCAAATATATCATGGTAAATATAGTTGAATAAAAATTCAATAAATGAAATTGAATCTGTTTCAAAACAATAATCTGGGGATGGGTAATGTTACACATTATTATGAGTTATTTTTGTTTTGATCAACAATGTGAATTTTATGAGATGTATTCCTACTAAAAATCTTTTCCATTGGTGGTATTTGTTTGCATACCTATGTTGGTTGGGAGTCCTTGTCTTTGATCTTCTGGGGAACTATTGTATAAGTAAAATTGATTAACCATGTATATTTGGTTAAAAACAAAATTCCCTACGACCAGACTTGTTATGTGATAACCCTTTAAATAAAAATTGGAAATAAATAAGGGATGAATTGTTAAATCAATAAATTTATCCTTTTGTGGTTTTCTGGTGATGTAGTTTGTAGTACAATTGTGCGTGGGGTGGTTCAGGTGGTATAATGGAATCTTAGGTTGAGATATTGTTTTTCTGTCTGGTTTTTGGATGGATGGGAGGATTTATATAGCATGGTTCTGTTTGGAATGATCAATTATGTTTTTATGGGTGCATTGTGGTTATACAGTGGGGATTATTATAATGGTTGTGATTAAAGGTGTTTCTAGGAGTGACTGTTATTTTTTGGGTGTTTTGGTTTGGTGGATGGATTCGTGAGGGGTTACATTGAATAAGGATAATGAAGTGGGTTAATTTTACTATGGTTCATCTATCTCTTTGTTATTGTTTTGTGTGGATTGACATGTTCTATGATTAGTAGTTCCCTGAATAAGGATGAAATGAATAAATGTTTTATTTAATAAAGAATGAGAAAAGGATAAATGAATTATCTTGGGTATGAAATGATTTGTGGAATGTTGTGTGGCTATGCATTTTGAGGTTGCAAAAAATATGGAATTAATATGGGATGGTACACTTATACAAAAACGGGCTTTATCAGTGCTCAAAACATGCTTTAACTGTGCTAAAAAAGCGTTGTAAATATTAGCGCTGATAGGGGGTCCCCTTTATCTATGTTAAAAAAGCATTGATAAAGGTAGCCTTTATCCGTGCTAAAAAAGTACTGATAAAGGTATCCTTTATCAGTGATAAAAATGCACAGATAGAGGGATCCATTATTAGTGATAAAAAATCACTGATAAAGGATCCCTCTATCTGCGCTAAAAAAGTGATGATAAATTCCCTTTTTACTGTAACATAAAATTTTGCAGCAGCACACCCAAACAAGACCTGTAAAATAATCAGCGTATCAAAATGTATACCCATACAAAATTAACACAAAATTTATAAGGTAATATCAACAAGTATGCACATACAACAATTATACCCATACAACTCATACAACAAGTATACCCATACATAGTTAACACATAATTCATAACTTAATTAAATACATAAATAACTCAATTCAGGAATTCAAGGGGTTATGGGTGGGGGGTTGTTCCAGGGTTTGGGGTGGCTGTCCAAGGGGGTATGGGTGTCCAGGGGGTGGGGGTGTCCGAGGGGATGGGGGTGTCTAGGGGGTGGGGGCTGTCCAGGGTGGGGGGGGATATCCATGGTGGTGTATAGGGGGGGTGGGGTGGTGTCCAAGGGTTGGAAGGGGGGATTTTAGGGGGTGGGGTTTCATGGGGGTGGAGTGGTGTCCGAGGGGGGGTCTAGAAGGTTGGGGGGATGTCCAAGTGGGGTGGGGTGGTTTTCAGGGGGTGGGGGTGGCTGTCCATGGGGGTGGGGTGTCTATGGGTTGGGGGGTCCATGTGGTGGGGTGGTGTCTAGGAGGGGTGTGAGTGTGGGGGGGGGGGGGGGGTTCCAGGGGTGGGGGGCCATCCAGGGGATGTGGGGCGGGGCTATCCAGGGTGGGGGGGGGGTACTCCATGGGGGTGTCCAGGGTGGTTGGGTGGTGTCTAGGGAGGGTGGGGTGGTGTCCAGGGGGTGGGGGGATTTAATGGTTTTAATAGAATAGATTTTATGGATTTTAAGATCATTGGTATTTTAAAAATGGGTTTGGAATTGTGTTTATTTCAATAGTATGTATTTATTTAGGGAAAAAGTGATTGATTTTGGTGTGTATGGTAGGAAAGATACTTTCAGTGCGTTAGTTTTTGTTTTCACTTAAAATTCTGTCCATTTTAAACAAAAGACAGATAGTTAGAGTTATAATGACCACACTATGAGGTGGGGTTGAATCATACACATCACACATGACCCATAGATCACTCTTCTAAAGTATCAAAAAAATCCAAATGCATTTGGTTGGATTTCTGTATGTCAGTTGTTGTTTTCACTTAATATTCTGTCAATTTTAAACAAAATAGAGACACTTTGAGTGAAACTGGCCACAAAATGCCTAATAATGAGGCAGGGTTAACTCATAGATGTCACACATGACCCATGGATCGTCCTAAAAATGTATCAATATAATATGTATGCATTTGGTCAGATTTCCGTATGTTAGTTGTTGTTTTCACATATATATTTTGTCCAGATTAAACAAAAGAGACACACTTTGAATGACACCAGCCACATTATTCCTCGGATTGAGGCGGGGTTGACTCGTACAAGTCACACATGACCCATGGATAGTTCTCCAATAGTATCAACACAATATGAATGCGTTTGGTCAGATATCCTTACTCCAATTGTTGTTTTCACGTAAAATTCTATCGATTTTAAACAAAAGAGAGACACATTGAGTGATACCGGCACCATCGTGCCTTGGACTGAGTCAGGTTTGCATCATAGACGTCAAAAATTACCCATAGATCATTCTCCTAAAGTATCAACACAATACAGATGCATTTGGTCAGTTTTTCATACATCAGTTGTTGTTTTCAATTAAAATTCTATCTGTTTTAAACAAAAGAGAGACACTTTGAGTGATAACAAACACACCATGCCTCAGATTGAGGAAGGGTTGAATTTTACACATTAAAAATGACCCATGGATCATTATACTAAAGTACCAACACAATCTGAATGCATTTGGTCAGATTTCATTTCATCAGTTGTTGTTTTCACATAAAATTCCACCCTTTTTAAACAAAAGAGAGACACTTTGAGTGATACTGGCCACACCGTTCCTCGGATTGAGGCAAGTTTGACTCTTACACATCATAAATGACCCATGGATCATTATAATAAATTATAAACACAATATGAATGCCTATGGTTAGATTTATGTATGTTAGTTGTTGTTTTCACTTAAAATTCTGTCCATTTTAAACAAAAGAGAGACACTTTGAGTTATATCAGCCACACCGTGCCTCAAATTTCCACAAGGTTGACTCGTAAATGTCACACATGACCCATGGATCTTTCTCCTAACATATCAATATAATCCAAATGAGTTTGGTAATATATTCGTACGTTAGTTGTTGTTTTCACTAAAAATTCTGTCTATTTTAAACAGAAGAGTGACACTTTGAGTGATACCTACTACACCGTGCCTCGGATTGAGGCGAGGTCGACTTTTTCACATCCCAAATGACTCATGGGTCTTTCTCCTAAAGTATCAACCCAATATGAATGCCTTTTGTCGGTTTTCTGTATGTCATTTTTTGTTTTCACTTAAAACATTATCCATTTTAAACAAAAGAGAGACACTTTGAGTGATACATGCCACATTGATCCTCAGATTGGGCGGGGTTGACTCATACACATCACACATGGCCCATGGATCATTCTCATATAGTATCAGCAAAATACAAATGTGTTTGGTCAGATTTCCTTACGCCAGTTATTGTTTTCACTTAAAATGCTTACCATTTTAAAAAATAGAGACACTTTGAGTGATACCGGCCACACCATGCCTCAGATTGAGGCAGGGTTGACTCATACATATCCAGATTGACCCATGGATCATTCTAATAAAGTATCAACACAATCTAAATTTGTTTGGTGGGATTTATGTTCTATAGTTGTTGTTTTCACTTAAAATTTTGTCCATTTTAAACAAAAGAGACACACTTTGAGTGATACCAGCCACACCATGCCTCAGATTGAGGTGGGGTTCACTCATACACATCAATCATGACTCTGGGATCGTTATCCTAAAGTATCAACTCAATCCAGGTTTTTTTTGGTCGGATATGAAGGTATTTTGGAGATTTTACTGGTTTTTCTTATCCAAAGACCAAAGAAAATTGGTTCATAATTTTTGCATCTTGCTAGTTCATTTCATCTATTAAAATGAAAAAATGACTCATTGGAGAAAGGATGTTTTATTTAATACCAATTAAAATTTTCCTATGAACATTTACATACTACAATGTTTCATATTTTGATCTCCTTAACCCCTCTCAAAAACGGATGCCAATTGTACACGTCCCCAAGTCAGATTTTCATTCTATTTATGAACAATATTCCATCAGGTTTGCGACGCACTCATTTCTGAAACAATATATATCATCTTGTGAATATGAGTCATGTGCTGATGGTTGTTGGACCTCAACACTAAGAGGAGTAACAGGTTTAGAAACTTGTTGTTGCTCTTCACTGTGAGCAGTAATAGTAGCAGCTTAAGAGACTTGTTCAGCCTCAAGGTTAGGAGCCCCAGAATGTGCAGAAGTCATTATTTGAAAAACTGGTTGAACAGATAATTTAGATTATATAAATTCAGTAATGATAAGATAATAACATGAGATAACAAGATAAATATTACAAACATAAATAACTTGTTTATTGAAATATCTTTCTTTTTTTCAAAGGCTGAAGTGATTTGACACCTCTATCGATTATCCAAATCCCTTAATTGTGGTCTCCTATAACATAAAAAACATCAACTACATTGGTACCGCAACGAAATGATTACAACGTACCACTTAAAATATTGTCCTCAACTAAATTTTCATCAGACCCTTCAGTAGTTTTGGATGATAATAGAACAATCAACCACTTTTGGTTTGTGGGATCTGGAACATAAAATACTTGTACCACTTGTGATTCCATTATAAACTGTTCGTCTTTGTACCCTTTTTTACTTAAATCAACTTTCACAAATCCCAATCCATTTATTTTATCACCACTTTTGTTATGAACCCATTTACATTAAAAAATGAGCAATTGGAATGTCTTATAATCCAACTCCCATACTTGTTTGATAATGCCAAAGTATGACATATTCACATAAATTGGACTTCTATCCTTACTACTAGAAATACACTTTACTTCAGCCACAAGTGTAACTCCGCTATTTTTAATGCTACTATCTTCATCATGTTAAAATTTATATAATGTATAACAATTAATTACACAACCATTGTAAGATAATACATACTCTCTTGGTCCAGCGACTAGCCATCAATGTCATTATAAAATTGAATTCTGGTTTTCAGATAGCTCCTTAAAAATATGGTCCTAAAACCATCCTATAAACTGGTGATTATATCTATTTGATATCCATTTTTCATCCCTTGATGGATTCAACTGCCTATGAATTTTATTGTGGGTTTCAATATATGGAGAATCCTCCCAACTATTATGAAAAATATAGAGTTGGGACTGCTCCCGGTATATAATATTGATTGTCACAACATCTCATCTAGAAATTCTCCCACCTCAATGTGTCCAGTGTGATGAGTTTTCAGGAGACCAATTCTTTCCACATCAGATAAGTATTAATTATATAATTCATTGGAATCCTCAAAAATATATCGCTGCACAATACAACCCTCTGTACGACTACGATTTTTGACATACCCTTTCAAAATATTCATAAACTGTTCAACAGGTTACATCCAACTATAGTGCACAGGACCACGAATTCAAATCTTTCTCACCAAGTGAACCATCAAATGAACCATCATATCAAATAATTATGGTGGGAAGAACATTTCTAATTCAAATAATATGATGACAATTTCTCATTCCATAGCTGTAAATTTCACCGGATTTAAAACTTTTCTGCTTATAGCTTTGAAAAAGAAACAATGTTTTGTTAACATATGTCGAGCATTCTTGGAAAAAATGCAACGTAAAGCTATATGAATTAAATCTTTCATCAAAACATGGAAGTAATGTTATTTCAAACCTTTTAACTTCAAATCATTCATTGAAACTACGTTCTAAATATTTGATGAATACCCCACTGGAACCTTTACATTATTAAAAATGTTGCAAAACTGATATCCCTCCTTCCTGGAAAGATTGTAAGCAACTAGAGGAAGAAACATTCGATTTTCACCCTTCATAGGTGACAACTCTTTTTGTATTCCCTTTTCAACCATGTCCAACCATGCCTTAATTCCATACTTTGTTTTACCAGGGGAATTTAGCAATGTCCAGATAACACTATCACCTAAATTTTTTTCCACATGCAGCACATCAGGAAAATGTATGACGTACAGACAATTCCATTATGGTAATTCAAAAAAACTGATCTATTTTTTCAACCAATTTTCATAAGGTTTTTCAAAAATGGGTTACAAAAAATAGTGTTCACATATTTCACATTCTTAAACAGTTGATCACCTATTAGTGGAGACAGTGTTGTGCATTGTTTTGAACTTCCATTGAGTGATGTTGTCCAAGATCAGTACTTACGCTGACGAGGTAGAAATATATGATTTTCTAGAAACATATATTTTGATGAATGTTTCAACATAATTTATTTTTATCTTCTTCGCACATAGGACACCCTTGAGTTACTTTGAGGCTATAGCCTGAAAAATTTCTCTAAGTAGGGAAATCATTTATCATCCCATACAACATCACTCTCAAAATTAAGTATTCACTTTTATAAGCATCATACAACATAACACCTGAATCCCACAATAACATCTAATCCTCGATCAAAGTAGCTAAATAAACATCAATTTCATTACCAAGTTGTTTTAGTCCTGATATAAGCATAGATTACAAGATGAAATTTTGTTTCATGCATAACCAGGGTGGCAAGTTATAATTTACCAACATAACAGGGCATGTACTATGAGTGCTGGTTTTAAAACCAAAAGGACTCACTACATCTGTAGATAACGCAAGACAATGGTTTCTCATCTCATTTCCAAATTCAGGATACTCATGATCAATTCTATTCCATTTTTGAGATTCAACTAGGTGAAGTAATTTACTATCTTTATTTCTTTTGTCATCATGCCATGAAAATTGCCTTGTAGTTTTCTCACTTCTATATAGACTCCAAAACCATGGAATGATTAAAAAGTACCATAAAAATTTCATTGGACTAGATTCCCCTTTATTGAATTAGGAAGAACCACACTTTGGGATTTCTGTAAGTGATTTTTTCTCCTTGAAAAACAATATACAGTCTTTCAGGAAGACATGTATTCTTTCAAAAATCATACCCATCGATTGTAGCATTCGTTTAGCTTCATATGTCAGTCTTGGGAGCTCATTATCTTCAGGGAGCATTTCATTAAAGAGAGGAAGTAGTTCCGTAAAACTGACATCACTCCATATGTTGCCTGCTTTCAATTTATAAAACTCCAGTATAGCTGAAAATGCTATATATTTAGTTCAACCAGAATACAATGGCACCTTTCCACAACTCTTTAACTTCACATACAATTTTTGGCAATCATGGAGTTTATCTTCAAATGTCCTTGTCATTTCCTCAATACGATCTTCATCATATTTGACATCTATAATCAGATCCTCCATACGGTCTTTTTCATTATCCATATTTGGAATCAATGATGATCTATAAAATGCATTTTTATCCGAGCCAGTAGCTACATTCACTTTTTCTCCATGTTTTTTCCAATATTTATAACTCTAATCAATTCTGTGACATATCAAATGTTTTCCCAACTCCTCTTAAGTAATTAGTCTAGAATAACAACAACGTAAACACGTAAAAAGTATTTGAGAAGTATCCTTTGTATGGTTCTTTGAAAACATGATGAACTCCTTCACTCAATTCTCATACTCTATTGGGAAACGATTTGCTTCCATCCAGTCTTTATTAATATGAATCATATTTGAAACTAAAATATTAATATTTATTATTCAAATACCCAAAACAAGACTTCCAAATAGATTAGAAGAGAACAACTTATAAAAATAGAGATTAATAGAGCCTAACAATTTCCAATAAATATTTGGAAATCTAAAGAACAAGGGTAGACCCCCATCAAAATCAACACACTTTCCATCCCCCTTACCAATAGTTATAGATCCCACCACCCTTGCAGAAAAACATTAAACATCCTTTTAACCAGCCCTACCAGCCACCTCATTCATAATGAAATAATTACATTAAACATCCCAATCAGACTACAAAAAAGGATAATCCAAAAAAGAGGATTCAGAGCCAGTGCACTCACCAGAGCATAGCCAAATGGATTTGTCAGAATGAGAGGGTATGGCTATGCCATCAGGACTAGCCTATCCTTGCATGGCAAGCCTAGCTAGACAGACGTGTAAAGGTGGAGAGCTACTATCATGATAGAGATATTGGGGAGGGGGAGTCCCATGTAGATAGTCTAGTTGAATTCTTTAATACCTTTTCGTCGTGTAATCTCCGATGTCTACGGGCTATGTAATCTTTGAGACTACGAGCCTTGTAAGGGTTTCCCCTCATACCTTGAAAGGAGGTTTATCAAAAATCAATAAAAATAAAGTCCTTTAAGACATTTAGGCATGATGGATTATATCCATTTATTATCATAGATATGTTTACCCCTTTTCAATATTAAAGTATAGTAATCTTTTATTTTATTGAGTCTAAATTTATTTCCAAATATTAATTAATAGAGTTTTCCAGCAATTCAAAATTAATTTTTTAATATTGAACTTTAATTTTTTTATTACCATGATGTATATTGATGGATATTGAATTTGGAAATATTTACAACGAGTCATTAAAAATCCCCTTTTCCCTCCATTTTATAGAATATAATTTGTATTACACCTTTTATAGAAATGTATGAATGTTTTTTATTTTTACTTATTTTATTCCTCCAAGGATTATATTTTATGATTTTTTTTTAAATCCATTATATTTTATTATGATATGATTCATTTCTTAAAATAAAAATTTATATATCCCATGGTCATTAATGTTTATGTTTTGTGTTGTTTTTTAGAATGTCTAAGAAGTCTATCCATTTAACATGGTTTTTTAAAAAAAATCTCAATTTTATGTATCGTCACTATGTATATATGATCCTGTGAAGTGATGTATATTTCTCTACAATACATTATTTTATTCTTATATACCATTAGATTGTATGGAATTTACAGAAATATTGTTTTCACACAGACATGGTTATGATGTGTTTTCTCACATTTTTTGTACATCGATATAATGAGTTTTTTCACATAGGTATTTGAATAAAAACATTAACCCAAAATTATTTTCCATCATTATGGTAGTGAAAAGTTTTTATAATGTTTATAATTTAATAATAAAATATAAATAATTAATTTTTTTTATTATATTATTGTTTTTCATGATTATTCCTTTTTTGGAATTCAATAGTTTTATATCATGTTAAAAAATATAAATTTTCAAGTTTTAGGATAATAAAATTTTAATTATGTGATATTATATTACCGTAATAGTTTTTATGATTATTATCCACACTCATATTCTCTTTTAATTTGATATTTACCCTCCTCTTCATGTTCTTATTCATGTCTATGATCTTATAATTAATTATATGTCTAACCCTTACTATGTGTATGATCTCAACCCTATATTATGTTTCAAATCCAAATTTTAATAATATTATCTTGTTATTTGAGGTAAATATAAATTGTTCTAGAATACCATGATTATAGTGAAATTTTTTGATGTTTAGAGAAATACGATTATTTTATAGATAATTTTAAGACCCTAGTCCTTTATGACGTTACAATGTGAATTTTAGTACAAGTTATTATTTAAATATTGATACTAATTTATTATTTCTATCATTTTAGTTTTCATCGCTTTACTAAAAAATCAAAAAAAAAGTACTAGGTTATCGCATCAAGACTAATCATTATAAAAATTGATTTTCTACATCTGATTAATATTCTATAATATTATGGTGAGGGTGTGAGAAACATATTATAGGAATAAAATTCATACCCTATAACAGACGGTGTATTAAATGGATCAATTCATAAAAACATGTCATTGATTCACCTTCCCCCCTCCAACATAATGATCAAACAAAATATGGTCACTATAGTTGCAATACTGTACTTCCCACAATTGAGATGTCAAGGTAGATGTGATTACAATACCAAGTCAATGTGTAAGGTCATTCTGAAATCTTCTTAATTCATATCGAATTTATATTATATATATTTCAAAAAATATTAAAGTATTTCAAATTGATACAACCATATTCCAATAGAGCATATATCATAAAAATAGGAAACTACGTTTCCATGAAAATGAAATTGAATGCTTTAAAAATTTCTTTATTAACCCAGATTTTCCCTATAAAATATTTATTATTTTATTGAAATTATATCACATATGTCTCATAAGTGAAAATGAAGTTCATGTGCATCCTTAACTCACAAGAAAAATTCTAAAAATACTTATTTAAGAATAATGTATGGAATAATGATCAATTATTATAATCATTGATCAATGGAAATGTAATATTGATAACATAAATGTGTTATAGGTAATAAAATATTATTTATTAAAATATTTCTATCCAATTTTGGTAATATTTTTCAAATCAATAGTTAGACATTGATTTTAAAAAGAGTGGATGAATACAATGTTCCAGGGTTTTGAAGATTTATTGATTATAATTAATATTAATAACAACTAGGATGGATCTCGTTATATAATAATCCATGTGGAATAATCAAGAAATGATTAAAGTTGAATCTAATATTGATATCATGAGTAAAAAATATTTTTTAGAGGTTATAATTATACATTATAAATTTTGTTATGAGGGTAATGAATACATGGTTATAGATAATTTTCATTAGACAAAGCTATAATAATGATCACTATAGAGGTTTTCCCTAATTTATTTTATTTTGTTTTCCAATATTAAGATATATAGTAAAACACATATTGGGGTTCAAGATAATAAAATTGTAGGATTCTTAACAAAACATAAATAAAAATAATTCATACTATAATCTCATTCTATGTGAAAAATGTATGAGGGTGAAAAAATTATAGTGTAAATACAATCATGTGCACCATTATTATAGAAACAAACATTAAAAGCAGAAGAGTGTCTTAAGTGGTTAATAAAACATTAATCGTAGAATTAAAGAGATAAATTATTTGGGTGTAGTTCGAATTGGAAACCTTGATGTGACATTTAATAAGAAAAAACATATTAATAGGGACTTGAAAAAGATATTTGAAAGGAAAAATGATATTACTAGGAATGAACTAATGAACTAATATATAAGGAAAATGGAGAAATGAAACAAAAAACAACTCCCATATATTTTCATGTTTAATTTAATATATCATTAAATCATTTAACATGAATTCATTCCCATTTATTTCCTAATTCATAAGGGTTTTTCACACATAAACAAAAAACATCAATATTTCCCATTTTTTTCACTAAATAAGAATCTAAATTATTGATTAAACTCATCACCTATTTTATATGACCTTGGAAAAATTTTCCTAAATGTTTTTCATCACTGATTGACCATTAAGGAAGGTTTTGTAGCTTCAATATAAAATATATTATCAAGAAACTGGCTAGGAATACCAAACAAATAATATGGTATAAATAAAAAAATTATAATTTATTTTTTTTAATTTTTTTATTATTATATTGATATTAAGATATACTTATTAATTTCTTTCTGTGTGTTGGTGGGATATTTTTTTATTCTAGTTTTAATTAAAATTTTATATTTATTTAATAAATAATTTTTGTATCCTATGCATGGTAATGGAACCTAATCTATGTATATAAATACTTTATTTGGTCTCTCTTGGAGGGTTATCTGGTTTTCAATTGGAATATAATCTATAATAATTGCTAATAGATATTGGATATCTTATTCTTTATGGAGAGTGAATTGATGTGTCATAAGATGATGCCATATATTTTATATTTATAAAATTATTAATTGAGGCCTAACAATTTTTTTTCTTAACATCAATTTTTAAACCATGTTTTTATTCAATCTCTTTCATATAGTTAACTTATCATTTTATTTATAAATGTGTTCATATTTCAATTATTATTATTATTATACATTTTAATGATCTCACATACTAAATTAAAATGATCCCATGATATTTCTCTCTCTTTATCTTTCTAGTTATACATATATATAATACTAGTATAAAATACCAGTCCTTCTACATTCATAAAATATATAATTATGAATAAAATTTTAGGCTGATGTAAAAGATTTAGTAAATATTTCACAATTTTTTTAACCTTTCTCTCACATCAAATCGAAAAGGTTATCACAAAAAAACTATTAAAAAATGGTGGTATATTTAGATTATTGTATTATTTTGGTGGGGTTTTATGTTTTGAAATGATTGTGTGGATAAGTGACTAAGTTTTTTTATCAAATCTGTTTTTTTAAAATGGGAATAAAAACTAGTATTGTGGTGTAACGACATTGAAATGGTTTCACAAAAACAATGATATTTAAAGATATTATGAATTACTTGCTGGACTCTCAATAAATGTAGAGGATGTAAATTTTCTGGAAGGAATAACATTCTTTATGAATAGTAGTATTTAAAAATAGTTTTCATCATTGCTGATTGACTAGTGATGAAATTAGATATTGGGATGAAGATGATAGTACATGAAATATATTCTAAAATTTCATATCATTATAACATAAATATGAAATGTATGATTTATATAGAGGATTAAAATACCACATGGTTTAAGAATTATTAAAATTAACAATCTACAATAATTGTTTAACATATATGTTTCTTATATAGTATTAATTACAACATGATATGTAATGTAGAAACACATTCCATGAATGATATGTTTATAAGAATTAGGGTGAGTCTGAGTATTTTTCTATCTAGATTATAAGATATATGTTTCATCTTTTTTTTGAACATGTTGTATTGAATTACAAAACATGAAATAGGCTCAAATATATTCTCAGTAATTCCCACAAGCTCCACACATTATGTGTCCTGGTTAGAAATATGTATAGTTTAGAATCATATGACTTGGGCCCAAATGGTACATTCATGAATATAATTAAGAGACCACACTCACTGTTACATCATGGTAAATTCTATATATGTTTATCTTGTATTGAATAATGATATTAGTTCTTTCAAAATTACTGATTGTGAAATTCAACACATGTATAGAAAACTACATGTCATGTTATATGGGATATGATTTGTAATATCCTTACCATTGTATATTATAAGATATTGAGATGTTATGAGGGAGTATATAGATGTTCTAAATGTTAATATTTAGGTTTCTAAATTTTTATTAGTTCTCTATACTATGTTTATATGAATCTTGGTGGAAACCATGTGTCTCATTTTTTGAATATAGAAATTTGGTTTAGATTTGGTGTTCTATAATAACATGGGGTCTGAAAAAATACAATGAGTGACATTGTGTTATCAGAATATTCATATATGTATATATAATAGTTAAGGGATCCATTCATGTTCCTGATATCATAGTGTCACAAGAAGTATGATAGTTTTTTCCCTTTATAGTGTGGAGCATGACGATGACGAGTAGTAGTTTTGGTGGAAGTCATTCTTGGAGATCATATCTATATGAAACATAGTGGCAGAATGTTCCATGGATAGTGGGTGTGTTATTTATTCAAGGAAATTTTTTTTTGATAAATGTGGAGTATATATTATATAAATGGTCTCAACATGACATGGTTTTTTCCATAGTGATCTGAAATAGTGAGGGAATTTCCTTTGTTCAATAGTGAGTAGTCTTGGTGGAAGTTTAAGGATTTAATATATGTCTTCCACACCATGGTATATTCCATGGTGTTAGTAAATTCTATTTAAAAATGTTATAAAAGGTCATAATTTCCATGGGTATATTACTATCTCAACTTGTTATAAACATGTACCTCATTTTGACCAGGGAATTATAGTTTTAGTTCATGTCACAACATTATTCAAGATAGAAATCAAGTTTTCTATGGAAAAAGTGTGTTAGGGATCCTTCATTTGGATTTTATTTTATCTCTTTGAACAATGTTGTACTTAGTCCCTGATAGTATTTAAAAGTCATTTTCCTTGAGGGTAAAACATATTGCTATTTATGGATAAAAATTTCTTTATTAGAGATACTAATATATCTAATTTTCTTTTTCTTGCATGTCATATTTTATTCTATAGAATTTTATGATGAGGTTTATTTAGTTACAATTCATTTCTTATTATGTATTTGTCATGATTATTTATGGATAAGTCCTGAGGACATTTAGTAGTGATTGATTCATTATCTCTCTATTATCCTGTAGAGCTTCCTTGAATATTCATAATGATTTATGAGATGCATAACATCCCCTACTTTTATTTATTTATTTGGTGGTAACATTTAAATGTTTTTAGTATGTTATAAAATTATCCTAATAAAATTAATAATCATGGAATTATGAATTGAATAATATTGGAGGTCTATAATTATAAAAAAGAAAAAATGACATGTTTTGATAATGACTCACTTTATTTTCTAGATTGTGTGAATTATCCATGCTAGGATTTATTTTATTATCTAACATATTTTTCATAGTGAAATTGGTTTAAAAAAATTAATATTATATGAAAAAGAGCATAACTAATGGGGCATGTGAATTTCTTATATTATTTAGTTATGAAATACTAAAAATGAAGGTAGTTGTTTAAAGTGAACAATTATATCTTTTATATCCATTTTTATCATATATTATAGATATTAAAATTCAATCATAACGAATTTTATAATTCTATTTGATAATGGAAAACATTGTTTTGTAGAATTATATTTTTTGGGGAAGTTTTGATGGAAAACATTATTTACTATTGTAGCACCACCAGATTGTGGTAAGTCATTATTTTTTATGATTAATCTATATTTAGAACAATTTCAATGATTTTTGGAATATTTTTTTGGATTAATTTTGAAAATGGTGTTTTAATTTCGATAGATGAATTATTTACACCATGAAGGTATAATTCATGATGTGATTAATCTTAGCTCATTGTGTAGATTTCCTTCAAAAATTAAAACGATTTAATCAAGTGGATGGACAAGAAAAACCAATAAATGTTTCCATTTCAAAATTTTTATGAATTATTATTATTTTATCATGGGGATATTTTATTTCGGGAATATTTCATCTCATTATAATTTAGGACATAAACTCATATTGACCCTGTGAATATAATTGGAAATGGTCTATTTTAGCCCATATAACAGTTGAGAATACTCATCTGCTCCCATATATTATTTTTCATAACATACCAAGGCCCCTTAAAAGATTTATGCTGATTTTTAACATCTAAAATATAATTCTAATAAATCATAATGAGTTCTATAGAGAAAGTTAAATGTTTGGATCTCAATTTTAATTTTAACCTTGGTCCTCTATAATTTGTGTTTATTAAAAACCTAGATTGATTTTGTAATACCCTAATCAATGAGTTTGGATAGGTTTTTATGACATAATCAAGGGATATTATAGGTTAATTAAATAAATAGTTATGTAATTTGGATTCATCTATGATTTTTTGTACCAAATGAACTAGAGGTTGGTATATTCCTTTACACTCCAGTAATATGAAAACTAATGGATTGTATTTTTATAAATAATTTTTATTATTTTTTTAGAAATATCATGAGTATAATTATTGGAAAAATACTATTTATATTGTGAATTTAAAAATAATATTTTGAAATAATGGAAACAATGTTTATTTGTTAAAAATCTTAGTAGAAATTATTTTTACAAAAATTTATGTAATTAGATGATTGACATAATTGGGCTGGAATGTGATCATGTAAAAATGTGATTGATAATTGTGTTAATATACGACTATCAAAATTTGATGGATAATTTCATGAATGTACAAATTTAAAAATATTCAAAAAATAAATGTCTTGGATAAATTATGAATCTCTAGTAAAGATTACATGGTATTCAAATTTAACATGCATATTTTGTATGGGTGTGGGAATTGAATTAATAGGCCAAGTGGTAATAAATGGAAGAGTTATTTTATTAATGTTATAACATATGAAAAATGTTTATGGTTTTTATTTAATCTATTTTATTTCCTCAATCCTATTTTATAAAAAAATTATATCATTTCATCATCTATATGGAATGTGTTATGATGTATTTATGGATTACCTACCGTGTGTTTTGATTACCCCTTCTTAGGAAATATAGTTTTTTTTAGAGGTATTATTCCAATATATAGTGAAGGGACTTATTTATTATTTCTCATGTGACATTCATTAATGTTTCTATTATAGAAAGTGTAGCTAGAGGAGATGAGTGTCTACATAATAGTATAGAATGGTGACATATTTGCTCCATAGTATTTAAACGTTAGAGTATAAGACCTCCACTATTATTTATATTTCTATTATAATTCTGATGTAGTTATTTTATTATATTCTTATTAATATGGATGGTTATTCTCTCATCCTTTATATAGTATACTTGGTTTTATGTCTTTGTTTTTATGTCGTTGGGTTATTATAGAAAACAATTTTTCAATGTTCTCTTAATCCATTTGTATTTATTTCAATCATTTTGCACCATGTGGATATCAGCTATGGTTGGTGTCACCTCCTCATATTACCAATCCAATGGGTGAGTGGTGAGATATTTCCAATTTTATCAGTCTTATTCTATTCTTTATTTTGTTTTATGTAAAAAAATATTAATTTCATAACATGAAATGTATGTCATAAATTGTTTCAGCTTACCACTTTATGTTTAACTTCATATTACCATGGTGTTTTGGGTACAACGCTATTCTAAAAAATAACAAAGTATATTTTCATGTCATCAGGATTGGATAAATAGATTAGTGTATCATATCCTAAATTTGTATTGATACATCCCACTTGGATTATATTGTCCATCTTTTATTAGTGATACCTGAAAAAATAATTATAATGGTTAAATGGATTATTTTTAAAAGAAAATTGTGTTGATGATATGTTATTTTTCATGAAATTAATTTTGAGAGAGGGTTATTAATAAATAGCATTTTATTATAGTCATTTGAAATGAAACCAGATTGATTTTTTAGCAATCCCCTTGAATTAGATGCAGAAATTTTGGTTTGACCTAAGACAAATGTGATGAAACAACTTCAATAGAGTATTTATCAAGCCTTTAAAGACACTTAAAGATGAAATATGAAATATGAAATGTTGAGAGTTGATAATTTATTATAGTTTCTGAAATATATTAAACTAGTTTTTTCTAGGTGATTCCAAACCATAAAAAGTGTTAGTGTGACATAGCTGAACGAAATAAATCATTATTTTTATTGGTACATTGAAGGAGGTAAATGTGATGTTGAAAACCTAAATGATTGATGATATATATGGCCATTGGTTTGATCTGTTATTCTAATATAAAGATAATCTTGTATATTTATTTGATTAATTTTTGTAATTATTTAAATAATAATTTAGTGATCACACATTTAAGATCATAAAAAGAACATACTTCATCAAATTAACTCAACTAAACCTAACTGTGGAATTGAATGGCACAATGATTATGAACCAATTTCATTTATCTCTCTATGTAGCTGCTAGTGTTTAAATAAAAACCTATATGTAAGATTTGAGATTGGGAATATTGATTCGATCCAAGTTAGTTTTCCTCTATATTACTCATCAAACATAGATGGTTAATAGGGAAACATTGGAAGAAATATATCATGTAAGAAATACATCTAGTGATAGTATATTTTTTACCACGAGAACATGTAGGAAATGTAATTCTAGAAACAAGATGTAAAGGGACACATATTGAAAATATGTGTGGTGGATCATCATATGAATGTTTAGTTAGTTACTTTTCTGCCATAATATGATATTTTTCCTGGTTATTTCCAATGTTTTTTTGTATACACAGGAAGAAATAATGCACTGCACTATATAGGAATTGATATCACTATGGAATGAAAGGGAATATCAAGAGATAAATTTATAGACTATTGGGACCCGTAGGTGGTATATTCTAGACTCATCATTTTATCTCAAATGCTCAGATAGAATATCCTCGTAAGACAAGTTCTAGCCTATAGACATAGGTAAACATAAAAATTATTGTGAACAGATAAAATATCCAATCAACACCTCTAAAAGGAAGAAAATATATGATATTTTAATAAATTATAATTTTATAGCAAGGTACATGCTATCATGAACAAGAAATTGGGTGACTCCATGTTATTAAATTCCATTCATCTGAACTCGTCTATTTTTCATGTCTTGTTTGATACAGGTGAATAAAATTACTTCATTGATATTGTTAAATAATTAATACTACAAATAGAAATGATTCTTCAAATAATATGTATCAAGGAATCCAATTTATAGTTGGAGTTTATAAGATTCAAATGCCCAACATGTTCCATTACCAGTGATGCAGTGTAATTTCTATATTCATTTATAGTACTATAGATGAATATTTTTTACTTATCCATTATTATGGATTGGATTTTGGAATTTAATGACCTAATAGATTTATACTCTTGATAGTTAAAATTTACATCCCTAGAAAGTGATATTCATATATTCAAGGTATATTGGGAAAAAAGGTAAAATAAATCATGACCACTAGTGATAGTGGATGGAATTATATCTATACAGAGAGAAACAATGTCATTGAATACTAATGATGAAATAGGAAATATGACTCTCCCATCAATATAGGTTGGATACTTGTATATTGTTCAAAATTATTTCATTATACTACCACTAAAATTTAAAATCTAATGTTATATCATATTACTCTTGGGGACAAGACCAACCTCATCCCTGTCTAACAAAATAGCTCCAAAAGAGTTTACAGAGTTAAAGGTTTAGCTAGAAGAGTTGAATAGTAAAGGATTCAAAAAAACTAGAACATCACCTTGTGAGGTAAATGTTTTTTCAATTAATTAAGGTAGTTGGAACCCTCTAATTATGTATTGGTTATCATAAATTGAATCACAATTCAATTATAAATCTATATCCACTTCCTTGAATTCATTTCCAATTTTATCAATTAATGGGATCCCTTTGGTTCTCTAAGATTGATATGTTCTTAATATATAATCATTTTAGAGTTTGATGGGAGTACTTACAAAAAGATATCATTTCAAGGTAGATATGAAAAATATGAATATGTCATCATGCCATTTCTCTAGTGAATATTCATATCATCTTCATAGCCATAATGAACCTTATCTTGTAAATTTACTTTAATTCATTTATTGTGGTCTTTTTTGGTGACATATTAACCAATTCTCAATTAAGGAATGAAAAAAATGATAAGAAGGAAGTTTTCCTTGATTAATTTTCAGATCATATTTTTTATGCTATGTTTTCTCAATGAAACATATGTATATAATATGACCGTTTCCTTGGGTATGTTTATTCTAAAGAAGGGGTATTATTTGACCTTGAAATTATTGATGTAGTTGTTTCTTGGAAGACACCAAATAATTTTTTTGGTAAAAAGTTCTATAGGATTAGAATGATATTTCCACAGGTTTGTTTGCTAATTTTATGGGATGTCTTATCCCATGACTAATTTTATAAGAAATGATTTTTCATTCATTTGGAATTATAATTATCATAAATAAATATTAGAAAAGTAAACTCATCTAACCTCGAAACCCATCATAATATTTTCAGAATAAGGTACTGAATATGTGGTATATTTTGATGCATATTTATCTTATTTAGGTTTTTTTCTTGTCTAGGGATTTAGTGTTGTGAGCTATGGTTTAAGGTAGTTTCAAGAACATGGGAACACATAACCTATTCATGACATGAAATTAGTTGTGTTTGTTCATGCATTAATGACATGGTGGAATTAGCTATTTCAATATATGTTTTTAGTTTTCCTGGATTAGATGATTTTAAAATATATCTTCTATTAGTGAGACTTGAACTTCAGACAAAGGAGAAAAATAAATTAGCTTCATATGTTTGATTTAGGTATAGTATAAAGACACGATATATGGAATTCTATGGTAGATGGGTTGAGTCTAATGTAATTTTTTGAAGTAATTAGAGATGCTCATGACCAATGACACTTTATGAGATTCACTAATGAAATGAATCTAGATTGTGTTGTATAAGATAAACATGAAAGTGTCTTCACGTTTAACATTATTTCTAATATGATTACTTCATAAATGTTTATTTACATAATTGAACCTAATTTTATCACCATTAGGGAAGAAATAAATTGTAAAGAGACATATTATGGTTGGATAATGGATACAAAATAATCGTTATGTTTACAAAACTAAATTGATCTTCATCTCTCTTTCAATGGAAAAATTATATCCACCTATAACCATTATAAATGGTCTATACATCTAGGTATTTAAAAAATGTATAAGGTGATTGAAAAAATATGGTGGTCAGTTATAAGACAAAATATTTCATATTGTGTGATGAGATTATAAAAATTTCAACAAATATATTTTATGCACTAAATATATTCTAGTATGTTGAAATCTATTTCTATACTAGTATTAGAGTGGGGTATGATTTCCATGGAATTTTCCACAAGACAATTCAAAATATTATTGACTCACGATTTTATTTGTGTGTTTTTTTGGAAGAAATCTCCACATATGTTCACATTAAACTTGTTTTTATACATTATGTTGTGTAGAAGTAAGAGATGAATCATTTATTAGACTGATTCATATACACAATAGTCTGTAAAATATCCATCTAATTTGGAGGTTGATATTGATATCCCATATTCAAATAAAATGTTATTAATAAAATTGTCTATGACCATTATCATTCAATTTGTGTGGAAATTTCTTCATTAAGAAATCACTATGAAATGACCATTAATGATTGGGGAATTAAGGAATGTTTGTAACACAGTATATTGGACCATTATAAGTTGTTGATTTTATTAGAAATATTTTATATCAGTTGGACTTAAAATAGAGAACTAATGTTATTGATAATATCATCCATGTTTCCCAATTAAAAATGTATAACCTAGATCTTAGTCATGTGATCATTTATGATCATGTAACACATTAACCTAATGTGACATTTCTCATTGAATTAGTTTAGATTCTCTAAATATAGGAAACTAACCAATGAGGGAGATCTATTTTGTTGGTTCAATTTTTATGGAACCATGACTGCGTTCAATATAATTCATTGTAGCATGAATGATTATGTGGGAGTAATGGCCTAATATATTGAATGTAAATTTTGATCTCTAGCTTTTTGATAATGGAATGAGAAATGAAAGAGGGAATATATCACCTCACATTTAAGGTACTCCAGAATTTTTTTCTATTCCATATATTTTATTTGGAATAATTGTGATTATTTTCTAAATTATGTTAATAGGAATTTTGAAAAGGTACTTGTAATATGTATTCAGAATCTATTCATTCTCTTAATGGATAATTATTTAGGTGAATAATCAAAAATTGATGTTGTGAGTTACTCCAAAGAATTAAGGGGTTTCATTAGGTGGAGAAATGAAACCATTAACTACATGTGACCAATTAATTAGGTGGATTAATTATTATTTTTTAACCCCAGGTGATTGGTTTTTAGCATATGTTGTCTCTCAATTATTATTATTCATTTAAACTATATTTTCAAAATATGAATATGTTATGGTCTGGAATGTTTAGACCATATTACAGTTGTGAATACTCATTAACACTCCTTTAATTTCTTCATGATTTACATGGCTCCCTTAAAATATTTCCAATTATATTTTATGTTCCTAATAATATTACATGGAATCCTTGATTATACGATTGATGAATTCAAATGTTAGGATCTATCTCTTCTCTATCATGTTGGATCCTCTTGGATACTCACGAATTGTAATATAGTTTAGGGTTTTGATATGTAGATTTATAAATTTGTTATAAGGACCCAACCTTAAAACATTACATAATTATATTTAAATGAATAATTCACATAGAGGATCTTTTCAGGTTTGGAGTTTTAGTGATTTAGGACATAACTATTACATCTCAAAAGATTACAAAGTAGACACTTCTACTAAGTTTCCATCAAATAAATACTCTTAAAAATAAACATGCCTAGTTCCATGTTTTAGATATCATGTCTTTCCTTGATCCCATCCTTGACCCTATTCATCTTTAAGCCCTGTGGAAAACATTTCAAAAACTTGGGATGAGCATAAAAATCCCAGTAAAGGATACACAAAGAAGGAAAACTGTTAGTTTTTTTAAAACAACATGTAAACCATGAATAATTTATCAAAGTAATTCTTTTAACCTTTATGAAGTACTAAATACTCTTCACTGAATAAATGATCACTACTTATCCTTTTGTAACCAAAAGATTACCCTAAACCCCATATAAAGAACACATAACATATAAAGGTAACTTGGGTCATAAACATACTTAAATAGAATAACCATACGGTCGACTTCCACACATATCACTACATGGAATAGCCATACGGCTGAATTCCATACCCAATGCATTGGAGGTTATAACGTAACCACTAGTCCTGGTATTCACAGCACCACCCTTCATATGGTTTATCATGTAACCACCCATCAAATGTCCAAGTACCATTATAAAATCATAAGACATAAAACAAATATAATGGAAAGAAAACATTACCACATTTCGATCACAATATATCACTTAAATATATTGACATAAAAAATCCATTATAAAAACCTTTTTCAATACCAAAATACATAAAAGAGTATATGGTATTATTTTATTTTAAAAATATTACGGCTTGGTGAGGAAGCCAAAGACCAAATAATACTCGCGGCGGTGGAAAAGGTCATCGTCACCACGTACGTTAAAATAAACATTCCTTTTTTTCATTTAGTAAAACACTTAGTAGAAAAAGATTCACATTGAATGAAATGAAAATTAAAAGGTGTTTTATACAGTGTATAAAATAAAGTCTTGTATTAGAACAAAATATGCCTCAATGAAAGGAGATTGAAACAAAGTCCCATACAAAGACGGTATCCTTAGATTAACGATAAATCAAATACATAAATTATGTGTGAAAAATATAAATACACCCAATATAATTGGATATTAAGTGTAAAACAATCAGAGTCATTCACACATATTCATATCATGACATATTCAAGGAGTACAAGTTTAACCCAAAGGATTGAAATTGAGTTAAGAAGTTCCCTTGCAAGAATTCGATAGCCTAATGACGTCACTTTAATATTCATAAAATGAGTTGAAGAGATAGAAAATGGTATCTAATCACTTGGATATAAAATTTACATCAATAAGGATATATAATAACATATCCCAAAATAAGAAGATGTAAATTAAAAGACATAACATAAAGAAGTCTTTTTAAAAAGAGGAGGGTGAAAGGTTCCCTTACCGACTTGGGTAACTGTTGAAACGTACACCCCATGAAATAAAGACTATAAAACATTGATTTAAATACTCATAAACGAATTTATATTACACAAATAGTAGAATAATGGGCAGTAAATACACCACTCAAATGAAATGGTGGCAAATGTAGCATAAATCTCACGGGAATAAAAGTGAGATGAATAATCCCTTACGAAAACTCGACAGCGTAACGGCGCCACTTAAAACTTCCAAAAATGGATTTATAAGATCTAATAGGGTCTCTAATAATATGAAAATATAATTACAGAATTATAAATATAATATAACAACCCCAAACATATGAAAGAGGAGCTTAAAATGAATGACATAAAAGAGAGTACATAAAAAAAAGAGAGAGGTAGGATCCCTTACCTCAAGTCCGACTTGTGTTGTTTGTTTCTTTATATTCCTGAATAATAAACTTTGGTCAATTTATAATTGCTTAAGGACCTCCTTTAAAGATTATTATTCAGTTCATATCACATATTATAATGTTATAATAATTGGTTAATAATGTGAGTTCATATCAGACGTTTTTGTCGATGTGTGGTACGTGAGTCAAAATTGAACTTATTTGAAAATGATTATCCATGTAGTTATAAGAAAATCAATTACATAATATTATTATTGATTTAAATATCATATATATCCAGTAAATATTCATTTTATAAAATTTCATAACATTTGGAGATAAAAATAAATGAAATGCACCATTCATGGAGACGGTAGGTCGTACGTATGCATGAACGCTACTTTCTTTTCTTTGTCATATTAATGGAATTAAAAATAAATGAGAGAGATATATATATTATAATTCCAGTATAATATATATGTTATACAGGTCACATATGTTCATTAATTTCATTCTATATACATTCCATGTATTGTATGAATGAGTCACATCACTTGAGAGGGCAGTAGTCCACACTTCCTCGTATGAAATTATCGCATTTGCACAACATGCAAAGCATAAATGTATGTTTTAAATATAAAATACAGAAGCATATAGAAAACAAAAATATAATATATATCATATATAAAATACAGTGATATCATAATGGCCACCATGAAAGGTGTTAAGAGAAGATTGAACAATCATCGTTTCGTGATGCAGTAATTCACCATCCACAGAAACAGTATGTTCATTAACCATTAGATGGAGGTGTGTGTAAGTATAGCTAGAATATTTCTCATAAAAACATCCTAGTATATTTAATATACTTGTGTTGTTACAAAATAAAGTAATAAATATAGTTTAGGGGGTTTGAGAAGCAAAATAAAACAAATGAACAAAAGAGAAGTCATTACCATTAAATCGGGTAACTCATCTTGGTTTGAACCAAAAGGGTTTCTTGAATATCTTTCTGCCTAAGGGAAGGCTTCTAGGATGAGGTTAGGTATGTGGAGAGATAAAATGAGCAGAGATTGGCCGATCCAATGGCTTGAAAGGTGTGGGTAAGGTGGGGGAGGTGGGGGCCTTTTATAAGAGGGAGGAGGGGCACTCTTGGAAAGTCTTGAAAAGTTACTTTATTATAAAATTATTTTCGGATATCAAAGGTCCCACAATTATATATTTCTAGGATAAGGTGATAAGGGTTCTAAATCCACCCATCCAATAGGTTTTTGACGAGTGTATGTCTTAGAGTTTACATTATATTTTCATTTTATTTAAATCATTCATTAATGAGGTAATCACTGCATCATCATGGTGTCATAAATAAATTAATTTATTTAATGTATAAATTTGTAATAAAACTAATATGATGTAGGAAATAGTTTTATCCTTAAAATGAATATTTATAGTAAAAAATATGACTTGTATAACCCCATGTAAAAATTGTTTTAGTAAAACAATACATGTTTGTGACACTTTTATTTTAACATTAAATAAAAAGTTATTAATGTAATTTTCTTACCCAAGTGGCTCCACGGGGTCCCCAATATGACCCATGGATTGACTGGGTTGGCCATGAATCATCCAATAATGTTATGACATGTTTCAAGGTCATTTCATATTATTATAACATTATCTTTACCTTAATTTACACTAATTACATTTAATCACGATTAATAAAACTTAAAAGTTAGTATTCACTAAAAAATTATTTTAATCCCATTGAACAACATTTTACATCCTAATGACAACCATGTATGTCAGATTTTTGAAATTCAAATCACAGAAGTGGTAAATTTTCATTTAAATGAAAAATCAGTTTTTTAACTACCACTTTATGGTTTCACTATTCATCAAAAATTGATATTTTTCAGAAAAATACGAAAAATTCACCTTAATCTATGTTTGATATTCCAAATTCAAAAATGATGTATATTTTAAAATTTTGAAAATATATAAGTTGCATTAATTAATTTATTAATTAATTCCCGCTGTCAAAACAAATTGCGTGTTTTTAAGAAACAATATCTATTAAAAGATTGACACTAGTTTAAGTCCAATTTCAAAGTGAAATTAATTCCAATGACCACCATTGGATTAAATAGTAAAAATATATTATAATATCACTTTAAAACCAATTCAAAAGATGATCTAATAATATAAATAAATTAGATTAAAAAGAGGTTTTGAATTAAAATACATCATTTTTCACTTATTCATTAAAAATGAACTTTATCGAAAAAATAACAAAAACATACACAAAGTAAATTTTGATGTCCCGATTCTAAAGAAGGATTTTAGTTGGTCTAATATAACATATTAAATGGTCAAAAAGTGGATTTAAAAATGGTTCTCCATCAAAAGGCGGTTAATCAACCTTTTAAAGAATATTAGAATATTTACGCTTAAAACTGGATTCATTCACATTTTAAGCCTCTAACATTTATTGGAAAAAAGTATAAAATATTTTACAAACATATATAATCATTTTGTAGTTATTTTTTTTCATTTCAGCCATTATAATGGCTATTCATTAACTACCATTTAAAATAATATTATTTTATTATTAGAGTGTAACGTAATATTTCCAAGAAACTCATTGTTGCGTATTGGGTACGCCATCGAGCATAGCATTCCCTTTAAATTAATATTAACATTATATTCACAAATATGGATAAATATGAAAAAGTATTATTCTTTATTTACCTGGGATGTTACATCCTTCCCCCCTTTTGGGAATTGAATCCTCCCAATTTTAAAATTGGGCTTAGAAACTTCATTAAAAGCCCCACATCGGAAACGGAGTAAATTAAACTATCAATTAAAAAGAAAGAAAGGGAAGTACAAAGGTCACCTGAGTTAAACCATACTAGGATTCCATGTAGGAAAATATGGACATGGAGGAGAAAACAAAGGGTCATGTTCTATTGGAGAGTGATAGAAAACATGATTAGGAGAAAGTTGACCAGAAGAAAATCACAAACTTGTGATGGGTTAAACGGTATTTGATTCCCCATTAGGAAATGTTAACGGAAAACAGTTTTGTTTTCAGTTAATTTTCATTGAGGAATTTATTTATGAGCTTAACTAAATCCTAAGGAAACATACTTACTTGTCATGTAGACTTTCATATCTTACTATATTTCTTACACAAACTCATATTTTCTTTAAAAGACGAGCATTTAGGATAACTTGTTCACATTAAGAGCGCTATAATCAACTTCTAGAGAATCACCTAATCCAAAAAAGAGAACTATATATTTACCATGTCTTTAGACGCTTACCATAAACAAAATTGTTAGAACAAGATCAGATAATCCACAAAAGGATAATCCTTTATAAAAATAAAATCTATTCTTAATCTATATAATTTTTCCAACAAAACCCAAAGTTCAACGAAGACCATTTGATAAAAAATTTGTCCATGAAATTCTTAAAAGTAACCCAAAATAATATTGAAACCCAAATATTTGAAGGATTTAATCACATAGTCTTCCAAGGTAAAAATTTACATTTATCTCCAAATAAAATATGTTTCTCTTAATGTCGCATATTGAAATGTAATTAACCTAATCATATATCATCCATGATATGTCAATAATTTCATAGATAACCCAAAATCAACTTATTCTTGATTCATAAAATTATATAACTAAAAATAATTTGTCATACTAACTAGGGACTTCACATAGTCCAGTGGTAGGCGATAAATACGAGTCGCACTTTGGTTGTGGGTTCGATTCCCACAGCTTTGTCCGACGCGACGGGTTGTCACACGGTCTGCGTATTGTCCTTTTTCCAAACCTTTATAATCCTTAAAACATCCCCCAAAAAGAAATAAAATCTTCAAAAATAACCATAAAATAATTTAACCACAATTTTACCTCATGCCTTTCATCTTCTATCATATAGTAACCCATAATTATCTCAAAAGTAAGGATCGTAAAAACCCTAATGGTTACCATTATAATTATTACCTGAACTTCCACATCGAGTTGGTTCTCTCATACATGATGCATCAGAGAACTCACCAAGTTTCAAGTTGTTAATCATGACTCCTTGATAGTTGGGTTAGAATAACCACGAGATTCCCTATTGAATCCCTCATTTCATCCAGTCTCTTAATCAGAGAACCACCACAGTTTCCATCAAATCCATTTTCACTTTGGCGCCTTCTAGATCCATCCATTTACTAAAACCAAAAAATTTAGTGTGATTATATCAACAAAATTATCGTGTACTATTGAGGAATATAAACACTAAGATATACTTACTCATTCACTTAATCTAAATCTATGACTCTTTCTGAAATCCTAACCATTATGGTAATTTCACTTATGCTTAGAGAATACCATAACCTCTAAAGTTATCTAAACCGACCTTTGATACCAACTATAAAGACCCAGCCTTAAAACATTACATAATTATGAATTAAATGAATAATTCATATCGAGGATCTTTTCAGGTTTAGAGTTTTAGATAATTAGGACATAACTATTAAATCTCAAAAGATTACAAAGTAGACACTTCTACTAAGTTTCCATCAATTAAAAACACTGAAAAAGAAACATGTGTAGTTCCATGTTTTAGATATCATGTCTTTCCATGATCCCATACTTGACCCTATTCATCTTTAAGACATGTGGAAAACATTTCAAAAACATGGGATGAGCATAAAAATCCCAGTAGAGGATACACAAAGAAGGAAAACAATTAGTTTCTTTAAAACAACAAGTAAACCATGAATACTTTATCAAAGTAATACTTTTCACCATTACGAAGTAGTAAATACTCTTCATTGAATAAAAGATCACTACTTATCCTTTTGTAACCAAAATATTACCATAAAATCCATATAAAGAACACATAACATATAATGGTAACTTGGGACATAAACATACTTAAATGGAATAACCATACGGTCGACTTCTACACATATCACTACATGGAATAGCCATACAGCCGACTTCCATACCCAATGCATTGGAGGTTAAAACATAACCACTCATCCCAGTATTCATGGCACCACCCATCATATGGTTTATCACGTAACCACCCGTCAAATGTCGGAGTACCATTATAAAATCATAAGACATAAAACAAATATAATGGAAAGAAAACATTACCAAATTTCGATCACAATATATCACATAAATATATTGACATAAAAAATCCATTATAAAAACCATTATCAATACCAAAATACATAAAAGAGTATATGGTATTTATTTTATTTTAAAAACATTACGGCTTGTTGAGGAAGCCAAAGACCAAATAATACTCGCGGCGGCGGAAAAGGTCATTGTCACCGCGTACGTTAAAATAAACATTCATTTTTGTCGTTTAGTAAAATGCTTCATAGAAAAAGATTCCCTTTGAATTAAATGAAAAGTGAAAGGTGTTTTATAAAATGTATAAAAGAAAGTCTTGTATTAGAAGAAAATATGCCTCAATGAATGGAGATTGAGACGAAGTCCCATATAAAGATGGTATCCTTAGATTAAGGATAAATCAATTACATAATTTAGGTGTGAAAAATATAAATAAACCCCATATAAGTAGATATTAAGTGTACAACAATCAGATTCATTCACACATATTCATATCATGACATATTCAAGGATTACAAGTTTAACCCAAAGGATTGAAATTGAGTTAAGAAGTTCCCTTGAAAGAATTTGACATCATAACGACGTCACTTTAAAATTCATAAAATGAGTTAATGAGAGAGAAAATAGTATCTCATAACTTGGACATAAAATTTACATCAATAAGGATATATAAGAACATATCCCAACAAAAGAATATGTAAATTAAAATACATAACATAAAGAAGTCTTTTTAAAAAGAGGAGGGTGAAAGGTCCCCTTACCGACTTGGGTAACTTTTGAAACATACACCACATGAAAGAAGGACTATAAAAAATTCATTTAAATGATCATAAAAGAAATTATATTACAAAAATAGTAGAATAATGGGCAGTCCATACACCACTCAAATGAAATTTTGGAAAATGTAGCATAAATCTCACAGGAATAAAAGTGAGATAAAGAATCCCTTACAAAAACTCGGCAGCCTAACGACGCCACATAGAACTTCCAAAAATGGATTTATGAGATCAAATAGGGTCTCTCATTATATGAAAATAAAATTACAGAATTATAAATATAAAATAACATCCCCAAACATAGGAAAGAGGAGCTTAAAATGAATGACATAAAAGAGAGTACTTAAAAAAAGAGAGAGGTAGGATCCCTTACCTCAAGACCGACTTGTCTTGTTCGTTTCTTTATATTCCTAAATAATAAAATTTGGTCAATTTATAATTTCTTAAGGAACTACTTTAAATATTATTATCTAGTTCATATCACATATTATAATTTTATAATAATTGGTTAATAATGTGAGTTCATATCAGATGTTTTTGTCGATGTTTGGTACATGAGTCAAAAATAAACTTGTTTGAAAATGATTGTCCATGTAGTTATAAGAAAATAATTTCCAGAATAGTATTGATGATTTAAATATAATATATATCCTGTAATTATTAATTTTATATTATTACATAACATTTGGAGATAAAAATAAATGAAATGTATCGTTCATGGAGACGGTAGGCCGTACGTACGCATGAACGCTACTTTCTTTTCTTTGTCATATTAATGGAATTAAAAATAAATGAGATATATATATATATTATAATTCCAGTATAATATATATGTTATATATGTCACATATTTTCATTAATTTCATTATTTATACATTCCATGTATTGCATGAATGAGTCACATCACTTGAGGGGGCGGTAGTCCACACTTCCTCGTATGAAATTATCGCATTTGCACAACATGAAAAGCATAAAGGTATGTTCTAATTATAAAATACAGAAGCATATATAAATCATAAATAACATATATATCACATATAAAATACAGTGACATTATAATGGCCACCATGAAAGGTTTTAAGAGAATATTGAACAATCATCGTTTCGTGAGGCAGTAATTCGCCATCCACAGAAACAATATGTTCTTTAACCATTAGACGGAGGTGTGTGTAAGTGTAGCTAGAATAATTATCATAACAAAATCCTTGAATATTTAATATACTAGTGTTGTTACAAAATAAAGGAATAAAAATAGTATATGGGGTTGGAGAAGCAAAATAAAACAAATGAACATAAGAGAAGACATTACCTTTAAATCGGGTAACTCCCCTTGGTTTGAACCAAAAGGGTTTCTTGATGAGCTTTCTGACTATGGGAAGGCTTCTAGGATTAATATAGGGATATGGAGAGATAAAATTAGTAGATCTTGTCAGATCCAATGGATTGAGAGGTGTGGGTAAGGTGGTAGAGGTGGGGGCCTTTTATAAGAGGGAGGAGGGTCACTCTTGGAAAGTCTTGAAATGTTACTTTATTATAAAATTATTTTTTCGGATATCAAAGGTCCCACAATTATATATTTCAAGGATAAGGTGATAAGGGTTCGAAATCCACCCATAAAATAGGTTTTTAACAATTTTATGTCTTAGAGTTTACATTATATTTTCATTTTATTTAAATCATTCATTAATGAGGTAATCACTGCATCATCATAGTGTCATAATGAAATTAATTTATTTAATGTCTAAAAATTATAAAAAAAACACTATGATGTAGGAAATCTTTTTATATTTCCATTTAATATTTATAGAAAAAAATATTACTTGTATAACCCCATGTAAAAATTGTTTTTGTAAAACAATACATGTTTGCGACACTTTTATTTTAACATTAAATAAAAAGTTAATAATGTCATTTTCTTACCCAAGTGGCTCCATGGGGTCCCCAAGATGACCCATGGATTGAATTGGTTGGCCATGAATCATAAAATAAGGGTATTATATGTTTCAAGGTCATTTTATATTATTATATCATTATCTTTACCTTAAATTATACTAATTACCTTTAATCACGATTAATAAAACATAAAAGTTACTATTCACAAAAATATTATTTTAATCCCATTTAACCAAATTTTACATCCTAATTACAACCATGTATGTCATATTTTTGAAATTTAAATCACAGAAGTGGTAAAGTTTGATTTAAATGAAAAATCAGTTTTTTAACTACTACTTAGTGGTTTCAATATTCATCAAAAATTGAAGTTTTTCAGAAAAATACAAAAAATTAACCCTAAGATATATTGGATAATCCGAATTCAAAAATGATGTCTATTTTAATAAATTCAAAACATATAAGTTGCATTAATTAATTTAATAATTAATTCTCGTTGTCAATACAAATATCATGTTTTTAAGAAACAATATCTATTAATAGATTGACACTAGTTTAAGTCCAATTTCAAAGTGAAATTAATTCCAATGACCACCATTGGATTAAATGGTAAAAATATATTCTAATTGCACTTTAAAACCAATTCAAAATATGATCTAATCATATAAATAAATTATATTAAAAAGATGTTTTGAATTAAAATACAACATTTTTCACTTATTCATTAAAAATGAACTTTATCGAAAAAATAACAAAAACATACACAAAGTAAATTTTGATGTCCCAATTCTAAAGAAGGATTTAATTTGGTCCAATATGACATATGAAATAGTCAAAAAGTGTATTTAAAAAGGTTTCACCTTCAAAAGGTGCTTAATCGTCCTTTTAAAGAATATTATAATATTTACGCATAAAATTGGATTCATTCGAATTTTAAGCCTCTAACATTTATTGGAAAAAATAAAAAATATTTGACAAACATATATAATAATTTTTTAGTTAGTTCTGTTCATTCACACCATTACAACGGCTAGGCATTAACTAACATTTAAAATAATATTATTTTATTATTAGAGTGCAAAGAATGATTTCCAAGAAACTCATTGTTGCATATTGGGTATGCCATCGATCATAGAGTTCCCTTTAAATTAATATTAACATTTTATTCACAAATATGGATAAATAAGAAAAAGTAATTTTCTTTATTTACATGGGATGTTACATTTTTATATTTTATAATTAGATATTTATTGTATTTAATAGAGTAATGAAATAAAGAGGTAATATTAAAACATTCTTCTACGATACTTGGAACCAAATGAATTTTATGTAGGTGGTTATTTTTTACCCAACTATTCTAGAAAATTAAATATCGATTTTTTTCTAATTGATTCTTATTATTTGTATGTAAAAAATTTAATGGAATTTTATTTTTCAATCCTTGTTATTATATTATTCTAGGAGGATTGGTTTTGAGTGGTGGAAACAAATTTGGGTTCTAAATATCCATATGGGAAATGTTTATTACAGTCCTTGTTTTAATTTGTAGAATATAATAATTCCATTTTTGTGAGTTCATATAAAAATTGTATGTATAACGCAGTGAAAATATGACCATAAAAATGGGATGGATGTAGGATTGAATATACCCTCATTAAAATAGTTCACCAACAAATGGCTTGATGAAACGATGTCCCACCACTTACTAGTATAAGTAGATCAATTGTTTCATATATATTGTGTGTGGCACAAAGAATTTATTTATTATTTCAGTTTGTATGAAATGTATGAAACCATTGTTTAGTTTTTTTAATATATAAAACATGAATATGGTACTATATAAACCATTTTTCTATCTTCTCTCATAATTTATATAAGATGATATAAATTTCTCTAGTCTATTGGTCTATATTGGGAAGTATCTAAGGATTACATACCAAGTGTCTTTATCACCCATTATATGGAATATTTTATATGTTTATAGATTTCATTTATTGATATGTATGGAAAAAAGATGATTATTACTTATATAGTGGAGTTATTTGACGCTTCTAACTGAGTAGGTATAGCTACTATGGTAAAGTGATGATGTCATGGTCTAGAGTTGTGCCACTCAGTTCCATAGTTTCTTAATTTTAGAGTCATTGACATGAAGTATTACTTATTTTTCCTTTCCTATTATGATTATGTTATTGTATTGGAATTTTATTGAAATGGATGGTTATTTACTGATGCATCATATAATTTTCGTGGTTTTATATTGTTCTTATCTGGTTATTTAATTCATAGTGAATACCATACCAAAATTATCTCTTTTAGACATAGAATTTATTTACATCATTTTTTGACATGAGGATGTATCCTTAGGTTAGTAGCACCATGAAATCTTTGAAGGTAGTAGGTGAGGGGATGTATACATAATGTTACAGCCATGGATGCATATTGAATTTATTTTGATTAAAATAACATTTTCATCCATCTATAAACCAGAAGATATTATTTCCATTATTTTGTTATAATATTTAAAAACTAGTTTTGTTTAATAATATTGAGAGGGATATGTTTTTTCAATGGTTATTCCATTTTATTGCTACCGATGATGGTTGAATGGTATAAATTGGGTGGAATGGTTTTCATGATGAAAATGGAGTTATAATCACATATTGAGAGCCATGATTAATTTTTTTTATTATTTTCTTATGGTTTCTACTGATGTTTGTTAGTAGTATCATTTAATTTATTCTTCTTACAATATGCCTAATACACAATGTTGTAGTCATTCAGGTATTAGATCAGGATGAGTCTTACAATACCCAAGAATAAGGAATGGTATATGAATTATCAATAGATTTATTGGATTGATTTTCAATAATGATTATGAATCATAAATTTAAAATAATTTCTTACTTTGGATAAATTAAGGATGATAATTGAATGAATTCTAGAATAAAATTTAATTAATAATCATATTATTATTGTAATGCTGAATGTGAAAATTAACTCCAAAATTATTGAAATAATTATATAAGTAAATTGATAAGTATTAAATTGTTGGATAATTCGTCATGATAATATTTTATGATTCTAATATTACTTGACAATATCTTGAGATGTTAGATGATTTTTGTTAAGATACATTAAATATAGATCTACTCTATTGTAGGATTTTTCCTTTAGACTGGTTGTGAGTTATTCTATCATATTTTTTTAGGATTTATATGCAATTAACATGAGTGAATATTTTTTATCGATACCCAAATGTTTTTGATATTGGGTGTTTACCCCAATATTAATGTCAGTGGGGGAATATAATAATTATCTCATCTTAACCAAAAACCATTTTTACAGAGAATGGTGCCTAGGATTATCCAAGAAATTATTATATAAGGTGATGTTTATTTTCATACATAGGTTTTTTTGGACATAAGATTTATCAAACACATATATGTTGGTTGTACAATCTTAGGGTCGTAACATAAAAAAATAATATAGCTACTCTGATTTTGGTTAATATTTTTTTAATTATGTATAGTTTTCGATGGATTTAGTTATTTGGGGTGAAAAATGGGTGGTGATGGATATTAGAATTACCAAATGGTTATTATTTTCATGGGTACCTTTTTTTAGGAGGGTTGATGATGTGTATATTATAGGCAGATTATAGTATTGTACATTTAATCCCATGGGAGGTTGGAATATGTATTTTTGAGACCCATACCACATCATATGTCTCTATTTATATATTTTTATCGCAATGTTATATACGCGACTAAAGAATATAATGTTTTAGAATAAGATCTGAGAGCAAAAAATTAGTGGAGATGTTTATTTGAGGTACATTTCAAAAAAAAGACACACACACACATATATTGTTTCAAATAAGTTTACATATTTATATTTTATACTTGGTTAGTTATCCTCATTGATGTTTTTATTTAGTTTATCTTATTTATGAATGAGTTGGTTTCCACTTTTTATTCATGGGGATTCAATGTTCTTCATTCACATTTATAATAGTATATTTTTGTATTATCAAATAGGGTATGAAATTAGTATTACTAAAAACACACACACACACACACACACACATATATATATATATATATATCAATTATACAATATTCGGCGGGTGATCAATCTAGGAATTACTATCTCATTGAGTTATTTTGGAGTTTATCTCCAATGTTTAGGCACTGTTTATATTATTTCCATTTGTTTCTAAATCATAAGATAATACCTCCTTGTATTGGGATATTTGATCTATCTTTCTATTTGTTATAGTTTATCTACGATTCTTATTTCTTTTCCTATAACTTTTTATGGCTTATTATTCTATGTATTTGTGTATTTTATACCCTCTGATCTTATCTCTAATATATGGACTATTATAAGTGGGCATTGGGGGTCATTCTCATATTTACAATCTACCCATGATGTAATGTAACCCAAAAATAACACAGATAAAAATTAAATATTTATAAATAGAAATTTAATATATATAAAAATTATAAATTCCTAAGGATAATAAAGGTTTAGTGTCTTTGGAGACTACATACACAATCATCTTATATTTAAAAATATATTGGACTTCTCCCACATGTTTAATCACCTTTGTACCCATATGCTAATATCATACATAGAACCATCCATCAAAACAAGTGGAGAAATATCAAAATAATGGTTGATCGCATGTGCCCAATAAGATAAAACAAGTAGGATATCAATCATTACATCATAAGATGGTGATAATGGTATTTCATCATAATCAAGTGTTATTTTTCAACCTAAAATAATCATACCTAGAAAATCACAGATCATAAAATATGAAATATAATTACATCTAGAAGAGTGATTAATAAGGGAGTTAAATAAGTAATAATCGTTCAAGATTCATAACATATGCCTGAGGAAACATAAAAATATGAAATCATAATCTTGTCAACATAGATATTCAAATTCATGTCAATGTATAATATAATGAGAATTAATAGAAGAAATGATACTCACTCATCAAAATTTGACTATAGATATTCATGGTAATGTCGATGAATATTATTAAGATTATATCTAGATGTAATCCAACTTACACATCAAAATTTGAACACAAATTTATACAATCATCTCCATTATTACCATCATTCTCTAATGAGGTATCTACATTACACTTATCAATTCATTAAAAGCATTTACTAGTACTGAGAATAACATAATAAAAAACATTCATATGTGTTCCACATGGTCATCAAATCATTTATTATTTCATCATATCTTAACCCATGAATAAAAAAATGTTGAACTCAATATTTCAACATCATATTCAATAACCATATAGATAAATAATAAGGATAGTTTCATTGATTGATATCCCCTACGAAACATAAATAACACCAAAGGATATTTTCATAGATTAAAAATACTTTAAAATATAACTGGAACATTTCTTAAGGGAAAATTAACATTCAATTTTTAAAATTTCCTTTTCAAAATCATATAATATATAGAATATTATGATAATAATTTCCATTAAAAATAACCTGGGAAATATTTAATGGAATGTTAAAATCAAATTTTATTATGATTATTGGAATAAAAACTAATTCTCTATATATTGAATCAAATATTTTAAACACCAATTTTTTTTAAAATGATATAATTTATTTTGATATTGAATATGACATGCAACATTGACCTAATGAAACACATTAATTATATTTCATTAAATTTAATTTTTTTATATATTTCAAAACACATAACCCTAATTATAAATGAATAGTAATATAGTATAACATTAAAATATAAGAATTTAATTAGATCGTATAAATATTAATAACTAAATTATGAAAATTAGTTTTATTTATTAATTATAAATAAAATCATGATTATTGAAAATAAAATGAAATGTTTACTAAAAAAGGTTTTTTTCCTAAAAGAAGATTTAGTTTTGCATTGAGCACAAATTTAAAATAATGTTTTACCACTCTTATACAATTTATTTGAAAAAATAATCATTTTTTCTTAATTTGTAAAATAAAAATAATTTTTTGGTGAATTGTTCTTATTTTTATGGTATTTTTAATTTTTCATTGAACAGAGGAAAATACTGAATTTTAATTGACTACTACCGTACCATTTAAAATATTAATAAATATAAAATATATTAAAAATTTGTTTTAATGTAATATTAGATCAATAATATTTCTATTAATCCTATTTATGTCATTTTAATAATTTTTATATTGAATTTGGATATAAAAACATTGTATGCATTTTAACATTTTCTCATTGAAAATCACCTGTATCATTATGTCTAAGAGATACATTTTAAATTTAATTTCAACACATATAGGAATTAAATTGTTAAAAATTATATAAATATTTCAAATAATAATAATTTATATTGATATATTAATGTATTTTTTTAAATTTGGCCATAATTAATTGTTAAAACAATAAAAAAGGTATCATTATTAAGGTAAAAATGGATTTACCTAGGGTAAAAATAAAATGATAAAGTTTAAAATGATTCCAGAACATTTATAATATTTTTATTTTCATATTTAGATTTTATCAGGTATAACTATCTTAAATACACCATTTTGGGGCCTTTTTGGAATGAAAAATGTGGTAACACGTTTTTCTTTTCAAAATTTAACGTTGCACCACTCACCCCATGGATAAATGACCTAATACTCTATTCTCATACTAACAACTTAAAAACATTTTAGATAGGAATATACCTACCAATATTACATCCTGTAATACATCCAATCATTCTATAATAAAATTTTTTGATTAAATTCATCTAGGGAAGGATTTTGTAAAAACCCAATTAGGTTACTCGAAGAAGAGGTAACGTTCTTCAATGAGAAATTTTATTGTATTCCTTCCTAGGTGTTATAAAATTATAATTAAATCATTATGATATCGTAACCTCTAAATTATTTATATAAATATTTTTTAGGTTAACTAAATTCACTACAACTATTACCACTTCCATAAAATGGTTTATGAAATCATCATTCGTTTGTACAGTGGAAAACAACCTCACAAATCAATGTCATTCATTTTTTCATCACTGCATATCACGATTATGTATGATGTTGAATATAAACTATATATATTATATTTATAAAATAATTATACTTTTGGAGTCATTATATTATTGATTATATTTTTTTTACTTTCAATTCCATTTGATATACAATAACATTGCTTATCTGTATAACAAACGACTACCTTATGAAGGGATGTGTTTTGTCTTTTACAAATTATTAACATGTATGATGATATAGATAAATTTTATAATTATATATTATATACATGAAATAATTATGATATTATTTAAATATTTATATTTTTAATAACATGATACATCATTTTATTTTTTACCCTTTCACTTGTTGAATGATGATAACATCATTCATGTTTATGTAGACTACCACATTCACAAAGCGATGTGACTCTATCTGCCTCACCATACCACATGGATGATATATATTAGTGTATGTAATCGAATTATATGTTATATATGATATTATTATCATTATATAAATATAAAATATTACATTCATTATTACCATAATGATCATTGAAAAAAGGGAAAGTAACTCATGTGTTCATATGACCTACCATTTCCATCATCGTAATGTAGATAATTTCTCAAAAATATCATTAATGATTGGTATTAATACTAAATTTTTTATTTAAATGTTATAATTTTATAATAATAATTATATTGGAGATGATGGTACTATATAATATTGGCATGAATTATATCATTAATGACAAAACACGTTTGAGAAGACAATATAACTAACACCTGAAACAATGAAAATAATAAATAATTACTACCAAACAGAAGACATAATATCATTAAAACATGATATTATAAATTATAAATATTAATAGAGTTTTGTTTTATGTTAATAACTTTTTTATAACCACTACACTTGAGGTTAAAATAATGCTTAATCAATATAAAGTGTGAGATAAGGGACCTCATCTCAATTTCTCTTCATTGAGACACATTTGTATGGTATGAACCAATTTCATTTATTTGATTCATACGCAAAAAATTTACATGTAAAATAATTAATTCTTCATTACTCATGTTATTTAATATTTCAATTTGAATTATTTCATCGAAGGGTATTTGACTTGAAAATTACTAATTAGTAATGAATTTCAATCCCCTATTTCTTTTCATTGGGTTATATTACTTATTCCATGAATTTTGTATTATAAGTTTATTTATATAAATAAATTTTATTATCGTTGGATTTATTTCAAATTGTTGTATTAATTACATTTGACAAACAGAACTATTTCACTGATTAATTCTCACTTCAATATTATTGTCTTTGTAGGCGTATATTTCACAATCTAATTTTAATTGGAATTAGTTTAACATGAATTTACATTGGTTGATATTATTAGAAAATTTTCTAATAAAACCATATAATTTCAGTCACCTTGGTTTATTAATGAATCATTCAAAAAATAGTATCATCTTTTCAAGTAATTTGTACAAAAAATAATTACCTTAATGTTTTCATGAAAATGAAAATTCATTTATCCCTTATATTGGAAATATATTTTCCTCCATATTTTATCTAATAATCCATTCAAAATGGATTTTAATATTTCAAAAATTATATGATAATGGAATTATAATAATTTTATATTTTTTATACAAAAATTGAATGGAATGTTCATGAAAGTTTCAAAACTATGGACAATTGGATTTTAACAAAAAGTGAAGGAATATTTGTTTTAATGTGTCTGGAATGAACCCAATTTCCAACCACCATGAAGAATAAAATACTATAAAGTTTATATTATATATTTTATATTTAGTTTACAAATAAAATTATATTCCAAATTTATTTGTGAATTTATATTATTAAAAAATTATTTTTAAAATTAAAATCATATTTTCATCAATAATGTTTTTAATTATATTTTTTTGGTATTTATATTTATCAATGAAAAAAACATTATTATTTATTCAATATAAATATTTTGTATTAGTAATATTCTTATTATTTTTATGGGTGGTTTAGGATCATTTTTTACCAAGGTATGTATTTCAATTCACATTGTTCATTAATTTTTATATTAATTAACATTCTATGGAAATACGCATTTACATGTGATCATTAGACATAAAATTACCCATAAATATCCATTTTATTTTTCATGTATATGTTTATTGAATAAAATATATATCATTTCTATATACGGTGTACAATATTTAATGTATTTATTTATCTAGGGATATATATATAAATACTTATAATTAATTCAATAAGTATATGTCACGACCTGCCTTCACCAAAATGAGGGAAGGGTCAGTAGGTTTCCAAGCCCTTCCTTCTTTAAGTCGAAGGAGAGATAATGACCCCTGAAACCCACCTTTTATAGGTCTCGGAATGGTGACTAGCACCAAGGGTATGGAAATTACACAAAAATAAAAGGCATTGCCCTTTTTGTTTTATAGGATCAGGAGATAAGATGATGAAACCCAACAACACCAAAACTAAAAGAAAAGTAAAGCCAAAAGTAAACCATTCCCACATGCATGTTCCAAAAGTAAAAGCCACGAAGTACAAAAGTGACTACAAGGGTAAGTACCAAAGAAAGAAAAATAGCAACTGCGACTGCCCCAAAGGTCCGAGCTAGTATGGTCCTGCGCGATCCCCGAAGTCCTCCTGGAAACCTGAAATTACTTTTATATTCATAGGGTGAGAATACAAGTACACTCAGTAGGGAAACCAAAGTCTCTCGTGCACAAGTGGGGGAACATTCTAAAGTCCCGTGAGAAGCAGACAACCATCACTATCAAGGAGTTCATCCATCCCACTCACTGGACACACTCACTAAATAACGCAAGTCAAGTAATGTATATAATAAGAACACATTGATGTTTGGGTACCTTGCAGCACTTTACCACAGGTTATTGAAGACATCCTACGCATCAGACCAATCCCGCCATTCTCACAGCAGTCCCCCTGCCACACCCATCCGCACACACCTAGGCCACACTGTACGCAGTCCCACTGCCGAATCCCACCCGCAAACACTGGGGCCACAACTGTCACACATAACCACGCCTGCAAACACCTAGGCCAGAAAAACCACTGCCACACCCAAAGACACCTGGGCTAGAAGATCCATTGCCACACCCGAAGACACCTAGGCCTCATCCCGAAGACACTTGGGAAACCACATGCCCACACGCACCTGGGCCAACCACCAAACTACCCCACCTGAAGATTCATGGGATAATAATGGACCTCAGGCCATCACAGCCTGCTCGAAGATACTTGGGCTATCTGGGAAAGGGAGCAGAAAAGGAGCTAATAACCAGCCACTAATAATAGTGTTGGAAAAAACACCATCCCCCATGAAATGGGGGTGTTCGGTACTAAGTTCTCAACTTGGGTGGGGCACAAATAAGAAACACAGAACTAAAAGTATATACATAGGTAACAAGCACTCACCCAAAGTTAGGTTTTTCTTCAGCCTGCCTAAAGGACACAAACAACACTCAAGTCCGAGTCACGACTCTCGCCAACAAAACCCATTTGTCCCATTCTTGTTTACATGTTCAGTAAAAATGTTTAAATAAGTTTATGAACTACTAGGCAACTAATATCATAAGCACAAACCAAGGAAAAGAATCCCGTCGAACATCAATTTAAACATTCACACCAGGTTCTCTTGAAAAGTCACAACAACAAAGCGATAAGTGAGATCCCTTGAAGTACTGAAACCAAAGAAACCCCCTGATACACTACCCCGTGTTCCCCAAAAAGGTTTCTCATCAACAGATGATCCCACTCCAATTCATGATGTAAACAAAGTAACCACCCGGTCTTAAAATTCACAACCACTGGAAGCATAACACAGGGGATTCCAATTCCCAATTTCACAACCACCAAGAGTATAATAACAGGGGATCCCATCCCCTCCCACATCACCCAGCTATAGGCCCATGAAATAAGAACAAACAAACCACTACCACCAGGAAACGCAGGCCCATGCGGGTATTTTCAGATTTAAAAGTTTTTACACACTCCATTATTTTAATTCTAATGCACTTTAACCGGGGTTATCAGAGAAAAAGGTGTTGATCCTGCTGCTTTCAATTTATTTAGCCAAATGTATGTAATTATACTATTTCCTTTACAACCACAATAAAATCCATTTAAACATCACCAGAAGTAAGGGTTCGTTAGTGCATAGAGAAATACCACCAATGACCATGATTTTCAGTAGGCGTAAGCCCGCACAATTCAGAAAAACAGCATCAACGATCACAGCCCCCCTTATTTCTTTATATAAGTCGTCATTATCTTTATTTAGGTATGGTTTATCCGATTCTATAGAATCAAATCACGCCCACCCCGCATGATACACAAAAGGAAGAGATGAAGGAGAAATTCCCTACTTGCTGATCAACGATCGACACTAAGTCCAGGCGCGGAACATTACAGATAGTGATGTTTGAGAAAAGAAGAAACCCTCGATGAACCCCTTAGTTATAAGGGCTGCGGACGGTTGAGATAAGAACCTGAAACCACATATGGAGTGGGGGTTGTGGGTTGACCACGCGGCCCCACACATTATTTAAGAGGTCTGGTGGTTTAAACCGACGCACACACCGGGTTAATTCATTAAATATTTAATTAAAACATTTTTGGGCGTTACCAGGCTTTAAAAAACACTTAAAGGGGTCAAATAGGGTTTAAAACCCTATTTGCACAAGGAGCGCCACTGGAAAGAACCCGCATGGGTAGGCCAGATCCACCGGTAGCCGAGCTACCGGTAGGCTAAGCAACTGGTAGACCGAGCTACTGGTAAGCTGCAGCTACCGGTAGACCGAGCTACCGGTTGCCAGAAGCAACTGGTAGACCGAGCTACCAGTACACAGAGGTACCGGTAGGCTGTGGCTACCGGTAGACTGAGCTACCAGTAGGCCTGCTACCGGTAGGCTAATGCTACTGGTAGGCCTACTGTTACCAATATTCCCAGACCATAAAAACCCAACTTTTTCACAAAGTAATGAACCCCAAAAACCTGGGTCATTACATCAGATACCTCTTAAATGATTCTCCTCCTCGAGAATCAAAACAGCCCATAAGGAAGGAGAGGGTCCGAACTACCACCTCGAAAGATACCTCTTAGGAGTGAACCTCATTGTTAACTAAGAACAATTTCCTATCACGAACCAAGAAACATATCATGTCAATCTTCCCAGGAATGTGGGGGTTGGGGAGTCTCCTTCCCCATGTCAAGATATTATCTTCTTTGGGCGGAACTGACTCACCCACACGGGATTAATCGCATACACCTAAATGCGTCTTGATTAGGGGTCGGGTTCTCTCCTCCCCATAGCTAGGAATTTTCACACTCATTGAGAGGAAAGAAAACTAGTATTTCATATCCAAAAAGGTAAAACGTTCCACCAAAATAGGTATAACAAAAAAAACATCACAAACTCAAAACAACTCTGGGTACTAGGAACGCATCTATGCTTCCCTCTCCCACGTACTCTCCTCAAGCCTACCATGTCTCTATAACACACGAACCAAGGGAATGGTTCACCCACGAAGAACCTTTTCTTTGCGATCCTCGATCATCATTGGTCTCTCCACAAAATTCATGTCATCCTCTATGTCTAGCTCTCCCAAGCTGAGGATGTGTGAATCATCGTGCAGATATTGATGGAGCTGGGACACATGGAATACATCATGTATCTTCAGTAGCGGCGGTGGTAAGGCTAGCTGATAGGCCACTTCGCTGACCCGCTGCAACACTACGAAGGGCCTGATGAACCTGGGAGAAAGATTACTCCCATTTCCAAACCTCCGTTGTACAGGCTGAGGGGAGACCTTCAAGAACACATGGTCTCCAACCTCAAACTCCAAGGACCTCCTCCTGGTATCGGTATATGACTTCTGTCAGTCCTCGGCCGCCTTCATTCTTTCCCGTAGGAGCTGAACCTTCTCTGTCATGCTCTGCACCACCTCCGGGCCAAGGATGCCCACCTCTTCGAATTCGGTACAATACACAGGTGGGCGACATGGCCTCCTATACAAGGCTTCAAACGGGGCCATCCCAATGGTAGAGTGATAGCTATTGTTGTAGGAAAACTCAACCAGAGGCAGGTATCGCACCCATGATCCTCCTGAGTCCAGATTACATGCCCGCATCATATCCTCCAAGGTCTGGATGGTCCGCTTTGTATGTCCATCTATCTAAGGATGGAAAGCAGTGCTAATACGCAGCTGGCTTCCAAAGGCATGCTGCAATTCTCTCCAAACTCACGAGGTAAACTGTGCATCCCTATCTGAGACTATAGACATCAGATCTCCATGCAATCTCACCACCTCATCCCCGTACCTTCGTCCCAAAGCATCCACTACACCCGACTCCTTGATCGCCAAAAAGTGTGCCGATTTCGTCAACTGGTCCACTACCAACCAGATGGTGTCATATCCCCCTTGGATCTTGGGTAGTCCCGTGACAAAATCGATCGAGATTTTGTCCCACATCCACTCGGGGACATCTAGAGACTGCAGTAGGCCGCCTAGAACTCGGTGTTCAGCCTTCACTTGCTGACACACTAAGCACTTGTCCACAAACTCTGCCACTACTCGCTTAACCCCGGGCCACCAAAACTATCTCTTCAGTCCCTGGTACATCTTGGACACTCCAGGGTGTACTGGTAGGGGTGAGATGTGGAACTCACTGAGAACCTTACTGCACATCACTTCTGGAACAGACAACCTTCCCAGGAAAAGCATCTGGTTCTGACCATCCTCTGTCCATCCTTCCGGAGCATTGCCCTGGTCAACTCGGCCACACATCACTTCGCACTTTCGGTCTCCCCACTGAGATTCCTCCACTTTCTGCAACAGAGACGACCGCACTTCCATCTGATATAGGTAACCTCTACCGCCATCCATCCTCACATCCAGGTGTAAGGAATCCAACTCCTCCATCGCCTTCCAGGCGTCTGCCGACTCTCAGACCGCATCCTTCTGCATCCTCCTACTCAAGTCATCTTCCACTACATTTCCCTTGCCCCCAGTATAAGAGATCTCGAAGTTGTAATCCTGGAGGAACTCCACCCATCTCCGCTGTCGCAAGTTTAGGTCCCACTGGGAGAAGATATACCTCAAGCTTTTGTGATCTGTGAATACCACAAAGCATTCTCCGATGAGGTAGTGCCGCCATAACTTTATCACAAAAATGACCGCTGCATGCTCCAGGTCGTGGGTGGCGTAATTACGCTCATGAGGGCGTAGCTTCCTAGACCTATAAGAGATCACCCCTTGTTGCTGCATTAACACACATCCCAGGCCCTGTACTGAAGCATCACAGAACACCTCATACACCGCCCCTTATTCTGGTAATCTCAGCACCGAGGCACTAACAAAATTCTCCTTCAGATAGCTGATGGCTGACCCACACTGCTCAATCCACACGAAAACCTGGGATTTCTTGGTCAGGGCCATCAAAGGGGCTGCTACTTGGGAGAAGTTGGGTATGAACCTCTGATAGTAGCCTGTCGGCCCGAGGAAACTACGATCCTCTGCCACATTCTTGGGCGCTGCCCAAGAAACAACTGCCTCAACCTTTGATCGGTCCACCTCTACCCCCTGCTCGGACACCACGTGCCCGAGGAAGTGCACTTCTCTGTCCAGAACTTGCATTTTGACAACTTACCATAGATCTGGTGCTGTCGGAGGACCTCTAAAACCGTCCTCAGGTGCTCCGCATGGTCCTCCCTTGATCTTGAATAGACCAGGATGTCATCGATGAACACAACCACAAACCGATCCATGTTCTCCCTAAATATGGAGTTCATAAGCCCCATGAACGCAGTCAGAGCGTTCGTAACATCGATGGGAATGACTACAAACTCGAAGTTTCCATATCTGTACCTAAACGTCGTCTTCGGGATGTCGCCCTCCTTCACTCTCAGCTTGTGTTACCCATACCACAGGTCGATCTTTGAGAACCATCCTGCCCCTTTTAGCTGGTCGAATAGATCATCTATCCTCGGAAGAGGATAGCGATTCTTGATCGTCACCTGATTCATCCTCCTATAGTCTATGTATAACTTGAGACCACCATCTGCCTTCTTTGCGAACAATACTGGAGCACCCCACGGTGACACACTCAGCCGAACATAACCCCTCTTCATCAGATCTTTAATCTGAATCTGCAACTCCCGTAGCTCTGATGGTGCCATCCGATAAGGATCCATCGAGATCGAACGAGCGTCGAGCTGTAGGCCTATCCCGAACTCGATATCACATCTAGGGGGTAGAGTTGTCACCTCCTCAGGGAAGACATCCATAAATGCACGGACGATCTCTGGCACCTCCACCATTTCATCATCTACTAACTCTACCGATAGCTCAGCTAACAAGGAGAGGAGGGTTTCCTCTCGCCTGCTGCCCTTCTGACTTCTCTGCTCACTGGTGAAGGTAACACGTTGGCCGCCCAAGTCCTAGAACACAACCCTTCCTCGGAAACATTTGATGACGGAACACATAGAGAATATCTAGTCGATGCCAAGGATGACATTGTATGGTTGTATCTATAGCAGAAGAAGATCCCTAACCGACTGATTTTACCCTATCATCAGTCTGCATCCCCGAAAAACAAACAACATGTCGTTCTGACCTCCGACTGGTGTGCTCAACACCAGGGGCACTGGAAGTATCTTGGAATCTAGACTCATGGAACGTGCTAGTATGGGTGCAACAAAGTAGTGCGAAGATCCGGTATCGAATAAGTCATAAGCAAGGGTACTGAAGAAACTAATCGTACCTCGAACAACCTACAGCCCTGCTGGAACTGCAGCCTCCGTGGCGTGTAACTGTCCACACCCAGCTCCTCTACCCCTCGGCTATAGGCCACCTCCCCGAACATGCCCTATTCGAGGTCCCTGTGGAGCGCTCTGAGGTCGGCCTCCTCCTCCTACGTCTGCCCTCAGAGGAGCGAGAGCTCACTGTCCCAGCTGCTGTTGCTGGAAAGGCCTGGATGGAAGCTGCTGCTGGGGCAGGTGGTGGGGCTGTCCGACACCGTCGTACTATACCCGGTCAGGGCACTGAATCTGGAGATGTCCAGGGCTCTCACAGACGAAGCATCGTGGCCCTAGGCCCGAAGAAAAAGGGAAAGGACCAGGTGATCGAAACTGAAACTGCTGCGGCCTGCTCTATGCTAGTCGGAACCTGGAGGGTCCTGACGCTGGAGGCCTAGTGCTGATGACCTTCCTTTTCGATGGTCCCAGTTGGATCCCCTCTCGTGGCATTCCTCCTAGAGCGTGAATCCTCTCTACCACTTCGGCCTTCTTCTGGACCTCTAAGTACGTCGGCAGGGTAAAGGGGGTAACAGCATACTGGAGGGAGGGTCGGAGCGCCTCCTCTAAACGCCTTGCCCGTGTCTCCTCATCGGGAAAGAGGTCCGGAGAAAAACGTAGGAGGTCCTTGAACTTGATTCCTAGCTCCCTCACTGACATAATCCCTTGCAGGAGGGAGAGTATCTCTTGTCTCTTTTCTGCCTTCATCGTCGAGGAGAGGAATTCCGCCCGGAACTCCCTCTCAAAATCAGCCAATACCACCTCAGCCTCTCTCCTCTCCCCTAGGTAAAATGTCCACCATTGACGTGCCACTCCCCACATCTGTCTGATAGCCAAAGGAACCCAGTACTTGGTCGGTGCCCGAATTAGGCCTAAAGCTATCACTAGATCCTCTAGCCAGCCTTCCGTCTTCATATCAGAGGTGCTGCCCTCATACTTCTCAAGGGTCAGTCACTGGAAGGCCCGAAGTGTTCTCTGCCACTGGTAATCCTCCTCCTCTCGATCAGATCTCTGCCGATCATCCAAGGTAGTCTCTGGGGCCTCGATCGCCTATACCACACGTGGTCTCCTTTTAGGTTCCATAGCTGCAAGGTAAACAAGGAATGCCTAAGCCCATGTAGTGCATAATATTGTTCTTAAAACTTCGTAAACTTTTCATTTATTCTTAATTCCCAAGACATCCCAGAAACATGAGAACACAAGTCATTATGTTGCATGTACCTTTCCTAGGGTCTCTACCCTGCAATTATCATGGATTCACTTGGTCGTTTGGTAGGTCCAGAGTCCTTGCATCGGATCATCGGGGGGCCTAAAATCCCGTGTCCTAGCCAGTCTTCCCTGGCCTAATTCATGCACCAAGGTCACCCAACACTGTTGCCCTACCATCCCATGAAATCCTCATTGTGCCTAACTCCAGACTCCATCCTATCTCTCAACCACACCTCTGATACCATTCTGTCATGACCCTCCTTCAGCAAAAGTTGGTAAGGGTCAGCAGGTTGACAAGCCCTTCCTTATTTAAGTTGATGGAGAGATAATGACCCCCGAAACTCACCTTCTATAGGTCCCGGAGTGGCGACTATCACCAAGGGTATGGAAATTACACACAAATGGAAGGCATTACCCTTTTTTTTATAGGATCGGGAGATAAGATGATGAAACCCAACAACACAAAAACTAAAAGAAAAGTAAAGCCAAAAGTAAACCATTCCGACATGCATGTTCCAAAAGTAAAATCCACAAAGTACTAAAGTGACTACAAGGGTAATTACCAAAGAAAGAAAAACAGCAACTGCGACTACCCCAAAGGTCCGAGCTAGTATGGTCCTGCGCGATCCCCAAAGTCCTCCTGGAAACCTGAAATCAGTTTTATATATGTAGGTTGATCATACAAGTACACTCAGTAGGGAAACCAAAGACTCTCGTGCACAAGTGGGGGAACGTGATAAAGTCCTGTGAGAAGCAGACAACCATCACTATCAAAGACTTCATCCATCCCACTCACCGGCCACACTCTCCAAATAACGCAAGTCAAGTAATGTATATAATAAGAACTCATTGATGTTTGGGTACCCCTCACCACTTTCCCACTGGTTATTGAATACATCCTACGCATCGGACCAATCCCACCATTCTCACCGCAGTCCCACTGCCACACCCGCCCGCACACACCTGGGCCACACCGCATGCAGTCCCACTGCCGAATCCCACCCGCAAACACCTGGGCCACAACTGTCAGACGTAACCATGCCTGCAAAAACCTAGGACAGAACAACCACCGCCACAACCAAAGACACCTGGGCTAGAAGATACACTACCATGCCCGAAGACACCTGGGCCTCATCCCGAGGACACTTGGGAAACCACCTTCCCGCACGCACCTGGGCCGACAACCACACTACCCCGCCCAAAGATTCTTGGGCTAATAATGGACCTCAGGCCATCATAGCCTACCCGAAGATACTTGGGCTATCTAGGAAAGGGAGCAGAAAAGGAGCTAATAACCAGCCACTAATAATAGTGTTGGGAAAAACACCCTCCAACATGAAACAGGGGTGTTCGGCACTAAGTGTTCAACTTGGGTGGGGAGTGAATAAGAAACACAAAACAACAAGTATATACATATGTAACAAGCACTCACCCAAAGATATGTTTTTCTTCAGCCAGCCTAAAGGACACAAACAGCACTCAATTCCGAGTCACGACTCTCACCAACATAACCCATTTGTCCCATTCTTGTTTTCATGTTCAGTAAAAATGCATAAATAAGGTTATGCACTACTGGGAAACTAATATCATAAGCACAAACCAAGGAAAAGAATCCCACTGAATGTTAATTTAAACATTCACCCCTGGATCTCTTGTAAAGTCACAACAACAAAGGGATAAGTGAGATCCCTAGAAGTACTGGAACCAATGAAACCCCCCGAGACACTACCTCGTGTTCCCCAAAAATTTTTCTCATCAACAGAGGATCCCACCCCAATTCGTTATGTAAACAAAGTAACCACCCGGTCATAAAATTCACAACCACTGGAAGCATAACACAGGGGATTCCCATTCCCAATTTCACAACCACCAAGAGTATCATAATAGGGGATCCCATCCTCTCCCACATCACCCAGATATCGGCCCATGAAAGAAGAACAAACAACCCACTACCACCAAGCAACGCAGGCCCATGCGGGTATTTTCAGATTTACAAGATTTTACACACTCCATGATTTCAATTTCGATGCACTTTAACCGGGGTTATCACAGAAAAAGGGGTTGATCCTGGTGCTTTCAATTTATTTAGCTGAATGTATATAATTAACCAATTTCCTTTACAACCATAATACAATCCATTTAAACGTCACCAAAAGCAAGGGTTCATTAGTGCACAGAGAAAGACCACCAGATACCATGATTTTCAGTAGGTGTAAGCCCGCACAATTCAGAAAAACAACATCAACGATCACAGCCCCCCACTTCTTTCTTTATAGAATTTGTCATTATCTTTATTTAGGTCTGGTTTATTCAATTCTACAGAATCAAAGCACACCCACCCCGCATGATACATAAGAGGGAGATACGAAGGAGAAATTCCCTACTTGTTGATCAACGATTGACGCTAAGGCCGGGCGCAGAACTTCACGGATAGCGATGTTCGAGAAAAGAAGAAATCCACAGAGAAACCATCAGTTATAAGGGAAGTGGATGGATGAGATAAGAACCTGAAACCATGTAAGAAGCCAGGTTCATGGGTTGACCACGCGGTCCCACACGTTATTATTGGGGTCGGGTTGTTTAAACTGACGCACACACCATGTTAATCCATTAAATATTTAATTAAAACATTTATGGGGGTTCCGGGCTTTAAAACACGCTTAAAGTGGTCAAAATAGGGTTTAAAACCCAATTTGTGCAAGAAGGAGCACCACTGGAAAGGACCCGTGGGGGTAGGCCAGAGCCACCAGTAGCTGAGAGCTACCGGTGGGTGGCAGCGACTGGTAGACGAGCTACCGGTGGATGACAACGACCAGTAGCCGAGCTACCGGTAGGCTGAGCCACCGGTAGACCAAGCTACCAGTATGCTTCATCCACCTATAGACCAAGTTACTGGTAGACAGAGCTACCGATAGATAGAGCTACCAGTGGTCGCTACCACCGGTAGACCGAGCTACCGATCGACAGAGCAACCGGTAGCTGTAGCTACTTGTAGACCGAGCTACCGGTAGACAGAGCTACCGGTAGGTTGCGGCTACTGGTAGACAGAGCTACATGTAGGCCTGCTACTGGTAGGCTAAGGCTACCGGGAGGCCTACCGTTACCGAGATTCCCAGACCAGAAAAACCCAACTTTTTTAACAATGTAATGGACCCCAAAAACCCGGGTCATTACAGTATATTTTGGGATAAGTAATAATATTCAGGAAATAAATATATTATTAAATATATAAGAAATTTATTGGAAATAATTAAAAGGGTACGATCTGGTTATATATATACAAATGATGCATTGGTAGGTATCATGAGAGAAATCTATAAGACAACATTAAATGGGTTTATATAGTTTGTTTTAAACCATTTTATTAAATTTACTGATAGTAAAAGTATCATGTGACTGATACATAACATAAAATAAGTAAGCATTTCCTTTATCATGAATTCATTTATTATTATCCTTGATATTTTCAAAATAATATTTAATATTAATGCATTTCATTCTCATTTTATTGATTAAATTGGATATAATTTAATTTATTTACTTTTTCATATTGATTATTCCTTTACCAATTATTTATATATCACGTGTGTTATGTTATTTTATATATTGATTATGCCTCAAAAAGGTAATTAAATTTAATGTGTGTTATGTTATTTAACATAAAATGTTTATTATGTTAATTGATTCAGGATAGATTCCCAATATATAACCTACAATGCTCATTTTTCCAACCCTTAACTTGTTTCCATTCTTTGGTATCAATTTATTTTTCTACGATTAATATGGATGGTCATTCTATGGGTAATATTTTCATTCTTCAAAAAAATATAATTTTTTTTCAAATGTAAGGAATGTCTCATGAATGTGTCATGTGTAATAAGACTAATAAACTATATAGTCCATCTAGATGGTATTACTTGTATCTTATTCCAATACATTAAAGTGAGAAACCATATCAGAGTTACAAGGGTCATTCTAATTATAGTTTGTATCATATGACATTTAATAGAAATATTATGGAAAAAAATTATTAAAACATAGATTAGGGATAATAATCTTATTATATACATCTAGGATTAGTGGAGAAGAAAATCCTAATGTTTGGGTAAGGTAGATATTATGGTGTCTTTTTTGGAAATACTTCCCAACCAAGATCATACAAGTGGTTATTATTATCGAATAGATGCACCTAGGGGAAATAACTAAAAAATTGAACATTGGGATTGACCCAATCATCACCTAGTGAACAAAATTAGTCCTTATTGTTCTCATGGATTGACACTCTTGAGGGATATAAATAGTGTAATTCACATTTTATTTACAAAAAATTATAAATGATTTGAGAATAGTGATATCCCTAATGAAACTATGTTCATGATTATAATAATAGCTATTCATATTGTTTCTTCAATTTATGTTGATTATTTCATTTTTTTAAGATTACACATTATCTTCCATAATGATATAATTTAATATAGTGTATTCCATCATATAGAAATGTCACTTTGTAGAATGAATGTAACCACATCAATACACAGAATCCCAAATAGTATAAATTGTAATGAAACCAACCCCAGATTCCTATAGACGTTATCCTATTTTATTACATTTCTATATAAATAAGGAAGTTATATCCCAAAGCAATTAATATTTTAGTAGTGTTGGAATACTATATACATACCTAATTTTATATTAAAACATGAAATGAAATACAACATATCAACTTCACATAACCTTCTAGATTATCCTTTCTAGTAATTCATAATATTATTCTTCGTATCCTGTGAAAAAATAAAACATAAGAAATGGGTGAGATCACATTCTCAGTAATGGTATGTAATTTTGTGGAATCATATGTAATTCATCATGTTGAATAAATTAATGTACACATTCCATTAAAACATAAACTTGAGGAGAATATCATCGGAATAGAAGTTTATTAAGAAAACGCTATATATGTATTTGAATTAGTAAAATTTTATTAATATTTATCTCTTTTTTTATGAGTAATAAGATAAAATTTTATCACTCAAGAAGTTTTATTTCCACGGTTTTCACGATCAGTATACTTGTATATGAGTAATAATGTTATTTTGGAATGGGTATAATTTTAAAAAATATGATTTATATTATATTAATGAAAATATAGAAGTTTAAATGGTTATATATATCATTTGGTAACATGTTATGAGGATGAATCATTAGATAAAAAATTTAGTGATAATTTTTTTGATTTGTACATCGATTTTTCGCTCACAACAAACTAGTTTTGTTCTATTATTTAATATCACATATAGATTATGGTTTCAAAATAATTTAATAAGATATAATATATATTTTATATATTTTTTCTACCATAAAAATTGTTTCATCACTATCCTTGATGGATAAATTAAATAATGAAACTCCATCATCCATGAAGGTTGTAAATCATCACCACCCAGGTGATGATTTCATTTTAAAAATAAAATATAGATAGAGTAAGGAGGATGATAATGGATGTTACATTAATGTGATATAATTATTGTATAGATGTGATAATTGAGTATTCATGATCATTTGGATATAAGAAGTGAGAAGATGATAAGAAGAGAAAATATATTGTAAATGAAATTTATAGAAAAAGGAAGAGAGTTTACCTCTTGGAATATCCTCCTTGAGAACCTCCTAAAGGGAAGAGGTTTTGGTATTTTTGAAATAACAAGAGCTATTAGTCATGGGGAGAGACTAGTTAAAAGGATTATTTTCATAAAATTGACTTGATACAAGTCTTAGTGGTGTGAGGAGAAGAGGGAGTGAGGGGTGGTTTTATAGTGGATTAAAAGGATGATTTTTTAATATCTAATTCATTATTTAATTAATTTTCCCCATATAAGAAATAGGGTTGTTTATTGTGACAAAAAATATTAATATATGCATGTGCGTTAGAACCAACTGTTCTTACATCATCCATACTTCACCTATGACTCAGTAAGTCATGTATTTAGTATTTATCATAAATTATCGTATATTATTATTAACAAAAAATGCATGAAATTTAAGAAAATCACCAAAAATAACTCCAATAATTTTTTGATGTGTATAATTCAAAAAATGGACTCCATTTTATCAAAATAAATTTCTAAATATGTCAAATCTAATTTTTAAATAAAATTACTATTTACTAAAAAATTACAGATTCTAAATTTAAAAATGATTTTATAACACTCTGAAAATTTAACTGAGGTCTAAAAAAATTAACCCAAAATAATAAGACAACACTCTATTGATTTATGAATCCATTTTATGAAAATTAATTTTATTTTAAATAATTTTATTATATATTAAATTGTAATTATATATTTATGATTTATAAAAATACCAATAATTAAATATTAATTTTTCAAATATTCATTTAATTTTACTTTTATATAATTATATAATACTTTCACTTATGAGAATCCTAAATTTTATTTAGGCATTCATTGCTTTTTTACTATTCATTGGGCCATTTTACTATTCCCAAGGTTAATATAACTATATCTAAGGGAAAGTTACCGTTTCATCAATATATATTCCTTAACTTCTAGAAATGCATCTTATTTCATTAATTATTCATTTATAATATTTGTATTGTGTTCTATATGTGACTATATGTGATATATAATATATGAAATAAAAAACTGAAATCCATTTATAGAGTTATAGGTCATTACATAACCCCATCCTACATAATTTCACCTTACAAATTTCCAGAATATCACCTCATAAAAAAGATTTGGGAAGTTATTAATCATAATATGCTAAGGCTCCCATGTTTCTTATTCAATTATATGATTTTCACAATGTAACACTACCAATAAAGTCATCTAATTCCTCAACACCTATTCATTAGTGTCTAGAATCAATATAGTCTCTTCATAGTAAGATATGTCGGGTTTTAATTATATTCCATCATATGTGAGTACATGTGTTGGGTCTGGAATGTAATTGCATAAAAAATAGATATAGAACACATTTTTTAATTTAGATAGGCTATGTGTAATTGAAAAAAGATAATAAATAGTTCCAATTATCTCTTTCATTTCAAAGTGTCCAATGATTCTAGGCTTCTGTTCCCCTTTCTTCTCAAATCTTATAACACCCTTCCATTGGGATTCATTCAAGATAACATGATCTCCCAATTGAAATTCCAAATCATTCATTTGATTATAATCATAGATATTTTTCCTACTTTAATCTTATTTTATATGGATTTGAGTAGTCTTTTACTTAGATATTTCTTCCTACACAAGCTCTGGGCCCTTATGCTTCATTTCACCAGCATCATCCCAACATTTTGGTGTATGACATCTCATTACATACAATGATTTATATGGTTCCATTTCAATACTAGAATAGAAACTATTTTTGTAATTAACTCCACCAACGGTAAATAATTACCCCACATACCTTTATAATCAGGTGTGAAATATCTCAACATGTATTCTAATGTTTACATCATCCATTTTTATTGCCCATCAGTTTTAGGGTGTTAAGAAGTTCTCAAACATAGTTCAATATCCAAAGATTTCTAAATAAATTCCATAATTTTGAGGTAAATCATGGATCATGATCTGATACTATTGATATAGGTGCACCATAAAGTCTTGAAAATTCATTTTTAGAGATTCATGTAAAGTGATCCAATGGAAAATCCTCCCTTATAGTGAGGAAATATGACGATTTGGTAATTGAATCCATAATTACCCATATTTCATCATTCTTTTTAGGGGTTTTGGGTAATTTGATGTGAAAATCAATATTAATGTCATCCCATTTCCATTTAGGAATAACAAATAGTTTCATGAATCCTCTAGGATGTTGTCTTCTAAGCTTCACTTGTTGGGTGACTAAACATCTTGATACATAATCAGAAATTTCCCTCTTCGTGTTGTCCTACAAGAAATGTTACTTCAAATTTATAAACATATTAGTGATACCATGTTGAATAGAGAAATTCAAACAATAGGAATCAACCAATAACTTTATTTTTGGGATCAGGTATAAAGGGAACACAAAACCTCCTCCCAAATTTCAAAATTCCATCCCCATATATGAATTCATACGACTTCTCATCCTTCACAACTCTATTTTTCTTTTACAGATTTTAATCATCATACTATGAACTTTTAATTCATTCTAATAATGTTGGTTGGTAATATAATTGAAAAGTAATTATGCTTCATCGTCTTTGATAATTCCCAAATCTATATTAAATAGATCCATGAAAATAATATCCTTATTAATCCTCATTTTGATTAGAACTCAATGATCATTCCTACTCAATGAATCTTCCACCTTATTTCCATTCACTGGATGGTAGTGTATGGAAAAATCATAATCCTTGAGTATCTCGGGTAGTAGTGTTTTCCTTTTGTTGAGATATTTCTCTGAGAAGATATATTTATAGATTTTGTGATCTATATTTATCTCACGTATTTATACAGATAGATAGTGTCTCTATACCGTCAAAGGTAATATTACAGCTGCTAACTCAAAATAATGAGTTGGATTATTCTGTTAATAAATTTTTAACTTCCTTGATTAATAGGAAATAACACTATCAGTATGTATATGGACACAAACATTCCCATTCATTAATGCATCATTATAAATCACAAATCCACCATTTATCAATATAGAGTCCATATTGGAGAACTCACTAATCTCCTATGCATTTATTCAAAAAAATCCACATTATTTTCTCCATACAAACTTAACCCATTTACGGGTAAGATTGGATAACGGGTTGGATAATCGGGTGAAGCTCAAATCAAAATTCCAAAAATAAATGACTAATCCAATAAAACTACATACCTTGGTTATGTTCAATGGGGAATGCCATTCTTGAAAATCCTTTTTCTTCACAAGATCAATTGATATCCCATCCTTAGATAAAATATGGACATGAATAGAAACTGATTGAATAAAATATGCAAAATTGATAAACATACAATATTATTCATTTCTTCAAAGAGTATTTTTAATAATCTGAAAAAGATTCTCATGGTCTTTGTAGATTTTGGAGTATACCAAGATATCATCAATAAAAACCACATCAAAGTCAACAAGAAATTCCTTGAAAACTCTATTCATTAGATCTATGAAAACAAAGGGTGTTTTAGTATTTCTAAAAGGCACTACTTTAAACTCCTAATTTCCATACCTAGTCTGAAATGAGGTCTTTAGAATATATTCATTACACATATGAAACTGATGATATCTAGAACAGAGTTTAATTTTTCAAAAATATTAGTCTCCATGAAGTTAATCAAATAAATCATCAATATGTGGAAGAAGATACTTGTTATTTATCATAATAGTATTGATCTTCATTTAGTTAATCCATAGACACACTGATACATATTAATTCATAACAAAAAACAGGGGATCCCCATAGAGACACACTAGTGAAGATAAATATTTTAACAATAAATTCCTATAGTTTTTTCTTATGTTGTACTAATTCCACAATGGGAATTCTATAAGGAGTCTTTGATATAGGTCATGAACCCATAATTATATAAATATAGAAGTGAAATTTCCTCTCTCGAGGGTGTCCAGGTAAATCCTCTAGAAGAATATCAATAAATTCTTTCACAATAGGTACATCCTCAATTTGAATATTAATTTATTCACCCATGTATATTGTGTTTTAATCCTCCATGATAAATTAATCACATATAGCTACTGGGGGTGGATCTATATAAGAATCAGATTATAAAGACTCTTCTCTAATGATATGGGATTGTATATCATTATAAAAACATGTAACTTACTTCCTTTTTCAATAAATGTTTTCATCATAAAATGAAATCCAATTCATAACAATGATTATATCAAATTAAATAATGGTTATGATGATAAATTCAACAACTAAATAATGTTTATGTGTCAAAAGGGGACTGATTGACACATCTTCACTATAATGATTATTGCATTAGTAGTTTTTACTAATAACTCCTTTATTAAAACAAATTGGAAATGTATAATTTTCATGGGAAACTGGTAATATATAAAAAAATTTGATGATCCAAAATCTAATAAATCATTGTCTATGTTTGAGTAAATAATTAAAGTACAAGCCACCACATCATTAGTAATGTCATCCTCAATATTTTTACTGCATAAGCTAGGCCTTTCTCCCATGAAATTCATTGGGGAATGTTTCCATAACCATTAAGAGAATCATTTTCATAATGTACTATCTCTTTGAAATTTTATAATTGAATATTGGTGGCATCTTTCATTCCCTTCAAATCATGGCCTTGGTGGCCTTTGACTCCACACATGTAAGAAACGCCCATTCCCTTCTAGCATGTAATAGGGTGTTTGATCCCGCATTTATTACAGGATAGAGAATAAATTATTCCTTTCTTCCCCTATTACATATTACTTATTCCATAGTATTCAACAACCCTCTTTTTCTATTAAATTTCTTCATATTCATAAAACATAAGGAATTATTTTTTTTGTTTTGTTAGAAAAAGTGAATATATCTTTTTATGATGAGAATATTTGTTAGACTAGTTCCCTTCAAAAGAATGGTTTTATACCATAAATGAATCAATCGGTATTTCTCCTTGGATTAAGTCTATAGTCTATAGAATTCCTTGATAATCTTGTAATGTTTTCTTCATACTTTGCAACATTCTCATCTTCCTTTTGCTTTAGACACAAGAATTGCCTTTCCATATATTCTCACTATTTGTGAGGACATATTTATCTAGGAAACTTTCCATAAAATCCCTCAATTCTTTATTTACAATATCTTAATCCAACATTGTGTATTCAATTAATGACCACCATTGAACAAAATCTCTCAATAGACAACAAAATTCCATGAAAACCTTCCCCCTTTTATTACTCCCCATGGTGAGAAATATCTTATCTAAGGAAATTATCCACTACTCGTCTACTAATGGGTTTGTAGTCCCATTAAATGATAGAGGTTGTTGTCACATAATGCAGTCTAACATTTATCATTGACATTTTGGATCAGGAATCCCTATATGAGTAATGTTAGTGTTCATAACCTTAGCCAACTATCCCAATATAGTTATAAGTTTCTCAGCACCAGCAAAAACTTCAGAACTAACATCATTATCTAACATAGAAGGTAAATCCCTATATGAGATACATGCATTCATGCACTTTACACTACTTCCACTATGAACCATTTATATATAATGGAATATACTAAATTAGGTTATAAGAAATATTACATAATCTCAACTAGAAAAATAAATAACATAAATTGAAATCCTATACATATCTAATCCCATTATTATGAACATGGTTTATTTGAGAAAAATTTAACTTTTAAATCCTTTATAATTTCTTGAAAAGAATATGTGTATTATCCTAAGCATATTCCACAAGGGTTCCAAACCAGGTGTGAAGTAAGGCATATTATTGTGTACTAGGTTACCATGAGTCCAACCAAGAACACTATGGCGGAGTTGTTACTCCTAGATACATCTATGCCAAAACGACATCCTCTTGTAGAATCCAAATAGAGATGTACTTTCTAGAAAAATCCACAAAATATATACCCTACCAAAATTCTATTATGTTATTTTATTCTTATACTCTAATTATATCTTAGTGTTTTATTCCCTTATCTACGTTTTGAAATTCTAGTTTCTTTGGAGTCTACTAAACATCCTCTGATTCCAACAGTAAAGACCCTGAGCCTAGTTTCCATGAACTGGTGCCTTATTTTATTAGATTGGAATATAAACAAGGAAATCATATACTTAATGAAAAAACAGTTTAGTAGCATTGTAAAACTAGATAAATAGATAATTATTACATTACAACATGACATGAAATACAACAAATCAACATCACATAAACTTCTAGATTAACCCAGCAAGTCATTCAAAATACACTTCTTCGCATCCTAGGGAAAAATAAAACATTAGAAAGGGGTTATATTAGATGCTCAGTAATGGTATTAAATATAGAAGAAGCATATGTAATAAGGCTAGGTGAATAAATAAAAGTACCCCTTTCGTTAAATCATAAATTTGAGTATAATATGGTGGGAATAAAAGATGAATAAATAATGACATTATAAAACCTAATGATGGATACTCTACTAGTAAAATAATCACATTGACTAAAAATTTATAACTTCATAATGATGAAATGCATAATTTAGGACATCATAATCATACCATCAATGCCTCGTCCAAGACACCATACATAATGGGAAAAAACCTAGGCTAGTTAGTCTAATGAGACCTACCGATGCATCGAGGGGATATAGAAGGACCCACCCATCAGTTACTAGGTCCAATGCATTACCCACATGAAATGGGATAAACATAATCTAAATATAAATTCATATTGAAACTAACATATAAAATGTAAATAAAATTCCCTAATCAGTATACATAAACACCAACCATTCTGAGTAATATGGTGAATAATATCAAGATATAACATACACATTCAAACGAATCGTAATCCATTAAAAAATTGGGTTGAATATATCAAAAAATATTAATCCCAATTGCACACAATAATTAACATGAATTTTTAAATATACAGAAATACTCTTATAAAAATCATTGAGTTATACTTGAGAGATATACTATTTTACTTTGAAAAGAAGAGTTATTTTTTAAAAAATAATTTTATAAAATTAGAAGTGAAATAATATATATTTTCCATTATAAAATGATTGATTTTAAAACAAATGATTGTGACTTATAATATATTATAGATTTCACATACAAATAGTTATGAATTAGAGATGTTCCATGGAATTAGGTTTGTTTAAAAGAAGAATTTGAGAAAGATATTTTTAAAACATGTAACTCACCATACCAGAAAGATGAAGTCTGATTTGTACATTTATATAGAACATTCACACAATAATTATGAAGAGTAAATAAGACTAATTTTTAATTTCATTGAGTTAATGAGAGAAAAAGAGTAACCCAAAATAAAAATGGAGGTTCAGGAAGAAAACCATTACCTTATGATCGAATGGGTTCTGCACGTGGCCTTAACATCATTAATAATCAAATAAAATCAAATAATTAATTAATTATGAACCTTATCTATATTTTTATGAATTATTAAAACTTTATTAAGTTCATTTATACCATTTTTTATGAGTTATAATATACAATTTACCCCCTGGGAGTGTTTGTTTCCTTGATTTTCCTGATCGGTATACTTGTATATGAGTATAGAAGTACATGTAAAATGGGTATAATTTTCCAGAATTTAATTTAGATGATATTAATGAAAATAAATAATTGTAAATTATTATATATATCATTTTATTATATTTTATGAGGATGAATCATTATGTTCGACATTTAGTGATAATCATTTGGATTTTACGGTGATTTTTCGATCACAACGAACTAGTTTTGTTCTATTATTTAATATCATGAATAGATGATGGTTCTAAAATCATTTAATAAGATATAATAAATATTTTATAATCAGGTTATACCATAAAATTGTTTCATGACCACCCTTGAAAGATAAATTAAAGAACGAATGTTCATCATCCATGAAGGTTGAAAATCGGCTCCTCTCGGGTGATGATTTCATTTTTAAAATAAAATATAGAGACAATAAAGAGGATGATAATGGAAGTTAAATTAAAATTATATCATTACAGTATATAGGTGATACTACAGTTATCATGATCATTTGGAAAGAGGAGGTGAGTTGATGATATGAAATGAAAAAAACTAAAAAAGAAATTAGTAGAAAAAGGAAGAGAGTTCACCTATTGAAATATTCTCTTTGAGAACCTGTTTAAGGGAGGCAGTTTTGGTGTTTTGGTAAGACCAAGAGATACTATACATGGGGAGATTCTAGGTAGAAGATATTTTCAGAACAATTACATGATTTATGTTTTAGAGGAGTGAGTAGAAGAGGGAGTGATGGGCGGTTTTATTGTGGAGGAGAGGGGTGATTTTGGAATATCGTGTTCATTATTTTATTAATTAGCTCAAGACAAGCATTAGTGTTGATTATTGTGACCCAAAATAGTAATAATTTCATGTGAGTTCGATCCCAGTGTTCTTAGATTGGATATATTTCACCTATGACTCAATATATCATGTATTTAGCATTTATCGTAAGTTATTGTATTTTAATATTGAATAAAAATTCATTTATTTTTGAAAAATCCCACAATATCACCCCAAACATTTTTTGATTTATAGAAAAAAAAATTACACCATTATATCAAAATAAATTTCTATGTATTTGGAATTTTTTTATAAGAAAACCATTATTTACTCAAAAAATACATATTTCAAAATAAAAACATTTTCTATATCACTATGAAAAAATAAAAAAGGTCTCATAAAATTGTCCCAAAATCATAAGACAATAAAATAGTGATTTATGAATCCATTTTATGAAAATGAATTTTATTTTAAATAATTTTATTAGTTAAATAATTTTAATTATATATTTAATAGTTATAAAAAACCAACACCTAAATATCAATTTTTAAAATATTAACTTACTTTTTCTCTGAAACAATTATATCTTACATTCACATATTTGGTTTCAAAAGTTTATTTATAATTTCATGGGTGTTTTTGGTATTAATTATGTTTTTTTACTATTTATAAGGGTCATTAAAATATTCCTACAATCAAGTTACTATTTGACCAGTATTGGATTCTTAACTCTTAGAAATGCCTCTTATTCTCTTCATTCTTCATTTATAATGTTTGTATTATGTTCTATAAGTGATTATATGTGATCTATGCTATATGAATTAAAATAATGTAAGAGTAATGGGTCATTACATGAATGACTACTTCTTTAATGGGATTAAGACAATCATTTAATGTGAACTATTCTCCCAAACATTAACATCACATAAAGACATATTATCATGTGATAAAAAGAAAAAGAATATATTATGTAAATATTATGAATTAAAAGGGATGAAAGTGAATAAGAGGTACATAATAAAAAGGTAGAAAAAGGGAATAAAGGAAATAATGATTTTCCTACATGTTATAATTCTGGGAAAAAACACCATGGTGATTTCATAAAATGAATTGTAATTCACTACAGCCGTCAGGAGAAAGGAAAACATTCATTGATTGGAGGGGAAGGAAAAAATATTCCTCCGTACAATGCTTCAACTGTATGGAGATGGGGAACAATAGTATTAAATTTCACAAAAATCAATGAAATATATAACAAAATATGCAAATGGATCGTATTCGAGCTACTGTTATTACCACTGATGATTTAGAATGATTAATGTACTATTGGTTGTATTCATGTATTAATAAATTGTCCTATTTTAATAATTATATCATGGTTATAAGAATTATGAAATTATTAGGTATTTTACTACATTACTTTTTCAATAATTATTTGAAGTAATATATTGAATGGTACCAAAGACATATAAAATTGATTCAATGACAAATTTAAATTCTTGTGAAACACATAATCAAGGGAAATATCACAATTAATGTGTTCTTAATTTGTAGGAAATTACATGGGGTAAATGGAAGATTTATATGAACAATGTAAATGGGATAGTACTGACTAACTTGGGACTAAATAATGATTTGTTTACAAATTTGTTTTGGATATCATTGATGGGCTTTGCAACATTTTGGGATTTAATTAAAATATACATTAATTTGTGTGAAACTTATGGAATAAAGAAACATACATGATTTAAAAGTTTTTTTATTATAATTTAGCTTATTACCATGCTTCATGAGAATAAATTATAATGGAATTCATATGTTTAACTTGTGAATATTATGAGCTATTTCATGATGTTTGGAGGATTAATAATAATTATATTTGGTAAATTCAATGAAATTATTTCTAATTTCATGGATAACAATAATTTTTATATTTCATATGTAAAAAATTTATAAATTTATATGTATTTATCATTGGATTGGGTCTTAAAGATTAATGTATTACATAAAAATATGACGATTTATTCATATTAGAAAATCTTTACTAACCATTTGTTAATAATAATTACTAGAGATCTATGGAATAAATTATCATTATATTATGAATATTATGATCTCTTAAATGTAAAATTTATTACATATGGAATAAAAATATATTTTAGGATATTCATTTCATAGAGTAAGTACTGAATTAGAAATTTATTAAAGCATAACCAAAGGATTAAATTGTTCTTATGAAATAGAAATATATAAATTAATTATATTTCATTATATTAGTATAAATTAAAATAATTTCTCAAATGATTCAAACATGATCATGAATAAATGATATAATGCCACTTTTATATGAATTGAATCAATTTGTTTTTTAAATAATCATTGATTTATGTTTTTTTGGTCCTTAACCTTATGTTGATCATTAAATTTGTTGAGATAAATGACCTCTTTCTTTCTCTATATATTTTCAATTTATTATTTCATTTAAATATATATAGGTAACACCAATTTTATCCTACATATAAACTATTTATGTTTTATTCCATGTGGCTTATTTACTTCTATATCCTCTAATTAAGTGGATATTTTATTAACCCTTACTAAGATTTGGGGTTTTCATAAATGGTATTTCCAAATGGAAAACAGTAGACTACACTGATAAATTTTTAATTGTGGTGGATAAATTTATTTAAGGTGTAAAAAATATACCAAATAATCCTAAACTAAATAAAACATTATATGAGATCAAATTTTCCACATAACACTAAACACAAATAACCAATGAAATAAATTTGTTTAAATTTAATCTCTTCGATAGCTTGTGGAACACATAACCTTGAGTTGAGAAAAATCACAATATAGTATAACATTATAAAATAAATTTAAAACATTTGGGTATTCATAAAACTAACTAAATTATGAAAACTAAGTTGATATATTTATTCAAAAAATATGAATAATTTAATATATAAATAATTGTTTTCTAAAAAAGTTATGTTTTTCAAAAAGTTTTTTGTGTGCCTTGAGTATATAATTTTAAATTAATTTTAAAGAGTTATATAAAATTTAGTTTATGAAATTAACCTGTATTTTTATATTATCATATGAAATTTATTTTTGGGTGACTTTTTTAATATTTAGAATACTTTTATTTTTCAATGAATAGAGAAAAATATAGAATTTTAGATGAAAACTACCATTTCGTTTAAATTATTTATAAAGATAAATTATAATTTAAATTGGTTTTAAATTATTAGTTAAATTATATATCAATTATTTTTATTTATTTCATTTAAATTATTTTTAATTTTATTTGTTAATATAAAATCTTTGTAAATGTTTGATTATTTTTACATTGAAAAAATGATTTCTCATTAAGTTTACAAGATAAAATTTAAAATTAGTTATTTCACTTCTATGAAGTGAATTTGGAACTATTTAGTTTATATATTCAATATGAATAAATTATGTTGTTTTATATTTAATGATATTTTTCTACCATAATTAATAGTAAAAAATGTTAAAATTATTTACCGTAATTATGGTAAAAATGGATTTACTAGGGGTTAAACTAAAAAGATAAGATTTATATTGATATAAAAACGTTTAAAAAATTTATTTTATGTCATTATTTTATAATATAATGTTTAATTATCGATAATGTTCCTTTTTTTACATTTTGGTATGTGGAAAATTTTGGTACACCTTTTTGTTTTAAAAAATTACAATAATACCACTTACATCACTAATAAAATGAAACCCATACTCCTCTTTTATTCACAATATAAAATCCTTTATGTTAGAAAATAACTACCAAAACACATAAAAATATCCCTCCCCACATCCTAGAATCGTTATGATTGAAATAAATCCATCCATAGAAGGATTTGGTGTAAACATAAGGAGGTTACTCGGAGAAGACATAATGATCATCAAAGAGGGGTTTTATTTTATTTCTTACTCCACCTCCTTCATTTTTTACTAACCCAAGAATATAAAAAAATCTAATTATATTCAATATACTTTATTTTTTTATTTTATGTTATGGAAAAAATTAACTAATTCCATTTAATGGGTTAAGAAATCATTATTCATCTGTACGACATACTACCGCCTCACATACTGATTCCATCGCTTTTACATTACCACCTCTCATCACTGGGTATGATGATGGATATAAAGTATATATATTTTATTTATAAATAAATATACCTATTAATTCATTATATCATATATATTCATTTTTATTTTCCATTCTGTATATGATAGAATAACAACTATTATGTGTATAGTAGACTACTTCCTCACATTATGATGCATTTTTTCTTTCACCAACGCTTAACGAGGTGTGTAAGAAGGATATAGGTCATAAATATATCTGATATAAATTAAATTATTATTATTTTTATGAAATATACAAAATTATGAAATGATGATAAGCCATTTTCATTTTTCACTTTTTCACTAACTAAAATATGAAGTCATTGTTCTTGTACATGTGGACTACCAACTTCAAGAAGAAATGTGACATTCTATTCATCAAAACATCACATTGATGATATATTTATGTAAATTCAATGAAATAATGTATTATTTATGATATTATTATAACTTTAAAATGATAAAATATTTCATTCTTCCATTAAATAATGATCATTAAAAATTGAAACAATACTCATGTGTATATACGATCTATCATTTCCATGATAATGTCATACATAATTTCTAAAAATATTTATTATTTATTTGATTAAAATTAAAATTGATATACAAATATAATAATTATTTCATTATTTCTATTATGTAGATAATGGAACTACATCATATTTTCATGAATTGTATCATTGCTGGTAAAAGACGCATGACAAAACAAAAAAATTAACACATGAAAAAATGAAAATATTGAATATTACTAAAGAAAATTATGGTTATGATATTATAAAATGTCAATATATGATATCATAAATATTATATATGGTTTTTTTAAATGTAAATATAAATTTTAAAACAACTATAAACAAGAATAATGCACACTCAAGGAAAATGAATATTGAGGTAAGGGACTTCATCTCAGTTAATCTAAACTAAGGCACAATTGAAAGTTATGCACCAATTTCTTTTATATGGTGTATAAAATTTCCATTTATCATGTAATATAATGAATAATTCATAATTCATGTCATTTTATTATTCAATTATTATTATTTCATCCAAGTTAATTTCACCTGAAAATTACCATGTTGTAATGAGTTTCATACCTCAATTTCATTTCAATGGGTTATATTAATTCTTCATTGTATTTGATACTTTAAGATTACATGTGTAATTAATTTTTATTATCATATATTTTTCTTTCTTCTATTTATTATCTGTTTTTACATTTTACATATGTAATTATTTATTTGATTAACTCTCATATGTAATTACTTTGGTGTGGTTTAAGATTACATGTGTAATTACTTTAGAACATTTTAATTTGTAGAGTGTCACCCAGTATAACTCACTATCTACCTAAGGCTGGCATGAGCTCTAATAAAAAAGAATGATGGAAAATGTTTTTCAAGACTACTTAAAATACTATTAATTCCCATTCAGCATTTAAATATTATAATTTTCCCTTTAATAAACCATATCGAGTTTTTAATAAAAGACATGAATTTTCTAAGAGGAAACCAATATATTACCATCAAATCCATTTTCTATCCATTTTTCACAAAAAAGGAATTGAAATCAATTCAACATTTCATTTCACAATCCATTTTCAAAATTAAATTCTAAAATTAAATTTTAATCAATTCCATCATTTTTATCGCAAACTGCCAATTCACAAGAAGTGTGGTTTTCACAAATTTTCCATCAAATCAATTTATACAATTAAATTAATTAATTTACTAAAACCAATTTCCCTGAAAAATCAAATTAATAAATTTTAATCTCAACAATTTCTAATTCCTTACTAAAAACCCATTTCCCTCAAAAACCCCAATTCATAGGAATTGGGTTTTTATAGTAACCAGTTGAATGAAATACTATCTAAATACAAAATATTACATTTAAAATAAAACATTATAAAATAAAAAAATAAAATTAAGGTTAATATAAAATTTTCATTATAATGTTACCACCTACCCCGTAGTCTCTAGATCTCAAAGCATCAAACCCTAAGCAGGATTATTCAAGGAAGAACGAAAAAACATGATACAAGGAATCATGGATTGAAACCTAGGTTTATAACACCAAAATATTGGTTATTAGATCCAAAATAAAACACAAGGATCCAAAAAACCCTGAGGACAGAGCGAGAGATATCATGAGATATCAAGAATAAGAAGATGTAATGAATTGAGTGGATATCTGATGGTGTTCCTCTAGATTTATATGTATTATAAGAGGTATCTGAGGGGCCAAGAATTTTTCATGGGAAAAATAATAATGGGGGAAATCTTTCTGGGTTGATGGAGTTCTGTTTAGGGCCTAAAAAGATGGTTTAGAAAATTTTAACCAAAAATTAGATCCCTAAAAAACTAGTCTGCACAGTTTCTTGGGAAACGGTACACGATTTGGATAAACCATGTGCAATCATTACAACCATTTTGAATGGGTAGCATGGTTTCTCTAGAAGGGTGAATAGTATGAATACCTTTGTGTGGGTCATGCAGAGCTCTCTATCCAAAAGGCCAGTTTATGGCTAGAGAAGGCACATGGTTTAGCATGCTCTGTACCAACCATGCACCAATTGTGTGACAACCGTACAATTGTCCAGGATCATAAAAAACATAATAATTTCAATAGAAGCTAACCCAAAATAAACCAACCACATATCATAAAAACATAGGTTTTATGAATACGTAAAAATGGTAATAGGATGTTACAACCTCCCTACTATAGAATCATTCTATCTCTAGTAAGCCTATGAAGAAGCCTCATATTGAAAAATACGAGGATAATAATCTCTCATTACAAAATCCCTCACCAAAATATCTAGAAAATCCGAAATATTCATCCATAGAACATAGACCAAATTTATCTTATTTCCATGAAGTACCTTGTTTTTAGAATTAACAATCTAGACTGGTCGTTCAGTCAATGATAAATCTGGTTCAACTTTTACATCACGCAAACCCAGAACATGAGATAGATCATATAAATACATTCTAACCTATGATACATGGAATATGTTATTTATCAAATTTATATGTTATGGATGCACTAAATGATATGAACCTTTACCCACATTCTCAACATCCTTGATAGGTCTGACAAAACAGGGAGTAAGATTCCCATTCTTCCTAAGACATCGATGAACAAACCAGGGTGAGACTTTAAAAATCACTTAGTCACCAACAGAAAACACCAAAGGTATTTGGGAATGATCAACATCAGAATTATTTCATCTTTTTCCCATAAACATCCTCTAACAAATAAACAAAATATTTTATGTCGTATGTTTGACCGAGCTCAGTCCAACCAAAGATCTTTCACCAATCTCCATCCAACACATTGATGATTTACATGTCCATCCAAATAATTCCTCAAAAGAATTCACTGTGATCACATACCATTAATAATTTTTAAAATCAATGCTATCCAACCCAAAATGATCATCCCGGGCTCCACTAATGTTGAGAACACAAGCGTGAAGCATATCCTCAAGAATATGTATATCTCGTTATGTTTGTCCATCTAACTACAGATAGTGTGTCGTGATAAAATGAATGTGAGATGCCAGTTCCTCATAAAGGCCTCTCTAAAATAAATTATAGTACAAATGATCTCTACCAAATACAATACTGTATAGAAATCTATGAAAAAAATGATATAATTTACATAAATATTTATCAACTACTCAAATTTGGATGAATCATGAATGGGTATAAAGTGATCCGACCTTGTAAGATTATCAATCAAGACCCAAATCAAATGTTTTTCCCAGGGTATGAGGTAACCCAACCACAATGTTTGCATATATGTCATACAACTTCCATGTAGTTATAGTTAGTGGATGATGAAAAACTAAAGGTTTCTGGTGCTCAACCATAACACACTGGCATGTAGACCAGTGAGAGAAAACATAGCAATGGCCCATCTCATTCCTGGACACTATAATTGGAACCATATGTTATATAACATATTCGAGGACCCTGGTAGTACTACCCACCAGTAACTATGACAATACCCCATCAAATAACTCTTTAAAGATGACGGTACCACAACACAATCCTGAAAGCATATATTTTTTTTGGAGAACAACCACTGGGAACCTATCTCCCAACCATAATGTGACTGTATAATTCTATAGAAAGTATCTTCAAGCTTCTGGTCCTAAGTAATAAATTCAAGAAGAATATATTTCAATAGAACATTTTCCAAGGAAACCTCAACCCTGAATTCTTGAACTCTAAAATGAAACTGTGGAAAGAGAGCCATCAAATTCAACACATCTAAAGATTATTTCATGGCATGGGTAGGAAGGATACTCATAAAAGAATCTTCCACTATATTAAATATCCCTAGGGTATAGTCGATTTCAAAAATGAATGATTTAAAGTATTCCCCCAAACAACTCTAGTAGAAATTTAAATCCATATAAGAGAAGATACAACCCATGATCTTGTGGTATAAAAAACTGAAAACCTTTCTCTGTAAAGTTAATTCATCTAACTCTTATGACCATTCATCAACTCTTCAGGTTAAAATAAATGTTTAGTATAATACTTCTCATTTGGACAATGTGATCAGATCCATAGAAAACAACATGATTACCCTGTATAAGAAGACTACCCAATCCTAAACTCGATGCATCACAAAAGACCACATAGACTTGCATGTCATCTGAAAGAGTCAACACTGGTGAAATAGTCTAAATATATATATTCTCAATAAAAGAACTACAACATTTTTCATTCTATGAAAAATTTAATCCCATCTATGTTAGGTCACTCATTAGAGAATCCATCTTCAAAAATCCTTTAAAGAACTAGTGATAGAATCATGATAATCCAAAGAATCTCAAAATATGGATGAAATTATATGGTTTTTCACATGTTATAATACCTCTCACCTACTAAGAGTCAACTGGAATATAATGTCTTGACACCACATGTCCCAAAACTTTCACTTCCCTAATCCTAATATAACACTTCAAAATATTAGCAAAGTGTCAATGATTTCTCAAAAAGATCATAACTATTCCCAGAAGATGCACATGATCCTCTTTGAATATGTAGTATACTAGGATATCATCTACAAATACTAAAGTGAAATTTTTGAGATACCCATTGAAAATGTTCTTTATTAATTCCATGAAATCTATAGGACATTTTGTTAGACCAATGGAAATATCAAGGTATTTAAAATGATCATACTTGCACCAAATAGCAATTTTCAGAATCTTAGATTATTTTATCAATCAACTAATGGTAATGAGAGTGAAGAAAATTCTTCCAAAACTACTTCTCCACTTTTAATTGATCAAATAGACCATCAATCATTGTAAATGGATACTTTTTCGTTACTGTCACTTGATTGAGCTTTTGATAATCAACATATAGGATATATGAACCATCATTTTTTTTAGAAAATAGAAATGGTGCCACCCAAGGTGACACACGTGGAAATATGAATGATTTCTCTAGAATATTATCCAATTGGGACATTAGACCATTCATTTAAGAAATTTAGATGTAGTAATAGAGTATAAAAACTAGTTGATTACTTGGAATTAAGTCAATGGAAAACATGACCTCCCTTATTGGAGGCAAATGATATAATTAATAATGAAACATGTTGAGAAACCCAGACAACACAAGTGGGAGATAACCAATGAATGATTCATAATCCAAATCAATGGTGAATATGGACATCACATTCAAAAACTATGGATAAGGACTGTCTTTCCTTGACCTTCTGCCTAATTCTCCAGGGATGAAATGAGACACAAAACTGGGTGCCTTGTAGGATAATAATCAAAGATAACATTCAATGAAAGATTTATTGTTATTGAGGAAATACATCCAGAAAATGAAGGCAATATATTTCTTATTCGGAACTAAAAAATTCCAAGGAAGCTCAATATCTGGTAGAGAGAAATCACAAGGGGACCACAAAGACTCTACCATGTCTTCATAATAAGGGTTGTAATAATATATACTGCACAAGATGAAATATCCATAGTAGGAATATAAATATTAAGAAATCTATTTGAAATAAATGAATGAGAAAAAGAATTTTCAAAAAAGGGAAGTCACTAATAAAGATTTTATAGTAATTGTACCTATCACAGTCGCTAAACTTGTATCCTATTCCTCTAGAGATTATTCAGCTACATGAATAAGAATTATTTTAGATTCCTATGGTTGGGACCCTATTGTAGGTGAAGAATTTGATTTCCCCAATGTTTTAAGAGGATTTTAAGATCTCTTCACACTACATGGAAGAGAAAAAATTCGGAATAATCACTACAATTTCCCTAAACATCCACCTAAGCCATAGTTCTTGGGAACCCTAGTGCAGACCCTCTTGGAATTTAATACCTTAACACACCAGTAGAAAACCAAAGGACCTGTGATAGGCACTATAGGAGGTCTAGATTGACACTACTATTGAGAACATACATGAGATCCATCACACTTCATTTTACCCTAACATAAATCATGCTAAATCGAACAAAAATAACCTCATGATAACCCTGACTTTCTAGACATGTCCATATCAAACATCAATACTCTATAATGTACATAATCATAAGAAAGAATCTTCAAAAAGAAAAATAAATATATAATATCTGGTCAATGTCCCTACTTAATCCTTCGACCATTCATCCCCTCATTCTATACCATATTTCTTGTGTAGTTTATGAGCTCAGCCAATTTTTTTCATAAATTGTCAGGATTCTGTCTTCCTGGTGATGTTTGAAGAACATAGTGGAATTGGCTAAAAAATTGACACTATATTGAACTGGTCAGTGGAAATAACGGTAATTTCCTTTTACTCTAATCTCTCATGCTTCTTCACAGTCACCATTATGCCCCACTGTTTTCTGCTCAATCCCTCCATCACGATGGTGGCATAATAATCTTTTATTTCATCCAGTGTGTCCAAATACCCAAATAAAATTCTTAATTATTCCAAAAAAAATCATCAGCCTCTTGAGGATAATTTGAGCCTTTGAATGGTTCTGGAATCGGATGAAGGAAATATTTGGAAAAAATATTGATAACGTCCATATGTGGTTCCACAACTATATCTTGAATGAGAATTAGAGATTGTTCATATCATAGACCATTTATAGTGAACGCAATCACCTCAGTTAGATTTAGATCAAATAAACAATTTTCTCACTAAGGATCAACAACACCTTCCTTTTAGATCCAATTTTCACATCTTCTCATAGGCATGATGCTTTATAACATCAACATATAATAAGATAGACATCAGATTAATTCTCAAATAGGGAAACAAGGGAAATTAATCTGAATAGGTAGAAGGAAAAGATTTGGATTTCAATATATCTTTATCAAAATAGGGAAAATACTAGAACTAATTCACAATACATCATTCCCAAACCACCCCAGAGGCTTAAGGTTCATTTTTGTGAGTGTTTTCAATGAACTATGTCACAACTACCTCCTAATTACTGAAAAAATTTCATAATGCATATAGATTTCAATAAAATAAGATCAACCTCCCTCTAATAACTCTTTTTCACAGACCATCCTTGGTACCCTAGTAACCTGATAACTAAACCCGTCCTAACATAGCCCAAAGGGCATTCTTGATCCCCATGTGTCGACAACAAGCACCTAGGAACATAAATAATAAACGTGGGAATTATTTCTCAAATAAAACTTGTAGAATAAAATAAACATGAAAATAATAATATTAAAATAAACTCCACAGGGAGTAATGTACTAGATGCCAAACAGTCATTTAATCTGAATGTACTACAACCCACATATAAAAATAGTGAAAATATGTCGAAGACCCTAAGGACACAACTCACAAAGTCTAAGGTTCATCAACTAGATCCACCTTCAAGATATCATTTCCCCTTTATTGAACCTATAAGGATATAATCCAAACACTGCTAAAATCAATTTTTAGGTGTGAGCCAAATCCTAGAAGGATTTCAGCAAAGATTCCATAACAAGAATGCAATGTACAAATAATTGAGAATGTGTCTTAAATTCTAAAACAAACTAGTTTGGAATTTACAAAAATCATATTTAAAAAAATCATAATTTATAATTAGTAAATTTAGAAATTAATACATAACATTTCAAATGATGTAAATAATTTTTTTGTAATAAAATTTTCCTTTCATGAAATGTTACATTAAGAAATGGATATTTTCAAAAAATGGATTAAATTAAAACTTTTATATTAAAAATTTTATATAAATTCTATAGGTAATTAAAATAGTTTACAATAATGGAATATATAATTATTAAATACATATAGGTGAGGAATATTTTCATGTTCCAAATAGGTATGATAGTTCCAGGTTATAGAGACCCAACAATATGAATTCGACAGATTATGCATATATGTCCCTTGAAACAAGGCCAAGAGGACACATCACCATCACCTAAGGAAGGATATGTGCTCGTATGTTGTTATAGTACATTCCAAATTGTATAGTCTTGCATGCTCGCACATCGTTGGGAATGGGAGACAAATTAAAATTTATAACCTACTTACTACTTAGAATAGTGGCAAGACAGGGTCAAACCATAGGGAGGCCTAATGTTGTTCTTGGTGATATAAAAAATAAACAAGAACACACTCAAAAACAAATACAAATAGTTGGCGGTGGTGAAGTGGTGTGAGTCAAAAGTAATGTGTGAGGATGTGAAGATGAACAAGTGAGTGCACAGAAGCATATAAGACAACATGAAGGATTGTGGTGAAAACAACTAATATATGAGTTGGAGGGAACATCCAATAGCTGATTTCTATATTTCGTAGCCTCATTCGTGCACTGATGTTTAAGAAATATGGATCTATCATTAAGGAACTAGCCAGATTTATCGTCTGGCCAGTTTTCGATGAAATATCCTTTACAGTACTCTAACTGTAAAAGTCATTCCATCCATTGGTGATAAAATTCACATGTCAATGTGATCAAGTTGCCAGTTGAGTTCAGTGTGTTTCTTTCATTTGAGAATAATTCATTTTTTAGTGAATTCATCATATTGAAATAGTTTTAATTTAGATTAATACAATATTTGTTTTCACTCAACCTAGTTGTTTTGAAAATAAAACCACACCGCAAACAATGAGAGAGACAATCAAGATAAAGATGAAGTGTATGAATCAGAATAAACAAATCTTACCAGCCAGCTTATTTCCCCTTGAAGGAGTTTAGCCGAACATAATGGTTGGATTCAGTGAAAACATATTATTAAAATCAATGATTTTCCTGTTTTGAGAAGTTGTAGAAAAGAAACAGATCACAAGGAAAATAATGATGTGTGTATTCGTGCTTGATCTCCCCAAATCTCCAATTCCTACTACTCGATGGGGAATGAGGTGCTGGAGTGTGCTCAATGTCCCGCCCTAGGAATCAAGGAATGAAATGATGATCAGGTACTCTGATCATTTGAATCTTCTAGTCACTGTGATGTTGTATATTCCTCTCTTCTTTTACACCCCCAGTCTAGATAGATGATAAAAAATGTCCTCCCGTCCTTCCCTCTAGTGAATGAATGATCTCGTCCCCTTGATGAATGTTGATGATCCAGTAATCGACGTCTCTATATTTGGATCTGAAGTGTTCACTGACCTCCACATAGAGATTTCATAGTTATAGTTCTTCCGCGCAGGTCACTGGAGCAGTTGCTCCTAATTGAATAATGGGGATCGCGTGCCAAGACACAACCCTCCCTCAGCAAAAAACACACATGAGTCATAAAAATGAACCTACTATATTCCATATATAATATAACTACTAAAAATACTTATTAATATATATATATATTATAATATCTAATATTATTATTAGTAATATATGTTTTAGTAACTATTATATTTATTTAATAACATATATTATTATGATATACTAATATTGTGTATAAGATTATATACTATTATTAATATACCATAAATTATTGTTGTATAGTATATGATATATATATTATATAATATATTTTGTTTTATTATGTGTTAAAATAAATAAAAATAAAAAAACTAAAACTAATAGTGAAAAACAAAAAAGGGGGTCTGTTCGTGTGGCGTAGGGTGGAGGGTTCGGTGGGCTCAGCTCGGTGAAGAGGTCGACATCGGTTCAGTCCGACGATCGGTGGTGCAACCGATTTCGGTACTGGGATAGGGTGTGGGATGTGGCAATGGTTCAGGACTTAGGTGATTCGGGTGGCTGGGCTTGAGGATGAGAAAGTGGGTGGGAGTCTTCTCGCATGGACGGTGCAACCGCTGATCGAGAGCAGAGGCGGTGAGGTGTGGTTTCTTGTGCACGTATTAGGGTAGCAGAAGTCCGGTGATTCAACGACAAGAGACGCTGGTTTAGATCTGTATGAAGAGTGGAATTGGTTAGGGTTGAGGCGGAGCTGGTAAGTATATTGATTTTGGTTTCTTCTGAGAATTTTTATTTTGAGATTGATTCTAGTTTTAATTGTGTTGTTTGGTTGTTTTTTCTAATTCGTTGATTTTTCTGGTTCAAATTTACTCCTGGATTATTGATTGTTGCAACCATGTTGCTATTTTAGAATTCTTTGTTGTTGAGCCGACGGGGTGGGAGGCGATGATTGGGGTTGATGTGGCACTATGAGGAAGAGTGGCGGTAGTAGAATGGAGTAGTGAGACTATGCTAGACGTGCTCAATTAGGTGAAATTTTTGAATTAGATCGTGCAACTTTAAAATCCGATGGTGTTTTTCGTAGTAGCCCAAGAGGTTGGTTCACTTTTGGACATGCTTCGTTTGCTCTGTTGTTCTTCTTCAGACACAGAGGAGGTGGAGGCATTGTATGATGGGTGTGGAATGGTGAGATAGGTTGGAGGATGGTGGCACAATGATGGAACACAGGAAGCGGTGATACTTTGAGGGGATGAAATGGTGGTTGGGGGTGAGATGACATCATGAGTGTGGGATAATAATTGTGAAACGGTGCCACCGTGAGTTTGAAGCTATGAGACAATAGGTGAGGTGGACTTGGTGGCACATGCACTATGATGGGACGACAACAAAAGAACATGTGACCGCAACACTTAAAAAAAATTAAATTAATTAATACTTTAATACAACTAATAAAGGATTAATAAATTAATAAATTAAATTAAATAGAATATAATTAATAAATAATTAAATAAATCAAGCATAAATAATAAAATTAAGTATGCTTTATTTAAGAGAATGAATTTATTTGTATTAAAAATTATAAACAAATTAATTTAAGAACAAATTAAAGTAATTACAGTTACATGCTTAAATCTTTTAACCAATTAATTTATAAAATAATTAAGTAAATTAGTAAAATTTGAATAAAATTACATTGTTAATGTCCAATTTAATTATTTAAATTAAAGTGTGTAATTTATTTAAAAAAAATAATAATTACATAAATTAATGAATTTATAAACTAACTAGAATAAAAAATTATTAAAATAAATGAATAAAATATAAAAGTCAAATTCCAAAAAACTGATTTATTTAAAGAATTATATAAATTCAAAATAATTCACATTAAAACAAATTTTTTAAACTAAAAAATATTATTCTATATAGCAAGGTACAAAAAAACAACAATTATCAATTATTTAATAAAAAAACATTTTGGTATTAAAAATATAGTAAAACCACAAAAAAGGATGTGGAAAAGAACGTGAAAACACTACTGCGTCAAACTCCCCTCACACTTAACATTTTTTTTCCTAAAAAAACATGCCTTTGACTTTAAAACAAACAGATGATTTGGGAATTTCAGTTCAAAAAGTGTCTGATTAAACTTTAATACCCAAAGGAGCAAGACCAAACTGTGAGTCAGGCTATCAAAAGGTGTTAAAAAATGATGTCCTATCTGACTTCAAAAACCTTACTAGAAGTCAAGAGCCCCAAAAATTCATACATTGTCAAGTCTGTCATGCCTTCTATATGTACTCGGTAACTATCCTACTTCACCTTCAAATTTTTTCTCTGATTCAAGGAGTGATGACAGGTTTGAATAAGTGGAACTAAAAACTTAACCAAGGTAACCTTCCATTCTCACCTTCTCCCAGGTTCCAAAAATTAAATTCCATTAATTTCATCACAATATTGAATCAACTAAAATGAATTTTATCTATGTAAATTTCTCCATTGTTCATCTAGATTCAAAATTCCCCTCACCTTAATGGGTTCATTTTAAACAAGGTCACTTTATTTTATTTTTTTCTCAGTCATATTACATGTGTAGATCACTGTGCATAGAACTTATTAATATTGAAATTCGCTTTATTTATTCACAGAAAAACACCCATTGAACCTTGTCTCAGGTACTCACCGTGGGATCCCATTTTCCCATTTTACTCCAGTTATAATGGACTTAATTAATATTCATTTGAGTTGACTTCTTAAGGTGATTGAATATTATTTAACAAAAATGTGAGTCCCTTGGGTTCTAGTGAGAACATCAAGTTACCCTATGTTATGATCCTTATCTTATAAGACCTATACTATCACACTCCCATCCTCAGTTCCTTAATAGAAAGATCTGTAAAGACAACGAACAATTCCACTCACCAATCACGCAAACATAATAGTTTCTGAGTAAGTGCCTATCACAACAACCAGCAATCCATTATTCACTAAACATGCCAGAATTGAAGTACCATTGAGACTGTAATGACCATCAAGTAATGAAATAATTAGAAATGTTTTTTAATGATTTTGAATGATATTTGAAAGAATTTGATCAATTTTTTTTTAAAACAAACAAACTCATGTCCACGAAGGGGGAACTTGAAATGACACTAAAATGTCCCATCTTCCCCACACAAAAAACCGAAAATTGTCCCCAATGTTGAATTATATGGTGGAAGACAGTTTAAGTTTAAAACAGATGGAAATTTCAGCATAAAGAGGATATAGAGAGGGTGGGAAAATGGCTAAAAAAATTCCTTTGCCACACAAAAAAGATAAAGAAAAGAGAAACATAAACTAATAGAATAACTAAACCACACCAATCATCACAAACAACAAGCTCAGTTGAATTCCAAAAACTTTCATGCTTTGAATTATTATGAGAAAACAATAGATTTTTTCAATGCCATTTAACTAGTAGCATGATTAATAATGATGTGTAGTTACGACTCAATAAGAAGGAAAACAATGTGTGTAGCTTGTTTTAGAATATAGCTCAAAGTAATATTTCAACTAATTAGATATTATCAAGCTAACACCCTAGCAGGAAGCAAAATTAACTTTTCACTGGTCAGGGGGAAGTCCCCCATACTTAATTCAAAATAAGGATTAAACAGATAATTAAGAGTGAAAAAGGGAAGAACAACACTTCCCTGAATTATTGGAGTTGTAACACTAACATCCAAAGACTGATCCTCATCTATTGCATTGGGTGGTTACTCCTCTTCGTTAACATGAATGTTCAAATAAGTAAATTAAGATTATAGAGTTATATGTTCAAGATACGTAACCCAAGGGAGTGAGTAGAAAGAAATGTTATCCATATGATGCAGTGGATTGATCTCTTGGGTTTTCATGGAAATGTTTCTGGAAAAAACACTATCTATCTAAAAAAATAATAGATCACGAGGCACCATCATGCAGTCAAGAGGTTAAACTGGAGAATAATATATAGGGGTTAACTTTATTGAAGAACAAAAAGGGAAAAAAACTAAGAAAGCATGGGTTAGTTCCCATGGAACACTGAGTTTATTGTCCTCAGTTACACTTGGAATAGATCATTCTTCCAATAAAGATATGGCATCCAAGCCCTTTGGCTACCATTCAAAAAAGTGCATTATTCTTTGACCATTGATTAAAAAAGGTCTATTCTCTTCTCTGACAAGATAAACAACTTCATTAACCAAAACTATAACGTTGTTAAAGATTTCTAACCACTTCGTCTTCAACATTACTGGAAATAGCTTCAATCTAGAATTGAATTATAGGACTCTCTCACCAACCATAAAATTCTTATTTTGAATAATAGAGTCATGAATAGCCTTTGTTCTCTATTTTTAAATTTCATAATTCTCATAGGACTCTCTTATTATCTCCTCCAAATCACTCATCTCTAACAGTCTTCTTGCACTGGTAAACTTGAAATCAAAGTGAAGAGCCTTCACAGCCCAATAAGATCTCTACTGTAACTGAACATGTAAATGATATGTTTTCGCAAAGATCAGCCTATATGTTGAAATCACTATAAGAGTCTTATAAGAAGTTTTATAGGACAAAAGGGCCTCATCCAACTTCCTTGACCAGTCCTTCCTAATGTTAGACACCACTTTCTCAAAAATCTATTTGATCTCTCTATTTGAAATTTATGCTTGCCCACTGGACTATGGGTGGTAAGTGGTACATGTCATATGTGAGCACCCATACTTCTCCATCAAACCTTTGAACATATAATTCTTAAAGTGAGTCCCATTATCATTAATGAATGCTCGAGGAACAGTGAACCTGGAAAAGATGTTTTTCTTGATGAATTTCACAACACTAGCAGCTGAATTGTTGGGCAGAGGTATTGCCTCAACCCACTTGGACTCGTAGTTCACAATAACGAAAATGTACTCATTACCATAAGAGGATGGGAATAGTACCATGAATTCTAAGCCTTACAAATCAAAGATTTCAACCGCCATAATTCCTTTTTCAGTAATTTCTTACTTTATTCCAACATTTCTCAACATTTGAAATTTCTCACAGCCAATAACCAGACTCCTAACATCATTAAATAATGTTTCCCAATAGAAACCAGCCTGTAAGACCTTTTGAGTAGTCATTTCTCCCCTATGGTTTCCACCTCAAGGTGCTGAATATCATCTCTAAATTATGGGAAAATATCATCCTCAACCACAAATCTTCTCAACAAACCATCAGCACATCTCCTAAAGGGAAGATGGTCATCCCAAATATAATATTTTAGCTCAGATACAAACCACTTTTTCTGGTTGTGTGAGATATCCTTCGGCATGACTCCAGCTACTAGAAAGTTAGCATAGTCTGTGAGCCAAGCAGATTGTTGCATAGAGGAAGCAAACAATTGTTCATCAGGGAAATAAGTGTTGATCTATCTTGGTTCATTACATATGGTATTGGAAATCAGTACAAGTGATCTACAACTACATTCTCATCCTGTTTCTTATCCTTAATCACTAAATCACCTTAACTACAAGGACCACCTCATGAGTCTGGTTTTTGAGTCCTTTTTAGATAGTGTGTACTTTATGGCTGAATGAACTTTGAAAATTATGATCCTTGATCATATCTAGTACTTCCTGAACTTTTTCAAAGAAATCATCACAACAACCAACTAATTTTCAGCGATAGAATATTTTTTTCTAGGCATCATCCAGCAACTTGATGGTATGATAAATAACATGTATTTTCCTATCCTTCCTCTACCCTAAAACATCTCCTACTACAATGTCACTAGAATCTATAATCTCTTCAAAGGTAAGGTTCCGGTCAGGAGGATTGATTACATGTGAAGTAGTAAACTTCTCCTTGAACAAATTAAAGGCCTCTAGACATTTACCATCAAAGAAAAAGGGTGTGTCCCTAACCAGAAGGGAGCCCAGGGGTCTTTTAATATTAGAAAATACCTTAATAAACCTCATATAGAACACAACATGAACCAAAAAACTTCTGATTTCATTGACATTTTCAGATGGGGGAAACTTTTTTATGACCTCAAATTTTGCATTATTGAACTCCGATCACTTCTTATAAACTTTGTGTCCCAATACTATGACTTCAGTGGACATGAATTGGCACTTTTCCCAATTTAATACTAAGTTGGTATCTTGTAACCATTCTAACTGAAGTTCTAGATTTTTCAGACATTTCTCAATGTTATTTTCCACAATAGAAAAATCATACACGAACACATCAATTATACTTTCAATCATGTCTAAAAAAATTTCCATCATGCACCTCTGAAAAGTGGCAGGAGCACCACACAAGACAGAAGGCATCCACCGGTAAGCAAATGTCCCAAATAGATAGGTGAAGGTGGTTTTCTCTTGGTCCTCAGGTGAAATGGAAATCTTGTTGTAACCAGAATAACCATGAAGAATGTAGAATAATTCATTACCTTCCAATATCTCTAACATTTGATCCAAAAAAAGGCATCGGAAAATGATCCTTTCTTGTGGAAGCATTCAACTTTCTGTAGTCTATATAGACTCTCCATTTATTCACTACTCTTGTCTCTATTTGCACATTTTTTTAATTAGTGACCACTATCACTCCACTCTTTTTGGGTACCACCTGGATATGACATTCCCAGGGGCTATTAGAAATTGGAAAAAATATTGCAGTATCAAGCAACCTAATCACTTCTTCTCTCAAGACTTCCTTCATGATTGGGTTGTGGCTTCTTTGGGATTTTACTCTAGGCTTACACTCAGGTTCCATGGGAATTTTATGCATGCATATGGCTGGACTTGTCCCCTTGATATCAGCAATCGACCAGCCTATGATGGACTTGTACTTCTTCAAAACACTAAGTATATTTTTCTCTTCACTCACCTCCAGGTTAGATGAAATGATCACATGAAGGGTGGGACTCTCTCCTAAAAAAGAATATTTGAGGGGGGCAAGGAGGGGCTTGAGTTCAAGGGCAGGTGGTAACTTACTTAAGGGAAGGAACTTGATCCTGGGTATCCTATGGTCTTCATGATGCCTCTTGAAGAAGGTAGTAGATATGGATTCTTCCACATAACTAGAGCTTCCAAAAAAAATCTCCTCAAACTTAAACTCCTTTATTGGGGTAAAAATGTACTCAAAAACTCATCTAGTAACTTAAAACATGTTCCCTCGTACTCATCAACAGATTCCCTCTCCTTACTGGAGCTGATCCTCATAGAAGCTACAACAAGGATCTCAGGTTCACTATTTATTTCAGATATCATTCTCAGAAACTCCTCTTCCATCTTATCAACACTACTGTCAATAACTAACATCTCATATTTTGGGAATATTGGGTGGTGGGTTCTTGTGTTTTCTTAAACACATTGAATTCTTATTTCTTTTCACCCATATTGAAAATCAGTTTCCCCTTAGAAACATCTATCACAGCTACCCCTATGGCTAGGAAGGGCCTACCAAGAATCATAGGATCCTCCTAGCCACACTCCATATCAAGGATAAGAAATTTGGCAGGTAAAAAGAGTTTTCCTACTCCCACTAACAGTTCATCATCCTAACCCACTGGATGAGTAATGGACCTATCAGCCAGATGAAACACCATAGTGGTGGGTTAGAGAACTCCTAATCTCATGTGCTAAAAAATTGATAGGGGGATCCATTCAATACTAGCATCAAAATCACACAAATAATTGAACTTACCACCACTATCCTAAAAGGTGAATGGGATGAAAAAACATCCAGGGGCCTCAAGATTAAGAGGTATCCTATTCTGCAAGACTGCACTACACTCCTCTATTTTTCTATAGGTGGAAAATTATTAAAATGTCTTTTTGATTAAATTGATTTTCTTGAGTGATATTAGATATGATGGGATATCAATCATGGCTTCCAAGAATGAGATATCAATGTTCAACTTTTTAACCACGTTAAAAAAAATATAGTTCTGAATCATGAATTGGTTTCTTAATTCTGTGGGGAAGGGGATTGTAAGGGAATCATTCCTCACAATTGGGGGCATCTCTACAGATTCCTCTTCAACAATTTTCTTCCCTTTATTTTCTTTGTTTTTCATGTCATTTTCTTTGGGATTTTGAACTAGAACAACAAGAACTATAGGGATTATAGTGGTGCTATCTAGTTTTCCAGATTCAGTTTTTTTAGATTTGAGTAACCAACTTTATCCAGATTCTCATTTTTAGAATTTTGGGTTTCTTTCCTAGTCTCTTGGTGAGTGTGGAGACCACTTTTGGTGGTCACAACCATGGAATTCCCCATAGGATTGGCTTCAGTGGTTCCAAGCAGCCTACCCTTTTCTCCATTACTAGCATCCCTAGCCTACTGCCCCATTTAAATTTCCATGTTCTTCATTCTCACATCCATTTGAACTTATCATAATCATTTTTGGTCTTTTTTCATCAAACCTCCCTATAAACTGATGTAACATGTATCTCACCTCATCTTTTGAGTTGAATGACTCATCCTTAGGTTGGGGTTGGGGTTTGAATTAATGCATAAGAGGCAACTGAAATCTAGGAGGGGCAGTAGGTCGGAGGACTCCTGGCTCCCTCCATGATTGGTTCGACTAGTTTTTATACTACTAATTATAGGTGTTGAAAAAAGGATCTTCCCTAGGCTATATCCGGGGTCCACATCCAGCAAAGATGACACTCTCATGAGGCTGGACAGGCATATCAAATTTTGGACAACAGTTTTGAGAATGGATAGACATGCCATAGTGGTGGCACTGCTCCTTAAGGATATGATGTGGGTTCTCATTAAAGAACCCAGCATCTTGGGCATCATCTTGAGGGGAAAGGCCAGTTTCCTTTCTCACAATGGTTCTCCTCCTAGAGAATTTGTGCTGAGAGTTTTGATCTGAGGTATTAAAGATTTGATTGAGCACCTCATCAGTCATATCACTAAATTCCCCTCTAATGAATAATCCAGCAAGGTTTGGTGGTAAGGGGTGAGACTATTATAGAAGGTGTCCATGAGAAATGGGGGTGTACATTGATGGGTTGGAAACTTCCTAAGAAAACCTCTAAATCTATCCCAACATTTAGGAAACAGTTCCCCTTTTTCTTGAAGGAATCCAGTTATTTTGTGCATAATTCCAGATGTCAACCTCCTAGGATATAATTTCATTGTGAACAAATTATAAACTTAATCCCAGGTGACAATGATTTCATCTTTTAACTATTGAAACCATGTCCTAGCATTTCCCTTGTGGAAAAAGGGGAACACTCCCAGTTTAAGCTATTCCCCAGTGAGACCTCTAAGTGGTAGCTGCTGGACACTATAGTTGAAGACTCTAATAAAGTCATGAGAATCTTCACTAGGCATTCCATTGAAGGTAGGTAACTGACTAAGCATGGATTGCCGGATTTTGTTATTGCAGGAGCTAAGAGAGATTCTAATACATGATGGGTTACTAGACACCGAAGGAATCAAGAAATATCTCAGACAATTCCTCTCAGCTATCTCATTTTAAGGTGGGTTCATCATTCCATGATGGTTCAAATTCTCAAGAAGTGAATTGTTCAGGTTTTCATTTTCGTTACCTTCCATTTTGATCTTGTATTTGTTATTTTTCAATTCCATGAGGTTCTTATCAATTTTAGGATTACCAGGTAATATGTATTCATACATAGACCTAGTTTTCATGGAGCAGGTTCATAATTTTTTTTTAAATTTCAATTTTCATTTTGCAGATTTTTTTTGATTTTTTTGATTTTTTTATATGTGTATTTTTTTTTTGTTTTTTTGTATCGCACTTGGCCTCCTCAAAAACGACTCCAAAATTTTCACGCTCGCGCGTTATTGGGCATGGGTGAAAAATTAAAATTTATTACCTACTTACAACATAGAACAGTGGAAAGAAAGGGTCGAGCCATAGGGAGGCCTAATGTTGTGCATGGCGATCTAAAGAAATAAAAAAAAGACAAAAACAAAACAAAAAACGTTGGTGGTGGTGAAGTAGAGTGATAGAAAATAAGTGTGTGAGGAAGTGAAGGTGAACATGTGAGTGCACAAAAGCATATAAGATAACAATAAAGATTGTGGTGAAAAAACCTATAGATGAGTAGAGGGAAATGTCCACTGGTCAATTTCGATATTTCAAAGCCTCATTCTGGAACTGATGTTTAAGATATATGGATATGACTTAATGTAACTAGCCATATTTATCATCTGGTCAGTTTGCTATGAAATAGCCCTTGCAGTCCTTCAAGTGTAAAAGTCTTTCCATCCAATGGTGATAAAATTCAGATGTCACTGGTCTCAACATGTCAGTTGAGTTCAGCATGTCTCTCTCATTTAAGCTTAATTCATTTCTTAGTGAATTCCTCAGATTGAAATAGTTTTCATTTAGATTCAAACAAGAACAGTTTTCCCTCAACTTTATTGTCTTGAAAATGAAATCTCCCCACAAACAATGGGAGAGACAATCTAGAAAACGATGCATTACATGAATCAGTATAAACAAATCTTATCAACTAACTTATTTACCTCGAAAGTGTTTAGCCGGACATAATTGTTAGCTTCAGTGAAAGAATAGAATTAAAATCAAAGAAGTTCATGTTGAAATAAGTTTCAGAAAAAAAAAAACAGATCACACAGAAAATAAATATGCTTGTCTCCCTGCTTGATCCCCCAAAAGATCCAATTCTACAGATCGATGGGGAATGAGGTGATGGAGTGTGCTCGATGTGATTCCCTATGAAATGAGGTATGAAATGTTGATCTGCTTCCTTGATCATTGAACTCTTCTAGTCTCTATGATGTTGTATATTCCTCCCCTCCTCTACTCCCCCAGTCAGAATAGATGAAAACAATATCCCCTGTCCTGCCCTCTGGTGAATGAATGATCTCATCCCCATGATGAATGTTGATGTCCCAGTAATCGGCGTCTCTGGAATCTTATTGGAAGTGGTCCTCGACCTCCATGTTGAGCTTTCATAGTTCTACTTCTTCCACGCTGGTCACTGGAGCAGTGACTCTTAACTGAATAATGGAGCTCACGCGCCAAGCCAGAACCCTCCCTCTACAAAAAACGCATGTGAGTCATAAAAAAATAAAAATACTATATACCATATATTATATCTGTACTTAAAAATACTTATTAATATATATATATATATATATATATATATATATATATTATAATATCTACTATTGTTATTAGTAATATATGTTTTAATAACTATTATATTTATTTAATAAAAAATATTATTATGATATACTAATATTATATATAAGCTTATATACTATTATTAATATACCTATAATTATTAGTGTATAGTATATGATATATATATTATATAATATATTATGTTATATTATATGTTAAAATAAAATTAAAAAAAAACTAAATAGAAGAATTAAAAACAAGGGGGTGGGGGGGGGGGGGGTCCAGTTCGTGCGGCGTAGGGAGGAGGGTTCGAAGGGCTCGACTCAGTGAAGAAGGCAGGAGCGGATTGCCCTGAGGCGTGGTGGTGCAGTGGCTTTAGGTACTTGGAAAGGATGAGGGTTGCAGTGGCGGTTCAGGGCGCAGGTGATTTGGGGGGCTTGGCTAGAGGAGGTGAAAGTGAGGGGGAGTCTTCACGCATGGATGGCGCGATCACGGATCGAGAAAAGAGGCGGTGTGGTGCGGTTGCTGCACACGTATTATGGTAGCAATGGTCTGGCGATTCAACAATAATCGACTCTGGTTTAGATCTGTATGGAGAGTGGCGCCGGTTAGGGTTGAGGTGGATCTGGTAAAGAAATTGATTTGGGTTTCTTCTAAAAATTTGGATTTTGAAATTGATTCTAGTTTTAATTCTGTTGTTCGGTAGTTGTTCTTCTGATTCGACAATTTTTTTGGTTTGAATTTACTCCTCGATTATTGATTGTTGCAACTCTGTTGTTGTTTTGGAATTCTTTGTTGTTGCTGGTTTGGAGAGGTGACTTGGTGAAAGGCAGTGAGTGGAGTTGCTGTGACACCTTGAGGAAGGGTGGCTCTGGTGGAAAGGAGATGTGAGACGTGCCAACATGAAAAAAGGGGGCGAGGTGGTGGCACCATATGATGGGTGTGGAACGGTGAGACAGGTTGGAAGACAGTGGCACCTTAGAGGAAGTGGTGCCACTGTGAGGGGATGAAATGGTGTGATGACACCATGAGTGTCAAACATTAATTGTGAAACGGTGCCACCATGAGTTTGAAGTGGGGAGACAACAAGTGAGGTGGACATGGTGGCACCATGATCATGGAAATGGTGGAACACGGTCCCTGATGGGACGACATCAGAGGACCGTACGACCACAACACCTACAAACAAAACAAAAAATAAATAAATTAAAACTTTAATACATCTAAAAATGGATTAATAAATTAATCAATTAAATTAAATAGAATAATATTAAAATCAATTTAAATAAAACAACCATAAGTAATAAAATTATGTATGCTTTATTTAAGAGAATGGTTTTATTTATATTAAAAATTATAAACAAATTAATTATAGAAAAAAATAAAGTAATTAATGTTACTTTATTAAATTATTTAACAAATAAGGTAACCAATTAATTAATTACAGAATTAAGTAAATTAAAAAAAAATATTGAATAAAATTACATTATTAATGACCAATTAAATTATTTAATGTAAAGTGAGTTATTTATTTACAAATTTTAATAAATAAAGAATTATATAAATTAATGAATCGATAACCTAATTAGAATGAAAAATTATAAAAATAAAAGTATAAAAAATAAATGGCAAATTCAAAAGAATTGATTTAATTAAAGAATTATTTTAAATGACAATATTGATAATTAATACACGTGATTTAAACTAAAAAATATCATTTTACATCGAAAGGTGAAAAACCACAACAATTATCAATTATTTATTAAAAAAAAATTGGTATTAAAATTCTAGTAAAACTACAAAAAAAGATGTGGAAAAAAAATGTGAAAACACTGCCACATCAAGTGTCACCCAGAATATCTCACTAACTACCTATGGATTTAATTTTCTCTAATAAAAAACAATGATGTGAAAATTTATTTCATTAATGCTTAAAATACAACTAAACCCCATTCACCATTTCAATAATCATATTTTCCCTTTAAAACCCATAATGAGTTTCTAATAAAAACATTCATTTTTCATGGAGAAACCACCAGGTTTCCATTAAAAAAAATTCAATCATTTTTTCACAAAAAATGGATTTGAAATCAATTCACCATTCCATTTCACAATCCATTTTAACATTAAAATTCTACTATTTATTTTCCAAATAGTTCCATCACATTTATCACAAACCACCAATTCATTGGAATTGGTGTTTTTCTCAATTTTTTCCTCACATCAATTTCCAAAATTTAATTCAAATTTTTTTTGATTCAATTTCCATCGAAAAACCAAAATATAAATTTAAAAATTTATATCTCACCAATTTCTAATTCCATGCCAAAAATTTATTCTTTTCAAAAACACCGATTAAATGGAATTGAGTTTTTCCAACATCTAATTGAAATCCATATGACCCAATTTGAAAAATTACATTTAAATTCCAACAACTGATATCTAACCAAATCAATTAGGGTTAATTGAAATTTGGAATCATAATGGAACCAACTACCTCATAGCCACTATATCTCGGAACATAAATCCCTAATCTATATTTTCCAAGGAAGAATAATCAAATGGGATCCAAGGAAACGAGGATGGAAAATTAGATTTATAACAACAAAATAGGGTATTAGATACAAAATTAAACGTAGGGATACATGGAACCCTAAAAAAAGTGATACAGAGAGAGAGAGAGAGATAAATCGTGGGAGATCAAAAATAAAAGGATGAATCTAACTAAGAGGATACATAAGGGAATACCTATAGCATCATATCACATCTGAGGAGAAATGTGTCACAACCCGTCCTCGAGGCCCGTGCTGTGACTACCTCAAGCCCGCCTTCCATATGCCAGGGGCTGGAGACCGGCACCAAAGGCGTAAATCTCGATAAAAGGGAACGCATTGCCTTTATAAAAGTAAACCAACACAACATAGTACGAAAAATAAGTATGTACTATGTAAAACTGAGTACAAAGTAAGTGCTGAAAAGTTAATGGGCCAGTATACAAACCCAACTGAAAGTAAAGTACAACGAAAAAGAATGTAAAATAGCAGTAAAGTAAATAGCAACCACTAAGTCGTCCTCCGGAAATCCCACATGAAGGGTGGGTACAGATGTCCTCCTCATCACCTCAAGTCCGGCCGTCCGCTCCGTGTATGCTCCACCAAGTGGTCCACCTCCGGGTACTGTCCAGCTCCACAAGCCTCCACCTCAATCAGTGATGTCCGTCGTCTGTATCCAACACAATGTAGTGTGGGAAAATCCCATGCAGGGGTGAGTATATGATACTCAGTAGGGACCCCGAGACCCCCGAAGGTCTCCCAGAATCCACGAAGGATAAACCACAAAGGAAAGTTTCAAACACTAAGTATCAACTAACTATACTTAGGTATATGCCCATAAATATTCCTAAGTCATCAATCTCAGTTTGGCTCCATCTTTCGAGCCCAAGAACAATCCGGTCCACACAGGAAAGAAGTCAATCAGATCAATGATAATGATTGAAATACATGACTCAGCTAACACAGGTATACTACTTTCAAAGAGGGGCGGAGATGATTAGATGTAGCCTCTGAATCATCTCCTCTGCCGAACCCACGTAGGATCCTAGTATAGAAGTCGTCGCTGCCGAACCCACGTAGGATCCAAGTACAGTAACCATCGCTGCCGAACCCACGTAAGATCCAAGTACAGTCGTCATCGCTGCCAAACGCACGAAGGATCCTTGTATAGTTGTCATCGCTGCCAAACCCACGGAGGATCCTAGTACTGTTGTCATTGTCGTCAAACCCACATAGGATCCCAACATAGTAGTCTTCGTAGTCGTAGCCAGCTCTAGGGTTCCCGTACACAATGTGCTCGATTCCGGGAGGGTCTGCTCCTCGAGTAAAGGGGTCGATACATCAACTGCCATGAAGTACAGAGTTAATGTATCCTAAAGTTCTGTCTTGTCAAAAGGAACTCAACCCGACAGATGGCGCGTCAATCGAACACCCGGTCTGAGAGATATTGGCTTTCCCGTTCTAGGGGCCCGGTTGGAAATATGCTCATTCCAAACCCGTTCGTTTACCAAATTTGTCCAAAACTCACTTAGAGTATTGAAAAAGGACCGCCTCATTGAAAGGATCTCAGTTCCGCGGACGACGCGTCGATCGGACGCACGATCTTTAAGTTATTCACGTTTAAGTGAATAACGGGCCCGACCCGTTAAGCCCAGTGGGATGATGGGTCGGGTCACCCAGTTTTGGCGAGTCCAACCCGGTAGGGGTGTCGGACCGACCCAAAGATTCGCACGGCCCAAACTGAGGGGCGCGGCCCGGCCCAAGGGGCACGACCCGACCCGAAGTGGCATGGCCCGACCCGAAGTGGCCAGGCCAGGCGGGGCGCGACCCGGCCGGGTGCAGCCCGACTGGCCCGACCAGCGGTCCGAGGGGGGGGGGGGGGGCTGCTCGAACTGGCGACATAAAGCGGTGCCGCCCTCCCTAATATGCCGGCTGGAGCTGGCCGGTCTTCTGGCGCAAGCGGCCCGCCGCGCGGGCCGCAGGTACTCCAGCGCGGCACCCTCCTGGTGTCGTGACTTTGCTCCGTCCTGCCGGCCGATCCTTCCACTGAACTAGCCTGTGTAGCGGGCCGTGGATCCTTATGCACAACCGGCGTGACGATGCTGGCTTCTTCTCCCGTGGCCTACCCTGGCCGCGGCTCCGCGTTGCCGGCATGGCGCTACGGCGCCGTACTTCCTTCGCCACGGCCCGCTTGGCCGCGGATTTTCATTTCTTGAGTGACGTTGTCCCTTGCACCGCAAGCCTCTTCCGCGTTCCTCCTCCAGTCGCCGATTTCAAAAAGATCAAGTTCTAGAGGAGGGTCATCGGGCCGTGTTCATTCGGCCCGCGCCCTCCGTGTTAGGCGATAATACATCACCAAATTCATTTTAGAGAAAACAACAAGGAACAAGTACAATTTTAATCAACTAAAATTGTATAAAATCCCCTTACCTCTAATAATTGACGTCGCACGTTGGGTTTTGCGGAAGACTGCGCCACGGGGAAAGGATTCGTAGGTGACTTTGGAGTTCGTCTGAGGAGGAAGCGACGTCTCCTCACTTGTCGCGGAGAAAAGAAAGGAAGGCATGCCGATTGTTCTTTGTGGAACTAGCGTTCCTCGTTGAAGAAGACGTCGTTCTTCATCGGAGGGTTGATGTTTTCAACAAAGGAGAAACTCCCTTCTTTCACAAGAGCTCTCTCTCCAATATTTCCCCCAACACAACATGTTCCAACCAAATTAAAATAAGGATACCCCTTATTTTAATTAAACTTTCCAAGCATTCAAAATTCAAATCCCTTAATTAAATAATTGAACAGTTTGATTGCATTGATTAGCATGTGTTTTCAAGTAATAAAGAGGGAGATATGGAGTGGAAGACTTTACACAATTAGAGAGGAGTTTACAAATGAAAGAGGGGGGGGGGGGGTTAAGGAGTTTAGGGGAAGGTGAAAGGTTGGGGATCGTGTGGGCCCCACCTTTCAAATATCCCCATATGGGATGTTGGATGGTTGTGGGACCCACCAACAACCTCCCATGAGAGGGATTAACTTCCAAAGTAATAAAATAAATTTTTTCGAACAATTTTATTTATTTAAAACTAAATCCCGAATTATTAATTCTCAACCTTCTTAAAACGCAACAGTAGTAAAGGTACCCTTAAGAAATTACTGGCGTTGCGAGTTCATAGGTGCCCTCAGATTTTAATTCCGAGTACCGGTTCAAAAGATAAAAAAACCCACTCATTCGTTTACGGAACGTACCCGAGCTAAACTTTGGAAATTGGTTCCGGGAACACCGTGACTCAGAATCAAGTGCCATCAGAAGCCACAAACTCGTAAAATTCCAAAGTATTGAAGAAAAATATTTCCTCAAAATTTCTGGGTCTTTACATTACTCCCAAATCAGGGATTTACGTCCCCGTAAAGCAACAACATAAACTAGGGAAACAGATGAGGGTACTGAGCCTGCATCTGAGCCTCTCGCTCCCATGTTCTCTCCTGGAGGTTCCCGTGCTGCCAATGAATGCGCACTAGAGGAATTGACCATCCACGTAGGTCCCACTCTTTTCAATCCTCAGTCTCCACCAGGACCTCTGTTAATGTAGCCCCATCATCGATTTACATCTCCCCATGATCAATGATGTGGGTCAGGTCATACATGTATCTCCTCCGTTGAGATACGTGGAAGACGTCATGCACCCGGTGCAACTGAGGTGGAAGGGACAGGCAGTAATCCACCTCGCCTACTCTACTGAGGACCTAGAAAGGCCCGATGAAGCGCATAGATAACTTGCCACCCCGACCAAATACCCGTAATCCACATCTAGGTGAGACCCGTAAGAAAAAGTGGGTTCCATCCTCGAACTCAAGTGTATCCGTCTCCTATCAGCATAAGACTTCTGTTTTCTCTGTGCAGTCCTCATCCACTCCTGGATGATCTGCACCTTCTCCATCATAGCCTGGACCATCTCTGGTCCTACAAGTGCTGACTCCCCAGGGTCAGTCCAGCACAGAGGTCATTTGCATGGTCACACGTACAATGCCTCGTATGGTTCCATCCCGATGGTGGAGTGGTAGCTATTGTTGTATGCAAACTCCACCAAGGGTAGATGATCCTCCCAACTGTGACCAAAGTCAAGGACACATGCACAGAGCATGTCCTAGAGAGTCTGGATGGTCCTTAATGTCTGGCCATCCGTCTGGGGATGAAAGGTGGTTCTCAGCCGTAGCTTCATCCCAAATGCCTCCTGCAACCCCTTCCAAATCTAGGAAGTAAAGCATGAGTCTCGATCGAAAACTATAGACAATGTCACACCATGAGGCCATATGGTATCTTGGACATAGAGGCATCCCAAGCTCTCTACTGAGCCCTGCTCTCAGATCGGAAGGAAGTGGGCTGACTTAGTGAGTCGGTCGACGATCACCCAGATAGAGTCGTGTCCCCTGGATGTATGTGGAAGCCCCATCACGAAATCCAAGGATATGCTATCCCACTTCCACTCTGAAACTTCTAAGGGCTGTACCAAGCCTGCTGGTAGCTGGTGCTCCGCCTACACTTGCTGGAAAGTGAGGCATCGTGAAACGAACTCTGCTGCAACCTTCTTCATACCCGGCCACCAGTGCTGCCGTCTGAGGACCCAGTATATCTTCACCACTCCAGGATCTACCTCTAGAGGGGAAGTGTGAAATTACCTCAGCACATCCTCCTATAGTGAAATTGGTACCATGGTACATCCCCTGAAGAGGATGACGTGCTCTCCTCCTTCAGAAAATCCATCAGGCGACTGCCCTGTGGAAATATGATCACGCCGCGTCTCACATTAAATGTCCCCATGCCGTGCCTCTCTAACTTGCAAAAGTAGTGGAGGAGTAACTGTGAGGGACTGTAGAAAAGCTACCCCATCTCTATCCATGAAGGATATCTGCAAAGCGGCTAACTACTCCGTCGCCTCTCCAAGTAGCTGAATTCCCGATCTCCTGCTGAGAGCATCAGCTACTACATTCCCCTTCCCAAGAGTATAGAATATCTCAATGTCATAGTTCTGGAGGAACTCAAGCCATTGTCGCTGTCTCATGTTCATGTCCTTCTACGAGAAAATGTACCTAAGACTCTAGTGGTCAGAGTATACTGTAAAGTGATCTCCCATTAGATAGTGATGCCACATCTTCAGGGCAAAGACCACTGTTGCTAACTCTAGGTCATGGGTAGCATAGATCTTCTCATGTTTCCTGAACTGGCTTGAACCATAGGAGATCACTGCCCGCTCCTACATCCAGACACACCCGAGTCCGGTCCCTGATGCGTCTTAGTAAACCACGTACCCAACACCCTCCTCCAGTAGCCTCAAGATGGGTGCACTGGTAAAACTCTGTCTCAGCTCCTGGAAGCTCTACTGGCATCAATCTAACCACACGAAGGGTTTCCCCTTCTTCGTCAAAGCTGAAAGTGGTGTTGCAACTCTGGAGAATTCTGGCACAAATCTCCGATAATACCCAGCCAGACCTAGGAAACTCCACATCTCCATCACGCTCCTGGGTGGCTCCCAAGCATGTACTGCCACGATCTTCACAGGATCCACTGCAACTCCCGCCTCCGAGATGACGAGCTCCAAGAAGTGAACCTCTCGAATCCAGAACTAGCACTTCGAGAGATTACCATAAAGATGGTGCTCTCGGAGTGTGTCCAGTACAACCCGCAAATGGTTGGCGTGCTCCTCCTCAGTAGCCGAGTAAATCAGTATGTAGTTGATGAAGACTACGACAAAATGATCAAGGTAAGGCTGGAAGATCCTGTTCATGAGACTCATGAACACTGCTGGTGCGTTGGTTATGCTGAAGGGAAAAACCAAGAACTCGTAGTGGCCAAAGCGACAACTGAGGGCTGTCTTCTGTACATCCTCATCTCGAACTCTGAGCTAATGATATCCTAACCTGAGGTCTATCTTTGAGAACCATCATTCTCCCTTGAGATAATCAAAGAGTTTGTCAATCCTTGGGAGTGAGTACTTGTTCTTTACAGTCACCTGATTCAGGTGACGGTAATTGAAACATAGTCGTAAGCTCCTATCCGTCTTCTTGGCGAATAAAATCGGAGAAGCCTAGGGTGAAACACTGGGTCAGATGAATCCATTTCCCTGCATGTCCTCTAGTTGTACCCGCAGCTCACAAAGCTCGGCGGGAGCCATCCGATATGCTGGAGTAGATATCGGTGCAGTCCCGGGGTAAATGTCAATGTAGAAGTCTACCTCTCTGCGAGGAGGTAGTCCTGAAACATTGTCAGGAAAAATGTCCGCATAAGGATCCACCACAACAGGAAAACTTGGACTCCGCACATCAACCGCTCCTAGGATGAGACTAGCCAACTGATGTGTGATCGGATGCCCTCTCCTCTGTATAAGTCCATCCTGTGCTCCAAAGGCTCCCTTATCACTAGTAAAGGTGAACCTAGTCCCATTCGTGGGGACACACTGCACATTGTGCCTAATACAGTCGATCTGGGCATGGACTGTAGATAAACAATCTATACCCAAGATGACATCATAAGGCCTTGACTCTGTTACAAGAAGATCCCAGCCGAAGCTCTCGCCTCCTAGAGTAAGCTCAAACTTCCAGCACCAGTGCATAATCAACAAGTCTTCTCCCGTAATAGTCTATAGCCGTAAGGATCGAGCCAACAACTCCATTGGAATCTATGAGCTCCGAACAAAGGCAGTGGAAATAAAATAATGACTCAATATTGTGTCTATAAGAGCTGTAGAAAGGGTGGAGTAGACACAAATAGTACCTTGAATCATCTCAGGTGCGCCGTGGTCATAGGCCTCGAATGCCTGGAGCTGAGCCTGCCCCTGTCTGCCAGCTCCCTGTGGTCGAGGTGGTCCCTCTGGTGGTGGTGGTGGTAGATCCTCGAAGCGTCGTCTGCCACCTGATGCTCGGCCAACTCCTCTGCCTCGCCTTCCTGCTCCCTGCGGACCGCCACGGTCAAACCTCTGCCTCTTCCAAAAAGGTCCCTCTACAGTTTGCTGCTCCTCTTCATGGCAGGTCGGGCAGTCCCAAGCCATGTTGCCCTACCCGCCGCATGCATAGCACTACCAGCCCCTCGCATGGCTGGCCCTGATCCGTGTGCCCCACACATCTGAACCAGTATCTTGAGGTCTTCCACCTGATGGCCTGGTTTGCTTGGACCTCTGCAATATCTGTCTACTGCCGGATGCAGAAGACTCCGCTATGTGTCGATCTGCAGTGGGTCTCGCTGCTGGCGTCAGCTCAGCAAGAAAGCTCTCCACAAGAAGGGATCGCTCCAGCACTCCTACCTACGTCAGAATGCTGAGGGAGACCATCGAAGCCCTGATATCATGCCTCATTCCCCGGTCGAAGGTCCGGGCATAGAAGAATGGGTCCCGTACCATGTCAGTGGAGTAGCACGAGAGGTCAGTAAATCTTTCCGAGTACGGGGCTACTGTCATATTGCCCTGTCGCAGATGTAGTAACTTCTAGATGCGCACCGTAGGGAGGGTGGCAGGAACAAACTCTGAGAGGAAGAGGATATCGAAGTCCATCAAAAGTAGAGATACCTCGTTGTGCACCTGGAGCATCGGGATCCACCATCTACCTGCTTCTGCATGAAGAAGACTCACGGAAAGGATCACCATATGGTCTGCTGGTGTCCTTACCAATCTGAAGACTCTGGCGATAGCCTCCAGCTAATCCTTGGCTGCCTGAGGGTCCATCTCTCCACAGAACCTGGGCAGCCTCTGTTGCTAAAACTCGTGCAACGCACTCAGGCGGCATGTACTCTCTGCTTCTGGGGATGGTGGAATCGGTGGCTTAGTAGGTAATGGTAATGCTGGTGCTTCTGCTGTAATGCGGCCCTGCAGTGAGGCCTCATCGCTCTGTGAGCTTCCATCTCGCACATAGCTCGAAAACCTAGCTGGCTGCCTTCGTGGGGCCATCCTAAAAAGAAACAGGTTCACTACAATCAAAAAATATACCGGGTGGGATGACCTAAGTTAATCACAAAGAAAACTTTTTAATCACACATACAATCAGTGTTTTCGATCATTGAGTCAGAAATCAGAAGTTAGGGTCCTAGTGTATGGATAAATCGACCGCCGCACCAACACTAGACTCCCTGGACTGAAAACCACACTCAATACTCTTAACACTATTGCTTCATAGAAAAGAAATTATTAGAGTCATGAGTTTTGAGGTAGAACTGACTCCTCTGATACCAATTTTTCATGACCCGTCCTTGGGGTCCGTGCCATGACTACCCCAAGCCTGCCTTCCATAGGCTAGGGGCTAGCGACTAGCACCAAAGGCGTAAATCCTAATAAAAGGGAAGGCATTGCATTTAAAAAAGTAAACTGACATGAGCTTGTCGTGGGGTGTGGAAAAAACAAATATAACCTATGTTAAAAAGTATTATAGTGGGTTACCTAGGTTGTCTCTAGAGAGGAGTGCACAACAATTAAGCTGTCACCTTAAAATAAGAGAAATAAGTGAGGTTGTTTTTAGAAATTGTTTGATTTTGAAAATACAAGAAAGAAACTAAATAAAGTAAAGTAATTAAGTAAATGTTTTGAAACAAATTGAAAAATTATGTGATTTAAATCAGTAATATGAAATGGTGATCAGGTTAGGGTCAGTTTTCAAATTGTAATTCTATCATTGTTCATTTTACCCAATTCTCCTCTTCTAAATCGTTAAGAGTGAGAATCCACAATCATTTCTTCTCAGTCCCTTGGTCAAATAAAAATGTGAGAATAAACCTTACTAAAACCTCAGATTGGTCTACTCTCCTTCCAATGTGTAATAGAGTTGTAGAAAATACCCCCAATTATCTTAGGTAATTTCCAATCGGGTCTTGTTTATCCCAAGCAATCAAGAACATTTACTACTTCTCACACACGTACCGGTGATCACCGAGTACTACACCACTAAATCCTGGTCTATTGCATCCTTTATAAACTAGAAACTAGTGGAGGGAGATATTGATCCTTGAAAAAATATAAATAAACAATAGAATCTAAAATCAGATACAATCGTACATGATAATAAAAACTATTATAAGAAATTGAAACAGATTCGCAGAAGAGAAAAGAGGGTATTAAAAAATTACGTGCAAGAACTCAAGAATTACAAAAGGAGAAACCTACCCTTCCTCAATAACTCAAAAGATCTACCCCACCATGGTAAGGGTAACTGAGTTGAAGAGGGAAGAAGAAGTCATTACAAATCTAAGAAGAACAAAAGAGAGAAAACAAAGAACATAAAATTTGATGCTTCAAAATCTATCCTCTAGAAGTTTGCCTCTGTTCTACCCACAAGAAGGCCGAAAATCACTACGGTACCTTCTTATATAATGTTGGAAATGACTTTGGCTATCGACCCTCAAAATTTTAGAGTAATTATACTGGTGTAAATAATGATATGACCGAATCAATAGACATTACTTTTATGGCCGTCAAACACCTTTTCACCCACTCCACATGAACGCGCCCAAAATATGCCTTAATGAGATTCATATTTTAGGAAATTTAATGTGAACCATCCTTTGTATGTACTATGTCGTAACCAGTAGGAATAACCTAATGCTAAGGTAGGATGAATGAAATATTGTTGATTTAATGCGGTGGGGTCCATTCTGCCAGCCAGACGGAGTTCTCCACTTGATTGAATTTTCTGTATCATTGAGTTTCGAATTGGGTCTTGGTCCAGAAGGAACATTTGAATCTCAAAAGAATAAGAATCCTAAAAAAATTCACTTCAATTGGACCAATATTATATAATTTAGGCCCAAAAAACAGAAGCTATATAAAACAGCCAATTTTACAGAATTACCCCATTTTCACATTTAAGCCCAAAATACACCAAATATACATAAAATGATGCAAATACACTCACATTCAATAATTGGGAGGGATTAAATCATTTAAAAACATATAAATAATAATGAAAATATTAACTCTGTCAATTTCCCCACACTTATCACCTGGACTCCTGGACGAGTAAGAATCAAAATAAAATCAAAGTAAATTCAAAACACATATCCATGAGATCCACCAATTTGAAATCAAGAAACAAAATATATCATTCCTCCTCAAACTCTATTATTTCATGTTATTAATTTAGTATCATTAAATAATTTTACTCTTCATTTTTCCTTCAATGCACACAAAACACTTACCTAACTTTCATTATCTCTCATTACACAAATTTCAATTTTTTAGCAATGTATTTCTCATCCAAACTTATACAAGGGTCACCATAGGCTTTATAAATTCCTACATCTCCACCCGATGTGAGTCAATGGAATATGTTTATCATGAGGACTTGTTAAGGTTGTTCTGTGGATTTAGGTTGGTAGGATTTAGATGTGAAAATTATGAGGCTGAATGAAGAGGGCTTGGCTCTTTTTGATGAAAAATTGCATTACTCTAATTTTCACACAAGTATGGTATTATCTTCACTCCCCTTAGAAGAAAATATACTCCTTCTTCATGGAATATCAAGGAATGTTTACACTGTTCATCATTTCAGCAGCAAACATTTCAATCTTTGAAAATATAATATTTATTGAAAGCCCCAGAAAAGGCACAACTTTCTTTTTACATTAGAGGCTCCAGAAAGGCACAACTTCTCTCATCATGAAAGCTCCAGAAAAGGCACATATTTCAACAAAATGATTTTTTAGCACCAATAACATCTCTTCAACATTTGTTTCACACAACATATCCCCAAATAAGGTAGTACAATACAAGACATCTTTCCCCCACACTTATGTTCAAATAGATAATGCAATTTCACTTCAAGAGAAGGTTGGATTGGGAATATTAGCATGTAATGTGGCTAACCTAATAGGATGTTCATGGATTCTATGGTCTACAAGGATTAAATGTTCAAGGTAGGCCATTATGAAAGGGATTATCTTGAAAAGGTGGATTTTAAACCAAAGAAATGCCTCAATCATTTAAAACACATGCACCCCAAACCCACAAGTTTTGAAAATAATAAATCAAATTCTGGTTAAAACAAGAATGATTTGGTTCTCTCAATAAGTGAGGTGAATGTAAAGAATAAGAAAAGAATAGGTTCAGAAGCCTCACGGGAATGTGATTTCATATATAAAGACAGTGATATGTGGCATGGGACTCAAAAAACTGAGTATTTTTCATGAAATTCCCAAAGAATTGAACTTGAAACAATATCATTTTCAGCATTCATTTAAGCTCAGTTTCATTGAATAAATTATTTCTCCCATGGATATGAGTTTCAAAAATGTCAAAGATAATTATTTCAGCACAAAAGTTTCAAAAACACAAAAAAAATTTAAAAATAAGCACACAAAATTTGAAACACACACATGTTTTTTTTAAAACAAATAGGAAAACAAACAACACATAAAAAAACCTAAACTACAAAGGTTCCCTCCCCCACACTTAAATGATGCAGTGTAAGAAATTCATTCAAATGTATTTAAAATGTAAGAATATTGGAAATTGAATCACATCAATCATGAAAATATAAAGGATAGGTACGAACTGATGGAGTTTATTTATAAATAGGTTGGAGGAGTGCGATCTCCTCTATTGGCTCTGATGGCATGGTCCCAAGGAATTTCTTCAATCTATTCCCATTAACAGTGAATGGATCCATCACTCTATCCTTCACAATCTGCACAGAACCAAAAGGATATACATTAGTAACTATAAATGGACCTTCCCACCTGGAACAAAGTTTACGTGGCATCATATTGAGTCTTGAATTGAATAGAAACACTTTGTCTCCAGGATGAAAGTCTTTTGGTTGGATTAGTTTTTCATGAGCCACTCTTGTTCTCTCTTTGTAAATCCTATAATTTTCAAATGTATCCCTTCTAATTTCTTCCATCTCCTATAACTGCAATATTCTCTCTTTCCAAGCACTTTGAAGATCCAGATTCATCTTCCTCATAGCCCAATATTCCTTGTGTTCCAATTCCACAGGTAGGTGAAAACTTTTCCCATAAATCATCCTATATGGACTCATTCCAATTGGGGTTTTGTAGGTTGTCCTTTAATCCCATAATGTGTCTTCTAACCTTTGGCTCCAATCCTTCCTATTTGGATTAACTGTCTTTTCCAAAATTCCTTTGATTTCCCCATTAGACACTTCAGCTTGCCCATTAGTCTGTGGATGATAGGGAGTTGATGTTTTATGATGAACCCCATACTTTTTCAACAAAGACTCCACTATCTTGTTGCAAAAGTGAGTCCCTTGATCACGAATTATGTCTCTGGGAACTCCAAACCTACAAAATATGTTAGCCCTGACAAAATCACAAACAACTTTAGCGTCGTCAATCCTAGTGGCTTTTGCTTCCACCCATTTGGAAACATAATCAACAGAAATAATAATATAAGAATTACCAAATGACATTGGGAAAGGTCCCATAAAATCTATCCCCCAAAATTCAAATATTTCACAAAAATTAAGCGGTTTTTGGGGCATTTCTTGTCTCCTTGAAATATTTCATGCAAACTGACATTTTTCAAACCATTTACAAAATTCATGAGAATCTTTGAAAATTGTTGGCCAATAGAGTCCAGATTCAAAAAACATCCTTGCTGTCCTTTGAGGTCCAAAATGGACTCCACAAGATAATGTGTGACAAAACATAAAGAATGATTCAATTTCATTTTTAGGCAAACATCTTCTTATCATTTGGTCATTACAAATCTTCCAAATAAATGGATCATCCCAGAAGTAATATTTAGATTCATATTTCAATTTGTGAATTTTGTGAGAATTTAAATGAGATGGGACCTGAGATGTTACCAGATAATTGACCATGCCGGTATACCATGGTACTTATCCTTTAATAAAGTACAACTACTCTCCTGGAAGGTGATCATTTAGTGGTTCAGTGTCTGGAATTTCAACTTCAGCAGTGTTGGGTAGTCTACTTAAGTGATCAGCCACTTGGTTCTCAGATCCCCTCTTATATTTTATTTCTAGGTTGAACTCCTGCGGTAATAGAATCCATCTCACAAGCCTGGGTTTTGCTTTAGCCTTCTTCATCAAGTACCTAAGAACTTCATGATCAGAAAACACAATGACTTTAGTTCCAAGAAGATACAATCTAAATCTTTATAAAGCCAAAACAACTGATAAAAACTCTTTTTCTATTGTTGTGTAGTTGTATTGGGACGCCTCTAAAGTTTTCGAGGCATATGCAATGACTTGTGGCCTGCCCTCAATTCTCTGAGAAAGTACTGCTCCAACTGCTTGGTTTGAATCATCACAAAGTATCTCGAATGGTTCTTCCCAATTGGGTGGCTGCATTACGGGTGGTGTAATCAATCTCCTTTTAAACTCATCAAAGGATTCCCTACATGAACCATTGAAATTGAAATCAGCATCTTTCAAAAGAAATCTAGTGAGAGGGAGAGAAATCTTACTGAAATCTTTGATAAACCTCCTGTAGAATCCTGCATGTCCTAGAAATTATCTTACATGTTTCACAAAATTTGGGTAAGGAAAAGAATTTATCACTTCAATTTTTGATTTATAAACTTCAATGAATTTCTGAGAAATGACATTCCCAAGGGCAATTCCTCTCTCAACCATAAAATGACACTTTTAAAAATTCAAAACAATGTTTTTTTTCAATGGGGTTTTCAAAACTTTTTCCAGAATTTTCAAACAATGGTCAAAAGAATTTCCAAAAACTGTGAAATCATACACGAAAACCTCAAAGAAATCTTTAATGTGATCAGAAAATATACTTACCATACACCTCTAAAATGTACCTAGAGAATTACACAATCCAAATGGCATCATTTTGTATGAAAAAGTTCTGAAAGGACAAGTAAATGTAGTCTTCTCTTGATCCCCGGGAGCAATGGGTACCTAAAAATAACCTAAAAATCCATTCAAAAAGCAATAATGAGTTCTCCCCACCAATCTCTCTAGTATCTGGTCAATGAAAGGGATAGGGAAATGATCTTTTCGTGTGTCCTGATTTAACTTCCTAAAATCTATGCACACTCTCCAGCTATTCTGAATTCTTACAGGGATTAATTCATTCTTTTTATTCCACACAATGGTTAGGCCAGTTTTCATTGGGACTACATGGATGGTGATAACCCATTGTGAGTCTGATGTAGGATAGATGATCCCAGCTTCTAATAACTTCTCAATCTCTTTTTTTACAACCTCCATCAGGGTGGGGTTCAGCCTCTTTTGGGGTTGTCTGATAGGTTTGGAATCTCCCTCAATAAAAATTCGATGTGAGAAAATATTTGGGTTTACTCCTGGTATATCACCTAAGATCCACCATATTGCTTGGACATTATCTCATAAAATCTCAATCAATGATTTTTTTAGATAGATTTTTATCAATTATTACTGGTAAATTCTCTCCCTCCATAAGGTAAACATATTTTAGATCAGTGGGGAGTGGTTTTAATTCTAGATCAGGAGGATGCTCAAGAGATGAAACTAAATTGAGGTTCTCCACTTCTAATGGTTTGACATCCTGTACACAAGAAATCATATCATCTTCATCATCATTTAACAAATTATCAAAGAAATCAGATTTTACCTCTTCTTCCAATAGGAAATCATAACCTCCAAGAGTTTGGGAATCCATATGTTCAGTGATATCTCTAATGGAAAAATTATCTCTTAATGATAAAAATTCATGAAACATACATGATTCATCAATTGGTTCTATGCCATCTTCATGGGAGAGTGAGAAGAGTGAATGCTCATCTGATGGGTGCCTCATGGATTCAAAAATATTAAAGTGGACAGTGATGTCTCCAAACTCCATGGTAAGTGTCCCTTCATGGACATAGATGATGGTTTTGGCCATCTTCAAGAATGGTTTCCCCAAAATTATGGGTGAGTGTGATGGGATCCTATCATCTTCTATATTAAACACATAAATGTCAGTAGGGAATAAACGATCTTTGACTTTTACTAAGACATCCCCTAGAACTCCTACTCGGAACACTATTGATCTGTTTGCAAGCTGGACCACCACTCTTGTAGGCTTGAAGTCTCCCATATGTAAAGATGTATATATTGAGTGAGGTAATACATTAATTTATGCACCTAAATCTCACAAAGCATTAGATAAATTTAATGAACTAATGGTGCATGGAATAGAAAACACCCCTGGATCGTGACATTTGGTTGGCAATTGTGGTGTGATAAGGGCTAAGACACTTCTTCCCAAATTGATCCTCTCATTCCATTGATGTTTCCTTTTCTTGGGGCAATTATCCTTCAAAAAGTTAGCATACATTGGATTTTTTTGAGTTCTTCAAGCAAAGGTATGTTGATTTCCACTTTCTGGAAGGTGTACACAATTTCTTTTTGCATTTCTTCTTCTTGTAACCTCTTTGATTCAATCATCCTTGATGGAAATGGTGATGGTATATTTTTCTTCTCTATTTGTTGCATTTGAAATTGTTTTTCTTGTTCCTTCTTCCTTGGTCTATCCTTCTCCCCCTCTTCTTTATTATCTTCTTCCCGATGAAATTTCATATAATTTTCATCATTTCCAACTTCATTCTCTTCTAGTTCAGGTATTATTGTTTCATGTTCAATGGTGAATGTTGGCGGGAGTGTTTTTCCACTTACTTTAGTTCAAATACTAACATTCACTCTTGGGTTTGGGATTGTTTGGGAAGGGAGTTTACCTGGAGTTTTGGTTAGAAAGTCCATGAGACTTTCAAACTTGTTGGAAAAATATTTAACAGTGTCTTTTAGTCCTTCAAACTCAGATTTTTGTTGGTTTTGAATTGGAGGTTGTGCACTGGTGGATGGTTGCTCATAGGTTCTTTAGAGATTGGTTGGTTTTTGGAAAGAAGGCTGGTTATAAGATGGTTTTTGTTGAAATGGTGGTGGATTCGGGAATGGTGGTTGGTTTTGAAACTGGTTTTGGTATGGGGGTCTACCTTGATTCTGCTGATTTCCAAACCCATATTGGACTTGGATAGGATCTCTCCATCCTTGATTTTGTTGGAACTGCCTTGGCTGAAAGGCTGCTGCACATGCTTCCATTCCCTTTATTTTAGAACATTGGTCAGTAAAATGATCAGGTGATGAGCATAAACCACATACCTTAGCTGGCGCTTGTTGGTCACTAACTTGATTCAAGGATATATGTATCACCAAACTAGTAAGATCTTCATTCTTAGTTTCTAATAAGGGTGATGGATGAGAAGTGTGTACCTCATGAATACCTCTTGTTCCAAATTGCTGCGAGTTTTGGGAAATCTTCTCAATCAAGCCCTTGGCTTCTTCTGGTGACTTGTCAATAAGTGCATCTCCAGATGATGCATCAAGAAGGTTTCTATCATTTTCCAGTAGTCCTTGATAGAATAAGGCAAGAAAGTGGTGTTTTTAAATGGCTTGATGCAGACAATTGGCACATAGCTTCTTAAATCTATCCCAGTACTCGTAAAGGGTTTCTCCAGATGATTGTTGTATGGCGTAGATTTCCTTCCGAATGGCTGTGCTTCTAGAGGTGGGGAAGAATCTTTGCATTAAACATCTTACCAAGTCATTCTAGTCATGTACGTATCCTGGTTGTAGGCCGTACAGCCATTCTTTAGCAGCTCCATCCAATGAAAATGGAAACGCCTTCAACTTTACCTGCTCCTCGGTAATTCCACGGGGTCTGAAAGTTGAGAAAACATGTGTGAACTCTTTAATGTGTTTGTTTGGATCTTCACCTACCAAACCATGAAACATTGGAAGCAAAAAAATCATGTTAGGTTTCATTTCAAAATCCTTTTTTAACACTAGCATGGCAAGTTGATTGTTTTGATTAAGGAATTGTGGTGCACAGAGGTCTCTAAGTGTTTGGTTTTGATTTTCATCCATGATGACAGGCTCAGAGTGAACACTTGAAGTTTCACTTGAGTATTCAAGGGAAAAATCCTCAAATTCAGATTCCAAATTAATGTTTCTAAGTATATTCAAGAATGTTCTTTCAATTTCTGGATCTATGGGTAAAGGTTCAATTTTTGAGGTTCGTGTCATGCAATTTTGAAGAGAAAAGTTGAAAAGAGAAAGGAATGAAAAGAAAATAAATGTTGGCACTACCTCCCCAGAAACGACACCAAGTTTTGACACGAACCTATTGTGGGGTGTGGAAAAAACAAATATAAACTATGTTAAAAAGTATTATAGGGGGTTACCTCGGTTGTCTCCAGAGAGGAGTGCACAACAATTAAGCTGTCACCTAAAAATAAGAGAAAGAAGTGAGGTTGTTTTTAGAAATTGTTTGATTTGGAAAATACAAGAAAGAAACTAAATAAAGTAATGTAATTAAGTGAAATATTTGAAAAAAATTGACAAATGATGTGATTTAAATCAGTGATATGAAATGGGGATCAGGTTAGGGTCAGATTTCCAATTGTAATTATATCATTGTTCATTTTACCCAATTCTCCTATGCTAAACCGTTAAGAGTGAGAATCCACAATCATTTCTTCTCACTCTCTTGGTCAAATAAAAATGTGTTTATAAAACTTACTAAAACCTCATATTGGTCTACTATCCTTCCAATGTGTAATAGAGTTGTAACAAATACCCCCAATTATCTTAGGCAATTCCCAATCGGGTGTTGTTTATCCCAATCAATCAAGAACATTTACTACTCCTCACACAGGTACTAGTGATCACCGAGTACTACACCACTAAATCCCAGTATATTTTATCGTTTATAAACCAGAACCTAGTGGAGGGAGATATTGATCATTGTCCAAATATAATTAAAAAACAGAATCTAAAATCAGATACAATCATACATGATAATAAAAACTGTTATAAGAAATTGAAACAGATTCGCAGAAGAGAAAAGAGGATATTAAAACATTACGTGCAAGAACTCAAGAATTAAAAAAGGGGGAACCTAACCTTCCCCAATCACTCAAAAGATCTACCCCACCATGGTACGGGTAACTGAGTTGAAGGGGGAAGAAGAATTCATTACAGAGTTAAGAAGAACAAAATAGAGAAAACAAAGAACAAAAAATTTAATTCTCCAGAATCTGTCCTCTAGAAGTTTGCCTCTGGTATTCCCACAAGAAGGCCGAAACTCACTGATTTATCTTCTTATAGAATGTTGGAAATGAACTTGGATATCGACCCTCAAAATTGGAGAGTAATCGGACTGGTTTAAAGAATGATATGGCCAAATCAATGGGCATTACTTTTCTGGCCGCCAAACACTGTTTCACCAACTCCACTTGAACGCACACAAAATATTCCTTAATTAAATTCATATGCCATGAAATTTAATGTGAACCATCCTTCGTATGTCCTATGTCTACACCAGCTATAATCACCTAATTATAAGGTAGGCTGAATCAGATATTGTTGATTTAATGCGGTGGGGTCCATTCTACCAGCCAGAGTGAGTTCTCCACTTGATTGAATTTTTTGTATCATTGGATTTCGAATTGGGTCTTGTTACAGAAACAACATTTGAATCCCACAATCATTGAAATCCTATAAAAAATATTCACGTCAATTGGAAAAATATTATAAAAGTTATGCCCGAAAAATAGAATCTATATAAAACTGCCAATTTTACAGAATTACCCCATTTTCACATTTAAGCCCAAAATACACAAAAAAAAAATAAATGATGCAAATACACTCACATTGAATAATTGGGAGGGATTAAATCATTGAAAAACATATAAATATTAATGAAAATATTAACTCTATCATAAACCAACACAACATAGTATGCAAAAGAAGAAATCACTAAGTAAAACTGATTACAATGTTAGTGCTGAAAAGTAAATGGGCCAGCATACAAACCCAACTGAAAGTACAGTACAACTGAAAAAAAAGTACAAAAACAGTAAAGTAAATAGAAACCACTAAGTCATAATCCAGAAATCCCACCTGAAGGGTGGGTACAGATGTCCTCCTCAGCACCTCATGTCCGGCCGTCCGCTCCGTGTATGCCCCACCAAGTGGTCCACCTCCGGGTACCGTCCAGCTCCACAAGACACCACCTCGATCAGTGCTGTCCGTCATCTGCATCCAAAATAACGTAAGATGGGAAAATCTCGTGCAGGGGTTAGTATATGATACTCAGGACCCCGAGACCCCCGATGTTATCCCAGGATCCATGAAGAATAAACCACAAAGAAAAGTTACAAACACGAAGTATCAAATAACTCTACTTAGGTATATGCCCATACATATACCTAAATAAATCTCAGTTCGGCTCCATCTTCCGAGCCCAAGAACAATCTGGTCCACAAAAGAAAGAAGTCAATCACATCAATGATAAGGATTGAAATACATGACTCATCTCACATAGGTATACTACTTTCGAAGAGGGGTGGAGATGATTAGATGTAGCCTTTGAATCATCTCCTTTTCCGAACCCACTAGGATCCTAGTATAGAAGTCGTCGCTGCCGAACCCACATAGGATCCAATTACAGTAACCATCACTGCCAAACCCACGTAGGATCCAAGTACCATCATCATCACTGCAGAACCCACGAAGGATCCTAGTACAATCGTCATCGCTGATGAACCGACGGAGGATCCTAGTACAGTTGTCATTGTCATCGAACCCACGGAGGATCCCAGCACGGTAGTCGTCACAGTCGCAACCAGCTCTAGGGTTCCCGCACACAGCCTGCTCGATTCTGGGAGGGTCCGCTCCTCGAGTAAAGGGGTCGATACATCAACTGTCACAAAGTCCAGAGTTGATGTATCCTGAAGTTACGCCTCGTCAAAAGGAACTCAACGCGACATACGGTGCGACAATCAGACGCCCAGTCTGAGAGATATTGGCTTTTCCGTTCTAGGGGCCCAGTTGAAAATATGCTCATTCCAAACCTGGAAGTTTACCAAAGTTGTCCAAAACACACTTAGAGTATCATAAAAGGACTGCATCATCGAAAAGATCCCAGTGCCGCAGACAGCGCGTCGATCGGACACGCGGTCTTTATGTTATTCACGTTTAAGTGAATAACGGGCCCTGTCCGTTTAGCCCAGTGGGCTGGTGAGTCGGGTCACCTAGTTTTGGCGGGTCCAACCCGGTAGGGGTGTCGGACAGGCCTGAAGATTTGCATTGCCCGACATGAGGGGTGCAGCCCGACCTGAAGTGGCGTGGCCCTGACCGAAGTGGCGCGACCCGGCTGGTCGAGCAGCTTGGCCCGAAGGCCGAGCTATCTGAGGGGGGGGGGGGGGCTGCTCAAACTGGCGGCGCCTAGCGGCACTGCCCTCCCAAACCGGCCGGCTAGATCCGGCCGGACTTCTGGCGCAAGCGGCCCGCCATGCGGGCCGCAGGTTCTCCAGGGCGGCGCCCTACTGGCGGCGCGACTTTGCTCCTCCCGACCGGTAGGTCCTTCCCCCGAAGAGGCCCGTGGTTCCTTCTGCACTGCCAATATGATGGCGTCGGCTTCCTCCGCTGCAGCTTGCCCTAGCCAAGGCTCTGGATTCCCGGTGTTGCGCGAAGGCGCCATGCTTCCTCCGCCGCGGCCCGCTTGACCGCATCTTTTCTTTGCATGAGCGATGTCGGCCCTTGCGCCGCCGACCTCTTCCACGTTCCTCCTCCAGTCGCCGATTCCAAAAAGTTCAAGTTCTAGTGTAGGGTTGTCGGGCTGTGTTCGTTCAGACTGCGCCCTCCGCGTTAGGTGATAACACATGGCCAAATTTTTTTCAGAGAAAACAACAAGGAACAAGTAAAATTCTAATCAACTAAAATTGTATAAAATCTCCCAACCTTGAATAATTGATGTCGCACATCGGGCATCATGGAAGACAGAGTCATGGGGAAAGGATTCATAAGTGACATTGGATTGCGTCTGAGGAGGAAGTGGAGTCTCCTCACTTTTCGCAAAGAATAGAAAGGAAGGCGTGTCGATCGTTCTTCGTGGAACCGGTGTTCTTCATTGAAGAAGACACTGTTTTTCGTCGGAGGGTTGATGTTCTTCAACAAAGGAGAAAATCTCTTCTTCTTTCACAAGAGCTGTCTCTCCAATATTTCCCCCAACACAACATGTGCCAACCAAATTAAAATAAGGCTACCCCTTATTTTAATTTAACTTTCCAAGCATTCAAAATTCAAATCCCTTAATTAAATAATTAAAGAGTTTGATTTCATTGATTAGCATGTGTTGGAAAGTAATAGAGAGGGAGAGAGGGAGAGGAAGAGTTTACACAATTAAAGAAGAGTTTACAAATTAAAGAAGGGGGGGGGGGTTTAAGGAGTTTAGGGGAAGGCGAAAGGTTGGGGCTCTTGTGGGCCCCACCTTTCAAATATCCACACATGGGAAGTTGGATGGTTGTGGGACCCACCAACAACTTCTTATGGGAGGGATTAACTTCCAAAGTAATAAAATAAAATTGTTCTAAAAATTTTATTTATTGAAAACTAAATCCCCAATTATTTATTATAAACCCGTTTAAAATGCAATTGCGGTAAAGGTCCCCTTAAAAAATTATCGGTGCTGCGAGTTCATCGGTGCCCTTAGATTTCAATTCTGAGCACCGGTTCAAATTATAGAAAATCCCGCTTGTTCGTTTACTGAACACACCCGAGCTAAACTTCAGAAATTTATTCCGGACACACTGGGCCTTAGAATCAAGTTCCGTCAGAAGCCACAGACTCATAAAATTCCAAAGTATTTAATAAAAAATGTTTCCTTGAAATTTACAGGTCTTTACCAAATGAGGGTTGATTAATCATCCATGAAAGCTATGAGGAAGGGATAAATGTGTTTGGGTCAAAGGAGGTCCTCCAAGGAACTAAAAAGAGGGTTTGGGAATTTTTTACAAAAAAATGGATCTCTAAAAAACTCATCTATATGGTTTCATGGGAGTAGTGAACGCTTTGGAAAGCCCATGCGTAGGATGTGAAACCATTATAAATGGGTTTCACTATTTCTCTATAGGGGGTGCATTGATTTACTAACCATGTCCACACCATGAAAATAATTATATCAAAAAATTCACTTTCTATTTTGAGAGGCTGCACAGTTCTGCATGGAATGCATCAACTGTCCACCAACCATGAGATTTTATAGAAACATCAAAAATTTAATATTTTAACTAAAGTTACCCCAAATGAAACCCAACACAATATTAACAACATGGAGAGTTTAGGAATACCAAAAACATGGAAATGTAATATTACACTCACATCATTATTTAAAGGAAAAATTCATTTTAATACCTTATAAAAAACATTCAAAAGTAGATACAACCAAAATTTGTTAGTATAAAATCTCATATATTATTTAGTTACCTAAATTTGATTCTTAATAGATATATGGTTCTTTATAATTTCTTAGGTCATTTCTGGTCCTAATTCCTTTCATTATAAAAAATCATCAAAATATATTGGATTTCAACACTTCCATCCTTATATATATTCAAAAAGATCTATTTGAATAATATATTGTTAACTATTGTTGTAATAAAATTCTACTAAAGGAATGTGTTGATCCATAAAACATTTTATGTCTATATAACATGATATCCACATTTCCTTAATAGTTTTAATGGTCCTCTTACACTGAACAACCTTATGAGGATTATATGTAGTGATAAAGTTGAACGTTGTATTCAATTCTTGTTGAAGACATCTCTAAAACATAGTGGTAAAAATCATATACCAATTAAATATAGTATAATTTAGTATTCTAAGTATTTATAATAATACTTTAATGTATATCTTGGATAACTAATCATGAGATAAATTTTCTCAAATTTTACTGAAATTTTTTAACTTTGTAAGGAGATAAACTATAATGGAAAAAGTATTATTAACTTTATAAAATTTGGGGATTCCATCAATGAAGTAAATGATAATTATTTCCATTTACATTCTAGAACATATAATGGTTTTCAAAAACCCATATACATCTCTATATCAAAATTAAATTTCTGACATAACATTCATCAAGAAACATACTCCACAACAACCCATTTAATAGTCTCCCACTAGAGATACTCCTTCAGATATATATACATATTTTTAATTCCATGATAATTACAGATTGTTTAATATGAACATCATCCAATATATCATTATTATTGTCTGGTATTGATGGGTAAATTACAAGTTTGTTTAATATCATCATTCTATAAAACACATGGTTGAAATCTAATATATTTTTTACATTCTTTTAATGTTCCCCATATTCATTCTACAATTCATTATTCCTAAAAAGGATAGATGGTTGAACAAAATTATTGGATATATAAGATATATATCGTGAATCCTTTAATATAATGCAATCATTTTTAAATTATAAAAATATAAATTCCATTCCAATCATTATAACAGAAGAACTGCTGAGGCCCTTCTAGCCCAAGGCATCATAAACATTATTCCCCGTTACTGGGTGGTAGTGTATTTGGAATTCATAATCATTAAATGATTCCAACCATATTAATTGGATTTTATTTAACTCCTTAAATGTATTATATAATTAATGATTTTAAAACCATTATATATATATATATAAATATTCAACAGAAAGATAATGAAACCATATTATTAGTTTAACAATCACTGATGCAAGCTGAAAAACATGATTCCAGAAAATTTCAATTGAAATATTCAATTTTGTTGAGGCATAATATATTTACCCAACATTATACATGAAATTAGTATATTAATTACTATATATCACAAAACATTTTTATCATCAAAGTAGTTAGAGAAATAGTTTATTGACTATAAATCATTTCACCTCCTTGAAAATTTCTTCACATTCTTTTTTTTATTGAGGATATTTACTCCCTTCAATGTATAATTAGATGGTGTATTATATATCCATGAATAATCCTTCACAAATCTTTTATAATATCAATATAATAAATGAATACAACTAATATTAGTCACAATGGATACTCTATGAAATTTCTTAAAAGATTTTGACCTTGAATGATTTATCGATATTCCCTTGATTGAGATTATGTGACCTCGTAATGAAACATTATTTATCTATAATCTAGATTTCCATAATATGGAATATAGTTTCTCATTCCACATGTTCTACAATTATGTTGTCAAATTATCTTCATATTATTCCTTAATCACTGAGTATAGCATAATATAATTCATAAACTCTACCATACATTAATCAAGATAACTACTAAAGATTTTATTCATAAAATTTATGAAGTTGTTATAGTAATTGATTTTTTTAATTTATCACCAAAGTTTTTATTATAAATAAATGATAAACAGTCAATGTTACATCAATATGATGGTGGAAACATATCATTTATCCTTTTGCAGCATTGGAAGTAGATCATTAGGAAGATTTTTAGAAATAAAACAAACCTTCTCATTTGAAACTTTGTTCTCAAATGCATCCACCAGAGTATTCGACTCTCGATAGATGAGAGTGATGATATAGCTCATTAAATAGAGTTTCTCTTAACAATTAACCCATTTTTCTTTTATCTCTCATGCAAGGTGGACCTTCCTTGTTCTGACAGGATGAAAATATTCATAAAATCATACTCAACCAAAATAAAATCCCATTTCCTTAGTTGTGAAGACTTGACCATGTAAATCAAAATATTAATCATATCTTCAAGGGTCATATCAAAGATGAAATAATTGTAATGAATGTTAGTGACATATACTGATGAGTCCTTGACGATCTATCTATATCCTACCAGTATTGGGTTCCCTCTTGAGGCCCTATTGGAATTGAATTTTTTCCATCCAGTGAAAGGAGAGTACCAAAATAAATCCAAGGTACGACACGGTGGAGGGTAATATTCAATCACATGTAGTTTTATCATCACTATGAAGTCCTTCACTAAATTATTGAATTAGGTCAAACCCAACATGTTGGCATTCTGGATTGCTAATAGAATTTGGGATGTGGTGGAATTAATGCTGAATTTGGTCTTCATGAAGTGCTTTATTACAGACAGTCCATATGATGTGCAATAGTTCAACGCAAGCATACATGAAGACTACAGTAACCTGTTTGTACATTTGAATATCATTTAGAGTAGGGAAAAAATTATTGATTGTGCTGGCCCTTTGGAGTTGGACTTCAAAAATGTTATAATCAAATTAATACAAATATGAAGGAGAATAACGATATAGGAAATGGTGATCAAGATCCTTGAGATGTTGATGAAATATAACACAACTTGAGCATAGAGTAATGATAACCTGTTGGAGTTTTTCATAAATACGTAATTTGTTGAAATAAATCTCCAAAATTGAGTATACCGGTAATGTAGAATCAAAATCATATTGAACATTACAATGAATTTGTGAGGAGCATTCACATGGGACTTATATAATCTTTTGGATTCAAGATTCTCATTTATTTATTTTTCCAAAACCATTATGTCATCCTGGTTTATAAAGTCATAATTGAAAAAAATGTATGATTTCCCATGGGATTAGGTCCAAGATAGAAATTTGATCTTTGATGGAGTTGCTGAATTTCTGTTCATGCTTCATAGAAGTGAGAATATCAATACGAAGTCTTCCAATCTAGTTATAGGCACAAATGTTTAAATAATAAGTAACATTGACCAGCCAACAATAGTGATTGAATTTTTTTTGTGAAACCATCTTGATCCTAGGCCAGACCGAGGATTCCATGCAGCTGTTATTTGGTATGTCCAAAAAACATTACTTTAAATTCTTAATAAAAAAAAACTTATATGGAAGGTAGTATTTGATATATCAAAATTTTTGATATTCTATTAATGATATCCAAAATTAAGTTACATATTTGAAAAGTATTGAACTATGCATAGTTGATCAAACATGTCGTTAATATGTGGTAAATGATTTTTCACCTTATAGTGATGTTGTTATGTGTCACGAACCATCCCGGATGGTACCATTCCATGACTACCTAAAACACACCTCTAATAGGACAGAGGATAGTGTCTAGAACTACATAAGAATATCCCAAAATATGAGGTATTACCCATAATAAAATGTACACATGCACACGCCACCTAGCCAAAAAATGCTAAAATGTAAAAAAACTAAATAAATGCAAGCATACATTTAAGATTTATCAACAGGATATAATAGATAAAGTTCATTAAAGTAATAATAGAAAAATCCAATCCCACCAAAAAGAGCTTGTAACACAATCACAACATAAATGTAATGGGACTGGAACTATAGTTTAAAAGTAGCCAGAACACATCTTAGTCTATCCAGTCTCACTATGCACTGCCTGGTCTAGGTCCTCGTAGAAATTCTTCAAAAGATTGACCATCTTCACAAGAAATGACACATTCATGCAAAGAACATGTAGGAGTGAATATAACAACACTCGGTAGGACACCTGAAAACCACAATGAAATACATCAAAGGAACGTACAGTTAGATCTACATAGTTATATGTTCAAATTACATATAAAAAGGATATACAAGTATAATCAATATAGACACCACACTATCTGGTGGTCACAACCAAATATCAACCATAGGCTTCCGCTCAAAGCACAAAATTTTCAATATAAATCACTCCTCGACCCATGATATCAATCAAAATACTCATCGAATAGGTCTTTCTAATTTTTTCCCCGCTTAGAGGGAACAAATTTGTCAAAGAAGAATATGAAACACAGAGAGGTGGTAACCACCACAACTAATTAGGGGACACCATAGAACATGACTAGAACCACTGGGGATACCACATACCCAATCTGGATCAACCCTCTATATAGGGGATCATTTCTAGAATAATAGGGGCTACCACTGGCCCTACCAAAGTTGCCCGCTAGATGGAGGATTAGATCACTACTCAATGAGGTCACATGATTCCAAAAAATAATCTAGTATTGATAGAGGATTGTAATCCAGTCTCGGGGAGGGTTACAATACTCTATCCAAAACATGGCCTCTAGAGGGGATTATAATCAAGTGATGTGGATGCATAGTCATACTGAACCCCTGAGGAAAGAACCAAGCGAACTCTCTTAACCTATACCATTCCAAACTTAAATCCCACCATTTCTCTCAAAATACCATCTCAATGCTAGTGTCTCAACATCATATAAAATAAATTTATTTGATGCTCCATTTATGAGATATGCTAATTTGAATGATGTAGCCCGCTGACCTGCCAGGGGCCTGCTGACCAACCACTACGGTATGATCCCCTACCACTGTGGTGGACCACCATGGTTAGTCCACCTACTATACGGAAAAATCATACTTGGAAGGACCATTTCTATAATTCCACCTACATCACCTCCATAGGATTGATCACTCTACACTGTCAATAACACCAAACGAACGACCATAGAGGTTGACCATCACTATTGATCGTCATGGTTGACCACAACTAGGCTTCATCCTGGTTGCCCCGGATCTATCCTCGGTCTAATCTAGTTATGGTCTGACCCACAAGCATGACCAGACCCATCCCACTATTCAAGCCCAACCCACTTTACTCAGCCCATTGACCTGGACTGTCTGATTATCTGACCTGGTCCTGCTATGCATGGCCCGCCATGACCTGCCGTACCCCGTGGACCACAACATATCCACATTCACCAGCCCTTCTGACCATCCATGTCTGCTGTATCCCACACCACTAACATCACTACCTCCTACACCGCTGACGCTACCTCCTCCTACACTATTGAATGCCTCCACCCTGGGATGCTGATGTCTCCGCCTTGCCCGACTGGCTGACTCCACCTCCCCAAATGCCACTAATCATACCATGATTCATTGTTCCATTTTCACCCTTACACCACTTTGCTAAACTTGTTTTTTTATTGAATATTATAAAGAAAATAACAAATTAAACATCATGTTTGATACCATTATTTTGTTTTTATCACTATTAAAATGGGAAATGTTACTTGTTTTGATGATTTCAATGCTGGAGGAGATGATTTGGATGGCCCATGATGATGTGGATGAAAAATGTACTAAAATTGCATGGATCCATGAAGACCTATCCATTGTTTTTCTTTTTTAGAATATTTAGTGCATTCCAATGGGCTTATATTTTGTATTCGGGTCCAGAATTTAATTCTATACAAGTCATATGAAGAAACCCAATCCCAATTATTCCATAAAAGGTACCAACTTACCTGATCTATCCAGAATAATAAATTTGTGCGTTATCAAAAGTGGCGTTTTTTAATATGTTCATATCTTCAGATCAACATGTCCAATTGATGTGAAACAATTGGTGTAGATAGTTAGGGAGTGGGTTTACAACTTCCAAGTTTTTTAAAAAGGGATATTCAATTGGCTAATAGATTAACCACGTGGTAAAATTAGATTGATGAAATCTGTGTTTCCAAAACCACCTTCCAATTTTTCAATAAAAAGGAACCTTGGGCTCTCCATTTGGGAGTTTGAACCAGAGGAAAGGTGCTACCATTTTGGAGTCCCAAAGGAGTCCTCCCACCAATTTTGAGGTTCTATATGCCATTGGATTTTCCACCACAACATCATTCTTTTTATCCTCTCCCATGGGATTCTAAACCCCTTCTGATCACCTAGGGAGAAACATGTTGTAAATTCCAAACTTAATGTTAAAATATTTGAATGATATATTTAATTCCAGGTTTGTATGTTGTTTTTATTCATCCTATATTTTTATTTTATTGATTTAGGTATTGGTATGTCATGCTTGACTCATATGATCATGCTTGAGGGTACCCTTTCTTGTGATGTTTCACACACTATTCATCCCTCCCTCATTCAATGGCGGTGTTTCTGTGGCTCATATTGGTCAATTGAACTAACATATTCACATTCAAGGACTTGTACATTTATGTCTTGGTATCACATATAAATAACATAGAAACTTGGATAGCACATCAAGTTCTTCATGTGTGGCCTTGGTGAGTCTCAGTTATGAAGTCGAACAGAAATCACCAAATCATCGGCGGTGTCTGGTGAATCATTGTGTGTTTTCAACTAATCATTAGGAGGTATCCTGGTATAAACTTAGTAAAATTATGTTAATAGGTGTTAAAAACTAGGTATTAATAGATCTATACCTTTTATCTTGAAGCGATGAAGGATGAGCATCATGATACTCTCCTAGGTTGATCACGTTTAATTAATCTTGTTCATTTGTACTTTGTTTTATCGCTTTGGATTTTCTATTGTAATATTCAATAATCAAAAGAAAAGTTTTATTAAATCCCATTCTCCTTCAATTTTCATAATCAAAACCCTCTTTTTCAATTAATGATCTAAGGATCCGTTGAGAGATGACCTAGGGTTGCTACTATATTGTAGAAATTCTAGTAAAAACTAAATAGTTATTTTGACGTGCTCGACAACGCGATCAAATCTTAGCAGCATTGCCAGGGATCCAAGATCAATTTTTTATTTATTTCAATTTATTTATTTATTTTAATTCTTCATTAACACACCTTTCAATACCACACCCTCATTTGATTGTTTTTTTGGGTTTTTGTTGATATTTTACTTTGATTTTGTGTGTTTTCCCTCTCTATCTCTCTCTTTTTTATCTCTCTCTCTTATTCCCCATTTATATATCTATAATTCTTTATTATAACATTATATTCTTCCTTAACCTTTATATAGTGATTTTACCCATATTAAATCATCAAAAAACAAAAAAACATCACAACTTATTTACATGACTCGATCAGAAAAAAACTGCTTGAATTTGAACATGAAATTAAAAATACACATCACACAAAAATAAAGGAATCTAGAGAAGGTCAATCCAGTAACACGACGAAACCCCATTTGTAACCTCAATTGATCATAAATCAATCAAAAATTCAACCCAATAAAATCCATGAAAACATGGCTGCAAATAATCGATCCTTAAAAGAACTAACCACCCCATATGTGGAGTACCAACCTACCTACATCCAATATCCTGAGGAATCAGCCAACTTTGAGTTGAGATCAGGCCTCATCCACCATATTCAAATATTTCATGGCCTTCCTGGTTAAGAAAATCAGAAACTCCTTAAGGAGTTTCACATATTTGTTTCCACCATGAAACACCAAAATGTATCATAGCATTTAATTATGCTTATGGACTTCCCTTTCTACCTTGATTGTGTAGCCAAAAATTGCCTATACTATTTTACTACCACAGTTGGGTGTTGTAATGACCTAAAAAGACTATTTTTAGAGAAGTTCTTCCCTGCCTCCCGGACAACATCAATTAGGAAAGAAATTTGTCTCTTTAGGCAATCACAAGGAGAGACCCTTCATGAATACTAGGAGAGTTTCAAATGACTTTTATCATGTTGCCCCCACTACCAAATTAGTGAAAAAATATCAATCAATTACATCTATGATGGACTTATCCACATGGAATGTGGAATGATTGATGTGATAGCTAGTGGTGCCTTGGTTAATAAAACTCATTCCTCCTCTCATGATTTAATATCCAATATGGATCAAAATGCACAACAATTTGTTACACGAGTAATTGCACCAATTAGAGGAGTTAATGAGGTAAGTCATTAATCCCTAGAACAAAAGACATATAATAAACTTGATGAGATGCATACCCTCCAAAGGCAATTAGATCAAGCCCAAGGTAATTCACAATCTTCTTCAATTCCATTACATTGTGGTATTTTCTCTGAAAATACTCATTTTTCTTACCAGTTCCCACAACTTTAAGATTCACCTAAGTCTTGTGCAGCCGTGTTCCCATGGAATCCATTCCAATAAGAACCTCCCTTCAAGAAAGAACCATTCCGAGAAAATACAAACCCAGGGTGGCAAGAACAACCCTAGTACAAACAAGGAGGAAACTTAAGATACCCCAAGAATAATTGGTACCCACAATGATAAGGTATGCAACCTTATTATCCTTCAACTTCTCAAAACAATCATCCTCCTCCTCCCAAATCTGAACCAAGCCTCGAGGATATGGTAATGAAAATGGAAAACGAGAACCACCATATTCAAAATACTACACAATCGATAATTCAAGACCTACAAAATCAAGTGGGTTAGTTGGAAAACACCATTGAGGAGCTAAAGATGCAAGGTTTTGGATAACTACCATCCCAAACTGTTTCCAATCCGATGGACAAGGGTAATGTATGTGATGTTACACATCGTAGTGGTAAAAATGTTTCTCCTTCTAAGGATTCTTCTCAACAGGTATATCCCCAAATGAAAACACTCTTTCTCCAAACATAAAAGATTCTAATGAAGAAAAAACGTAAAAAGGGTAATAAAATTATCAATGATGATTCAAATGAACAATCAATTCCTCTTCCATTCCCACCAAGAATCTATAAATCTAAAAATAATTTTCATAATGATATTGATAAAGAAATAATGTATACAATTAAAAAATATTAAGAAAATATTCCATTTTTGGACGCAGTTAAGAAAATATCAAGTTATACCTAATTTCTCAATGAACTCTGTACCCATAGACATAGGATGATGGAGAATGAAAGAGTCAACCTAGGAAGAAATGTTTCATCCTTGATTGAACCAGAAATTCCAACCAAATTCAAGTATTTGGGCACATTCAAGACATCATGTACCATATGGGAGACCTTCATTCCTGATGCTATGCAAGATTTAGGTGCTTTAATTAATGTAAAGCCACACTTCGTTTATACTTCTCTATAGGTTGGAGAGTTTCAACCAATATGAATTTTCGTGAAACTTTACAACTATAGTACTACGCCTCCAACAGGAGTGATTGAGGATATCCTTGTATGAATGAAGAATCTCATCTTCCCCACTGATTTCTATAACCTTGAGATGTAAGATACCCAAACCCAAGGACATGACTCTCTCATACGTGGGAGGGAATTCCTCAAAATAACAAATACGATCATCAATGTTCACAATGGTACTTTATTTATGGAGTTCCGGTGAGAAAAGGTATGTTTTAACATTCTTGAGGCTATGAAACACCTCATTCAAGAGCACTACACTCTTCTTGTCTATTCGATGGAAGTGCCTTCAAATGATGCACACACACAAACACAGACTTCTCTCATCAACCCATTATCTAATTTATTTTACTCTTCTTAAAACTTGGATGATTTCAGTTTTGATTCATGTTTTGAGTGTTGTTTAGGATCTGAAAAGTGTAAATTTTAAGCTTTAATTGATGAATGTGTTCATTCTGAGGTACCCATGACCATTGATTATTACACAAATCCTATTTCAATAGATTCTCCATCCTTAGAGAATAAATATGGCCAGATAGATAGTTCCATGGAGATCACTCCCCCTAAAACCACCCCTCATTGAAAAAACCACCGACATTGGAATTAAAACCACTTCCATCTAATTTAAAATAGGCCTATTTTGAGGGTATTGACAAATTTCACATCATTATTGACAATAACCTCTCCCAACCACAAGAATCAAAACTTCTCAACTTTTTGAGAGAGTGTAAAAAGGCAATAGGATGGACATTGGATGATATTTGCAAGATTAGCCCATCTATTTATATGCACCATATACTTTTGGATGATGAGGCTAAGACATTGAGACAATATCGATGCTAGTTAAGTCACATTCTCCTTGAAGTGGTAAAATTGGAAGTCATTAAATTACATGCTACGAGGATCATTTATCCTATACCTGATAGTAAATGGGATATCCTAGTGAATATTGTGCCTAAAAAATAGGAATAATAGTTGTGTCAAATGAAAGGAGTGAATTGGTTCCAACCCGTGTGTGAAACAGCTCACGAATCTGTATTGACTACCGTTGACTGAATCAATCCACACGAAAGGACCAATTTCATCTACATCTCATAGACCCTATTCTAGAACGATTGGCTGGTAATTCCCATTATTGTTTCTTTTATGGCTATTCAGGTTATTTTCAAATCCATATAGCCCATTAGGATAAAACAATGACAACATTTACCTATCCTTTCGGAACATTTCCATACAGAAGGATGCCTTTTGATCTATGTAATGCTCCAAGTACTTTTTAGCGATGTATGTTGAGTATATTTACTGAGTACCTAGATAATTTCATGGAATACTTTACGGATTATTTCACGGTTTACAGAATTTACTTCGATGATTGTTTAGATCACCTAGGTTATATCCTCCGCAATTTCATAGAAAAAGATCTTGTATTAAAGTATGAGAAATTCCATTTCATGGTTGGATGAGGTATAGTTCTTAGGAAATCCATTTCAAAAGAGGTAATTCAAGTGGAAAAATCAAAAATTGAATTAATTTAAACCCTTCCATATCAAAAATGTGTTTGTGAGGTGCTATCTTTCTTGGGCCACACTGGTTTTTACCCCGGATTCATTAATGTCTTTAGAAAGTTCACACTACCCTTGTCCCAGTTATTAAAAACAGATATTGAGATTTTGTTTGAAAAAATCTCTAAGAATGCTTTAATTTTATAAAAATGAGTCTCACATCACCTCCCATAATCCATCCACCAAGGTGGGATCTCCCCTTTGATCTTATGTGAGAGGCCTCTATCTTTGCAGTTGGGGCAGTTTTATCACAAAGGGTTGAGAAATATCCTCATGTAATTGCGTATTCCTCTCGTACCCATGACCCTACCCTAGAAAACTACCCAACCACTGAAAATAACTTTATTCAATTGTGTTTTCATTGGAAAAATTACGTTCATATCTTATCAGGTCAAAAATAACAATCTTTCTGATCATGCTGCCCTTCGTTTTCTCCTAAAGAAACCTGAAGCTAAACACTGCCTCATTTGGTGGATGATCCTCCTACAAGAGTTTGAACTTGAGATTAGAGATAAGTGAGTAGTGTAAAATATTTTAGCTGAAAACATTAGTTGAATTTCTTCACCATTGGACAATCATGTTGAATCACCCATCCCCATTGGACAATTAATTCCTCATCAGAACCTTTGTGATGTTTTGGACCTTACCCCCTAGTATGCAGACATTGTGAATTTTCTAGTAACATCTAGGGTCCCCAATAATTACAGCATTTCAAAATCCTAGAGTCTTACTCATGATTCTTGTTGGTACATTTGTGATGACCCATATTTTTGGATAATTTTTGGTGACCAAGTAGTTCATCGGTGTGTCCCAGACCATGAGTTCACCTATGTTTTGACCTTTTGCCACACCTTGGCCTATGGAGGCCACTTTGGATCTCAACGTACTACTCGAAAAGTCCTTGACTAAAGAATATATTTGAAAAAATTGTATAGGGATTCCCATAAAATTTTTAAGTCATGTAATCATTGTTAATTTATAGGGAATATCTCAAAGAGGAATGAAATTCCCCAACAACCCATGTAATTTTTTGAGATCTTCAGTTCATGGGGAATTGACTTCATGGGGCCTTTTCTAAATTCATTTTCTGTTTTGTACATCTTTTTAGCTGTTGACTATGTATGTAAATGGGTGGATGAGATGTCCATTAGGACCGATGACTCTCGAGTGGGTGTTGATTTTGTGAGGTCCCAAATTTGTAGTAGGTTTTTTTTACCAAGATTCATCATTAGTGATCAGGGTTCACATTTTTGCAATCTCAACATGAAACATTTTCTTCATAAGTACAGGGTTGTTCATAAAGTATATATATCATATCACCCCCAAACTAATAGACAAGAAGAAATCTCAAATCGGCAAGTTAAGAGAATCTTGGGAAAATGGTACAACCCAATAGGAAATATTGGAGTCTGTGCATTGATGATGCACTTTGGGAGTACTATACATATTTTAAAACCCCAATCATAATTTCACAATACAGAATTGTGTTTGGAAAGTCTTTTCACCTCCCAGTAGAGGTAGAACACCGTGCATATTGGGCTATTAAACAATGTAATTTGAATCATTCAAATGTGGGTGAGAATATGAAGCTAAAGATTCAAGAGTTGGAAGAAATTCAACATGATGTATATGAGAACTCCTCGATCAATAAAGAGAAGAAAAATACTATCCATGATAGAATGATTCATTTGTAAAAGTTTCATATTGGTGAGAAGGTCCCCATGTACAATTCCAGGCTAAAGCTCTACCCAGGTAAGATTCGTTCTTGAAGGCTCGGTCCTTATACTATTACTGATGTTTACCCTTTTGGTTCTGTACATGATTTTCATGATAAGAGTGGAAAATGGATTACTATCAATCAGAAGAGGCTCAAACACTTATATTAGGATTTTCAAAGCTTCATGTGGAGAAAATAAAACTGATAGATGCCACATATGACATAAATTTGCAGGATGTCCCTTATCCCAAACATTATTTATTGTCTATTTATATAAAATAATATTATTGAGGACAATATAAATTTTAGGTGTGGGGGAGGGTTACATTTCAAAGATAGGATTAAACAAAACAAAAAAATTAATTAAAAAAATTAAATAAAAAAAATTAAAAAATTATGTGTATTCATTTTTGATTTCTTTATTTTTGGGTTTTAGATACAAATTTATCTTAAAAGAATATCCATAATCATTTTTTCATGCTTGAATCAATTGTGCTGAAAATTACATTGTTTTTAGAAAAACTTTTTTCAAATTAATATTAATAAGGAATCTTTTTCTATAATTATTATTTTCAAATCATTGTTAGGTGTTTAATGTATTTTTGAAACCCATGCCTCATTAGTAGTGACCAATATTTTAATCCCTTACCCGAGAGATATTCTAATTCCTTTATTGTTTATTCTACCTTTTAATCACTTTCTTGAGAGTCTCGTGTCATGTAGAGAAACCAGAACCATCCTTGATTCTGTTTGAAACCATAATATTCCGTTATGCTACATTCATGAGAGAGGCAATTGTTCATTAAAAATCCCCTAGTACAATTATCCTCTATTATCAAAAATATTTACTTTTTACCCTTTTTAAGCCTTAGAGACCATGAAATGCCTCTTAGTTGGCCACATTACAAGCTAATATATCTCTAACTACCAATATCTTGTGTATATTATTGTTTTATTTTCAACAAGTGTGGGATATAGGGTGTTTCCATAGTAATTCTGGGAAGAGAATCATTATTATGGGTTGATATAAAGGGTACCTACATTTACATTGGGAAATGGGTTCAGAAGCCATATTACATCATTGTTTTACCCATGTTTCCATATTTATCTCCAAAAAAATATATACATTAAAAAAATAGTTCATTACATTGAAAAAAAAACATAACAAAAGTAAAAAAATGGAGAAAATATGTGGTTTACTCATTATTATTCACTGCATGGTTATGACCCAAAATGTTGGACAATGGGGAGAGTGAGTTGGCAGTGATACACTCTGTGAGAGGTTGACTGTGTTCATTCATTGTGAACAATTTTTGAATTTTGACATGTTTTGTACATCAGAGATCAAAAACTCCTCTTCTGCCTCAGATTTTTAAATATTAACTCTAACTAACCCGTGAAACTCAGAACAACCTATTGGAAGTCCTTTTGAGAAACACACTAGTGTCTTCCGGTAGAGAACTGCGAATCATGAAAAGAATATGGTTATATCACATAAACACTAGGAAAAGAGCATAAATCATCTTTCATATGTTCCTTTAGTGAAGAATGAAAATTTTTTAGGTGACGTATATTGTGACATGTTGCATGGGTGAACAAATGAAGTTGAAAAAAATTTGAATCTGAGAAAAGAAAAAAGATAGGAAGATTGATTCCATAAACATGACATGATGAATTTAATTTCAAGAGAATATTTGATGTTTTCAAACATTTTATTAATGAAAGGTACATGATTATGATCTTATACTTTTCCTAATAGGGAAAATGTTTAGGTGTGGGGGTGTGATCATACCACGATTCACAGTTTCATTTTCACCTTTAAGCCATTGTGCTAAACATGTTTTGTATTGAAAATTATAAAAATAATAACAAATTAAAGATCATGTTTGATACCATTTTTTTATCACTATAAAATGGGAAATTTTACTTGTTTTGATGATTTCAATGTAGGTGGAGATGAGTTGGTGAGCCCATGATGATGTGGAAGAAAAATGGGAAAAAATTGCGTGGATCCATGAAGACCTGTGCACTGTTTTTCCACTATAGAAAATTACATGCTTCCAAATGGGATCATATTTTGTAATATGGTAAAACATATTGTTGGATAAAAATATTAGGATGTAATCCCAAGAATATTTCTGCTAGCAAGGGGCCCAAATGACCTGATTTTTCCATAACACTAAATTTTTGTGAAGTCAAAAGTGGTGTTCTATAATATGTCTATATCTCTAGATCCACTTGTCCAATTTATTCCTATCATTTGGTAGAGATAGCCTGGAAGTGGGGATACAACTTTCTAGTTTTCTCAAATGGAATATTCGATTTTATAATGGAAAAAACATGTGGTAAAAGTGGTTTGAATAACTCTGTGTGCCCAAAAAAACCTTCAAACTTTCCTATAAAATGGAACCTTGGGATCTCCATTTGAGAGTTAAAACAAGAGGAAAGGTGATACCATTTTGGAGTCCCAAAGGAGTCATACCTCCAATATTTTATGTTCTGGAGGCCATTCGAAGTTCCATCTCAACATTTTTTCTCTTCCTCCCCTCCCATGGGTTTTTTAACCCATTATGATCACCCAGGGAGGAACATGTTGTAAATCCCAAGATTAATGTTGTAAAATTTGAATGATATTTTTAATTCTAGGTTGGTATGTTGTTTTTCATTATCCTTTATTTTTATTTAATTTATTTATTTACTAGTATGGCAGGCTCGACTCATATGATCATTCTTGGGGGTAACCTTTCATGTGATTTTTCACACACTGTTGATCCCTTTTTATTCCCTCATTCAATTGAGGTGTATTCGTCATTCATATTGGACAATTGAACTCACATATGCATTTTCAATTACATGTAAATATATGTCATGGTATCACAAAGAAATAACATACAAACCTGGACATCACATCGAGTTCTTCTTGTGTTGATATTGTGAGTTTTAGTTATGAAGTCGAACAGAAATCACCCAATCATCGGCAGTGTCCGATGAATCATTGTGTGTTTTCGACTAAAACCTAGGAGGTATCCTATTATAAACTCAGTAAAATTATGGTAATAGATGTTAAAAACAAGGGATTAAAATATTTACAACCTTTATCTTGAATCGATCAAGGATGAGCACCATGATACTCCCTCGGGATGATCGCATTTAATTTTTCTTGTTCATTTCCACTTATTTTTATCGCTTTAGTTTTTCTATTGTAATATTTAATCATCAAAACCAAATTTTTATTAAATCTCATTCCACTTCTATTTTCATAATAAAATCCTATTTTTCAATTAATGATCTAAGGCTCCGTCGAGAGACGACCTGGGCTTGATGCTATACTGTAAAATTTTAGTAAAAACTAAAAACCTAATTTGATGGGCTTGCCAATGTGATCCGCCACCATCTACCATGCTGGATCAGCACCAAAATTCCGTTCTAGCCAAATCACTCCACTACAAATTCTTTTCCAGATCCATCCACCTCCATTACCACCGCACCTCTACCACATCATGTCGATCCCATATCTTTGATATTGAATCATTTTTCCAGGAATTAGGTTCAAGATGATAGAGTTATAAGGTTGTGTTAAAACTCAAACAATAAATAATGCCCATGGTGAAATGAAATATTAGGGGAGAAAAAAATAGTCAATTAATATAAACATATCTCGATCAATGTTTGTGTCGATCGTGGTATGTTCCCATTAGAACAAAAAGTTGAAACCATCAATAGATTTACCCAAAAACGATTATCCAGCTAAAATACCCACATAATAACCCCATCCAACATAAAAACCGATTCATGGGATAATCTATTCGTAGATTAGTCTACATTCATCAAGGTAATCAAGAATTGGAAAAATAATCGAAATAAAACATGATACCTTTATATGGGTAGATTGATGATGAAGAACGATCGATGTGTCATGTTAGAACCTCAATCTATCGTCGTTCTCCTGAGAGGAACCTCTAGGGGACTCTCAAAAAAACTTCTATAAGATATATGGTTTTGTGGATAACCAAGGAATTCTTACATATAGAAAAATTTAATGAAAAGACAAGTCACTGCGTCAAATTTTTTTTAAATTATTTTATTCCTTTTAATTTTAGAATTATCTTTTTCACAAATGACCCATGATAACTAATGTTAGGTCACACCTACATTAAATTATTTATTCCAAACTAAATATTTCCCTAATATTTGTTATAAGTGCACCAATTTAATAGTTATCTAACTTTTTCTATAAATCTACATGCACATGATATTAAATTCATTAATATTTATAAAAAATTTATTCTGAGTGCACTGAGACTCAAAATTTAATTACATATCCACTAAAAATCTATAAATAAATTCATATAATATCCTAAAATAGTACATGGATGTTCCATGATGTTCAATTCTCCCCACCTTGGGGCATTGCATCCATGAAAAGTCAAAATAACGGATACTCAAATAGATGAGGGAACTGAGCACGAACCTGAGCCTCCCTCTCCCATGTGATCCCCTTTATATTCTTGCACTTCCACCAAATATGTATTAATTAAATCGGTCACCCACTAAGGATCCTCTCATACTGATCCTCGATCTCCAATGGTTACTCAACAAAAATCAGGTCATCCTCGATTTCTAGACCACCCAATTTGATGATGTGTGATTGATCATACATGTACCTCATCAATTGTGACAAGTGGAATACATCATGTTTCTAATATAACTGTGGTGGTAGAGCCAAGAATAATTCCACTTCACCAACTTTAGGAAATATCGTGAAAGTAACAATGAACCTCATAGAAAATTTTTCACCCCAGACACATCTCTATAATTCCCATTGAGTTTAACCCTGAATGAACAAATGGTCTCCCTCTTCGAAATCCAAAAGACTCTATCCCCTTTCAAAAAAAGTATTTTGATAAATCTTTTCAATATTCATCCACTCTTGGATGATCTCTATCTTCAGTGATGTATCTTGCTTCTACTATGGGGCTATGAGTGCTGACTCTCATAGGTCAGTCCAGCAATGGGATGACCTGAAGGTTTGCCCGTAAAGGCCTTCAATGGTTCCATACCAATTGAATAATTATAGGTTTTGTTTTATGCAAATTTAGTGAGTGGTTGGTGATCCTCCCAACTACAGTCAAAGTCTAACATGAAATCCTGTAACATGTACTCCATTACCTGAATGGTCTACTCAATTAGTCCCTCCATCTAGGGGTGAAATATAGTGCTCAAGCATAGCTGGGTCCCAAAAACCTCTTGTAATACCTTCCAAAACTTATATGTAATGAGATTCTCATGATCAGTGAATATCATCAATGAAACATCATGGATTTGAACTATATCCTGAATTTAGAGGCAACTAACACTCTCTACTAATTCTTTCCTTATGATTTATAGGAATTGGGACAACTTGAGGATTCTGTCAATGATCACCTAGATGGAATCATGTCCCCTTGATTTACATGGAAAATCCATCGGAAGTCCATCAATATACCATCCCACTTCCATTTTGGTAACTCAATGGGTTATGAAAAACATATTAGAACCTATTAGTCATCATTCAATTGATGACTTGTAACGAATAGGGAAACAAAATCTACAACTCCCATCTTTATTCATAGCCCCCAAAACTGACAACAGATCTACCTTTACATACTTTACACACCAAGATGTACCGCTAGTGGGAATGTATGAAACTCTATCCAAACCTCCTCCCTAAAAAACATTGGTACTACTACATGTCCCCTTAAATAAAAAAATCCTCCCCACCATTTGAGTATGCATCAGGAGCATGCCCTATGTATATCTGAGCATGTAGGGTCTCACAATCGGTATCCCCAAGCTGTGTCTTCCTGACTCACTATAAGAGTGGAGGGGTGAAAACCATGGAATGGAGTAAGATTCTAAATCTCCATCCATAAAGGATATCTGTAATGTGTCTAACTTCTCTAATGCCCCTTTTAGAAACTACAGACTAGATCTCCTACTAAGGGAATCTTCTACCACATTCCCCTTCCCAGAAGTATAGACAATCTTAATGTTATAGTATATGAGGAACTATTGACAAAACCTATAACTCAAGATCATATTATTCAGAGAGATTATTTAATTGAGACTCTTATGATAAGAGTATACAATAAAATTCACATCCATCAGGTAGTGTCACATCATCATCAATGTGAAAACTACTACTGTAAACTCAATATAATGTGCTGTGTAGTTCTACTCCTATGGTATCAACTGGTGTGAACCATAGAAACTCACATATTTCTTCGATATCATGACACAACCAAGTCTAGTTCCTAATGCATCACAGAACACTATGTACTCAACAACTTCATCTAGTAACATCAGGATTGGAGCCCTTTTCAAACCCTTCTTTAGCACATGAAAGAAACTATGGAACTTTTTTTCCACACAAAAGGATTCTCCTTTCATGAAAATGATTTTAATGGTTCTTACAATGTAGATATGTTGGGTATAATCATCTAATAATACCCAATAAATACAAGAAAACTCCACAACATGGTAACGCTCTTGGGTGGATCCCAAGGAAGCACTACCTCAACCTTCACTAGATCCACTACAACTGCAACCTCTAAGATGAGAATTCCTAGAAAATAGGATTATCAAATCCAAAACTGGTACATGAAGAGCATCCTGTAATGTTGGTTCTCTCAGATTGTTCCCAAGTCAATATTGAATTGTATCATGTGATCCTCCTCAGAAGATAAATACAATATGATGTAATCGATGAATACTACCACAAACCGGTCTATGTAAGGCTGAATGATCTGGTTCATGAGTCCCATGAACACTGATGGGGCATTTTTCACTCAAAACGGAATCATTATGTACTCATAGTGACAATAACGACATCTCAATTCCATATTCGGTATATCCTCATCTCGTACTTATAGAAAGTGATAGCGTGATCTGAGGTCAATCATCGAGAATCACTATGCCCCTTTCAACATATCAATGTGGTCATCGATCCATAGTAGTGGATACTTGTTCTTCATGGTCACCTAGTTTAATCATCAGTAATCCATAAAAAACCTCAATATTCCATATTCCTTCATTTCAAACAAAACTAGGGCTAACTACTGTGAAACCCTACGTCTCATGAATCCATTCCTTTACAAGTCCTCCAAATTTACCCTCATTTAATGAAGCTCTGTGGGAGCCATCCAATCTGAAGGTGTATGTATCAATTCCATCCTAGGGAGTATATCAATTAATAATTAAATCTTCCTATGGAGAGGTAATCCAGTAACATCTTCGAAATGTATATCCTTATACTCCTACACCACTACATGAAACTGAGGATTCAAATCATCCAATACCTGAAGAGTGAGGCTAGAAAACTAATCCGTAATTGGATGTACCAACCTATGTGTGAGTCTATCATGCAATGCCTATGTTTCCTTTTCATCAAAAAAGGAAAAACAAGTTCCATATTTATGGACACAAATCTTTTCATCTAAAATAGTTAGATTGAGCATGAAATGTGGATAACCAGTTCTCACAATGAATGAAATTGTAAGGCCTCAACACCATGACCATGTGATCCCAACCGAAACTCCCGCCTCCATGAGTCATGTCACACTATGGCACTATTGTGTTATCATTTGGTCTCATCCAGTAGAAGTGTCCATGTGTTAGGGTCGAGTTATTGGTTCAATAATAATCTACAAGTCTCAAACAAGATTCATGGTGATACTATAATGAAAAGAACATTTTTATATTAATATGGCATCAAAACTAGAAAATACACTGATTGTTCCTAAAATCATTCCTAGAGCCCCTGGGTCATACGCCTCGACTGCATATAGTTGTCCCCTCCCCTATCATCTAGCTCCCTGAGCCTAGCATGAACCACCCGGGGGAGGTGGTGGTAACATGTCAAAATGTTGACAACCTCATACTTCTCTCCCAGCTCCACTACCACATTCACTTCCCTGTGAATATGTCTTCTTCTGCATTACCACTACTGACAACACTATATGTATCCACATATCTTAGAATATTTTGAATAGAAAAGATTTCTAAAGAACCCACAATATGTATTTATGCTCACATGGAAAACATATGATTAGATTTACTAACACAGACCTTGATCGAAGGTGTGATCTATAAAGTACTGATCCTGTATCTTTATCAATCGATTACCTAGAGATTATTGTATGTCTCAATGAATAATCATACAATAACATGTCATCCACATGGATATGTAAAATCTATTGGATAGGAATATTCTGTAACATAGAAGGTGTGAATTACTCTTTCAAATGATTCTAAATATTTTTCATTGGAAGAGTCACCTCATCATATTATCGGGTAACAAAACCCTACAATCTCTATGCTGAGACATGAAGAATGCTTGCTTCCTAGACCATCATTTAATTTTTTGGTGTCATGACTATGTGGAAAAATTTTGTCACCTCTTCAATCTAATACTTAGCCACCTGTGTTTTAGGCTCGCCTCAGAACATGAAGGGCCTATGCTATTGAAACTTGTGAAGTGAACTCTTCATGTGAACCCAATCTTCTGGTAATGTGAGTATCATGTACTTCTCTATTAGTAGTGGTTTTGATATTTCACCACCTATAGGTTCTATCTCTTGAACACATTCCTTTACTAATTCCATTTCACTCAATAGATCATCATCATGATCACGTGGTGGAATCCTAGCTAGCTATATATGTAAGGACATATTAAAATAAAACATGACACACTATGGTCAATTGAGTATATATGGGGCTATGAATCATGAATAACATAGAAATAAAAACTATTCCTATATGATAAAGTTACCATTTTCCCATGAAATCAATGATTTCATGTATTGCGTTGAGAAGTATGTAATCCAAGTAATGGTGTATGGATACATTGACTACCACACCTATACTAGAGTCCCTAACATTAAATCCAAACTTCAAACACCGAACACTTTTTCCCCAAAACATTCTCACAAACACTAGGTCCTAAAGTAGAAACAAAACACTATGAAAACACTTTATCCTGAATAATCCCAGAGGGGCCTGTGTCATGACTAACCCCAGCCAAACTCTAATAGGCTAGGGACTGGTGACTAGCACTTAGTAGGAATATCTCACAAATGTGAGGGATTAGACTAATGTACCTACCCACACACATCCAAGCCACAAATGTTGAAATATAAAACAACTGATAGAATTAATGAATACATATAGGATCTCATAAGAGAGTATGATAGTAAATGTACTAGAATGTAAACATGGACAAAAAATCCCATCACAATGTGTCTATAACACAAGTCCACCTTAAAACTAATGTTATTGGGACTTCTATTTGAAAGGTGTAGAAACACAACTCCGTATATTTTGTTACACTAAGAAACTCTTGGTCCTGGTCCTCCTAAGACTCCTTAAAAAGGTTAATCATATACACAAGACACAAAACCTGCGAGAAAAGCCTATACAGGGGTGATTATAACAATACTTAGTATGAAACACCGAAACCACAAAGCAACACATCAATGGAAAGTACATTCATCTCTACACATGTATATGTCTAAAACACTTATAAAAAGAATATATAGATATAATCAAGAGATAATAAAAAGTATATTTAGGTCCCTACCAACATCCATCTATATAATTCTTCTCAAACGATGCTCATTCTGGGATAACTCACTCCTTGAGCCATGATATCACCAGAGACGCTCCATGAAGAGGTTTAGATTTGGTCCATGCCCAAAGAAATTGAATTGGTTAATGAAGACTATGATTCACAGAGAGGGTGCCACACCCATAACTGACTAGAGGACAACATGGATCATTCCCACAAATGCTAGGGGAAACCACATACCAAATATGGATCAACCTGCTGTGTAGGGGATCATTCCTAGAATCATTGGAGGATGTCACATACCATACTGATGCAATCCTCTTGATGGAGGATCAACACCATACTCGTGTAGGTCACATGATTCCAAAAACTCCTATTGGGGTTATGGAGGATAAATCTCTATTCTCAGGTAGGGTTACCATATTCTATATAATAATCAACCTCTATAGGGGATTACAATTCAGTGATGTGGGTGTAATGGAATAATGAACCCTCAAAGAAAGGAAAAAAGAGAAATATCTCAACATATATTGGTCCAATCATCATGGTTGAGTGCTGTGTTTGATAAAAATGGTCAATCATCATGGTCGCCTACTACTAGGTTCCCCCACGGTTGCCCTGTTTCTGCCCTAGGTTAGGTCTAACCCACCATCCTAACCTGAATCGACCAACTACTCTGGCCCATCCCACTTGGCCTTCCCCAATATCTTGAAAAGGCCTACTAAACAAGGACCACATAGACTTTACCGAATCTGGTTCAATTGGCACTCCACATCTGATGTGTACCACAACATAGAATATAAAACATCATATGACTCTAACGTATCATGCTTTTATGCTGCCAACAACTGCCACCATGGGTTGTCAATGCCACCACCAATCCACACCAGCTGAATCCACTGCCCCAGTCAACACCTTATATTATGCCGGATCTACATCAAACCATCTTCCTGGCCGAATCATGTGGTTGATTCTCTCTTTTCCAGATTTTGCTCTTCCATTACCATGACAACTCCTTCCATCATGTTGAACTGAGATCTTTTATTTCCAATCATTTATACAAGAATCAGGCGTTCAATGATCTTTTTATTAGGATGTTTGGAACTACAGCCAAGGGTGAACACTCATAGTGAAACCTAGAATTGGGGGAAAATCACAATAAACCATGATGAAAAGTCCATGATCTATGTTTGTGTCAATTATGGTTTATTTCCTTTAGAATGACAATAAAAAACAATTGACAGATTAAACCAAAATAATTTCATTCTCCAAAATTCCCATAGAATATACCTATCTCGCATTAATGATTGATCTGTAGTCTAATTTATTAATGGAGTAGTCTATATTCATCGTTGGAATCATGAATGGGAAAAACAAATTGAAATAACATATCATACCTCGATTCAGTTCAATCACTGTTGAAGAATGATCGACATGTCACGTTTGATCCTCTAACTATTGTCGTTCTCCTGAGAGGATTATCTACAGGTCTCTCAAGAAAACTTCATGAAATTCTTGAGTTTTATAGATATTCCATGAATTTCCACATAAGTATAAATTTATAGAAAAGAAAATTCAATGTGTCAAAATAATTTTTATTTTATAATTTTATTCCTTTTACATTCCACAAATGTTTTTTCCAAACAATACTCACCGAATAATGTCATGTCCTTTACAGGGTAATGTCATTATTCATAACTCAATGGTGCCCTAAAATATTTGATTAGAGAAACTGCTTTACTGTTATCCCTATTTTTTAGTATTACCATGTCCATGTGCTATTAAATGTATTAATATTTTTCAGTCATTTACACTGAGAACAATGAGCCTCAGAATCGTACTCCATCTATGCACCTGGTCTCAAAATGAATCCATAAAATATCAAGAAACAATACATTGAAAATCTTATTCATTACATTATGTTCTGAATAATGATTGAAAAATGAATTTAACCATCATTCTTTATAATAAAATGAATAAATGGACCCCATGATGATTCGCTCGGTCATGTGAATCCTATATGAAGATTGTAATAGAATTTGTTCTTCTATTCTAGTAACTCAATTGGATCCACACTATTAAGAGTCCTTAAAATAATTGTAGAACAAGGTATGATTTATTCTAAAAAATTAAAAGAAAACATTATTGGAATTATAGGAATTTCATTACAAAATCAGTCATCATATTCCAAAACAATTAGAATATGTTCAATGTGGACATTCCACCCAACCATTTTAGATAGATATCCCTCATAAATAGGTAGTATGACACATAAGTTGAAAGTAATTTCCATATAATGTTAATGTTCTTCTTTAAACCAATCGATACTGTTTGGTTGATTCATAATATCAAATGTGACATCCATTACTTGAAACTTCACATGTAATTTAAATAATGAAAGGAAATCCATATATAATATTGCATTAAATTCAATGAGAGAGAGAATTACAATATTTTATGAAATCCCAATCACATAAAATTCTATTAGATTGTACCTGTAAACATGATAAAGGATCATCATGTAATTAAAGGTTTTTAAAAATAACACAATATATTTTTATTAACAAATAATAGTGACCCACACATTTTATTCATATAAATTACATCTTACTAGATTAATATTATTTACATAAAAGAATTATATAATCCAAAATCATGAATGTCTAATAAATATTGAAACATGGATACTTGGAAAACCTGTTCATAATTAAATTACATCATCTCCCACTAAGTTCATCATAATTGGAAGCCATTATAGATTTATCATATTTAATTTTTTTATAACCTCGGGGAAGGAATCAACCGAACTGTTGAGAATATATAACCAATAATAGTAATAAAAGGAGATATCAATGATCACAAAAGAACAACATGATCAGAAGGGTTTTTGAACATGAGTATATCATTTTAATGAATAACCTACATATCAGTGACTATTATTTAGAGTCATGAAATAATATTTGGAAGCTAATAATACATGATACATAATGGGACTAGAGAACATGATACATAGAATTGTAACATTTAAATAAGAAACCTACTTATAGAATACACATAATCATAGAAATACATTTCCTTATTATTCTAGGTTGGTTTCCAAGACTATCATAGTTTAATAGGTGTAGATAAGAAACCGTCATAATAGTCAATGTTGACCCAAATGTTTTTCAAAGTTCAAAATCACTTTTTAGAAAATGGTTCCCAAAAAATTCATCTTTGTTTAATCTCATACAATATTAATAATTACTAAATTCATTGGAGGGATATATAATTCTTTTCCCACTCACCATATAATGGAAATCATCTAGATGCGTTCCACAATAATATAAATATTTAATCATATCATAATCTATAGAATGTTAATGGGTTACATGAATTTTTTATTATAACATAACTGATGTAAAAGAAATGGGATTCAGAAACCATTCATCTCAAAATTATATAATATCGCATGGAAAAGGCATCAGTTTCCTAGATATGTCAATATTGGATAACCCATAGAATATAAATTAGTTTCATAAATATTTTTTCTCTATATTAATAAACCATTCAATGAATGAGTATAGATGATATCATTAATTCTTATTATTAGTTAATATTATGAAACCTCAAATTATGTCACCATAGATGATTTTTTTTAAAAAGTCACTTAAAAAATTTCTTTAGGAAAATACCATTTATCAACGAAATCAGTAATTTATAATCTAAAAAAATAGAAATAATTATAGAATATATTAACAAAAACCCTTAAAATTTTATAATCAATTCTTATAATATTTGAGTGTCCTTGGCATAAAAAAATTTTATTTTTCATTATATATTAAAATAAACAATCCTTTCAATTTTTTTATAAAATGTAAATAGTTCCTCATTCAGAAAAAGGAATATTTATTCTAAACAATTAATGAATAGAAACAAGGGAAAAAGTTTCCTTAACAAATAATTATATAATTTTATAACCATTCACTAAAACAATTTTAAAAAACATTGAACTAAAGAACATTCGACCAAAGGTACAAATAATGTTGATTTTTCATAAAAATAGTATACTTGTATATTTATTATATAATGGGAAGAAAATTAAAATAATGATTTAATATTACAAAAATAAATAGAGTATGAGAACATTAATGATGTTCATGAGTGGTATATCATAATATTTGATCATTGGAATTATAATCATAAACAATCAAAAGAAACAATGTGATTCAATCCTAAAATCATTACCACAAAGTTTACATTTGAATCATAATACTTCATAAATAAATAACCTTATATAGATATTATTATATTATAAATTTAATGTGAATATTTATAAAATGATTTTCATTAATTATATTAACCACACATAATAAACAAGTTGTGAAAGTACAATGTTTCCCAAATAAATAAAAGTGATATGAAAATCCCTTACACGCATTAGTAACTTTCAAATGAAAATTCCCATTAATTAAAAAACCTTATATTAATCAAATTATTTTACAAAACATTCCATACTATATTGAAGTTTAAGCATAAGTTCACAGACTAATCTTCTCTTTTGTTCTATATATGTTTCCTCACATACATTTTTCCAATAGAACCAATCTCCCCTTTATGTTAACATCATGAGTGGATTCAAAAAATTGGAAAATTTTACACAATGAGTAGATAATAACTATAAAAATTAATGAATCATTAGAAATTATTCATAGTGGTTTTCATAAGAAAACATTCAGTAACATCTAATATTTATGGATCAAATTATATATACTCACTTGAGATTATAATACACATAAATATAACAATCTGAAACCCAAATTCTCACTTGGGAAATTTCCATTTAATTTATCATTCTTTTTCGTATTTAGTAAAATTCTCAAGAGATCATTATATAGTTACTTACTCTTCAAATAGATAAATATACCATCGATAAATACTACCAAAAATTCATCATAGTAAATTATAAACACATTATTCTTTAAATACATGAATATTTAAGTGTCATTATCAATTGAAAATGGAATCCCTATATATTCATAAAGTCCGTAAATTGTATGAAACTCTATATTGGGTATATACTAATTCATAAAACTCAATTGATGATATTTTAGAAATAAGGTTATTTTTTAATTGTATATAGTTCTACATAGTTGTTCATAAAATCAATAAATATATGGTAGAGGAGGCGTGTTCTTTTTTTTAGCATGGTTAGCCACTAGTAATCAAACAAAATTTACATTTATCAATCATTTATTTCTAAAAAAACATTATGTGCACCATAAGGTGAAAAAATTACCTAATGATTACATTTTCATGATTCTCCAAGATATGGTTCATCAATTTGTATATCTTAGTTACACCCATTATATATGGATTCTATGGAATCACTATAGCAGACTGTATGATTTCTATTTAGAAATCAACATAAAAATTTGGTGAAAGACTATGAAACTATTCAAAAAAATACATTAGAGAATCATCCAAGAAATAATCATATCATTGATATTGTATTTCTCACCATGAATCTAAGATAAAAAAACCATTTAAAAAGGATTCTAGACCCATATACATAATTTTATTTTAATAATATGTTCATATTAATCATAAAACTAATATATGATTGAAGGTTAGTTTGGTATATCAAACATGACGTCCCTTCCATGGATGTTTATGCAGGATTTATGTACTGAAATCTTGTCCATGAATGATATAACAAAAAATTCATTCAGAGAAGGAATAATGTTATTTTTAGGAAGTGAATTCGTAATAACATCAATAGGGAAAAATCTAATGACTTGGTAAGTTATAATATTACAATATAGAGGTTTCAATTATAATACAACATGAAATCATTAGGGTGATGTTTTGATTGCCATATGAAACTATCATGATATAAACTATTGGTTAGATCTATTATATAATTTGAAAATTTATATTCTAGAGAGTATGGTAAGTATACCTTTCACCATGTTGTTATAATTCCCATGATCAGAAACAATGATTGGATGATAATTACCTATTTATTTTAGCATAAGAGGAATCTAATATCTATTATTTTAATAAAAAATATTTTTTGACCACTAGTTATAATATTTAAGGAGTATTTATTTGTATTCACATCAATATCTAACATCTTTACATCACATCAGAATTAAATTTCTTCTTAAACAATATTTCTATACATAAAACATTTACCAGCTATCTAGAGATAATTTCCCTCATATTTTATTCCATTGATTGATTATGAACCAAATATCATCATATTCATTCAATGGGTTTTAGTGTTTCCTTGTAATTCCATAATTTTTTTATAACCATAATCATGGGATTGATGGGTAACTCTAATAACCATTTCCACCCAAATAGAACAACGAACTATTTCTTCATATCCAATTATGACCCTTATAGATAACACCCATAAGATAAATGTTCTTAAGTGAATGAAAAATTGATCAACCTTACATTTTGGTTGGATGGTAATACTAGAGTTGTACCTCATAGGTCTGATATTTTTTCCTATAGGTACAAATTGATTCTTCATCCTTCTATTTTTACACAACGAATTCCTTCTCAATTTTGAAAAATATATTATACGAACTATAGTTAACTAAATATAATTACATAATTTCATCGCACTCTATACAATAAATTTTAACTTATTACCATGTATTATTGAAAATAGTCTATCATAGATGTGAATCACCTTTAAAATGAAAGAAACCCAAAATGAAATTTTGATACTCTAAACATTGGAGAAAGGAAAATATTCATTCAATAATACTAATCAATTTCTCAATAATTAGTGGATCATCAGAAACATTAAAAGAATGAGGATGTTTCCCTGTGATGTACTTAATAAAATGTTGTTCCCACCTTATCTTAAATGTATGTTTAACATGATTCATATCTTGATAATATTGTGTGGGAATAAAAATTTATGTTTAATTCCATTCCATTTATAATATATATTCTATGTAAAAAAATAATCTCATTTCCATTCATATTTAGTATTAATAGGATTCCATAGGGCTACAGTCACTTATATGAATCAAACATCATAGGTTGAGAATCAACAATCATAGTCAAAAATAAAATTAATTAAGAAAAACCATTTATCTATTGTCTAAATCTTGGGATATTATTTTAAATATGTGAAAAATTATCATTAACCTTTGTTATTCAAGGTAATTATCTATTAACATCCTTATTAAATGTTCATAATGTGTTTTTTAATTTCCAAGACATATCCCATGAAATTTTTAAACTAGGTGTGGTGAAAGACATGTTCTCATGAACCTAGTGATGACTGAGTCAAAGACTAATGTGTTATTTTTGAAATTATTACCACTTGGTATAATTATACCAAATATATATCCACTTTTAGTATCTGGAGAGGGATATATTTTCTGGTAAACCACTCAACACATCATTCACCGAAATATTAGGACATTTTATAATACACTTAAAAATCCACACATATATCTTTAGTTTGCACTAAATTATTATCTGCCTAGTTTACCATGCATAACTATACCATTCTATGATACCATCTATATATACCCAAACTTTATTTACAGTGATATTACATCAAATTAGATTAATATTCACTACATTACATAAAAATCAATTCAAAAATCATTTAGATCTAGTATTGTTGTTAACATGTATACATGTACAAATATTTTAAAAGTAAACCACATAATATCCAAATAATTTCCTCAGAACATGAAGGATTCATATTTAAATAATAATTAATATCATTCTTTATATCCTTGTGAAAGGAATCATAAGATATCATGATTTCAGATGCTCAGTATGGATAAAAAAGTAGATATCAATGATCAAGAAAAGTATAACATCAGAATAATGGTATGAGAGAATGGGAATATCATTTGAAACTCATATCTTTCATATCAAAGTACACAATCTCATGTCACTGAATAATTTTTTGACATTTATAATAAATTAATGATAATTTAATAAAATAAGATGTTCTATGGAAACATTGTGTAGGAATAACATATTGAATAATAGAATACACATTGGTATACAAATATTTTATTTAGTACTCAATGAACCATGTTGATACTCTCGTAGTGTAATGGGTTCACTCAATAATATATTTTAGTATTCATGGATCACTCCTATGACTACAATAGTGGATACAACCCCATATTAAACTAGGGTCACTCCCTTACTCAATTCCAGTTTAACTCAATTGATATAAATCATTACCCAATGCGTTTTAGGGAAATATAATTCCAGTCCCTCAAGTCACATATTTTAAATCATATATACATGTTTTATAAGATCATATTGCATTTATCATAGCAGAATCCATAGAATCTAAATTGGTTTCATAAAAAATTCAGGATAACATAACCTATTCTTTTTATAAAAACACATCGTTTCTTCATAACATAACATGTTTAAAATTTAATGACGTCATAGGTATTTCAACATGGAATAACCTATGTAAATGAAATGTGATTAATAAAAGTGTTTAGTTAATAATAATCCATAAATAGAAATAATATTTATAATGTCATTGAATCATTTCCTTAGTAATTATTAAAAAACATCAAAGGATTTCATCTTAAATCAAAAAATATTTTAAAAGGTCACATTAAATAATTCATGAGATAAATGAAAATTTAATTTTTTAATAACTAATTTAACATGACAAATATATAAATAATCAAATAGTTTTGTAGATAAAACCATTAAACATGTAACAGAATCATCATATAATTGTGTCCTTATGATGTCAGATAATTTTATTCATGCCGGGTATATAAAACATATATACCATTCAAATATTCAGTAAAAACATTAAATTTACTATATAGAAAAATTAAAAGATGATTCCATTTAATCGATATTTAAATAAAGAAAATATGAATAGAGAAATTAAAAAATTATTACATAATACAAAAACTATTCTATACAACATTTTTAGAAAATATTGACATGGAATATAAAGGATTTTCAATTGATGTTAGAAATAAATTCTATTTTCATTAAAAAAAATCTTCTAGAATATTGAGTAAATAAATAGTTAAATGAAAGGAGAGAATATATTCCTGAAAAATAATTATAGGATATGTTTTTAATTAGGGTTTTTAATACGATGATCATGATATTTCATCATCAGAAACATAATCAACAAAAATCTCAAAAAATAATGAGATTGTTTCATAAATCCCATAAAACATTTAACTATTGAATCATAACACCCAAAAAATAAATTAACTTATATTTATATTTATATCTCATAATTTTAAATATCATAATAACTAAATACATTAATGGGAATTATTTATTTTAAACATAAAACCAAGTGGTGTATAAGGCATGTCTCCCACAAAAATAAATTTCACACAAAAATCTATTACACACTTTGGTAGCTTTTGAATTATATGTACCATAAAATAAATAAAATTATATGGATACATAAAGGACAACTAATTTAAAATTATTCATCATAAAATATATTTTTCTACATTATGTATACCACAAAAATGAATCAATTTCTGAATACGGCATGTGTTACACATAAATAAAAGTGAGACTGAATCACATTTCCTCAGGTATCAAACTTCATTGAACACATTTTAAAACCCTATATAATAAATATATTTTTATTGTAAAAATATATTTGATAACCATGGTCAAATATATCATACTATATATGATATATTTATAACCTTTTATCACTATTTTGATAAAAATTCTTTATTAAAATCACAATTTCTGTAAATAACAAATCAATTTATCAAGTATGTTTTAGTTTGATTGTTTCGGTCCTTGAATATTTATCATAGATATTTCATATATATTTTATTAATCATGATATAAATATCTTATATATTTATTATATACATGTTTATACTAATCAATTAAAAATATATAGAAAAAATTAATGACATTATACTTAGAGATATTAGGCCATACGTAAGAATGAAAACTGTTTCTATTTTCTCAGTAGATGTAATGAAATAAAGATAAATAATTTATTAATTTCCCAGAATAATATTTATTTACCATATGTATTATATAATTTTGTAATATATCCTTATGAACATCCAGATCAATATGAAATGAAAAGGTAATCACATCACTTTTTAGAGGTGGTATACCACATGTACACTTGAGCGATGTTATAATTTTTTGATGGAATGTAATGTAAGAATGTATATGTGATATTAGAATTCCATAAATATCATATATTAACTTCAATATCATAATTATATCTATAAGTGAGTTGTGTTGATGGAAAATGGTATAAAATCATTCATGAGAAGGTAGTCTTCCATATAGATGACGAACATTTTCAATTCACCTTTGGTTGAGGTTGAGATGGATATACATATTAGATTATTATAACAAAAAATATGACTATGAGATATCAATATGTTATTATATTTCAAAATTTAGTAATACTTAATGGATGTGTATGATGAAATAAAAACCATTTAATTAAGAATGATACATCTTCTTCAAACAAACACTTTAGGTTTGTACAAAAATGAAATCAATGAAGTGATAATAGTAATTAACCAACCCCAGAATCCAAGATTCGATGAATTATTTATGAAAATGGAATCATTAATAGGAATAAAAAACCAAAGGTCTTTTCATTTTATATATTTTGTAAATCTAGATTACATACAAGATACACATTTTACATTGGGAAATAGAAAATAAAACATGATACATAAGAATATTGAATGAATAGACTACTTGAATGATTATTCATTTAATAATTCTTTATAACCAAGGTAAAGATAATATAATATGTTTTAGATCAAATTTTTAGTATGGAAAATTAAAATTTAAGTAATAATGTATCAATTAGGAAAAAAGCAACAAGGAAAGGAAAAAAATTGAACACATGCAATTTAAAAAACTAGATAAGAATTAATCAATACGGAAAGGTAGATAACTGATCCAAATTACATATAATCAAAAATATTATAATGAAACTTGTACAAGGATATTAAAATAATTTAATAAATAATCTAATAAAAATAAATGAGTACATAATGATAGAATTCATAATTATGGATATCTAGAACATATCATTGAGGATTCATACTAAGAATCTAATACTTTTGATGCTTAATTTCTATAATCTAATACATTCAAGGATTTATTCAAATAATATAAACTATTAGAATGGTATTTGGCAAAAAACAAATATATTTTGTCCCATGAAACCAATAAAGTCATTGAGGGGATATAGCGGGCCCCACTAATCAAATATGAAATCCAATGGATTCAATGTATGTTGAATAATCGATTTAATTAATTAATAATATTTCTTAAAAAAGTATATATTTATTGAATAAATAATATGGTTTTATAAATAACTCTCCAACATAGGATATGTAACAAAAAGTGTCAATTATGTTGATGGATGGAAATTCAAATTAAATATCATTAACAAATTCTTGAGGAAAATTATCATTAAGAAATAAAAAATTTAACATACCAACTTGATGAATTTGAACTATAATAACAAATAAGAAATAAAATAAAATGAAACATATAATATCTTGTGAATAAGTATATTAATAATAAGACATGTCTACAGGAATTATATACACCTTATAAAAGTGAACTAGTGCGAACCAACAGGTAAGTCTCAATAGAAAGTAAATTTTGTTTAAATTTCTATCCACTTCGTAATCATTTCTTCAAAAGGACACACATTTATAAAACAAAATACTTTCATTGAATATAAACTTGTATAAATGTAAAATAATCTTCAAAAAATTTTGGATTCATGATGGCTTGATATTTTAAGTATGTCATATAATATAAAAACATACATTCCATTTACTTTTAAGAAAAAATTAATGTCAAAATGTGCCTTTTTTTGGAATATGTTAAGAATATTCTTGTTAATATTTTTTGATACTATCAAAATTTTATAATTGTCACATTAAAAATTTATTGCATAACACTAAAATCAATTTTTAAAACATTTTTATTAAACACTAACATTGAAGATAATTATTACCCAATGGAGAATTAAACACAAACAATATCGAATAACAATTAGATCATAAAATTACCCCTTACCACTTTATACTCTATAGAATTATTTTTACAAGAAATAATTAAAATTATTGAGAAATAAGAATAAAGAAATATTCATAATAATAGTATTATAATAAATTTATCGGTGTTATATAATCTTCACCCAAAAAAGAAGTTGGGTATAAGGTGTGTGTCCAACAGAAATAAATTTTCCTCAAATATCCCTTACCTATTGATTCATTTTTAAATTTATAGAAATTAAACTATATAATAGTGGGTTAAATCATGTTATTAATTTATATAATAATCATATTCAAATTTATAATATAATATATTATCTTCTTTATTATTATATGACCCAATTATTAATAATCGGCCACTATTTTGTCTATTTTATGTCTAAAATGCCCAGTATCTCGAGTATGTTTTGAATTTATTTTTATTGTTCCATTTATATATATAATGATTTAATCATATCCATATTTTAAAAAAAATATTTAAATAACATACAAATACAGTATATATATTTATAATAATACATAACATTTGGAGATAGAAAATGAAGAGCACCATTCATAGAGAGAGTGGGTTTCATATACACATGAATGCTACTTTAATTTCATTGTCATATTAAAATAATGAAACATAATAGATATTGTTTATATTATAATTATATTATGATATATATGTCATATATATTACATTTTTTAAATGCATCCTTTATATATTCTGGGAAATGTGAGAACAAATCACATCTCTTTGAGGAGGACGTAGTCGACACTTCACCAAATCTTGTTATCATATTTTAAAAAATGGAAATCATTTAGGTATGTGTTATAATATAATTAAATATTAATTTGAAAAACATATATTTCATAAATATCATATAAAAACATATTTTTTATGATAATGACCAACCATGATAGGTGGTAAAATAAATGAAGGACATCGTTTCGTGAGGCGGTAGTTTAATGTACACGAATGGGAACATTTATTCCCATTTCTTAGATGTTTGGGTACGTGTAAGTATAAATCATCAAATAAAAAAATATAAATACATTTTTATAATTTTAATATTAAATAGTAATTTAATACTAATAAATTAATGAGTTGGAATTTGAGTAAAACTAAAGTCATCATTGAAGAATGTTACGTCTTATTTGGGTAACTCTTTTTCTTTTATACAAAAACCCTTTTTTGGTTTTAATTCTACCCAAATTGATTATTCTAGGATTAGGGGAGGAAAATTTAAAGATTATTATAGTAGGTTTTGGATAATATATAATGGTCAATGTGTTGTGAGTTAGTGAGGGAAGAGGTTCCCTTTTATAATAGAGGCGAGTGGTACTTTTGGATACTCTCCATGTATTAAATTATATAATTTAATTTAAATTTTGAATTGATAAAAAATGATTAATATTGAATATAATTTTAGTTTTTTCTAAATCTTCTAAATATAGAATATTTTTGATGCGTTTAGGTCACATTCCTTTCTCAATCATTTAGCTTTAATGCTTAGTTAAACCATTTAACTCTTACCATGAAAACAATGTTTTTACCCATTAAGGGTTAAAATAGTTACTATATGTCATAAAACGAACCATATATGAGTCATGGAATAAAATTTAATATTTATAGTAATAAATATGATTAATATTAGTTTATTACAAATTTTATATTTTTGAATAAAATATTAATTATTTTAGAATATCATTAATGTCAATTTTGACACTATTCATTTCATGATATTTTTTTGAAATACAAATCAACAAGTTAAATTCAACAAAAAACCATTAATACATCCCAAAATATATCTATGTCATATATAAAATTCATATTGGATGTCAATTATGTCAAATTATTTATATTTTATTATTTTTAATATCATTTTCTATATTTCCATTAATTAAACAATTATTGCATCATCATTTGATAGCCTCTATGTTAATTGTTTATTTTCTAAGAATTAAAAATACATTATCAAGATGAAGATAACAAATTTATATTTTTAATGTTTATTTATATTGAAACTTAAAATTTTAATTAGAATATAAAAAATGTAATACTTGTTAGAAACATGAGTATGAAATATTATATTTTTCTTAGAAGAAAAAACTATAAAAGCCATATGTCATCTATGTGGTAGAAGGAGCTCCTACAATCTGCCAAAATATGTTTTTTGTCAAAACTAAATCATCTAATAATATAAATAATAGTTTTATAGTACTTTTATTATGTGTATAATATTATTTTTACCATTAATTACCTTTTTTACCCTTAACTACTATAATAAATTTTAAATACTTTTACTGATATTTTTGGTAAAAACTATATTGATCTTATGATACAAAATGTATCATTATAAGTACATCTTTGTATGTATGTTGTTCAATTTTTTTGACAAAACTATAAAAAATTTGTTCAATGCTAATCCCTTAGATGGGATGACAAATATGGGTTTTAATGTAAAAAGGTCCAAAACATTGATATGTTTTCTATATAATTTTAATGTGAAATTTATTAAAATTACCATAATTGGTTTACCCAATATAATATTTGTCTTATTATATTTTAAAACTAAATTAAAAAAATTAATAATATAAATAAATTAGTGGAAAATTCTTTTTTGAACATAAATGTAGTATTTTTTACTATTCATTAAAATTGGAAACATCTCAGAAAAATACCAAAAATAAGAAAAAAATAAAATTTTATATTCCTATTTAATAGAAGAATTTTATTTTGTAAAATAAAAAAATATTAAAGTGTAAAAAATTGGATTTTAAATTGGTTCTTCATTAAAAGGTGTTAAAAATGCCTTTATAATAATATTGATTATTAGGTGTAATCATGGTTTTGTTCATATCTTATGCATATCAAATCTATTGGATGAATGTATGAAATGTATCTCTGAATATATAATATAACCATTACATTAATATCACACATTTATTATTTTTAATATAACTTAATTGGATATAAAAAAATTTTGAGCATAAAATAGTTATCATAAATACACTACCTTTATATTCAATTTTATCTAATATTCATTTATAAATAATTTGTAAACAATGAATTCAACCATATATTATCATAAGTTAGTTTACAGTATTCAAAATCTCCAAATGAATAACATGGATATATCTTATTATATTAAATAGAAAATATTTTAATAAAATATTGTTGTTAAGTAAAAATTGGTCTTTCATGTCGCACCAACCAACTCATTGTTGTGTGTAGAGTAAACATAACACAATTTTTCTAATAAATAAACCAATAAATGAAATTTAATTTACTCAAAAGTGAAAATATTGCATAGTATTGGGGTGTTAAATTCTCCCAACATTAATTAAATTGCATCCTCACAATTAAAACATTATCATAGTAGTATGTGGTTTGATATTTGATAAAAACATTGTTGAAAAACCAATATAATAAACAGTGTTAATAAAAAATTCTTTTAAAAATAGGGAAAATTAAATGCAAAGGTCACAAAAAAACTTGCCTTTAAAATTTGATATCATTACTAAAAACATGGATATGAAAAATAAGTGTAACCATAATGTTCATATGGATAGTGATAAAGAATATATTAATGATAAACTTGTTCACAATAAAACCATAAACGCCAAATGTGAATAAATTTTATTGATACCATAAAAAATTATGATATTGGGAAATGATTTTCCTTTTTAAAACCTTTTCCTATAGTTGAGAACTTCTTTAACATTAAAATGATATAAATATATATACATAATTCACAAGTTTCCATAAGAAAAATCGTATTTTTGTGATGTGAAATATTTTTATATCTTTTAATAACACACTTCTCATCACATGGTGATGTAATAAAATAATCTCTAAAACCTCATATAATGTTAATTTTAAACTATTTCATAAATGTTTAACCATATAAACCATAAAATTATTGTCTTTAAAAATATTTGAATTTTCTTATGTACATGTCATTGAAGTCTATAATTGGGTTATGTTCCCTAATGGATGTTTTATAAATATAAATTTATAATTTAATACTAAAATCCTCTATTACCAATTATAACGCCCGAACCCAAAATCCTAGATTCAATTAATTGTTTTTTAATTGGAATGATTACAAAGGGTTTAATCTAAAAGGAACTATTAGTGTAGCAGTCTTTGAAAGCCATATTATAAAAATGAAACCCATTTTACACTAGTAAATGAAGAAGAAAACATCATGCATATTAAAATGGAATGAAAAACTCCTTCAATAATTACTGAATTAGTTCTTAATAATCTCATGAAGGTAACCAAAATAAGTGTGAGTTTGAATTATCTGTAAGGTTATGTAAAGTGGAAGTAATAATGAATCAATGAGATAAAAATCAACATGGAAAGGTAAATAACTAATAAATCATTCAATTCAAAAAAATAGATAAAAAATAGTCAATATAGATAGTAGATAACTGAATTCCTTTTGATATTTAATTGTTGAATAAAACATAAACATGGATATTATAATTAATTTTATAATCAAACTGAATAACAATAATTGAATAAAAAATTATGGAATGCATAATGATGAATATCTAAAAAAAATCATTGAGTCTTCATGACCAAATATTAATACTTTCAAGGCTTATTTACAACATTATAATATAGTAAAGGAATAATGCCAAGAATATAATAAATGGGGTTATCCTTGGCTAAAATCCTAAGTTGGTTTTTCCATGACACCTAATGATGAATTGAGGGGCTATAGCGGGTCTCTCCCATAACATATTTAATCCAATGAATTCCTCGTATGTAGAACAATAGATTTAATTAATAAAAAACTTTACCTATCATTAAGAATTTGTATTGAACAAATAATACAATTTTATAAATAAACCCTAGTAGAGGATATGTAACAATAATGGTTTTTGTAGTCAATTAATGAAAATACGATTTAAATATCACTAAAACATTATTGATGAAAATAATCAGTTATCATTCCAAATTGTTTCATAACACATTGTAATGTTGAATCATAATCCTCATGAAATAATAACATTAAATGAAATAGAAAATATAATTCTAATAATTTTATACATGATATAACATGTTAAATCATAGATTATACACCATATAAAAGTGAATTGGTGCCAAACAACTGATAATCCTCAATAGAATATAAATTTGGATGAAATCTGTTACCACTTTGTAATATTTTATTTAAAATAACAAATATTTATAAAATAAAATAATTTCAATGAAAATAAAATTGAAAACTTATAAAAGATTATGAAAAATAGTAGGAAATCATGATTTAAGTAAATCCTATTCATTCCATAAAAATTATAAATAAACATTCATTTTACTTTTTTTGATGAAATGTCATATATTACCTTATTTTGGAAAATGAAAAGAAGTTTCATTTTACACAATTTTGTTAATATAAAAGGGGTAAAAATGGCATCCAAAAAAATTGGAGAATAATATAAATTTTTTCCAAAACATGTTTACATTACAACAATATAGAAGTGAATTTTCCCCAAGTGGAGACATAAACACAAACTATCCCAAATAAGGATGATATTGTGAGATAACCACATGACACATTATATTATGTAGAATATTATTCCCATGAATTAAATAAATTTATTTAGAAATTTAAATACCAAAATCATAAGTATAATAGTCATATAATACATTGATGTATGTTATACACCCCACACAATATAAATGAGTAGTTTATAATGCATGTGTCCAATAGAAATAAAAGTGAGACAACGACCCCTTACATCATGTTTCCATTTTAGTTGTACATGATTTAAACACATGTATAATTGTTTAGAAAATATATTAATGTATATAAAAACCTTCTTAATATTTATTATATCATATATGACCTTCTTATATTACTTTATCATCCTTTTGTTAATAACCATTTATCATTTTCATTATTTCATGTTTCAACTATCTAGTTTCTCGAGTATATTTTTAATTGATATTTGTTTATTAGATTACTTAGATAATTATTTCATCATATCATAAATATAAATAGTTATGATAATATATATATATATATATTATTCTTAAAATATATAAAATTTGGAAATAAGAAATGGAATTCACCATTCATGAAGACAATATACTATACATACGCATGAACACTACTTTTATTTCATTTAAATATTAAAATGATCAAATTTAAATGATATATATGTATATTATAATTAAATAATCAAATATATGTCATATATATCATATTTTTTTTAAAATCATCTGATATACATTTTATGTATTGTGTGAACGAATCAATTCTCTTTGAGGAGGCGGTAGTCAAAACTTCCACAATCACTGTTAGCATATTTACACAGAATTTTAAGACATAAGGAATGTGTGATATAAAAATTAAATAAGTATTAATATTTTTTTTAATATATATCATATAAAATCAGTTTTTACATCATAATGACTAACCATGATAGGTGGTAAAGGAAAAATAAGGACATCGTTTCACTATACGGTTGTTCACCATACACGAAGAATAAATGTTTTACCAATTTAAAAGAAGTGTTTCTAGGTGTAAGTTAAAAAAATAAAATAACAAAAAAATAAGTACATTATTGATATTTTATTTATTATTTAATCATTTAATACTATGATATTAAGTAGTTGGAATGAAAATAAATCTAATTTCATTGTTTAACAATGTTACCAATTAATTGGGTAACTCCTTTTGGTTTATTCCAAAATCCATCATTTATCATCTTTATTCTATAAATTAGTCATCTAATATGATGGAAGGAATGTTTTTATATTATTTTAGCATGTTTTTTATGATCAATAAACCTTAATATGGCATACGGAATTGAGGGAGGAGGTTCCCTTTTATAATTGAGGTGTAGGGTACTTTTAGAAACTCTCACTGTATTAAATTAATATTAATTAGTTTTTAACTTCAAATAGATTGGAAGCGAGTTATTAAAAATATGATATGAGTATGGTTATAAATCCTCAAAACCAATAATTTTAGAAATGTTAATGTCATATTCATACCCTTATCTTTTATAATTAACCCTTTACTAAACCCTTTAACATTAACTATGGAAATTTGGTTTTTACACATTTAGGGTTAGTATAGTAACTATAAGATTCCAGAAAAACCATTGATGATTAATGGATTATAATTTATACAGTATACACATAATTTTTATATTTTTTAGTATTTTATTAATTTTATATCATTTTAAAAAAACAATTTATTTTAGAATTTCATTAATGTTAATTTTGACTATATTCATTTCAATATATTTTTCAAAAATATCAATAAAATATAATTATGATTGAAAACCTTTAATACATCCCTAATATGTCAATTTAATCTATATAATTCGTGTATTTCATTAATTATGTCAAATTATATTTATTTTAATATTCATAATATCATTTAATTGATACTTCCATTAATTAAATAATAAATGCACCATCATTGTGATAAAGTGTTAGTTTGTTATTTATTTCCAAAAAATTAAAACTATGTTACCATGATATAGATTTTTTTTTCATTTCCAATGAATATTTATATTCTATGATATATTATAAACTACCAGCTATAAAAAATTTATTACTTATTAGAAACATGAGTAAGACATATTGGACATTCCTAATAATTAAATAACATAAAATAATTAATTTCATCCTAGTGGATAAAAGAGATCAGAAAATAATCAAACATATAGTTTTGGTCAAAACAAACTTATCAAATAAAATTTGTATGAGTGTTATGGTAATTTTGTTATGCATATAATATTATTTTTACCTGTGATTACATGACTTACCTTTAACTAGTGTAATTAATTTTAATTATTTGTACTATTATTTTTGGTCAATAACTATTATTATATTTCTACAATATAAATATTCTACTTATTACAAAATTTTATGACCATTTTTGGAATTTCAATTAACAAAAATGGTAAAATTATTTTTAATGTTAATCCCGGAGAAGGGATGACATAGTGAGGTTTTAAAGTAAAAATTATAAAAAGTATTCTAATGTTATGTATCCAAATTTAATTTGAAATTTCACCCAATGACATAAATTGGGTTATGTTATATAAAATTTATCTACTTATAATTAAAAAAATAAAAAAATAACTATATAAAAAAACTATATGAAAATTCATTTTTGAAATAATATTCAGAAATATTCAGTATTTATAAAAAATTGAAGCTTTTTAAAAAAATTATAAAAATTAAACCAATTTTTTTTTTATATTCCAAGAAAACATTACTCCCTTCTGAGTTAGATTGGTAAGAGGGTTGGAAAATTTTAATAAATTTCTCAAAAATCATCTATAATATCTAGCTAATCCCATAAAGCTACAAATATCTGTTACTGATGATGGCCTCATCCATCCCTCAATTGTATCTGTTTGGGAGGGATTCACATATATCCCATTGATATGATGTTATGGAACATGAATGACACCTCCTTCAACTAAAACTCACACTTTATATACTTTTAATAGAGCTTCTTCTTCCAGAAGGTCTCTAGTACAGTTCTTTGATGCTCCTCATGATCCTCCTTAGTTTTGGAGTATATCAAAATATCATCTATAAAGACTATGACAAATTTGTCAAGGTAATACCTAAAGACTCTATTAATCAATTCCATGAAGATTTATGGAGAATTAGTGAGCCTTAAAGGCATTAATATGAATTCATAGTGCCCATATCTTGTACAAAAATCAGTCTTGGGATATCTTCCTTCTTCAACCTTACTTGATAATATCCTGATGACAAATCCAACTTGGATAAGTATTGTGATCTATAGAGATGATCGAAAAAGTCATCGATTCGTGGGAGAGGATACTTTTTATTTATCATGATTCTGTAAATATCATTATAATTGATGAAAAGGAGCATTGAACCATCTTTTTTCATAACGAATAGGACTGGTGCACCCCAAGGTGAAGCACTTGGAGCTATAAAACCTTCATCCAAATTATCTTGTAGTTATATCTTTAGCTTCTAAAGCTCCACAATAGCCATTCTATATGGTTTCTTGGATATTTTCCATGCCCCAAGTATAAGATAAATTGAATAATTAAACATCTCTTCTAGGAGGAAGACCATGAATTTTTTTGGCAAACACTTCAGCGCATTCCTTCACAATAGGTATGTCTTCAAGGATGGTTCCCTCCTTAGACTCAATCATCTAAGCCAGATACACATGCTCATAGGGAAGTAATATTGATGCTTGAGATGATGGAGCAAAAGAAGATTCATCTTCCTCCTTGCACTTGTATAGAATTGGGGGTCGATTCTTCACATGGAGAGTGATTTCCCTCTCATGACAATTTATATCGGCTATATATAAGGAAATACAATCCATGCCATGAATTGCATCAAATTTTTACTGAGGGAGTATAATGAAGTTCACATGGAAATTCAATCCACAGATTATGATAGCGGAGGAATAATATACATGGGATGCAATGATTGCCCCATTTTCTGTACTCACCAACATATTTACATCCCTGATTTGTGGTGGTGATGGGATTGTTCTACTAATCTTTTGGGATATAAAAGAATGTGTAGAACCTGAATCAAAGAGTATGTTCTCTATTCATGAATGAATAACTAGCGTACCTGTCACCACTTCGTTGTTGGGGTTCACTTCAGTAGTAGTGATTGCAAAAGCTCTCCCTTGCTACCATGGATAATGTTGGTTGCCTCCAAAAACCCTTGTCTTAGGGAACTAATTTGCAAGAAGCCTTGGTTCATTGCATTTGTATTAATGAACAACGCGTTGAGGTTCAAATAGAGCGTTCATCTCCTCTATTGCAGCCACAAGGTTTTCTTGTTAGTAGTTAACAGCTATGTTCTCTTCTCTTCCACACCTAAAGAATTTCCTCATCCCCTTCAGGCAATTTTTGGGGTGCTTCTTTCCTCACCTTTGGAAAGTAGGGTGATGTATCCTCTTAGCATCATTGGATTTTTAAATCGAACCACTAGTATTGATGTCCATATTAAGATTATTATCCCCATGATACCCCTTAGATTTTCCTATCTCCAGTTTGACCTTGAGGGAACATTAGACAATTTCCTCATAGCTATCAAAGTCAAGGATCTCCAGCACTTTCCATAGGCTAGGTTTCAGCCCACCAAATAAGTAGTCAACCTTGCATTCAGGGGAAACGACAAAGCCGGAGGCATATCATGGAATCCTTGTGATGTTTTCCTCATACGCTCCAATAGATTCATCGTCTTTTTTCTTGAGGCAAAGGAAGTCCCTTTATATCTTATGTCGGAGGATGCACGGAAAATATTTATCAAAAAACATCTTCCAGAAATCCTTCCATTCCAACGCCTCGATCTCCTCCTCAGGCGTTGTATTTTTGACCAATTCCCACCATTGATCGACTTCACCCTACATACGATAACAGCCAGAAGAACCTTCTTTTGTTTGGAACATTTTAGGATAGATAAAATCTTTTCAATGAAGTTGATCCATTTTTAAGTGATTGAGGGATCAGATGATCCATTAAAAGTAGCAGGCCATTGTCACATGAAACTCTCAATAGTGACTTGTTCTTTCATGGGGGGGGGGGGGTTGAACGTTCCTCTTGACCCATTTTTCTATTAAAATCTTGAGTTAACTAAGAGAGAAGAGTGATAATGTTCCTGATTCCCACTCCGATCGAATTGGGAATCTCATTAGCATAGTCATCACATTGATCTTCACATCAGTTGTTTGCCCGAGTCCTCCTATTACTGGATATTGGCTGGAATAAAAGGAAAGTTAGGGGTGACACATAAAGGGTAATCCAAGTAAAAAACTGATGACTTATGAATAACTTTTATTTCCTTAACATAAGAATCCATAGGCTTCAATATATATTATTTAGGATCTAATTTCTAAAATACATTCTTAGGGTAATTTTTTTAAATTCCCTTAATAAGGGTTCATACTAAGTTTGGATAATTTACAAAATAATATCCCCAGGGAGTGTCATAACCGAGACTGTAGTAAGGAACATTGTTGTGCACCAGTTCCTGTTCGATTCTAGCTCAAAGAGGTGTTTTCGGGTTTTACCCCTAGGATACATCTATTACAGAGTCTCCTCTACCTGATCATATCCATACAGTGTTGTATTTTCTTGATGAACCACTTACTCACTAATCACAAATTATTAAGTATGTTTTTATTATACTTATTCTTGTCTCTTACTATTCACTAGTATTTTCTAATCCTAATCCCAAAAATAACAAAACCTATCCTCTGATATCAACTATAACAACCCTTCTCTTTATTACACACTTAAACCTATTTTAGTACATTAAATAGTTACTTGGTACAACAAAGAGGATCAAGATGTATAGTGTATTTGGGGATTATGAACATTACATAACAACTTAGAACATAAAACACACTGTATCTTTATTGAAAACTTATTTTACCTGACCACTATATTCCCTAGTACTTAGCATTGCATGGGATAACATGAGGAAATGCAAAAGAAAAAGCTGAGCTATAAATCCTAGAATGGGAATAAACATGGAATAACACAAGGAATAAAATAAATTTTAGAAAATAGGTATATCGATAGAGTAAAAGAGAAACATGAACATAAAGATATGATAAAGCATGATAATCATAACATAGAAATGTGGCAACAACACTAAACATGAAATTTGCATGAGCCAAGGCTCATTGCACATGGAGAATGAGTAAACCCTCATTACCCATGAAGCACGAGTAAACCCTCACTGCAGTTGAATTAGCATGAGTCAACACTCATTGCACTTGATGTATCATGATACTATACTTTACCCAATGCATTGGAGCGCTATCAGGGCACACCCTTCATAAACATATCATTTCATGAATAAGTGTGCCACATGGATCATATAAAATTGAATCAATAATCATCATTTATTACTTGATAAAGGTATTTTGAATAAATAAATTCATGTACAATTCAATTTTTATATGTTCATAAAGGTGAATACCATTCACAGAGACATGGGTATGGTATTCACTACATAATGATCTTGGCTTGAAAAAACGTGGTGCAATTTTGACAGCATAACAGCGTGACATAAGGATTCATGAAAATGGATTATGAGAGAAAAAAGGGTTTATCATAATATTTATATTAAATGGAAAGTAAGGGGGTCATATATATACATGTCCGAACAATAATAATGGAATTTAGATGCATAATAGAAAAAAATACTTGGATGTAAATGAGGCGAGAGAAATCCCTCACAGAATTTGGGCATGGTAACGGGTGTACATAAGAGAAATTAATGAGAGAGAAAGGGGTCTCCCATCATCCAAACATAAATAGATAATTATGGGGTGGTTTGAATGTAACAACCCGATATTTTATGATAAATATTCTTTTTAATTTATTTGATGTCATGTGTTTTATGATAAAACAAGATTATCTTGTGATATATGCCACACCGTATTAGCTTGCAGTATACGCAAAACTATTCTTAGATTGTGTTATACACAATTTCAAGTTCGTTTGATAATAGTCATTCTACGCAACATTGAGTGTATATATATATATATATATTCAATGTATAAATGAAATATGGTTGGATTCTGTTATATGAAAAAACAAAGGAGTCTTGCACTACACGCAACCCTAACTTGGCTTACATTACACGCAATCGCGACCTTCCTCGATAGCGTGTGTAGTACGAAATACCGAGTTTCACTAAATGATATATTATTATAATATTATTATGAACTAGCCGTTATGAGTAGTAATAACCAATTTTTGAAATTTTATAAATTTTAGTTTTCAAAATGGACTTCATTTTTGAATTCAGAATATCGAAATTAGCCTAGGGTGAAATTTTGGTATTTTTCTGAAAACTGTGAATTTTTTATGAATAGTGAAAACACTAGGTTACTATTTAAAAACCGACTTTTTATTTAAATAATTATTTATTTTGTTTAAATTTATTTAAGGTCAAAATTGATACATAATACCTATATAAGTTCAATTCAATTCATTGGAGTCATTTTATAATAATTTTAGATATATAAAAATTTTATTGAACTTTTCACCATCTTTTACCCACCTCCTAGGAGAATTTCCAAATTCACATAAAACATAATTTTACCGCTTCTGTGAGTAGAATTTCAAAAATCCGAGAGACACGGTTGATGTCAGTAAGTAAAATGTGGTTCAATGAGATGAAAATAATTTTTGGTGAATAGTAACTTTTTACTTTTTTTTTACCACGGTTAAAAGTAAATAGGGTAATTAAGTGTAAAAATAATATTAATACCCTAAAACATGTCCTAATTCTATTAGATAAATGTAATTCGACCAAAAACAACCTTAGGAATAAAATATGACCATTTAGTCCCACTTGGATTAGATTAGGACATTTATTATTAATTTATTTAATGAAGGGTTAAAATAGTTAAAATCAAAGTTTAATAAGTAAATCATTTTTAATATAGGGTATACATAAGATAAATTCAACTATAAATATTCATTAGAAATATAAAACGATTTACTACATAATGATATTTTATTTGTAATTTTTAGAATTTAAATAATTTAATTTATTTATGACACAATGATGATGCAGTAATTATATTATTAATGAAATATTGACATAATTGATGTTATAAATACCCAAATAAATGTAATTTGAGACTTTTTATGAATTAAAATAATTTTCTACGTTAATATGACATGATATTATTGATTTAATTAAATTTTTTCGAACTAATCCTTCTGGTATGATTTTCACAAAAATCAATTACCAAATAGTGTCAAAATTGACATAAAATTGTTTTTAAAACAAATATTATATTATTAATTGTTATTTTATTCCTAAAAATAAAAGGTTCAGATAAATGACTTAGATAAGGTTATATATATTAATAATAAACAACTTGGGGTTCGTTTGACTTGTTATAGTAAGTTTATTAACCTTATAGTGTAATAAAACAAGAAGACACGGTAAAAGAAAAATTATTTAACTTAAAGTTAAATCTAAATGATAAGGTTAAAATAGAAACCTAAACTTGTATAAATTCAATTGGATGAAAGGATTTAGACCCATCCCCACCTTATCTTCTAAATAAATCAATTTGGAGCTATTAAAAACTGAATATTACTTTATAATAAAATAATATTTTTAGTTTTTCCAAAGGTGCCCCTCTCCTCCCTTATAAAAGGGCACCTCCTCCCTCTCCTCCTCACACCAATTTGAGCCTTCAAGCTCGGCCAAACCCTGAACAATTCTCTTCTCCACTTACCTAGAAACATCCAAGAGGTCATGGTCTTCTTCAAAGACCAATTTTAGTTCCTTAAGAGGAGGTCTCAAAAAGGCGCTTCAAAGAAGAGGTAATGTCCGTTACCGATTCTTTCAACTTTATTTCTTCTTCCACTTCTTCTTATTTAGTTGTTTCATTATGAAGTAATAAAATCAGTATCAATCATATAATGATATGTTATTATAAGTATGAAACAACCCTATTTCACCATCTATCCATCCTACGGAAAACGAAATCACCGCGAGTGCGTATGTACGGAATACCATCTCTACACCGTGGTGTAATCTATTTTCCACCACCACCTTACTTGGATGGGTATAATGGTATAAATAATGACTATATATTATTATTGTAAAGTGATATTGCTTCTGAAATAGTATACATACTGTAACGACCCAAAATTTTGAATAAATATTGTTTCCTAATTTTGTGTGTTATTTTATTTTATACTCAACAAAATTTTTTCATTTGATAACATGAGTATAATTAAAATGAGACCGTTGGGATTTGACTGTTATATGACCATTGGTTAATATGACCACTGGAAACTAAACGTTTTGATTATTGCCTCTAAATACAAGTAATCTTGGTTAATTATTATAGAAAGAAGATTCGATGGCTTCGCCCAGTAGTCTTGGACCGATTGAAGCCCATCTAACAGAACTTGGGAAGGAGGTAGCACCACTGGGCTTTGCTCTGGACCAAACCCAAGCCGAAATTCATCGTGTGAAGCTAGAATGGAATTGCCTTTGTGAGAAGTTCAAACAAATAGAAATTACTACTCGTGCGATGTTAGCCGAGCCTCCCTCAGATTCTCTCACCTTAGCACACCTTACACTTAGGTCCTATGCTGGTGTGATAAGGGGCTATGTAAGGAGACTGTAACTGCCTTGTGTAATCCTTTGTTTTAAATAAAAATTGGGATTTCTTCTTATGATGAATTTTATGAATTTTCAAATGTCCGGATAAATATAGTATGCATATTTTTGATGAATTTTTAAAAAAGGATATTTTAAAAATGGTTGTGTAAACCTTAAATAATTAAAAATGTGTAATGATTTTTGAAAAATGGTCTTCTAGAATTATGTTCAGTACGAAATTTAGAGTCTAATAAGATCAACTTAATTTTTGATGAATAATAAATTATGAATAGTGATTTTATGATTAGGATTAGTAATGTGTCCAAATGGATTAGTAATCTCACTTAAAGAAAGTATTTATATAATCTAGGCACCTTGATTAAGTAATGTGATTCAATAAAATGGTTAAATAACGGTTTCATAAATTATTATTCAAGTATTAGTTTTTTCGGGTGAACAGTGTTTTTTAATTAAAAATATTTAGAAAATTATTTTTATAAAATGTATTTCATTTTTGAGCTCAGAGCACTGATATTATGCTATGGTAATTTTTGGGGTTTTTTCTGAAGAAATGAATTTTCGGTGAATAGTATTTTTATTTAAAAATTTAATTAAAAATATTTAGAAAATTATTTTTATAAAATGGAGTTCATATTTGTAATTAGAGCGTTGATATTTGGTTAAGGTGAAATTTTGGGATTATTCTAAGAAAGTTGAATTTTCGATGAATAGTGGAAATACAGTTTTTAAGTTACTGGTGTCTAATGACATCATTAAATGATTTATTAAGTATGTAATCAATATAGTCGACTTATGAATAGTAAGATAAGGTATGAGGTGTCCCAATTGGCCAATACCATGGGCAAGCTCATGGTTTTTCCAAAACCACTAATGAGGTGTCCCTTGGCCATTAATGCCCGTCCCCTCACTTTCCCTATAAATACCAAGCCATCATCTCATCCATTAGACTCCCCACTCTCCCCCAACGAAGTTCTGGTCTCATTACCTCCCAAGGAGTCCTCCCATGGTGCCCCCAAGCCTTCAAGGTCCCAACCTTTGAGTTTTAAGAGTTATGTTTTAAGGTAAGGGATCCAATCTCTCTCTTTCTTTTCAAAAAATCTCTTTTATATAATTTCTTTTATGCTCCATGTTCTTATGTTAAAGGGTGTTATTTTATACTCCTCTTACTTCCCTTTTCATGTTCACATAATGAGAGATCCCCTGTTACTCTCATTATTTCGTTTTATGAAGTTTTAAGGGGCGCCGTTAGACTGCCGAAATTTTTGTAACGGATTCTTTCTCCCTTCCCATTTTTCAAGATCTATTTTCATGTTAAGTATTTCAAGTTCCTTTTTATTATGTTGGGGTATGATATATAAATTTATCATACTGATCTTTTATGATCATATGATGAGATACCCCATTTTATCTCTTCAATTCAGTATTTTGAAGTTTAAGTGGCGCCGTTAGGCTGCCGAATTTTTAAGTGGTTCTTCACCCTTCTCATTTTGAAGTTCTACTTTCATGACAATTCTTTCAAGTTCCTTTTTGTTATGTTGGGTTATGATCTCTATATCTATCATACTGATATTTTATGACCATATTATGAGAGTCCCCATTTGATCTCTTCAATTCAGTATTTTGATGTTTAAGTGGCGTCGTTAGGCAGCTAAATTTTTAAGTGGTCCTTGCACCTTTCTCCCTTTTCAAAGTTCTAATTCCATGTCAAGTCTTGAAAGTTCCTTTTTATTATGTTGGGGTATGATATCTATATATATCATACTGATCTTTTATGTTCATATGATGAGAGACCCTATTTGATCTCATCAATTCAATTTTGGTTGAAGTTTATGTAATGCTGTTAGGCTGCCGAATTTTCATAAGAGAAATATTATTTTTGTCTTCCTTTCATGTTCTTCATTTCATATGGTATATCTTTCAAATTTCATTACCATGTTCTAAAATACTTTATATTCTATCCCTCTACTGTGTTATGTTTCATTTATGAGTGTTTGACCCATGTCCCCTCTCTTTTCAATGATTTCTAAAACCCCGAAACATAGCCGTTATGCTGCAGAATTTTCGTCTCAAAATGCCCCTCTCTTTTTATCAAAATTATTTTATGTTATTAATTGAATACTCAAAGCTCTTTCTTCTAAAGGGGTATTCAAATATATACCAAAATGTTCTCTTTTAAATTCTGGGATTTATATACATGAGACCAACCTTCCTTTTCTGTGGGTTTTAAAGTGACGTAAAGATCATGTCTTTAAAGAAGTTTTTAAAACGTTATGATTATGAAATGAAACCCATTTATTTTATGCTATATGGGTTATTTATGAAATGTTTGATGATGATATATGTGGCTCATATGATAATAAAGTCAAATTTAAGGGTGCGCCCTGATAGCGCTCCAATGCATTGGGTAATGATGTAACCACTAGAGATTACAATTTTCACGATACCTTGGTGAATAAACTTGGTAATTTTCAAATGACACCTTGGGGATGGACCATGGTGATATGTTCATGATTGTCTATGTTAAATGATGTATCCACATCTTCAAGTTATGAAAATGTTATTTTTATTATGATATGCCTCATGATTTCATTCTCATGCCTTAAAGTTCTTTTCATGACCTTATTGAAGTATCTCAAGTTCACATGTAAAATGTTTCTCTTGTTTCCCTTACTGGGCTTCTTGCTCACCCTTTATTTTGATGTATGTCCCCAGGTTATGTGATGCAGTAATGAACCTAGGATGAACATGAGGAGAATCCTTTCAAGTGTTTTAGAATAATGTTTTATGTTTTCATGTTTAAAGTTCCTAGTTTCCAAGACACTAAACCATAAAGATCCCCAGTTTTGTAAAATGTAATGAAAGATTATGTGATAAAAAGGTGGGATGCTATAGTTGGTATCAAAGTATGGTTTAGTTATTTGTGGAAATTAGGATATAAAAACTCTAGGAAGAACCCTATAGAAAATTTAATAAAATAGGAAATCTTCCTGGTATTTTGGTGAGTATTGAGTAAGGGGTTGCCAAGAAAATACATCCCTGTCTGGATACGAGCAGGTAGAGGTGGCTCTGGCACAGATGTACATAGGGGTAAAACCCGAAAACACCGCTTTGAGCTAGACTCGAACGAGAACTGGTATACGACAATGGGCCTTGCTGCACTCTTGGTTATGACACTCCCGTGGGATATGCTTTGGTAAATTCATAAGTTTAGTATGAACCATTGTTAAAGGAACAAAGATAAAATAAAATAAAGATTCACATAAGAATATATGATCATGGATAACCTAGATGGGAACCTAGGGGATCACAAGTTAGGGTATAATTTTCTTCTACAAGTTATCCTTATATGCTTTCAGTTCCTTTTCATTATTATTGGCTAAGTACTTAAGCCCCTAATTATGCTTTCTCTTCTTAGTTAATGGTGGGAAATGGAAGAACATGTCCCAACAACCAATGTGATAAGAAATGCGACGAATGTAATATTAATATGGTAGGGATGATTATGGGATTAAAATATGATTATTATTTTGGAAGACGTTCACTATTTTGGGGACCCTATATGATCGAGGTAAATAGATTACTATGGTATTTTCATTGAGGAGTAAGGTTGACTTATATTTTGAAGAATTGATGAATTTAAGGTGGACTTATAGTAATGTAGGTTACCTATGGGAATGATTAACCTATCTTGGGTAAAATATGTTTAGGTTAGATACTTTTGTTATAAGATGTTAGGAGTGGTTGATGTTGTTTGGAGATGAACAATGAAGTTTATTTTGGAAGACTATGTTATCAAATCCTTCTTGTATTTGTGTTTCAATCTTAGTTTGGTTTATTTTGAGGAAATTTTTAGGGCCATTATTTATGGAATGGACTATGATGAACTTTGGGTAGTACCATGGAACTTTGAAGATTTAAAAGTAGTTTCCATTCCTATGGGATTATTTCTTTTTGAAGAGTTGTTTTACCTTACCCTTTCTGTTTTTGGGATAATGTTTAAAGATAGAAGAAATAGATAGTTAATATTTTGTGGATTATGAAGATGATTCTTGTGTTTTGATGAGACCAAGTAGATTTGAATGCTCATAGTTTGGAGAAAAGATTAGTTTTGGGAAGAAACTTATTAAAGGATGAAACTCTACACGAAGATAGGTATATTTTCTTACGTTTTTGTTTTATGTTGTAAATGAATTCCTCAAAATTATGAAAAGGAACGTAAAACAAAAACGTTGTTGGTTTATGTTTCCTACTAGGTAATCAAAGACCGTTTACACACATCATAAGTTTGGGATTTTCTTATGGTTAAAGTTCTCCTAATCATGTTCTCTATCACTCTTCCCCAGAACTTGACCCTTTGTTTTTCTTCCATGTCCATGTTTTCCTCCATGGAGTCCTAGTATGGGTAAACTCGGGTGACCATTGTACTTCCCTTTATTTCTTTTAAAGTAATAGTTTTTCTGACTCCTTTTCCGATGTGGGACTTTCAATGAAATTGCAAAACCCGATTTAAAAAAAAAATTGCGAGGATGCAATTTCTTAAGGGGGGAAGGTTGTAACGACCCGAAATTTTGAATAAATATTGTTTCCTAATTTTGTGTGTTATTTTATTTTATACTCAACAAAAATTTTTCATTTGATAACATGAGTATAATTAAAATGAGACCATTGGGCTTTGAATGTTATATGGCCATTGGTTAATATGACCACTGGAAACTAAAAGTTTTGATTATTTCCTCTAAATAAAAGTAATCTTGGTTAATTATTATAGAAAGAAGATTCGATGGCCTCGCCCAATAGTCTTGGACCGATCTATGCCCATCTAACAGAACTTGGGAAGGAGGTAGCACCACTGGGCTTTGCTCTGGACCAAACCCAAGCCGAACTTCATCGTGTGAAGCTAGAACGGAATCGCCTTTGTGAGAAGTTCAAACTAATAGGAATTACTACTCGTGCGATGTTAGCCGAGCCTCCCTCAAATTCTCTCACCTTAGCACACCTTACACTTAGGTCCTATGATGGTGTGATAAGGGGCTATGTAAGGAGACCGTAACATCCTTGTGTAATCCATTGTTTTAAATAAAAATTGGGATTTCTTCTTATGATGAAGTTTATGAATTTTAAAATGACCGGATAAATATAGTATTCATATTTTTGATGAATTTTAAAAAAAGGATATTTTAAAAATGGTTGTGTAAACCTTAAATAATTAAAAATGTTTAATGATTTTTGAAAAATGGTCCTCTACAATTATGTTCAGTACAAAATTTAGAGTCTAATAAGATCAACTTAATTTTTGATGAATAGTAAATTATGAATAGTGATTTTATGATTAGGATTAGTAATGTGTCCAAATGGATTAGTAATCTCATTTAAAGAAAGTATTTATATAATCTGGGCACCTTGATTAAGTAATGTGATTCAATAAAATTGTAAAATAACGGTTTCATAAATTATTATTCAAGTATTAGTTTTTTCGGGTGAATAATGTTTTTTAATTAAAAATTTAATTAAAAATATTTAGAATATTATTTTTATAAAACGGATTTCATTTTTGAGCTCAGAGCACCGATATTATGCTATGGTAATTTTTGGGGTTTTTTCTGAAAAAATGAATTTTCGGTGAATAGTGTTTTTATTTAAAATTTAATTAAAAATATTTAGAAAATTATTTTTATAAAATGGATTTCATATTTGTAATTAGAGCGTTGATATTTGGTTAAGGTGAAATTTTGGGATTATTTTGAGAAAGTTGAATTTTCGATGAATAGTGGAAATACAGTTTTTAAGTTACGGGTGTCTAATGACATCATTAAATGATGTATTAATTATGTAATCAATATGGTCGACTTATGAATAGTAAGATAAGGTATGAGGTGTCCCAAGTGGCCAATACCATGGGCAAATACCATGGGCAAGCCCATGGTTTTGCCAAAACCACTAATGAGGTGTCCCTTGGCCATTAATGCCTTGTCCCCTCACTTTCCCTATAAATACCAAGCCATCCTCTCATCCATTCGACTCCCCACTCTCTCCCAACGAATTTCTGGTCTCATTACCTCCCAAGGAGTCCTCCCATGTTTCCCCCAAGCCTTCAAGGTCCCAACCTTTGAGTTTTAAGAGTTATGTTTTAAGGTAAGGGATCCGATCTCTCTCTTTCTTTTCAAAAAATCTCTTTTATGTAATTTCTTTTATGCTCCATGTTCTTTTGTTAAAGGGTGTTATTTTATACTCCTCTTACTGCCCTTTTCATGTTCACATAATTAGAGATACCCTATTACTCTCATTATTTCGTTTTATGAAGTTTTAAGGGGCGCCGTTAGGCTGCCGAAATTTTTGTAACAAATTCTTTCTCCCTTCTCATTTTTCAAGATCTATTTTCATGTAAAGTATTTCAAGTTACTTTTTATTATATTGGGGTATGATATCTAAATTTATCATACTGATCTTTTATGATCATATTATGAGATACCCCATTTGATCTCTTCAATTCAGTATTTTGAAGTTTAAGTGGCGCCGTTAGGCTGCCGAATTTTTAAGTGGTTCTTCACCCTTCTCATTTTGAAGTTCTACTTTCATGTCAATTATTTCAAGTTACTTTTTGTTATGTTGGGGTATGATCTCTATATCTATCATACTGATCTTTTATTACCATATTATGAGAGTCCCCATTTGATCTCTTTAATTCAGTATTTTGATGTTTAAGTGGCATCGTTAGGCTGCTAAATTTTTAAGTGGTCCTTGCACCTTTCTCCCTTTTCAAAGTTCTAATTCCATGTCAAGTCTTGCAAGTTACTTTTTATTATGTTGGGGTATGATATCTATATCTATAATACTTATCTTTTATGTTCATATGATGAGAGACCCTATTTGATCTCATCAATTCATTTTTGGTTGACGTTTATGTAACGCTGTTAGGCTGCCGAATTTTCATAAGAGAAATATTATTTTTGTATTCCTTTCATGTTCTTCATTTCATATGCTATATCTTTCAAATTTCATTAACATGTTCTCAAATACTTTATATTATGTCCCTCTACTGTGTTATGGGTCATTTATGAGTGTTTGACCCATGTCCCCTCTCTTTTCAATGATTTCTAAAACCCCGAAACATAGCCGTTATGCTGCAGAATTTTCATCTCAAAATGCCTCTCTCTTTTTATCAAAATTATTTTATGTTATTAAGTGAATACTCAAAGCTCTTTATTCTAAAGGGGTATTCACATATATACCAAAATTTTCTATTTTAAATTCGGGGATTTATATACATGAGACCAACCTTCCTTTTCTGTGGGTTTTAAAGTGACGTAAAGATCATGTCATTAAAGCAATTTTTAAAACGTTATGATTATGAAATTAAACCCATTTATTTTATTCTATATGGGTTATTTATGAAATGTTTGATGATGATATATTTGACTCACATGATAATAAAGGCAAATTTAAGGGTGCGCCCTGATAGCGCTCCAATGCATTGGGTAATGATGTAACCACTAGAGATTACAATTTTCACGATACCTTGGTGAATAAACTTGGTAATTTTCAAATGAAACCTTGTGGATGGACCTTGGTGATATATTCACGATTGTCTATGTTAAATGATGTATCCACATCTTCAAGTTATGAAAATGTTATTTTTATTATGATATGCCTCATGATTTCATTCTCATGCCTTAAAGTTCTTTTCATGACCTTATTGAAGTATCTCAAGTTCACATGTAAAATGTTTCTCTTGTTTCCCTTACTGGGCTTTTTGCTCACCCTTTCTTTTGATGTATGTCCCCAGGTTATGTGATGCAGTAATGAACCTAGGATGAACATGAGGATAATCCTTTCAAGTGTTTTAGAAGAATGTTTTATGTTTTCATGTTTAAAGTTCCTGGTTTCCAAGACACTAAACCATAAAGATCCTCAGTTTTGTAAAATGTAATGAAAGATTATGTGATAAAAAGGCGGGATGCTATACATACACTCCAAAACAATTCCACGATCATGGGAATGATATCATCGCTTGTGCGTACGTACGGACTACCGTCTCCACGAACGCGATGAGATTCATTTTCCATAATTAACCATTCAAGAATGATTATAAAGTATATATAATGAATAATAATAATGCTACTGGATTTATGTATATATATATGTATGTCATCTATTTAATTTCATTCTATTTAATAAGGAAACTAAAACAACGTTCATGCGTACGTACGGGCTACGGTCTCCATGAACAGTGTATTTCATTCCTTTTATCAATCTATAATATATATGTTTATGATGAATATATATTATATATAAATCATTTTTTACATTCTGGAATTATGTAAATCAGGATATAAGTAATAACATCAAGAACGACAAGTCAAAATACATATGACAAATGAAATGATTTTACCCAAAACGCTGCTTTAACATGGAATTTACAAAAGAACTGGTAATATAAAGTCATAAGTGAAACATATATGATATAATAACAATGAATATGATTATGTAATAAGTCAATGAAATTATTTAAATCATTATACAGGAGGTTTGTATCCATACGAAGCATATCCGACCTAAGGTAAGGGATAATTTTGCAAATCTCATTTTTACCCGAGATTGCTTATTCGTAAGTATTTAATGGGGTTATTTATATCATCCATTTCTATGTTTTATAAATTTTTTTTCATTTATTTTTAAAGTCATTTTTACCCATTTTTTACTTTTACTACATGGTATGTAAGAAATCTTTCTTTTGTTTACGTTACGAGGCACTTTTTTGACTTTTTCAGCAAAAGTACGGGAAGAATGTTTTTTTTACTTATACGGAACGAACAGATTTTTACGGTTTTATAAAGCCTTATTTTCATGAAGCTTCCTCTAAACGATTTCATGACTATTTTCAACAAAATATTTTTCTTTTAAAATTGCATGATGTTTTTTGAAAAGAAATTGATTTTGAAGAAGAAAGGATGTTTTCCTCAAGAATTTATTTCAAGTGTTTTATCAAAACCATTTTCCATCTAAGATGACATTATTTCATATGTGTATGTTTGAAGTATAAAGTATATATGATTTACATGGATTCAATTTTCTTTTTATGAAATGATATCCATTTATTTTATATGGATTATGTGATGATGGGATGATGTTTGTGAAACCCATTTTATTCGTTGGGTTATTATGAATGATGTATGTTTATTTTATGGCACAAGTAAGAATGATTCCATTATGAGATGGGTGGGACCTATATCTCCCTCCAATTCATTGGGTAAAGATTTATATCTCATGAGATAGACATGGCTGGAACGGTAAGTTAATCCGGTTCAGTGTTACAAGAATGAAACGAGGAGTGAACTCGATTCAGAAAAGGGATTTATCCACTAAGATGGTCTTGGCAACAATGCCTTGGCTACTATGAAAATCATAACATGTGCTTAATGGTTTCCACAATTACATGTTTTATTCCCATGATATTTTATCATGATTGATGTTCCCTTATGATATATGCCTTACATACTTCCAAGATTCATGTCTTTTCTCAAGATTTTGATGTTTAGATTTTATGCTCAAGTTTTTGCATTCAAATGTTTATGGATTGTTTTATGTTCTCTATGTTTACCCTTACTAGGAATTTGAGCTCACAATTTATATGTTTTCTCTTCCCCAGGATATAAACAAAGTTTTTTGGTAAGAAAAAAAAGGGAAGATCTTTATGGGAGATGTTGAAGATCTTTCACCCCGATTAGAAGATTATATTCTGAGTTTCCAAAGACACTAAACTATTATGGTCCTTGTGTGTCTGTTTTTGTTATGTAGTAAGTATTCCGAAAAAGTAATATAATTTCCATGCACGTCAAGATTTGGGTCTCTACAGTTGGTATCAGAGGAAAGGTTTAGTCAACCTTTGGAAACTAGGATGCGAAAAGGTTAGTGAGATCCCTAGAGATATTTCTAAGGTATGTCTAGGGATGTCCCTAAGGATAAGTATACGTATAAGATATAGTCCTAGAACTACGGTAACGATCTTAGAATTTAACCTAAGATGTTAGATATTGAGGGTACTCCCCCTTTACTTTGTTGTTTTCCCTAGCATGATTTTTGCCTCTCACATATTTTTTTTTGTTTTAGTCAATGGAGGGAACCAGAAGGAATTCCGTTAACATTGAATCCAATGGAAAAATTGGTGACTATGAGCAACAAAATTGTGTAATGCCTAGAGAGAAATATATTGTGATTATACCGAATCAGTCATCACGATATATGATTAACAAGGTGAAATTTAGTGGTATGCTTAATTCATCAAATAAGAGGAAGATAGACTTTTATGTATGTTCGCATGTTGAGGAGCATAAAGGAAGGAAAATTGATATTTATAAAGAAGGGAAGAAAAATCTTATCTGTGTGGAGAAAAGGGTCATAGAGTGACAGACTGTTATGGAGTTCAATGTCTTATTTGTGGAGAACATGTTCATTACCCAACTCAATGCCCTGACCTAAAATGTTACTTCTAAATCAAGGAAGGACTTATTCCAGGACAATCATTGAATATGATGGATTGAAGTGTTTATGTATTGGTATTAAAGAATAATGTTGTTGAGGTACTTTTATGGTGTATTAGAATATTTTTGTATTAGTCTATTGTGGTTTTCAATAATTTTATGGTACCGGTAACCATGAAAAGTGATTCAAATATTTTGGAAAGAAGATGATATGCACATAATGAAGGGATAAGAAGATAATGAGATGTTTGATTGTATTCATTAGATCATGACTGATATAAGGACTATGTGATATCTTGGATTAATTATATATAATTTTGAGGATTTTGGTTTGTGGAAAGTGTTAACTTTTAACTGTATTCAAGTTTTCACTAAGGTTCAATGGGTATTCATTCTTCAATAGAATACATGATTAAGGTATTCACATGTTTGTAATTTGACCAACAAGATATATCTTATGATATATGTGGGATGAATGCTTGTATTCACATTCTTGGTAGATAACCTTTCTAGTAATTGTTTTCTTTATACTATGAGCTTGGATCGAAGTATTTTAGATAAGCCTAAAGATTGGAATGGATTATGTTGGACATAAGTTAGTATTGTTTAAGGATAGAACTTTTTTCGATATTATTGATGGGATGCTATAGTAATTTAGTTTTAGAAAAAGGACAACCTGCAGGATGGGAGACAACCCATCACGTCAGACAAGGCTGTGGGAATCGAACCCACAACCGAAGTACGACTGGCCTTTATCACCTACCACTGGCCTACAAGAAGTCCCTGGTTAGTAGAAACTAGTTTTATTTTATTAAGAGGTATGATATATGAAGTATAAGTTCATTTTTGGAATCATATATGATTAACCTCACCATAGATAGACTTATGTATATTTGATAACTTTTTCTAACCTTTTGTTTGAAACAGATGGAATGACCCATCATTCTATCACATGATCTGTTAACACTTCACGAATAACAAATTAAACTTCATTTCTTTAAGAGATGAAGTGTAAATTGTTCAAAGCACGAACAACAGTGATATTGTACACAAAATCAAGAAATTATTTCTTCTAATTCAAAATTTTCAACTTTAGGGAAATGATATTGAAAACCAAAAATGTTGTCCTAGTGCTCTTATATCTGATGAATCAGATGGTACCTTAGATCATCACAAATTTATGGCTTTGTGATTGATGGATTTTTCATATCCATGTTCTTACCACTCTCCATCAGAACTTGAGGGTTAGATTTTTCTTCCATATCCATATTTTCACCTATGTTCTCCAATATGGAAGCCCAGTGATGAGTTACTTTGGGTAACCGTTACGTTTCATACTTTAGTTTTTAAAGTTAAGTTTTGGTATTTCATTTTACAATGTGGGTTTAAATTAAAGAAACTTTCAAGTAGAAAACCATGTATAACCACGGTGAATTTCGAGGGCGAAATTCATTTTAAGGGGGGTAGAATTTAACAACCCAATATTTTATGATAGGTATTCTTTTTAATTTATTTGATGTCGTGTGTTTTATGCTACAAAAAGATTATCTTGTGCTATACGCAACACCGTATTAGCTTGCAGTATACGCAAAACTATTCTTAGATTGTGTTACAAACAATTTCAAGTTCGTTTGATAATAGTCATTCTACGCAACATTGAGTGTATATATATATATTCAATGTATAAATTAAATATGGTTGGATTATGTTATACACAACAACAAAAGAGTCTTTCACTACACGCAACCCTAACTTGGCTTACATTACATGCAATCGCGACCTTCCTCGATAGCGTGTGTAGTACGTAATACCGAGTTTAACTAAACGAGATATTATAATAATATTATTATGAAAAAGCCATTATGAATAGTAATAACCACTTTTTGAAATTTTATAAATTTTATTTTTTAAATTGGATTTCATTTTTGATTTCGGAATATCTAAATTACCCTAGGGTGAAATTTTGGTATTTTTCTGAAAACATTCAATTTTTGAAGAATAGTGAAAACACTAGGTTACTATTTCAAAACTGATTTTTTATTTAAATAATTATTTATTTTGTTTAAATTTATTTTAGGTCAAAATTGATAAATAATACCTATATAAGTTCAATGAAATTCATTGGATTCATTTTATAATAATTTTAGATATATAAAAATTTTATTGAACTTTTCATCGTCTTTTACCCACCTCCAAGGAGAATTTTCAAATTCACATAAAACTTAATTTTACCGCTTTTGTGAGTGGAATTTCAAAAATCTGAGAGACAAGATTGATGTCAATAAGTAAAATGTGGTTCAATGAGACGAAAATATTTTTTGGTGAATAGTAAATTTTTACTTTTTTTACCACAGTTAAAAGTAAATAGGGTAATTAAGCATAAAAATAATATTATTACCCTAACACATGTCCTAATTCTATTGGATAAGTGTAATTCGACCAAAAAAAACCTTAGGAATAAAATATGACCATTTAGGCCCACTTGGATTAGATTAGGACATTTATTACTAATTTATTTAAAGAAGGGTTAAAATAGTTAAAATCAATGTTTAATAAGTAAATAATTTTTAATATAGGGTTATACATAAGATAAATTAGACTATAAATATTCATTAGAAATATAAAAATATTTCCTACATAATGGTATTTTATTTTTAATTTTTAGACTTTAAATAATTTAATTTATTTATGACACAATGATGATGAAGTAATTATATTATTAATAAATGTTTGACAAAATTGATGTTATAAATACCCAAATAAATGTAATTCCAGACTTTTTATGAATTACAATAATTTTATATGTTAATATGACATGTTATTATTGATTTAATTAACTTTTTTCTAACTAATCCTTCTGTTACGATTTTCACAAAAATCAATTACCAAATAGTGTCAAAATTGACATAAAATAGTTTTTAAAACAAATATTATATTATTAATTGTTATTTTATTCCTAAAAATCTAAGGTTCAGAAAAATGACTTAGATAAGGTTATATATATTAATAATAAACAACTTGGGGTTCTTTTGGCCTGTTATAGTAAGTTTATTAACCTTATAGTGTAAGAAAACAAGAAGACATGGTAAAAGAAAAATTATTTAACTTAAAGTTAAATCTAAATGATAAGGTTAAAATAGGAACCTAAACTTGTCTAAATTCTATTTGATGAGATTATTTCGACCCATCCCCACCTTAGCTTCGAAATAAATCAATTTTTAGCTATTAAAAACCTAATATTAATTTATAATTAAATAATATTATTAGTTTTTCCAAAGGTGCCCCTCTCCTCCCTTATAAAAGAGCACCCCCTCCCTCTCCTCCTCACACAAATTTGAGCCTTCAAGCTCGCACAAACCCTGCCAAATTATCTTCTCCACTTCCCTATAAAAATTATAGAGGTTCTGGTCTTCTTCAAAGACCAATTTTAGTTCCTTAAGAGGAGGTCTCAAAGAGGCACTTCAAAGAAGAGGTAATGTCTGTTACCGATTCTTTCAACATTATTTCTTCTTCCACTTCTTCTTATTTAGTTGTTTATTTATGAAGTAATAAAATCAGTATCACTCATATAATGATATGTTATTATAAGTATGAAACAAACCTATTTCACCATCTATCCATCCTACGGAAAATGAAATCACCGCGCATGCGTACGTACGGAATACCATCTCCATGCCGTGGTGTAATCTATTTTCCACCACCACCATACTTGGATTGGTATAATGGTGTAAATAATGACTATATATGATTATTTTAAAGTGATATAGATTCTGAAATAGTATACATACACTCCAATACAATTCCACGATCATGGGAATGATATCATCGCTCGTGCGTACGTACGGACTACCGTCTCCACGAATCCGATGAGATTCATTTTCCATGATTAACCATTCAAGAATGATTATAAAGATTATATAATGAATAATAATAATGATACTGGATTTATGTATATATATATTTATGTCATCGATTTAATTTCATTCATTTCAATAAGGAAACAAAAACAGAATTCATGCGTACGTACGACCTACCGTCTCCATGAACGTTGTATTTCATTCCTTTTATCGATCTATAATATATATGTATATGATGAATATATATTATATATAAATCATGTTTTACATTCTGGAATTATTTAAATAATGATATAAGTAATAATATCAATAATGACAAGTCGAAACACATACAATAAATGAAATGATTTTACCCAAAACGCTGCTTTAACATGGAATTTACAAAAGAACGGGTAATATAAAGTCATAAATGAAACATATATGCTATAATAACAATTAATATGATTATGTAATAAGTCAATTACATTATTTAAATCATTATACAGGAGGTTCGGATCCATACGGAGCATATCGGACCTAAGGTAAGGGATAATTTTGCAAATCTCATTTTTATCCGAGATTTCTTATTCGTAAGTATTTACTGGGGTTATTTCTATCATCCATGTACATGTTTTATAAAAGTGTTTTAATGTATGTTTAAAGTCATTTTTAACCATTTTTTACTTTTACTACATGGTATGTAAGGAATCTTTCTTTTGTTTACGTTACGAGGTACTTTTTTGACTTTTCCGGCAAAAGTACGAGAAGAATGTTTTTTTAACTTATACGGAACGAACAGATTTTTACGGTTTTATAAAGCCTTATTTTCATGAAGCTTCATCAAAAATATTTCATGACTATTTTCAACAAAATCTTTTTCTTTTAAAATTTCATGATGTTCTGTGAATAGAAATTGATTTTGAAGAAGAAAGGATATTTTCCTCAAGAATTCATTTCAAGTGTTTTATCAAAACCATTTTCCATCTAAGATGACATTATTTCATATGTGTATGTTTCAAGTATAAAGTCTCTATGATTTACATGGATTCACTTTTCTTATTATGAAATGATAACCATTTCTTTTATATGGATTATGTGATAATGGGATGATGTTTATGAAACCCATTTTATTCGTTGGGTTATTATGAATGATGTATGTTTATTTTGTGGCACAAGTAAGAATGATTTTATTATGAGATGAGTGGGACCTATATCTCCCTCCAATGCAGTGGGTAAATATTTATATCTCATGAGATAGACATGGCTGGAACGGTAAGTTAATCCAGTTCAGTGTTACAGGACTGAAACGAGGAGTGAACTCGATTCAGAATGGGACTTTGTCCACTAATATGGTCTTGGCAGCAATTCCTTGGATACTATGGAAATCATAACATGTGATTAATGGTTGCCACAATTACATGTTTTATTCCCATTATATTTTATCATGATTGATGTTCCCTTATGATATATGCCTTACGTACTTCCAAGATTCATGTCTTTTCTCAATATTTTGATGTTTAGATTTTATGTTCAAGTTTTTGCGTTCAAATGTTTATGGATTGTTTTATGTTCTCTATGTTTACCATTACTGGGCATTTGAGCTCACCCTTTATATGTTTTCTCTTCCCCATGATATAAAGAAAAGTTTTAGGTAAGAAAAAAAGGGATGATCTTTATGGGAGATGTTGAAGATCTTTCACCACGATTAGAAGATTATATTCCAAGTTTCCAAAGACACTAAACTATTATGGTCCTTGTGTGTCTGTTTTTGTTATGTAATAAGTATTATGAAAAAGTAATGTATTTTCCATGTACGTCAATCTTTGGGTCTCTATATTGAAATCATACCTCAACCTTTTTAATTTAAAACAAAAGGGCATAACAACTTAAAGAAAATTGGAGAAAAATTAGAAAGGAAGAAATCCCTTACGTGGAAGTGTGATCCCAAAAGTTTGGGAGAGGCTTCATTGGAGCTTGGGGAACCTTGGGAGGATTCTATATAGTGTATTTTAGGGGTTGGTTGGACTCAAAAAGCATTTAGTTAAGAGGAAGTTGGACCTTGGGTGGGTTTATATAGGAGAAGAGAGAGAATTATTTATTATATTGGTTTGGGGAGCCTCACATTAAACTAATCAAACCCCCAAACCATCTCATTGTTTTTGCCCTTGGTTTTTCCAAAGGGTAGTCGAAAAAAATATTCTATAAGGCCAAGGTCCTAAATTCTTAAAATAATATTTTTTCTTATGTGGAGGTGAGTCACACTCTCAAGGAAAACAATTTTAAAAGACAAAAAGTTATATAAGAATTGAAGTGTCGACTAATGCTTTGTAAAATAAATAAAACAAACCGAAAATCAAATTATATTAATGGGAAAACATATATTGGTAAAATAAAATGTTTATACTTATTTATTAAATCACTATTGGGTCATTATGATTTCATAAAATATATTATATATTTAAATGGTATTTAATTTTTACCAAAAAATTTGGCTGTCTTAGAAAATTATGAAAAAATACCATTGGATAATTTCGACGTCCTGATTCCAAAAATAATATTCATTTTATCTAAATAATTTTCTAAATATGTGAATTTTTTCTTTTAAAATACAAACATGCATTTATGGAAAATTCATGGGTTTTGAGAAAAACAGATTTCAATCCTTAATAAAAATTACAATTACATTCCAAAAATTATATGATAATTAATATTTAATAAAAATTAATAATAATAATAATAATAATATTTTTGTAAAATATTATTTAATTCTAAAAATACATTAATTCAACAAAATATATTTCTTAGTTGTATATTAACTAAAAATACAATTGGTTCTTTAAAAACTATTTACAATATAACAATAATAAAATGAATTAACATTCTTAATAAAAATAGAATTTATATTTTCATAGTGAAAGAGTTTTGTTACATAAACCCTTATAACAACTGCATAATAATGAAGGGTATGGTGTGCGATGGTGACATACTATTGGGGTGGCTCGGATAACATCGCCCGGGTGTAAATCTCTATTTACTTCCACTTATCACATAGTTGGTTCCGCTCAAGCTTAAGGTGTTCAAGCTCATCTTGGGCTTGGTTAAGAGATATTTCTAATGATTCCACCACCTTTGTGAGCTCTGAAAAATGGTCTTTGTATGGGGAAACTCTACTGGATGAGACCATCGCTTCTTTGTCTGAGTAAATTGGATTTGTTATAGCCCTATATTTATACTAACCATGTGATAACTGTTCAACGTATATATTTTCAACGATCACGATTCATAATGGTATCCAGAAACATAAAACCAATTAAGATCACATTTTATATATCCATAATAAGTTTTTTAATTAGATCAAGAATAATTTTCATTAAATAAAATTTGGGTTGTTACATACATAGTATAAAAAATTATGTTTTACCACTTATATAAATTCAATAAAATAACATGGATTTATTATTTGAAGTAAATATTTTGAAATTAAGGAATAAGGACCATTTTATTTTTAGGAATAAAGAAAAATTTATATAAGAAAAAAATAAGTCACTGTAATGTAAACTAATATGGTTAAAATATTTAACCATGGAGAAAAAAGGTCCTAAAACATTTATAAATTATTTCATTATTAGTGGTGGAGGTGTGTCTTGAAATTATCTCTTCTACTTTCAATAATTTATCGATTTTTGAGAAAAATTACTTTATAGTGATACCACATTATAAGAAATTGTTTGGTTATTTACAAAAATGACATATCTTTTCTCTTATAAAATGGTATCTCATTTGCTCAATTCACCTCAATCCAAAAAAAACTATAGTTCATTCCAAACTCTTCCTAAACCTATCTTCCAAAATTATAGACTACATAATGATGTTATTTTATTCTTAAAATAATATCTATCAATACTTTAATATCCTATGTAATTAAGACAATGATGAATGTAAATATATTATAGTGAATTTGACAAAGAGGGGAAACAAGGTAAGGATTTCTCTATCTCAAATTTGAATCCCTTGAGATGCTTCTAAGTTATATACCTTGTTAACTTTTCAATTAAGTAAATATATCCATGATTATAATTTTTATCATTATACTATCATATTTAATTATATTCAATGTTCTATTTAACTATATAACTCTAATGGTGTGTTTATTCAAATATTACTAAGGATATTAGGGGATTGTGTCACTCAAATATTTAAATCCAGTCCAAAAAACTCTTCTCCAAGTACTATATTTCATTATTGCTCTATTATGACCTATGATTTTTATATGCTATATATCAATGTTATTTAGTGTATAAATGTTTTTTTAATACCTATGTAATATTACGTGATGATTCAATTGTTTTGTAAAAAATCAATTTTGTTAGTAATAATTACCATTTATTATAAATGTTTGTTTATTAACTAACAATTATGTTATATCACAACAATGATATCATATCCCATGTTAAAAATGATAATTTTTTTATCTCCAATTATCATTTTTGAACAATTTTATCATGCTAAAAAATTTTTCTTCATCTTTTTTTTTACAGTGTGTGGTGTCAAAAATGATATTTCCAAATGATCAAAATGGATTTCAGTCATTTAGAAATTGAAATATTTATCATCCACTCTACATATTCATTCAAAAAACTAGATTCCATTATCTTTTTCATTTTTAACCTATTTATATTTTCTTATTATAAAGTATTCATTTTCCCTTCAAAAAGAAACTTTTAATACTTTAATGTTTTAAACGTTTTTGTGAAACCTTTGGTAATTTCACTTATATTTTTCTTCCATGGTTTATCTCTCAATAAGTTATATTTTTATCATCCTCAATAATTTATTATGATATGAATCATTGTTTATGTTGAATTTTTTATTATCATATAATCATTTAAATTAATTTTAGGTGATGATTTTTTAAATGTTTAAGAAATGTCTTTTTAAAGTTAGGGTCTTTTAGATACATATGTTATTTATTTTATGTGGAACATGTTTGTATATATGATGATTGGGGGGTAACATATTTATCTAGAGTTAATTGGTTTATGTTTATGTTCATGATCTCAAAAGTTTACATGAGATGATTTTTCTCTACCCAAAGGGTACATGGGAGGACTTATCCTAATACAGTTTTTACACTAGAGGATTTTTCCACAGCCAAATGGTACTAAAGGGGTTTTAACCTCTAGAGAAGGTAATATGACAGGATTTATCCAATGTAAAAGGGTATATTATAGGATTTATACTAAGATAGATTGTACACACTAGTGTATATAAAAAACCAATGGGGTGCATGGTATGTTTTTTACCAAGACCATGTGTACATATGAAGATTATATGATGCCACAAAATGTACATGAGTGGTTAGGAAAAGTAAAAAATATGATTATTATCTTAGTGAGTATCCCCAAAATATGTTTTCTATACTTGTTTTTATTCCGTATTTCAATAATATATAATAATTTTGTTTTTATTCTCTAATACATGTTTTACTCATATAGATCATGTTTATGGGATCACTCTATTAATTCATGTATTATTTTATGTCATGCATTTTACCATGATTTATTTCATAATATTTTTTCTATTATATTATTATGTATTTTTAGTATTCACATATTTTTTATCTTATTATTACTTATGAATTTTCTTTGTTATCAATTAAATTTCCCTTACTAAGCATCTAATATCACCACTTTTTATTTTTCCAATTCAGTAGTTTTTGAATACAATAAATATATATAATATCAATAATAGTTACTTATGTATATAAAAATTTATAGATGTATAAGAAAAATTAGTTATAATGTGTTTTCTTTCAAAGTGGTTGATGATTTAAATTTTTTAAAATGAAATTAGGTTTTTTAAAATTTTTTCTTAATTACATATACCATAAACCTAAAATATCTTGGTAATTTACTCTAATATATATTTATTATTTAATAGTTGTAATTAATAGTTGATTTTGGATTAGGATATAATATCATATTTCTAGAATCACATATTTAATCTACTTCAAATAATCTCCTTTAATCAACATACACATTCATTCAATATACTAACCACCGACATAACTAATTAAACATAGATATATTCACTCCAAAATTTGAAATACCATTTTTTAATTTTTATATTGTTATTTATGGTGATTAAATCATTTTTAATTTTAAAAATTTGAATCATAATAGAATGTATCAATAAAAAATAATAACCAAAGAATATATATAATTAATTTTTGTAATGTACATTTAATTCACCACATTCAGATAATTTAATTAGTCAAATTAATTTTTTAATATTGGTTGGAGAATACAATTGATAAAATTAATGAAAAATTATTATTAATATACATTTAAACATAATTAATGATGGAGTTATTCAAATTATATACATCAAGAAAATAATTAAATATTTTTACACAATTATTGGGATGAATGCATGTATCCAACCATAGGACCTATGAAATGTCCTTAATATCCTATCACAACCCAAAATTCCAAAAAAACATAAACCAATTAATTTAAGAAATATAAAAACTCTAATTACATGAATTTTATGAAGTAATGAAACATGATTGAATGATAATATGGGTGGAAATTATAAGAAGAATCACATTAGATCAAAATGTTTTAATATTATGATGATTAGAATGTATTGAAATCAAAGGATGAAAAAAAGTATCCAAAGACTACCCGAATGGATCCCCAATTTCATGAAAAATTGACGGAAATTTAATTGAACTATGATATTCAATGAATTTATATAATAAAACAAATAAAGAATTTTCACTATGTAATATATATGTTTCTTGTTAAATCAATCAATAGAAATTAAATTTCAATCCCTCTTTTTAATCCATTGAATTTTTTTATTGAACAATATTAACATTGATGTGATTAATAATTTTTAGGATCTATGAATTATTATTATATATTCATGCCTAAAACATGAGATCCTCACAAAAAAACTCACCCTTCCCAACTACACATGATACAACATAGAAAATTTTTATAGGATTACACTAGGATATACCCAAAAAAATAGTGGGGGGGGGGAATTTTCGTTTTATAGATTATTAAAAATTAAAAAATTATCCCAAATTTATATATTCACATACTTATTAATTTTTCCATTAAACCCTAGTCATCATTGATTTCAATTTTTGTACATAGTTAGTAAGGCAATGAAAAAAATTTAACATTATTTGTGAATGCCTTTCTTCTCTCTTATGGATAACTATTTCCATGATGTAAAATTATTTTCATCAGACGCGCAATTTATTTCCATTTATGATCAAAATTTATCATTGTTAATATTATATCATTATCCTTATAATATTGGAATATATTAGGATAAATGAAAGAATCTATATTCTATTTAGGTTATAACATCATAAAAACCACCCTTTTGTGAATATAGATAAATGGAGTTATCAAATTAATGTGGTTTGAAATTTATATGATGTCCCTATAGTTGATTAAATTGGATAAAATATCATTAATTAGAATAGAAAAATGTTTAATGATGAAATCATACTTCCTCAGAAAATAATATATAGGATATCGTTGGCTGAAATAATCTCTATTTCAACCTGGATGATAATATATAGATATTTAAATGTAAATGGAGAAATTTTATTATTATCATTATTCTTCCACAATGTTTATGATCAATTCCAAATGAAATTTTAAATATCTTCTCTCATTGATACACATAGTATGAAATTTAAACAAAATTTGTTCTAATCAAATGATTCCAAAAAACTAATTTCTGTGATGATAATAACATCGATTTATTTTTTCCTCTCATTTATCCACACCTATTATATTCAAATAAGTCGGATAGTATTTTTATATTGAAATATGGAAATAATTAATGATTTAAAATAGAATGATATTTTATCTTTAATACTAGAAAATAAATTTTCATGATTAATCCTCCATTAAATTCATTTAAATTTAGTGAGTATCATTATTCAAAATTTTCATTCCAATTGGGATATTTTCATCTTAAAAAGCTTAAAAAATGAATTATATATTATAATTATTCAGTATTTTTATGAAATTGTGGTGTATAGAAATGTGGTATCCCCCATACGATGTGTAATTTCTTTTACTCATCCTTTCATAGATTCATAGCATGATAACATTCTCTATATTATGATGAATTCTCTATTAGATCATATAATAAAAAATAATACATTGGAATAAATTTTTATAAAGATATATTTATTAACTATTTTTGTATCATCTATTTTAATCCATTATAATTCACGAATCCTTTATGAAAATGCATCATCGAAAATTATGAAATTTATGTTATCCTTAAAAAATTCATTGGTCATTATATCCTTAGTGATAGGGTATCCAACTTTGAAATATCATTCGATGTCAATTTAATAATGTTAAAGGAACATTAAGATACTCAATATGAGTATTTTTCTTTTTTTACATTACTTCACTTATTCCATTTTATATGTTTAAATAAACCATACTACATTATAAGTGATTCTTATATGTATTCCACTAAACCTTACAAACTATCATTGAACCTTATCATTTCCTAAACAAGTCTTTGAATATTTCATATTATATATAATATTTTTTAATTTGGGTGAACCTCAAGGACCACTGAGTTCAGCATACAATGTTATAGGTTATGCACATATAGTTATCATACTTTTCATATTATTATACTTTTTTATAGAAATTAATCTATTATTATTTGTAAAATACCCTTAGGTATATCAAAATCACCCTTATGGTAGTACCTTTCACAACATCTTCACCTTAGATTTCAAAATTAATATTATGGTAATTCCAAATGTATCTAATTGAATTAAATGAAAATATATATGATTCATATGGAGATTTAAAATAAAAAATATAAATACTACAATGGACATACATTTCACAATTTTCTATCTTTATCTTCAAAATATTAATTGGAAATTATAGAGATTCATTAACTTAATGATTTTTAGTCGTATTATGGTATTCAATAATTCAACACCAAATATTCATATTTCATTGGAGTATCATTTAATAAACTATAAAAACATAAGAATAACTCCAAAAAAATAATGTAACCTCTTAATATTCCATATAATATTTCACTGAATCCTACACTACCGCAATAAGAATTATTTTTCAAACATCACCAAACTATATATATATATATATGGTAATGAATTTTTAGTATTCAAAATTACAAGGGAGTATCTTTTGATAGATGTTATTTTAAACTCCCTTATTGATATATGATATTTATAAATCCAAACACAAAACACAACTAATTGGTATTAAATTTATTAATAACTTTATTTACTGGATCTCTATCAAACTACATTTCCACACACAGAGTAATCCTTCTCTGGTTACTTAGATCTATAATAAATAGATTCATTACATATAATATAAAAAAAGTGACCTTTCTATATAAATTTCAATATAAAAAATTAACAAGAACTAGTTTACATTATAAATGATAATCATTTGATCCTCATGGATATTTTCTCTACTATACAGATAATTATACCATTTATATGAAACTCTATCCATCTTCTCAGCAGAAATCATGGTTGATCAAATAAAATTCTAAGAAATTATAACCCAACACATATTGACCTCACTGATAATTGAACTTGGAATATTCTCACATACAAATAATAAATATTTAATTTCTAAATGTTTGTTTAATAATGTCCCCCATTGTACATATTCTCAATGATAATAATAAAAAATTCATATCAATTTGTTCTTATATCATCATATCACTTTATCCTCTAATTTTCCTTTCTCATTACGTAAAAATTAACTCAATTAATTTTCATCTCTCCTCAAAACTGATAATTAAAAAAAAATTGTTGAGAAATGATAGTATCTGTTAATTCAAAATCCAATTTTAATCAATTAATCAATTTATAGTCAACATGAGAAACACTCATTGTTGAAAAATTGTCTAATTTAAACAATAATATTATCCATAAAAACTAAAATGTGACATGACTTGTCACCCTCCATAGGAATTTTTTATTCTATTTTAATTATTATAAAAAAAATTTAATAAATTTTCTTGTAAAATTTTGATAAAATATTAATACTTGGATTTATATACGTGAAAATTGTAGCATGCATCTTAACAAATTGTTTTTAAACATTCAAAACATGGAGGATAATATTTACAAATCCGCCATAGACCTTCTATAAAATTCATTATCTTGGGTTCACTGATTAATTTATAAAATCCTACTTAACAAAAATATTTATACATTCATTTACATGGATGATACGATACATATAATGGCCACATCATTGACTTTTCCATGACAATTAGAGAAATTCTTCATTTTCATGCAATATATTGTAATGGTTTCTTCATAGGTTTCTCCACATCAATGGATAAAATACAAATTCACTTCATCAACGTGGATATAATCATTGGATATACATTAGGATTATATAAGTCTAGATTTCACTAAAATGGATCATTAAAAAGTACCATCTAGATTTTATATCTTTATAATCTTCATATGTTCTCCCACTGAGACCTTTTATCACCATAAATTCCCTAAAACGAATATAAAAAAACCCAAAAAATATATGAATTAGGTGGTAAAATGTTTCTCATTACTATGACAAGTATGGTTGTAATTTTCATTTCAAAATTATTTCCCATTTTTCTTTATCTCTATCATTGACGGTATTCTTCATGCTTCCTATTTCCCTTTTCATATATTCTCTTATATTTAGTAGCATGGTCACTTTAACTCATTATATAATATATTTATGTGAAATATTCTTATTCATGAAAATATAAAATTAGTAAAGTGTGTCTTCTAGTGAATGGTTTATTTCTATTAGATATGTATCATGAAATCATATTATGATTAAATTTTCTTGAGAGATATGTCAACATTAATTTATCATTCAACCAAACACTTCTAAAATTATTCAGTCATTAATTTTTTATTAAATATTCATGTACTACATTATAATAATGTGAAAAAAATTATTTTCCGTTATCACCAAAATATACTTATTTATATTCTGTTTGTTTTTTTCTTTATCATATTGGCAGATGAACATATATTTTTTCGGCATGTGCATATCACTCTTGGTAATTACACATTACTACAAAAAAATTATATTAAATAATCACGACTTCTTGAATTTTTGATGGAATAATTTGATCTATTATATCTCTTCATTTCATCCATTAATACCATAACTCTTTTATATTTTTCAAAATTAAATGGAACGTCATCTTCTATCAAAATTGAAAAATCTATTTCATTTTTGGTTTATTTTTTTTCTCACCAAAGTAGGATTTTGGAAAAAAAATTCATTGAATTATTTTAGAATGTAGTAATACCTCTATTTTTATCTTATATTACATATTATTATTATCAATTTTAGTCACATGATTTTGTTGTTAGAAAATTTTATTTATATTATTGTAAGTAATATTATTCCAAGAACCATACAACTTTATTAAGGTTTAAAAATTATTTTAAATGAACAAATTTATATTATTTTTCTAAATTCCATTATTAAATTATCACATTATCCACTTCAAATAGTGTTTAATTTTCTTCTAGTTATAACGATATTATGTTATCACACTGAATCCATGTAGTAGAGTCCATCAAAGCATAATAAATAGAAAAACACGTTTTCTTATTCTTTTTATATATATGTTTTCCCAATTTGATTCTATGTTGTTTTTATATATTTTTTTTATAACGATGGAGAATGAGCCTCTTTTATTGAATTAAAATAAAATATATGACCCATGAAGATTATGAGAAAACAATGGAAAACCCAAATCTAGAACAACTTACATATCTTTTTCAACAGTAGTGCACTTATCCTCCTTACTTCTTCTTGACGTGGATCCTAGTCAACACTTCCACAACTATTCCCCTGACCTATTGACCATCCCCTAATTGAAGGAAGAGATTGATGTCTTCCATAAATCATATCAGCATTAGAGCTTTCATAATCAGAGCTATCCTCCTTTGATTCCTTGAATTTTTCGGTAGAGCTGTCTCTTTTCACTCAGTTATCATCAACACTACAACCCTTGCTTACTGTAGATCCACATTATCTTGGTATATTTTTCTCATTAGGTGAAATCATAATTGAATAATAAAACTCAATGTAATTATCACTCTACTTAGATAGAGAATTAGTTTTACCTATAAATGATTGCTCAAACCCAACTGGAGTGGAACTATATAATTTGACATTTGTAGGAGACAAGATTAAATCGTTCATTATCCAAAACATTCTATAAAGAAGAATTAAAAGTTTTATAAATGACCATAGTGTTAGATTCTATGATTTTAATACCCTTATAGTTACCTGATGTAGCCATCCATTCCAAGGAAAATCAGGTGATCCACCACTAGTTAGACTTATTTTTATTTCACTTGATTAGACGTTAAATCAAACTGTGTTTTTTGTAAAGAATCACATTATCCTATGTTATAGGTATCGTTGATGTGAAAATTCACCTATTTGGAAAAAATAGAATCTCAATACATAGTTTTATTCTCAGAGGTGGATGAATATATACTTTGGTGGACACCCTTACCAGGAATAACATCATTTGTCTCTATCTACAACTCAATATTGTAAGTAGTAAGGCCCAGTCCATTACCACTTTTACAAGTATCTTTGCAATCCTCATGCTGCTGCACTAGATGAAGATCATCAAATTTCTAATCAGGTGTACTTTTTCTCAGTTTTAGACCCTTTCTCAGGTCATGTCCAAGAAAATCATGGAATCTGCAAATGGTAGAGTGCCTACAGGTAGATTAATCATGACTAATAACATTTCATTCCTTTCCTAATGTAGGAATTTTTTCAAAGATTATACTTATTTCAATAAAATCATCATTAGTTGAAAGAATTAACTTGTCAACCAGAGTCGATCCTAGTTCAATCTCAACCAAGAACTTGGTTAAGTGTCCAAAACAAACCACTACTATTTCCTTGTCAATTTTAATCAGGTTATGATGGATAGGGCAATATCATACAATATTTTAGGATGACAAAGTATCGAATTTAACACATAATCCCTCACTGAAAGTTGACTAGTGTCATTTCCAACCTCAAAGGGGTTTAACTTTCTATTCCATACATGAAAATGAATAATCCCATATTTTGGTGCTTTGGAACCAATGACCGAGGTTCGAATATTTAATTCATCCATGGGGGATAGCAAATAGAAGTATCCCTGTCCTAGCGATGAAAAATTCTAGGATGAAAAATCCCAATTCAATGATATAATCTTCTTATGTTCATCAATTTTCAATGGCTGAGATCCTTTAGGAAAAAATAAGGTAGAAATGATTGAAAAATCACCCATTGAGAGTCCCTCTAAAACGACTTCTTCATCAGCTTTTATAAGCACAATACTCCCTCCTCTTTGAATTGAATAATCGAGAAATCATTTGAAGATGGAAAAAGAATTATTAATCATGTTTCCCTAATATGAAGTACCATGTATCTCTTGGGTTTTATATGTTGTCACTGTCTCCTTATAGCCACTCTCTGCATAGTCTAATGTCGGGCTAGACACATCCACTGCCTGAAGTTGAGAACCCATAGAAATTTCATCTTCACTTCACATCCTCTTTTGATCATATCAATATTATTCTCATCCAAATTTCATCATTATTATAAATAATTATAATGTTATGTTATCATATTGGATAATATAATTGGTTGCATGTTCTTGATTTCTAAATGAAATATTTTTTTATTATAAAGCATTGATCATTTAAAAAAGACCATTATTAGACTATTAATTCTCATAAATTTATTTTATAAAACTTCTTTCAATATTAGAGTATTTTTCATTTGGATCCCAATTCATTATTTTTTAACTATTTGTTTTCTATGAATTCATATCAATAATTAGTTTTCATCCATGAACATTTAATTCTTATATAATTCTCCCTGAGGGTGAGTGATGACATTATAGTTGTTTTTTAATGAACCAAATATAAAGGTAGCTACATCTGTAGGAAGACCTGATTGTAATTCTATAGGGTAGGCATATGATTGATCATATAAATTTTCTAATAATTCTATTGAGATATGGTGTTTTATACATTTGTTTGTTTCAATAGAGATAACAACATGACATGATTTTTTTATCTTATTTTCATGTGATATTGTTTTATAAATTGATGTAGAAGAAATATTTTTCATATTTTAATTATTTTTATCAACAAAATAACCAACATTATTTATAGGTATTTTCAAATTCTGATTATAGAAATTAGAATCTTTATTTTGTTCTTTATTACATCTGATTGTTATCTTATTATCCCAATTTTATTTAAGGGGGAATTTCCTATTGATATAATTGTAGGAACTATAATTTTGTTTTCCTTAACTTGTTTAGATTAATTTTTCTCTTCAATATTAAAGGATGGATTTCTTAATTTCATTTTCCTTTTTTAAATTTTTTTCTTATGAATTGTTAATGAAATTTCATTCATGATCATTTTCATAGAAAATTACTAGGCTTATTAAAATATATAAACAAGAATGAATTTGTATAGAGAATCTCAAGACATCATTATTTTCATGTTTTTATATTGTTTATAATCCAATCAATGGTGTGACATGATTCTCTAATACTAATTATTAGGATCATATTGGGTTATAGACACAATTTCGTGGGTGAATTAGTGTTGTATGACCTATTTAAAAATATAAATGTATGGAATCATTACTAATACAATAATTCAATGAATTAATATCTCACACTTACTCATCATTGATTTTCTGTCATGAATATGAAAGAGGAATGGAACGAAACCACAAAACACGATTTTTTTAATATTTTCCCTCTATTTTGTATGACTACTTACCTGATATGTTGTGGTTGTTATCCCACTCTGATATTGTACCTATTCCATTTTTAGATAAAAACTAGGAAATTTTAAATGCTTGAACCCGGTATCCTAACAATGAACATGTACAATTCAAGCACCATGAACCATTAAGGGATAACATATCAAAAAAGAATATTTTATAGAATAAAACTAATTATCTTTCTCCTTTTGATGTTATATTTAAGGAACCACATGTCTTTATAATGAAAATAACGATTCTGATCAATACCCATTAAAGGAAATAATATTCAAGGATCCAAAGAAATTATTTTTATTTTATGATAAGAGAAATTGTAGGTGGGATATTTCACTTATTTGACCAAAATTATAATATATAGATATGTATATAAAGGCATCATTATTTTATTATTCTTATTCTTAAATATGAATGATATATCATAGCAGTAGTATTGTTTCAATTACCCGTTCTACACCAAAGATAATGGCATAAAAAATATCACTTATTATCATCAATTTTGATGTAATGGTTTATATGAATGACAATGGTATTATATAATGTTTCATTTTCCATTTATCTATCCCTTTTATATTTAGTTACAAGGAAAAATATTTCCATATTAAAATATGTATATATAATTTTTTTGGGTTGTATTATATTATCTATATAGAACCAAAAAACACTAATTTAATCCAAATTTTTAATCTTTTATTACATTTTAAAATAAAAAAAATTACTTTGAATAAATGCGAACAAAATAAAAAGATAACTAATTGGCCCATATCACATCCATGTTTGTTGTGACATAAAATGGGTCGAAAATAATTCATTACACTAGAAAAAAAATCATAAAAAATCCCTTACTCACACCTTTGGAATTGTAGAAACACCAGAACACATGAAGATCATAGTAAACTATAGCACACTATCATATAACAGAGTGATAGAGTTATCAAGACAATTTTGAAAAAAATATAAAAATGCTAAAAAGGGCCATTCCATTTCGATATCATGTGGTCAATTAGTAATGGAATCCATTAGGAAAACAACTAAAGATGTTCCATACAGAGGCTAGTAACTCAAAATAAAATGTTGTAATAGTCCCCATGACAATTATCATACATAGAATCAATGTATGGGATCATACACCATCATTTAAAGTCCCATAGGGAATTAACCAACTATAAAATAAAATCCTTAATTTGAACCACCGTCAATGAATCCAAATACGTCACCCAAATATCTATTCCATTGATCAAAATGAGATTGAGTGTGGTCATGAATTAGGGGTCTAGATAAAATGGTATAAAGGGCTAAGAATATATAGAACCAGGCAAAGGATACATAATACAATGAGAAATATGGCACAAAAAGGACAAAAGAAAACACCAAAGGCCTATAATGGTACTGTTATATGATTGTTAATGATTGTGAAGGATTCATCAATAATTCTCAAAGACATGGGACCATTAGACCACCAAGTTGAGAGCCACCATGTATAATTATAAAGTCCACTAAAAGAGAATGAGGTAATAGGTGTTGTCTAACCATGATCAAGAATAAGAAATGCCTTAGGAGGGGAAATAATATATGTACCGATGAATGATTATTATAAGGAGGGAAAATGAAGGTGTAAAAATTATTCTTATAGATCTAGAGATATTGAAATATTGTGGATTCTTGGGACTAATATGATGAAAAACACCATGCCATCAGTTCCACTGAAACTGAACATCAATAGTTCCATGACAAGGAGGAAAATTAGGCGATGTTTGAGGATATAATGTATTTAAAAGGAGACAATTATGACTAAGGATTAAGATTTTTCCAAACACAATACAATATCTAATTTATTTTACACATCTGTAGGAAGACCTGATTGAAATTCTATAGGGTAGTTATATGATTGATCATAGGGTAGTCATATGATTGATCATATAATTTTTTTAATAATTCTATTGAGATATAGTCTTTTACACATTTGTTTGTTTCAACAGAGAAAACAACATGACCTGGATTTTTTTATCTTATTTTTATGTGATATTGTATAAAAATTAATATAGAAGAAATATTTTTCATATTTTAATTATTTTTATCAACAAAATAACCAACATTATTACTAGGTATTTTTATATTCTGATTATAGAAATTATAATCTGTATTTTGTTCTTTATTACATATGATGGTTATTTTATTATCCCAATTTTATTTAAGGGGGAATTTCCTATTGATATAATAGAACGAACTATAATTTTGTTTTCCTCAACTTGTTTAGATTAATTGTTCTCTTCAATATTAAATGATGGATTTCATAATTTCGTTTTCCTTTTTTTAATTTTTGTCTTATGAATTGTTAATGAATTTTCATTCATGATCGTTTTTATAGAAAATTACCTGGCTTATTAAAATATCTAAATAAGAATGAATTTGTATAGAGAATCTCAAGACATCATTATTTTCATGTTATGATATTCTTTATAATCCAATCAATGGTGTGACCTGATTCTCTAATACTAATTATTAGGATCATATTGGGTTATAGACACAATTTTGTGGGTGAATTAGTGTTGTATGACCTATTTAAAAATATAAATGTATGGAATCATTACTAATACAATTATTCAATGAATGAATATCTCACACTTACTCATCATTGATTTTCCATCATGAATATGAAGGAGGAATGGAATGAAACCACAAAACACGATTTTTTTAATATTTTCCCTCTATTTTGTATGACTACTTACCCGATATATTGTGGTTGTTATCCCACTCTGATATTGTACCTATTCCATTATTAAGATAAAAACTAGGAAATTTTAAATCGTTGAACCCATTATCCTAACAATGAACATGTAAAATTCAAGCACCATGAACCATTAAGGGATAACATATCAAAAAAGAATATATAATAGAATAAATCTAATTATCCTTCTCCTTTTGATGTTATATTTAAGGAACCACATGTCTTTCTAATGAAAATAACGATTTTGATCACTATCCATTAAAGGAAATAGTATTCAAGGATCCAAATAAATTATTTTGATTTTATGATAAGAGAAATTGTAGGTGGGACATCTCACTTATTTGACCAAAATTATAATATATAGATATGTATATAAAGGAATCATTATTTTATTATTCTTCTTCTTAAATATTAATGATATATCATAGCAGTAGTATTGTTTCAATTACCCATTCTACACCAAAGATAATGGAATAAAAAATATCACTTATTATCATCAATTTTGATGTAATGGTTTATATGAATGACAACGGTATTATATAATGTTTCATTTTCACTTTATCTATCCCTTTTATATTTAGTTACAAGGAAAAATATTTCCATATTAAAATATGTATATATTAATTTTTTTGGGTTGTATTATATTATCTCTATAGAACTAAAAAACACTAATTTAATCCAAATTTTTAATATTTTATTATATTTTAACATAAAAAAATTACTTTGAATAAATGAGAAAAAAATAAAAGGATAAATCATCGGCCCATATCACATCCATGTTTGTTGTGACATAAAATGGGTTTAAAATACTTCATTACATCAGAAAAACAATCATAAAACATCCCTTACTCACACCTTTGGAATTGTAGAAACACATGAAGATAACAGTAAACTATAACACACTATCATATACCAGAGTGATAGAGTTATTAAGACAATGTTGAAAAAAATATAAAAACGCTAAAAAGGGCCATTCCATTTTGATATTATGTGGTCAATTAGTTGTGGAATCCATTAAGAAAACAACTGAAGATGTTCCATACAGAGGCTAGTAACTCAAAATAAAATGTTGTAATAGTCCCCATGACAATTATCATACATATAATCAATGTATGTGATCATACACCATCATTTAAAGTCCCATCGAGAATTAACCAACTATAAAATCAATTCCTTAATTTGATCCACAGTCAATGAACCCAAATACGTCACCCAAATATCTATTCCATCGATCAAAATGAGATTGAGTGTGGTCATGAATTAGGGGTCTAGATAAAATTGTATAAAGGGATAATAATATATAGAACCAGGAAAAAGATACATAATAAAATGAGAAATATGGCACAAAAAGGACAAAAGAAAACACCAAAGGCCTATAATGGTACTGTTATATGATTGTTAATGATGGTGAAGGATTCATCAATAATTCTCAAATCCATGGGACTATTAGACCACAAAGTTGGGAGCCACCATGTATAATTATAAAGTCCACTAAAATAGAATGACGTAATAGGTGTTGTCTAACCATGATCAAGAACAAGAAATGCCTTAGGAGGGGAAATAATATATGTACCCATGAATGATTATTATATGGAGGGAAAATGAAGGTGTAAAAATTATTCTTATAGATCTTGAGATATTGAAATATTGTGGGTCTGTGGGACTAATATGATGAAAAAACCATGCCATCAATTCCATTGAAACTAAACATCAATAGTTCCATGAAAAGGAGGAAAATTAGGAATTGTTTGAGGATATAGTGTAGTTAAAAGGAGATAATTATGACTAAGGATAAATCTTTCTCCAAAAACATTATAATATCTAATTTATTTTTTAATTCTTTTTATTCAGTATATGGAATCATTTATCATTATAATATGGCATCTCATAGATATCATGGAATACATTCATCTCACCAATTCAGAACCTCATTCCTCGATAATATTATCATTCAAATGGTGGTCACTACCTTATAAATAATATAGGATCACCATCCATTTGAATTATTTTTATGAATAAAATACTAAGGAATAATTCTTGCATCATGTAGTTTAATCCAATGGAACATTATAAACATTCAAGGGAACTCACCATTAATAATTTATCAATGTATGTGAACCAAATGAGGTATTATGTATTCTCATGAGAGTGGTAATTACTACCTATGGATATTTCAAATCTATTAATGAATCATATAATCCTCCACATATATTTTAATCATTGAAATATTTCTACTCACCATTCCATGATTATGGTGAAATGTATTTCATGATAATATAAAGGGAACAATATAAGATTTATAGTAATCTTTACAACTGCTCATTAAAGATTCTTATGTTCAATTATGATTCTTCCCATTTTTCAAATTATAGGAGTTATTCATTTTATAATGTTGAAAAAACATTATACTAGTTATAATTGAAATTTGAATTTTTATGATTATCTATATTAATATCATTGTTTTCTATATTCTCTATCTTTTTCATAGAGTTATAAGTCTCATAATATTTGATAATGACCCCTATATAATTCATTATTACCCTTAAAATAACATTATTTCCAAATTGTTCACCCTTATCTTCTAAATGATTGTTTATGTTATTCTAAAATAATATTAATTATTTGAGTAAAACCACTAACTAATCTAATTGAGATTACAAATATCCCATAGAAAAATATTCATTACTCTTATGTTAATCATGTTTAATTTCCCTTCCTAATTAATCAAATATTTTAATTCATGATAAAAATATCTCTTATGAAAAATCACTGTATAATCATTGTTTACTGACATGAAACAAATATAGAACTCACCAATATGTTTCCAAATTGGTTTGGATCTTCATAAAAATAAATTTTTCCAATACAATAGAAACTATAAAAGGCAATTCATCATATATATATTTCATAAAATATTTCAAATAATATTTTATGAACTCGAATTAAAATCTTCTTCATTTATAACCCATGTATAATTTCATTTGAAATTTACTTTTTTAATCCACTTTACAATGATTATAGAACTTATCATAGATATTTTTAATAAAATCTTCATATACACACATACATATATATAAATTATTTTCTCTGCACTCCATAGAATGAACTCCACTATATATTATTCAAATCTCCTCAAATATATCATTGATAAAAAGATTTTTCAATCATAGTAGAAACCAAATAAATATATTTGGTTCATTCTTAAATACTTTTTCCCTATATAATATGAAACAGAATTATGGCCGGCTTGTTTTTCTCAATATGCTATAATAGATCTTTTTTACCTTAAAAAAGTTATGAATATTTTATGGAATATTTTTAGTATAATCACAGACTAATCATAAGATTATAGATCATAGAGGAGATCAATATTAATATATCAAATGAATATATATACAAACTATATATCACATATTCATATTTTTAGAAAAAAATGTTTATTAATTTATTTTACACATTTGATGGGAAACTATTTCAATTATTGTATAAAAAATGTTGGGTTTACCCTATTGTCTACATAATATTGTTCGGAAATGATCCTTACTTGGTATAAGTCCAGTGGTGGGCACATTATGTATAATAATTAATTTTTTGAATTTATTTATATTAGATGAAAAATCCATTTTTTCTATTTAAATAGATTATCTTGAAAAATCCCAAAATTTAGCATCATAGCCTTATTAGATTGGATATATGAGGACAAATAAATATGTATTCATAGAATGGGATCAATGAATTATGATGAATGGATTTTTGTAAAACATGAGTCTAATGAACAAAATAGAAAATCATCTTTTGGATCAATTGAAAACCTATTCTCCGAAATTAATGATAAAATATTGAGGTATGGGATGCTATTTAATAGGATTCGTCCCTATTTTATTTAATAATAATTTATTTACTTATCTTATATGTTATTGTATATAATTTTTATCAATCATATAACATACATTGTATTTTGGTACTCTTGATCGGATTAATCCATTATTGGAACCTTTTCCCCCCAAGGATACCATATTTACATAATAGTGGGTCAATTTGGCATTGTATAATCACGCATTTACTCCATTATTCTTAATTATCTTCTCCAACCAATGAATTCTTCATCATTTTCCCATAGGGTCATTGTTTGATATTCCCTGGTAGAATTAAAGTACGATCATAGACCTGAATTCGTGGAAGATTCATATACAATGTTGAATTATTATTTATTTGAATGATTGCGGTGTAATGTTGGTTGTGGGTGATGGTGAAATGGATAATAGGATTTTTCTGCATGATACATCTACATGAGATGTGTGGCGTTGTGGAAGGACCCGTAGGGTGTTTTGGTGGATGAAATTATCCCACCAATGAGGAATCTATCATGGTAATCCCTTGATATTCTTTATGATGTGTGATTTTTGGATGAAAAAAACAGTATATGTGTGGGTGATATGCATTATTCTTTCTTGAATTTATATAAATCCCCAATAATTAGGGAATGTGGTCTAGGAATAAATGATATGTAGTCCTGTGTATTTATTTTGTTTAAGATTTTCGTTGAAGATAATTATCACAAATATTATATAAACTATACCTTTTATGCAACCTGATTTTGGTCAATCGATGAGCATTGCATGGGTATATATGAATAAGAATGACCAATAACAAGGGAATGGAAAAAGTATAGATTCATGGTTGTCTACTTGGACATAACTTGGTTACCCATATAAAACAAGTGTATGTGAGCACATCCAGTGTATAGGGGAAAAGGATGAAATACACAGGAAGGGCCATAGGAAATGGGAAGGGCCTAGGAAGACAAGAAATGTTGTGTAACACATGTACACACTATCTAGTCTCACATGTATAACCAAGATATGAGAGGGAGAGTATATGGACATCTTTCATGAAATGTCACATGTTGTGTCCCTACATTAAGATATTTATATTTATGTGTCTATTTATTTTATAATCAAAAATTTTCTTAGAAGAAACCCATTTCGAGTTTTCATATAAATATAATTTTATTTCAGACATAATTTTTGAATTAGATATAAGAAAAGAGTTATTATGTGTTGGAATATTATTTCAATGGTTCTTGGTTGATAGTAGTGACTTGGATGGTTTATTAGATACACACTGGGTTGGAATCCCACATTTTTTAACCAAGTTGTGTGAAAAGATGAAAACTTGTCATATATAAATAACACATATTAATGGATGAATATTCTTAACATAACCTAATTATCCATGACAGAATCATATCGGGCTTGTGCCTTTATAATCAAGGATATGTAATCAATTGGTCGCGTATTGATATAAACCATCTCCCACTATGCTCATGTTATTTTGAATCTGTAATAGACATATAATATAATAATGAAAATTTTCAAGTCATGGTCAATTGAATCATAATATTGGGTGAGCTGAGATGCTTATCAAGGATAAAAAAGTAATATATCAATATAACATTAGAATATGGGTATATGAACATGATAATAACATATGAAAAAAATACCCTCCATATAATAAATAATAATCACGATAAATTAAATAAATACTGGAGTTCAATAATACATTAATCATAAATGAAGCATGGAACATAATATGTTAGAACATAACACTAGTATAAGATAGAGATTTCTCGCATACACATAAGTGTAAAAAATCATATATCACGGCTTCACACCAATAAATTCATAAGATGTTAGGATTTGTTTAACCACCCATGTACTACATTGTGAATGAGATTACCTCTGGTTTACCCGTATTTTTACTCTGGATATCCTCTAACGTACACTAATTCGGTATCGGGATAACATCCCATATACCCACTTTTAGGACTAGATAACTACATTTACAGCCTCTTTTTTATATTTGATAACATCACAGGTACCTTTTGATATCATATAACATTAATCCTTATTTAATACAACACTATGAGGTATCATTCCTAAACATAATGGTCATAACCTAACCACTAACCTCAGTTATAACAAAACTATCGCCCATAGTTATGACATAACCAATGTCACATAATTAATATTATATAAGTAGTTTCCATAAGATCTTAAAAATTCAATCATATTAGATCACATGGAATTAAAATGGTTTCATAACCACTAGATCATACTATTACCCATTGAAAAAATTGGGCCTCATTTACAATTTTTCATTTCATCATTGCTGAAACTGTGGAAAAAGATTTCAGTTTCATAAGAAAATACTTTAACTCAAGTAATGAAATAGGTTTCACAATCATCATGTCATCATAAAATTAAAAGATTTGGAGATAAAATTAAAATGGTATCCTTGGATAATATCCCTCATAAATAATATGTAACAAAAAAGTATTTCATCTTAGATGGAAAATTATTTTTAAAAGACCCTTCATTCATTTCCTGAGAAAAATAATAATTATTTTAAATATTTTTTTATAAATTATTTTTAACACAATTTAGGAATAAATTTGATTTAAAATAATATTTTAAAATTAAAATGGAATATATAAAAAATTATTTTTTAATGTAAACTGAAAATAAAAATAATTCAAGACATGATAAAATAAATACTGCCTTTTTATTATTGATAAAAGAAAAAAATATGTTTATTAGAAACCCACAACAAGGTTATTTAAAAAAATATGAAAAAATTCAAAAATTATTAATTTTTTATAATTAATAATTTAGATAATCTTAAAAAATATTGGAGAAATTTTTTATAGGACATTGTTTTGAAAGGAAACATGGTTTTCAAATAAAGAGATAAATAATAATGATTAATCTTAAAACATTATTTGTAAATCATGAGTATATAATATAGGGAAATGAATGAAAAAAATTTATTCTTATGAAGTAAAATTTTTAGATGTAAATTCATGAGTTTATTGAGTGATGGTTCATAATATTAATTCATCAGAATCATAAATATAAAAATTATAATAAACAATGAGATTATATCATAAAAACCTTACCAATCTGGTGATAATTAACTATAATACCCATTTAAGAGAAGTAATAAAATGGAAATTTAATTCCAAAAATTTTTTAGTTGAATAACTATAAAATATTTATATGGTATTTATATACACCACCTAAAATATATGGTTGGTGAATATGGCATGTGTCTCACAGAAGTAAAAAAGTGATGTGAAATTACTAACATTAAGTGTGAAATAGCTTAGTACATGTGAAAACATAATTTATGATAAATATAATTTCATTACACATATATAAAATATCCATACATATATATCATACCTTATATAGTTTACTTATTACCTTTTATTACCTGTTTGTTAACAATTCAAAGTTAAAGCCATAATTGGTTAAGTAATTGCCTGTTTGTTGTGTGTGTTATAAATTGGAATTATTTTGGTCCCGATACATTAATCATGGTCCCATAATATAAAAAATTTTAAACATTATATATATATATATATATTATTTATGTATTTTTTATAATCCATAAACATTAACAAAAGAAATGATATACACAGTTCACAGAGACGAAGGGTCATACATTTGAGAACTATTTCCATATTCTAAAAATATTTAAATAAAGAAAGGTAAATATTATATTACTATTAAATAATTATTTCTATTCTATATATATTAGAAATGTTTATCTAATCCATCATTTTTACGTTCCATGTAAATTATGCACGAATCACAATGCTTCACAAGGCTGTAGTATGCTATATACATGATTGGCAATATCATATTAAAAAGGATGAAATGAAAGAATTTATATGTGTTATAATAATTAAAAAGTATAATGATTTCATAAATATCGTTTATAAACATCTAATACATCATTATATCCAGTCGGGATCGATGATGATGGAAAATAAATAACATTTTTTCCTGTGGCGGTTGTCCATCGTACATATGAATGATGATTTCATAATCCATTTCATGGGAGAATATAAGGATTTAGGTTACTAAATAAATATAATTAAATTAATGTGTGGTGAATATATTTATTTTATTAAATAATAGTTGATTAATAATAATTTAATTTGTTGTAAGAATAATTAAAATAATTTTTTTTGCAGGGACATTATCTCTTCTTCAACAACTTATTTTGGTTTCCACGCAAATTAAACATTGATTTGATTTATGGTAAAACAAAGTATCAAATGAAGATATCAGAGAATAAATAAATATATTCGGTCTTGTAATGGTTTACTTTATGGGTTTTGGAATTGTGATATCTATAAGAGAGGGGTGGCCTTTTATAAGTGAGGTGATTGGAACATTTGTAATTATTGAAAATTAATAGGTGTTATTATATATTTCACAAGATAAGAAGCTCAATAAATTATCATTATATGAAATTATATGTGGTATGTTTATATTATGTACATCCAATAGATTTTGGACATGTTTTGTGGTTATTTTTAACTCTTTATTTTTAGTTTTACACCCATTGAAACCATTTTTACCTTACATATGGTAAATAATACATACTCTTTTTACAATTTATTATGTAAATAATATAAGTTCAACTTATTATATAATATAAATTATTCAAATTTATAATATTAAAATCATAATTTAAAATTTAAATAGAAGATATAGATGAATTTAATTAAATATTAAACAAGAATATGCATTGGGAATGCAAGCTTCTGAAGTGAAAATGATCAAATGATCAAATGTTTTTACATAAAAATTCAATATGAAATTTGTTCTAATAACATAAAATTGATAACTATATATATGAACTAATATTTCTTTTTTTGTCGAATTAAAAAAAATAATTTCTATATTGTATTAAATAAATGGATGTTCTAAATAAAAACATGTATTTTCACTATTAATTGTAAATTATATCTTTTGTAAAAACTAAAATGAATTAGTAGAAAGATAATTTTGATTATATTTTTACAAAATGAATGTTCAATTATTAAGATAAATTTTCTAAAATTTTCAATATTTAATTATAAAATTATTGTACAAAAAGCGACAAATCTACTTTTAGAAGAATAATATTTTTAACAGTAAAATTGCATTTATTATTCTATTTTAGCTAGAAATAAATGAATAGAAAAAAATTGATTTAATATATAATATATAAATTTCAGTAACATAATTCAAAAAAATAAAATTATTACTTTTTTGTTGAGGTAAAACATGTTTTTGTAAATAATAAATATTTTTTTAGAAAAATCATTCCACTATTTTAAAAAAAAATTATTTTAATTTCAGATTTATTGATAAGAAGTAAATTTATTATATCTAAATTTTTAAGCCATATATTTATATAATTTAGTTATTCCTATCTTTACCTATCAATAGAACTTCTTGGTGGTTACAATAATATAATAAGGTATTAATAGTATATCATGTTTTGTTGAAACTCTGTGATGTGATTAATGAATAATACACTCAATTATGCATGTAACTCTAGCTAAAATATTTTTTTTTCATGTAATGAAAACTAAACTATATCTTTAATGTTTTTAATAGTATCGAAAATATTAATTTTATTCAAAAAAAAAATGATTGCATTAAATATCTGGGTGTTTCATTTTATCCCTCATAAATGAATTTCACCATTAAAACAAATCATTTTAGAAAACAAATGTGGATAGATTCTACCTCATTTGATACTCATGTTCTAGTATAAATTCCTCAAGAATTTGGTTTCACCAGAAATAATTGGCTAGGTCAGTGGTCTTGTTGTGTAGGATATTCTATGTATGATCCATACACTCCTCTTGTTGTTCCTCATATGAAAGATCATGGTCTAGTGGTAAAACATAAGATTTTAGTAAATGATACTGACCAGGTTTGAATTTCCATATGTGAGATATACTTAGCACACTAGACCCGATATAGTTTCAATGGAAGAACTCAGTGATAAGATACTGTTAAGATACGATCAATATTTTCAATGATATGATTATATTTATGGATTATCTTTCCATTTTATCATAATCAAAATTTCATCCTCTATTTTTATTATGATCAATTTCCACTATATCTCTTGATCTGTGAAATTTAGACAGTGGTTTCAAGTCATACACAACTAAGGGATCATTGGATATAAAAAATAATTATATTTCATTCTCTGTATCTATAGTTATCATCATAATAAAATTTTTACCACTGGTTATCTAATATGTATAATTATTAATATGGTGAGGTGATACATCAATCTACAAAACTTCATAAAATTTTCCACATAAAAAAATGAAAATATTATTAACCATATAACAAAATAAAAATTAATAATTAATCAGGAATATCACTAAATTGTACAACACCAAATTAACATTAATTCTCTTAATATAATTAAGTAGCACTTAATTTTTGTGTCCATAAAATGAAACTATGATGTGCATATATTCCTCTAAATCATGGTAATAACAAGAATTACTATAAAACCATATCTAAAACATGAATTCCTCATTTTTACTTATATAAAAAATTAATATTAGATATTTTCATTACATAAAAAAATGTTGTAATGTTCTTTAATGATTAAATACACCACATTAAAAAAATCATTAATCAATTCATGGGTCATTAATACTATCTAGTTAACTGTATCCATGTCAATCAACTCTTTATCTGAAAAAAACACTATATTCTCAACATTAGGAATATATAAATGGTTATCATACATTAATCATGTGTTATCCATAAAATATGACCATTGTATTATATATATTTTCTCGGTAATGAGTATAATTCAACATATTATTGAAAATATGTAATTAATATTTATACATAACAATCCTTATATATTTCAATTTTTATATACCATAATTATTAAATTACCATACTTAAAAACTACATTCATTGAACTTCTTTCAGATATTATTTAATTGGAATCATGATATTATTCCTTAATACATTTTTTATACAAATGAAATAAGAATCATGTCATTACAATTAGCAACAAAAATTTAGTCACGGTCCATATTATAAATATATACATACTATTAAAACCACAAATGGATTTCATATAAGGTTTTCGGTATATAAATCATTAGAAGTATGTCCATTACTCACACCACTGTGCTGATTTACTACATTGGTATCCCCCTTTGTCATTTATTTTCATAATGCACATAATTTTTATATTTTAAAAAATAATCCTTGTATAATATGAAAGGGATTACAATAATATTATCAATTGAATTAACTAAAAACATCATTTTCATCAGTAATTACCATCTTTGGGACACTCATTTATATACTAAATACATCTTCTCATCCCTTTTAATCATTGTGTTCTTTTTCAAAATTCATGACATCTATGAAACCGAATATTCATTCCTCAATGGTCTACACCAATTGAAAAATCAAAACACTCTATCATTATATTATTTGGTGTGCTCAAAAGTAGGTTGAGGTGAAATTTTTTAGTCATATATTATTCTAAATGATTAAGAATAATCACAATAACCTTCAATCTAGTTATTTTCTTATTTAGATTCTCATCCACACATTATCAAACATATTCATTATTTACCAAGTTCCTTTGGGTCCCCGAAATTTTCTAGAATAAAAAACAATTTGTGAGATTTAGTATACATATTATTAAACCACATAATAATGAAAAATAACATGTTTGATATCTAAATATTGACACATTCTTTTTAATATATCATATATCATTATTAACCAATTTCATTCATTGTCATTATCTAAATCCCACATGATTGTTCATAATGACTTTGTGAATTTATAAATCATACCCCCGTATGAGTTTCAATATAGTTGTGTATAAATAATCATTTTAATTCAATTGGTTATGATCAAGTATATCTCAATGTGCCATTTTAAAAGTTATTAATCCAATGTAACTCTGTTCCAGATCCACATACCATTTTAGTATCTAGATAGCGATGTAATTTCATGGAAAAAACTTTCTTTATAATTAACCAAAATTCCTGGAAAATTTCCTTGTAAAAGTATTAGAATTATCTTGTAATATATTCCTTTACATATATGTAGTAATATTCATAAGTTTCTCACTAATTTATTGTTATCCTAGTGTCTAAAAGTTTATAAAAATTTCTCTAATACAATCTATAAAGTCCTGATCTTTTAAAAAACAAATATTAAATCTCAATTGGTGGATATTAAATATAATAAGTAATTATCTACACCATAATCCTTTAGGTTCACTACCTTTGAAAACATCGTAATGTAATGAATTGATATAAAATTGAACTATGTTATATCAAATTATGTTCCAAATAATTAGAACCCCTATAAGAAAAATCATAAATAATTACATTCTTTAGATACTATAGAATGGATTTGTTGGGTAAAAAAGAGTAATAACAATGAAACATGAATATATGGGTTGAGAAAACAAGAATAACATATGCAATCCATAACCTACATATCATATATCATAACCATGAATCATGATAGAAATCCTGGAAATTTATAAATCATGAATCATAATGGAATAAATGAAAACCAGCCATGATAACAGAATATTGGCATAAGACATCGATTTATGGAACAACCATAAGCATAAAAAATCTTTAATCAAGGATACCCATGAATACATTTAAAATATATTATACATGAGATAACAACCCACGTACCTACTTCTGGATTCCAATAACCTCCCATATACCCTATTTTTTTTAGAATAATCCCCCCATTTACCCCCTTCCAATCAATGTATAACCTTTGATATACCCTCTATTCGGATTTGGTTAACCTCCCATGTACACTCTTTTTAGAAAGGTATAAAATCTTATATACCCTTTGAGCACAAATAACAATATATTTTCATAAATAATTGGTGGGTGATATAGGGCCAAACCATATTAGTTATAATGTAACAACGATCCTTGGTTATAATTTTACCACCACCCTTGGTTATAACAAAACAACCATCACATCTTGAAAATAATACACGTGTGTTCCATAAGAGCATAAAAAATCCATAATATAACAACATAAATAATTAAATGGACTTCATAATCACGACATCATTCCATAACCCGTGGAAAATAAAATGGTTTCATACAAACATCAAAATTTCATTACACCATGATGAGTGGAAAATGTATCGCGTTTCAATTGAATTTAATCATGGTATAACCAATGGAGGGAAATGGGTTTCATTAAAACAATGTATTCATAAAAATAACAACGTATGAAATGTTTAATAAATCTATCCCTAGATCATATCCTTAGTAAATAATAAGTGACATTAAAGGATTTCATCTTATCATGAAAATGATTTCGAATAGATTAATGGATCATTTTTTGAGGAAAATAACTATTATTTAAAAGTAATTTTAAAAAAAATCAATTTTTTAGAAATTCATTCCATTGAAAATAATATTTTACACATATAATTTTATATTTGACAAGATTGATTTTTTCATAGTGAAGTAAAATTCTTTTCATGATGTATATGTCAATACATATATTCCTTTCACATTATTGTTAAAATAAAAACGGTCATTGTTGGAAAAATAACCTTATATTTCCTTAAAATATTTTTTCTAAAACATTAATCATGGTAAATAATTATTTGATTAATTATGTAGTGTATTTTTCAAAACTAAAATTATTTTTTCAAAACATGGTTTTTGGATGACAATTTCATTTTTAACTGAATAATGAAATTAAGATAAATTTTCATAGAAAAATTATTTTGAAATATTGAGTAGATAAAGAGTATAAAATTAAGGGAAAACATTAATTATATTGAGATAACAATAGGATAATAATAATCTCGAGTTTCTTGAGAAATATTTCACATTATATCATCATCAGAAGCATTAACCGATTCAAATCTGATAAACGATTAGATTGTATCACAAGACGCATACCACATTTAAGAAATATCCCCCCCTAAACCATTGGATTGGGAAAGGTGGAGGTATTTGATGGACATATGTGAAATCCACAAGACACCAAGGTATGGACATAAATTCCAAGGGATTCATTAAAATTCTTGATTTATTTTACCTTTCAAATAAAACAACTAATCCAATATAATAATAACCAAGAAAACACAATTTCATATATTATTACAATGAAATAAATGTCAATAAAAAGACACCCAACAAAAATATTATTGTTTTACAAACCTTAAATGAATACAAACTATATCATAATGATATTCTGAAACAAAGACAATAAAAAATATATGTCTCAAAAGGTATAAAATCAACAACACCAAACATGCTTGAATCTCCAACTCCACAAGTCATTACCAAGTTATCAAGATTCATCACTAAAGAAATTAGATATCATACCATTAATAGAATATCAATATAGATCATATTCAAACTCACTAATATTCCCAAGAAGTGGGAGATAATAAAACATTGTAGGATTTCCCCCATGATTACCAATTCATGCCACTATGATAAAAAAGTTATAACATTTATGCAAAATATTTTAGGGAAATTTAAAACAATTTATATCAAATGAAAAATACTTTTGAATTAAATTATTTTTCCATGTAAATAAACTAATCTATTAACTAAAACATTTCACATTTTCATTTTTAATACCCAATACATGATCAACACACACCCATACATGCATTCCTCAATGAATAGTTTCATACTTAGGATTGTATATCATTGGTCTATCAAGTCATTCCAAGTTAACCACATCTCATATTCACTAATTGAACACATTATTTATATAGGGTTATGTCATTTTTCCACATTGGTACACACCCCTTAATTGGGGTCACATTAATGAAATGGACTCACACCAACCATGTATGCCAAATAAAATTCCATGAAAACAATGACAATATTATTGTAAAAACAATTGTTTGCCTAAAACAATTCCTACAAATTATAAAAGAATAAAAAAACTAAAATAATTATTTATAAATTCTGAAACCAATTTCACTTTCAATATAATAAAAAATTTCTACAATTTTACAAATCATCACAAAATTGTGATTCCATTTGAAAATTCACATAAAATCATAATTAAAATAAATACATTCAACCAATTAAAACTAATTAATTCATGTTCTATATAACAAGAGTTGAGAGACAATCATCCTTCTTCTCAAACATTTGAGAAGATGATGAACATCACAAAATAGTAAAAACTCATCCTGAAACTCGAGAAACAATCCTTATATTTTGATGTTTATCATCCCAAAACCATAACTCATCATGATTGGATTAATATAACATTAATATATCCCTAACAGATTATATAAATTAATTAATTATATGGATGAAGATGTAAAATAAGTAATGACACCAAGAACAATCACTTACCATGTGATCCAGACCTCTGATCCACATAGAATAACCAACAGATTTCTCCAAAATCAATATGAAGGGTGTCTCTAGAATTTTGACATAGTGGGAATCATGTTAGTATAATATTGTGAATTAAACAACACTTTTAAGAGGTAATATAACCTTTATATGAGAAATATTGATCGTATTTTTTACATTGCACTGTTAGGTAACATGTTAAAGAAAACTATGGGCTAACTATGTGTTGTCCAAATTCTATAAACACCCCTCAAAAGGTTGGATCAAACTTTTATAAATAATATGTACTAATCATGATAAACCCCTCAATCTACATCATCAGTTCTTTCATGGTAGGCCACATGATTTGGCCAAATTTTTCACCTAACTGTGTTCTTATCCAGTGCCCAATATTTTAGTTGCATTATTTTTCTGGAAGGTGCTGCATGATTTAAACAAATAAAGCTCAAAACAAGAACCTATAGAAGAGTCCAAAAAATTCCAAAATCCATCCTAATCATCATAACCTCATCCCAATTACATAATATATAGAAAATAAAAAATTATAATTGTTAATTAACTAAAACTGAGGGTGAGAAATTCAACCCATAATTGGTATTTCTATCCCTAGAAGGTTGAAAACAACAATTTTCCAAGATGTTTTTGGGCATACCTCAACCATTTCATCTCCCACTATAATAAATATTATTTAATTAGACCATGATTCTATATAACCCTCAAAATAATGATGCTTTTACCATGAAACACATCCTTGGTCCTATCCATAATCTACATTGGAAAATGAACTAACATATCATCTTGCTCGAAGTCATTGTATTCCCATAGAACCACAAGGTTAGGATTGGTTATACTTCTATAATTAAGAAAAACGAAACAAATTATTCAATGAACTACATATTTGTGTAAAATACATATTATATGTCATCTTCATAAAGTTATCATGTATATCAAAAGGTATAATGTATGGATGGAATAACATTCCCAATATCCCAAAATAATATCTCCCAATCCTCGAAGAGATTATCAAGAATAAATGATCTCACACCTATAACGAAACAAGACTTTGATTATTATCCAAATATATCTTCCAAGAACATAGATCCATCTACATTCCCTTTCTAATGAACAACAGTTTTATTGGTGTCTCTTGATAATGATTTTTTCCTTTTAGTGATGTCTCACCTTTATCCACCCAATAGAGAAGAGTTAGGTGTGGGACACCATAAAATTCTATAAACATAGGAATATGTATCATGGAATGATACCAATATTTATTCAAGAAATCTACTAATGATTTGTGCTCCTCACAAGAGACAAAAAATTGATTGCACAAGCCATATGAATGTATTCTCAAGTAAGTATAATTTGCTTGTATTTTTCATCTATATGAAGGTCATACACTGTGATAATATTCAACTAAGTCCCATGATATAATGGTAGGGATGTCCAAAATATAGTAAGTAAACCTTATATATCAGTCTGATACTATTGAATCTGGTACTCCATGATTCATTAATTGTATTGGATATAGATTGTAGACAAGTCATCCCAAGTATGTAATTCCAATTAGGGATAATATGGAATTACATTATGAGATGAATCACTATCACCAATATGGACTCATATTTTTGAACTATCATTGGGATACCTCTTAAAAAATCCAAAGTGTTCTTCTCCCATTTTCAAAATGAAAAAACTAATGAGTGAAACATACCTTCTTGAGGCTATTACTCTTGCACATGATGATAACAATTATGGAATCTCATAATGAACTCAACCATTTACCTTTTCATGTCATCCCATCAAAATTATTCATTCATCACCAAATATATCATTTTTATTCCAGAATGAATATCCCATCTTGAATGGGAGTAAGCATGAAGAAGTTTTTTTAATAATATATTGGTACGATGATCCGATATCGGGAATACAACCTTAATCATCTTTAATGAATCCATCCTCAATGGTATCCCCACCATTGGGTTTTGGACACATATAAAAAAACTCATAGCTAGATTCATATGCCTTTATAACCATATCAACCAAATGGTGAACAAAAGAAACTAGAAATAAAACTACATCAATACCTTAGTATTCACAATTGAAGTGAATATCATCTCTCACCTATATCAACTACCACTAATCTCAATACTCTTTCACTGGCTGACTATATGACTTTCATTATTGTCCATCATCCAGTGAATTTTCATTTCAAAATGTTTACATTAATAAAATTTCAAACAATTATAGTTACTATATCCATATTCATTGTCTTATATTTAAATAAAAAAAATTATATAATTTGTATCATGCTCTTATAGACCATAAACAATATAATTCTTCCCCAAACAGGTAATGAAAACATTTATTCAAAACATGTCCAATACCAGATAATTTAAATTTATTTGTCATGTGTTTTTTCTCACGCATCTATAACTTCTATAAGACATAAGAAATAACATTATCTCTCAACAAGGGAATACATAATATCCCCAATCCTAAAGAATCATAACACAACACATTGCCTTTTGTAGATTCCAAAAATATAATGATTAGTACAAATCTATGTAAAATAATTATATCAAAAAAATAAATCTCTCATTCATCATTCCATTAAAATATAACATATTTACTTTTCAATTCTCTTATTGGTGAATCTAATAATAAAAATTCAAGACAAAAACACAAGGCTACAAAAACAACTAGGAAACCGAAACTACGTATCTTAAAGACATTCCATTATGGTTGTTAAGAGATCACAACATAAATTGTTTCTATATCGACAATAAATTTTTTTATATTATTACATTTGAAAAAAACAGAGATCTTATATCTAAAAATAACACATTGAATTTATGGAATAAAAAAAGATCCTGCAAAATTCCCAACACTAATGCGACATGGTTCTCACCCTCACCCCCTATCCTTGAATACACCAATAGGTTTTCCAAAAACACTACAAAAATTTAACCCAAATATCAATAAAAAATTTTATTAACCAATTCCATAAAGACATCTAGTGAATTCAAAAAACTGAAAAACATAACCACATACTTGTAATGACCATATCAATCCTTAAAGCTAGTTTTTGGAATATTATCATTCTAAAAATAGTAGTTTTTTATATCGTAAACACATATAAATTTTATAAAACAAGTATTATACCCTTAATGGATTGAACATATCAGTAATTCATGGATGGGGATACCAATACATTATCATAATGTTGTTGATCTTATGATAATATAAAAAAACATAAGATTAATATATTCCTTTTTCGAAATAAAAACCATTAAATCCCATAGAGACATAATAGAATGAATGAAACCTTTATGTTCAAATTCCTAAAAATAGAATTTTAATTCCCTCCATTATTTTTGTGTAATTTGATAAATACTATGCCAGATAGGACTGGTCCACATTAAGAGATAAATGATAAACTTTACTTCTATTATGGGTGGAAACCCTAATAAATTATCATTAAAACATCCAAAAACTAAACAAAAATTATTGAAAAACTACAATCGTCGATCTCATTGATTGACTCCAAGGTCATAGATTCTAACTACTATCTGATATTTCCAACTTTCAGTGTCTACAATCAGGTTGGACATGACATTATATTCTAGTCGACCCTAAAGAGATTCACGATTCCATCCTCATTTGAAAAACTAACTCATCATGTGTAATAGTCGATGTGTGATTTATATATTTTCACCCATGATCATGTCATATAAACTCATCGCAAGAACAAAGAAATAATTATCAATTTTGATCCACCAATAGTTATAGAACATTATTTTCACATGAATTTTCTATATTCTCTTTGACCAAGAGAATATTGATGTTTTAAAATAGAAGCAATCATCTTAAAAATAAAACCTATTATAAATAGAATGAGAAAATAATAAATTAATGGGTCACACATGTATCATAAAAACATTTCACAATGGTATAATTAAATGGAATCATACCTCTCACCATTGATTGTCTATATTGATCATCAACAATCACTTTATCTACTACATAAATTTTTTACTCACTAGACATTACTATTTACTTCCATATTGTAATTTTCTTGGTTGGGGAGTCAAGGAATTCATAGAATGACCATAGATTCCTCGTTTTTGTTGATTATAATTAATATGTTTCATTCAACCCATCAAATAAAATGACATATTGGAAACATTATATGTGTTCCCAAATTCGAAACACAGAGCACTCTGATAATAATGATGAAGATTCCCAATCCGGTGGCAACTGTTACATTATCTATGTGGTGTTTTACAATACCTATTCATATGATTTATTAAAACACATTTAAAAAATAGATTCACTAACATTGGTTTAGGAGGAACATTCACTGAACCATACATCTAATTTTGAGTCATACCAGTAAATTGGAAATAAGAGTTCCTATTCGGCTTATTCCAATAATTAGAGTTCCTTCCATTTCTCAGAGGTAACAACATGATTCCTCCACCTATATTTCATGGTATTTATCTTTGTACCACAATATTTCTATTGAACATATCTATATAATATGTTATACAGATCTTAAAAATATATTATCCAATCATAGGCCTTAACAATGATTCATAAATTCTTTCTTTCAAGGAATCACTTGTTGAATCATTTCATTAAAAGGGGAATAAATTCATAAATTTATCCACATTACATGGAAATAATATTTTATCAAATATAAAGATGAAAAATTATATCATTAAAGAATTCCTTCATATATGTGGACATAATTTTATGTTGAAGAAATGTTTAAAATCATCCCAGGCAATGCCTTGTACAATTTTAATCTGAACAAAAAAAATCCAATTAATATATTTCAAGATCCCATAGCCTATTTCTTGACAAAATGATTTTCATTCTTTATTGATCCTATAATATCCATGATTTGATTAATTCTATTTATCCACATCTCGACATTTTTGAAGTACTTTGTCACCTCGAATGATGGTAGGAATTTGTTTATAGAGTTTAATGAAATGAATAACTTTCCATGGTTCATCCATTATATTCCCCCTATCCACTAGAAATAATTCTTGGATAGTACTCCAAACTAGATATTGGTTCACTGATGGATTAGGTGTAACCAAATTATCATTATCCTAATTTTTTTAGTTTCTTCTATGCATAACATGTTACATTTCTTATAATGAATAAAATGAAATTTAGTCCCACTCTCTAGAAACTAAAGGCATATCAATTTAAAATTTACACTATCACACATACAACAAAAATGATTTCCAAAATATGACTTTATTTATTTAAAACCATTTTTTAAAATTACACCATTCCTTTTAAAATAAAACCATATTAAAATATTTCCAAAGATCTATGGTTATTCCTAAATCATAATTCAATACTCAAAATTACTTATGCACTCCCAGTGGGAATTCATTCCTACTAATCCTTACCACTCACTTCTCATAATCTAATCCCATGATGATGAGGATAGAACTGCTAAAATTTTCTCAAAAAACTTATATTCCCAAGTCACTAATAACTTGATATTCATCCTAAGTCTTTATGTTACACCTCTTTATATGGAACATTTTGTGTCCCCACAACCCACCTAGTTACTACCTATCCAACTCTAGAAATAAAGAAGAATGATTTATAAACTCTAGTACCAAACAATGTAATACCATGTGTAGCATCCCTCTATAGTAATGTTGTCTTTGGAAGATGTTGAGGGTGTTATAGTACTAAGGTGACAGATGTAAGACAAAAAACTCTACAAATAACTTCCAGAGGCTTACTTAACAATTGGGGGTTGATATTGTAAAGACCCAAAATTTTCTATGTAATTTTTTTAATTATATGTGAATATAATGAGTCCCAGAAAATTGAGGGCATGTGATTCCGAGGCCTGGTGTTCCCAGAATGAATTTATGAAATTTTTTATGTACGTTAAGTAAATGTGCAAGCAGGTTTTTATATATTTTTAACCCGTGCTCGGAATTGAATTCAAACGACTCAATTGAACTCGCAATGACGATATTTATTTAAGGATACCTTCACCTCGACCATAGTTGGTCGGGGGTGGAATTTAGGTTTCGGACATTTCATGGGATAAAATAAAATAAACATTCTTTATTTTATTTTTGACATTGAAAGCTCCCATTTTGAATTTGGTGGTGGGGACCACTTGAACCCCTCTTAATATGAAGTAAACCCTTGGAATTCCCCTAGTTAATATTCCAGCTTCAATTCAATTATTATGCCAACTCTTTTTGTTTAATTTAAAAACATAGTCTTATTAATTTGGCACCACACCTTTCATGGGTGGGATCATTGGAAAAGAAGATCTTTGGAGAACCTTTAGAGAAATACTCTCCAATGAAGAACAACTCTTTTTATTAATAACGCTGACATTGGAGCGTGGTTCGGAAGTGAGTTGTGGGAGCGACGAACGCCGACGCCCCTTCATCGACTTCATATCCTTCCTCAGACCTTCTCCAATGAATGTCAAGGAAAGAGATTTATTTTTAATTATGAGTTAATTTATTTATTAATTCATCATATTCTAGATTCCCAACGATGATGGCCAAACTAACATGGCCATCATCCCGTATATATACCTTTCCCATTTATCTTCCATTCTTCATGCATTATTCATGCATTATTTGAAACCAAATAATTAATGACACTAGAAAGACAATTTTTTATTGAGTGAGAAATATGGACATAGATCCCTTGACTTGAGGATGGAGAATATGCAATTGTTATATTTTTAAGGCTTAGAATGGAGATGTGGTGAACCGTTGAAGACGAGAGAAACTGGAACACCGACTGGCCATGTGGAGGTAGGGTGGTGCACGTACACACCACCGGATGAGAAGGGGGCCATGACCCATTGGCCACAGATAAGCAAGTTCAGGGCCGACACGCTGGCTGGCCATGTGGTGGAGTGGTGGTGTGCGTCCGCGCCACTGGTGGGGCAGCAGTCCGTGGCAGAGGGCGAAGGGCGGCTGACACCTAACCGAACACGGAGGATAGTGGCACCGTCACGCTGCTAGGAGGAGGAGGACCAGTCAGTGAACCAGACGACCATGGTGCACTGTGCAGGACACACTTCAGTAGGTCCTAGTTACAAAAACCGAACGACGCTTTGTCTGTTTGGGTGACCTGGGAGGTTCCTCCCTCCCATGCGTCGTCTAGGGTGGACCCCACCACGACGGTCCACCCGACCGCGGGCCGAGCCCAGAAGGTCACACCAGTGGGCCATGCCCAGCGGGCCGTGACTGTCGTAGCCCAGGCCAACCAGGCTAGACTCGGAATGGGTCAGGGTGGGCCGGGTCGGCCTGACCAGGACGGACAGGACCCGAGCCCCTCTATACCCAGATACACCTTTCTAGCCATATCATGAGAAAATGACATCTGTTTGAAGAACCATATGTGGAACCAAAATCCTGGGATCAATAAAATACTTTTAATATACTCCAAATGAGTTTGGAATAGTGTTGGAGTATGAATAGGTTGGATCGAACCCCAAATCCAGCTAGGCCCTTGGAGAAGAAATGATAATAACTTACAGACTTGGCATTCTATTGACACACCTTCTGTTGTGTTGGGTCCCTAATGATGTGATGGAACGTTGGGATATTTATCTGTGGGACTTCGTGGTGGTTAAGGTACGCCCGATATCTATAGGGAAAGATTCTACAGAACTCGAGCACAACGTGTGTGAGAAATCTAGTGGTTGGCAGTGAGGATGAGGTTGGAGACGGATAATATGGTGGATAGTTACCTATCCAATATGGGGGGGATCCTATGTGGGTCATTGTGAGGTTTAGTACCTATCGAGATTTTATGGGTCAGCGCTCTGTGATCCTGTGTGGGTCAGCGTATACTGATCCAATGTAAGTTAGTTCTCAGTGATTCTGTGTGGGTCACCGCATACCGATCTTGTGCGGGTCAGATCTTGTGTGAGGAATTGCAGGGGTTTGTATCTATTGACCATGTGTGCACCAAACTCCATATAATCACCAATAGTGCCTCTTGACATAATAAGATGATCTAGCTTCGTGACTAATCATCTGTACTTCTATACATCATGAATACTTGTGTGAGCCAAGTCTTATATCTACATGGTGTACCCGTGTTGTACTATATCTTCATGGTGTTACCTCTGTGGTACTCTTACCTTCATGGTGTTACATGTGTGGTACTTATACCATTTTGGTGTTACCTTTGAGGTATTCTTCCCTCATGTGTGAGATGGTTATATCTGGATAACATATGTATATGTGTGGGAATATAACTTCATAGGGTTGACTGTTGTTTCCATATTTTTTGGTTTATCCTTTGTTGATTTGAGAGACCTTCGGGGGTCTGAGGGTCCCGACAGAGTATTTTTATACTTACCGTTGCACTGGCTATGCCCGCACCTTGTTGTGTCTTTTGAAGACGACGTGCAATGCTGACTGAGGAAGAGTGTACCAGGACTAGAGACTGATCAAATGTGGACCATAGATGAGGCATACCACAGAGACAACCATTTGAGAGCTGTACCAACCATTCAGGTAGGATCCTATGTAGGTGTTCATATGAGTTGTTTTCATTCTTACTTGTACATTCTAGTTTTTCTTGTATTTTCTAGTTGGGGATGTATTCCGGCCACTTTATTTTTTATACACATCCTGTTTAATATATAGTTTACTTTGTGTATATATCTTTCTATGTTCTTGATTTTTTTTGATTTTATAGTATATAAAGAAAATTCCTTCTCGTATTAGGGAATAAGCCTTTCGGTGCGTGTCACTAGCTCTAGGCCTCTGGAAGGTGGGCTGGGGGTAGTCACGACACGGGCCCCGGGGGATGGGTCGTGACATAAATTCCCTTTGAAAATAATAAAACTAATCAATGAAAACCAAAACAAAACAAACTAACACATAAAACATGTTTACCATTAAATATATCTAAATAAAAACCAATCCAAAAAACATTTATGATTATGACCAAACCAACAATGAAACCAATATATAAAAGAGTACAAAGTATAATCTATAACCAACCATACTATATGACTCTAAATAAATTAACTTGAATTTTTCTATGATTATATAAGACCCAACAGAAAAATCAATCCCAAAGGATTCAAAATTAATCAATAAATAAATGAGATATATTTCCCACACATGTGTCTCCATATAATATATATAAAAATACAAAAATGTTCACATGAATGGGGTGAGTATAAATTAAGTAGGATTTACCCATGTCTTACCAACCCACACCACTAAGATTGAACAAGTTAGAACATTTATTTAAAATAGTATAAAATAATTAGAATCATATTATATCAAATCCAAATCCTTTTATAAAAAAATATTTTTCATTAGAAATATTCAAAATAGTTCATTAAACAATTTGACAATTATATTTGGAATACCTAATACATAATTAACAAAATCCCAAACATGCATCCTATAATGATAGTAACATACTCATTAGAGGCATCTATTAAATAAAACAAGTCATCACAATGTAACCATATCTCATGATTTCCAATGGCACATGCCCCATCTACATGGTCGCATCATTGTACCAAAATTTGACACACCTTATATCTGGGGCCACATCAATGAAATGAAATAATACCCACCACGTAAGAAAAATACAATTCCTACAAAACAATTCCATACCACTTCATTAAAACAACTATTTTATTGAAAATGTTTTATGAATAATTTTCCATGCACCAAAATTAAGCATAATTTTATAATCATCATTTAGAAATTATGAAACCAATTGAACTTTCCATAAATTAACCAACATCAAAAATTTCACAAACCATCACTACCTAAGGTATCTATAAAACACCTCAAATAAATTCAACACATTAAATCATGGAATTTACTACATTTTAAAAAAATCATTCATGGTCTTTGTAATATTAGTTTATAGATAAGATATCTACCACATAAACTTAGGTGAAGACTATAAATAGAATAAAACATCAAATTCTCACAATGAAATGATAAAAATAGTCCTTAGATCTTTTTCTTTTTGAACAAAAAAAATCCATAACTAACATTATTTTCTTTGGAATACTTAAATATTTCTTCAACGGATTATATCCATATACCCAAGAGTGATATGAATAATAAATATGTTGAAAAACAAAATGAAAAATCACTTAACACATTATCTAGGACTTGAATTCACTTTAAATTGTTAGACGATCACTTTGGGATCAAGTTAAATGGTCTCTATATCCATTTTATGGATTTTAATTTGTGTTCCATTCAGATTTTGGTAAAAAAACCATTTAAGAGGTAATATAAATTAGATACATAAAATATGAATCTTGGTTTTAATGATTTTCAATTCAGGTACATAGCTATGAAAAATATGAACATTCCATGCATTATTCACTACCTCTAAACACCCTTAACATGGGTGGAACATAAAGTTAGAACAAATGAAACCAAATATGCTAAACCCCGTTGTAAAATATCAGAGTATAATTTTTAATTGAATGAATGGTTTTCCTACACCGTACCTATACGGCCCCAGACTTAAACATTACTTAATCTTGAGTTATTTCAAGAATAAAAATTGAGGATCTTTTCAAGTTTAGAGTTTTAGAGAATTAGATCATAAATCATGCATTACATTCAACATTTCATCAAGGTGGTTACATGAAAGATAGTATTCATTTTTCCCATCAAAGGAGACATATTTAAAATAAAACATGGATTCTTTTGTGACACTTCCTTGACACTATTATCAAATCATGTACTTTTCCCTTGACCTGTGAAAAACATTTCAAAAACATGGGATGAGCATAAAATACTCATTAAGGGATATAAAAGTACAGAATGAAAACATTAGTCCATGTATACATATTAATTAATGAAATCATACTTTACTCATAAATCACAAGCACTTTATCATACCTCATGAAATCATAAGATTTACGAATAACTCAAATAAAACACAAGACATAAAGGTAACTTGAGGCATTCATAAAATTCTTATGTAGGGAGTAACCCTCATGGTTACATTTGGAATACCCATCACAGCATATTCCCTAAATCTCTTTGGAAAAACATTGGCATTTAACTCCTTCACATTACACAATACATTGGAGAGATATCACATGCTCACCCGAACTTAGTTTATCATGGAACCACCCATCTTCATACACAATTCCCAAGAACCATACATAATCGTATCACATAAAATATGCATAAAGGAAACATAACATTTCCAAATTTCAATCACAAGATATCAAAAACACACTGATATACTCAAAATGTTATCAAAACCATTTTCAATACCAAAATAAATGAAAATTAAAACTTGGTATTTATTTTTCATTTTAAAAAATGTATGGATTGTAGAGGAAGCCGAAACTCAAATAATGGTCACGGGGGCAGAGAAGTCGTTGTCACCGCATACGTACGACAAAACATTCCTTTTGTCGTTTAGTAAAACACATTGTACAAAAATATTCCTTTTGAATAAAAGTAAAAGTCAAAGGGGTTTATGCACCGTATAAAAGAAAGTTGTGTATAAAACAAACTATGCCTCAATGAAAGGAGATTGAGACGAAGTCCCTTACCTCATGTCCGACTTGACTCGATCATTATTTAATCTCCTGAATAATAAACTAGAGTTAATTTCTAATTTCTTAAGAACATTTTACAAGTTCATTATTCCTTTTATATACCTTATTACTATGTTATGAACATTATGTAATTATTTAAGTTAATAACGATCGTTTTTTCGATCTTTGGTACTTGAGCCAAAAATAAACATCTTATAATTACAAGTTGTTCATGTGGTAAAATATACATTATATCCATAATTATATTCATAAGGTAGATATCATATATATCATATATATCTTATATATCCATTATATACATGAATTTATAATAGTTTATAACATTTAGAGGTATGAAATGAAATGCACCGTTTATGGAGACGGTAAGCCGTACAGACGCATGAACACTACTTTCATTTCTATTTCATATTTAATGGACTGAAATCATAATGATATAAAGGTATATTATAATTACAGTAAAATATCATATATAATATCATTAACTCCATCCAATATACATCCCATATATGTAATTAACAATTCAAATAACTTTGAGGGGGTGGTAGTCTGCACTTCCTAAAATGAAAATATCGTGTTTACCCATAATGGAAACAATAAAGGTATGACATAAATGAAAAATAAAAAATCATAAGGAAAACACAGAAATAATATATATCATATATAAATATAGTGAAATCTTAATTTCCACCATGAAAGGTGTTAAAAGAATATTGAACAATCATCGTTTCGTGAGGCAGAAATTCGCCTACCACAGAAACATTATGTTTTTTAACAATTAAATGGAGGTGTGTGTAAGTGTAAATCAAATACTTCTCATAAAAAAATCCTAGTATATTTAATATACTAGTTTTGTTACAATATAAAGGAATAAAAAGAGTTTAGGGGGTTGGAGAAGCAAAATAAAACAAAAGAACACAAGTGAAGACATTACCTTTAAATCGGGTAACTCCTCTTCGTTTGAACCAAAGGGGTTTCTTGAACAGATTTCTGCCTAAGGTATGGCTTCTAGGATGAAAAGAGGGATGTGGAAAGATAAAATGGGCAGAGCCTGGATGATCCAATGGCTTGAGAGGTGAGGGTAATATGGTAGTGGTGAAGGCCTTTTATAAGAGGGAGGAGGGGCACTCTTGGAATGTCAAGAAATGTTACTTTATTATATAATGATATTCGGATTTTAAAGTTCCCAAAATTATATTTTTCTAGGATAAGGTGATAAGGATTCGAAATAAACCCATTCAATACGTTTTGAAAAGTTTTTGTCTTGTAGTTTACATTATCTTTTCATTTTATTTAAATCATTCATTAATGAGGTAATCATTGCATCATCATGGTGTCATAAATAAAATAATTTATTTAATGTCTAAATATTAAAAAACAAATACTATGATGTAGGAAATAATTTTATTTTTCCAATTAATATTTATAGTCTAAGAGATCATTTATTTAGTCAAAATTAAAATTGTTTTACATAGGTGTTACATGCATTGTTATATTTAACTTTCTTTAAATATAAAATGATAAAAATTCACTATCACACAAAATTGATTCCATGGGGTCCCAAAGCTTGGAAAAAGGAATCCCATGGTAATCCATGACACAACTAGTAGCATTAGGACACATGTTGGGGTCATTTTATATTATTATGTTATTATTTTATTACCCTTAACTACCCGATTACTAATTAATCATGATAATTAAAGATAATTACAATCGTTACTATTCATAATGTCCAAAAAACAAAAGAGTCTTAATTACAGAATTTGTAACTTATGATTACAAATATGGAATCCATTTTAACAAATTCCCAACACCAAAATTTTAGTAATTAATTTAAAAATTATTCCCGTCGTCAAAACAAATAGTGGGTTTTTTAGAAACAATATCTATCAAAAGTTTAACAATTTTTTATGACTAATTTAAAAGTGAAATTAATTCCAATGACCACCATTAGATTAAATTGTAAAAATATATTTTATTTAAACTTTAAAACCAATTAAAAATATAATCTATCCATATAATTAAATTAGTTGAAAAAGTAGTTTTGAAGTAAAATGCAGTATTTTTCACTAATCATTAAAAAAATGAACATTGTCAGAAAAATACCAAAACGTTATACATAGTAAATTTCAATGTCCCAATTCTAATGAATAAGTTTATTTTGACAAATTTAGCTTATAAAATTGTCAAAAGATAGATTTAAAAATGGTTCACCTTCTAAAGGCTGTAAAAAAAGCTTTTAAAAATATTAGAGAATTCAATGCTTAAGATTGGATTTATTCTCATTTGAAGCCTCTAAAACAATATCTAATTTATAAATAGGCATATATAAGAAAATCTATTATTAATTAATTACTTGGGATGTTACATCCTTCCCCCCCTTAGAAAATTATATCCCCGCGATTTATTTACTTATCGAATAAGTGGGGGTATTTATCCCTCATTGCATTTTCAGATTCCCATGTTGCCTCTTCAATCATGTGGTTTTTCCACAAAACTTTTACTTGATAAATCACCCTATTCCACAATACATACTCCCTGTGGTAAAGAATCTAGACTAGTTGTTTCTCATAAGATATATTCTCTTCCAGTTGAACTACCTCTGGACTCAAAAAATGATATGGATCTAGCATGTACTTCCATAACATTGAAACATGAAAAAAATTATGTACCTGAGATAAAATCAGAGGTAAAGACAATTGGTATACTACTGATCCAACTCTCTCCAAAATTTCATATGGTCCAATGAACCTTGTACTCGGATTTACTTTCTTACCAAATCGCATCACACTTTTCCATGGGGAAACATTGAGGAAGACATGATCACCTACCTCAAAAGAGAGATCCTTCCTCCTGTTGTCCGCATAACTTTTCTGCCTACTATGAGCTGTTCTCATGTGTTTCTGTATCAGCTGAACTTTTTCTGCCAACTCTTCTACTAATTCTGGTCCCATCAACTTCCTTTCATCCACCTCATCACAAAAAGTTGGAGTTTGACACCACTTCCCATATAATGCCTCAAATGGTGCCATCTGTATACTAGAATGGAAACTTTTATTATAAGAAAACTCAACCATAAAAAGTTGTTGGTCCCAACATCCCTGATAATCCATTGAACAAGCACGTAGCATATCCTCCAAAGTCTGAATTTTTTGTTTTGACTTCCCATCTGATTGAGGATGAAAATCAATACTAAAATTTAATTCAGTACCCAATGACCTCTGAAGGCCTTTCCAAAAGTTTGAAGTAATCCTGGGATCACGATCATATACAATGGAGAGGATAACTCCATGTAACCTCACTATCTCATTAAGATACAAACGAGAAAGTTGATCTAGAGAAAAATTATCTCATATAGTAAGGAAATGATCAGATTTAGTCAAGAAATCAACAATAACCCAGATTGTATTATTACCTTGAGGTGTCTTCGTCAATCCCACAACGAAGCCCATAGATATATTCTCCCATTTCCACTCTGGTACTGGTAAAGGCTGAAGCATCCCTTTTGGTAATTACTGATCTGCTTTAACCTATTGACAATTCAAACACTTCATAGTAAAATCAACAATATCTCTTTTCATTCCATCCCACCAGTAATACTCCCAAAGATCTCTATACATCTTAGTACTTCCAGGGTGAACCGAAAACAGAGAACTATGAGCTTCAAATAACAACTCTCTCTTCAACTTTTAATCACAAGGAAAACACAATCTCTTCCCAAATCTAAAAACACAATTATTATCAATGATGAATTCAGGAAACTTACACTTCTGAACCAGCTCTACCTTTTTCTGCAACTCAGTGTCTTGATTCTGTGATTGCTTAATTCTGTCTGATAGAGAAGATTTCATTGATACATGAAACAAAACAGAAGAACATCCTGCACCAACAACTTATATGCCAAATTTCATCAAATCCTTAACCAAAGGATCATGTTCCAAACATAACATGGTTAATGAAGCACTACTTTTTCGACTCAAAGCATCATCCACTTTATTTGATTTTTCCGGATGGTAGTGAATTGTGCAATCATAATCCTTGATTAATTCTAGACATCTCCTCTTTCTCATGTTCAATTCTTTTTGAGTGAATATATACTTTAAACTTTTGTGATCAGTATATATTTCACACTTTACACCATACAAATGATGCATCCAAATTATTAAAGCGAAAATAACATCAGCTAATTCCAAATCATGTGTAGGGTAATTTACCTCATGAGTTTTCAACTGACGTGAAGCATAAGCAATTACATGATCATTCTGCATTAGGACACAACCAAGTCCTTTCAATAATGCATCATTGTAGATCACAAACTCACCATTCCTGAAAGGTAGTGCCAAAACTGGAGCATTCACCAATCTTCTTTTCAATTCTGAAAAACAATCATCAAATTCATTTGTCCAGATAAACTTAACACCCTTCCAAGTTAGATTAGTCATTGGACTCGATAACCGTGATTTTTTTTATCAAAACTTCATTAATAGCCTGCCAACCCCAAAAAACTACGAATATCAGTTACATTTGTGGGTATTGGCCATTCTTCAACAACCTTTGTTTTGTCAGGTTCAATAGTTATTCCATCTTTAGAGGCAATGTGACAAAGGAAAGAAATTTGTTGCAACCAAAACTCACACTTTCTGAGTTTCTCATATAATTTATTTTTTTAAGGTTTGCAAAATAACCCTTAAATGACATTCATGATCCTATTTAATTTTCGAAAACAGAAAAATATCATCAATAAAAACAACCACAATCTTATCCAAGAACTCATGGAATATTCTATTCATAAGGTCCATGAATACAATAGGTTAATTGGTTATCCCAAAAGGCATTACTACAAATTCATAATGGCCATATCTTGTACGAAACGCGGTCTTAGAAACATCTGATTTATTTACCTTCAACTGATGGTACCTCGATCTCAGGTCAATATTTGAAAAATACTGAGCTCCCTGGAGCTGATCAAACAAATCATCGATATGAGGCAAAGGATATTTATTCTTAACAGTGATGTTATTCAAGGCTATATAATCAATGAAAAGTCTCATAGATTCATCTTTATTTTTAAAAAATAAGACAAGAGAACCCCATGGTGATGTGATAGGTCAAACAAAACCTTTCTCTAATAAATCTTGAAATTGCCCCTTCAAATATAAAAGTTCAATTTGAGCCATTCGATAAGGGGGTTTTGAAATTGTCTTATCATCAGGAACTAAGTCAACAGTAAATTGAACTTCCCGATCTGGTATTTTTTCAGGAAACTCGTTAGGAAAAACATCAGGATACACATTTACCATTGGCACATCATTAATCTGATCGGTTCCTTTGTTTTCAACAATATGTTCAATGTAACATTCATTTCCATCTTTTACAAGTTTCGCAGCCACTTGATATGTTATCAACAGTAAGGGTTCATTCTTGTACACACACTGAATGAATTTCTGAAAAGAAACTTCTTTAGCTCTACAATAAATCTTAGCATGGTAAGCAGAGAGCCAATCCATACCCAGAATAACATCAAACTCTACTAGAGGTAAATAAATAAGGTTTGCAAGTAGGTTCTTTCAACGAATAAGGATAGGAAGATTCTTATAAATTCTTTTTGCCTCAAAATTTCCCCCAAGTGTTTTTACCATAATTTCAGAAGTCAATTCTTGAGATAGAATTCCCAATTTACTATAAAAATTTTCAGATATGAATGAATGTGTAGACCCCGAATCAAACAACACATTGGTATAATCTGAAAAAACAAACAAATTACCTGATATCAATTAATTTGATAGCCCAACATCTACTGAAGTAGCTGTAAAGTATTTGACCACACCTTTCTGCTTGTAGTCTGACTACTTCCCATCATTTGAGCTCTTTGTCGAACACTCGTTTTCATAATGACCCATCTCATTGCATTTGAAACATTTCACTAACTGTAAATGAAATTTGGTCTTACCATCACCCTGATATTTTTCAGTGAAATCACGAGACTTATGTCCCATCTTACCACATAGGTATAACTTTCCAGAATTCATAAGACATTCCCCAACATGCCTTTTACCACATTTATCACAAAATGAAAACTTAGTTTTCTTTCCATCAGACCTCTTTGAAAGATTCTTCCCTTTCTCCTACCACCTTAGTCTCTTCTTCTGTTGGTTGTTATAGAACATCTGATCATCAGAAAACTCCATTTCCACCTTATTAGCACATAGAATATGATTTTCATAACTCTTGAACTCACGAGAAGCTGAATCCCTTCAATATTTTGTCTTTAATCCTGAGTAAAAACGATTGATTTTACTATCAAGGTCTTAGATAAAATTTGGAGCACACCATGAAAATCGAGTGAACCTTTTTTCATAAGCAGCCACTGAGTCATCCTATTGCCTCAATTCCAAGAATTGTTTTTCAATCCTAAGTCAAAAATTCTTAGGAAAATATTTCTCAAGAAACATACATTTGAATTCATCCCAGTCAAGAGCATCAATCTCATCAGCGTCCCTGATATTTTTAACCATCGACAACCACTGATCTGCTTCACCCTCCAAACGGTAAATAGCAAGACAAACCTTTTGATTGTCTAAACACCCCATGACATCGAAAATCTTCTCCAATGATTTAATCAAACCTTCAGCTATCACAGGGTCAGATGAGCCTCTGAATGATGGGGGATATTGCCTCATGATATGTTCCACCACTGACATGTTCTTCTGTGGTTGATCTGGCTGATCTCGTGCATGGATACCACCACCATTTATTGCTTGATTCAACTGTGCCATTACAACAAAAAACTATTCAGTTCCAATTCCGACCATCTCAAGATGCTGATTCGGAAGGTCATTTTCTTCTGCATGCCTTCCTAGCACTGCTTCCGTGTTTCCTCTACAAAAATCCATTCTGAACAAACATGTCTTAGATAAAGAAACATGGTAATCTTAAAATGCTATATCATTTAAATTTGACTAGGAAAATATATTTTTGGATAATAATTTAATATAATTTTAACTCCTAAAGTTATCTAAACCAACCTTTGATACCAAATATAAGGCCCCAGCCTTAAACATTACTTAATCTTGAGTTATTTCAAGAATAAACATTGAGGATCATTTCAGGTTTAGAGTTTTAGAGAATTTGATCATAAATCATGCATTAATTTTCACATTTGAACAAGGTGGTTACATGAAAGAAAGTATTCTTTTTTAACATCAAAGGAGACATATTTAAAATAAAACATGGATTATTTCGTGACACTTCATCTACACTATCATCACATCATGTACTTTTCCCTTGACCTGTGAAAAACATTTCAAAAACATGGGATGATCATAAAAATAATAGTAATGGATATAAAAGTACAAAATGAAAACATTAGTCCATGTATACATAAGAATTAATAAAATCATACTTTACTCATAAAACATAAGAACTTTATCATACCTCATGAAATCATAAGATTTCTGGCCAACTCATAGAAAACATAAGACATAAAGGTGACTTGAGGCATTTATAACATTCTTACGTAGGGAATAATCCCCACAGTTACATTGGGAATACCCATCACAGTATATTCCCTAAATCTCTTCAGAGAAACCTTAGATTTTAAATCCTTCGCGTTACCCAATGCATTGGAGAGCTATCACGGGCTCTCCCACCCATATTTTATCACAGAACCACCCATCTTCATAAATAATTCCCAAGAACCATACGTAATCGTATCACATAAAATATTCATAAAGGAAACATAACATTTCCACATTTCAAACATAAGATATGAAAAACACATTGATATAATCAAAACATTATCAAAACCATTTTCAATACCAAAATAAAAGAAAATTAAAACATGGTATTTATTTATCATTTAAAAAAAGGTATGGCTTGTAGAGGAATCCGAAACTCAAATAATGGTCACGGCGGCGGAGAAGTTATTGTCACCGCATACGTACGACAAAAAATCCGTTTTTTCATTTATTAAAACGTTTTTTACAAAAAAAAATCTTTTTGAATAAAAGTAAAAGTCAAAGGGGTTTATATGCCATATAAAGGAAAGTTGTGTATAAAACAAACTATGCCTCAATGAATGGAGATTGAGACGAAGTCCCTTACCTCATGTCCGGCTTGACTCGATCATTTTTAATATCCTAAATAATAAACTAGAGTTAATTTATACTTGCTTAAGAACCTTTTTCAAGTTAATTATTCCTTTTATATCACTTATTATCATGTTATGAACATTATGTAATTATTTAAGTTAATAATGGTCGTTTTGTCGATCTTTGGTACTTGAGCCAAAAATAAACATCTTATAATTACAAGTTGTTCATGTGCTAAAATATCCATTTTATACAGAATTTTATATTTATGAGCTAGATATCATATATATCATATATATAATATATATCTAGTATATACATGCATTTATAATAGTCCATAACATTTAGAGGTAAGAAATGAAATGCACCGTTCATGGAGACGGTAAGCTGTACGTACGCATGAACGCAACTTTAATTTCAATTATGTATTTAATGGAGTGAAATCATAATGATATAAAGGTATATTATACTTCCAGTATAATATCATATATAATATCATTAACTCAATTATTTATACACCCCACATATGGCATTAACGATTCAAATCACTTTGAGGGGGCGGTAGTCCGCACTTCCTAAAATGAAAATATCGCATTTACCCATAATGGAAACCATAAAGGTATGGAATAAATGAAAAATAGAGAATCATAAGGAAAACATATACATAATATATATCATATATAAATAGAGTGACATCTTAATGGCCACCATGAGAGGTGTTAAAAGAATATTGAAGAATCATCATTTCATGAGGCAGAAATTCACCAACCATAGAAATAGTATGTTCTTTAACCATTAGATGGAGGTGTGTGTAATTGTAAATCAAATAATTCTCATAACAGCATCCTAGTATATTTAAGGTACTGGTTATGTTACAAAATAAAGGAATAAAAATAGTTTAGGTGGTTGGATATGAAAAAAAGAACACAAGTGAAGACATTACCTTTAAATTAGGTAACTCCTCTTGGTTTGAACCAAAAGGGTTTTTGAAGAGCTTTATGCCTAAAGTAAGGCTTATAGGATGAAAAGAGGGATGTGTAGAGATAAAATGAGTAGATCTTGGCCGATCCAATGGCTTGAGAGGCGAGGGTAAGGTGGTAGAGGTGGGGGCCTTTTATAAGAGGGAGGAGGGGCACTCTTGGAAAGTCAAGAAATGTTACTTTATTATATAATGAGTTTCGGATTTTAAAGGTCCCACAATTATATATTTCGAGGATAAGGTGATAATGGTTCTAAATACACCCATCCAATAGGGTTTTGACAAGTGTATGTATTAGATTTTACATTATCTTTTCATTTTATTTAAACATTCATTAATGAGGTAATCGATGCATCATCATAGTGTCATAAATAAATTAATTTATTTAATATCAAAAAATTACAAAAAAAATATATGATGTAGGAAATATCTATATCATTACAATGACTATTTTTAGTATAAGTGATCATTTATTTAGACAAAATTAAAATTGTTTTACTTAGGTGTTACATACTTTGTTATATTTAACTTTCTTTAAAAATAAAAAGATAAAAAGTCACTATCACACAAAAGTGACTCCATGGGGTCCAAAAGGTTGGAAAAAGGAATCCCATGGTCGGCCATGACACTACTAGTAGTATTTGGAAACATGTTGGGGTCATTTTATATTATTATGTTATTATTTTATTACCATTAACTACCCGATTACTAATTAATCATGATAATTAAAGATAGTTACTGCCGTTACTATTCATAATGTCCAAAAACAAGAGTCTTAATTACATAATTTGGACGTTATGATTCTAAATATAGAATCAATTTTACCAAATTTCCAGCACAAAAATTGTAGTAATTAATTTAAAAACAATTCCCATTGTCAAAATAAATAGCGATATTTTTAGAAACAATATATATCAAAAGTTTGACAATTTGTTATGTCCAATTTCAAAGTGAAATTAATTCCAATGACCACCATTGGATTAAAATTTAAAAATATATTCTATTTAAAATTAAAAACAAATTAAAAAAATAATCTATCCATATAATTAAATTAGATGAAAAAGCAATTTTGAAGTAAAATGCAGTACTTTTCACTATTCATTAAAAAATGAACATTGTCAGAAAAATACCAAATATTTATCCAAAGTAAATTTAAATGTCCAAATTATAAAGAATAAGTTTATTTTTACAAATAGATCTTATAAAATTGTCATAATATATATTTAAAAATGGTTCCCCATCAAAAGGCTGTAAAACAATATGTTAAAATTTTTAGAGAATTCAATTCTTAAGATTGGATTTATTCTCATTTTAAGCCTATAAAACACTATCTAATCTATAAATAGACATATATAATAAAATATATTATTCATTACTTTATTGGGATGTTTTAGTGCCCCTAACTGTGCACCTATCATGTTCCTACTATTTCAGTTTCACTGTTTCATTGAATGGGGTCCATGGATTCTACTAACAGTGATCAAACCGAGAACACGAATAAGAAAACCAAAAACATTACAAAACACAATATAAAATAAAAAATCATAAACCATTACATTTTAAAATAATGAATCCTAAATAAAGGGATAATTCCCTAAAATCGAGTTTGACACGACCTTCGTAACTCATAATCGTAAGTCCCATGATAGAGGTATCTTTAAAAGGATATTTAAATCCCAATAATGTCTACATGATGAATCATAAAATAAATTTATTGGAATTATATACAACACATAAATGGAAAATTAAATACATCATTCATAGAGAAGGTATGTCATGTTTAGGCATCATTGTTGTTTCCATTTTCTTAAAGGATTAATAAGAACAATTGTCAATAAAATATTACCATTTTATAATATTTTCTATGTTATATATATAACATATTTTCATTTGAATCATACTTATTACCTATCATGTATTTCAGTAATGAATAAAATCTCTTCAAAATGTAGTAGTCCACCAAGCACACCAGTGAAATTATCATATTCCCGAAAATGGAATGTAAGAAGATAAACGTGACATAATAATTCTGGAATATAAATAATATAATATAATATAATATAATATTTATATATATAATCCACCATTATATCTATCTATGATAGTATGTAATGGGAATCAAATAACATCATTTCACAAGGTGGTAGTTCACCTTACAGAAGAATGATGTTTTTTAACCCATTCGATAAAAGAGGAGAAGGATTTAGGTTTTGAAATTATTCTATAAAATTATTATTATATGTTATATTCTATTTATAAATTATCAAAATGGTTCTATAATATTTTTTGTAGGTGGGTTATGAAATAAAATGAAATTATCTGATGGGGATGTTTCCTCTTATTCAGAAAACTTTTGTTAGATTACAACACAATGAATCATATGTTGGATTAATGACCAAAATATTTAATCTAGGATGATTTAATGTATATATGGAAGTTATTTGGGTATTTATTGAGTAATAAAATTATTATTTGAAGTGTTAGTAGGAGAGAAAATGGGTTTTCATTTTATAAGTGCAGTGATTGGGTCACTTTTATTTATTTAAAATAAATAGGCATTGGAACATTTTTCACATTAAAAAAACTAAAAATTTCTTATTAGTGAAATGTATATATTATAAGTTATAAATATAGATATATGTGGGGTTTTGAAAGATTTTGGGTCATTTTTACCTCTTATCATTTTACATTAACCTCATGGTAAACACATACATACCATAACCATAGTAAATAATTTTTTATAATTTTTACTATTCATTATCCTCCAAAATAATGTAATCATTAATATAAAATATAAATTATTCTAGTTCAGATTATAGATTCAATTTTTACAAATTTAAATCATATTCTTGGATTAATGTTTTCGAAATAATCCCATAGATGTGATTCAAAAGAGAGTTTTCAAAGAGAATATGTTCAGGAGATTAAAATGTTTTGACATATAAAATCATTATTGCATAAAGTACAATGTCCTTAATTTGATAAATATATATTTAATTAAACTAATTTTACTTTTGAAACAATATTTATATAATTTTAATATTTTTAAATTCTTTAATTGAAATTAATATTCTAAATTATAACAAATATTTTAACTATTCATTGAAAAAAATTACATTTTATGATAATCATAAATATTTCACTCCATGAAAATTTTTATATGATGAATTATAAAATGGATTTAATTTATTAAAATATATTTTATAATTTTTTCAAATATTAGTTTTTCTAAAAAGTTAAAGAAGGTTTCAAAACTGCATTCCAGATTAACATAGTTCTTATGTTTAAAATTGGATTTTTTCAAATCTTTTTCCAATAAATCATATAAGATGAATGTTATATATTGGATTGAATATATAATATTTATATTTCATTAAAATAATTACCTATCTGTAATTATTTTATAGTGTTTAAATTTATTTTTTTTACAAAAAAAGTATTTTAGAAAAATATTTCCTTTATTTTAAAATAGTATTTTTTTTTATTTCCAATTTGGTAGTCAACCATGAATTCATTATATATACAAGTGTAAACTATTTTTTCCATATTTTATTTTTTATTATTCATAAAAAACATTCACATATCTACTTGATAATATAATACTATTTATATATTATATAACAATTCCTTTAAAATTATTATAACATGTAACACATGCGAAATTCAATGTTACATGTAAAGCATGATAAAATATATTTAGCATGCAGTGAAAAATAAATTCAGTTTTATATTGAATGATAGAAATAAAAAACATTAATCTTATTAAAAATGAAATATTACATTCACTCTTGATGTGTTATAGTGGGGTCCCCAAACTATTTACATAGGTAGGGTTGAAAACCCTATTACTAAAAATGTTATAGGTATTAAATCTATGAATTCCCCCAACCTCAATTGTCCCCAAAATATTAAATATCTGTATAGTTTTGGGTCCTCAAATAGATATTCTTCCCCATTAACTATTGATCATAGTTGAGTGGTTTTAGTCCTCCACACATATTCCCGTGCGATTGCACATGATTATGGGAAAAAGATATGGAACATTAGAGATTTCTGAATACTATTCATTATTAGATTAGATGTCAATATGGAGACCCCAATTATATCTAAATTAGGATTATTTATTTGTATATGTGTTGGGTTTTATATTTCCCACTTTAAATTCTTTATGTATATTTTGGGCTTCATTATTTGTTTCCCTATTTTTGGTTTTGGGGGAATCCAAATAAGTATATATATACTCAACCATGAAGATGATTTTCTGAATTGTTTCATGTTTTATAAAAACTAAATTATTTACATTGGTGACTTCTAAAGATAATAGTAGCATATGGTTTTATTGACCACTTATTTTTGGATAATCATAGTGATTATAAGTCGAGATCTCTTCAGTTTTTTGTGGTTTTTAGGCTAGGGTTTCTTTTCTAGTTGGCCATCTATTTTAACCATTATTATTTGGTTTTATATTTTCATACTCTTATATATTATCTATATATTATATCTTTCCTGTATATACTCTAGATTTTTTGGGATTTTACTATTTCTATTAACTTTCTCCTAGATCTATTTATTTGTGTGAATATAATTACATTAGTCTAAGGCCTCCTATTAATGGTCATGCATTCGAGTTTATTTTTACCAACTACTAGCCTATTGGTTGTCGGAATGGGGTGTCACACTAGATATATCTTGTCCATGTGGGTCCTTATGTGTTGGTGAGTAATAGGGTGGTATAATTGAAATTAATCTATGGGTCGGTGTTTAAAGTTAAAACTGTGTTGGTGATTAGATTTGGAATTATATCGATGGTGTTATAGCGTCTCAAGTGAAACTCTTAGGTTATAATACCTAGTGATGGTTGGGTACCAGATGTAACTATACACCATGACTTGGACTACCTTATAATAATCATCGCATGATGACTCATATTTTATAGGGAATCCAATGATATATGCATCATAGAAGATTTTATATTTTGATATCCACATACTACATGAGATTGATCTGCATATATATGATCATATAATTCTGGTATGTCTTGATAATTTTTTGGTTTTCTATCTAACAGTATCTATCATGGATATTGAAACGAGATCGTGATTTGGATCCATTGAGTGGTGAGGCCTTCGTTCAAGGACCTTAACCTATGGGTTTTCCCCTAATGGTCTAGATGAAGGATTGACTATATGTGGGACTTTTTATTTCACTAACAGGTCATGATAAAGACGTGTGTAATTTTAGAATGACACATGAGTAATAAATATTAAGAAAACTGATTTACCTTAGAAATCTAGACTATGAGGTAGTGGAGGATTATGTTGAGATAATGAACCATGTCTTAGAGATGATTTAGACCCCATCTAATTTTATGATCGTGCTTGTATCTAGTCCTCCTCATAGAGATGTATGGAACTATTGGTGTCTGATTAAATAGAAACATGATAATATTCCACTCTAATTAATATATTTATAGTAAATATTGGATATAAATTATGTCCCATCATTCTTACACTCAATATAGGTTTGGGATCTGTTATCACTATAGTATGTTGATATGAAAATTGCTGAGTAAAAAAATGGTTTAATTACATCATTTGTTAATCACATGATATTGTAAATGATAGGTTCTTATAGGTGTGGAATTTTGACCAGAGCCCTGTAATGAAATTAATGCTATCATTGTACCCCTATTAATAACTACTTATGTTGCAGTTCGATAATAGTCTATTTTAAACAAGATCATTTTAGAGGAGGGTATCCTTGATATAGGAATGGTTGGGGACATCATGGAACCGAGTCTTCTATAGAATATGAGAGACATTATTCGACAAGTTCACTATATAGGATACCTCCACATTCCTATGCATAAACACCTGGTTATATGGATTATGGATCACAAAGTGGATCCAATTATCGTGGAGAGGGTTGATGTTATTATTATGGAGGGAAAGGCCTCATGGATTGTCACTACACTAACTTATATATAAATGACAAAAATAAGATAATGGGTAAAGAACCACAATAGAGGTGGTTCCATGCTCAATGATGTTCGAGGTATGGTTATGGAAGCCCTCTAGAGGTGTCACTGATTGACGACCTAGTATATCTTTAGAGGGAGTAGAAGGAGGCAGAGGAAAACATTATGAGCTATGTAGACCAAGACTACCATGTGTCCCATGCTGTGATAAGAGATATGGTAGTCAAGGATATTAGTAAATGTATGATATGAAGGTCCTAGACCACGCTATTCACAATATTAATTGAGATAAGTTTTATTTATTTTCTAATAATTCCTATGTACTATTAGACACATGAGTGATTCATTACATTATCTCTATATCACTCATGAGGGAGTTATAACTACTTTTGAATCATTATCCTAGAAATTAAAACTAGAGGTTTGTATAGGGATATAATCTTCTATATCACACATCATCTAACAATGAATGAAGGAATTTAGTGGATAGAGTTTCTCATGGTACCTTTTTCAAATGGGATTCTATGTTCGATGGCGTACCTGACACGTAACAATGGGTTTCTCCGAAATCTCATGTTTCACCCAAGGCTGAGTCATACTATAAAATTATAATATATTATGAATTTAAATGGTAGTTACCGCCCATCAGTTTTATTGGAGGTAATGAACAAAACTAACTAAAAAATTATTATTCAGGTTTGTTAAATGTGTTTACATTTATCAAATATATTTTAGAGGCTTAAAATGATAATGAATCGAATTTTAAGCATAAACACTCAAATAATTTTAAAAGGTAGTTTTACTGCATTTTGATTGAAAAACCTTTATAAATATAGTTTTTTTTAACTTTTATATGTTTTATTGTACAAAATAAATATCTTATTTAGAAGAGGGAATTCAAAATTTACTTTGGGTAATTTTTTTGTATTTTCTTGATAAAATTAATTTTTAATGAATAATGGAACATACTACATTTTATGTCAAAACTATATTTTCATATAGTTTTTTATATGATTATATTGAAATATTAATTGGGTTTAAAGATTAATTTTATTATATTTTATCATTTAATACAATGTTCATCATTGGAAGTAAATTTACTTTTATATTGGACAAAAAAATGTAAATATTTTGGTAGTTTTTTACTTCTAAAAACATGCTTTTTGGTTTTGACAACGGAAGTTAATTTTTAATTAATTTATTCAAATTTTGTGTTTTTTGAATTTCAAAAATAGATTCCATATTTTCAATCACGAGGATAAAATTGTGTAAGTAAGTAACTTTTATTTTTATACATTATGAATAGTAACTTTAGTAAATATTTTATTTACCATGGTTAAAAGGTAAATCTCATAAATAAGGGTAAAAAATAATATTATAATGTTATTAAATTACCCAAACACATTTCCTAGCCCTATTTGAAGACATATGTCAGACCACGGGCATCCATGGGTTTATTTTGGGACCCCATGGAGCCACCTGTGTGTGAAAATGATATTTAGTTTCTTTAAATGTAATGTTAAGGATAATATAACATAAACATGTATATTTCACTAAATTTTATATATGGGGTTATCAAAGGATATTTTATACTATAAATAGTCATTATAAATCTAAAAAGAGTTACTACAACATGGTATTTTACTTATAATTTTTATACATAAGATAAATTAATATATATATGGAACAATGATGATGTAGTGTTTAGCTTTTTAATGAATGTTTTAAATAAATGAGATTATTAAAATTAAAATTAATCTATTTTGAAACTTTTTATTCCATAAATTTTTATTTGATGATCATTACTTGTTTTATTTGAATTAATGATGTTTTTTAGAATGAATCGAGTTGTTATGGATTTCTGAAAAGACATGATATGAATAGTATAAAAATTGAAAGAAATTAGTTTTTAAATAAATTATTATTATATTATATTATATAATAGTCCTAAAAATATAAAATTTAGAAAAATGACATATATGATGTTAAAAATTTCATTAATGATCAATTTTCTTATCGCTTGGCATTTTATTGTTTTATGGTAACCATATATTATGGATATAACAGAAGACATGGTAAAAGTTATATAAGTTTAGTTGGGGTTAAAGCTTAACTATAAGGGTATCTTTGTGCCCTAAACTTATCTAAAACCTATTTAGTGAGTGTAATTATACCTATCCTAATAATATATTCTAAATATACCACTTTTTTGTTATATTAATTCGAAAATAATTTAATAATAAAATAATACTTTCAATCATTCCTAAAGTGTCCCTTCTCCCTCTTATTAAAACACAACACCTGTAACCCTTACGCACACCTCTAAATACCCCTTGGATCACCCAAACTCTTCCCTAATAATCTCCCAAAATCCTTATATTTCTCTTATAATCCTTAGACTTGGGATAAGGAAATTAAAGAAGGCCTTTTAGATTTAATCAAAAGGAGTTACCCGATTTGAGGTAATGTCTTCTCTCATGATTCATTCTTTTATTTTCCTTCTCTAACCCACTTAACTCTATTTATTCAATTATTTTATAAAAAAACCAGTATCATCAATATAATATGTTTTTATTATGAGAAGGATTTTTACCACACATACACACACCTCTGTCTAATGGGCACACAACATACCGTTTCTGTGGATGGCGAACTACTGCCTCATGAAACATTGGTTGTTCAATATTTTCCTACCACAAATAATGGTAGCTATTAAGATAGAAATATAATTATATATAATATATACGATATTTATTATATCTCTATGATTATATAATTATCATTTTTAACATTCCTTTATTATTTTCATGTCATATAAATATGGTAATTTTATTTGAGGAAGTGCGAACTAACTCCTCCTCAATGAGATATGACTCATTCATGATATACATGGAAGGTATAACATATGGTATTAAAGAAAAAATGTATCAAAAATAATATAGATATTATAATATAATTATAATATACTTATGTATCATTTAAATTTAATTCCTTTAAATACGAACAAGGAAAGAAAGTAGTGTTAATTCGTATGTACATCTTACTGTCTCCATGAATGGTGAATTCCATTTCATATATCCAAATGAAATGGAATATTATAAACACATATATATGGGATATATATGATATATATGATATCCAAATAATTAATATAATTATGGAGATAATGGACTCTTGACCACATAGACAATTTATATTTATAACAAGTAAATTTTTGACTCATGTTTTGAACATCGAAAAAATGACTGATATGAACTTAAATAATTAATTAATTTTTATAGAAAGGTAATAAGTGATATAAAAGGAATAAAAAACTTGAAAAGGATATGAATAAATTATAAATTATCTAAAGTATATTATTTAGGATATTAAAGAATAAACAAGTCTAGTCAGACACGTGGTAAGGGGCTTTGTCTCAATCTCCTTTCATTTAGGCATGTTTTGATAATATAAACCTCCTTCTTTTACATAGTGTATAATAAAATACAATGACTTTAATATTTATTTAAAGGGAATATTGTTTCTATGTTTCATTTTTCTAAATGAAAAGATGTATGTTTTTAACGTATGCGGTGACAATGTCCTTTCCGCCACCATGAGAATTATTTGATATTTGGCTTCCTTAACCAGCCATGATGTTATTAAATGGAAAATAAATACCATATTACTTTTTTATATATTCTGGTATTGAAAATGGTTTCAAAAGTGTATATTACTAATTCATTATCTTGAAATTATTTCTTGTGTTTTCAATTGAAATTTTTTGTTTGAAATACTGATATTTGAAATCTTTTATGTGTGATGATTATATAAGGGTTCATGGGAATTTTATAGGTGGTTACATGATAAACCAAATAAAGGGTGGTTTTGTGATAATAAAAGGATGGGTGGTTATGTTATAACCTCCAATGCATTTGGTATGAAAGTACGATGTATGGTTATTCAATTTTTAAGAATGATTTGTGGAATTTGAGAGTATGGTTATTCCATTTAAGTATGATTACGTCCCAAGTTTACCTTTATATGCTCTATGTTTATTTCTATGAGTATTTTGGAAATTGTCTGGTTACAAAAAAGGGATGAAAAGAGATTACATTCAGTGATGTTTTTTATACTTCTCTAAGGGTTACAAGTGTTATGTTATGATAATGTATTCATAGTTTACATGTTTTTTTGAAAACTAATAGTTTTCCTTCTTTATGTATCATTTAATAGCCATTCTATGCCCAGAACAAGTTCATGAAATGTTTTTCATGGGAATTAAAGTGGAATAGGGTCAAGGATTAGATTAAAGATAAGTCATGGTTTTTAAAACATAGAACTAAACATGTTTTTTAAGAGTTTTTATTTTTTGAAAAAATGGATACTTGGTAGAAGTGTCAACATGAAATATTAATGTTGTTATATATAAGGGATGAAATAAATATATAAAGCACTAATCCTAAAAAGATCCTCAATGGGAATAATTAACTTAATTCATGATTTTGTAATGTTTAAGGATACATCCTTACAAATGGTATCAATGTTAAGTTTAGATTAATTTAGGTGTTATAATATTATTTATAGAATATCCATAAATATAGTTTACATTCTGGTAAAATTAAAATGATATTGAATTTGAAGATTACCATTTACTTAATCTACGAAATGTTAATTTAGAATGGTTTTCCACATAAGAAACTAGGTAGATATGTTAGGAAGGCATACATTGGAGAATAACCTTCTAAATTAGTATCCTGAGATTGTTGGAATTAGAATTGAATAGTTTGATGCAATGATGGTGTAGCTAAATCAGCATATATATAGTTATGGTATACATGAACAAGATCAAAAAAATAAACCCCAGAGGAACATGTCTATATTGGACCATTTCATGAGCCAGCATCCCCCATCATTCAGAGGATCATCTAACCCTATTCAAGAAAGAAGGGTGGATCAAAGCACTAGAAATGATTTTCGATGTAATGGGTTGTATATACTATCAAAAGTATAGTTTTGTTGTTAATGGTTTTTAAGGAGAAGCAGATCAGTTGTGGTCTGTGGTTAAAAATATGAGGGATAGTGAGGAGATTGATTCTATCTATTGGTAAGAATTCAAAGGTAAGATTCTTGAGAAATATTTTCCTAAGGCAGTTTCACTTAAGATGGAAAAAAGAATTCTCATAATTGAGGTAGGAGGACGACTCAGTGTCTTCTTACGAAGAAAATTTCACTTTATGGGAAAGGTATGATCCAAATTTCATCAGAGATCTTTATAGAAATATAAATTGATTTTACTCAGGACTAAAGCCACGATATTGAAGGGCATTAGATTCTTATGAATTCGAAAGCTGTGAGCATCATGTCAGATGTGATGAGAAGGTAGATAAGGTTTTTTTTTGATGATTAGGTATATCATGAAAGAAAGAAAATGATGTGGTCTAGTTGGCAGGAAAAGGGAAAGAATTAATCAAAGAAGCTTGGAGGTACAAAAATTAAATTTCTATCTTATGAGAAGTACAGTAAAAAGAATCCCAGAGAATTTCACTCAAAATATAAAAAGCACATCCAGTGTTTTATGACTGGTCATATTTCTTGTAAATATAAGGAATATTATCATGCTGGCATTGAGAATCTAGTGGTATGATGTTTTAGTTGTAATGATTATGGGAATTTTTCCAATGCGCGCCAAATGTTTATTACATGGGGTGGAAACTAGACATATCAAAAGCATAAAGGTGGTGAAAAAAACATTATACCACTATAGTTTATGTGGGACCATAAAATGAAGTGGTATCCGATAATTTTTTTGTTTTTTCAGATTAATCCCATATGTTGTTTGATCCATGGTCTACACATTGCATCATTTTTGAGAAATTATCAGGTAAATTTGAAATTACACCTCACAAAATGAATCTGGAAGTTTTGGTAAAAACAACGGGGGGAAATGTTAAGTCAAAAAGAAATTATAAAAATAATACTATCCTTATTTGTTGAAATAATTTACCTAAAAAACATATTGTTTTGCCTCTTGTAGAGTTTGATGTAATTTTGATAATGGATTGGCTTTTTGTTTACCATGTTAAGATTGACTGTAGTGCAAAAGAGGTTTATTTTCAGAAATACATTTAGTTTGTGAACAATAATGAACCCTTTTCTTTGATAACATATCATGAAGCATGGAAATTAGTGAAATATGAAAATAATGTTACCTTACACATATTGTTGAAAAAGTGGAACTATTCAGATTAATAATGTTCCAATAGTAAATGAGTATCTTGATGTTTTTTCTGATGAGTTTCATGGTATTATACTTGATCAGGAAGTTGAATTTAATGTTGAATTAGTTCCTGATGCTGAGACAATTTTAAAACATCCTCATCGAATGGATCAAATTTAACTTTTCAGGTTAAAGAAACAATTACAAGAGTTGTTACATAAAGTTTTCATTCAACCAAGAACATCATTGTGGGGTTCTCCCGTCTTTTTTGTTAAAAATAAATATGGTTCAATAAGACTTTTCATTGATTATGGAGCTTTGAATAATATCACTATTATGAAAAAGTAGCATTTTCCTCATATGGATGATTTGTTTGATGACCTCTAGGGTGATCAATATTTTTCAAAGATTGAATTGAGATTGGGGTACTATCAATTAAAGGTTATGGAAGTAGACATTTTGAAGACCAAATTTCATACTAGATATAGCCATCATGAATTTGTAGTTATGCCTTTTGGGTTAACCAATGAACCCGCCATATTCATGGAACTTATGAAGTGAATTTTATGTGTGTTTTTGGATGTGATTGTGGCTATGTTTATTAATGACATTTTGGCATATTCTAACAGTAAAGAGGAACATTAATTTCATTTAAGAGATTCCTTGAAAACCTTAAAATAAAATAAATTGTATGGAAAATTTAGAATGTGATTGTTTTGGTTACAACAAATTTAATTCCTTGGTCACATTGTTTCACAAAATGGAATAACTATTGATCATTCTAAAACAAAAGTTGTTCAAGATTGGCCAGGACCTGCAAATATTATCAAGATTCATAGTTTTTGTGGTTTGTAAGGATATTACAAAATATTTTTTTGAGAATTTCTCATGGTTATCAAGCTAACTAACTAAGTTAACTCGAAAAGGTGTTATGTTTATATGGAAAAAATGATTTTATGATTGTTTTTATGAATTGAAAAGATTATTTTTGAATGCTCTAGTTTTGAACTTGCCTTTCAAAAATGGTGAATTTATTATCTATAGTGATACTTCGTTGAAAGGACATGGTTGTGTCCTTATGAAAAATGATCAGGTAATTGGAGATGTTTCATATTAGTTGAAAAATCACGAGTTAAATAACCCTACACATGACTTGGAATTATCAGATGATGTTTTTTTATTTAAAAATATAGAGGCATCATTTTCTGATGTAAAGTGTGAAATATATACTAATCCCAATGTGTGATGTTTATATTCACTCATAAATAATTGAACATGATATAGAGGAGTGGCTAGAACTAATCGAGGATTAAGATTTCATGATCCATTACCATCAAGGAAAATAAAATAATGTGGTCGATTATTTGAGTCAAAAAAGTAATGCTACATCAAGCATTTTACCTTTAGAATAAGAGAATTTGATTAAAGGTTTTATAAACTTTGGATTAGAAGTTGTTGGTGCAGAATGTTATTTTGTTTTGTTTTAGGTGTCAATGAAATCATCTCTATCAGACAGAATTAGGAAAGTGCAGAAAGAAGACAATGAGTTTTAGAAAAAGGTAAAGATGGTTTAGGAGGGTAAGTTAACTGAATATAACATTGGTAAAGAGCGTGTTTTGTGTTTTGGAAAGTGATTATCTGTGCCTTTTGATTCCCACTTAAAGAACGAGTTGTTATGTGAAGCTCATAGTTATCCATTTTCAGTTCATATTGGGAGTACTACGATGTACAGAGACCTTCAAGAGTATTACTAGTGGGATGGAATGGAAAGAGATAATACTGACATTACTGTGAAGTGTTTGACTTATAAACAGTTTAAATAAGATCAATAATTACCAAAGGGGATGATTTAAACAATATTGGTGCTAGAGTGGAAATGGGAAAATATATCCATGGAATTCGTTGTGGAATTACCAAATAAATCTTGACGTAATAAAACAATCTGGGTTATTATTGATCGATTGACTAAATATGCTCATTTTTTTCCTATTCAAGATACTCTATCTCTAGATAAACGTTCTCAATTGTATGTTATAGATATATCGTTGTTTCATGGAGTTTCATTCTCCATTTTATCTGATCATCAACCAATGTTTACTTCTTACTTTTGGAAAGGTATTCAGATGTCATTGGGAACTGAAATAAATTTTAGTGAAACTTTTCATCCTCAATCAGATAGACTGTCAGAATGAAAAATTCAGATATTGGATGATATGATATCTGATTCTTCAATGAAGTATCAGGGAAGTTAGGAAAAACATATTTCTTTGGAGTAGTTTTCTTATAATAAATGTTTTCATTATTGTGTACATATGGAACCATTTGACGCATTTTAGGGAAAGTTGTGTCAAACTCCAGATTTTGGGGATGATGTATGTGAAAGAATGTTGACGGGACCAGAATTGGTAGAAGAGATTATTGAAAAAGTTTTATTAATCTAGAAGCACAAGAGAACGGATCAGAGAAGTCAGAAAAGTGTTGTAGATAACCGATGGAAGGATATTTCTTTCGAGGTAGGTGATCATGTCTTTCTAAAAGTTTCACCATAGAAATGTGTGGTGAACTTTGGTAGGATGAAAAAATAGAGTCTGAGGTTTATTGGACCCTATAAAATCCTAGAGAATGTTAGAATAGTTTCCTATGGGGTGAATTTACCTCCATGTATATCCCATTTGCACAATGTTTTTCATGTTTCAATTTTGAGAAAGTATATGCTGGATCCATCTCATGTTTTAAGTCTAGAGGTAGTTCTGTTGGAAGAGAATATTTATTATGAGGAACAACCAGTCTAGATTCATGACCGAGGAGAGAAAGTGTGGTAAAATAATTTTATTCATTAGGTAACAGATTTGGGAAAAACCATATGGTTAAAGAGGAAACATGCGAATGTAAAAATTCTATGATGGATAAAAATGCCGACTTATTTGTTATGTGAATGGAATTGCAGGTAAGCAATTCCCAAAAGGGGGAAGGATGTAACATCATAGGTAAATAAATAATATGATATTTTCATATTTATTAAAATTTGTAAATTAAATATTTATTTTAAATTCAATGGGATTCCATGTTTCATAGCATACTTGACACGCAATAATGAGATTCTCATAAATCACATGTTGCACACTAGGCTGAATCATGATGAAAAATAATAATATAATATTCTTTTAAATGGTAGTTAACACCTAGTCGTTGTATTGGAATGAATGAAAATAACTAACTACAATATTATTATACATGTTTTTTAAATTTCCTTACACTTAATCAATGATTTTTAGATGCTATAAATGTGAATGAATCCAATTTTAAACATAAATACTCTAATAATTTTAAAATGTAGTTTTACTGGATTTTGATGGTAAACCCTTTTTAAATGTAGATTTTTTTCACTTTTACATTTTCCATTTGAAAAAATAAATCACTTATTTAAATTCAGGACAACGAAATTTAATTTGGGTAAATTTTCGGTATTTATCTAATAAAGTTCATTTGTTAAGTAATAGTGATAAATACCACATTTTATGCCAAAAATATCTTTTCATATTGTTTATTTGTATGAATAGATTGTATTTTTAAATTTTTAAAGAGTAATTTGATTGTATTTTTATTATTTAATCCAATGTTATTCATTGGATGTAATTTAACATTGAAATTGGACACAAACACATTTTAATCATTTTTTTGTTTTAACTTCTAAAAAACAATATTTTTGGTTTTGACAAAAAGAATTAATTTTAAATTAATTTCTGCAACATCTATGTTTTTAATTTGGGAAAATGGATTCCATAATTACAACCATTAGGTTCAAATTGTGTAAATACACATCTTTTATTTTTAATCATTGTGAATTGTAACATTAGTAAATATCTTATTTACCATTGTTAAAGGGTAAATCTAGTAAATATGGTTTAACAAATAATATTAAATTATGCTAACCCATGTCCTAACCCTATTGAATGAGATATGTCTAACCATGGGAATCATTGTGTAGATATTAGGACCCCAGGGAGTCACTTCTATGTAAATATGACATTTAATTATTTTTAATTTAATGTTAAGGAAAATATAACCTAATCATGTATCCTTTAATAAAAAAAAATTTATATGGGGTTATATAAGTGATCTCTTCGACAAAAAATATTCATTAGAATGATAAAAAGATTTCCTACATCATGGTAGTTTATTTATAATATTTATATGTCATATAAATAAATATATAATGCAGAATGATTTTATAGTGTTTACCTTATTAATGAATGTTTTAAATAAATGAGAATATAAAATTACAATAAATCCATTTTTAAAATTTTTATGCCATAAAATTTTTCACGGATGCATATGAGTTGTTATCTTTTAAAAAATGAAATTTTTTCAAATGAATTTAGTTTTTATGAATTTTTAAAAACTCATACAATGAATAGTATAAATTTTTTAATAAATGTGTTTTTAAATCAATTAATATTTTATTAAATGATATAATAGTCATAAAAGTAAAATACTTGGCCCAATGACATATATGATTTTAAAAATGTCATTAATTATCCATTTTTGGGTCTCCTGGAATTTTATAGTAATAATGGTAACTGTATATTATGAAAATACATGAAGACATGGTAAAAGATAAATAAGTTAAATAAGGGTTAATGCTAAATGATAAGGTTAATTTTGTGACCTAAAATTTTCTTAAACCAATTGGATAAAAGGATTCAGAACCATAATCATCTGATGTTATAAATTTATCACTTTGGGGTTATTGTAATTCTAAAATAAATTAATAATAAAATAACACTTTCAAACATTCCTAAAGATCCCCTCCTCCCTCTTATAAAAGGACACCAACTCTAACCCTTACTAACACTTCTAAATCCCCCTTCTATCTTCCCAAATATGACCAAATAATCTCCCAAAATCCATCCATTCTTCTTAATATCCTTACATTGAGAATAATGAAATTAATGAATCCCTTTTAGCTTAAATCAAAAGGAGTTACCCGATTTGAGGTAATGTCTTCTCTCAAGATTCTTTATTTTATTTTCCTTCTCCAACCACCTATAATATTTTTATTCAATTGTTTTATATAAAAACAAGTGTCATAAATACAATAGGTTGATTTTATGAGATTTATTTTAATTAACCTTACACACACCTACGTCCAATGTGTATAGAACATATTGTTTTTGTGTATGGAGAACTAATGCCTCATGAAACAATGATTATTAAATCTTATCCTACCACCTTTTATGGTGGAAAATATGATGGAACTATAATTATATATGATATATATGATATTTATTTCTTCTCTATTATTATTTAATTATCATCTTTATCATACCTTTATGCTTTCCATGTTTTATAAATATGATAATTTTATTAGAGAAAGTGCGGACTACCGCCCCTTAAAGTGATATGACTCGTTCATTCTATACATGGAACGTATAAAGGATGGAATTGATGAGATTATGTAACATATATAAAATATATATTATTATTTAATTATAATATACCTATTTATCATTTAGTTTCCTTTCTTTTAAATATAAAAGAGAAATGAAAGTAGCAATCATGCGTATGTATGACTTAACATCTCTATAAATGGTGCATTTCATTTCTTATATCCATATGATATGTGATATTAAAAATAAATATATAATGGGTATATATGATATATATTATATCTAAATCATTAATATAGTTCTATAGATAATGTAATTTTGACCACATGGACAATTTATAGTTATAACAAGTTCATTTTGTGACTCAAGATCCGAACATAGACAAAATGTCAGATATGAAAAAAAATAATTAACTAATTGTTATCAAAAGGTAAAAATTGATATAAAAGGAATAATAAACTTCAAAAATGTTCTTATGAAATTTAAAATTAACTTACATTTATTTTTTAGGAAATTAAATATTGAACAAGTCATGTCGGACACAAGGTAATAGACTTCGTCTTAATCTCTTTTTCATTGAGGTATGTTTTGATAATATACAGCTTTTTCCTTTACACAGTGTATAAAAAAACCCTTTGACATTTATTTTTAATTAAAGGGTATTCTTTTCTATGTATCACTTTACTAAATGACAAACAAAATGTTTTTTAATGTACGCGGTGACAACGAACTTTTCAATACGGTGAGTATTATTTGATATTTGGATTTCTTAACAAGATTTGATGTTTTTATATTGGAAATAAAAACCATATACACTTTTTACATATTTGGATATTGAAAATGGTTTCAAAAGTGGATATTAATATTTAAATATCATGAAATTATTTCTTATGGTGTCAAATAAAATTTTATGTTTGAAATGTGGGTATTTGAAATCTTTTAGGTGTGATTATTATAAAATTTACATGAACATTTGATGGGTGGTTATGTGATAAACCAAATGATGGGTTGTTACATGATAAATAAAAGATGGGTGGTTAAATTATAAACTCCAATGCATTCGGTACCAAAGTCTGTTGTATGCCTATTCCATTTGTAAGAATGATTTGTGGAAGTCGACTGAATAGTTATTCCGTTTAAGTATGATTATGTCCCAAATTTACCATTATATTATATATGATGCCTTATATGGGTTTTATGGTAATCTTTGGTTACAAAAAAGGGTAAGCAATGAGATTATAACTGTTAATGTGTTTTTTGTTACTTATCTAAGGTTGAAAAGTATTGCTTTATGATAAAGTATTCATGTTCTACATGTGGTTTTGAAAGAAAATAGTTTTACTTATTTATGTATCCCTTAATGAGAGATCTATTCCCATCCCATGTTTTTTAAATGTTTTTCAAAGTTCATAATGTGAAATAGGGTCAAGGATGGTATCATGAAAATTTCATGATGTATAAAACATGGAACTAAACATGTTTTTTAAGACTTTTTAGTTTATGAAAAATGGACAATGAGTAGAAGTGTCTACATGTAATATTCAAGTTTTTATGTATATGTTATGACCAAATTATCTAAATCTATAAACTGAAAAGACCCTTAATGTTAATTATCAACACAATTCAAGATTATGTAATGTTTAAGTCCATGTCCTTATAGAGATGCCTCTATTAAAATGGGACAAGATTCTCTCATGGGAAATAGAGATCATATGGTTGAGAGGGTGGACTCACAAGTAGTAAGATGTAAACAATTACAATATTTTTGTGAGTTTATCTGTTATTTAATTAGGATATTTAATCATCTATTCTCTAGTTGTATAAAAAGAAAATACAAACCTCATTCAAAAATATATCTTGGGACTAGCTACAAGAGAATGATATAGTTATTCATCGACATACACCATTAGAATAAACCAATATATTCTATAGAATATTTTATTTCCCTTATAGAGACATGAGATATAATGGTGTAGTTGGAGGACATTCAATATAATGGTTTGATCAGACCTACTGTGCCCTCCTAAGTGGAACTGCCTTTTTTCACGAAATAGGTGTACCTGAGCTTGAGTATTTATATTCATTATCGATTCCCAAATTAGGTAATGATAAATAAAAATTACCCCTTATTGAGTAATGATTACCTTTTTAACTAGTTGATAGTTGTGATTTTGTTCACATAGATTGTTCTTTTATCGGGCTACATCCCGGTGAGGGTACACAATGATGATATTCTAATGTCTTCATTCAGATGTCGCTATAAATTATATGAGTTTGGATTGATTACATTTTATATGAAGTAATCCCTTGATATTATTAAGGACCTTATAAAATAGATCTTTCATCCATGTTTGGATTAATTGAAATTTGTCTTATTTGTGGACATATGAATTTAGTATATATCAATAGAGGATCATGCAATGAATTCAATGATGGTTCCTGACATATTTTGGATGAAATCGGATTATGGTAATGAATCAATGTAATAGATTGGGGTATGATATATTTACATTATGGTGAATCAAATATCCACGAATGGGTTATCTATAGAACTAGGTAAGATTTATGTAGTGCTTATTGGGATCAACCCAATAAAATGGGATAGGTGTGTTGTTTTCATAGATTAACAGGGTACAACAAGATTTTCAAGGAAAACATTGCTAGGATAGTATGAACCATTACAATATTTACATTGAAATGTCATCCATTAATATGTAATGATTAATTTTTTGGGGCCTTTAAGGAGATATGCTAGAGGATGAACTATGATCGTATGTTGAGACTATTTGAGGAGGGTGTTTAACACTAAGTGTTTTTTAATACCTTAGGTGATGGGAATATTTGTTATTTTTTAACAGTAAGGAAGTGACCATTTATTAGCCTACTCTATAACGCCCCGACCCCAGTTACCTAGAGTTAGTGCATTATTACATAACATTGGAATGATCACAAAAGATCAAGTCTCGAAAGACCAATTAGTTTAGTATCCTTGGAATCACTAGATATATTCATAAAGTTTACATTACATCATAAATTGAAAAATTACAACAACATCTTGTCTTCACACTCATATCCCCATATACTATCCCTGCAGGTCATCCACAAAATACTTCTTCACATCATGTGAAAAATAAAACATAGAAAGGGGTGAGCTCAGATGTTAAGTAAGGATAACAATATAGCAGAAACATTTATAAATAAGTATAAAAATTTAAGGCAATGTATAACTAAATCAAAAGCCTTTTATACATGATCTTTAGTATAATATAGAAAAAATAAAATGAAATAATTCCATTTACTTATTCACATGGATATTTTACTAGTCAAATAATCACATGCAATATCAATAACCACTTTCATACTGATGGAATGCATAATGCAGACTATCATAACTACAAAGTCAAGGCCTTGTGCCAAGAATAAAAATAAGATTTTTTCAAGGCCTTGTGCCAAGACTCTAGTTTGTCTCATGAGACCTACCGATGAATCGATGAGCTATAGAGGGCTCCACCCATCACTTATTAAGTCCAATGCATTCCTCATATGAATAGGTTTAAACATAACATAAACATTCGTATTAAAACTTTCATACGAAATGTCAATACTTTCTCCATAATCCATGAATGGTATAAAAGTAACACATCCACAGTCAAACATATCACAAAGCCTTAAATACAATATGGAATTTTTGTATCATAATAAATCAACTTCAAATAAGCTAAAAATCCATTAAAGGATGTTGACAAAGATGAAATCAAATCTATTTTAGGTAAATATATATATTTTTCAAATCATTTAAGAGTCACATAATTATAAAATAAAACAAGTATTTTGAAAATATTATTTTAAGCTTGTATAGGAATATTCAATTATTTTATAATGGTGGAAAATAGCCACACCCTCCGTATAAGTTAAAAAGACATTCTTACGTTAATTCTGTCGAAAAGGTTAAAAAGGACCTTGTTTGGAAAACGATGGAAAGATTCATCTCAAAACATTTTATTAAAATTCAAAAAGGGTATAAATGAATTTAACACATAGTCTAGTAAATATTAAAGAAGTTTTGGAATGCATTTTTAAGAACCAGGATGCAGATGATAAAGATTTCCCAGTAGATAATTACGTATAAACAACCTCGGATAATGAAGATATTGTGAAATAAACCCTTACATTTTACTTTTCCTTCGTCGAAGGTAGGTTAAACTCCTGTATAATGGTGAAATAATTGTTATTAAATTATACAAGAATCATATACATTAATATGATATCATATATGATATGTTAACATTCCATTGTAAATAATATCTTAGTATTATCTTTATTTTAGGTGTTAATTTACTCGTTTTATTTTATATATTTTGTTACATAAGCCGTGTTTTTTATGGATAGGTTGTATCTTATTCATATCCAGAATGATATAAAGTTCTTAAAAATTATTTTTAATCATAAAATGAGAATTATACTTTAATGGATACGATGGGAAATGAATCTCATTGTGTTTTTGGAGACGGTAGTGCGTAAGTACACACGAGCGAAAATATCATTCTTTTGATATTAAAATAATATATAATTGGATGGTATATCATATATATAGAATCATTATAATGTTATAATAATTATTTACATCAATTAAAAATCATTATCATACCCATCTAAATAATAATATTTAGAATAACAATTACACCACGACGTGGAGATGGTAAGCCGTACGTACGCACGTATGGTGACATGTCATTCAAAGGATGGATAGAAAACTGAATATAGTTGTACCATATTTATAATAAAATCATAGTATATAGAAGATACTAGATTTATTATTTTATAATGAAAATAACAAAGAAATAAGAAGTTGAAGAAGAGAGGAACTTGAAAGAGGGTGGTTAAAACCTTACCTCTTTTTCGGGTTATTCCTTTTGATTTGATCAAAAGACATGCTTAGGATGGATTTATGATCAAACTAAGGCCTTTAGATAAAACTTAGGGAAGCTGAGAGAATATTTGGGCAGGGGTTGGCTGAGATAAAAAGCTTTTAAGGTGTGAATTAGATAGAAGGGGGAGTGACCTTTTATAAGAGGGATGATAGACACCTTTGGAAAATTTAGAAATATTATTTTATAATTAATTCATATTCAGTTTCTAATGGATACAAAGTGTATTATTGAAATGTTAAGGTGGGGATGGGTCTAAATCCTTTCAACCAATAGATTTTAGATAGGTTTGGGTCACTATATTAACCCTATCATGTATATTTAACTCTTAGTGAAATAGTTTGACATTTACCATGTCTCTTTGTATTTTTATATTATATAGTTAATAAACATACTATATACCTCAAAGAGACCCCCCAAGTGGTCTATTAATGACACAACTATCATTATATAATCCCTTTGTCCGAACCTTAGATTTTTAGCAATAGAATATCAATTAATAATATAATATTTGTTTCCATAACTCATTTATGTCAATTTTGACAATATTAAATAATTTATTTTTTTAAAGTCATAACAATTTTATTAATTAGAAACCAATTCTTTTAATCAATAATAACTTGTCATAATAACCAATAAAATTATTTTATGTCATCAGAACATTCAAATTATATTTATTTTGACATTTATAATACCAATTATTTGATTCTTTCATTAATAAGAAAAATACTGCATCATTATTATGTCAGAAATATATTTAATTAATACATGTCAAAAATTATAAATAAAATACCATTATTTAGGAAATATTTTTAGATTTATAATGAATTTTTATAGTCGAAAATATAACATATATAACCCTTATGTAAATTTTTTTTCTAAAAGATATATGCTTATGTCATTTTTGTATTTATTTTAACTTAATTAATATAAAGTGTCATTATCACTTACAAGTAGATCCATGGGGTCCCAGAATCTACCCAAAGATGCCCACGGTCGGACACGTATGAACCAATAGGTTTAGGACATGTTCTAGGTTAATTTATTAATATTATAATATTATTTTTTTACTCTTATTTACTGGATTTACCCTTTAACCACAGTAAATAAAATATTTACCGAAGTAATTATTGAAAATATCTAAAAATAAAAGTTTCATATTTAAAAAATTTAGACCTCCTGATTCTAAATATAGAACCATTTTTCTAAATTCAAAACACAGATGTGGCATAAATTATTTTAAAATTCATTCATGTTGTCAAAAAAAAGCGTGTTTTTAAGAAATAATAACTATCAAAAGATTGACACTTGTTTATATCTGGTTTAAATGTGAAATTATTTCCAAGGACAAACATTTTATTAAATGGTAAAAATTTATTCTAAATGATATTTAAAACTACTAAAATTCATAATTTATCACTGTTAATTATTTCGATTAAAAAAGTTGTTTTTAAATAAAATTTAATAATTTTCACTATTCATCCAAATATTAAAGTTATCAGAAATGTACCAAAAATTCACCCTATGATAATTTAGATATTACCCATCCTAAAATGAAGTCAATTTTGAAAGATAAAATGTATAAATTTCAAAAAGTGGTTATAACTATTCATAATAGCTTGTTTGATTGGTTGTGGTGTGTGTTAGAACTCAATGTTGCGTACAACACACGCTACTATATTATTCAAAGAGAAGCATATCATGGAAGCTTGGGGTGTTACATTCTACCCTCCTTCAAATAATTATGTCCTTAAAATTTATAGAATACTACCACGTGAAAAGACTCTGGTGGTTCTTCATTATAAGTTTCTCGAGTTCCCACGTTACCCCTTATATTTTAAGGTTTCTCCATAGAACTTTTACCAGATGAGTCTTCTGGTTTCTCAGTGCTTGTTCTCTTGTATCAAGAATCCTGATGGGATCTTCGCAATAAGATAGATCGGGTTCCAGTTCTAATTCCTCATAAGTGAGTACATGCGTTTGGTCAGGCATGTATTTTATCAACAGTGATACATGGAACACATCATGGACTTTGGAAACACTTGGCTGAATTTCCAAACGATAAGCTACAACCCCAATTCTTTTTAGAATTTCAAAAGGTCCAATGTACCTTTTACTCAATTTACCCTTCTTACCGAAATGTATAACTCCCTTCTGTGAAGATACCTTCAAGAAAACATGATCTCCTACCTGAAATTCCAAATCCTTCTTTCGGTTATCAGTATAGATCTTTGGCCTACTTTGACCTTATTTGATGTGGGTTTGGATTACCATCACCTTTTCCATCGTTTCCCTCTATAAGTTCTAAGCCTACATGTTTTCTTTCACCAACATCATCCCAACAGGTCGGTGTGCGACATCTCTTTCCATATAATGCTTCGTATGGTTCCATCCAAATACCTAAATGGAAGATATTGTTATAGGAAAATTCTACCAGAGGTAAATATTGATCCCACAAACCCTGAAAGTCAAGTGAGAAAGATATCAACATGTATTCTAAGGTTCTAATAGTCCGTTCTGATTTTCTATCTATTTGAGGGTGGTAGGCAGTGCTCAAACGATGTTCAGTATCCAAGGCCTTCCGAAGACTCTTCAATAATCTTGAAGTAAAATGTGGATCACGATAAGAAATAATCGATAGGGGTACTCCATGAAGTCTCACAACTTCATTAATATATAGTCTTTCTAGACATTCAAGTGGTAGATCTTCCCTTATAGTAAGGAAAATTACTGACTTGGTAAGATGATCAATAATGACCCATATTGAATCGTTCCTTAGGAGTCTATGGTAGTCCCGTGACAAAGTATATCATAATTTTATTCCATTTCCACCTCGGTATGGGAAGAGGTTTAATGACTGTTACATGCTGTTTCCTTCTAGCTTTAACTTGTTGACAATCCATTCATCTTAACACAAAATCGATAATCTCCCACTTCATGTTGTCCCAACAAAAATGTTCCATCAAATCTCTATACATTTTGGATCTCCCAGGGTGTATATAAAAATTGGAACTATGAGCATCGTCCAAAAAATACCTTTTTAGATCAGGTATATCAGGAACAAAAAGTCTCTTCCCAAATTTCAAAATTCCATCTTAATACACAAAGTCACTCAATCTCCCATCATTTATAGATTTAATCTTCCTTTTAAACTCTATATCATCGGTCTAAGAACTCTTTATCCATTCTAGTAAATATGGTTTGGCAAACATTTGAAAAAGTATTGATGTTTCACCTTCCATTGTGATTCCTATATCCATCTTTACTAAATCCATGAAAATAGGATCCCTTCCAACTCTGATTTTCTTCAAAAACTCCATGATCTTTTCTGCTCAAAGCATCTGCCACCTTATTTCCCTTCCCCAGGTGAAAGTGTATCATGCAATCATAATCATTGAGTAGTTCAAGCCATCACCTTTTCCTCATGTTGAGTTCTTTATGTGATAAAATGTACTTCAAACTATTGTGATTGGTATATATCTCACATTTTTCACTATAGAGAGAGTGTCTACAAATCTTTAAAGAAAAGATTATAGCTGCTAACTAAAGATCATGTGTAGGATAGTTTTTCTACTTAATTTTCAGCTATCGTGATGAATATGAAATAACTCTATCATTCTGCATAAGGACACAACCATGTCCTTTCTTCGATGCATCTAAATAAATAACGAACCCATCATTCCCGGATGGTAGAGTCAATATAGGATCATTGACTAATCTTCTCTTCAGTTCTTAAAAACATTATTCACAATCTTTTGTCCAAACAAATTTAACACCTTTATGTGTCAGATTCGTTAATGGGATAGCCATTCGGGCAAAATTATGGACGAAATGCCGATAATATCCTACTAAGCCAATAAAACTGCGTACCTCGGTTATAATCCTTGGTGCTGTCCATTGTTGTATTGCTCATGTCTTAGAAGGATCAAAAGAGATTCCATCATTAGAGACAATATGGCCAATAAAAAAATCTCCTAAAGCCAGAATTCACACTTGCTAAACTTCCCATATAATTCATGTCTTCTAAGAGTCTTCAGGATAATACGCAAGTGATTTTAATGAACTTAGTAGCATTTAAAATATACCAAGATATCATCAATAAATACTACCACAAAAGCATCGAGATATTTTTTGAAAACTCTGTTCATTAGATCCATGAAAACAGAGGTTGCATTAGTCAGCCCAAAAGGCATTACTGTAAACTCGTAATGCTCGTACTTGGTTCGAAATGCTGTCTTCAGAATGTCTTCAGTCTTCACACACAGCTGATGGTATCCATATCTACGGTCAACATTTGAAAAGTATTGAGCTCCATGAAGTTGGTCAAATAAATCATCAATGCGAGGAAGGGGATACTTGTTCATTATTGTTATAACTTTGATCTCCTTGTACTCGATACATAACCTCATAGATCCATATTTCTTCTTAACAAAAAGGACAGGGGATACCCATGGAGAAACACTAGGGTGAATAAATCCCTTATTACTCTATTCCTCTAGTTGATTCTATAGTTAAACTAATTCCATAGTTTCCATTCTATAAGTGGTATTCGATATGGGACTTGAACCGGGAACTAAATCAAAGGAAAACTCAATTTCTCATTCTGGAGGATGTCCAGGTAAATCTTCTGGAAACACATCTACATATTCTTTCACAATAGGAACATCCTCTATTTGAACATTACTTTCCTTACCCATAATCATTTCATTCTCTTCCTCCCAAATAATTGAATTTAGTTGAGCTACTGGGGGTGGATCTAGATAATAATTAGGTGGTGATGATTCTACTCTAAAGATAAGGTGTTCTTTATCATCATCATAAAAAATAGTTTCCTCATTCTTCTTACAATAAATCTTCGCATCATGGTCCGAAATCCAATCCATACAGAGGATTATATCAAACTCAATCATAGGTATGGCGATTAGATCAACAGATAAAGAACATTTATTTGCTCTAATGGGGACTTATTCACAAAACATTGTTGAGATGATAGATCCCTTAGGAGTTTTAACTGATAACTCCCTTGTTAAATCAAATTGTAAATATCTAATTTTCTTAGCAAAATGGGATGATATGAAACAATGTGATGATAAAGAATCAAATAAAGAATTTGACAAACATGAGGAAACCATTAAATTACCTGCCACCATATCTTTTGGACCTTTTACCTCAACAGTAGTGATAACATATTCTTGGCCTTGATCCCTTGGCCTTTTTTGAGGTATGTTCCCCTAACGCATAGGACATTCACTTGCATAATGTCCCATCTCCCTGCAATTGCAGCATTGAACATCGGTAGCTTCCTTCTTCCCCAAGCAATCACAAGCTTGATGGCATTTTCACCACACTTGTAACAGACTCCCATTCCCTTTAAGAAAGTATCGAGTTGTTTTTTTCACACATTTACTGCATGATGGATATTCAACTTTTCCCTTATTCCCATTATTTCCATTCCTAAAGTGATCTGCAGATCTCTTATTCTCTTACTTTGCTTTAAAGTCGTAAGACTTAGAGAATTCATTTTCTGTCTTGATAGAACAAGAGACAATATCTTTGTACGACGAGAAGGATTATGAGACTAATTCTCGACAGAGAAATGGTTTTAACCCATCAAAGAAACTATCAATCTTAATTCCTGGGTTACGTATATAATCTGCAGCATGCCTCGATAACCTTTTAAAGTTAGCCTTATACTTTGCAACATTTTAATCCTAATTTTGTCTCATACTTATAAATTTCCATTCCATGTCTTCTCGATGGTCACAAGGAAATTATTTTTTTAATAAAATCTCTTTTAACTCCCTCTATTCCATATTTGATACTTCATCATCTTCCTTCATGTTTTGAATCAATGTCCACTATTGATCAGAATCACTAGTGAGGTGGTAAACTGCTAGTATAACTTTTTCCCTTTCACTACTCCCCAATGCATGGAATATTTTCTCTAAGGAAGTTACCCATTGCTCAACTACTAATGTATTTGTACTCCCATTGAATATTAGAGGATGCTTCCTCATGAAGTGATCTATCATTGATCCTCCATGCTGTGGATCAGGGTGCTCCATATGGGTAAGGTTATTATTTATAACGCGAGTGAGTTGTCCCAGTATGGTGATTACCTGATCAACACCGGTTGCATCACCATCTCCACTATAATTTTCTTGAGAGGAGGAATATCCCTACATGGAGTGTTTTCATTGATACGGTTTCCATTTTCTCCACTAGGAGCCATTTCTAAACAATGTAATAATCTAGATCAGTTTATGAATCAAAATACATTATTTAATACTTGTAAAACACTTAACATAAATTGAACTATTTATGGATATAATCCGTAATCATAAAAAATGATTTCATTGAGGAATTATATACTCATAAACCCTTCATAATAGTTTGTAAATAAAATGAGATTTATCCTATGCATATCCCCTGAGAGTGTCGTAACCAAGAGTGTAGCAAGGCCCGTTGTCATGCACTAGTTCCCATTTGAGTCTAGCTGAAAGTAGTGTTTTTTGGTTTTACCCCTAGGTACATCTATTCCTGAGCTGCCACTACCTGCTTGTATCCAGACATGGATGTATTGCTTGGAAAAATAAAAAAATATCTACAATAATAATATTCTAGGAGGTTCTTCTATACTAATCCTCAAAGTCTATCTTAGGGATATGTGTTATAATAAGAGTTTATCTAAATATTTCTTCCAAGGTTTGTACTAAACTTCATATGATACCAACTGTAACGCCCCGAACCTAGTTACTCAAAGTTGGTGCATTATTACATAACATTGGCATGACCACAAAAGTTCAATTCTTGGAAGACTGATTAGTTTAGTAGCCTTGGAATCACTAGATACATTAATAATGTTTACATTAAATCATAATGTGAAAAACAACAACAAAATATTTTCTTCCCACTGATATCCCCATATACATTCCCTATAGGTCATTCATAAAATACTTCTTCACATCCTGGGAATAATAAAACATAGAAAGCGGTGAGCTCAGATGCTCAGTAAGGATAACAATATAGAAGAAACTTTCATAAATAAGCATAAACATTTAAGGAAATGTATAACTAAAAGAAAGGCCTTTTAAACTTGTAATTCATTATAATATGGAAAAAATAAAATAAAATAATTCCATTTACATATTCACATGGATATTCTACTAGTTGAATAATCACATGCAATATCAATAACCACTTTCATAATGATGGAATGCATAATGCCAGACTATCATAACCACATAGTTAAGGCATTGTGCCAAGACTAAAAATATGATTTTGTCAAGGCCTTGTGCCAAGACATTAGTTTGTCTCATGAGACTTACTGATGCATCGAGTATCTAAAGTGGGTTCTACCTGTCACTTATTAAGTCCAATGCATTCCTCATATGAACATGTGTAAACATAACAGAAACATTCGTATTAAAACTAGCATGCGAAATGTCAGTACTTTCTCCATAAACCATGAATGGTATAAAACTAAAAAATCCACAATAAACAATATCACAAAACCTTATATACAATATGGGAGTTTTGTATCATAATAAATCATCTTCAAATAAGCTTAAAATCCATCAAATGATGTTGAAATAGATGAAATCAAAACTATTTTAGAGAAAAATCTCTTTTTTTTAAAACATTTAAAATTCCCATAATTATAAAATAAAACATTTACTTTGAAAATATTATAATAATATTATAAGGTAAGCTTAAACAATTTTATAATTGTGGAAAATAGCCGCACTCGCCGTATAAGTTAAACAGACATTCTTACCTTAATTCCGTCGAAAAGGATAAAAAGGACCTTGTTTGGAAAATGACGGAAATATTCCTTTCAAACCATATTATAAAAAGTCAAACAAGGGTATAAATGACTTTAACCCATAGTCTAGTAAATAGTAAAAATGTTTTGAAATACATTTTTAATAACATGGATGTGGATGATAAAGAGGTCCTAGTAGATAATTACGTATAAACAACCTCGGATAATGAAGAGATTGTGAAATAAACCATTACCTTGTACTTTTCCTTGGTCGAGGGTAGGTTAAACTACTGTATAATGGTGAAATTTTTTTTATTAAATTATACAAGAATAATATAAATTAATATGATATCATATATGATCTTTTAACATTGCTTTGTAAATAATATCTTAGTATTATCATCATTTCAGTTGTTAACTTACTTGTTTTCATTTATATGTTTTGTTACATAATCCATGTTTGTTATTGATAGTTTGTATATTATTCATATCCAATATGATATAAAGTTCTAAAACATTATTTTTAATCATCAAATGAGAATTATACTTGAATGGATACGATGGGAAATGAATCTCATCGTGGTCGTGGAGACGATAGTCCGTACGTACGCACGAGCGAAAATATCATTCTTTTGACATTAAAATAATATATAATTGGATGTTATATCATATAAAAAGAATCATTATAATGTTATAATTTTTATTTAATTAAATTATACATCATTATAATACCTATCCAAATAATAATGTTTTTAATAACAATTACACCACGACGTGGAGACGGTAAGCTGTACGTACGCACATATTGTGACATGTCATTAAAAGGATGGTTAGAATACTGAATATGGTTGTACCATATTTATAATAACATCAATGTATATAGAATATACTAGAGTTATTATTTTAGAATGAAAATAACAACGAAAGAAGAATTTTAAGAAGAAAGGATCTTGAAAGAGGGTGGTGAAAACATTACCTCTTCTTTAGGTTCTTCATTTTGATTTGATCAAAATGGATCTTTAGGGTGGATTTATGATAAAAATAAGGCCTGTAGGTCAACGTGAGGGAAGTTGAGAGAATATTTGGGTAGGGGTTGGCCGAGCCAAAAGGCTTTGAAGGTGTGAATTAGAGAGAAGGGGGAGTGCCTTTTTATAAGAGGGGCGAGGGGCACCTTTGGAAAACCGAGAAATATTATTTTACAATAAATTCATATTCAGTTTATAATGGCTCCAAAGTAGATTAAATAAAAGTTAAGGTGGGTATCGGTTGAAATTATTTCAACCAATATATTTTAGATAGGTTTGGGTCACTATATTAACCTTATCATTTATATTTAACTCTTAGTTAAATAGTTGGACATTTACCACGTCTCTTTGTATTTGTATATTACATAGTTAATAAACGTACTATATACCTGCATGAGACCCCCAAGTGGTCTATTAATGATACACCTATCATTATATAAGTCCTTTGGATGAACCTTATAATTTTAGTAATAGAATATCAGTTAATAATATAATATTTGTTTTAAAAAAACTCATTTATGTCAATTTTGAAAATATTTAATAATTGATATTTTTAAAGTCATAGATACTTTATTAATTCGAAACAGATTCATTTAAAAAATTATAACATGTCATATTAACCAATAAAATTTGTGTATGTCATCAGAACATTAAAATTATATTTATTTTAACATTTATAATACCAATTTTTTGATTCATTCGTTAATAAGGAAAATATTGCATCATTATTGTATAATGAATATATTTAATTAATCAATGTCTAAAAATTATAAATAAAATAAAATTATGTAGAAAATCTATTTAGGTTTCTAATGAATATTTATAGTCGAAAATATAACATTTATTACCCTATGTAAAAATTGTTTTTTTAAAAGTATATGCTTTTATCATTTTTGTATTTACATTAACTTAATTAATATAAAGTGTCATTATCACTTACAAGTAGATCCATGGGGTCCCAAAATCGACCCAAAGCTGACCATGGTCAGGAATGTATGAACCAATAGGGTTAGGACACATTTTAGGGTAATTTATTATTATTATAATATTATTTTTTTACCCTTATTTACTAGATTTACCCTTTAACCATGGTAAATAAAATATTTACAGAAGTAATTATTCATAATGTATAAAAATAAAAGATAAATATTTAAAAAATCTGGACATCCTAATTATAAATATGGAATCCATTTTTATAAATTCAAAACACAGAAGTGGCAGAAATTAATTAAAAATTAATTCCCGTTGTCAAAACAAAAAGCGCGTTTTTATGAAATAATAAATATCAAAAGATTGACACTTGTTTATGTTCGGTTTAAATGTGAAATTACATGCAATGACCAAAATTGTTTTTAATGGTAAAAATATATTCTAAAAATTATTTAAAAACACTAAAATTTATAATTTATCCCTATTAATTATTTCGATTAAAAAAGTTGTTTTTAATTAAAATTTAGTAATTTTCACTATTCATCAAAATATGAAAGTTATCAGAAATGTACCAAAAATTCACCTTAAGATAATTTCGATTTTCCAAATCAAAAAATGATGTCAATTTTGAAAGATAAAATGTATAAAATTTCAAAATGTGGGTATTACTATTCATAACAGCTAGTTTGATTGGTTGTGGTGTGTGTTAGAACTCGAAGTTGCGTACAACACATGCTACTCTATTATTCAAAGAGAAGCATACCGTGGAATCGTGGGGTGTTAGATACTCCATGTGTATAAATATGTGACTCATAATCCAGATTTGTTATTTATATTCTTTGATAAGATGACTAGGAGGCATTATCATCTATATAAGTGTTTGGTTGTTTACTCAAACCATTAATGTTTTAGGTACATATTTACTATGAGATGTCATAACCTAAGATAGATACATTGGTTGTAGTTTCATCAGTACTATGAAATCAATATAGACTATAATAATCATAAGGGAAACATTTTGGGTGATTCTATATGTGTGAATACAAATTCTCAACTAATAGGGGATGCATATGTGTAGTTGACTTCATTGTAGATAATCCAAGAGCAATAATGGGGTGTATTATTATATTGATATTATTGAATCCTCTATTGATCCAGCACCTAAGAGATAATTATTTTGGTGATATCTACATTGATGTTCTAAATTAATATATATATCTTCATGAGATACAACAAATATATTTTCTAAATTAGGGGCATGTGTCATTCTTTACCAGTGATGGTCGGTGGTTCTGATCATTTTTTCAGTGGAGGTGATGAGAGAGTATCTCACGTTCAATTATGATATACATCTAAGTGTGTGAAATATGTTATAGGATATTAAATTTAAATTTATTTGGTATATAATGAGGTTGTTTGTCACTATATTCATCTATTTTAGTGTAACATCTCACTAATTAAACACTAAGAATGTGGTCTCTGAAGGTTTTAAATAGCCTACTGATATCTAACAGTTGAAATAGGAGGTCATATCTATAGAATTTGTGATGGGTCATATATATAAAGGTAGAGTCCATGATTCTATATGAGTTATTTTCTTCATATTATCAATGTGTGAATAATTTCATTCTTTAAGAGAGTATAGTTTGGTGGAGGGTTTGGGGATGTTTTATTTTCAGAAGATCCTCTAATATCATGGGGTAACCTCGAATAATGTCTCCAAAAATGATTCTCGATTCACATCATGGTTATGGAGAGGCTTGTAGGAACCCTATAAGACATAGTTGAATATATTCATGGGTTTTAAACCCTATAAATAATATAAAACCATGTATACTATCCCAAAGTTAGAGGAAATGTTGAAAGAATAATTTCTGGATATAAGTAGTAGCATGGAGGATAACTTGCGTTTCATAAATATCACTTATAATGGCACATATCGGTTAATTATAGACATGGAACATTTCAAATCCCTACACGGTGGACCCTGAAGGTCCCCCATATGATTGAATGATAATGATGTTATACTACTTGTTTGACTCAGTATGGTGCAATTGACGAAAGAGAATGTATAAGTGATAAGTAAAAATAAAAGGACATCCTATAGAATATATAAATCCTACATATATATCAAAATTATAAGACTTTGGAGTTCGAGTAGGGGGCATATTTTTATTAGATTATCTACATGATGAGTATTTTGGATGTTTTTTAGGAAATCCAGATGTCCCTGAGATTTATTGGGTTGTTCCAGATCCATCAAAGGGTTTGCGAAGCATTTTAATAATGGGCCTTTCCCACATAGTTGGAAAGATTGAACGAAATAATACATGATTATTCTCTAATAAGATATATTCACAACAAGACATACATTATTGAATAAGGTGAGATGGAAATCAAGGTTTGAGACTACTCCATGGAGTTCCCAATGAAGATGGAGGACCAAAAGGAGAGGATATAACATGGATAGGTTATTACACTGGTCTGTGTGATTTAATAATAAAGTAGTATATAAGACAGAAACTATAATAAAAAGATATAGATTCAGGCTCAGTACAAAAAAACTTTATACTGATTAATCTTTTCATAGAAAAAAATATGAAATTATTGGATAACTAATTACTCTATTTTTTCTTATAAGACATTTTAATATTTCAGGTAATATTTATTGATCTAGTCAGCAAGTCAGTGCTTGGATCTGATGCCCTGAGGTTATTGTTATTGATATTTTAAAAATAAAAACAATAACAGATCATGCACACACATATTTTTAGAATTAATGGATTTCCAATTTTATATGAAATAATATATGAAATACGAGACCTTATAACCTTCTAGAATTATAGTTTTACCTTAAGCATGAAAGGAATTTTTTTGGTCGAGAAATCCATAAAACACAAGTATTGCAGGGTATGTTAGAAAAATTACTTATTTAATGTATTTATTTAATATAAATGATAAAATAAAATAATTACTATAATAATACCATTTACTTTAAAATCCAAGGGGTTATATATATAACCATGATATATTATTGGGATGAGGTGGATAAATTATCCAATGGCCGGTTGAGATCAATAAACACTAACAATCAAATTTTGGTAAACCGTGAGATGGAAGGGGTACATAGTATATCTTTATATCCATCACTAGAGGAAATGTTACTAAACAATTGTTAGTCTCTTATGGTTCCATGAATGGTTATTTTATGATCATTATACTGTGTTTGTTTTGATTATAATCAATTTTTATATCATCTATGTTATTCTCTTCTGTTTATATACTTCACATGAGTGCTATCATATTTTGGCACTCTTGATCTAATTTTTCCTTTGGTACACCTTGTTCACCTACAAGGATAAAATTATTTTATAATCATTAGTTGGAATTATAATAAAAAAATTCTGAATTCACTTCATTCCTTTTCATTTACAAACCATTATTAATATTCTTCTTTGTTTCCCTATATGAATGTGGTCATTGTTTTTGGGATGGATTAAAGAGTAATAGAACCCTATAATTCATGGAGGATGAACTCAAAATGTGTGGATTACTGGTTTTTGAATGATCATGTTGTGATATGGGTTTGGGGTGATGATAACATTGATAATTGTCGAGTTCTCTATGCTTTTTCCTCAGGAGATGTATGGTGCAATAGGCTGACCCACATGGAGTTCACATGGATGGATCTTCGAAACCAATAATATATCTATAGTAGTCAGCCCTAAATCCAAACTCATAAAGATGGTTTAAATAAAAAATTATGGCTATTTAAATGTGTGTGAGAGACATGAATCATTGTTTATATTTGTGAAAATACATGACTTACATGATTTTCATTCTAGGAATACCCGCTGTGTATTCCCTAGATATGGTTGCTAGGGTATTAAGTTATGATATGAATCACACACCATGTATTTATAATACCCATCATGGTAACCAATTTTGGAATATTGAGGTTACATAAGGGGTACATGTACATCAACACAGCTAGGGAAAAAGCATCACTAGATTACACAAGAATGAAATTGTACTCGATCATGGACATGGTACCCTTATATATCTGGTGTACATAGAAAGGACTTTTGTACATGAGAACGGGCCTAAGTACAGTAGAATGTGATGAAAATAAATCGGTATCTTCCTAAATATCCAAGAAACATTGTGTTCGACCTATACATCTTCTGTATTCCACACTATATAAAAGAAAGTAATCAACTAGGTCATCAAGCTAGGAAACATATTGTTTGACCCTAGGTTCATGTTGTGTACCTACCTCTAGAAATTCATACTTCTATATTACTTTCATCATGTCTTCTATTTATAAACATAGTTATCCCTTAATAAGTAGTTTTATAGATATAATGAATTGAAGACAATTTTTGGAATTATAGATATGACATGACTTTTTTTTGGAATAAGTATGTATTCAGTAGCACATATTCAATAGTATTGATCGATATAGTATATCATAGAGACTGTAGGGTAAGAAATCCACACAAAAATTTGGGTATGAGTAACCCATACTATTTACAGAGTTAATATTGTCATCCACCCTTAATACATTATTCACGTGTCCTCTATCTATGAAATTCCACCCACTGACCATCCCCATCTCTAAGCTTCGACACTGAGAGTGTCCCCCCATTAATGACCGTTCCCCCACATGTAAGGTCTGTAATGGGATTTTCCACATGTTTCATTTCATATAATGATAAAAAGATGATTTTAGGTGACTTTGGTGGAGTATAGTGTTATTTGGGTGCATTGACCACACTCGATTATCTTACTATGAGATCAAGAGATGGACAGACTTTAGTTTTTATTTTTTCATGTTTTTATCTTTTTGTGGATTTATTTCTTATTTGGAATATATTTTACATCCTTATACTATGATTTTTTTTGATAATGTGATATATTCCACAAAGGTTATTGAATTAATAAATATAATCTCTATGAAAGAGACATATATTTTTTACTCTACACCATTTCACATATATGGTTATGTTCAAGAATATAGGTATATTACTCAGATGCCTCCAATTTTGGTATATGTACTCTTTCAACTTGTAGCCATCCCCATTCACATTGGATTAGGGATTGATATGTCACACTCAATATTCCATCATCCATGTGTGATCTAGTGGTTCGGTGTATGACATAGAAAATAAAACCAACTAAATACATATATATATATATATATATATATATATAATGATTCTTTAAACTTCATTAATTTTATATATCTCATCTCTCAGTTAATCCATTTCCTGGAAACTCTAACATTCATCTCAAAATCATGTGCAGATACTCGAATCAACATTAAATCTATAATTACATAACATACATTGAAGACATCCATAATATCTCTATTACCATTATAAATTATTCATATGAAATAAGAAAAAATTTGCTATGCCAAATATTCAAATAAAAAAATTATCACCATAGAACAACTACAACTAGTGAGGTTGAACTACAGAAATCAATCACCCATGACTACATGACACAAAAAATAGAACAAGGCTACAATATACCATATGTTATATTAGCACAAGTAAATTATTTACAAAATGAATATTTTAATCATTAACTCAAGATACATCAAGATTCATCCCACTATTTCTACTCCACAATATACATCTCCCATATAGACAAAAATCATACTAATTTTCACAACTTCTACTCTACAACGCAATTGTAATTGTATAGTACAGTCCTATCAAAAATATTGTGACACATTAAAATTTAGAAAAATATTTTTCTTTAATTTTTAATAATGACCTATATTTCTATATATATAATTTAACATGAAAATATAAAAATATGTTATATTTATGAATTTATTATGAAACAAATAAATGAAAAATAAAATAAAAATATAAAATAGATTGTTTCAATGTTTAATAGGAATAAATTTAGTGAATAAATATACTACATGAAAATTATTACAAATTCTTCCAAAAAACATATAATATAAAAAATATAATATAAAATTCTAGAACATTTCACTCTTTTAAAATTGTCACAATCTTAAAAAACATAAAAAATGAACCTAAAAAAGAGTAATATAATAAACATAAAAATATATTGAAACATGATAGTAGTATATTTAAAGGATAAATTAAGTATATATGTGCCATTTAATGAAATTATAAATACATTAGTCATTTATAATTGTAAACAGAATCTATATAAGAGTAATAAAGACTGTAGAAATAGTAAATAGATCACTATGAAATGTTATCCACTATTAAAATAATAAATTTAAAATTATAATTTTTGGAAAATAATTTTTAGTTATATTTACAATAAATTAAATAATTAAATAAAAATATTTGAATATATGAAATAAATATTCAAATTAGAAAACTCAAAATAATGTTTAAACACATATTTAATGAACAATATTTTTATATAAATTGTATAGACTCAATTTTAAATTATTTATTAATATTAAATAATTCATAGATTTAATTTTAAATAATAATTTTCTTCTTTTAGTCATATTTTTAAAATTATCCTTGTGTTATATTTTATTGATATTCAAGAAAACATAAATTTAAAGGTTCATTGAAATTATTATTTTCTTTGAAAACAAGTAGTTTTAATTAAATAATTTCATAATGTAATAATTACATAATGAAATCTAGAAGCGTTTGATCTACCTAAAAATTTATAAATACAAATAATTTTTATTTTATCATTAAATTAGAATTCATAAACTAAAAAGTAAATTTTTAATGTCTAAACACATAAATTATATAATAAAATAATACTATTTATTTTGAAATATTTCATTTTATATAAAGTAAAAAAAACAATGGTTAAAGTTATTATAAAGACATAAAAACATCAATTTTAAAAATATATAATTAATATTGTAAAAAATGAAAATTATTAGATGTTTTACATTTTTAATAATTTTATCTTGAACATTATAACAAAACTTTACCAACACCTCAAATATAAATACACCTCCCCATTCTATTGAAAGATCATTTCTCATGCCCTTCCCAAAGACCAATATACGTTTAATTGTATAAATAATCATCCATAGAATATTATCAATATTATTATATCTTACAAACTTAATCACTAAAGGAATTAGATATAATGAAAAAATGTTACCTCACAATACTTTTAAGTCCATTACCATTTTCTCCAGGGAATTAATTTTTTATTCATTAGATAATCCAACTTTTTACTAGGTTGAGAAGGAAACAATACAAAGTCTGTTGGACCATATTAAATTGACTAATGTACAAGAGGAATTTAAGGATTTTAAAATTTCTAAACTACCCATCAACACTGAAACAAACCCTTCCTTTCACAACATCAAAATTTCAACACACCACACCACATGATGATGTTTTTATATTTTCATTTCTATATATAGATTGATATTGTTCTAAAACGAAGTGTTGTGTCCCCACTGTGACTCTCTATCCATGGCTAGTTTATACCATATTTTTATTCTTTTACTCGATGCATCTTTTTAAGGATTATATAAGATAGTTCACCCAATGTATTATGATGTCCCAAAGGAATAATTTCCCTAAGGCCAAATTCTAGGCAAAAAATACCAATAGGGGTGAATATTGCACTCTTATTCTCATTTCATTCACATATTAAAAATTAATTTATTTAATTGTTGAATAAAAAAATATTTTTTAAAATAATATAATAACTTGAATCTTTTTATAATATATTAAATTTCAATCTCCCATATTTTTCAAGCATCCCATTAATTATCAATTTTATCCTTGTATTTAGAAGCAATGAATTATTCTCATATAAAAAACTGTCTAGTTAGTTTAAAATATATAATACATATTAAAGAAAATTTCATGTTCTTTTAAGAATATTATGGTAATTTTATAGACATATAAATAAAAATGAATAAAAAACTGGATACTTTAGAGGAACATGTTAATTAATGAATTTAATATTTTATATAAAGTGTATAAAAAATTATAACGAAATTATTTTATAATTAATATAATAAATAAATGAACATCACTTTTGAATTAATGTTTTAATAAAAATATATTTCTTATAATGTATGTTTAATCATGAAGAGACAAAGTGGGACCTATGTTAAGGAGACTCTTGAACCAAATTCTGATTTTGGTGTTATCTTTTATTCTTATAACTTCTCACAGTGATTATTTTATAAAAATTATTCTCAATATTTTTTTAGTTTCTTAGACATATTTTCTTATTACAATATACCATAATATAATTTAAATAATTAAATTCTTATTTATAATCTGGATTTTTGATGAATACCATATTTTTTAAATCTAAATTTTATTTTTACAACTATTGTTCTTATAGATTTCAGACTTGGTACCCTAGAACCATCATCTGGATACATTATGATAACAATTATTCATATTTTTCAAAATTAATAAACTATTTTTCATATTATTTTTTTAGTCCATGTAAAATTGTATATTATTATTTAATAAGTCTATCCGAAACACAAAATTATTATAGTTTTTCCCCTCTATAATGAGAACCGAGAGGTTCTTGGAGACTATTCATAAATATATTCTCTTTATCCAAATGATATCATTTGAGGGACAAATGATATATGATATTTAGGATAGAGAATCATATAACATCAAGGAACCTTCTCAATGTGTACTCCATGGTAATATCAAGTGTATGATATAATTATAAAAAGACAAACTAGTAGGAAATCTACATTTTCACGTGTTATTAGATGTTTATATCTACGGATGTGTTTATTGAACATTCGACTTTATCATTTTCATTAATTAGTATAATGTGTCACATACATTGATATATTGAAAAAAATTTGATGAAATATGTTCACATCGTGGTTGGATATATTGGGATAATCACATGTAATATGGATATAATTAATGATGTGAAAAAGGATCATTCCCTTATGTTATTTGATGGATCACTATATCTCATGTCAATTGATTTAAATGATATATAGTAAATAAATCAGTGATCATGGTGTTCTATAGGCATGTCTAAATTCTATTAAGTCAATGATAGAGTCATGAATCTCATATGTGGATGGAACCAATATTCAACCTACTTTATTAGAGATATCATGATAAAATTATTTTATTAAATAGTAATTGTCCATGTGAGGTATTATATAATTTTAATATTAACTTCGATCCTTATGGGTTCTTTGGCATGCTTCTGGATGATATCCTTGGACTTTTTGCTACTTCACCTAATGGTACAGGGAAATAATCCTCGAGGGGCACACACTATATGTATCTAGAATCCATGTTAAAAATATATTTTAATATATTATTTAAAAAGTTCAATAAATATTATTCCCATATGTGGTTTAAAAACTATTCATGTTTAATTGATCTTACATTTTCAATCTTCGGGTATCAGAGAAAATATAACGTGTGCATAAAATCAAATTAATAATTATGTTCTATTTAATTAAAAAAATATTTATTTAATCATAGGAAAATAAAGCGTCGATATTTATTTTATAAATAAATAATCATTATTAAATGCATGATAAATATTGTGGAGTAAAAGTAGAATGAGTTTAATGATCTGGTGAGAAATAATAAATTTTTAATATTATTTGAAGTAGATCTAATGATAATAGAATGTGGAAAACCCATGTTATTAGATCTTCCTTGATAACACTAAGATAATCAAAGGGAGATATTCTAAGATTTTTAGAACACATGTGGATCTCTATGAGTGGAAATCATTTCTTGATTCCTACAACAAAATTATGGTGCAATGTAGAGGAATTTTTAGATCCATAAACAGAGGAATAATTCAAACTAGGTAATTATTTATTTAATTAAATTGATTATAAATAATATGTAACGATCAGATCTATGGTTTTGTAATTTCATCCCTTTTCTATATTAATTTATTTAATTTTTTTGATCATGACATTCCACAATGTGTAAAATCTATGATTAATCATCGATCATGGTAAAAAGAAAAGTTTGTCACAACCCGTCACATGATTCCTTTGTGTCCAAAATGATCTAGTTGTATCAAATAATTCATAAAATTATTTATAATTATTTAAGTATAATTAATTATTTATTTATATTTTATTTATTCTTAATTTCTGGTTAAATCATTCTTTTAATACATATTGGGATATATTCTTAATACCCATTCTTTTCTCATAGATCTAATAAAAAATATTAATTTTCTGAATGAACTAAACTCAAATAACTCATATGAAGGTACCTAGGATTATATCCAAATAACACAATAGTTAATGATGTGTAACTAGAGATGCATTCCATTTACTTGTGTTAAGTGCATCTTGAATAAATTCATAAATTAATTAATTTTGTATTAATTTATGACATGTGGTGCATTAATTTATTACTCTATGTGTTTTCTAGGCCATCGAGGTTCATGGTTAGAGAGAGAACACACTGTGTTTCCCATGTACATGCCGTGTAGTCCCTTTGAGTCTCAAATGGGCCATGTATTACCATACAAAACCTACATGACTTGTGACCAAGTAAATCGGATACCACCCACCATGTAGTCTCTTAAACATGTCATGTGTGACAATTTTCATAGGTGAATCTCACACAATGATTCCATAATAATTTTCATTAGGTAGGTGGTGAGAGATATACACACTATGTGGGTCACCTATACAAGCTGTTTACTTGTACCAAATTACAAAATATTATAATTTATTATTATACTTTAAAAGCATTATCAAAACGGGCTTACATGTGGTCATTAAGTTGACTAGAAATGCCATATGATAGGTTTTAATATATATATAGATATATATATGTATAGATATATATATATATAATTTTGTGTGTGTGTAATTAATATCAACATGTTATTCATATCATCATGTCATGTATGATTCATTTTACAATTATTAGTCTATGAGTATTGTAGCATAACACATGGCCAAAAAAGATTGTCATTTGTGTAGTCATTAAGTTAATATTACCCATAATAAAATTACATGATATGTCATTAATGATATATGTCACAATATTAAATATTATATGAGTATAATACATGTTTGGTAGAATCATATGGGTAGTAACTTTGTTTCCTGAGATGTAAATTTACATACATAGTGATTTTTTATAAATTTATATAATTTCTGTAAGATTATGATATATGGGAATCTCTAGGAACATTGGAAGTGAAGTAAGATAAAAGAGTTTATCAATTAAATATGATAATTAGTTGATTCAAAAATGATTTATCTTAAATAAGAATGAATATAAATTTAATTCTAGTTTGATTAAATTTTTTATTTTTGTGAATTCATGTTGATGATCATGATCATAGACCATACCTTTTAATGTGATTGGATTCATTAATTTACTATTAAATTTAATTGTTAACCTATGTGTCTTCTCATCTCTAATTATGTAAGGGAAAATGATCTTATGATTTAATTTATGTAATATATTCCCCCCTCACCTACATGGATGTAAAAGAATATATAATCGATTAAGCACCCAATCTAGTGGAGGAAATTCTGGTTTTGAGTAAAGGTGAATGAAATCAATGTGAGATACATAAGTGGAAAGGTGGAAAGTTTTAAAAGAATCCTTAATTTGATATATATGATTTCTCCATGGACATTAGTTAGTTTTTCAACCATTGGATAAACTACCCATTATTAAAATCACATGTTCATGTAGATTTATTATTTTATTTCTATCTTGTTTCATTGTTATTTCATTATTGATATTTTTTCATGATCATAAAAATTAATGAAATAAATCACTATGTAAGATTGAACTAAAAAGAATTGTCTTAAACATCAATGTTATCTAATATATGGTTAATCACTTATGTAAATGTATGTAATATAATGAAGCCTATAATAAATATATTAATTGTATATTTTAACATAATATAATAATTTCTGTCATTTATATATATTATTTCAGTATAGCCTTCCACAAAATCAGAGAAATTGAACCATAGTTCAATGTTCATGACCAGACAAAGTGGGGGTGATTTTAATTAAATAGGAATTTAAACATCATGTTTTGGGTTCTCTGAACATAGTTCACATCAAGGATTGAATTTTAAAGAAGGACATGGAGTAACTGAGACTCAAGGTTTGAGAAAATCCAATTTAAATATTTTAGGACTAGGGATTCCACTCAACTTATTAGAGAACTATGAGTTAATGAAGTTGGAATTTGAAATTCCTATATAAAACCATTAATGTTTTTTTGGATAAAAAAAATTCGGGCTAATGAGAAATGGGAATATGGGTCTCTCCCTTTAGAATTTCCATAAAATAGGATATTTTAAAGCCCGTGGTGAGGGTTTTGGTTTCTGATAAAATATTTAGAGATTAATAAATATGATATTTATTTATTTGTCTAAAGGTTATTTGATACAATCCTAAATTTTATATCATCTTATTTTTTAGAAATAACATTAAATTGAATTCAAATATATCATTTTGATCAATAATTTAGATGGAAAACCTTCTCATCGGTAAAAGTTTCCACCAGTGGAAATGGTGTTTACACATTATCATTCACTAGAAAGTGAAACTACATGTCATTGAAGAATATATTTTTGATGAACCTGTTAATGTGGCTAGCGATAATGATTTTCACTTATTTAGAAGCATTTGAATGATTCCAGATATATTCAATTTTTCTTGTTATCATCCATGTCTGATGAAATTTTGAAAAAAAATCAGTACATTGATGCGTATAGTATGATGTCACACCTATAGAGTCTCTATCAATAGACTAAAATCCAAGACAGGTACAATGTCTAAAATAATTTTTTACAACTTACTATGGAGTGTCAATTAGATCTGGGCCCCACGTATTTTATCTTATTAGAATCATTTAGCACATAGACATTTAGGGATTAAATTGCTGGATGTGTTTCATACACATCTCTTACTTTCATCACTTCCCAATAACTTATCTAGTGTTATTATTAATTAATATATGATAAATAATAAGAATAGACATTCAAAAATTCTTAAATAATTTTAACACTTTGATAAAGACATCAGCCATAATAAACTTGTGTTCCATTCGGTGAATATGAAAATGAAGAACAAGGTAAAGGGTCCGAAGACTCCTAACATGTCTAAAACAAATGAACACCTTCCTACCATCATGAATAAGATACACAGGAAGAGGGATAATGTTTTTAGTATGTATTTCATGGTTCACACTAGGTAAATGGACGAATAATTGGATTTAGAAGCAAAGGGAACCAAAAGATGCATTTTTTATCAAGTGTAATATTTCAATATATGCATATTGGGTATTAGATAAAACTTTTGGGTCCTAGGTCAATATACAAATGAATGAACCAATTAGTCTCTAAATGATATCTTATGGAGAGGTGGATCTACGAGCCCCCAATAGTGCGAAGCATGATGATAGACCATCTTCAAATACCACCTTTAGTTTCCAATGATAATGGTTTTTGATAAAAAGTATTGTTATTGTCTACATAATTTTACAATGATCAGAATTTTGTTATCATGCATATATATTTGAGATGTTTTTTTGTTTGGAAATAAAATTTCATTATTTTATAAGGACACACATGTTTTGGGAGAAAAATTTAAATAGACGTCATTATGTATTGAATTATGAAAACCAATTATTGAAAATTGATAATAAATCATGTTCACATAACCCATGAAACTCCTAGATATGGTGTCACTATCATGTTAATGTAAAAAATATGTGTTTGAAGAGTCTATATCAAGATTGGTTTATAGAATTTTCTGAGCTAAAACAACATGAATGTTGTAATGGTTGTTTAAAATGAAAAATAAAAAAACCACATTTTTTTGGATAGGATGATGGGTCACAAAGATTCTAGGATTGATACACTATATTTTTTATGGACTATGTCTGGTAGAAGCTAGTGGTTGATATTACTACATCATAAATTTTACTATGAACTTGAGTAGATTTTTCTATGACTACATGATGAGTTATTATTCTCTGTCCTTTGATAAATTCAAGGAGGTCATGAATGAAGTAGAGAATCAACATAGTAATAAGATAAATAAGCATTGATTACATCAAGGTGGTAAAAATCTGAATGAAGTGTTTATTGAATACTTACTATAGTTTGGTATTCTATCTCAACTCACTCTATCTTATACACCATTTTGGAATGGCCTTACTGAATGGAAGAATCATACCTTCATAGACATAATGAGGTTTATAAATATTCATGATGATCTCCCATAATAATTTTAGAGATATACCATTATAAAATAAACCATACACACTAAATTGAGTAGTAAATTTAGTAGAAATTGGAATTCCCTTTAATTTTTTGAGTGGAAGGAAACCTTTTTTTCATGTACATGTGTATGGGGTTGTGAAGAATTTGTTAAGGCCTTATTAGGAAAAAAATACCACCCCATGGCCCCAAGTGTATCGTTATAGGGCATCTTTTATAATGAAACGGAAAGTACCTATAAAACCCTTCAGACTAGGGCTAAAGAGCATTCATGATAGATCCAAGAGGCTTTTTGGACAATTTTAGAGTAAATATGTTGAGAAGATACTAAAGAAATTTATTATGGAACAATCAAATATGATATCCATTCCATTTTCACAAGGTTTACATCTTTCTAAAAAAATGTATCCTCATACACAATATGAGAAAGAGATAATGAATAAGATCCCAAAATATTAAATGATATAATAAATCAAATATTCTATGTTATTTAATAGACATGATGTTTCCTATGCATTGAGTATGGTAGGATGATATAAAGTAGATCTTGAAAAAAAATATTTTTATGGACTTAATGATATCATTATTTATCTAATAAGAACTTATGATATTTTCCTAGTTATAGGAAGATATGAGGAGCTAGTAATCAGGGGATATACTGATTCTGGTTTCTAGAATGATTAGAATGAAATGATATTGCAGTCATGATATGTTTTATATCTTAGGTGACATGATGTGATCTAGAAGTGTTAAAGGTAGCCAATTTTGCAAGATTTTATAGTTAATTATGAGTATATAGAAAATTCTTATGTACCCCATTAAGCTATTTGGATATGGGGAAATTTTCTGGGATATGTATGTGATACAAATCATTAATGATACTATCACATTTTATTGTGATAATACTATAGCGGTGGCTCTTAAAAAAGATCCATGGTCACACCAATAGAAAAAGGATATAATCCATATTTATAACCTATTGGAATATTTATCACAGAGGGGTGAAGTTATAGTATGTAGTATACCCATAGAAGATAATGTAGTGGACTATATTACTAAAGGAATATATCAAAACAAACATGAGTACCATTTGAGAGATACTAGATTAATGGTTGTTAGTAGATTGCAATAGTAGAGGTGGGAGTCTATTGGAGTTGGTTCCCTAGAACTAACATCTGTTTACTTTATAATAATATGCATTCCTATATTTGAATATTAAAAAACTATTTATCTAATCATGATTTTTCTTCTTCATAACATAGTATGTGATAATGTTCTAATAGTAGATATCAAACAATTAGGTCATACCAGTTCCACGCTATGATGGGAGCCCATAAGTTCTACAACGCAATTCATAAATATATGTTTTATTACAGGTTAATAACATTTGGGGGAAACAAATGATAAAGGGTATCCAGTGTGGAGACATGTGGGACCTTGAGGAAAATTCTAATTGTGTATGCCTTTGGTAATATACAGTGTTGGATATTATGAGAATGAGACTTGGCTGTAGAAAGTACACATTTCCATGTTTCATTGGATATTCATAGCTGTGGATACATGTATTGATCCATATACATTATTATTATTTTTAATGAGTATTATCAGTCACATAATTAGATTTATTGATGAAAACTATGAAAAAATATGTTCTCGTGATGTAATATACATTGGGTGTGTCACCAATAATATTTTATTAATGAATAATGCAATAAAAGACACTACCCTTTTGTTCATAAATGAATGATGATATCAGAAGCAATTTTATGGAAATTATATACCATATATAAATACTTTCCCATTTTTTTCTATAGGCATGTTCAATTACAAAGATTTCATGAAAATGATACATCGAGTACATAGGTTGATAACACTAGAATGAAACCTATTTGAATAGAGATATCCCAATAATGGGATTATATTACATAGTAAGAATAAAAATGTTGTATTTTTTTCAATGAGGAATAAATGACTTTCTCAATGGGTTCCTTGGCATGTTTTTAGATTACATCCTTATAATTTCGGCTATTTCTTCTAATGACACTGAGAAAAAGGCATAGAGGGTCACACACTAAGTGTATCTAGAATATTTGTAAAATAATCTATTATTATTCATTATTTAACATGTAGAAAAAAAATTATTCCTATAGATGGTTTAATAATTATTTACATTTAATTGATCACATATATTACATCACTAGTAATTCTAGAGAATTTAATTGTGCAGAATATTTAAAAAAATTAATTTGTATTTATTGAATGTAATATTGATTTATTTAGTGGAAAATAATGCAAATATATTTAATTCATAAATAAGTAGTCATTATTCATGTCTTGGTACATATTTTTGATGATTGATAGTGAGTATAATAGTCATATCAGAAATAATAAACAATCAATATTATTTCATTAAATAATATTTAAGTTATTTCACATGTTATGAACATTTTGATAAATAATAATAATAATAATAATATTATTATTTGTCATGGGTTTCTATTAGGATTAAATAAATAATAAATGAATATTCTGATATTAGTTTTATTTTAACCCTAGAAATATTTAATCCAAATTTTATTATTTTCTATGAGAGATAATTCATTTTATTAGATGTACACAACTGATTTGGAGAGTTCTCTTAAGCACCAGAGAACTCACTTCTCCAAGAATTCTCCCACTAATAGGAATATATCTTCCTCCACCTCTAACTCTCATACCTTGATTGATCATGGATAACACTTTGGAAGAGGTTATTATGTCAATCACATGTGAACAACACAAGTGATAGGATATGTCATGCTAGAACACTGAGATTCCTACAGTGATGTTTAGAGATATGGGGAACACATTTGGATCACTGTTGTAAGAAATATGCTCATGATTCCTATAACCCAATTATGGTAAAACATATATCTAATGTAAAATCCATCAATGGTGAAATAATTCAATTAATTTAATTATTAAATAAATTTAATAGATTATAAAAAATATGTTATGATCCTCTATCTGGTCCCATCATTTTATCCGTTGACTTTATTTTTTCATTTAATTACATTGATCATGACGGTCAAAATTTTGAAAATTATCAGATTAATAATCATTCATAGAAAAAAAATGTTGGGAACAACCCATCCCATGATTTCACTATGACCAGAACCTTTTATGGTCAATAATGATGATCTATACTTTAATGAATATCCCATTCATGGGAAACATTTTGGGTTTCTGTCCTCATTTGGGAAAATCCAAGACTATTTTTTCATATATTATATATGTTATCACTATGTAAAAATTTATTTTTACCTAGGTGTATATCTTGTTTATAATTGATTATTTTCCCCCAATTATTCTTTAATGACAAAGAGTATAGAAAAATATGATGGGTGAGTCCAAAATTATTTATCACTCCAATTATGTGGTAAATTTTACATATCACATGAGTTTATGATTTTTAATAAACATGATTCTAGCATTGTTCAAATTTTTTTATATAATGTTTTATAAATATTTGTTACTCAATAATGTGGTTTTATATTTTATCACACTATAATGATGTTTCGTTCTTATGAATGTTCCAAATTCTGTGCCTACTACAAATGATTTCAATATTCTTATGATATAGATCATATTATTATAACATGATAATAATTATTCTTACTCATGTTCTCACATATAGTCATGTTTAATGTTCATTCTTCTAGTATCCCCCTTACCTGGATTTTAGAACTCCTTTTCCATATTCTATGTCGTTAGGTTATTCTGTATAATATGGGATATATGAATATTTCATGATTCTATATGGGATTTAATTTTCTAACATTTAAAATTTCATATATTGTAATGTTTTAAAAAAAATCCATAAATATTGAACCTGTTTATTCTATAATGTAGTATTGTATAATTATTTACCTTACGAACAATTTTATAAATATTTATGAATGATATGATTCCATATAGTTGGTATTAAGTATTTTTAATTTAATTTGGGGACTATATTCTTAAACCATTATCTATGAAAATCATAGATAAAAAAAATGTAATAAAATCTAATTTATATAAATTCTTCAGTGAATAATTTTTTAATCAATGAATTATTATATTATGCACTTTACAAAAACAAATTATTTAAAAAATTTGGTCAAACATGATAGACCATCATTATAACCCTTGTGATATTAAATAAAATTATTATTTGAATGGAATTACTAATATAGTAGTAGTTTTAGTTGAAAATATCATAATGATACATACTGAGCCTTAACTGGTTATGTATAGTAACCTAAACCATGTATAATGAACATTGTTAATAAGAGTGATAAAATAGTTATTAAATCCTTAATAGAAAAATCAAAATCATCATTTAGTGGATATTATAATCTATTTTTTGTAAAACAATTGGTGAAATCAAGTGATATTGTATTTTCCATAATTAAATTTTTTGATAAAGAGAATATTTCCATGAATTTATTTCAATTAGGGGTTAATATGTTCATTTTTTAATATTCATCAAGAATAATATGAAAAATAAAACAACAAGAGTATTTTATTGGGATTAATTTTTGAAGGTATTTGGAAGAAAATATTTGAATCATTCTCATTATACTGTGATAAAGAATAAAATTCTAGATTTTAAGGAAATTGAGAGTGAATCTCACTTAATTAATTAGTAAAATATCTTATGTATTGCAAACAAAATAAAAAGATTTATATCCATAATTATTGATAAATATTTATATTCCATTGTGTATTAAAATTATTTCTATAAAATTCTCATGCTATCCAATGTTTTTTTCTAATGAGTATTATTTACTATGATATTAATGTATATATAGAATTGATAAAGTGTTCCCATGGATATGAACACAATAAATCGATAATAGTGTTTCAATATATAGGTCCAAATTATATTAAATTATTGATGATCAAAAAACCAATATATCAAATGTTATGAATTAAATGAAATATAAATTCACCAAAATTATTGATGAAATTCATTAATTGTCGAAAATAAGTTAATAATACAAATTAATATATATGTGAAATTAAGAAGAATGTCAAATAAATAATGTAATTTAATGAACTAACCATTTTATAATGATTTAAATGTTGGGAATATGGGGACTATGAAATCCAATGTACCATGGAATGGATCCTTGACTATATCTTACCAAAACAATAACCTAATACAATTTAGAAATCGAAATCTTTTGAGATCACAACCCATGAGGTGGAGAATAAAAATTAATTTCCACAATATATACTTATATTTTACTTAATAGGGGAAAAATGTTTTTTTATATAATATTAATTTTAACGAACAATTAAATAAACCTATTGATATATTTATTTAGATATATCTTTCAAAACAACTAGTTGTTCAATAATTTCATTCCACATGTCATGATCTTATGTTGTTAATGTTTTTGGTAATATTCTTCCAGTGAATCTTGTAATCTTTTTTTTTTACATTGATTCAATTATCAGAAGGGATTTCCTCTCATTATATATAGATAACATCAACATTCAAGAAAAATGAATCTTATTTGTAATTTTTAACCATCACATGATCTTGTATAAATAAAATTAATATTAACAAATCCTATTTAAAAATATATCAAAGATGGGAAATTGATACCCATTAAGGAATCATATATTTCTCAAATGATTAGAATATTGAAACACATTAACATTGAGTAAATTCCCATTATATTTTAATGTAATGATTTTTACATATTAAATTCTCTATACATCCATCAAATTTTGAGGAAGAGTTCTCAAGAGAAACCTGACCATAATAATCACCAATAACCAAGGGCCTCTATAAGATAGTGTTACAACTATGAGGTGGCCATTCAAATTTGATGACTATTACTAAGGGAGTTATCGTAGAGACCCAAACCCTAGTAGCCCAGAGTTGATTGTTACATTATTACATTTTAACTAGATAGTTGGTTTCACATCCCAAAGTATCAACAAGTTTAGTAGTCTTGGTAAACTATATACACACTTGAATTTTATATAGATTTCAAAAATCAAATTAAAAAAATCGTTGTGAATTCCAATATTCCTTATATTGCATCTATTTATGACAATCACCAAAAAATTATTTGTATCCAAATAAAAATAAAACATAATGAAGGGGTGATATAAAATAATAACATGGATAAGAGTATAACAAATGCTATAAATAAATATGGAATTAAACATATGGAATGGTAAATAATGTAAACACATACAATTTAATCATTATATTGAGAATAAAATGGAATGAATAAATAAAGATCAATTAATTCCATTTATATGATCACATGATCATAAAAAATAAACATAGAAATTCTATTTAACAAAATTATCATAGTAAATATAAATGAAAGTATACATAATGATAGAATTCATAATTATAGAAATAATAAATATATAGTTATGTCCTCAATCCCAAACATCTAATAGTTAATGAATTTTTCCATGTTATCTTATAGAAATTTTTATGTCCTAATACAAATACCCATGCAAATTTGTCTTCTGATTAATTCTATTTTATCAAGGGAATATTTATTTCCATCCAAATATCAAATAATAATTCAAATTCATTCCACATATGATAGGTTTGAAACAATATCAATATAAAAATCCATAATGAAAAACTAAAATATGAAACTATAATATATACCCCAATAAATAATCATAATTATAAACCATCTACAATAATATGGTGAATGATGATTCAATTTTATATCTCCGAACTAAATTATCATTATCCATCAAGATAAATTATTAGGATGGTATATATACCACATATAGCAAGTGGATGAAAATTTTAATAAAACATTTAGGTCATTGATGGACATAAATACCATAAGATATCCAATAATAACAATTTTGAGGAAAATTACATTTTTCACTTTTAAAATCACGTTAAAACTAAAAGTTCCCAAAAAATTTTGAAAAACATTTTATTTAAAAATATTCATTTAATACATTTAAATAATTTTTATAAAATTTAGGTAACATTATGGATGAAATTTTTCATGCAGTACACAGTTAAAACATTGATTAATCTTACACTTTCTATAAATTCTAAACAACCCTTGTTATGGAAAAGATAATGAGAATACATCAAAAAATATAAATATTAAAAATGGGTAAAAATTAAATTAATAAATTATGTTTTAGAAAGAAAATAATTAATTTTTTATAACATGGATTATAATGAAATAATATTTTCAACCAAAGAGAGAAATATAGTAAATTTTACTTAAAAAATCTCCCACTAATTTTATATAACAAATAGTGTAAAAAAGGTAAAATTACATGATAAAATTAAGACATAACCCGATGATAAGAAAATTAATTAATTTTAATTTATAAATAAAATATAATTCTTTGATATGGGAGATAATAAGTATAATTTGGAATAATTTTGAGAATTTGAAATAAACCTTTTCCAATTTGGTAACATTTCATTCATATTCTTCATGAATGAAATAACATCAAATGAAAATTTAAATAACATAGAGAGAAATATATTCCTGATATAACATATCATTAGTGATATTTTATATACCACTAAAATCAATTAGTGTTGATTATGGACAATGTTTTATAGAAGTAAAAGATAGAAGAGAAACTATTAACACTTGTTTAATATCCTTTACACATTTTCAAGCGTACTATATAATAGTAATATGTTTTTTTAAAATATATTAATGAACCATATAAATATTTATATTACTATATATGATTAACTTATCTACTTGTATCACTATTTTATGATAAATTATTTGTTAAAATTAATATTTTTTGTGATAATTGCTTCATTTTTCATGTATGTTTTGGTATGGTAATGTTTTCCATTTTAGTTATTTATTTTTTAAAGAATATCAATAATTATTAACCATAAAAAAAAATATTGTGTATTTATTATATGTTTTTATTTTTAATCTATAAAATTTAGATATTTAAAATTACTTACACCGTACATGGGGACGACATGCCAAACGTACGCATGAAAGTTCTCCACAATTTTTTTGATGAATGGACGAAATTAAAAATAAAAATTAATTAAGCATTAAAAAAAAATAATTATTTAATATATATAATACATATCAATTAAATCTGTCTTTCTTAGAATCCATGTAAAAAATGAAAAATATTTTGCATCGATGTGTGGAGGCAGTAGTCCAAACTTATGCATGAGCGATTTTATTATTTTACAATGGATTGAGAGGTAAGAATATATATGTGTTTTTATGTATTAAAAAGTATTTACATATAATAAACATAAAAAAAATTCATTATATATTATCATTATTACATCCCATGTATAGGGTAATCAAAAATGGATCACATCGCTTAGTGAGGCAGTAGTCTGTTATACACACATGTGACGTTATCATGTACATAATTTAATATAAAGTAAAAAGGATATATGGGATTTTATTATTCCATAATTATATAAATATCATAAATTTATTAAAAATTTGTTAAATTTTTCTTTATATATAGCCATTAGTGGTGGTTGTGTATAATGAAACACATATGTTCTTGTGGTGCTAGTATGTCATACATATGATCATTAGTTTAATTTTTAATTTAATGGTAGTAGAGATGGATAAAGGTTACTACATTAAAAAAATAACATAGTACTATATAGGATATATTATTCTTATAAAATAGGAATTTTTTTGAAAAATTATTTGGTGTTAGAAAAATAATTAAAATGAAAACACATAGTTAAAAATAATACATCTTCTCTGAGAAACCTCTTTAGAAATAACATGATGAACTCCTATATGAGTGCTACTAAATAAAGAAAATCTCTAGTATGTTAGGAGGGATTTAAGGAGTATATAGTTTCAGTTGTTTGAAAAATGGTCTTTGGGATCATGAATAATGGGGAGAGGTGGTTTCCTTTTATAATAGGGGGATAGAACACACATTTAATTTATGAAATAAATTAATTACACTAGTGGTTTTTTCAGAAAGAATCCAAAAAATGGGTCATTATATAACCATAAATATTATAGGGTCAAACTATCTCACTAAAATCATTTTAGTGAAGGTTTTTAATCTTTTCATCTAATATCTTCAAGTTCAACCCTTTTTAAGGTCATATTTATCTTATCCTTAGTAATTAATATTTTATTTTTTTACAATTAATAATAGTAAAAGATTATGATGAAATTATTTTATAATATAAATTTTTTATTAAAAATATGAAATCAATTTTCCTAATTAATGTGACATTATTGAAGAAATAAACATAAAATGAAATTACATATGTTTTGGAAGAGCAGTTTTCCAATGAGAAAAGTCTCATGAGCATATGATGTCTTAACATCAAAAATTCAATATGAAATTGATTAAAGTGTCATCAATTAGTTAAATATTAATTTGGTTTAACTAATTTTCCTTAAAAACTACTAAAAATATAATTAATATTTAAAAATAATTTAAGATAAAGGGTTTTCTTAAATATTTTTCAATATATTTCACTATTTATAAAAATATTATTCTTTACAAAAAATTCTCCAATATTCACAAAAAGGTAATTAAACATGTATATTTCAAAACATATGATTATTTTTTACAAATAATTTTTCCTGAAAGTGGATAAATTAAATTTAAAATTATTAGTGAACAACAATGATTTCTCTTCTATTCTAAAAGAAAATGATGATTTCTAGAAAACATTTACATTAATTTAAAATTGTTCTTATTTTTTATAATAAAAATATAATCATTGAATTTAGATTATAAATCTATAAAGCATATTATTTTAAATATTTAGTTTTTATTATTCATACATGAAAACATAATGTCTAGGTTATAATGGAAATGTTTAATGAATAATATTTTATTACAATTTCACATTTTGTTTAAACATCGTGTTTCATACATCGAACGATATCAGTGAGATTTAATTTGTTAAAAAACGAATACTTATTAATGTATTGGCTTGTAATATATTATTATAATCATGATGTTTCATATATTACATTCAATCTATCCTAATGTTCCTATATTAAAATATCATTTTCTTATATTTATCATTTCATTATTATCATGGAAAAGAATTGATGACAGTTATTGAAAACTATTCATTAATGATGATAGATTGGAAATCACTAATGGTTGATGGTTATAAGAATGATGATGAATAAATTATTTATTAAGGATGGAAATTTCTATTAGTTGTTGAAGAATATTATTTTGGTAGATATTCTAAATTTGATATATTTTTTTAAAGTAAATAAATAATTTTAATGTAAAAAATTTTTACGTGGTGATAGTGATATAATAATTATTGACATTAACATATATCACCATTAAATTTATTTTTTCAATGAATTATTTAATGATTTTGTACAAATGGAAGTATCCAAGAAGAGAACCAAATTGGAAACTTTACACATCTTTATATCAAATAGAGGGATTAAAAAGATAATGATTGATATGGATGACATAATACTTTGATATTCAATTTTGTAAAGAATTATTGGAATATATGGAAATGATGGAATAATAATAGATGGTTTAATGACTAATTATTCTTTTTTCAATATGGTTGGATATATTTTGTTTATGTTTCATGATGTACAAGGTAAATTTCATGTCATCAAAAGAATGGATTCACCATGACTAGATTCCTAGTATAAGAAATTTACTAAGTGATATAATTTCATTATACCCATTCATGTCATGCCTCATAGGCCATGTCACGATGTTATTATTTTAAGACTAATATATTCCCAGAAAAATAGTCAATGGTTCAAATATGGTTAGTAAACTTTTAGGGATTAATTAGATCTCTAGATACTCACAATGCCCAAAAATACGACTTTCCTTGAGATGTGAAATTGTAGAATATGATTCAAGAAAACACACTGTGACTACCTTGAATAAAAAATAACATGGTAAAGGATTTTACATTTTTTATATTTTACCACACAAATATTATACATTCCATGAAGATATATGATATGCTTGGTGTCCTATAGGTATTGAATAAAACTGAAAAAAGGAACAGGTTATACATGATATAAATCATTGTAATGGGATTTAAGGTCTAAAAACATGATGATTAAAAAAAAAATAGGATTTGGAACATTATTCATTATATAATGGTCATTAAAATAACCAATATATTCCAATTTAAATTAAATTATTTGATATCTATTTGATATTATAAAATATGATGATTTTAATCTGAGGAATATAGAAGTTGATTGATGGTTATTTATTTTAATTTTAAATTGAAATTTTATTATTAAAAATATTGGGAAATTCCATGAAACAAATATAAATAGGGATTTTGTATAAAAAAATATGAAAATTATTGAGATTAGTGGAGAAGGAAATTATTTTTTATTCTTATAGATAAAAATATGACGACCAATGATATCGAAATACTAAATGATTATAATATTTATGGTTGAGTTATTATTTGATGATATTATGGTGAATATCAATCGTGAAAGTGGGGATTGGACGTGATTAGTTAGAAGGATCATATCTGTGTATTATCATAGATAAATCTAGACTATTTATGAAATGGAATAATAAATTATTTAAAGATATTTCTTATTCAATATTTATTCATCTAATAGAGTATTTTTTCTATAGTATGATAATTTGATGAAGATAAATAAGTCTTTAAATCAAATACGGAGTTGAAAATATTAGGAATCATAATAATAATAGAAAAAATCATATTTTAAAAAAATTAAAATCTCTAAAACCTTATATAGATTACTTACAAACTATATTATAAACATTGTGTCACCCTTTGAGTGATAAATATAAAAGATGCCTACATGTCTATAAAATGATATCTTCTTGATTAGTCTGCAATAGAGGGAAATGGTTGTGAGGATTGGGTAGTAGTGATTTATCCATAAATTGATAAATATGGAGTATTCATCAGAATTAAATGTTATATTCCATAAACATATACCTAATGTGATATTTATTTAGGAGTGTTCGTACATAACATTTTATATGAACCAACCAGTCATTTATAAGGGGTTGTTAGTACACCTCATCAATGCTAAATGATTCATCCGGGGAAGTATAACATTGTTGGTGAACTATGTATATTATCAGTGTTATTTCATTATATACATTCAACCTATTTGTGCTGTATTTGATTTTGGATAATTTTTATAAGATACTCATTCAAAAAATACATCTTATATCAAGGGAAAAAGATCTTAATAAAAAGAGAAGAAGAATAAGTGATCAAATTTACTAACTATATGTTCATCCCACCATTCTATTTCCCTTCGTAACAAGAATATATATTAGATCTAATAGATTTTAATATTTATCCATCCTTAAATTTTCACCTTGATATTATTTTTGATATATTTATAAAATTTATATTATTTATTTTTTTATCTTAAAGAAAAATTATTAGATTATTATTCCCCCACATATCATAGTATGAATGAACCATTGTATGTTTTTGATATAATATTAGAGTATTATGGGATTTTTAAATTAATTTATTTTCAATAAAACTAGAACAGAATGTCTATAGGAATGTGGAAAGAGGCCTCAAAATATGCCTAATTCCGTAAATCTCAACATACAAGGCTTGAATTAGAAAATGAATATATAGGGTTAATTCAGGAAAACAATAAATCATTGTCTATTCCAATAAAAATAAAAAATGAATAATTTCATGTGAATAATTGTCTAGGTGATTCTTATAAATAATTAAATGAAAGAATTGTGTCTCTCAAAGAAGAAGTTTCAATTCGTAAAATAGAGACATCTTTGAACTCCTTAAAATATAATTTTTTCAAAGAAATTTTTTTAATGGAATTGGAAAATGAGATAAATAATTTGGAAACTATAATAGTAATTTGGATTAATAACAATATAAGACTTTAATAAAGAGTTGCATGGAATAATAATAGAAAAAATTGTATCTCAGATACATTATTTTACAGAATTGAAAATACCATGACAATGAAATATAAGGATCTCATTGAGAAATAAGTTCAATAAACATGCCTAAATGATAAGTAGAATATTGATAATATAGGAGTAAGAGGTATATATTTAATCATTTCACTTGGAGAAAAATGAAATATAGTAAAATAATATCCCAACATATCATATTAGTTAGTAATTCACTGTTAGATGTAATGGGGAAATGAATAAATTACTTAAATGAAATTTTATTCATAAAATAAAGAATGAAATAACATTTTTATATAATAAAAAATTAATTGCAAAAACAAATTGAGTTTATAAAATAAATATTTTTTATAAACAATAAGGGATTTGGTGTAGACATCAAGTGGATTACTATTGAAGACTCAATTAAAACAAATAAAAAAATATTTTACTGATTTGTCAGTCATCAAGAATGTGTAATCAGGTTGTTGATTCTAAAAGACGACCAATATTGTGGAAAAATAGGTTTTGAGATTGATATATCATTATTGAATGAAATGATAAACATTATAAGGAACTAAAAACTGAAAAAAGTGACATTCCAAAGGATAATTGATGGAATGAAATTAAGAAAAATAAAGAATGTAAATTAATCAAATAATTGGATTCATTGATAAGAGTATGAAAATTTTAATAGTCCCTCTCTCTAAATGAACATTATTTGGTATAATTATGGTGGAAGGGAAATAATGACCACTATAGTCCATGAGTTGGAATATAGAATGGACAGAATTAAATTACTTGGTATGGAAAGAATTTACCTATAATATTTGAGAAAAATTGATAACTGTAGGTTCACCAATCTACTCCATTGGATTTCTATTTAATATAATATTACCCCCATCATTATAAATTCACTCATGATTATTGTAAAAGTTCATGAAACTATAAATAGAGATACTCCAAACACTATGCCAATTACAAACCCTATCTAGGTAGTCCAAATAGTAGCTCTGTCTCTTTTGATCTATCATTCAAGCATTAAAAGACTATTGTGGGGTAAACACATGGATATAACTAGTATGACCAGACTTATATATATATGAAAATATATTTTCAACTAATATACAATAATAGGTATGAGTGAATTTAACAAATAAAAATTTCGTACCAAATAATCAGTTGAAAATATAATCGACTTATAAATAAACCAAAAACCAACTATCAATAATAGATAATTAAGCCTCAATCAAACCATAAATATCATTCTTTTATGATTCCCCTACAACATCAAAAAAAGAAATTTTAATTACCATCCATTCTGTTCCACATGTACATAATCATCACAATAAACTTTTATCTTATTATCCCATAATGTAATTATATTGGCTCCAACCTATCAACTTGGGCATTCTCTCACTAAGATCAATAGAGTGAAATTTTTTTTAACATATATCAAAATGTAGATATGGGAGTTTAAATCAAAAAATTAATATATCATCAATCATAATGTCATTAATCCACAAATACATCACCATTATCCCACATATCCACATCCACAACATCACACATTTGATACCATATTTCCAAATCACAAAAATTCTATCCCTTTGCAACCATTTATCATGAGGAAAATGTAAACATGAAATGGATCAACCTCATTCCCTTATCACTTCATTAACACTTCCCATAAAATAATTCTATTCTATATAATAAGGTACCATTAACATGTATATCATACATACCATGAACTTACACTACTATAAATGATCCCCAAAATGTAATATAACACCCCCACTCTTCAGACAACACCTCTAGTGTACTATGGAAACAAGACATCAAAAATACTTCTATTTAAACCAACATCAATCCATTATAGACCATAGAAAATACATAACCACTATGAACTGTTAGAACCCATCAATGATCCATTTCATAAGTATCCCCTTTGACTATATTACACCTTTCCTTAACCTTAGAATAATTCAGAAAAATTAAAAATGACACATCCAGAGTCACAAATCAAAATAATGAAATATTAACCTAATAAATACTCAAAATACAATACCCAAAAACAACATGTTCCCATACTAATTTAATTCTATTTCGCCATTAATCCGCAGTTCAAATCCATATTTACTTTGATATTCAATAATTTATATATGACCTACCTTTCATTAACCATTCCTTCACCCAAGGTTCTTATCCAATTTCACACACCTCAATTCAATATATTCATTTATTTTAATTATAACTTATTTTAGGTACATCCCTTTTATTCTATTATCATCAATTTATCATCCATCTATTAATAGCTCATTTATAAGTTAAAAAACATTATCATTCCCAAAAAATTAAATCTAAATTATTATTCACTAATCTAATTTAATAATACAATTACATTTTATAAATCAAAATAATAAAATAAATGAATTTATTATTATATTAATCAGAACATTGAACAAATTTGATAATTTTCAACAACATTTAATAACATGGGGATCATAATGACCACACAAAAAAACCTTTTCCTTTTGATTTCCATTTTAACTAGTTATTCCTCTTCATTAATATCTTACTTCCATTTATGTGAATCATGAAAAACATATTGTTTAAATAGAAAAACACCAATTTAATTTGATTATAAAAAATAGAGAAGGAAATACTAAAATCATATTTTAGAATATTAATTATTGAACATAAAAGATATGTATGATGATCCCTAACATCAAGAAGCCGAGATATCCCATGTGATATGAATCAAAACTATGAAACATTGAAGATGTATGAAGTTTCCATAAAAATGAACCATGAGACATACAACCACGTAATCTCAATAGATTCACATAAATAAAGAACCATATTTTTTATTATCAGCTCTAGAGGAAGAACAAGAAAAAAAACAATGTTTAGTGATATCATAGAATGAAATAAATCCTTCAAGAATAATTGAGAAGGAATGAATCTAATTGGGAACTAAAACACCCTATATGGGATCTCAAATCATTGAAAGAATTGAGAGAAGGGAAAATATTCAAACCTAAATGATATGTAATATTGTAATCATAGAGGGGGTTGGGAAATCCTCTCTATTAGATCAATAGAAATCAAAATAGTAAAAAGACTTCCAATATCCTTAAATATGACATATCCCAACACCCTTAATTACCCACATGTTTATATATATTGAAAATACAACCTAGAATACTGCCATTAGAACCATTAAAATATATATCTATATCCATTTCCCAATTTTATCACAATGCTTAAGGCTAAAACGTGGTAACCAATATATCTCAATTTTAAATCATGATTTTATCTCCACTCAACCCATATCAATAAGATCACAAATATATTGTAGGTAATGTGTTTCAATAGTACATATGACATACTATTATTACCACAATGAACAAATCCAAGAACCACACCATCCCTTAGAATTTCTATGTTTACTATTTTGTACAACATGGAATTAAGGTTAGCATAAAGTTCAACCTGGCTAGGGAATTCATGTCTCTTGTAGAGGTGCACTAAAAACCACATTACCAGCTCACTATGACAATGGATCAACCATTTCTAGCTTATAACCAATAATCCATGACTAATCTCCATCAAAGTCTTCAATAATCCCACCATTATTCGGTGGTGACTCCCAGAATGATCCAAAAATCTATTATAGACAATATAACATCCAAAAACACCTCATTGGTACTTGAAAGACATGAATTATATATTATAAATCCTAGTATACTTTTGAACATTAAATATGATACATCTCAAATAAATATTATAACTGATCTTCTAAACACAACTAATAAGGGAAGAGATTGATATTGAAACACACTCTGTTAAAAAATTCGTCACAAAATAGACAAACCAATTATAAAAAATATCAACAAGATTAATACCATATTAGTCCCAATAAAATAACATAGAATCCCTAATGACAATTGGAGATTTCTATCAAATAGAATCCTATCGTAGATCGTATGTAATTTGGATCCATAGTCCTTACACATGACCATTCCCCCCAAATAATCCCTCTACATTACCCTGGTTAATCAAGATATCTAATCCTTGATAAATAATTTCCCACACATAATCAATATATTTCATTTTATTGGAGGTTTTTTTTCTACATGTTTTCTTTACATTTTATTAAATAATTATTCAAGACAAATCAATTTTTTTAAACTATTTCAAAATCCACCATATGGTCTTTGTGAAAGTAGTTGAATTCATCCAATAAATTTTATCTCTCGTAAATATGAACACATGGGTGGGGAATATAATGAAACTCATGGAAATTATATTGATTTTTACCCATATTATCACACTATAAACAATTCCACACTCCAAAAATAGGACATTTAAAACCAATAAACTCAAGAGTGCCAATGCGTACCCATGAATATGTAAACCATCACACTCACTTCATCCAAGATCTCTGAAGCATTCAAATTTTTTAATTAATCTCTAATTAACCAAAAACACAGTATATATTATTATTCGAACCATCCTTTATAGATAATACTTTCTTTACTACCTCTACATGTTATCTCACTATATCCCAATATGGAAACAGGACTAGTTTGATGGTTTTTTGATACCATGGCCACAAAGTGGATTCAAAATTATTATATTATCCTCTATATTTAGGAAGAATAAAATATAACCAACTAATAAAGTCTATAATGGAGACCCAAAACATGTTCAAACTCCCATCCCCCAGTCGATTCCCATTGATCTTATACAAATGATCAAGCAATTTTTAGAACCATGTTGTGTTTTAGTTTTTTTTCAATATATCAATACAAGGAATATGTTTTCAATGAAAAATGAATCACATAACCATATAAAATTTGGTGATCAAACAGAAAAATGTAATATTAATATTGAATGAAAATGAATAAGAATGTCCATCATATTATGAATATGTTTTTATGATTATATGGTTCAACAATCTCAATATAAGTTGAAAAGAAAAGGTTTTATAAGAATGACGAAAATTATTGGAGTCCAGGTGGATCTAATGAATATATGAAAATTCATTATTTATCATGATGCTATCATAAATCATATGTTTTCTGGAATAATTTCTGTTGTAAAATATATAATGAAAATAGTGGAAAATGGTGATTTTGAATAGATTTATTTTTTCTTATATAGAATGAATATGTTTAAAAGTTGGAAAGTATTATAGAAATTACAATTTATGTCAAATGATGCAATATGGATCCTAAAAATTATCACATTCATTAGGAAGTTAGTACTACAAGGTAGAATTTGTTAAAGAATAAAGTCAGTTTTTTTCCATTCTCAATTTGTTGTGTGAGTTCACCAGACATATAGTTTTTTAAAGGATGGAAAGTTTTGTTTGAAACATGAGAATATGAAGTTGATATGTTTTGGTTAGACCAATAGGCCATAATATTAACATATATAGAGAAACACATTTCTGAATTCATGAATATTGTATGTTATATTGAGAATAGATGTAGGGTTTTGATGTTTTCAAAGATGAAGTTTTTGAATCACTGACTGACTGGTCCATTGGATAGTTTAATTCAGTATATGATCAAGTCATAAGGATCAACAATTATTTTTCTCATCTGGAATAAAGATGTCGATGTTGATAATGTTCGATCTAATGTGGTGTTCAACTGATTAAATATAATGTCGAATAATTTTGAACTGGGAGTTTTTGGGACTATTTAAAAGGAAAATAATTTTTTTTGGTTGGACCAATATGTGTATGAAAGTCCAATATTGATAAATGATATGGATACCAAAAATTTAATCAATCATTTCATTAATATTGATTTTTTTTAATTTATTTCCCAAAATGATACAATAAATCTAATATATTATCAAACGTGTCATGATTCCTTGGAAAATATTTTTTCCCAACTCATTGGATTGGAGTTGATACCAATACCTCATGATGAAATTGAAAATTATCCATAAAGCACAGTCTGACACCAATAAATGTCATCATATGTTAGAATCCATTGAAGACATGATCATCAATTAGAGGTAAAGAAGAAAAGAATAATTTTTTGATCTAGATGAAAAAATATTCAATTTTTTTTTCAAGGTATCTTGAAGATTTTTCTGAAGTGTTACTTAAAAAGTATCTAATTTTTTAGAAGTCACTACTATGTTAATATTAAAATAATTGAATCCAATGTATAACTAATAAGAAATTTTTCAGTAGACTCTTTATAATGGGTTTTTGTATTATAATTGATACGGGGAAATGTATTGAATAATATATAGTTCTAAAGATGTCTCCTTTGTAATTAATAATAAAATTGAAAACCAGAATTGTACAAAAAATGAATAGAATGATTAAATAAAACTAAAGCTGTGATATGATTCTAAAAGGATTGAGAAGAATTGAGAAGAGTTTTGAAGAGTTGAAAAAGACAATATAAAACCTAAACAAATAGAAAATTGATATTTTGTTAAATTTGGTTTAGCTGAAGAGTGTACCTAGTAGTTTTTGAAGGATTGGTATACTATTAATAAATAGAAAATGATATAGAAGTTTATATTTATTAGTGATAAGATGTTTTTAGGACTTAGAAGGAAGAAGTTCCTAATTGTTATGGAGGTATTTATTTTCCGATCTGAATTTTATTTTTGTTTTTTCAGGTTAAATATGTGGATGTTCCATCAATAATATTCTATCAAATTTATTTCTATCCAAAATAAATTTATTATAGAATTCAACATCAGAACAAGATACATTGAATAGTGGAATTGTGAGTTAACTAATGAGTTTATCCTCAATTGAAAAATGAAGGGAAAACAATAATCAAACTTAATTGAATCGTATGGAGACCATTGGATATATGATACTACACTAAAGTTGATCAGATGTAATTTTTGTTAATAATATTCCAAATAGATATTATGGAATATGTTTCAATGAAAACATGTTATTTAGACAATTTTTTTCCTTAAAGACTATTCAATGGTGTAGTTTTATTTGGATTTGTTATAGAGTAAGTAAATAAATTTGAAGGGGATCATAAAAGAATTGAAGTGAAGCTTGTAACTATGGAACCTAAGTAGTTAATGAATTTATTTTGTAAAACATGAAATTGTAAATACTCACTAGTTGCTCAATATTATTAATTGTTTGATGATTTTAGCTTAGGATAATTACAATTTACTAAAAAATAATAATAGTAAAGTAGTATATGTTGGTGGAACTATCAACTATGTCATATATTTAGTATTTATAACGAACCATAAAAATATCATATGTCACAACATGTTTCTATTTATTTCATATAAAATGTTTTTTTATTTATATCATAGTGTATCAAATCTCTAACAAGTTTTATAAGTAAAGAATGGTTTATAACATAGTTATGAAAAAATCATATTAAAATTAAAAAGGAACCATTGATTCACCCCCTCCCCTAGTGGTTTCTATCCAACATGGGAACATCAATAGGTATTTTTGCATGTCCCATAAAAAATATCTAAATATTTGAATTGAAAATATATATTTTGTAAAATAGAAGTGGATTCAAGTGTTAAATGTAAATAACTATCATATCTGGGATGACATAATGATTCCTTATCTTATCTATATCGAGTATGATGTTTTAGAAGATAATACAAATGCGTTTCATAAACATATTGATAATTCTTATCATAGTACTATAGATATGAAAAATTAATAGAATGATGAAAGAACTAAATATTAAATACACTGATTAATAATGGATAGTGATTTTTTTAGAGTAATGTGAGTTTGAAATCGAAATGGTATCAAAGATAATTTTATGAAAATTTATGAAGGTAATACATAAATTAAGAATGAAATGTATCTGTAATGGAGGAATATGATTGATGATCCAGGACTGGGTGAGTATTAAATTTTTTTGACACCTTTATAATTGTGAATTATTTTTTAGCACCATAATATTTCTTGGTGTGAATATAGAAGAAATTATTTTCATTGAATATTTCTTGATAATCCTTACTGATAAGTGTTATTATGGAAATATTTCTATGTATGATCCTAGAGCTCTTACTCTAGATGATATTCAATGTAATTGACTTTCTAAATATATAACAATAGATAATTTTATAAAAAGAGAAGAATATTTTAACATATAAATGTTACTAAATTATTTTTTAAAACATAAAAACAATGATAAAGTTATTTAGGAGGAATAATGTGATCTAGAGATAATAATAATAAAATGTTCTCAACAAAAAAATTTTCTTTTTTTATCAAATAAATTAAAGGAAAGTAAATAAGTAATACTCTTAAATATTAGAATTGTGTTGGGGAAGAAAAATTTTCAAAATATATTCTTAGAAAGATGGATAAATTGAATGAGTTTAAAAAATGATGAAAAGTGTTGAAAACAAATGAGTATGATGTATGAGGAATGATTTACTTATGAAAAGATGAAAAAATTTTATATTAGTAAAATAAATAAATATGATTCCCCATCCATTGATAAATATTTTAATCAATTAAATTTCATTTCTAATGATATAAAATTGAATTGAATTATCAAGTAGTGATGATGGAAATTATTAAATGATATAAACATAATGGATTCTCAATGGGAATTTGGATGATGAACATGAAATAAATAATCAAATCAATAATTAAAGAACGAATATGTTGAGTGATATTAATGGAATAACTTTTGAGAATGGGAATCATGAATGAAAAATGATATGTTATGAAGAATAGATAGTTGAAAATGATGATATAAACATGATTAAATCTATAACTATTGAATAATTTATATTGAATAAGTTATTGATAGCCGAATCTAGAAATAAGACAGATGTTCTGAAAAATAATTTGTTTAAGAATGAAAAATAGTTAATAAAAACAAAATCAATATTTATTAAAATCCAATGTGAGATGAGATATATGAGAGACAATTTAACCAAGGTAGTTGATATTAAATGTGAATCTTTAAAAAATGGTTAAAATATGTGTCTATGAAAGTAAGATAGTGACTAAAAATCTTCAAACCAGAAAGTGGGGGATTCAACAAGAAGTTATATCAATGATTAGTGGCCTAAGAGTTATGATGAAACAAATAAACATTGTTTTAATCAGTTTTACACTATGTACAAAAGATCAAGACACCTATATCAAAGTTGGTGTTATTTATTTTTTAGACACAATGCTTACTCAAGTCGGTACAAGACGTCTCTAACTTTAAATATGTATGAATAAAGTGTGAGATTTGGTAAGTAATGAAGATCAATGTTTTATAAAAGTTTTGTGGAACTGATAAATGAAATTTAATGGTAAAGAATATTAAAGTCTCAAAAATAATATTAGAAGATGAATAATGTTTAATATTTTTAGAAAATTGATAAATGTAAACATGGTGAGTTTTAAAGGAAACAATGCATAGTTTTTGCCAAGAAAAAGTAATAATGACTAGAAAATTTGATGAATTAAATGAAATCAGCTAAAGAAATGGTTGAGAATATAGTTTCAGAAAATGAGGAAAATTTTGATAAAAATAAATCAAATTATTTTGATTTTATGAATCATAAAATATGTAAGAGATGTGAGAAATATGGGTATGTTAATAAAATTTGTTTGACTATCTTTCCATCCCAAGATAAAGACAAGAAGATGATGAAACAAACTGATTATAATAAAATTGATACTAAATATATGAAGAAATTGATAGCATTATCATTAGATTAAATAGATGATAAGAATGTTGTTACAAAACCCAAGAAGAAAGAAAACACATCCAATAAAAAATCCAAGATAATGAAGAAAATGAATAGACCGGGAGAGGAATCCAAGTCAGATTTTTCTTTTAAGGAATAACTAAGGTTCCTTTATTTTCCCAAAATTTATTAATAAGTATACTAATATATAAGGAATTTAAGTAGTTGTAAAAATGAAGCTCATTTTGATGAATCTCTTACTTTTCGTGACAAAAAGATACCATGTTATGAAAAATATTTTTTTAGAAATATATAAATTTTTTAAACATGAATATTTGTGATGCATTTATTATGATTGGTGAATGTAACTTTTATCATATACTAAAATTCATAGATTCCCTTAGTTGTGTTATCGATGAAAGATGCATGAAAAAGTATTACATATATGTTTTTTTCTCAAACAAAAAATTGATAACGATGACAATAATGTCTTATTTTCTACTTTGATTTCTCCCATGTAAACATATATATGTTTATCCAATGGCTCTTTGTTAAGAAAAGCATGTGATACTTATATTCCTCTAAAGATGAGATTCATGTTTTCTAGATTAAGAAAACGTATCACAAGTGGAGATTTTTAATTTTATTGACATTAAGGGGAGAAGATATAATACAGGAAGAAGATATGTGGAGAATAAATGTAGTGTTATAAGAGATAATAAAAAGGGGGAATAATGAGTATTGATGACCAACTCAAATAGGGATTCATTTTGGGACTATGTTGTGTATTTGATGTACTTATTGTCAATAGGACAATATTAGAAATATATTTTCATATAAAAAAGATTTAACGTGGCATTGTAAATTATGCTGATCATTCTCAAAACAATAATTATAATAATAAATGCATAATTATAATTAATGAACATCAAATTTTCAATACATTTTCATGAATAAATGGTTTATTAGAGTCACATTGTTCCATGAAAAGAATTGCATGAGAATGAGAAAAATTATCAAAGACTATATGTGTATAATGAAAATATGATGAAGATTTTTTGATGTTCAATTTATCATAAATCATCAGTTATGTTGGAAAACTTGTGATGCACTCATTTTGATAGAAATATTGTGAAAATTTGTTTAAAATTGGAGGGAATTTTGGTTGGCACAAAATGATATGACTAAAGGATGGTAGTTTATTTATTCAATATAATGTATGAATGATAATTCTATGTGAATAATAATGGTTCTCAATGACATTGGAATTTCATAATTTATGTAGTAGTTTGTGAAAGATGAAAGTCACTATATTTGTTTTTGACTTTATTGGTGTGAGATCACCTAGTGAAGAATTTTTTGAAGGATGTGAATTTTGTTTTAAAACATAAGAAGACAATGAAACATGTTTTCAGGTAGTTCAATAAGAAACATGATATAGATATTCATAGAATGATACTGGTGAAAGATATTATATTTTATGTAAAATGGGGAATAATATATGAGTTTTGATGTTGATGTTGATGAAGTACTAGCTGACCGATCCATCAAATCGTCCTATCCGTCTAACTATTTGTCTCACCAGATGATCAAGTCATAAATATCAATCATTAGATGGGATGTCTGGAAGAAATAATTATCTGTTGAGACCAAGCATCCATATGTAGATTGAAAATGAATTAAACTCATCCATAATATTTTATTTTTTGTACATTTGGACTAGAATTATTGAGTAACTCTGATATGTAATCAAACAAGCATGGATTAATTAGAAAATATTTTTTATGTACTCATTAGATCTGAGGTGATACCATTCCATCAGAATGGAAAAAAGTGGAACTCATAAAGCGTACTCTGACACTGATAAATTTTATTGGAGGTTGGAAACCATAGGATGTAGAATCATCAGTGTAAATAAAAGAATAAAATGAGACTTTTTTTTGAAGAAGTTAGAAAAATACTGAAAATGTATTGTCAAAGGAGTTTGATCTGGTGCTGATGTGTTGTTGAAGAAGTCTTGAAATCATTATAATAGTTAGAATCATTAAATATTTATATATTAATTAGGGGAAACTAATGTCATAATAATATGAGAGAATGTTATTTTTCATAATGTTTATATAGGTTATTTTCATACAATTATTATAGAGAAACGTAATGCAGATTCATTTGTCGTATAGATGTCATCATATTAATGAAGAATAAAAATCGAAATAATAATTAGACTAAATAATGACTAGAAAATTTGATGTTAATGGTAGATGTGAGAATATTAGAGACATTTCTAGAAGAATATAAAATAGTTGAGAAGCACTGATGTAGTCAATGATGATGTTAAAATAAATAGGAAATTTATGTTCAGGTAAAATTTTTAAGAGAAAAAACTTTTATTTTACCATCTAATCCATTTCTACCACACCTATAATTGGAGTAGTGTGATTTTTTTTCAAATGGTTTATATAATTGTTCATATTCTAGTGAAGATATAAAAGTTCCAATTTTTTAGTGTCAAGAAGTTTTTTGGACTCAGAAGGAATCACTTAAGAAATGTTTTTGAGGTATTGGGTTCCAAAATGAAGTTATAGTTTTCTCTGGTTCATAGCAAGGATTTCTAATCAGAATTACTCCATTTGATTATGTTATATACGATATTGACCTATCAAAGAGTACTCCATCAAACAAATTTCCATAATACGGAGGAATTTGTGGGATAAAAATTGAGTTTTTACAGAATTGAAAAAGAAAGGGATGATGTAGAATCGTAATAAATCCAATCGGTTGGGGACCATCGAATTGAGCTGACTGGCCTAAGGCTGATCAGATAGAATTTTTCTGAAAAGTTTTTTGGATAGAGATTCAATAAGAAGCTTCAAGACCAATATTTTCATTGTAAAATTGATCAAGTTAATGAATATTTAACACATGTGAAGTTTAATACATCTTTCATAAAGATAAAAGTGAATACATTTAGATGTTTATTAGAAAATATGTAATGTGAATCTTGTGACTCTAGATAAATAAAATATGATAAAAATGATTAATTGTTAATCATGTAATTCTAGATACATATGAGGTGTTACAAAATATTTTTCGATCCTTTTAGCTATGGATAGATACATGTTTTTGAAAATTCATATTTGTAATGAAATACATGTCGGTGAGACTATCCATCAAGTCGAGTAGTATGTATTTGTACCTTACATTGTGAATATTGTGGGATACTTCACCTTCATATTTTATGCATACCAGAGTTGAGGTTGCAAGTTATGTTTGATTTCATCATAACTGTAGAAAGTTTCATATGTTGAGAAAGGATTTATGCTTTTTATTAAATAATGATATTATTGAAAAAATAACCAACGATTTACCCCCGTCTTAGTGGTCTTGATCCCACATTAGAATATTAGCATATTAACATGTTAGGAGAATATATTCTTGAATAACTAATAAAATATCTAATATCATGCCTCATATATCACCACACCTCATCTCTAATGATCAATGAGTCCATTTATGAAAAAATCCAATCACCATTGAATCATGAAATTTATTTGGGGTCTTAAAAACACAAAAGAGTACTTGATCCCCTCCAAACAATCCTCAGTATTTGTGTCATAGGTACCACCAAATAACAATGGATCAAACTACCATGGAAATTTTAACCATGATCCAACATAAAACCGCACTTCCTTTTTCACAAACCCCAATCCTAAATGGATTTATGATGACATTTAAATAAATCTGAAATCCAAAAGGATTGAATAAACCACACTATCACTGAAATAAATAAACAGGTGTAATCCACACATCACAAAAATCCCATCAAACCAATAAATATTTTCTTCAAAACACCCCACATAACTACAATAATATCAATTACTAGGCATAACACCACACCATACCATATTAGAAACAATGAATCTCCCTTCAACACAACCATCTACACTATTTCTTAAACCTCAACAGAGCCTATGATAAAATCCAACATAATAGCTACCCATCACCTCTGCATGTCATAAATATATCAAAAAAATTAGTATTTTATGGAAAAATAAATCACTAGAACCCGCTCACCATATTAATATATTTTATACATTGAGTGTCCTTGAATTTCCTGCATAGTTTTAGAACATTTCAGAAGGAACACATCTTGATAGGGCATGTATTTCCCTCTATTTATATTTTTAAATCTATAATTCAAATTAAATGTTTAATCTTAATCACAACAGTGGTAAAATATAAAATATATTAATTATTCACTTATTTAATATAATTTAGTTGTGGCTAGAAAAACCATATTATTAATTCTTAATATTTTTTTGAAAAACCTTTTTAATAAATACTATTAATGAATAATTTTTTATATTTGGTGGGTGATTCCATCTAAAAAAATACACGTCACATGATTGATTTGGGGATTCATGTTCACGTCATCAAGAAACATCACCTAAATGATCACACTATTTCCACATTAGATGATATGAATGGATCAGTGATTAAATATTATATTCATAAACATACCTTAAAATAAAAAAATTTAATTTTCTAAAAAAATAGGTTCTTTTAAAGATACAAAAACACAAAACCACAATCAATAAAAAAATAAGGTAGTAAAAAACAACAATAAGTATTTTCTAGGTAATTTTATGTGAAATATCATCAATTTTATTTAAATAATTTTATTATGTGATAAAAATAATGAAAAATAATATAGAAATTTATACTGAAAAATATTTCTGGAAATATTAGATAAACATTTGGTCTCATGAGAAACATTATTCCATAAAAACAAAAATTTTATATAATTAATTTTATGTAGTATTTTATACATACTAAACTATAAATTTAATATATATTTTAACATGCATGAATAATTCATTTTGATTTTTAAAATGAATTATTCTTCTAGAATCATAAAAATATAAAATTATATCTGATTATAGGATAAAAAATGTCACTATTATATTACCATGTATCACGTCCACTATCATAGAATAATGTAATAATTAAACATTTCCTCTATAATGAGTACATTATTAAGTAAAAAAATAAAGGAAAAATGAGTCTATATCAATATTAAATCACAAAATATGAAGCACATAACATTATTTATTATTCAAGGTATAATATATTAAACATACAACATTCATGATAATTAAATTATCACAATTTAAAAATCAATAAACTCAACAGTTTTATCTTTTTAAATGCTTCCCATTCTACACCGAATGTCCTGGGTCTTTTTCAATGCCTAGTCATGAAATTCTATACTATATTTAATCAATTAATTTTATAAATGTACTATTTTATTAACATGAATGGAAAAATTATTTATACACAATAAATTTCTTCACACATTAGAGAATATGTTTACTTAGAATAAATTGTTTCAACCCTCAAAAGGTTTCTATAGAGAATCTATTTCTTTCTCCACAAATTTATAAACAACCACTTCTATAAATATAAAATGTTCATATTACATTTAACATAAACTCCAAAATAATATGGTAACTCAAAACATTAGATTTACATTTTGATATTCAGTTTAATTTTTAATTATGTATAAACAAGATAAGATTAATTATTGTAAAATGATATTAATTTATTATTTTTTAGCCATTCATATATTTAATAAATATCTATGATCATCTAATCAATTTTTTATATTTTGAAATAAATTTAAAAAATTTCACCCCTTCTACAAATTTCTATCCCTATCATATGACATATAATTGAAATTAAACATTTATATTCTTGTCATTCCAAAACGATTTGTGTATTAATTAATGTATTATTGTAAATTTCAATTGTTCAATCCATAAACATGTTAGTAATTTCCAAAAAAATCACAAATTGAAATGAAAAATACAATTTTTTGACGTAAATATCTATCCTATGACCATAATATATTCTAAATGAAATATAATGAAGTCATAAAAAATTAATTTAATTTTGAATACACAAAATCTAGTATTTTTTAAAATTCAATTTTTTATTTCTCTAACAAATATACTTAAGGTAACATTATATATAATAGTTCTAAAAATTTGGAGACAATTTGTATCGAAATATATTAATCAATTTTGGATAAAAATTCAACTTTCTATTATTGGGTTCTATTGAACCAAATCTTTTATGTATGTTGATTACCATTACATGTATGTAGTTTTATATATACTTTTTTTATATTAACAAAATAATTTCGATTCATCATCACTCATTGATTTTATAGTGATTTCCATAGAATACGTCTTGTATTAAAAGGGTATAGTAGTTCTTAGCCATAATAAAAATCACTAAATACAATGGAAGTAATCTTAAATATGTTTCCTTGGGTTTAGAAATAACATATTTAAATGACATAGATTTTTTTTAGTATCCTATACTGGGAGCTCATAATATTGATAATTCTTCTTATGATGTTTGTAATTAGTAATCTTGAGTAAATGAGATCATAGGGATAGACCTGCCATCATGAACACTTCTTGTTTATGGTGACATTGGATATACCTTTTACGAACATATGTATTAGACACTAGAATTGAGTTCATTATCATTATGTATAATTTTATTACACACATGGATACAAGGATAAAACAATGAAATTGGTATTTTGGTTAGGTAGCTTCTGTTGGGTATGTCCTTAGTGGTATGGCATTGGTTGAATAATCATGGTAATTTTTTTTCTAAATGAGTGAAGGAAGAGATAGCTCATGGGCCCATGCAGGTGTGTATGGATGTACCCACATCAAAATCCATGTCCATATTATGTGAATGTGTGTATTTCTAGTAAGGTTATAAAATATATAAACCAACCAAAGGATGATGTCGAAAGTTTATTCCATGCTTTATTAGATATAATGTGATAAATATATTATATTATACAAAAATTCTTCAATGGAATGAGTCCTAGTTATGACATAATTTATCTTTATAGGGGTCATGATGGGTCTATAGACTCTATTATTTTTGTGTGGGATGGACTCACATTTATAATGATCATTGAATTGTGGGTCACACACTAAATATATCCATAAGTTGTTCTTATTCTAATGATTACGATTTTATGAATATGTATTCCATACATGTACGGTCTGGAGATAACCTAAGTGTGATCGATCAAAAGTAAATCTTATTCAATTATACTTTTAATGTTATGGGTAATGATTATTGAATTTATTTCTTAATGGGTTACCATGTTGTATAATCTTAAATGTGAATATGAAAAAATATATTTTATTAAGTTAATATAGGATGTTCATGGTCTGTTAAATTATCTAGGGAGTTTACAGGCTGACTAAGTGGTTCCCATTTTATAACATAATTTTTTTTCCTGATTATAGGTGAATGATGAAATATTTTTTTACATCAATGATATGTTTATTAACACATGCATGTGAAAAATGTTTTAAAAATAAGGCAATGAAATTATATGAAATAAAGGGAAAATTTTGAAGGTATTTACTGAGTTTTAAATTTAATTTATGATTCATGAATAATTATTTCAATCATTTGGATAAATTTAGTGAGAGAATATTTCATCTCTTCTCCTGTAATATTATTGGAGATATATTAATAAAAAATAACATGTTCAGATAAATCAAATTTTTTGTATCATGGATGCATTATTTACATGAAAAAAATGAATTTTTAAAGATCTAAAACATCCTAATATTTCATTTGAGAAACACAGGTCAAAAATACATTAGAATTGGTGCAATGAGGTTGATCTAGGGGAAACCAAGATTGCCTCCTTTGAGGCATGACATGTTGATGGTTATAAAATCACACTAGTTACATAAAAAAACATGTTACCATTTTTACTTACATTTAATTTTATTTCTCATTCATAAATTGACCTAAAAAGGATCCAATAAGAAATTCATGTAAGGGGATTGGTGAATTAATTTTTTTAGAGGAATACAAACCTAAAATTTTAAATTTCTCATATTTCTTGATCACACATCACATTGGGTTCAATTAATTTATATCATAGTTAATTTGTAATTATTTAAATCAAAAAATAATAAATTTTAAATAAATGTTATACTATTCACAAATAGGATTTGGATATGTTCCTAACTGAGTTGATGGCATGTGGACCTGAGTTCATATCAGCAAGATATTACTAATCAAAAATCAATGGGTTTTGCTATTTTTCTAAAGAATAATAATTTTTTATTTATTTATTCAATATAAATTATACTAATGCGAATGATTTCTATCCAAATCACAATGTGTGTATGTGTGTGTTAGTAGGCTAAAAAGAATGAAAATTGGGTACTATGTTTGACACACAATTATCTTGTGGAATCAGGATTTAGATGAAAACAACTAAAAACAAGGACCCTAATTATCCATGAGAAGCTTATATAGTATTGATATTTTGAAATCATATATATATATATACATATATGTTTCCCGAAAATGATTCCATGTTAATGGCTATACCATTTAAATTTTGGTCCAACCGGCCCACCCATTTAATTCATTGCAATACCAAAATTAATTTCCATGGATAATAATTAGTTTAAAGTAGACATGAAAAATTATAAAAGTTGAAATAAAAAATATTTTTATTGTATTCAGTAAAATTATTTAGTGTGTTGTAGGACATTTAAATAATTAATCAAAATTAATTTCTTAAAATTGAACACATTAAAAATAACATCCTTTTAAATTTTAGAAAAATGTAATATTAATTATGGAATATAATTTCATTTTGATTGATCATTATCTAAGACTAACCAGTTATTATTTGTTTTATTATTTGTTTTATTACTTTTTTCCATAAATATTTTAGCTTAGATTTTAAAAATACAAATTATTTTATTCAGATGATCTAGGCTTCATCCCTCTATCTAAAATTTGAATAAGGTCGTTCTTATCCATATTTATGTGACGATATTTAATTTCACAACCTTAGTTCCATTCAAATTTATGTCCGTATACATTATATTGATTTTAGGAGTTTATGATAAATATGTTAATGTTGTTAGTCGTTGTTGACAGAATATGTGAAGGGTAACGATGTGGTCTTTGCTGTAATTAATTACAGGTATTGGAATAAGTATTTCCACTAGTCTCTAAGTTATCCAATTATTATAAATATATTTTAATCCAAAATTATCTTATCCTTATCGGGTCATTATTTATTTATTTTATTATTTATATGGGTTCTCTTAATGTTTAATTTTTAATCACTATGGAATATTATAATTTTTAACAACCATGTGAAAATAAAATAAACATGAGAAGTGAATTTACATTATTTAAAAGTATGGAAAATTTGTGAGAGTGATCACAAAAAACAAGTATGTTGAGAAGAAATGTATTTCATTCACTAATAATATCTTAAAAAACCCCTCAATCAAAATAGAGTGTCATTAAATTCCATTAATCATTATAATATTGAGACAAATGATTATTCTAGGTAATCATCATCCCATTTTACGGTTTCCTCATACAATTGGAGAGTTCTTATGAGAGTTGTGGGTTGTCTTCTGTAATGTTGGTAGAAAAGGGTTATCCATATTTATCTTGGTACAACATTAGGGGTAACAATTCGATCAATAAAAAGTAATTACATGCAGGATATGGGAATCCATTCAACATACCTAGTATCCACAACATAATCTGGTTGGGTAGTCATATGCCAAAAATGAAATTCTATTAGTAGTGGAATGCTCACAGCTAGTAGAATATGAGGAGTGGGTTCGAAGATATTTTCCTCTAGAATAATCATCCAATTGGGTAATCTAAAATTACTAGTTGAGGGATATTATGATTTGATAAAATACTAAGCGGCATTTAGAATAAATAATTGGAAAATTTAAAACCATAATTAAGATAATGTAACATATTTTTTATTTTTTAGAAAAAATGTAAACATACACTATTCTAATTTCATTACTATCAATATTGTTTAACGACAATATCCTAACCTCCTATAACATCAATGAGTTGTTTTGGAACTTTTACATAGTACGATGCCCAAATAAGAATCATTATTTATTAGTATACCATATTATGATTGATCCCTATCATAAAGAAATAAATATGAATAATGATAAATAAATGAAACCTATCAATGTTTTAGTACATGTTCAATGTATAATGTTGTCATATATATCTATTGAGTTGAGGAAAATGTCTGAGGAAAAATATTATTTCCAAAATATATCTTATCACCAATATTTGTAACATGAATGATATTAACAAGAAATATATGAGATATCAGGTTCTCTGTATAAATGTAATATAGTATAAGGAAATCAAGTGGGACCTCATTTTTCTAAGATGATCAGGTATATTGAGAATCTTTTACAACATTGGTTGAAACTGAACCATGATCTAAAAAATAATACCATTTTTTAAAATTTACAAGATATATTCTAAACATTCATTGTAAATGATAATATTAAAAAATGTACAATACACATAGTTATTTTTTTACTGTAGTTCACTAGGAAGAAAATAACATGATAAATTCTAACTCTTTGGTCCTTATGTTGAACTAGAGGAATAAAGAAAAATCTTAAATTTCAATGGATATGTCTAGAAAACCGAAACTGAGTCATGATACATTAAAGAATAATATAATATATAGGGTTAGAAACAATAAATTTATACTCCACATTGCATGTGTAATGAATTGTCATTAAAAGAATAACTGCACAGTTGGGAAGAGGAAGCTACTTAACCCTTTTACTTTTGGAATATATTTTGATGAATAATATATGTCTATTTCAACAAGATGGCTATTTTATACTATATTAAACTTTAATGTTAGTATTCAATTACAAGAACAAAATATATTTAATAGAATTTGAAATTTTGATATATATCTTCATGATGAACATGGGGTGATTATAGCTTTGACAAAAAACTATTCTCAGTGTCAAGATTTGGCACTATGAGATCCTATTAAATTTGTTTTAATAATGATAATGTATGATTTGTTATGACATATCATAACATTGTGTTATATATACATGAACATATAAATAATGTATGGGAAATCAATGATTAATCACATGAGAATGGCTCATATCGAACATCCCTATAAAACAACTCGTATATTCCTAAAAATGGAAAGGGATTATGAAAAATATATCAACATTGGTATTTATACTCCATATATTTAAACACATTGATGTATGCCACACTTGTTTATTGGGTAAAATGTGCAAATAATATTTCATTGGGAGTGGTGATTGACCCAACTAAACACATTAATTGGTTCATATTTACCTATATTGTCAATTTACTGTACAAGTGATAGGAGGGGGAATTCATAGTACATTATTTATACTGATAAATAAAGTAGATATATAAATATCTACACAATAAGGTATAATTAATTTTCTTGTTTATTGTTTATTGATTATCAACATGATTTATAGAATCAACATGGAAATAAGATAATGTAACATCACTCAAACCACGGTACCTAATATCATTAATAAGGTTCTAAGGAATATTTAAAAGAGTTTGGGATTGTTTCTCGACCCCTACTCCTTTTAAACATTAGTGGAATGGTGTTAGTGAAAGGAGGAATCGATCCCTTATAGAATATTTTAGGTAAACGATAATTCATGGAACTCTACCATTATGATTATAGAGATATTTTCTACATAATATTTAATACACACTAAATTGAGTACCATCTAATTTAGTAGTTGGAATTGCATTCAAGATGTGGTATGGAATGAAATCCAGTCTTTCATACATATGTGTTTAGGAAGCAATTCTTTTTTTTTCCAAGATAATACCCAATGAAAAATTAGAATCTTGGGGAATAAAGTGTTTCATTATAGTTTATCCAAATGAGAGTAAATGATATTGACTATATAAACATATTGATATAAATATTTTTGAAGAATGAAATGCTACATTTCTTTTAAAGGATCTCATTTCAAGTCGAATTATTGGGAAAATGGTTGTATTTGAAGGATTTTTTGATTCAAATGAACAAAATTTAGTAGGAGATCAATATGCCCAAGAAATAGTGGTAGTGAATGATGTTATTGAGATAAAATAATTAGTGAGATCAACTAGAGAGGTGAGATAATCTGAGAGTTATTGATTTATTAGCACTAGTTCAGGTGAAACATTACTCCCAGGGAATGGTGATCCTATGTCACACAAGTATGTAGTAGATGGAATGGATGATAGTAAATATAATTGATCCATGCATTTTGAAATAGTGTTCATGTACCAAAATCATGTTTTTATTTTTTTTAGACCAGCCATAAGATGTAATTACTATTGGGTGAAAATTATTATTTATAAAAAAAATATACATGGATAGTCATGTATTAACCTATATAGCTTGAATAGTGGTGATGGGTTTTAAGAAGAATTAATGAATTTATTGTGATGAAACCTTTTATAAAGTATCCAGAATAAAATAAATCAAAATATTACATGAAATATCATCTTTCCACGATTAGGAAATTGTGAAAATGGATGTCAGAACATATTTTCAAAATGTGAATCTAGTTTACGATGTCTATATGACACAAGCCAAATATTACATTATGTTAATGAGTTTCAAAAATTCAATAAAGATACAAAGAACCATTTATGTATTGAATCAGACATAATGATCATGGAATAATTATTTTTATGAGTGAATAATAAAATTTCATTTCAGTGATATTCAATGAGATCCATTTGTTTATAATATGGTTAGTGTAATTACTATCATTTTAATAGTATTATATGATGTTGAAATTTTATTAATTGGAATTGATGGGATTGTTTTACAGTCATTGAAGATATGGATAAATGAATGATTCTCCATACAATGAATAAGTGAACGAATCCTGTATTCTAGTGATCATGATCTGTCAAGATATATCTCAGAGAAATCATGGTTAAGTCATAATATATATATATATATATATATATATAAGGTACTAAAAAGGTAAAATATGGAATAATCCGAGAGAGTATTGTTGAAAGTGTCACATGATTTTAATCTCTCCAGTTATATTTGACCAAAAAATCGAGAGGAATGTCAACTCAGAGAAATCATGGTTGTAGTAAAAAATATGAATATTTATCATTTTATCCTACATGTGGGACATTATTCTATAAGATAGATGAGAATGTCAACTCGGATTCATTCTCCGAGAAATCATGGTTATAGTAAAGAATATGAATATTTTTAATTTTATCCTACATGTGGGAAATAATGATATAAGATAGATGGGAATGTCAAATCAGATTCATTCTCATGTACTATCATCTAATGTCATGAAAAATCAAATTTTTATGTTCTAATGATATCATCCAATTTTTTTTGCATACAATTCAGATAATTCAGTTGTGATTCATTCTTAGGTACTAGAATCAAGACTCATGCTAAATAAATTTGGTACCATCCAACAATTCCATGTTTGAAGCATCAATTTGAAAATTCAATTGATACAAAAAGGTTAAGATGTCATTTAGATGATAACACCTCTGATGGTAAATTTTGTCACCCGGACGATTCACCACAAAAGATAAGTTTTGATAGTAAATTTTATGATTTTGGAAGAGAAGTTAGAAATATCTGAATGGGATTGTGTACTGATAGAATGAATCCATATCAGAGCGTCAATATCCAACATAGTTCATGGCCTTGTTTTCTCATATTTTACAACTTTTCCCTACATCTATGTACGATGAAAAAATATGTTATGATGAGCTTGCCGATTTTTAGAGCAAAACAACAAGGAAATGATATTGATGTGTATCTTTCACCATTGATTGAGGATTTGAAACTATTGTGGGAGTCATGTGTTAATGTTTTCGATGCATACAAGAAAGATTATTTTCTTTTCCATGATATAAAAATGTTTAATATATAAAAATTTCCTATAAATGGAAACATATCTAGATATAGTGTTATGGGACATAAAGCATGTCCTTTTTTTTGAAGAAAAAACATCATATTATCAAATGCAGAAATGAAAAAAGAGAGTGCACATGGGAAATCAGAGATTTTTTTTCATATTTATCATCCTTATCGTAGATTGAAAAAATCATTTACCGATTAATGACCGTGCTGTTGTGACACGTCAAATTTATTATATTTTTAAGGTTGATTTATAGTCTAGGGTAAACCCTAGGTCGTCTCTCAAGGAGCTTTGGTAGGTTTAGAGTGTGTATTTTTAATAAAAATGACTAAGAGAGGGGGTGGTTTTGAAAATAGTTTAAAACAATGACTTAGTTGAAATATCTTAAAAGATGATTGACCAAGTGGATTTTGAGAAATATGAGATAAAAGGGTCAATGTGATTTCACTACACACATATCAAGTTCATTGTTCATAGAGATTCATCTTTGGTTTAGAGTAATTCTTTGGTTGGAGTTAATTGGAATGCTGATTAATTCCTAAGCTTCTATTTCAATGCTTTAAGGAACAAACCTTGACGTAACAATCATATTGTCAAGGTCCAGTACTTATGATGGAATAATAGATTCCAAATAAAATTTAAATCTCAACAAGTTGGGTATGAAAAGGATTCTTGTGACGTCCAATCAGAACAACACAAGTCACGTACTCAAAACCTCACACCGACCGGTTAGAAATCAAGAGCATAACACTCACATGCATCAAATCAAGCATTCAAATCTGAAATAAAATAAGATACACGGAATGAAATGTTTAAACACCCAAATTACTCCAAACCGGTAGCTAATGTATGCATCAGAACTCCCTTGACATGTGTGTAGCTCCCTCACAACGAACACCCAACTTTTAGCTCGACATCAGGAGGAGGAGGAAGCTCGGGTTGAACTCCTTCTTCACTGTTGACCCCCCTATGAGGATAGGGGCCTCCAGAACCTCCAAGGTGATTAGGAGACTCCTCTAGGACTCCAAATTGTCAGCACTTCACTCCTTGGCCGAACTTACAAATGAGAAGCCCAAGGTTCCCTTTTATAGGAAATGTGGGAGGTGGTTTTGGGAACATAGATTTCATCAATCCAATTGCACAATGCGTTTCGGCCTTCAGAAAGTCTTATCTCGCTTTGGAGAAAATAGAAAGGTTTTAGCCCTACCACTTGAATATCTCCACCGAAGGTTGGGCACCGTTTGGATAGATACAGCTCGAGATATTGATAAAATACAGAACACCGCATTTGACTAGGTCCAAATTCGGTGGCTTGGACAGATCAGTTCAGATGGGCCCCATAAATGCAGAATAAGGATTGGGTTACTTAATATAAAATTTAGCATGTTTAATTTTGGACAGGACCACAAAATTTCATCCCATTTGGATGCACGGATTTTGTATAATATTAAAAACAGTGGACAGATGTCCATGGATCCATGCAATTTTGGCCCATTTTTCTTTCACTTCATCAAGGGCCCTCCAAATCACCTCCACCTACATTGTAATTTTCAAAACAAGTTTCATTGGACTATTTAACAATGATAAACACAAAATTATTGAATCAAACATGAAGCACAATTTGATAATATTTTTATAATTTTTAATACAAAATATGTTTAGCATAGCGGTGTAAGGGTGAAAATGAAACAGTGAATCATGGTATGATCACACCCCCACACCTAAACATTTGTACTCCTGGGCAAGGTCACATATCCAAATACAATGATGCATATATATATATATATATATATATATACACAACATCCTGAAGATTTATAATTTGAGAGAATTTTTTTATGGTAAATTGATCAATGCACGAATCACACCAAGGAGTTTTTCCTAGTGAAAATAAAAAAAGATATCTCATAAATCATATCATAGAAAAATTCAAAAAGGTTCATGATACCCAAATGAGAAAGGAATTCAGAAGTAAAGCATGACACTAACTCTCCATGTGTGTGTGTTAAAACCATTCGATGCTATTCTTTCCACATCCTATCCAATAAATATATGTCATTTTAACATTTTTCAGCTTAAATGATTTTCTCACCGAACCTGTCCTACATCCTTTGCAATCATATTTCAAGACCCACTCATTTAAGCATTCCCAGAAGTCAAACCATGAGCTCCCGACCTAGATATCCCCATATGTTGCACATTTCAGCACTCCCCTCATTTTTTTTGAAGTTGCAATTGGAACAAATCTCACACTCATCTCTCAACCCTTGTTTGATCTCTTCACGACACTAATTGCAATAGTTATAACAAGATCAAAGGTTGAGGAGTAGTGGTTTTTGACCTACCCAAGACACAACAATTTTTTTTTCAGGGCGTACAACAGTCGGACATTAGGTACACATTCATAGGTCAATCAGGTACAGTAATGAAACAGATCGGATAAGGAATGAACATATGGAAATATCATTTAAAGCTGAAAAATATTAACCCAACATATATTTACCTTATATTAAGTAAGAAATAATCACACTTTGTGGTTTGGTGCAAAATAATTTGGATATAATAGTGACACATTTTTCCCAAAAAACTAATCACACAATGTGCATCAATCATCTCAAAGGTTTCACATAGATACGACCATTTATATCATTGACAGAAAACCAATTCACTAAAAATCACTCCCTGATGTTAAATTCATACAAATATTCTTTTTAGTCTTCGTTATGGTATTTTTACTTTCCCCACTTTATGTTCGTCAAATCATGGGACTTCGAAATTGTTGATGGGGAAAAATGAAAATACCATAAAGAAGGCCAAAAAGAGAAAAAAAGGAGAAAACAATGAAAATTCCTAACTATCCCAGGAATGTATCCACCCCCCACACCTAGAGAATGTAGTGTCCTCACTGTAATAAAAGAGACTGTGGGAAGGAAGGATAAAACCTGGTGAGTGTTATTCATAGACCGCTTCTTGAACATGGAGTTCCACCCTTGGGGACTCCGGAATGGCTTCATGGAAGTGCTTCAGCCGCTGCCCATTGACAGTGAATGTTTTCTTGGTGTCTTCATTTTGAACCCGGACAACACTAAATGGAGAGACATTAGTAACAATGTAAGGTCCAAACCAACGGGAACGAAGCTTACCAGGGTGCATCTTCATCCTTGCATTGTAGAGGAGGACCTTCTGCCCGATGTGGAATTGACGATGAAGGATGAGACGGTCGTGGGAAGCCTTGGTTCGCTCTTTATAAATTCAGGAGTTCTCATATGAATCTCTTCTCATTTCCTCCAAATCCTGAATCTACAACTTCCTTTGAATACCTGCACTAGAAATATTATAATTGCATTGTTTAATAGCCCAGTAGGCCCAGTTCTCTACCTCAATAGGGAGGCGACAACTCTTCCCAAAAACTAGCCGATATGGTGACATGCCAGTTGGAGTTTTGAATGCAGTACGGTAAGCCCATAGTGAATCATTGAGTCTAAGACTCCAGTCTTTTCTATTTGGCTGAACCGTTTTTTCATGAATCTATTTTACCTCTCTATTTGATACTTCGGCTTGACCATTTTTTTGTGGGTGATAACCAGTAGACACTCGATGCCCAACCCCGTACCTACGCAAAAGATATTTCATTATGCGGTTGCAGAAATGAGAACCCTGATCACTGATGATAAACCTAGGTAATCCAAACCTACAGAATATTTGGGTTCTCAAAAATTCCACAACTATCTTGCAATCATCTGTCCTTGTGGCTCATGCCTCTACCCACTTTGAAACATAATCCACTGCCAGAATAATGTAAAGGTTCCCAAATGAATTGGGGAATGGTCCCATAAAGTCAATGCCCAAAACATCAAAAATGTCATGGAAGAGCAAGGGTTGTTGGGGAATCTCATTTCTTTTAGAGATATTCCCCATTATTTGACAGCGAGGACAAGATTTATAGAATTCATGGGCATCCCTAAACAATGTGGGCCAAAAGAGACTATAATCTAATACCTTGCGAGTAGTCCGTTGGGGACCAAAGTGGCCCCCACAAACAATTGTGTGGCAGAACCTAAGGACAGACTGAAACTCACTATCAGGAACACAACGCCTAATAACATGATCACTACATGTGCGCCATAGGTAGGGGTCATCCCAAATATACCAATGAGACTCATGTTTTAGACGGTCGGCCTGGTTTTTGATGAAATCAACAGGTATGCAAGACGCTGCCAAATAATTTACAATTTCAGCACACCAAGGAATAGCATCTTGCACTCGTTACAATTTCTCATCAGGAAACAATTCATTTATGGGAATACATGGGGATGAGTCAATGTCCGTGGATGGGAGAATCCTACAGATATGGTCAGCGACCACATTCTCTACTCCTTTTTTATCTCTAATTTCTAGATTGAATTCCTGAAGGAGGAGCATCCAACGAATGAGACGTGGTTTGGATTTCGCTTTCTTTTGGAGATACAGGAGGGCTGCATGGTCTGAGAACACAATGACTTTGGAACCTAAAAGGTATGACCTGAATTTATCCAAGGAAAACACAATGGAAAGAAATTATTTTTCATTGGTGGTGTAGTTTTCTTGGGCAGGGTCCAAAGTACGTGAGGCATAGGTAATGACATGTGGAGCTCGATCGACCCTTTGTGACAGGACTGCCCCAACTGTATAGTTAGAGGCATCACACATGAGCTCAAATGGTAAATCCCACCGAGGTGGTTGGATTATCGGGGGTGACGTGAGACTCCATTTTAACTTATTGAAATCTTCCTCACATTTTTTATCAAAAACAAATTCTTTTTCTTTTTGGAGTAATCGGGAGAGGGGGAGTGTAATTTTACTAAAGTCACGAATGAAACGACGATAAAATCCATCATGACTCAGGAAAGACCGCACATCCCGAAAATTTTTAGGGAATGTTAGAGAGGAAATGATATCTAATTTTGATTTGTCCACTTGGATACCTTCCCCAGAAATGACATGTCCCAAAACTATGCCTTGTCGCACCATGAAATGGCATTTATCATAATTTAATATGAGACTCTTTTCAATACAGCGACGTAGGACAAAAGAAAGACTACGCAAACATTCATCAAAAGAGGATCCATAAACAATAAAATCATCCATAAAAACCTCCATGCAATTCTCCAGGTAATCCGAAAAAATACTAACCATACATCATTGGAAAGTACCTGGAGCATTCCACAGACCAAATGGAATCCTTCTATAAGAAAATGTACCAAAGGGGAAAGTAAAGGTTGTCTTTTCCTGATCCTCAGGGGCAATATGGATCTGAAAGTATCCAAAATACCCATCAAGGAAACAGTAATGGGAATTCCCTGCTAGCCTCTCTAGCATCTGGCCAATGAATGGAAATGGGAAATGGTCATTCCTAGTGTGTTGGTTTAGTCGGTGATAGTCTATACAGACATTCCAACTATTCTGCACACGAGTTAGAACCAATTCATTGTTTTCATTTTTAACTACAGTAAGGCCATTTTTTTTAGGAACTACTTGAACTGGACTGACCCATTGGCTGTCAGAGATAGGGTAAATGATTCCAGCAGCCAACAATTTTGTTACTTCTTTTTTAACAACATCAAGTAGGTTTGGGTTCAGTCGACGTTGTGAGTGACTCACTAGTTTAGCCTCATCAATTAATAAAATATGATGTGTACAAATTTATGGGCTAATTCCAGGAATGTCAGAAAGTTTCAATCCCAATGCTTTTTTATACTTCCTCAAAAGATCAAGTAGTCGCAATTCATGCTCAGGAGGGAGTGAACTAGCAATGATGACGGGAAACTTGTTTCCATTATCAAGATATGAGTATTTTAAATCTTGAGGCAGTTGTTTCAGTTCCAATTCTGGGGGATTTTGGATTGATGGAAGTGTGTGTGAAAGTGAGAAGTCACCGATCTCATCTACCTACTCAATGGTAACATCCTGAGATGAGGAATGAGCTTTTACAAGCTTAGCAGTATCATCAATGGTCATGTGATCCTCTGTGTTCAAGAAATCATCAATTAACAAACATGCATGACATTTCACTAGACCGCTACAACAATCAATGCATGATTCATTACCTAATATTTTAACCAATGATGAAAACTCAGAAAGGGGATCAGGTGAATGAAAATAAGTTGTTTTAGGGGAAGGGAGAACTTCAATTGAATTGATAGAGAGAGAGGAGTGTTCTTCTGAGGGGTGCTTCATGGAATCAAGGATATTGAAGTGGACAATATTACCACCAAACTCCATAGATAATGTACCATTATGAACATTAATTATGGTTTTGGCGGTTTTCAAGAAAGGTCTCCCCAATATAATTGGGGCATGTCCATTCATCCTATCATCTTCCATTTTAAGCACGTAAAAATTACCAGGAAAAATTATATTTTTCACCCTCACAAGAGAATCCTTAAGCACACCAGAGGAGTGTGCTGTACTTCGATTTGCTAGATGAACGAAAATACTAGTGGGCTTCAGTTCACCGACCTGCAATGAAGAGTAAATAGAGTGAGGAATCACATTAATAGAAGCACCCAAATCAAGCATAGCATTGGAACATGAATACTACCCTATGGTGCATAGAATCTAGAATGTCCCAGGATCATTGCACTTGGTAGGAAGTGATGACTCTATCAATGCTGAAACATTCCTCCCCAAGCTCACCTTCTCATCACCACGAAGCCTCCTTCGGTGTGTACATATCTCCTTCAAAAACATGGCATATCTTGGAATTTTCTTCACAGCATCAATCAAAGGAATGTTAACCTGTACTTTCTTGAAAGTTTCCAAGATTCCATTATCAAGTTCGGTTTCTTTTTGTTTCCTAGTTTGGGAAGCTATTTGAGGAAATGGAAGAGGAATGGTTGGGATAGGTGGCTCATCAACAACCATAGTCTTTCCTTTGAAAGGGATTCTCTCAGGAAAAGGGTTTTCTTCTCTTGGACCATTTTCAGCAGTTGGGATGGTGGTTTCCTTTGGATGGGAGGACTCTAATGGAGGGGTCATTTGGCTTTTGAGTTGTGTCCCACTCCTAAGGGTGATGGAACTAACATTTCCTTTATCCCTAGGGTTTACTACTAGTTGAGATGGTAGCTTACCCGACCCATGACTTTGGATTTCCCCCACCGAGTTGGAAAGTTGGCATAGTTGGGTCTTTAGGTCTTGTATAGCTACTTGGGTGGTTTTTTTGAATTGGATATTATTGTCAGCCATGTCCTTCATCATATCTTCTAGGCTAGGCTCGGTTTTTGGAGGGGGTGGTTGGAATGGCCTTTGGGGTGGTTGAGGATTTCTGGGTGGTGGTGGATGACTACTATGACCCTGTTGGTTCCATTGATGTTGAGTTTGGTTTGAATACCCCCTTTTCCTATAGGCTTGGTTGTCCTTCCACCCTTGGTTGGATGGATAGTATGGTTCTTGCCTAAAGGGTTAGTTAAAGGGGCGTCCTGGAAATATTGCCTCACAACTCTCAGAAGTTTCTCTCAATTGGGGGCATTGGTCAGAATAGTGGGTGTCAGAAGAGCAGATTCCACAATGGATGGGAGGAGGAGATTGATATTTCCCTTGGGAGAGAGCAAGTTGTCGTAGAAAGGTAATTACCTCTTCGAACTTCGTGTCCACCTTCTTCTCAAACTCAGTACTTTTCACCTCATGGATACCTTGAATGGGAACACTGGACCCTGTACCGAATTGTTGAGTGTTCTGTGCCATGTTCTCAATGAGGGTTCCTGCAGAAATTGGGGTCTTATCTACCAACGCACCACCAGCAGTAGCACCAATCATATTTCGATCAATAGGAATCAAACGTTCATAAAAATATTGAATTAAAAGTTGATCACTTATTTGGGGGTGTGGGCAACTTGAACATAACCTTTTAAAGAGTTCCCAATATTCATGTAATTTTTCCCCTTGATATTGTCTTATACCACATATTTCTTTCCTTATAGTTGCAGTTCGAGAGGCTGGGAAGTATTTTTCAAGAAAAAGGCATTTCATGTCTGCCCAACCCCTAATTGGTGAATTGACATAGTATAACCAATATTTTGAAGTGTCTTCTAATGAATATGGGAATGCCCTAAGCTTCACTTGTTCTTCATCCACATTAGCAGTTTTTACGGTTGAACACACAATATGAAATTATTTTATGTGCTTATGTGGATCTTCTCCAGGCAGTCCATGAAATCTTGGTAATAAATGGATTAAACCAGATTTCAGTTCAAAATTGGGTGCCTCGCCTTGTAATTGAATGTAAGTGGGTCGGATATCAACATCAGGTGAGGTTAGTTATTTTAGTGTTCTATTATTTTCAGCCATGATATACAAGTTATGTTCAGGTTTAACTTTGGTTTCAGAAGAAGAAGAAGGATCAAGAAGAATTTTAAGATTTGATGTCTCCTCCTTCAAAGTGTGGTCTTGTATGTCTCAGTTTCGTTGATGTAGGATCCTCTCTGGTTTGGGTTCGAATGTTTGTAGGTATCCTGGAGTAGAACATGTCATACAAAGAACCTACACAATAAATAAATTAGAACACAAAACCAAATTCAAAGGTAGAAGATAAAACAAACAAATATTCACAAAAATTACAAAAAGTTTATCAAAAACACGCACAAAAAACCAAAGCTCTCCCCGGAAACGGCGCCAAAATTTGACAGTGTTGTCATGACACGTCAAATTAATTATATTTTTAAGGTTGATTTATAGTCTAGGGTAAACCCTAGGTCGTCTCTCAAGGAGCGTTGGTATGTTTAGAGTGTGTATTTTTAATAAAAATGACTAAGAGAGGGGGTGGTTTTGAAAACAGTTTAAAACAATGACTTAGTTGAAATAGCTTAAAAGATGATTGACCAAGTGGATTTTGAGAAATATGAGATAAAAGGGTCTATGTAATTTCACTACACACATATCAAGTTCATTGTTCATAGAGATTCATCTTAGGTTTAGTGAAATTCTTTGGTTGGAGTTAATTGGAATCCCGATTAATTCCTAAGCTTCTATTTCAATGCTTTAAGGACCAAACCTTAACGTAACAGCCGTATTGTCAGGGTCCAGTACATATGCATGGAATAATAGATTCCAAATCATATTGAAATCTCAACAATTTGGGTATGAAAATTATTCTTGTGATGTCCAATCGGAACAACACAAGTCACGCACTCAAAACCTTACACCGATCGGTTAGAAATTAAGAGCACAACACTCACATGCATCAAATAAATCATTCAAATATGAAATAAAATAAGATACATGGAATGAAATGTTTAAAAACCCAAATTAATCTAATCCAGTAGCTATTGTATGCTTCATAACTCCCTTGACATGTGTGTATCTCCCTCACAACGAACACCCAACTTTTAGCTCGACATTGGGAGGAGGAGGAAGCTCGGGTTGAACTCCTTCTTCATTGTTGATCCCCCTATGAGGATAGGGGCCTCAAGAACCTCCAAGGTGATTAGGAGACTCCTCTAGGACTCCAAATTGGCAGCACTTCAATCCATGGACTAACTTACAAATGAGGAGCCCAAGGTGCCCTTTTATAGGAAATGTGGGAGGTGGTTTTGGGCACACAGATTTCATCAATCCAATTGAACGACGAGTTTCGGCCATCATAAAGTTTTCTCTATCTTTGGAGAAAAAATAAACTTTGTATCCCTACCTCTTGAATGTCTCCACCGAAAGTTTGGCACCGTTTGGACAAATACAGCTCGAGATATTGATAAAATACAGAACACCGCATTTGACTTGGTCCAAATTCGGTGTCTTGGAAAGATCAGTTTGGATGGGCCCTATAAAAGCCGAATCAGGATTGGGTTCCTTAATATAAAATGTATAATATTGCATTTTGTACAGGCCCACAAAATTGCATCCCATTTGGATGCACGTATTTCGTGTAATATTCAAACCAGTGGACAAATGTCCATGGATCCATGCAATTTTGGCCCATTTTTATTTCACTTCATCAAGGGCCCTCCAAATCACCTCCACCTACATTGTAATTTTCAAAAAAAGTATCATTGACCTATTTAACAGTGATAAACACAAAATTATTTAATCAAACATGAAGCACAATTTGATAATATTTTTATAATTTTTAATACAAAATATGTTTAGCATAGTGGTGTAAGGGTGAAAATGAAACAGTGAATCGTGGTACGATCACACCCCCACACCTAAACATTTGAACTCCTGGTCAAGGTCACATATCCAAATACAATGATGCATATATATATATATATATACAACATCCTTAAGATTTAGCATTTGAGGGAATTTTATTTAATGTAAATTGATCAATTCATGAATCACACCAAGGAGTTCTTCCTAGTGAAAATAGAAAAATATATCTCATAAATCATATCATAGAGAAATTCAAAAAGGTTCATGATACCCAATTGAGAAAGGAATTCAGAATTAAATCATGACACTAACTCTCCATGTGTGTGTGTGAAAACCATTCTATGCTATTCTTTCCACTTGCTATTTAATAAATATATGTTATTTTAACATTTTTCAGCTTAAATGATTTTGTCACCGAACCTCTCCTACATCCTTTGCAATCATATTTCAAGACCCAGTCATTTAAGAATTCCCAGAAGTCAAACCATAAGATCCCGACCTAGATATCCCCATATTTTTCACATTTCAGCACTCCCCTCATTTATTATTTTTTTTGAAGTTGCAATTGGAACAAATCTCACACTCATCTCTCAACCCTTGTTTGATCTCCTCACGACACTAATTGCAATAGTTATAACAAGATCAAAGGTTGAGGAGGAGTGGTTTTTGACCTTCCCAAGACACAAAATTTTTTTAGGGTGTACAACAGTCATACATTAGGTACACACGCATAGGTCAATCTGGTACAGTAATGAAACAGATCGGATAAGGAACAAACGTATGGAAATATCATTTAAAGATGAGAAATATTAACCCAATATATATTTACCTTATATTAAGTAAAAAATAATCACACTTTGTGGTTTGGTGAATTTTGTTTTGGAGATATTAGTGACACAGTTTTCCCAAAAACTACTCACACAATGGGAATCAATCATCTCAAAGGTTTCACATAGATATGACCATATATATCATTGACAGAAAACCAATTCACTAAAAATCACTCCCTGATGTTAAATTCATAAAAATATTCTTTTTAGCCTTCATTATGGTATTTTTACTTTCCCCACTTTATGGTCGTCAAATCATGGGACTTCGAAATTGTTGATGGGGAAAAATGAAAATACCATAAAGAAGGCCAAAAATAGAAAAAAAGGAGAAAACAATGAAATTTCCTAACTACCCCAGGAATGTATACACCCCCCACACCTAGAGAATGCAGTGTCCTCACTGTAATAAAAGATACTTTGGGAAGGAAGGATAAAACCCATTGAGTGTTATTCATAGACCGCTTCTTGAACATGGAGTTCCTCCATTGGGGACTCCAGAATGGCTTCATGGAAGTGCTTTAGACGCTGCCCATTGACAGTGAAGGTTTTCTTGGTGTCTTCATTTTGAACCTGGACAAAACCAAATGGAGAGACATTAGTAACAATGTAAGGTCCAAACCAATGGGAACGAAGCTTACCAGGGTGAAACTTCAGCCTTGGATTGTAGATGAGGACCTTCTGCCTGATGTGGAATTGACAATGAAGGATGAGACGGTCATGGGCAGCCTTGGTTCGCTCTTTATAAATTCGGGAGTTCCCATATGAATCTCTTCTCATTTCCTCCAACTCCTGAATATGAAACTTCCTTTGAATACCTGCACCAGAAAGATTAGAATTGCATTGTTTAATAGCCCAATAGGCCCGGTGCTCTACCTCAATAGGGAGGTGACAACTCTTCCCAAAAGCCGATATGGTGACATGCCAATTAAAGTTTTGAATGCAGTACAGTAAGCCCATAATGAATCATCGAGTCTAAGACTCCAGTCTTTTCTATTTGGATGAACCATTTTCTCAAGAATCCGTTTTACCTCTCTATTTGATACTTCGGATTGACCATTTGTTTGTGGGTGATAAGCACTAGACACTCGATGCCCAACCCCGTACCTACGCAAAAGAGATTGCATTGTGCGGTTGCAGAAATGAGAACCCTGATCACTGATGATAAACCTAGGTAATCCAAAACTACAGAATATTTGGGTTCTCAAAAATTCCACAACTATCTTGGAATCAACTGTCATCGTGGCTCGTGCCTCTACCCACTTTGAAACATAATCCACTGCCAGAAGAATGTAAAGGTTCCCAAATGAATTGGGGAATAGTCCCATAAAGTCAATGCCCCAAACATCAAAAATGTCATGGAAGAACAAGGGTTGTTGGGGCATCTCATTTCTATTAGAGGCATTCCCCATTATTTGATAGTGAGAACAAGATTTACGGAATTCATGGGAATCCCTAAACAATGTGGGCCAAAAGAGACCAGAATCTAAGACCTTGCGAGTAGTCCGTTGGGGACCAAAGTGGCCCCCACAAGCAAGTGTGTGGAAGAACCTAAGGACAGACTGAAACTCACTATCGGGAACACAACGCCTAATAACTTGATCACTACATGTGCTCCATAGGTAGGGGTCATCCCAACTATACCAACGAGACTCATGTTTTAGACGGTCGGCCTAGTTTTTGGTGAAATCAGCAGGAATGCAAGACGCTGCCAAATAATTTTCAATTTCAGCACACCAAGGAATAACATCTTGCACTCGGTACAATTACTAATCAGGATACAATTCATTTATGGGAATATAGGGGGATGAGTCAAGGTCCGTGGATGGGAGAATCCTACTGATATGGTCAACAACCACATTCTCTGCTCCTTTTTTATCTCTAATTTCTAGATTGAATTTCTGAAGGTGGATCATACAATGAATGAGACGTGGTTTGGCTTATGATTTCTTTAGGAGATACCAGAGGGCTGCATGGTCTGAGAACACAATGAATTTGGACCCTAAAAGGTATGACCTGAATTTATCCAAGGAAAACACAATGGAAAGAAAATATTTTTCAATGGTGGTGTAGTTTGCTTTGGCAGGGTCCAAAGTACGTGAGGCATAGGAAATGACATGTGGAGCTCTATCAACCCTTTGTGATAGGACTGCCCCAACTATATAGTTAGGGGCATCACACATGAGCTCAAATGGTAAATCCCACCGAGGTGGTTGGATTATCGGGGGTGACGTGAGACTCCATTTTAACTTATTGAAATCTTCCTCACATTTTCTATCAAAAACAAATTATTTTTCTTTTTGGATTAATCGAGAGAGGGGGAGTGAAATTTTACTAAAGTCACGAATGAAACGACGATAAAATCCAGCATGACTGAGGAAAGACCGCACATCCCGAACATTTTTAGGGAATGGTAGGGAGTAAATGATATCTACTTTTGATCTTTCCACTTGGATACCTTCCCCAGAAATGACATGTCCGAAAACAATTCCTTTTCGCACCATGAAATGGCATTTATCATAATTTAATATGAGATTCTTTTCAATACAGTAACGTAGGACAGAAGCAAGACTACTCAAACATTCATCAAAATAGGATCCATAAACAGTAAAATCATCCATAAAAACCTCCATGAAATTCTTCAGGTAATCCGAAAAAATACTAACCATACATTGTTGGAAAGTACATGGAGCATTCCACAGACCAAATGGTATCCTTCTATAAGAAAATGTACCAAAGGGGAAAGTAAAGGTTGTCTTTTCCTGATCCTCAGGGGCAATATGGATCTGAAAGTATCCAGAATACCCATCAAGGAAATAGTAACGGGACTTCCCTGCTAGCCTCTCTAGCATCTGGTCAATGAATGGCAATGGGAAATGGTCCTTCCTAGTGTGTTGGTTTAGTCGGCGATAGTCTATACAGACATGCCAACTATTCTGCACACGAGTTGGAACCAATTCATTGTTTTCATTTTTAACTATAGTAAGGCCAGTTTTTTTAGGAACTACTTGAACAGGACTGACCCATTGGCTGTCAGAGTGAGGGTAAATGATTCCAGCAGCCAACAATTTTGTTACTTCATTTTTAACAATATCAACTAGGTTTGGGTTCAGTCATCATTGTGACTGCATCACTAGTTTAGCCTCATCATTTAATAAAATATGATGTGTACAAATTGATGGGCTAATGCCAGGAATGTCAGCAAGTGTTAATCCCAAAGCTTGTTTATACTTCCTCAAAAGATCAACCAGTCGCAATTCATGCTCAGGAGGAAGTGAACTAGAAATAATGACGGGCAACTTGTTTCCATTCTCAAGATATGAGTATTTTAAATCTTGAGGCAGTTGTTTCAGTTCCAATTCTGGGGGATTTTGGATTGATGGAAGTGTGTGTGAAAGTGAGAAGTCACTGATCTAATCTAGCTGCTCAATGGTAACATCCTCAGATGAGTAATGAGCTTTTACAAGCTTAGCAGTATTATCGATGGTCATGTGATCCTCTGTGTTCAAGAAATCATCAATTAACAAACATGCATGACATTTCTCTAGACCGCTACAACAATAAATGCATGATTCATTACCTAACATTTCAATCAATGAAGAAAACTCATAAAGGGGACCAGGTTAATGAAAATAAGTTGTTTTAGGGGAAGGGAGAACATCAATTGAATTGATAGAGAGGGAGGAGTTTTCTTCTGAGAGGTGCTTCATGGCATCAAGGATATTGAAGTGGACAGTTTTACCACCAAACTCCATAGATAATGTACTATTATAGACATTAATTATGGTTTTGGTGGTTTTCAAGAAAAGGTCTCCCCAATATAATTGGGGCATGTCCATTCATACTATCATCTTCCATTTTAAGCACGTAAAAATTAGCAGGAAAAATTAAATTTTTCACCCTCACAAGAACATCCTCTAGCACACAGAAGGGGTGTATTGTACTTCGATTTGCTAGCTGAACAACAATACCAGTGGGCTTTAGTTCACCGAACTACAATGAAGAGTAAATACAGTGAGGCATCACATTAAAAGAGGAACCCAAATCAAGCATAGCGTTGGAACATGAATACTCTCCTATGGTGCACGGAATCGAGAATGTCCCAGGATCATTGCACTTGGCAGGAAGTGATGACTCTATAAATGCTGAAACATTCCTCCCCAGGCTCACATTCTCATCACCATTAAGCCTCATTTAGTGTGTACACATATCCTTCAGAAACTTGGCATATCTTGGAATTTTCTTCACAACATCAATCAAAGGAATGTTAACCTATAATTTCGTGAAAGTTTCCAAGATTTCTTTATCAAGTTCGGTTTCTTTTTGTTTCCTAGGTTGGGCAGCCCTTTGAGTAAATAGAATAGGAATGGTTGGGATAGGTGGCTCATCAACAACCACAGTCTTTCCTTTGGAAGGGATTCTCTCAGGAAAAGGGTTTTCTTCTCTAAGACCATTTTCAGCAGTTGGGTTGGTGGTTTCCTTTGGATGGGAGGACTCTAATGGAGCGGTCATTTGGATTTTGAGTTGTGTCCCACTCATAAGGGTGATGGCACTAACATTTCCTTTATCCCTAGGGTTTACTACTGGTTGAGATGGTATCTTACCCGAACCATGACTTTGGATTTCCCCCACCGAGTTGGCAAGTTGGCCTAGTTGGGTCTTTAGGTCTTGTATGGATGCTTGGGAGGTTTTTTGGAATTGGATATTATTGCCAGCCATTTGATTCATCATATCTTCTAGGTTAGGATTGGTTTTTGGAGGGGGTGGATTGAATGGCCTTTGGGGTGGTTGAGGATTTCTGGGTGGTGGTGGATGACTACTATGACCCTGTTGGTTCCATTGCTGTTGAGGTTGGTTTGAATACCACCCATTACCTATAGGCTTGGTTGTCCTTCCACCCTTGGTTGGATGGATAGTATGGTTCTTGCCTAAAGGGTTGGTTAAAGGGGCGTCCTGGAAATATTGCCTCACAACTCTCAGAATTTTCTCTCAATTGGGGGTATTGGTCAGAATAGTGGGTGTCAGAAGAGCAGATTCCACACTGGATGGGAGGAGGAGATTGATATTTCCCTTGGGAGAGAGCAAGTTGTCGTAGAAGGGTACTTACCTCTTCGAACATCGTGTCCACCTTCTTCTCAAACATAGTACTTTGCGCCTCATGAAAACCTCGAATGGGAACACTGGACCGTGTACCGAATTGTTGAGTGTTCTGTGCCATGTTCTCAATGAGGGTTCTTGCAGCAATTGGGGTCTTATCTCCCAATACACAACTAGCAGCAGCATCAATCATATTTCGATCAATAGGAATCAAACCTTCATAAAAATATTGAATTAAAATTTGATCACTTATTTGGTGGTGTGGGAAACTTGAACATAACCTTTTAAAGCGTTACCAATATTCATGTAATGTTTCCCCTTGAGATTGTATTATACCACATATTTATTTCCTTATAGTTGCAGTTTGAGAGGCTGGGAAGTATTTTTCCAGAAAAAGGCGTTTCATGTCTGCCCAACCCCTAATTGGTGAATTGACATAGTATAACCAATATTTTGTAGTGTCTTCTAATGAAAATGGGAATGCCCTAAGCTTCACTTGTTCTTCATCCACATTAGCAGGTTTTAAGGTTGAACACACAGTATGAAATTCTTTTAAGTGCTTTTGTGGATCTTCTCCATGCAGTCCATGAAATCTTGGTAATAAATGAATTAAACCAGATTTTAGTTCAAAATTGGGTGCCTCGCCTTGTAATTGAATGTAAGTGGGTCGGATATCAACATCAGGTGAGGTTAGTTATTTTAGTGTTCTATTATTTTCATCCATGATATACAAGTTAAGTTCATTTTTAACTTTGGTTTCAGAAGAAGAAGAAGGATCAAGAAGAATTTTAAGATTTGATGTCTCCTCCTTCAAAGTGTGGTCTTGTATGTCTTGGTTTCGTTGATGTAGGATCCTCTCCGGTTTGGGTTCGAAAGTTTGTAGGTCTCCCAGAGTAGAACGTGTCATACAAATAACCTACACAATAAATAAATTAGAACACAAAAACAAATTCAAAGGTAGAAGATAAAACAAACAAATATTCACAAAAATTACAAAAATTTTATCAAAAACACGCACAAAAAACCAAAGCGCTCCCCGGCAACGGCGCAAAAATTTGACCATGCTGTCGTGACACGTCAAATTGATTATATTTTTAAGGTTGATTTATAGTCTAGGGTAAACCCTAGGTCATCTCTCAAGGAGCATTGGTAGGTTTAGAGTGTGTATTTTTAATAAAAATGACTAAGAGAGGGGGTGGTTTGGAAAACAGTTTAAAACAATGACTTAGTTGAAATAGCTTAAAAGATTATTGACCAAGTGGATTTTGAGAAATATGAGATAAAAGCGTCGATGTGATTTCACTATACACATATCAAGTTCATTGTTCATAGAGATTCATCTTAGGTTTAGAGTAATTCTTTGGTTGGAGTTAATTGGAATCCCGATTAATTCCTAAGTTTCTATTTCAATGCTTTAAGGACCAAACCTTGACGTAACAATCGTATTGTCAAGGTCCAGTACTTATTCATGGACAAATAGATTCCAAAGAATATTTAAATATCAATATGTTGGGTATGAAAAGGATTCTTGTGATGTTCAATCAGAACAACACAAGTCACGCACTCAAAACCTCACACCGATCGGTTAGAAATTAAGAGCATAACACTCGCATGCATCAAATAAGGAATTAAAATATGAAATAAAATAAGATAAATTGAATAAAATGTTTAAACACCCAAATTACTCCAAACTAGTAGCTAATGTATGCATCAGAACTCCCTTGACATGTGTGTAGCTCCCTCACAACGAACACCCAACTTTTAGCTCGACATCGGGAGGAGGAGGAAGCTCGGGTTGAACTCCTTCTTCATTGTTGATCCCCCTATGAGGATAGGGGCCCCCAGAACCTCCAAGATGATTTGGAGACTCCTCTAGGACTCCAAATTTTCAGCACTTCACTCCTTGGCCGAACTTAAAAATGAGGAGCCCAAGGTTCCCTTTTATAGGAAATGTGGGAGGTGGTTTTGGGCACACAGATTTCATAAAACCACTTGCACGACGCGTTTCGGCATTCATCCGGTCTTATCTCGCTTTGGAAAAAATATAGACGTTGTATCCCTACCTCTTTACCGTCTCCACTGAAAGTTTGGCACCGTTTAGAAAACTACATCTCGAGATATGGATAAAATACAGAACACCACATTTGACTTGGTCCAAATTCGGTGGCTTGGACAGATCAGTTCTTATGGGCCCCATTCAAGCCGAATCAGGATTGGGTTCCTTAATATGAAATGTAGAATATTAAATTTTGTACAGGCCCAAAAAATTTCATCCCATTGGGATGCTCAGATTGCGTGTAATATTCAAAACAGTGGACAGATGTCCAAGGATCCATGCAATTTTGGCCCATTTTTCTTTCACTTTATCAAGGGTCCTCCAAATCACCTCCACCTACATTGTAATTCTCAAAACAAATATCATTGACCTATTTAACATTGGTAAACAAAAAATTATTGAATCAAACATGAAGAAAAATTTGATAATATTTTTATAATTTTTAATACAAAATATGTTTAGCACAGCGGTGTAAGGGTGAAAATGAAACAGTGAATCGTGGTACGATCAATTAACAAGATTACAACCTCCCCCCTCCGCCATTTTCAGTTGGAGAATATTATACAGGGTGAGAAATATTGATTCAACATTTGGAATGTAAATAAGTTATAGTCTTCAATGAAATCTCTAGAAGAAGAAGTCTTTTTTTAACTAACTTATTGTATATTATTAGAGATAGAACATAGCAATGATGTTATTCATATTGAGAAAAATAGCTGTTACATTTTGATTTAAACTTTGTTAGACATAAAAAAATTAAAAAATATACATTTAATGCTATATTGGACTTGATATTAATAATAATACGTTTGGAGTTAGCTCACAATGTGAAATGAAACATTATATATTTACCCTCATCTTGCCACACATTAAGAAAATTTGAAAAGATGAAATTTTGTTAGTGTCTTCATGGTATTAATGTACCCATTTTTTTTTCAAATGTGAATAATTTGGTGTCATTGAAGGATTTTAAATTAATAGGTATGAAATCCAATTATTTCTATGTATCTATGAAATATCTTCTATAAATAGTATTGTGTAGTGTATTGTCGATAACTATCAGAAAGACTATCATCTTGTTATGTAATTTTTAAAAATCCCTTTATAGCAAATTTGTCGATCAAAATTTGTTAGATTTGTTGGATAATGAAAATAATCTTATTCTTTGTCAACTAGAAATGTATTTACCACCTAATTTTTTGATATAAAGGTTCATATGTTGATTCATTTGGTGCGTGAGATAATAATATACAGGCCAAATTATTTACATTGTATCCTTTTAAAAGATATATGAAAAATTTGAAGGGATATGTTAAAAGTATTTATCGAACATAGGACTCTATTGTTCCAAAATATGTATCAGAATTGGAGATTGAGTTTGGTATTGATAAGTTTTATGAGGTGGAGCATATTGTCCTCAATATATCTCAACAAATGACAGTTGATAGTGAAGGTAAAGGGGTTTGAGTCTTAGAAGAAAAATTAAATCCACGTGATGAAGTGATGCAGGAATATTTATACATTTTGAACAACTCAGATTTGGTTCAATCATATATATCCTCACATATTACTGAATTAAGGTTTCAATATTATAAATGAAACAAAAAGTGATTAATGATTGAGAAGAAGAAGACATTTCATTCATGGTTTAAAGAGAAATTCACCATAAATATATCTGTATCCAAATAATTGTAGTGGTTTTCAGGGGGACCATCTCTTAATGTGATCACATGGTATGGTTTTGATATAAATTTCTACACATTTGAAACAAAAAATATGGAAGGCTAGAGTACCATTTAAAATATATGTGTGATGATTTTTTTAGATGTAGTGTATTTGTCGACTTCCAAAGATAAAAACTCAATTACGTCATGAATGCCATATTTTGGAGTTCTTTACGTCATATGGGAAATTGATTATATTAAATATTTAGTCCCGGTTTTTAAGTATAATTTGGTTGATAGTAAGAGTGGTGTGGAACTTGATGAATATGGGTTTAAACTGGTTAATTTGAGAAGATTTAATTACATTGAGGAACCAATTATCATGGTGACACATGAAAACTAAGTATTTTGTGTCATTGATCCATTTAATTCTAAGTGGTCCATCATTTTTCAAGGAAAATGATACCATTTGGGTGACGAGGAATATGTTGAGGATTCTATTGATTTACATGTGCCACATTCATCTGTTAAGAAATATCTTGATGATTATAATGAATATAAGACAGAAATAGTTCATGCAGTGCATAATGATCCTTATGAAGGCATGTGGGAAAACACTAACTTAGTCTCCTAATTTTTCTGGTAAATATTTATATTTTGTTTCTTTTTTTTGAAAATTAAAAATGCATTATGATTTTTACATACTGATTTCTTTCTTTGTTGTTACTAAATATTCAGTTTTTTAATGATATGTAGGTACCCAAAATTTCATTACATTTTTTAGTAGCAATGTCAGATAAAGAAGGAGATGATTAGTTACCAAGGTATATCAATATTTCATATAGTTAAATATTCAATAATATACTTATTTAATGAAAAAAACTCTTAATTTACAAATTTTGTTTCTTGGACTTCTGATGCATCCTAGGTGGAGGAGACTTCTCCTATATTACTAAAAAATCATGTTCTCATGTTTCTAAATGTGGTATTACACATTTACCAAAACTATAACATGTTCCTGATGATAATAGATTACGCATCCATTTTGATGATAATAATAATGAAACTGGCCCAAATGATGTTGAGTTTATTAGTAATATATCGATGTAGATCCATTGTTGGATTAGTATTTTATATCTTAGTTGGAAGTTAGTGCACATTATGGGGAAGAAATAACTTTGAGTGGTCGTAATGGTAAAATATATTTATTGACTTCTTTTAACTCATTTTATAAATATTAAATATTTTAAATGACATATTTAATTTATTCAATTATAGATGACATGCAATTTTGATGAATCCGAAGAAATTAAGATAATACATATCTCTTTAGTGGTGATTGGATGGAGGTATTTAGAAACAAAACTGACAAAAAAAAAATGATTTTGGAAGGAGAAGGATTGAAAACCTGTGCCTTAAGTATCAGTTTATAAATGAAGATACGTGGAAGTGATTTGTTGATAATCGCCATGATGAAAAATTTCAGGTATGATAATTATTTTATATTTTAAAATTTATTATATATTTTTCTAATTACATAGTATTTTTTTATATAATAGGCCCCTAGGAGATCTCATCAAGAGATCCATTTATGAAATGTATACCCTCATATGTTATCATGTGGAGGGTATCTATATTTGGAGGAGAAACTGATAAAAGAAAAATTTGAAGCATCAACAGTTTGATCTAGTTGTAGTTGAGAAGAGGTCATGTTTTTTCCTCCATCTCCTCCCACTCGCCATGAAAATGGAAACGATCCAGGAGGAAAAAATTTATAGTATCTTACAGAGGATTATAAGAAATTAGCTAAAAATTTATAAGTAAATATTATTTATTTGTCATAAAATTTACTATTTTATAAATTTTAAAAACAAATATAATTTTTTCATTTATAATTTTAGGATGAACTTCAGGAGAAAGAGACACATGGATCTTTTATCCATAAGGGTTGAATACACATCCTAGCCACTACTTTGGGAATTATATAACATCCCGACCATGATAGATGATATCTGATAGGAGTTAGTATTTGGAAGGGTTTTAGTCAGAGTAAATAATCAAGAGACCCAGTAATTGAATCCTTAAAAGATGAGATAAATGATATGAAATAGTCTATGGGTGATCAAATTCAAGAAGTAGTGCATATGGATTTGTATGAACATATGGAAAGAGAGTCACAATATGTGAATAATTCCAATGCGTACTATTTATTTGTCATCAAATTTTCTATTTTATAAATTATAATAATTAATATAACTTTTTCATTTTTCAGGCTTCCCAGCCTGCTCAAGCGGACAACACTTCCACATCTGCCTACCCCACTCTATCTGCACATACTTCCCAGGTATATTATTTATTATTCATCAATTTTACTATTTTATAAATTATAAACACTAATATAACTTTTTCAATTTTCAGCCTTCTCTAGCACGCTCAGCTGAACAACTCTGCCCCATCTGCCTACTTCGATTCTCCACCTCCTCGCACGAACCAATCCTTATATTATTTACTTATGATAAATTTTTTTCATTTATAAACTATAAACACTAATATAATTTCATATTTTACAACCTTCCATGCCTTCTCACCCAGGTTACCCTACCCCATCTGCCTACTTTGATTCTCCACCTCCACACTCATAGCAAATTGTATATTGTGTGTTGTTTTCTAGATATCTTCATATACATATTGTTATGTTAAGAATCATGATTTATTTGTGGGATTATTTACATCACCTACCTCTAAAGATGGGTCATGTTAGATTATTAATACTTTATATTATAGACCCCAATCCTCTAATACCATTTCCTTCTTAGAAGATCAACAGACTTTGGGATTTTCTAGTTCATTTATTACTTTTTCCAACTGGTCTTCTTCGTTATATTTCATATGAAGTATGATTTTTTAAATATTAATTTTTAATGTTTCAAAACTATTTATATAGTTTTATTGACATTTAACTTATATAGGATTATCTGAAAGCAAAATAAAGTTCACAAATGAAACAGAATGTTCACCAATAATTGACTATGGATACATCTACTATATCTTTTTGGATATAAATATTATCTCAGGTTTATTCTTCATTGAATAATATCTACGAGTTTTGGATGAAAAATAATATATATGGAAGAGAATATCCATTTAGATTAATAAAAAAAGATATCAAGTATATAGTTTATTTTGAAGAGATTAACCCAAATGTGGTGCAATTGTTTTCTATGTAAGCATATTAACATTTGAATTTTTATTTCATTAGTAAAAGATGGTTTCAAATTGAAAAACTAAATTTTCTTTTTTAAATTAGGTTGCTAAAGATGCTTCTTCTTCCAAGTTAAATTAAATTCAATTATGGTTTTATAAATACAGAATTCATTTCTAGTGAAGTGAAACATGTGAGGAATCCAGTAGAGTTGCATATATATATATGAGATATTATCACATGTAAAGATTGAGTGTTGGTTTTTTCCATTTCTTGATAAGTAAGAATATAAACATGATTATTAAGTAATGATCATTATAATTTCATTAATTGTGATATTTTTTGTGTTATAGGGGGGCATTGGATATTAGGCATATTATGCAGAAGTGAATGCACCTTAATTGGTCTATCTCTTTATCAGGGAATGTTTATATAATATTTTCCATTTTATTAGAAAGGTAATTTTTTTTGTTTTTAGGCTCATTCTGTTTAATTATAATTGTTTTGACATCTATTATTAGTTCATATATATTAAAATTTAGTTCATGGAAAAAATATAACAAGGAATAGACATTGATAAAGAAACCAAATAAAGTCAAATATATGGAAGTACAAGTAATAATTTTTTTATTAGATTTTGTTTTGATTTTTAGTTATATATTGAATTTTATTATTAGTTTACATTTTTATTACTCTTGTTTTATCTCCAAAAAATACCTGTTGAATGTGGTTATTATATTCTATGATTCATGTATAAGATAATCACAAATCGGGAAACTACTGAATGTAATTAGTTTTGTTGTATTTTTTTTATATTTTCTACCATATTACTCTAATTTGTAATCTCATATCATACAATGTTATTGTAGTTATTCAACGATCCATATTCTTATTCCCAATCTAATCTTAACCATATATAATATATTTTTGTCAAATATTTGTTATGTATGATTTGGATTTAAGCTATATATATTATAATATTTATGATTAATATTATATATGGAATTAAAAAACTTACTCTTTTGATGTAATTGGAGTTTGAACATGCTGATAATCAAATTAATTATTCAATAATAACAAACAATGATCATGTTTTAAATTTTAGGTACGTGTATTTTAATTCTACATTATAAAACAACTTTGATGAATTTTTTTTGATTAACTAGATAAAAACATGTAAGTTATAGTTCTTTAGTCAATCATAAATACTGCTTCATTTTTGTATATACTATTTTTATTACATCGGTTTTGATTATTTTGGATGTATAATATTTTGAAATTTCTAAAAAAAATTAACATTCTGTGCAATTTTTTAAAAAAACCGACACAGATGTTTTTGTCAACAAATAAATATTTTCAGCATCCATTTTTAATGAAATTGATGCAGAGACACACATGGAGTGGGTTTTTAGCATAAATTTGTTAAAACCTGACACCAAAAGCCACAACAGAAATGATTTTCAGTTTCAGTTTTATGAAAACCGACATTGAAACCCTTAACGAAGATGGTTTTAATAAATGGATTTTGTAAAACCGGTGTAGAAAATAATATTTTTTACTTATCCTTTATAAATTTCGGTTAAAAACATATGTCAAAATAAAAAAACAACATTGAATTCTAATTTTTCACTTATGTAGATTGAAGTTTAAAGGATTCATATCTGAGTGGAAAACTAGTTTATTAAACTAATTATCATTCTAAAAGGTGGATATTGATAATCCTAAAAAAGAATTCTCATATTATATTCATTACATAATGAGGACCCTAATTATGAATCCCTCTAGTAGTGATCCACTACTGCTCTTTCTATCATAGAGTGATTCTAATTGATTTCTGGGTTCTAGAATAGTGTATTAATTATCTTTAATATTTTTTATTGATTATGTATTATTCATTCGAGCTTGATGTATCCCCTCTAGCATTTTTAATTATTTAGAATCATAGTGGAGGTGTATTTTAGTGAAAATTATATTATTTAAAACGTTTCTAAAATATTGATTAACCCTAGACAATATACATAACCTTCTATTTATAGTTCTACAATTTACGTTAAAATGTTAGTTTTTTTGTGTACCATCCATTAAATAATATAGAAATCCCTATAAAACCACATACCACATTTTAAAAGTAAAATTATTATTAAAATCATATATTCTCTAACTCATTCTATGATAAATTACACTTACATACTTGAATATAATATTCATTAGAATACATAAACATTTTATACTCCAATTCCACAATATTTATTGAGTACTATAAAAAATTTCAAATTAATAATGTCATTAATAATCAAATACAATAAATATTTTATTCACAATAAAAAAATAAATATTTATCTAAAAATAATGTATTAAAATAAGTTACTTATTAGTGAATACATTATTGTTTATGACATTATAAATAATTGCGGCCAATAAAACATAAATAAAAATATTACATCATGTATAGATAATTAAATTGATTATAATAATTAAATTTAGTTATAATATAATAAAGAAAAATAGAAACACTATGTGTGTGACCCTATAAAATATTTTTCACATTAGAATTAAATTTTCTTCCTGAAAGTATAAGATTGATATCTAGAAATGGTTGAAGGAACCCAAAGAAGGAACATAATTTCTCAATGTAGACAACATCATATGAACACTCTCTTTGTAATATAATCCATTTATCTAAATATAACATCAAGAATTTCGTAAATCAATGTGATCAACATATATGCATGATACAACTTTAGTTAGTTAAAGTGTTACACATAAATATGTTTTTAACATATTACATTTAATGAAGGAATAAAATTCAAAACTAAATTATTTGAATCATGGATAACCAAATTTAATCTCATGAGATAATATATTGTCATTAAAATCCCTATAATATACTATGTGATATATTCCTTCAAATGAGGCACTTTTCAAGACCACAGTCATTCAAACAGGTAGCTTCATATCATATCTCAGTTCCCCATCAATATTGTATCTAATGAATGAAATTATTTTTTCTTTTAGATCTTCCTTGAGTACTTTTTTCCATATCGTGGTGCTCATAGATTTTCATGAGTTATCCTATTAATGGTTTTTTATTTTTGTTACACTAAATGGAAATCCATATAGGTCATAATACTATATGTATATAGTTGATTCTCTCTATATAATGGATATGAAAAATGATTTTTGAGTCATATCTTCAAAAATAATATATGATATGATAATGATGATTCGGTACATAAATAATTATGTTGCTATACGAATTCCATTATTGGATAATTTCAGAATAAAATATTAATCCTTTAAAACCAATGGATATCATTTTCTTTTAGAATGAAATTTTTTTTAGTGGGATCTCATTTTATAGTAGTCAATATTATTTATAAATATTTCATGATAGTCATATAATAAAATTTTATGTTGCAGCTCATCACGTCATCTTGTTACGGGTCTTAAATTAGATCTTTAATAGATGAAACATAATCTCTATAGATCCAAATACTAGTCAACTAATAAATTTTATATTGTATGTTTGATGATCAATGAATAGATATTATGATTTTATTTGTATCATAATAATTAATTGCATAATAATGAATTATTGAAATTATTCATAATGTGAATCTTGATGTTTATGGAAGTATATAGTGATTCATTCATGGTTTAAAAAAACTGAATGATAATCTATAATTCTAGTTATAGAAATTATCCAGATTTAATATATGTAAACATGTCAACAATATTATTGGATTCAATAAATGTTTATATGATATTCTCAAACTGTTGATAAATTATTTTCTAGTAATATGATTTTTGGATTATGGTACTGTATTGATAATACAAGTGGGTAAGTGTTAAAAACATAAGAAGAGAATTTAGTTTCAATTTTCATCATTGTTTTTTTCAAGAATAAAATAAATGGCATTGATACCAAGAGTGGTTATCACGGAGAAATAATAAATATATATTATAGAATTAAACATAATACCTAAAGGTGTTTGAAAAACACCCCTATTTTTTCATGTTGTGTATGGATGTTATATGAATGAATTATTAGATTTTAAAATGTTTGTGATTCCAAATGAATATATTCCAAATGATTTGAAAATATTAAATAGGTAATTCTAAAAAGTTTATATTCTTATGATTTTGGTTTATTTAAATGAGATGAATTAAATATTTACTTAATCAAAAAATTTAATGTAATGAATATTGTCTAGCTAAAATGAATATTAATAAGATATATGCATCTCCATCTCATTTTACAGATTAAAGTGAGTTATTATAAAAAATATGATAAGGTCGAATAAATTCATGTGGTTTATGATTCATATATTTCAATAAATATTTTTAGAACATATATATATATATATATGATTTATATTGGATAAAATTATTATTAAATTGTTTTTTTAGTAAGAGATATTATATTCCTATCACCCTTAGTTTAGATCTTTTAATAGAGTATTTTCTTGAACTAAAATTTTATAAAAATATGAATATAACATATGCTATTGAAACAATATTTCTTATATATTAATGCAAAGTAGAAACAAGTGTTATTTCCCAAAAAAAAGGTATTTCAACAAAATATAATGATATTATGAAAATAATATAATGTCACAAACCATCCCACGGGGCCCGTGTCATGACTATCCCAATCCTGCCTTCCACAGGCTAGGGGCTGTCGACTAGCACAGAAGGCGTATTCCCTAAAAGTGGGAAGACATTTCCTTTATAATCTATAAGCACACAAAAAGATACGAACTCAAGTAAACTGAAAAGTAAACAAAGTGTGTACAATAAGTAAAAGGGGCCAGAATACAAACCCAACTAGAATGTATAGGAAACTAAAAGTACAAATAAACTGGAATAGCTCCTGTGAACACCTTCCAAGGATCTTACCTGAAGGGTAGGTACAGATCTTGATTGGTCATCTCTGTGGTATGCCTCGTCTAAGGTCCGCCTCTAGGAACTGTCCAATCCTTGTACCCTCATCCTCAGTCAGCAATGTCCGTTGTCTGCAACAAACACAATAAGGTGAGGGAATAGCCCGTGTAGTGGTGAGTATAACGATACTATGTAGGGACCCCAAGACCCTCAAGGTATCACAAAATCCACAAAGGGTAAACCATAAAACATGAATTCAACTGACAACCATACATATGTATATGCCCATACATATACCTAAGATATCAACTATGCCCATCTCAATCATGAGGAAACACAAAGTCTAACTCAAAATCCAAGCTCAACTTTTCCAAAAATGAAGGAGTACCACGAAGGTAAGTACCACACAGGTATACCACACATAAGAATACCATCAAGGTATTAGCACAATGGAAAGTACCACACAGGTACGAACTTAGCTCACACTAGGTATTACTTAAGTATAGTAGTGGAGATGATTATATGTAACTACTGAATCATCTTACTCTATTAAGAGGAATACCCACAAATGATCTCTAGTTGCAGACCCACACATGATCGCTCGATGTTGACCCACATAGTATCGCTCGGTGCTATCCCACACAGGATCGCTCGGTTGTGACCCACACAGGATCACTCGGTGCTAACCCACACAAGATCGCTAGGTGCTGACCTACACAGGATCACTAGGGTGGTAACACATGGAATCCTTGAGTGATTCTATGTGGGAACCTCAATTAGATACCCACAAAGGATCTCTTTCTCATGTCACATCTACCCAATGGGTTCCCGAACTAAGCTTGATCATCTCGGGGAGGGTCCGCTCCTCAATCCACTAGTCAATACTCCAACTTCCATTCAGTCCCATGAAAAATTATCTCAATGGACCGGCACATCGTAGGAGTCTCAATGAAATAGATAGTGCATCAATTGGACGCCCGCTCTATGAGTTATTAACCTTTTTGTCCCGAAGGCCCGGTTGGATTCATGCTCGATCAAACCCGATTGTTCCTCAACTTTATCCAAATATTTATTGGGGTATACCAAAGGGAATAAATCTCTCCTTGTTTTCAGGTGCCCAAGACGGTTCATCAATTGGATTCTCAGTGCTAAAGTTATGCCTAAAAGAGCGAAAATGGGTCGAAATGGGTCTGGGTCTGGACCAACCCGGCTCGAACCGCTGGGTCCGGCCTGGACCACACTGGGCGGCCCAGCCTGGGTGGTGTTGATGGCTGAGAGATGGCGAGGCTACGAGGTGGTGCAGAGGGCTCAGAGGCGGCCAGGCAACGAGGGCCGCGTGGGGGGGTGCGAGGTTGTGGGGGCCGCGAGGGTGACGCGAGGCCGCAGGGGGGGGGGGGAGAGGCGCATGGCTGCATGGGGGAGAGGGTGGCGCAAGTCCATGGGGTAGATATGGACACGGGCTGTAGAGTCCACAGATAGCGCGATGGCCATGGCGCGGCGAGGCTGCGGAGCGGCGGTGGTCGCGGATGGTGGAAGCCGTGGGCGGTGCGGTGGCCGTGGGGCAGCAGGGGCCGCAGGTGGCGCCGTTGGGCCGATGCCTTCATCACGGACAGTGCTGGTTCCAGACACCGTTACTGTGCCCCACCGAGGATTGGGTGTCGTCCTCCTCCTACTTGAAGAATACAACAGTAATGAAGAACGTCAGAGGGGTTAGGCCATGTTTGTTTGGCCCGCACCCTCCGTGTTAGAGCGGTAGAAAGCAAACCAATCATAACTTTGAATGAAGAACGTCAAAATCTTCAACCCCGACAATGATTATTCCCAAAACCGTAAAAGAAAATTTCCATGGATCAACTAGTTAGTGATTTTATCCATGTTCTTTGTTTTAGAAGGTAAGAACATGGGAATATCAAATCATACACAACTAAACACCTACCTCGAAGGTTTGTTGTTGTGCTGCATGAGAGAAGTCGAAGATGTCGACATTCTTCACGCCCACGACATTCCTTCTATCCAGTGCACATTTTTCGGTTCGTTGTAGTTAAAGAAGTTCCTCATTGGAGATATCATTCTTCATTGGAGGATGAGTTTGTCCGCGATTCTTCAATGGTCTACCATTTTCCAACATTTTACCCCAATTCTGCCAAAATGAAAATATAACTATCATCTTAATTTAAGTTCATCATATTAAATTATGTTGGAACAATTAATTTTAATCATTAAATGGGGTTTTTTGGCATAATTAAATATAAAGTGTTGGATTAAGAAAATTTGGAGGTAGTTAAAGGGGTTTCTCATCATTTATGAAGGCGTTCAAGAGGTTTCTCCCATTATGAGGGTTTGGGTGGTCCCCACCTTTAGAAATTCAAATGGGGGGGGGGGTTAGGTTTGGGTGGTCCCCACCACCATAACCCATGTGGGAGGTTTTTTTGGTGTCCCCCACCTTTTCAATATTCACATGGGAGGTTTCAAAAAATAAAAGTGTTAAACAATTTTATTTTATTTTATTCTTCCACGAAAAACCTAAATTCTAACTTTCACCCTCGACCCACTATGGTCAAGGTGAAGGTATCCTTAAGATAATACCAACATTTTGAGTTCACCAGTGCCCTCAGATTTTAATTCCGATCACCGGTTCAAATGTTATAAAAACCCGCTCGTACGTTTACTGAACGTACCTGAAAAATAGTTAAGAAATTAATTCTAGGGACACTGGGCCTCAGAATCACACGCCATCAATTTTCACAAACTTGTAAAATTCCAATATCATTAAAAAAATTACATGAAAATTCCTGGTCTTTACATTCTCCCTACCTCAGGGATTTACATCCCGGTAATCTATAACTCAATCTAAGGGAAAAATTTGGGGTACTAAGCACAAATCTGAGCCTCCTTCTCCCATGTGATCTCCCGGGGGTTCTCATGCTCCCAACGAATGCCAACCAAATATATCAATCATCCAAAAAGGACCCTCTCCTGTCAATCCCCAATCTCTACTGGATCCTCTGTATAAGTCACCACGTTGTCGACGTCCAGATCATCGTGGTCGATGATGTGGGAAGGGTCGTGTAAATATCTCCTCAGCTGGGATATGTGGAAGACTTCATTCAACCGTTGCAACTAAGGTATAAGAGATAGGTGGTAAGACCCCATGCGAAATCTGCTGAGGACCTGAAAATGTTCTATGAACGTTAGAGATAACTTACCGCCTCATCCAAATATTGGAAAACCTCGTTGAGGTGAGACCTGTAGAAAGATATGATCACCATCGTCGAACTATAGATGTCTCTGTCACCTATTGGAATATGACTTCTTCCTGCTCTGTCCAGTCTTCATCATATCCTGGATGACCTACCCCTTCTCCATGGTAGCTCGTACCTTCTCTAGTCCCACTAGTGTTGAATCCCCTGGGTCATTCCAGCACAATGGTGATCTGCATGGTTGGCTGTACAAGGCCTCCAAAGGTTCCATCCCAATGGTGGAGTGATATCTATTATTGTATGAAAACTCTACCAAAGTCATACGATCCTCCCATCTAAAACCAAAGTTGAGAACAAAAGCGCATAGCATGTCCTCGAGTGTCTGAATTGTCCACTCAGTCTAACCATCCATTATAGAGTAGAAGGCATAAATCAAACGAAGCTACGTCTCAAAAGCCTCCTACAACCCCTTTCATAGCTAGGATGTAAAACATGCATCATGATCAGAAACAATCATCCATGGTACTCCATGTAGCCGCACAATATATTGCACCTAGTGAAATCCCAAGATCTTTACTGAACCCTTATCTCTGGTCAGTAAGAAGTGGGATGACTTGGTGATTCAGATGACGATCATCCAATTCGAGTCATGACCCCTAGATGTACGTGAAAGTCCTGTCATGAAGTCCATGGATATCACATCCCACTTCCACTCTGGGACCTCTAAAGGATGAACCTAAAATGCTGGTACCAGATGCTCCGCCTTCGCTTGTTGACAAGTGAGGAACTAAGAGACCAACTCAGCAACATCTTTCTTCATTCCTGTCCACTAGTGCCTTCCTCAATGATTCTGGTACATCTTCGCCACTCCAATATGTACCGCTAGAGGGAATATTTGGAACTCCCTAAACACTTACTCCTGAAGTGACACTGGTACCATGGTATATCCTTTAAAGAGGATGATGTTATCCCTACCTTTAGAAAATCCATAAGGTACCTGTTCTGTGGATATCTGAGCACGTCGTGTCTCATAGTCAGGGTCCCCATGCTGCGACTCCCTGAATCACTTAAGAAGTGGGGGAGTGATGCTAAGAGACTGAATAAAAGATGCTCCATCCCGATACACAAGGGATATCTACCAAGCGGCCCGCTGCTCCGTCACCTCACATAGCAGCTTTATACCTTACCTCTTGCCGAGTCCATCTGCTACAAAATTTTCATTCCTAGTAGTATAGACTATCTCGAAGTTATAGTCCTAGAGGAACTCAAGACAATATCGATGTCTCAGGTTCAGGTCCTTCGGAGAAATGATATATGTGAGACTCTTCTGATTAGTGTACACTATTAGATCCTCACCCATCAAGTAATGTCACCACATCATCAAGGAGAAGACCACTACTTCTAACTTTAGGTCCTGGGTAGTGTAGTTCTACACGATATGTCTCACCTGTCAAGAACCATAAGTGATAACTGCTCGCTCCTGCATTAGGACACATCCAAGTCTGGTCCGTGATGCGTCATAGTTGACTGTGTACCCTACACCCTCCTCTGGAAGCCTCAAAATTAAGGAACTATTCATCCTCTAACTCAGCTCCTGAAAACTCTACTGGCATCAAGCTGACCACATAAAGGGTTACCCCTTCTTCATCAATGATGATAGTGGTGCTACAACTCTGGAGAAATTTGGTACAAATCCCTGGCAGTATTCGAATAATCCAAGGAAACTTCGTACCTCTGTCATACTAATGGGTGGATTCCAAGCAAGTACCACCTCAACCTTCGCTGGATCTAATGCAACACCAACCTCCGATATGACATGTCCTAGAATGTGAACCTCTCGGATCCAGAACTGGCACTTCAAGAGCAAACCATAAAGTTAGTGCTCTTAGAGTGTGTCCAGAACTATTTTCAAATGATAGGCATGCTCCTCCTTTGTGTCGAGTAGATCAGAATGTCATTAATGAAGATTACTACAAAGAGATCAAGGTATGGCTGAAATATCCTATTCATGTGTCCCATTAACACTGCTCGGGAATTGGTTACACTAAACAACATAACCAATAACTCATAATGGTTGTATGAACATATGAAAGTCATCTTCTGCATATCCCCATCTCTCACTCTGGGCTGGTGATAGCCTGATCCGAGGACTATCTTCGAGAACCACCGTGCTCCCTTCAGCTGATCAAAGACATAATCAATCTTTAAAAGTGGGTACTTGTTCTTCACGGTCACCTGGTTCAGACACCAATAGTCCACACAAAGTCTCAAACTCCGATCCACTTTCCTGAAAAAAAATTAGGGCTGCCCAAGGAGATACAGTGGGTCAAATGAATCCCTTCCCCTGTAAGTCCTCTAGCTATACCCATAGCTAACGAAGCTCCATGGAAGCCATCTGATACGCTGGTGTAGATATCGATTCCATCCAAGCGTATAATTCAATGTAATATTCCACCTCTCTATGAGGAGGTAGAACTGGAACATCATTAGGGAAAACATCCGTGTACTGGTCCACCACTACAGGATAACTCGTGCTCTCCAAACCAACTACTCCGAAGGTAAGGCTAGATAACTGATGAGTGATCAACTACACTCTTCTCCGAGTAAGTCCATCATGTGATGCATATGCTCTATTATCGCCGGTGAAGGTCAACCTGGTCCCATCCATTCGGACACACTGTAATTTGCACCTAATATTGTCAATTTGAGTATGGACTATAGATAACCCGTCCATACCCAAGATAACGTCGTAAGAACTCGATGTCTCTACTTTGAGATCCCTATCGAATATCTCACCTCCTAGAGTAAGCTCGGACTACCGGAACCTATTCATGATTGTCGAATCCACTCCCGTATGAGTCTATAGCCGTAAGGATCGAGCCAATGACTCCTTTGAAATCTCCAAGCTCTGAAATAGTGTACGGAAAATAAAAGAATAATTGGAACCTGTGCGTATATGTACCCCAACAATGGTGGAGTAGACAAAGATAATACCTCGTATCAACTCCATAGCTCCTTGATCATAGGCCTCAGCTGCCTGGAGCTGAGCTTTCCCCTATCCTCTTGCTCCCTGTGGTCAGGGTGGATCACCTGTTGGTGGTGGATGTAACATCTCAAATTGTTTCCCACCATCAGCTGCATGACCATCTCCTCTTCCACGTCTGCCAGATCCCTACAGAACTCCTCTGTCGAACCTCTATCTCTGCTTCGACGGTCGTTTGACCATATGCAGATCATCTGTACGACGGGTCGAACATTCACGAGCAGTGTGACCCTGCCTACCACATTTGTAACCGTTCCCACTTTTGGCATGACTGGATCTGCCTCAGGAACCCCGCACTACCAACCCTGAATCCTGTGGTCGTCCAACTGTAGGTCTAATCCTCTTGGACCTCTAAGACATTTTTCTGTTTCCTGCTGCAAAAGATGCCGCTACATCTTGACTGGTGGTGGGTCTTACTGCTGGTGACTTCTATGTGAGGAAACTCTCTACTAAGAGGTCTCTTTATGACACCCCTCCCTGAGTAGGGATGCTAAGAGAAATAATCGAAGCCTTGATCTCTTGCCGACGCCCCTACTCAAAGGTTTGGGCCCTGAAGAATGTGTCTCGTACCATATTTGTGGAGTAACATGAGAGGTCATTGATCCTCGCTGAGTACTATTCCACAATCATGCTGCCCTGCTACAAATGAAGAATCTCATGTCTATGCATGGTGCAAATAGTCGATGGGATAAACTATGCCCGAAATAGTCTCTGGAAGTCTACCTAGAGAAGCGTCAGCTCGTTGTGAACCTGGAGCTTCAAGCTCCACCATCTACCTGATACTACCTGTAGAAGGCTATCGATAAGGATCACTAGGAGATCAGCCGGTGTCCCTACCAGTTGGAAGACTCTCACTACAGCCTCCAGAAAATCCACAGCTACCTGTGGGTCCATCTCTCCCCTGAAAATGGGTGGACTCTGGTTCTAGAACTCATGCAACATGCTAAAACAACGTGCACACTCTGCTGTTGGGGCCAGTGGCATCAGTGACCTGATAGGAAATAGTATCGCTGGTGCCTCCACTAGTGCCTCTACTGGAAGAGGGCCCTGCACTGAGGCCTCGTCTCTTGGTGGGATATCAGTGCGTACTACTCTTGGAACCCTAGCTGGCTGTCTACGTAGAGGCATCATGAAAAGAAACAGGTGCCCCACAACTAATATGTTATAACTGGTGAGCTGACTATAATAGATCACAAAGAAAACTCTTCAAAACACACACACAATATTTGTTTTTGTGCACTGAGTCATATATTAGAAGTCAGGGTCCTGGTGTATGGATACATTAGCCGCCGCACCAACACAAGGCTCTCTAAACTGATAACCACACTCACTACACCTAACACTATTTCTGTTAAAATGTATAGAGTCCAATGTTCTATGGTAAAACCGACATCCTGTGATACCTATTTGTCCCGACCCATCCCCTGGGGCCCGTGCTGTGACTATCCCAAGCCCGCCTTTCGTAAGCTATGGGCTGGAGACTAGCCCTGAAGGCGTATTACCTAAAACTAAGGCATTGACTTTATAACCTGTAAGAACATGAAACCAAGCACAAAAAAAAGATACAAACTCAAGTAAACTGAAAGGTAAACAACATGTGTACAATAAGTTAAAGGGTCCAAAATACAATCCCAACAAGAAAGTACATGAAACTGAAAGTATAAGTAAACTGAAACAGCTCATGTGATCACCTTCCAAGGATACTACTAGATGGGTAGGTACAGTTCTCGATCAGTCATCTCTGCGGTACACCTCATATAAGGACTATCTCTGGGCACTGTTCTGTCCTGGTACCCTTGTCCTCAGTTAGTGTTGTCCGTCGTCTGCACCAAACACAACAATGTGCGGGAATAGCCTTTGCAGGGGTGAGTATAACGATACTCAGTAGGGAACCCGAGACCCTAATGGTCTCACAAAACCACCAAGGGTAAACCACAAAGAAGGACGTCAACTCACAACACTACGTATGTATATTCCCAAACATATACCTAAATTATCATGTATTCCCATCTCAATCATGAATAAACAAATAGTCCAACTCAAAATCCCAAGCTCAAATGTTCCACAAAGAAAGGAGTACCACAAAGGCAAGTACCACACAAGTATGCCACATAGAAGAATACCACCAAGATATTAACACAAAGATAAGTACCTCAAATGTACGGACTCCACTCACATTAGGTATTACATAAGTACAGTAGTAGAAATGATTAGATGTAACTACTAAATCATATTACTCTGTTAAAAGGCATACCCATGAAGGATATCTAGGTGATGATCCACACAGGATCACTCGGTGCTGACCCACACAGGATAGCTTGGTGCTGACCCACAAAGGATCGCTCGGTGCTGACCCACAATAGATCGCTTGGTGCTGACCCATACAGGATCGCTATGTGATGACCCGTATAGGATCGCTTGGGTAGACATGCATGGAATCCTAGAGTGGTTCCATGAGGTACCCTTAATCACAGACACATAAAGGATCTATTTCTCAAGTCACAGCAGGCTACTGGGTTCTCGTACTATGCTTTCTCATCTCAAATAGAGGTCTTCTCCTCAAGACACTGGTTGATAATCCCAATTCCACGAATTCCCATGAAGATGTATCTCAATGGACCACCATGCCATAGGGGTCTCAATACAATAGATAGTGCATCAATCAGGTGCCCAATCTGTGAGTTATTAGTCTTTTAGTGATGAGGGCCCGATTGGAGTCTTGCTCGATCCAACCCGACCGTTTCCCAACACTATTGAAATCTCTTGTGGGATATACTAAAGGGACCGCCTCACTACAAGGTTTCCAAAGGCACATACTTTTCATCAATCGGACACTCGATGCCAATGTTATGGATAAAAGAGAGTAAATGTGTTGAAATTGGTCCAAGTCCGGTCCATCCTGGTTCGGGTCTACCCGGCCCATGCTGGGTGACGAGGATGGCTGTGAGGTGGCGAGGCCATGGGGTCCGCGAGGGCAGCGCAAGGCTGTGGGGGGCCACGAGGGCCGCGCGCGGCCGTGGGCCGATGCGAGGGCGGCGCGAGGCCATGGGGGGGGGGGGATGGCCTGAGGCCATAGGGTGACCATGGATGTGGGAAATAGAGGCCGTGAGAGGCACGATGGCTGCGGGGCGGTGGTGGCCGTGGTTAGCGGAGGCCGTGGGGTGGCATCGGGGCACCATCGCCTTCGTCGTGGACGGCGGTGGAGCCGACTTCCGTTCGCGTTCCCCTCTGAGGTTTGCTTGCTGTCCTCCTCCATCATGAATAACAAAACAAAAATGAAGAACAAGGGATGGGTTGGTCCATGTTTGTTTGGCTCACACACTCTGTGTTAGAGTTGTAGTAAGCATCTCAACAATAACATTGAATGAAGAACGTCAAACTCTAAAAACCCTGACAATGATTATTCCCAAACCCACAAAATAAATTTCCCGCAGATCAACTAGTTAGAGAGTTGATCTGCGTTCGTTATTTTAGATGTGAAGAACATGAGAATATAAAATCATACACAACTAAACCCCTACCTCGAATCTTTGTTGTTGTGTTGCAAGAGGGAAGTCAAAGATGTTGACATACGTTGCGCCCGCCACACGACTCTGATCTCAAGCTCGTTTGTAGGTTCATCTTTGTTGAAGACATTCCTTATTAGTGAGAGCATTCTTAATTAGAGGATGAGTTTCTCCACGATTCTCCAAAGGTCTCCCCTTTTCCAACCCTTTCCCACAATTCCACCAAAATGAAATTATATCCAACTTCTGAATTTATCTTCATCAAATTAAATTATGTTGGCACAATTAGTTATCATCATTAAATGGGTAATGTTGGCATAATTAAATGTAAATTGTTGTCTTAAACAATGTTCGAGGGAGTATAAGGGGTTTCAAATAATTTATGAGGGAGTTCAAGAGGTTTCTCCCATTATGAGGGTTCAGGTGGTCCCCACCTTTAGGAATTCAAATTGGGGTTTAGGCTCGGGTGGTCCCCACCACCATAACCCATGTGGGAGGTTTTTTATTAGTTGGTCCCCACATTTTCAACATCCATATGGGGGGTTTACAGAAATAAAAATGTTGAAATTTTTTATTTTATTTTATTCTTCCTCAAAAAATCCAAAATATACCATTCACCCTTGACATACTGTGGTTGAGGTGAAGGTCTCCTTAGGAGAATACCGACGCTGTGAGTTCATTGGTTCCCTCATATTCCAATTATGAGCACCATTTCAAAAGTTACAAAACCCACTCTCATGTTTACTAAACTTACCCAAAAAAAATTTCATAAATTTATTCCAGGCACACCGGGCCTCAGAATCACATTCTGTCAATGTTCGAAGACTTCTAAAATTTCCATATAATTAAAAAAAATTAAATTGAAATTTCGGGTATTTATATATAATTTATAAGATTTTAGAGGGAGTATTGTGTTAGGTAAATATGATCAAAATTAACAAATAATGAATAAAACAATTAGTTTACAAAGTAATATACAAAATCTTTTAAGATAGTAATAATGTATTGGTAATAAATAATGTAAGTATTTACATTAATTAAACAAATATTTTTGATGTAATAGCGTTCCAAGTAATGTTATCATGAACATAAGATGATATATGAATTGAAAATATAATCCATCATCATAAAATTTGATGTTGTTATGTAAATAAGTCTAAATATGTTCAATGGTTGACCATTTTGGAATATGATTCCTAAATCTCACCATTAATCAAACTAGACTACGTCAATGATATATATATATATCTATATATTTTAGTAAGAGGGTTTTATTAGATGGTCAAAAGGATATGTTACATGGATTACATATTATGTTATGTCTTATAAAAAATATGAAATTTTACCAATAATAAGGCTGATATTGTATTTCTACATATATAATATGTAATTTTTTTTTCAAATGTCAGTTTTATTAATTACTCACAATGCATTTACTAGTATTGAAAATTTTATAATTAATAGAAAATATCTATATTATTATTTCATATCAGGTATATATATATATAGAAATATCATTATCTTAAATGATAATTTTCTCTCAATGTATGGCATAGATTTTATCCTTAAAATTTTTTCAACAAGCTATGTTATAGGTTTTGAAAAAATATTAACAAATTCATGATTTGGAATCTTGTATAGTGATACAGGATATGATCAAGATGCATAAGACAATGAAAAATTATCCATTGAGTGTGTTGAATAACCCACTAAATTATACCACATTGAGTTTCCTATGATGTATTTTTTATACTATTGGTGCATGGATTCATATTTGGTCCACACTACCTTTTGAAGGATATATACTAGGCATGATAAGTTATATAAATTGATACCCTTCTTACACCATTCTATATATTGTCTTAGAAACTATGGGGGTGGTTGGGTATGTTTCTGGTCATGTTATTTGTTAGAGTTTCACCAAAAGGGTTTTTTTTAACCTTATATGATTAGTATAACATATCGTTCCATGACTGAGATATACTGTGGGCATGTGTGGATGTAAAAAGATTATATATATATGGATTTGGTTAATGTGGTGTCCTTGTTTACAAGGACGCAGGAAGTGTGATGTATTTATTGAAAAGTTTAGTCCATTATTTGGTTGTTGAAAATAAATGTGTTTTCTATATGATATTGGAATGTTCTACGCCCCATGGTAACATTATTTATTTCAAAAAATTATAATCTCAGAATTCATTTTTACATATTATGAAATCTTGTGGACATAGGTATAAACAACTGTGTTTTTTAGGGACATCACACTATATTTAATTATATAATGAGTATCATCAATTATTTACTTGAGACTATAAAATTCCTATATTTATAAATTTTTATATTCATTTTTTTCAATAATATAAATCCTTATGGGGTCTCACTATTTGGTCAATTGAATCTAGATTGAGTATGACATACAGAGAAACTCTAAAAGTGTTATAGAGTTAATCCAAATATGTTTTGGGATGGGTATTCATAAATTATTGCATAAGATATTTTATGAGGTTACGTTAATGATATATTTTTAAAAAATATTTTATATGATATCAAAATGGAGTTTTGGTATGGTTTTATGCGTTGTTACATGCATTATAATATAAGGTGAAATGGAAAAATGTCCATTGTACTTCAGTGATTATGGGAGATTAATGGTGATATTCATTAAATACATATATATATATTAATATTTTTTATATATATGGTATATATATATGTTAAATATATATATTTTATTAAATGTTTTAATTTTAAGCATATAAAGGTATATTATTAAATGAAATGTTTGATTTCATTAAATTGATAAATTATTATCATTTTATTTTTACCACACATGATGTCCTAAATGAAACTTGTATCCAAGTTATATGAAATATTTCAGTGAAAAATTCACCCATTTATATGATTCATGAATTATCATAGGATACATAAAATCATATATAAATGAATTAGTAAATTTTTTCTCTATTTAGGAGTTTACTCTTGTAATTTGAAAGGCCTTATTCTATTTTATTGGTGGATTATATAGATTATTGAAAAACAACTGATGGGTCTCAAAGAATTCTTTCTCTTACCTATATTTTTTCATGATAAGAAATCACATCATGAAGGATTAGGAGTCAAACATGTACAACATGGGAGCCAATTTTCTAGTGGATACTAATTGTATTAGGATTTTATTGTTTGTAACTCTGTGATATTTATCAAATAGATATGAAGATAAAGATGATGATCTATATTCTTCTGTGAGTGGTATGAAAGTTTTCTAGTGTTATTCAATTTTATATTTTACATATATTAATATTATCATTTATAAATACCCTCTATAATAGGTTTATAATATATTTTATAACATTTAATAATTTTTTTAGAATCTAATAAAACCCTTCACCGACCTTATTCATTAAAAATCATTAAAATATATTCTAATAGGAAAAATATAAGGTGATGATATTATCTTTGGTTAAAAAAAATATATTAATTTATAATAAATGTCATTATTATTGTATGATAAATCCGACATGATCCTTAACAGTGAAAATATATTCTTTTTCTATTTAAAAATGTTTTGATAAATCTATGGTATCAATCTCAAATAATTAAAATTTCCTAAAAACTTGTTTAATAAAATTGGTTGTGATAACTATAAATTAATAAATATGACTATTATTTTCTATTGGATGATCCTCTATAAGGATGTTATAATATCATTTGATTATATTTTGTTTAGATCTACAATTTTTATTTTTATTTACTTGAATGTTTTTAGAGATTATTTTTTGGTACGTATACATTCTAGATTCCAATATAATACTAATTAATTTCATTTAAATATAGCTAAAACGTAGATGACTATGTTAAAGGATATTTGAATTTCAAATTATCATATCTTACAAATAATTCATTTCAGATAACTATTATTCAATATTATTATTTAGGTGTTTATAAAATAGGTAGAGAAATGAAAATAGATATGTGTCAAAATCAATGTAAATTTTCAGTTTCATTGATTTATAAAAATATAACATGTGGTATTTTTAGTTGATGAATTTTTTTCACCTACTTCTTTTTGTTCACTCTATTTATAAAATAAACCAACACTTTTTGATGACCACTTGAATATTGAAATGATCTCGATATATTTTGATAATACTTCTAAAATATTGGCCTCAAATTATCATTTACAACATTATTCGAATAAAATCATTGGTCTTTGGTATCACTAACATAGTGATATTGTTCAGTAAGGTAATATAATATTATAATTTTTATTCCATATAAGACAAATATGCTGAAATATATACTAAAACCCAAGATGTAGAAAATTTTGGTAAAATCAAATTTAAACATGGAATGATTGAAATTTATTTGTAGAATATATATATACAGAGTTTGACATCTATTTAGAGAAAAAATACATTTATTCCATTCTTCAAGTGTTCATATTTTATCCATTTTTTTCATTCTCTCAATAGAGTGTTAATATTCACTTTGATACCATTAAATTCAATGAAAATCATTAAATCATTGCACAAAAATGTTGAAGCCTTTTTAAGGATCCATAATTCCTCTAACATATTGTATAATAATAATTTATAATATTAAAAAAAGTATATTATTATGTCTATTCATACAATTAAAAAATTTATAATTTTTGGGAAATCAAATTTATGTGTTTGATGAATATTTATGTTAGAAATCATACCAGGGAAGATATAAATGTTAAATTTCATAAATAAATGATTTATTTATTCTTGGTAATGATTATTTCTCTTGGGGGATGATATTTGAATTTAAATTATTTTTACATTTATGGAGACATCTATTAAATATTTTTTTTTATCAATTTTAAAATGGTGGAGAAAATTTTGATATTATATATATTTTATTGTTATCAAACGGGTGAATATTTTTTTCTTTCCCCATGATCTACATTTTATTGATATTACAATAATAAGAATAATATCAATTTATTTTGGTTATAAATAAATCGTCATTTGGGTTAGAATTTTATATTTTTTTAGTCTATCATTAGTATGCTTGAGTGAAGTTTTATCAACGTCTGAAAGTGACCATGACTAAATATTTTAAAAATAATGGATGTGTCTGTAGGAATAAAAATAACTGTATAACACGAAGAAAAAAAATGTCCACATAATGAAATATGTAGTTAATTAAAAAAGAAAAAAATGTTATGAAACAAATAAAATTGATGAGAACACATAATGAAAAATGAACTAACCATAGAAATATATTTTATGTGACCACAAGATGAAAAATGAAGTGGTTGTATGATGAAAAATTAAATGAAAAGAAGATAAATATTTAAATGTATTGAACTAATCTTGTGAATATGAAATTAAGAAATTTTTTGATCACACCATTTAACTTATGGTCACATAATGAATTTAGAAATTCTATATTTGGAATAATGATATATTTTTACATTTTTATTTTGAATCACTACATCATTTTTTCTCTGGTTTATCATGAAATAATTATTCCTACAATACTTATTAATCGTTTCTATTGTAATGTATATTATTTTGGATAAATATATAAAATATTAATTGATCATAATTTGGGTTGTCTTCTCACACTAGTGACTCATGGAAGTCTATTAGATTATAAGGCTTTGTGGAAACAATTCATGGGGATTTGGTTATTACATAGAATAATTAAAAATATGTTCTCTCAGTGGGATGACTTAGAGAATAAAATGAATATTGAAGATAAAACTAAATGGTTTTCTTAGGAATACAAATGGGAACTAAATTGAGTAATTTTTATAATAATTAGTTTATTTGAGAGATAATCACTAGATAAAAATATATTGATATTTTCTGATAATCATACACCGTCATTCTCAATATATTATCGAATGATTGTGTTGTATCAACATCTTTAAGGGAACATTTTTTTGAACATGATAAATACTTTTATTTAGTAGTACACCTCATTTTTCTTGGTATGTTAGTACATAAATTAAATTAATTTAAATTCATTCGTGATGATTAAACCATTACCAATACCAATATGTATTGGGGAAACATCATCATTAAAATTGAAACTAATAATCCAAAAACATCTAATTTAAGAGTTTACAAATGGGTTCTTATGAATTTATATATGTGTACTGATCAATTAAAATAATTTTTAGATGTTTTCACATGAATAATAGTCCATTATATATTATATTGACCATTAAAATAATAAATTACCAATTTGGAACATTATTTATATCCTTATATTAATTCTGAGATCAACATATGTAATCTGTTGAGCTGTTAGACAACAATAGTTTTGAATCAAGTATTCAGATATCCATATATAAATTCATTAAATGGTGGAGATGAAGAACTCCTAAAATTTTTCATGATATTTATGAAAGGGTATTACATGTATCTAAAAAAGTTCAAATGTTGAGGTAGAAGGTTGAATCCACATAGAAACACACTATGGTTACTCAATTTCGACTAAATAAATACATTGAAAATCATTAAAGAGAACTCTATTTGTCAATTGAAAACCATGTATTAAATATTATATCACCATGTAAGAGATCAATTATTTTTAGAATAAAGAGATAGCTCATTAAGAGGTATATTGACTCCTTTCAAATCCCTAGTTTCATATGATATATATCATAATGGATTTAAATTCCATCAAACATAACTCGAATCCCTAATGTCCTCCATGTATCTCTCTTAAATAGGTACAACTACAGTCCATCTCGTGGACTAAAACTAGTGTATTTATATCTAAATGATGACATCATTTATGTTGAAAAAAATATGATGATAATAGATCATATATAAAGGATCATATGTAAAATAAAAATCACATAGTCCAAATATATAGTCAGAGTATAACAATTATGGATGAAAAATGGGAACCTGAGTACATAATGATACAAAAGTACCATTTTATATTAATAATCAAGGATATTTTTTCAAATTTCAAAAATGAAATATATATGTGGGGGAATAATGTCACAGAATAATTTTATATATGAAGAATTCCATCTTAATATATAACTGTGTTACATATAGAAATATAGAAATGTACATAAAAGTTTCAAAAAACAATGAAAAAAATAGTATATAATTTATTTTATTTAAACATTATATTTTTAGAGTAAATATAAACCATAAAATTAAATAACTTATAAATACTAAAAAAAATTATTTTGAAATTTATAATGTAAAAAAAATATTTTTTTTTGGTCTCATAGATTTATCAAACCCAAAAATAATAGTTCATAAAAATTAATAAAGAAAAAAAATATATTTCGAAGATGATTAATATAAATAATTAATTGTAATTTTATTTAACGATGAATAAATTAAATAATTTGTTTATTAGATGTATAAAAATTTTACCATCAGAATAGTAAAGATGGTCACATGGAATAATAACCAGATATTTAAAAATAATAACATGATAATTATTAATTGTAGCCAATCCATATATAATATAACAGGTCAATTAAAATATTAAATGCATTTCATAGAAGTTTACTATGTACAAAAATTTTATTTATAATATTTTTAGTACAATAAAATATTTTTCAAATTATAAAATTCAATATTAATTATAAATTATTTCTTAATAAATATAATTTTCAAAATTTCCATGTATTTTTGGAAACAATATTGTTTTTTATTAAATATATTAGATTCCTATACAAAAAAATTATTCTTATAAAATAAATTAAATATATAAATCATAACATCGAAATATATTAAGAATTATTTATTTAATTTTATAAAATAAAATAACTTTTGGTGCATAGTAAATATACAAATTTTATAGAAATGATGTTTTCATTTTATTATTTAGTATTGTAATAAATACATAATCAATTTAGGGTTGTTCAATGGTTGATTATTAAGATATTAATTTATGTGTTTGTTGTATTAATTGTTAATGAGCATGTCAATATATATTGGGGAAGGGTATTATCATTGATTTAGTGTATTTTCCAAATATTTTTAAAGATTATATTAAATTTCCTAAGTTTGTTCTTTTCATGAAGACGATTGGATGTTTTGGAAAATTTGAATAAGATACATCCAAGGATGTTAAAATGAACCATATTATACCATGGATTATGTTTTTATTCTTATAGAATTTTTATGAATTCATATAATGGAATTTGATGTCATTAACGATCAATTCTCCATGTAACTCTGAAAATTGATAATATATCCCTCATTTATTCAAGTACATTTGATATTGTGTTTTAAATTTTTGACAATATAAAATGTTTCAAAAGTTTATTATTTTTTGCAGATATAAAATCTTGTAAATATGTATTTTTGTAAGGTTAAATTAATATTCTTTTAGATGCATGAATATAGTTATTTATCGGAAGATATGTCGATGACCATAAAAAATATAATTATTTTTTATTTCACATGATGAAATGTTATCATAATTATGATATAGAGTTATTTTGGAGACATCATTACTAGTATTTATTAATTACACATGGGAATTATTAAAAATAATTTCGATCCATTTAGCCGTTCGTATAAATTATTTACTATTAACGATTAGGTGGAAACTAGGTTCGACTGCAGCTAACCAACATAAAACCACAAAAGAGTGATAATATAAAATGGATGATTATATATTGTTCCATAATGATTAGGGATCATGTGTTTATTTCAGTGGGGTTTTTGGAGGGGATCCTAATATTCAGATTTTTTTCTACCTAAAGGAATTCTATTTTTGATATTGTCGAGGATATTCCGAATGTAATGCTGGTGTGGGATTGATATGTGTTGTGCACTGTTCACTCACTATAAAATTTTATTAATATAATATTTATTTGTCGGAAAATGATAATATTATGATCATCATGTTTTCTTTCCATATTCTTCTTAACCATGATAATGTGTGTGGGTTATCATGCTTATTCCGGTGGTAGTAGACACTTGATCGAGGTACAAACCACCATGAACAACATATGTCAAAATAGATTGAATGAAAAGACCTCTATTCATATATGATTTTATATTTGGTAAAAATAAATTATAAGAAAAATTTAATATGAATAATGGTGAAAAATAATAATATAGTAAAATAAGAATTCAAATATCTAATTTCTTATGTTCATAATGACACGCACATGAACATTTTATCACATAGAGAAAATCTATGTGATGATGCCATGAATCTTACTATCATCAAATGATATGAAAAATCATTCAACTTTAATATATAAAAATATATTTTTAATATTTAATGTGTATGTCTATTTCAAACAATATAAATTAAAACATGGAAATTAAATTATTCTCAGGATAAATGAATTACAACATGCTAATAAAAAGATAACATTTTATCCCACGTGTTAGGGATGCAGATTCTTGAGATCCCTAAATTTTCTCAAAAAATATTGTTTTATTTAACTCCTAAAATATTTTTTAATATAAAGAAGATAACCCCTTTAATATCATATACAAAGAAAATTATTTGTGTGCATATTTCAAGAAGAAACATCCACATACATAATGCAGTACATAATCTATAAGTACCACACTCATTAATTGCATGATGAATAAATATATGTAAGTGATTGAATTTCATGAAAGACAAACTATGACACCTATTTTTTATTAAATAAAAACTGAACACGTTTTTTGAATATTTAAACTATCTACGTGTAGTCACATAATGATATTGGATACTTGACTATATTGTTATTCTTTGATGTTTGTTTGGTCTTGTAATTCATAAAGAAGAAAATAATCAACATTATTTGAATTTATGGCAAGAGAAAATGTAAATCGTATGTACATAAATGAAAAATTTTACACCAATCATACTTTGCATGCATATACATGCATTAAGGCCTCAATTTATACACATTGTGATTAAATATTTCATTCACAATGTGATTGGAAAGTGTTTATTGATAAAATATGATGATGTTATAACATTCCTCATAAAAAAATAAATCATTCACTTGCACAAGGAATATGCTTAACCTATAAAGCCAATATTAATTGAATGATGAGCATCATATTTGATCACGTATATTAAAGACATCATCATTTTTAGAAGATAATGTAGCACATATAAACATAATATATATATATATATATTATAAAATATTTTATATCAAAAAAACATATTTTCAAGATGACAACACTAATTTTAAACCATACATGGTTCTCAATTAAAATACTATGCTTTTAACATGACCATTATAACCTAGATGTTCATTTTTAGGGTATTAATATGACTACATAAATTATGAAAATTATATATTTCAAACATATAAAACAAATTTAATATTAGTGAATTATTCTTGTAATATTTCATGGAAAATAAAAAAACTATTTTTCTAATGCAGCATAGAGCTTATCAATGGTTATATAACATAAAGATATTCACGGTTCGTGAACATACATAATCTAAGTCACAGAAAAAATACATTGTTTTTTATTTTATTTTTTTATTTTATAAAAACAATCATAAATTAGTAGGGATTTATATTACATTATTAAAAATTCAGACCCATACATGTCTTATCTTATATCTAATCCACTTCTAAGGCATTTTAATTTAAAAATTAATTAATATAAATTTAATAGTTTAGTGTTTCAAAAGGTGCCTCTCCCCTCTATTATAAAATAGAACATCTTCTTCTCTTTCATTCACACCCATAAATCCCTTTTTCTTGACCAAAACCTACCCATTTACTCTCAAATGACCCCTGTATATATCCCAGAGACCAATCATTTGTTATAAACCTATCCTATAAAGACCTTTAATGAAAATAAAAATGAGATACACAAAAAAGAGGTAATTGTTCTATCACCTCATTCAAAATTCTTTTCTTCTTGCACTTAATCTTATTAGGTTTATTACACAATAAAGTAAGAAAACTAGTATCTTATACGTGATTATTTTTTATTATAATTATTCTATAACCTTATATATCCTTTCATCCATCATAAGAATAACAATATCACTTTGTGTGCGTACGTACGACTTACCGTCTCCACACCATGGTGTAATATGTTATTCAACAATACTAAAATTGGATTGTTATAATGATCTACATAATTAATTTAAATAATGAATATAAAATGATAATTATTCTGTATAATTAACATACCATCCAATTATATACCTTTTAACCATTATATTAATGATATTGTCGCTCGTACGTACGTACGACCTACCCTATTCACAATGGGATGTGACTCATTTTACATGATCTTAATTGTAACAATGTTACATACCTGAATAAAATGAATAAATATGATATATATTACTGTAATATAATTCCATAAATTATATAACTATAACCCAAGATGTGGAACATGAACACATCTAACCAAACATGCATAAGAACATAATGTAGTTACTATCCGATAAGTAAGTGACAATGAAATGTAATTGATAAACGGATGATAATATGATCATATATGATATCATAAAAATTAATATGAATTTGGAATAATTCAATAACCTTATTTAAATCATTATACAGGAGGTTCAGACACATATAATGCATATCAAACCAATGGTAATTGATGATTTTGCAATCACATTATCATCCGAGATTATTTATTCATAAGTATTTACTGGAGTATATTTATTATAAATGTCCATGTTTCTAAAATATATAATATTATATCTATTCATATAATATTTTGTAAATAAAATTTTAACAATTGGTGAATCTTCATTAAAAATTATGAAGGAATATTTCTTTCATTTTCCATATGAGGTACTTTTTTACTTTTCTAAAATGATTATGAGAAGAATTTTTTTTAACTTATATGAAATTAATGGATTTTTATGTCTTCTTATCACCTTATTTACATGAAGAATCCACCAAAAAATTTCTAGATATTTTTCAACTAAATTATTTTATTTTTAAATATTGTGGATTTTTTACAAGAGAAAATATTTTTGACGAAGAAAGGATATTTTTTGATGAATTATGTTCATTTGTTTCATCAAAATTATTTTCAATCAAAGACGACGGTCCATAATTAGGGTTATGTTTCTATCCGTCTTATAACTAATATATGATTTTGTTAATGATGGAAAGATATCTAATATTAATTATGATATGATGGAATGATGTTTAACAACCCATTTTATTTCATAGGTTATGCTGTGATGAATGGTTTATGTTTCATTGGAAAATTTAAGAATAACTTCATTATGAGAAGGTTGAGACCTATATCTCCCTCTAATTCATTGGGAATGGTTTTATATCTTACGTGATAGATATAAATAGAACAAAAATTAAATATGGTTTGGTAATACATGGATAAAACAAAAAGTAAAATGGGTTCAGTAATACATGGCTAGAATAGAAAGTAAACCCAGTTCAATAATGGAAATTATCCAATATTATGGTCATGAAAGATATTCCTTGTGTACTATAGAAACCATATTATTTGCTTATTTGTGTTCCATAATTACATTTTTTATTTCAATTCTATTTTCCCATGGTTCATGACTCCATTATGATTTATTCCTTATTTACTAGCATGATTTATTTCATCACTCAAGATTTTTGGTAAATATTAAATGTGGTTTGAATTTTTTTTAAAAGTTATGTTTGTTTTTTTACATTATTATGTTTATAATTTATAAGAAATTTTCCATTCATACGCTTAATGATTATTTGACCTCACTTTTTTTTAATTTTACCACATGATTTGAATAAGTGTATTACATAAGATGTATCAAAAAGGGGTTCTATTAATAATGGTAAATAAAGAGATGATGTAAATGTTTTATGAACCAGTTTTTTATGTTTTCCAATTTCAAAAGGCTCTAAACTTATTTTTTTGTAGTCTATTTTTTCTTATTTATTACGTATTCCTCAAAATTAATGTAATTTCAATGTACATTAATCTTGGGTCATTATATTTTTTAAAATCCATTATTATAGGGTAGTCAATTTGAGGACATGATTTACATAAAAATATCTTATTTTCCCTTGATTTCAGAACATTCATTTGTTTAAATTAACAATTAGTATAATTAATTCCACTGAAATACAATAAATATAATTAATTTCTTACATATTATATAATTTATATAATATTCATCCAAGATAATGGTTCTATGTGTTTCCATGAAAATTTCTATGTATGTGTGGAGACAAACATTTGACGTGGCACCGTGGAAAGAGTTGGAAAGTGAGGTATGTGATTTATATTTATCTTAAATATGATATCTAAAATAGGTTAAAATAATTAATATAATGTAAAATTACTTCATTATTTATTTTATATTTTATGGTTTCGAATGAAATTGGGAAAATAATAAATAGAATACAAAAATTGGGAAGTGTAAACAGAGACATATTCTTTCCTCGGTGTGGCTTCTCTTCTACGACACTATATCTCCCTTGATGATTTATGTTTTATTTCTATAGAATTCCCCTATGTATTAAAAGGGGCCTTATAAGGATAATATAATAACATCATGGGATTTGTAATGGGTGGGAGAAATGGTTTTCCAAATTAAGGGGGAGGGGTTATTTGTACTTGGGAGAGGGGTATTAGTGTAATAAAATAATGAATAAAATGAGTTATTAATGGTATAACATGAAATATTTAATTTTAAAAAATATCCATATAACATCAATATAATATAATGAGTTAATTAATGGAAATGCCACTTATAATTAAAACTTATTTATTTATTAAAAAGGAAAGTTAATAGTATAAAAAATTGATATTTTAAGGAATTACATTTCACTTTAGGGTTTAGAATGTTCTTTTTAGGAATGAAAATTAAAGTTAAAATATATTAATGGCTCATTGATGAAATAAATATATCATTACAGAGCATCACATTCTATAATTTCTCAATACATTATTTCATCCTAAATGATGTAATTTAAGATAGACCGGTATGTGAAAAACGATATTTTTACTATTCACCTAGAAATTTATATATTTCAAAAAAATAATAAAAATAATCATTCAATAATTTAAACATGAAAAATTATAGAATGATATTAATTTTATCCAAATAAATATATAAAATATTTATAATTTATTATAAATATAACAATAGAGATTTTTACAGAATGCACTAAAATACAGTTTATTTAAATTATTCTAGAATATTTTTGTCGTAGATGCCTCATTTATTATTAAAGCATATAAAATACCTCCGTTAACTGTGTAGAGGGAGACCCATTATATATCCTGAAGGCCAAGTGTGCATTTAGACCATTACATATCTCGTAGACCCAAATTTTTGTCCAAAGGCACATTCTATGAATAGTACTGCTACAGTACTAACTACTACAATAACACACATTACTCGATGCTTCTACAGTGCCCCTACCGCCATAATAGTGACCTATCACAGCTATAATACCCGCCTTTACTACAGTGTCACCACCGCTACAGTACACTACAGTACCTATGCCCGACAACCAAGTTACCATTCCAATGGTTATATTACCTCCAATATATACTAGATGATTATTTCATTCCTTATTCTAATAATTTTCTATATGGTTTCTATATTTCCATTTTTGGTAATGTTGATTGGTTTATTATCATTTTTTTATTTTTAATAGTGTTTTATATGGGGGATATGATTCTATTAGATTGGATCAAACCATATTTTCCAATTTTACATTTTCTATTTTATATTATTTTCCAAGTTATAATGATTATAATTATAGTAATTCTGATTACATATTAATTTTTGGTCAGAGTAGAGTACTCAAGAGGGTGGTGAGTTGAGTATCTATAAACAAATCTATTTTAGATGTATAATTTAATGTTCTACCAATATTAAAAATAAAATTTCTACGTTATCCAATAATGAATTTATAAGAGCTTAAATGTTTAATAAATTTCTCAAAAGATTGATTATTTATCAATTATATAAATTTGATAGTTAATACATATTTTAAAACTAACCTAATAAGTTAATACTATTATAAAAACCTATTATGACTAACTATAATGGTTCAATTTAGTATTATGAAATATGTGATAAAACATAGTAACACTAAAAGTTAATGAAAATAGATGAAATAAAACAAAAGGTTCAGTATCATGTAGATACATAATACTCTTCACTTTGTGATCACATACCACCAAGTAGTTTAAATTAATAAACAATTTGATCCACACCCTAGATCATGCTTCATAATAGCACCCAGGGATTTCCAAGTCACAGTTGACCACTACCACAATTCATCATGGAAAAAACAACAAATAATGTCTCACATAACCTCTTTCATAGTTCAACCTGGGATAAAAATGTATAAATAGAGTGTGAGATTGAGGATAACATGTATCATATAGTTATGGACGGGTGTTAGTGTGTGAGTAACAAATAGATACACACACTACTAAGAAATGTACCTAAATGAACACAACAATTATAATGATGTAGATTTAGGTATTGAAGGATTTGTGTGTTATGAAGTGAAACTTTGTACTCGTTTGATGACATGTATTTGATGTTAGAGTGCTCTTCTGAAAATTAACTCAAAAAAGAGTGTTGTATTCCAGCTTTCACTTACAGGTATGGTTGTGTAGGTATATTCTTCTCCTTCTCTGATGTGATGAAATAGTTTGTCAATTCAATTTTAATCTCAATTGAGATCGCCTCAAGTGTTCTTTTGTTTTTTAGATCCCAAAAGATGCATGAGATTTGATGTTCTTCAGTATGCCTATCTCGCACACATGCGCCACACAACTATCTTGTTTCTATCTATATTCTTTATTTTTAATATATTTTTTATTTTCAAGGGCCGACAAAGAGCATGTACATACCATGTAAATCAGTTCATCATACCTCATCCTATCTACTAAAATTAATACAAAATATTATCAAATATGTCAGTATCATTAAATGACAATAATACGACTATTATAAATAATATTAATAAAGTTATATTTTAACAGTACATCAGTGACTCGTCTATCAGTTTCTCCTTCTATCAATGTCTCTTTATATTGGTATAACATTTTGTCAGTATCTGTAGGTCATCATATCGACCTTTCAACACAATGGTGACTCATTAAATTGGTGACATGTTTCAATGGTGATTCCTTCCTATTATCGGTGAGATAGTTGATCTATCTGTGAGACAATCAAACTTTTGGTGAATCATATCAACGATGAGTCATTCCTTCAATTATTAAGTCAATTTAACCATCAATGACTCATTTCAATAGGGAGTCCTTCCTTCAATTGATGAGACATATGCAATGGTGATTAGTCTTCATTGGTGTCATGTGCAATGGCGAGTTCTTCCAAAGTTTTCAGATTCACACACTTAGAACATATGCCAATTTGAACTATATATCAGTGACTCATATGTCCTCCGATGAGTCACATATCTGTTAATGTAAGTGATTCATACATAGATAATTTTTAAATGTTTTTTGTCTCTTACATTTTTATTGAGTCTGAGAGTCTTAAAATCCATATACACACAGATAATCATTTTAAACTTGTTTATACTTAAACACACATAAATAGTTATACAAATGAATGGATCAAATATTCAAGATAATTCTTTGACATAACATGGTATCATTATCATAAGGTAAGATATATGTTAATATATGACATGATTTGTGATAATTAAAACCATTATAGATAGATATAGTTTCCAACAAAAATCTATGGGACAAAAATCTCCCCCTTTTTGATAATATCATATCATGTAATTCTTAAGTGTCATCATAGAAAGAGTAAAGTAAACCCAGAATAGTGTATCAAAGATAATGATGATTATAATAATTTATCAGATAGAAGATTGAAATAGTGGATCAGAAATAATAACGCATAAACACATAATAATGTTTAATATCATAATAATGTCACATAATAATTATTAAACTCATAATAATTATTAATAAAATTAACACCCTTTTTGTATTAGAAAGAAGTTGAAGGTGGAAAATTAAATGTATGGAAATAACATTCACAAGAAAAGTACACTGATGTAGTAAATGTTCAATGATGTAGGCCTATCAAAAAAAATCACTCCACACAACATGGTAGGGTAAATGTGTTCCTTCACCTTATCATAAGGATCAATGGAAGGTTAATGGGGAGGGTTTGGATGAGAAGTTGGAGTGTCATAATGTATTTTTATAGGAGGTAGAGGGACTCCTTCAGGAACTATAGATGCTAGGGAAGGTTTGGTCTTGTAAAAAATCTAAGGCTGAATAGTTTTTTAATGAATGGTCTAATTTGATATATATATTGAGAAACTGACATTTGAGGATGAGCAGGCACTGAACCAGTAGGGCCAAGAGGTGCAGTAGGAGGTACCACCATGGATTCACTTTGCACATGAAGATATGGTTTTAAAATATTGATGAACTCTTCAATTATCTCTCCACCATATTTAATTTCCTTGTCAAAGTCATCTCTGTTTTCTATATACTTGTCTAAAAAGGGAGTAAATTCTCTCAGCATCTAAATCTGATTTTTAAAATCCTTTATCACTAGATGATGAGTAAGATTAGCGGACAAATACTTAAATAGACAGTTCATTTGATGCTTTTTTATGCATTTTGAAAAAACTGATTAATTATTTTGGTTAACTCTTCCTGAGTCTATGAATCAATCATTTTATAATAATTCACATGATCATGCAACTTATCTAAATTGTACTCAAATTTGGCCCTAATTGTAGTTAAAGTACATAGTTCCAATTTTGAAATTGAACTATTATTAGTAAGATTCGCAGAATGGGAAGAATGAACTTGTGGAGTAGAGGTTGAAGCAAGATAAGAGGAGTTATGTTCATGAACTTCTTTTATTTTCATGGAAAACTCGTGTGATTTTAAGTGAGAGACCAGATTGTCAAGACCTTTGATGATACTTTCCATTGTATTTCCATACTCGGTGGTCAAGGAATTGATCCTAGTGGTAAACTTCTTGATGTCATTTCCGTGCATTGGTGATTATTGTCACAATTTTTTATACAACATTGATTATATTTTTATGAATTTTGATTAATAGCCATCTCAGAAACCGAAGCAGGATGAGATTGATACAGACTAGTTGATGCAGGAGTTAAACTAGAAGCTCTAGATTTCTTTACCCAATCAACAATAGATCAGATTTATTTCAAAATTTTAGTCAGCTCTGTATTCTCTCTCCAATCATCATCAATCTCATACGTCATTTGAGATTGTACTGGATCTCTTATGGAGGCAGGTATGTCATGCCTAAATTGTTCAAAATCGGGATTAGTGACATAGTTAGTAGAAGAGGTTTCATCCACTGGTTCCATTGCAATAAGTGAAAGAAATTCATCACATGAATCTTCATCATCCAATACTAGATCCACATACCCAGGTTTTCTCACCCATTTATCCAAAATATCAGCATCCAAGGGATTAAGATTATATAGCCTTACTCTTACAGTTTTATGATATTCATCAGATTGAGAAATTTTCCCTTGAGGCTCTCCCTCAATGTCATATTTCTGGGCATATTACTCTTCCTCAGTCAAGGCTACCTGGCTAGGTTTATTCTCCTTATATAGAGTTCTTTTCCTAGTATATACAATATGAGAAGCACGTTCATCTAGAGCAACATTTTCTTCTTGAACAACACCCTCAACAGATACACTAGTATTAGATTCAGTAACTTCCATACTAATAGCAACTAGATTATCATTAGGAAGATCAGATCCACAATCACTACAACATTCACTAATTTCATCATTATCATCATCATCATTCCTTTCATCATCAACTTTCTCATCTTCTTCTTACCTCTATGATTATAAACCACTTTCATTGCTACCAACTTCTTTTTCTTCATATTCTTCCACATTTTATTCACTAACATATTCTACAATGCCATCAAATTCTATTTATTCACTTCCAATAGATTTGATAATAGGTTCATGAGACGTTATGTCTAGAGGTGGACTCAAAGGTCCAATAAAGACTCTTTTTATTGGTGATGTAGATTCGAGGTCACTTTTATCATCAACTAGGGATCCCATATATCTGATAAAAGTAGAAGTATCCTCCTCTATATCCTAAGAATAGGTTAATTGTTCTTCTAGACTGAGTGAAGGATATAAAAAATCCCTTGGACTGACTAGTTGATCTATAGGATTGAAATTCTCGCACAATATATCCTTATCACCAACCCATTTTTTCTTCCATGGGTTCCAATTAATTTTTATTCTCTTACAAAATTGAGAACAGAAAAAGAAACCACTACATTCACTAACTACAACATCATCAACTTCACATACCGGACCTTTTGTTCTTTCGCATTGCTGAAATAATTCTGTAATAGAAAAGAAAATTTGATTTGAAACTAGGCTTTATCATATCAGTAAAATTAACCATTAGATATCAAAAAAGATTCCATTTTACTTCTTTCTAAAGTAAAAACACTAACTATACACCTTGATATTTGAGAGAAAAATGTCCCATTTCCTATGATACATATGGTGCTGAATAAACATAAATAAAATTATTTACCCACAATTAAATATGGAGGTAATGAGTCTTATATGCTCATCATTTCTAGTTATATCTTTCAGAGCTATCTCATAAAATAATAATTCACTTTCAGGAGGTGTTGTTCATTGATAATCATCATCCCTTCCATCATGAGTTACCTTAATACATTCATCTCAATTCCATGAAGTGAATGAGATTCTATTTCATTTCACAATCGACGTCACCCAAGAACCATCACTTTTTTCCAGGAAATGATCAATATTCTTCTAAAATATATATACCAGCTTCAGATAAAAGACTCTGTCATTGTTTTCAAACCATTCAAGCCATCTATGACCTTGAAAAACCTTCCAGAAAAAAAACATTATCTCTAATAGCCTTTCCACCAATTCTTATTTCTCTTAGATCACATCACGGTCTTCTAGACAAGGCTTTATGGGACATGAATGTTTTCTAGATTCACCTTTCTATTTCTTGGATGCATGAGAGTCACCCTCTTCAAGAGCTCTCTTCACACACGCCATTATGATCAGATCAGTATGGATGTCGGAAGGTGAATGGTCGGGGGTAAAGAAAGAGGGTGGTGATTGAGAAAGAGTGTATCACTAAAGGTAGTAGAGTGGATCAATTTAAATATATATCATTTATGGATTTTTAAATTTCATAGTCACGAAATCATGAACTGGTTTAACATTAATTAATAAAACATAGTCATTTTGATAAAAACACAAAACGTATAAAAGTAATGAGTCATCGATGCCGACATGATAGACTTTGTATAACACTAATAGTGTCGGGTATTGAAAAGATTGTAGAATACTAACAATGTCAGCCTGAACACTGTGTCGTCATGAATACTGTGTATTCATGAAAACCTCACTAAAAAATATTAAAATAAAGAAAAACACATGGTCTTACTGATTGATCATTCATAAATCTTGTATGGTGTAATTAATTCTTTCTGAGTTCAATGGATTGTTGAATATGTTAGGAATCTTATATTAAGTGTCAATAAATTCTAATGTGATATCACTTTTTTGATAATTATTTCTCAAAAAGTGAAAGCGTACATCAATATGTTTTCCTCTAGAATGAAAAAATAGTTTCCTAGAAATGATAATAGTGCTTATGTTGTCACATTTTATAGGTATATGTCAAAATATACATCCATAGTCTATATGAGTGTGTTTCGTCCACAAAATGAGTGCACAATAGCTACTGGCTGCTATGTATTTAGCTTCGGCAGTAGATAATGCAACATATATTTATACTACTAAACCATGAAACCAATGAAATTCTCAAAAAGTGGCATGTCCCAGAGGTTCTATTTCTATCTAACATGCATCCACCAAAATCAGTATCAGAATAACTCACTATATCAAATTATTTTCCTTTGGGGTAAAACCAACCTAAATTGATATCACGTTTGAGGTATTTTAAATTTCTTTTATCATCATTTATGTTGGACTATTTGGGGTTATCTTGAAAATGAGAACACATACATACACTAAACATTATATCTGGAATACTACCAGTCATGTAAAACAAGCTTCCAATTATTATTTTGTATTTTTTTTATCAATAGGTTTATCATCTTCATCAAGATCCAACATACAAGTAGCAGTCATTGGAGTGTCACTACTTTTAATTATATCAAATAAAAATATTTTTAATATATATATATTTTACATTTAATTTTATTTTAAATGATTCCATCATTATTTTGAAAAATATGAAATCCCAGAATGAATTTGAGTTCACCCATCAAAATCATTTCAAAATAATTTTTCATAATTTTTGAAAACTCAATACATAAAAAATTTATTAAACATCCCAAAATAATATGTTAAACATATATTGTAACTAGTAAAACATATTTAGAAATTCATTTTATAAAAAGAGTAAGATAAAAAATTCATTTTGTAAAACCTTTTTAAATAATAAAATTACTTAATATATCATACAAGGATCTTGAAGCTTGTTTTAAAGCATAAAATTATTTTAATAATTTGAAAACATGATTTTGTAAATGATAATTTTGAAAACTACAGGGGATATTAAGCATTAAAAATCCTCAAATAAACATCCATTTAGGAATTATATTTTAACATTGATTTTGATAATTTTTAAAATTATGATGGGATGCATAAAAAATTAGGAATATGATGGCCTCAGGTCTAGTAATAGGTGAAAACATTTCTTCATAGTCAATTAATTATTCATGAATATAAGCTTGTGCAACCAATCTAGTTATATTTCTAACAATATTTTCAAATTCATCTTCTTTATTACTAAACAACCACTTAGTTCCTATGATCAAGATGTCCTTGAGTCTATCCACAAGATTCTAAACATTATTTCATCCAATTTTAATATGTAATTATTGAATAGCCATCACCTAAGACTCATCTTTAATTTCATCATTGATTTTTTTAGGTTAAATCTATGATAATAAGGCTTGATGTTCAACCATATTTCTAAGAGAATCTATAGTTCTTGTACATTTATCTAAGTATTCAACAAAAGAATCTAAAGAATGGTACTTTAGAGTTCTAGTGTGTCTAAAAATGGAGGGGATAGTAATTTTAAGTTCATCTACATGTTCGGGATCATCATGTTTAGATTCTAAAGAATTTATAGAACTGTTTGATTTAACAGATTACATGACAAGAGGATTTGATGATTTTTCATTTATGTCCAGGTTTGACATATCATCTTCAAGGTTCTCTAGAGAGTTATTAGGTTTATGTGGATCTATTTCATCGAAATTTATATGCATAGATTCTTCCACACACTTGGTTCTATTATTAATGACTCTATATGCGTTACCAGAGGTTGAGTAACCAAGAAATATTTCGTCATCAGTCTTGGATGTGAATTTTTCAAGATTATCCTTAGCATTAATGATATATAATTTGTAACAAAAAGCATTAAAATAACTAACTTTGGGATTTCTATTGTTCCATAGTTTATTAAAAGTATTCTTGAGGGTAGGTCTAATTATGAATATTTTAATTATGTAGCAAGCAGTATTCACACCCTCATCCAAAAATTAAATAGTTAAATAATATTCATTAAGAATCTTTCGGGTTATCTCTTGTAAGGTTCTATTTCTTTTCTCTACAAATCCATTTTTTTTAGGTGTCCTAGGGGTAGAAAAACTATGACTGTAGACATTGTGTGATAAAAATGATTCAATGTCTTGATTTTCATACTCATGACCATGATCACTTATTAAGGATTTTATTCCTAGTCCACATATATTTTCCACTGTTTTAGCATACTTGGTTAAGTAAGTACAAGCCTCACTTTTGTGAGTTGAGAAATAAGTCCAGGTTTATCGAGAAGGGTAATCTAAAAGAACATAAATATAGTCCTTCCCATTTAAACTAGAACTTCGAGATAGTCCAAAAAAATACATGTGAACCAAATCTAAAGGCTGATAAGTTGAAACTTCTTTCATAGATTTGAAAGATATGTTGAGATGTTTACCCTTTTGACAAGGACTGCAGACTTGGTCATTTAGAAGCTCAACATTTGGTAGGTCCTAGACTAGCCCTTTTTGATTATTCTCTCTAAGAGAGTGTACAATATAGTGACATAATATCATATTCCAAATAAAAAAATCATAATAAAATTCACTTAGACAAGAAAAATTTTGAGAATATAAGGAATCTATGTTAATAGAATATACATTTTCATTTTTAAAATAATAAAATACTAATTAATTTTTTGTGTCAAAAACATTAGAAGAATCATTTTAAATTTAACATTAAATACATCATCACATAGTTATGAAATAATAAAAAAATTATAATTCAATCCATCAAAAAAAGTACATTAGAAATTAAAATCGAGTTAGAGTTACCAATTTTTCATAGGAAAATTATTGTTCCATTAGCATTCTCTCCAAAGGTGACATAACCACCATGAATATTGATTATGTTCATGAATCATGAGTAGTCTCTTATAATATTTATTGATAATCCAATATCCAAGTTCCACTAACAATTTTAAGAGCTATTCAAATAGCGTTCCTACAAGATAATCAAACAAAAATAGATTTTGATACTGAAACATTTTTGGGTCCAGCTCCATTAGTATTCTATTCTTTTTGTACCCACATTTTCCTTATGGGTTTCCAATAAGAACTATGTAACATATTTGAAAAATAGACTATATTTTATCTATAAAAACATGATGCTGTAAAATATTTTACAGAACTTTTACTAGTAGTACGATTCTGATTTTTTAGGTAGAAGAACAGATTTTTCCGATTCAGTTACAAAATGTGTTTCTGATACTTTTCTCTGTCCAGACTAATATCTAATAACAAAAGTGTAGTTAGGAGATATATTTTTAACATAATTTTGAGTAATATTATCTTTCCCATTAGTAAAATTCTATAATCATTATTTAATTTCTCATTATAGATTTTAAATTCATTGTTTTACTTGAGAAGTTGAGCATTCTTTTCCTTTTCGGTAGTAAGTTATTATTTAATAGTTATAGTAAGAGTATGATGTTTCTTTATAGATTTATATTTATCTTCTTGTTCATTACACGTCCCTTCCATCATGTTACAATATTAAATAGTTCGTCCCTTGTCATATTTTCAAACTCACATCCATTTTCAGAATGATAATAATTGTGTTTAGGTGAATCTAAGGTTACCTCAGATGTGTTTGTAAAAAAAACATATTTTCCATGTCATATTTCTCTTCATGAGATGATGTTGATTCATTGCAGCTATATTTAGAGGAACTCCATGTGGCCTTCATAGATTTCTTATACTTATTGTCTTTATTAACATACTTCATTTTGTATTTTAATTTTGTATAGTCAACTTTGACATGTAGTCTCTTCTTAGAGTCACAGTAGACGATATCATCCTATTTTTAATTTCTTTTACAATCTTTTTTACATCTACCCTTGTTATCATATGTTCCATTATAATTGAAATTCCGGAAAAAATTCTTTATCTTATAGAATTTAGGGAATCTTCTGGCCTGCTGATCCATCTTCTCATCATTATCTGAAGCTGAATCTTCACTACTCGTGCTCTCAACAATAGCTTGAACAATCTCTTTTTCATTGATCATAGAATTGGTAGTCTCGAAGGCTACATATTTCTCTTAGGTTCATCATCTTCTTTTGTTTTACTTCCAGATCTTCCTCATCCATAATCAGTTTCCCAATGACTTCATTGATAGTTAGTTTAATGATGTCACGTGATTTTCTAATTGAGATCGAAGTTCCTCTCCATCTATCAGGTTAGAATATGAGAATCCTCATAATTCATTCTTTAGCAGTAACATCTCTTCCCAGATAGATCATAGTGTTCACTATTTTATTGAACCTGAGATACATGTCATAAAGGGGATCATCAGAAATCATATTAAAGTTATCATATTTAATACTACATGTGTTAAGTATCATTTACTGAAAACAATAATTTCATTCATGTGAAATAGACAATGAATCCAAAATTTCATGGGCTGTTTTACAAGCAAAGATTCTATTAAATTCTTTATCTCCAAAAGAGTAATATAAGGCATTCATTTATTTACAATTATTATTATTATCAGTCTTTTCTTGGTCATCTAAAGTAGTTCTAGAAGTATCATAAATATTATTCTCATTTATAATTAAAGAACCATTTTCAAAACCCTTACTTTCTAAGTGAATTTTCATTTTAATTTTCCATTTTGCATTGTTTTTTCCATTAAATAATGATGGTATATGGTATCAGCACCATTGAGTCTATTATCCATAATAAATGTTTTATAAAAAGACTTAAAAGAGATAAAAATTTAGTATTGACATAAATTTTATGAGCTTTGACAAAAAACTAAAATTATAGTTGAAAAAAATTTGAAAAAGCCTTAAAAATAGAAAATTCCAAAAAACCTCTGATACAAAATGTTGGTTGGAGTAGAGTACTCAAGATGGGTATGAATTGAGTATCTATTGAAATTTCTGTTTAAAATGTTTAATTTGATGTTCCCCAAGTATTAAAAACACAATTTTCAAATTATCTAATAGTGAATTTATCAGAGCATGACTACTCGATTAATTTTTTAAAAGATATATTAGTTCTCAATGGTATTAATTTTATAGTTAATACACCTTTTTAAAAAAACCTAATAATTAAATACAATTATAAAACATTTATATGACTAAATATAATATTTAAATTTATATTTTTGAAATATGGGATAAAACATAGTAAAAATAAAAGGTAAGAACACAATGTAAATAAAACAAGTGGATCAGTCTCAAGAAGAGAATTAATCCTCCCAATATGTATATAACCTACCCCCAACTTGTTTAAATTGTTAAACAATTTCATCCACACCCTAGATCGGGGTTCACAACAGCACACACTGATGTCTATGTCACCTTTAACCTCTACCATAGTTCTTATGGGAAAACCAATAAACATGTCACATACGACATCTTACATAGATCTACATGGGATACAAATGGATAAAAAGAGTGTAAGATTGAGGATATCAAATATTTTGTAGTTATGCATAGGAGTCAGAGTGTGATTAGCAGACAGATACACACACTACACAGAAATGTAACTAAATCAACACAACAGAGCTTAATGTATGGAGTTTGACACAAAACAGAGTGTAAAATTCTAGATTTCATCTATCGGTATGGTTTTACAAGTATATTTTTCTCCTTATTTGATGTGTGGAAATAGTTTTTTAATTTGATTTTCAGATCGATTGAAATCTACAAATGTGTTCTATTGTTATTCATTCCTAGTGGTTTCATGATGGTTGATGTTCTTCATTATTTCTCTCTTCCACACATGAACCACATGTATGTTTTGTTTCGGTCTATCCTCTTTCTATTAAAAACAATTCTTATTTACAAGGGCCTACAAAGAGCATATAAATTTATTGTGAATCATATAATTGTACCTTGAACTATCTACTGAAATTAATATAATATATTATTAAATATGTCAATATCAATAAATGACACAAATATGACCGTTAGAAATTATATTAATAAATTATGATTTAAACAGTCTATCAGTGACTTTTCTATCAGTGTATCTTTATGTCAGTGTCTCCTTATATCAGTGTATCATTATGTCATCATGTCTATCTTTATATACTTCGGTGACTCATTACATCAGTGACTTGTGTCAATGGTGAGTCCTACCTTGTATAGGTGAGACAATATATCAATCAGTGAGATAGTTGAACTATCACTGAATCTTATCTATGGTAAGTCCTTCCTTCTGTTAGAGAGATAGTTGAACCGTTGGTGACTCATATCAATGGTTAGTCTTTCCTTCTGTTAGTTATACATACACAATGACAAGTTTTCTTCATGTTTTTCATGTGCAATGGTGAGTTCTTCCAATAGTGTTTGTTTCTCACGCTTAGAATATATGTATGTTTGAAATGTTTGTTAGTGAGTCATTTGTCTGTCGATGAGTCACCTGTTTAATGAAGTTAGTGAATCATTCTTAGATAATTTTTAGATGTTCTTTCTATATTACATTTTATTAATTTTAGAGAGTGTTGAAATCCATAAAACCATATATAATCAGTTTTAATATTGTTTATACAGAAACACAAATAAATTGTTATATAAATGAATTGATCTGATATTCATGATAATGGTTTGGCATAACATAGAATATGTAACATAATTTATGATATATGTTAATATATGAAATTATTTTTGATAACTAAAACCATTATAGTTAGAGATAGTGTCCAAAAAATCTATAGACTAAAATTAATTTACCAGTGTATATTAATGAAATATTTTTTTATTTCCTTATGTGTATAAAACTCATTTATTTCAAGTGAAAAATAGCTTTTATAATGTCTAGGTAGTCACATTATCCCCCTTTAAAAACTTCATCCCTATAATTTCAATACATATTCATAGTTGATAATATTTTAGGGTACTTATATTTCATTGTTTCATTTGGGTTCCCATATTTCATGTTCATTCATATTTTTCCTCTATAAAAATGTGATGATGTGTGTTGTATTGTTCCATTAAACATTGTTTCTACTATCCAATAACATCATTGGATGCTCTCCATTTGAGAGGAAATTCTTCAGTTGTAACACCTATGGATTCAGTACAATTGAAAGATCTATTATGTACTTCCTCATGAATGATTCATGGAACCCATCATAAACTTGAGCCATCATTTTTGGATGTTCTAGATGATAGGACACTACTCTAATGTGATAAAGGATATAAAAGGGTCCAATATAAAATAGACTATTTTCCCTTTCTTTGCAAATAGAATGACTCTCCTAAAAGGTGATATTCAAACGAAAATGTTTTATACATCATTAAACTCAATGTCCCTTCAATTTTTGTCAACATACCTCATTTTCTGACGCTCTTAAATTTTTTAATTTTTTTTATGGATTGAACCATTTTAGTCAAATATTTCCTAATATCATGTCCAAATAGATTTTAATCCCTAAAATCACCCCAAGAATTCAGTGATGTGCATGTATTCACATATATAGTATCATATGGATCCATTTGAAAACTACTCTATAAGACATTTTTATATGATTACTCACAAAATGGGAGATGTTGATCAAAACTAAGTTTGAATCCTGTTGATTAGGCTATTAGACTATTCATAATAATCTAATTAGACCATTCATGTTGTCCATTAGGTTTGGGGTCATAGTCCATGTTAAAATTAAAATCATAACACAATGCATTTCTATTACATCTACTGAATTTAGAGGTTATCCTTGTATCAAGATCAGATATGATCAAAAGGACACCCCATGTAGCATCACTACATCCCTGACATATGTCATGGAAATTTATTCAGGAGATATATCATCATAGATATCAATTATGTGGTCAATCATGGTGGGTTTATCCACTGTAACCAATATCACATTGTTTCATTCATATTCCTTTGGGAGGCAGTGAAAAATCATATTGTAAAATTATCCCATTTTGACATTGTTATAAGATATGTTTTATTCATAACTTTATAATTTTTCCACTCTTTGTTAATTTCCTAACATACAAATCATCATGATATATACTAAAAAATATCATTCTTCAAGTTGTCCCAAGAAAAATGTTCTCAAAGATGATGATATATCTTAATAATTATAGGATAGATGGATAATGTTGAGTTAGGAATATAATACATTAGCTCCATATTTTTCTCAGTTGATGAAGGCACAAAAATCATTTTTTCCAAACTGAATCACACCATCACGATCGATGTAGAACTCATGTAGCATCCCTTATTTACTTTTTCCACCATATATTGAAGCACCAATTTATCCATTTATGTATCCATTATATTCTCTTTGGATTAATGGTTTGAAAATATCTAGTCCAAGGAATGATGTATTCTATAACATTTTGATTTAGAAATTCATATATTTAATACCCATTAAGATAGTTTCATTCTCAATCCACATCCGGGATAGAGTAATATGTTTTCTTATTCCATCAGCATGAGCTACCTTGTTTGCCTTTCCTAGATGATAGTGAATAGAAAAAAATGTATTCCTTGATTATCTCAAACAATCATATTTAATGCATGTTAATGACCTAATATGTGTATATATTTAGTATATTCTAGTTATTAATATATATTTCATACATTTCACCATATATATAGTGCTCATACATATTTGGAGGGAATATTAATGCTACTAACTCCATATCATTCTAGTGTGGTTCTTCTCATGGATCTTCAACTGAAATGAACTGTATAATATCACATTATTATTATAAATTCCAACACAAATCAATCCTTTATTTAAAAAATCATTCTATATCAAAAACAACTTCCTCAATTTTTGGTGGTGTGAGTAAACAGGTAGTGATTATTCTCTTCTCTATCTGGTTGAAGCTTTACTCACATTCTTCTATATATACATTTTATACCCATTTATGTGTTATCGTAGATATTAGGGTAGAAAACATGACAAATTTCCAAAATATATATATATTATTATTAACCTTTTAATTACTAAAATATATGGATTTCCATGACTATAGTGGGTCTTGGACATTTTCCCAATTTCCATCATCATTGAAAGGTCCACAAAAATTCCCTCTCATGTGACCATGTTCAAGAATAACATGACATGATGCATCCAAAAGTCATAAATTATAAAAATAATTTACATTTTATCCTTCCAGAATGTCACCACCCCAATCCTTATATTCACTTCATTATCCTCCTTGATCAAGGAGTATATTAGAACACCATCAATAAAAAATAGAACATGTTTTTGTTGGGGGTATCTAAAGACTATATTTTTAAAATCCATATTGATTTTAAGGGAATGAGTAAGTATGAAGGAAATTACTACAAACTCATAGTTCCCATAACTTCAGTAGAATGTAGTCTTCTATTTATATTCGTTATTCACCAAAATTTGACGATACACAAAATGACGATCCTACTTTTAGAAGAATTTTTATCCTCGTAGTTTATCAAACATGTCAACAATCTATTATAATGGATTCTTTTATGCCATGGTAATCTTTATGGGCTCCTGATAATAGATAAATAGATGAATTGATCTATCATTCATCTTGAAAAAGTGCACTGGATCACCCCAAGGTGATACAGAAGGTCATATGTATCCTTTGTCAAAATGCATCAGCAACTTATTATGAAACTCTGTATTTGATTTTTTCCTTCCTGTAGTGTAATTTTGTGATTGAAGTTTCTCTGAATATGATCTCTACTAATAACTCGATCAAAAAATCCATGGGATGTTTGGGAAACTCTAAAAATAAATACATCACTATATTCCCTAAAAATACAAATTTCCTTAAGGTTAATACAATCTTTTGAATCAACCATTTCCAAAAGGATTGCTTCTCTAGATGGTACTAACATCCACACCATTGATGGATTTACCAATGGATATTAATGATCCTTCTTGAATATGTTATGGAGCATTGGATTGTTTGTAATATGGAATGATATTTCTTTTTCCTGAATAATTATGACTCCTATATAAAATGATAGAACATACATGCCCATTAATGAATTAAATTACACTACTGGATGTATTATGGGATTCACTCAAAGAATCATACGACATACAATTATAATAGATTATTCAAATAATTGGGTTGTGATGACTGTACCACAACATATTTTTACATTTATATCAACCTTATGTAATCAAGGCATCAATTAAAAAATTTAAGAAAAAATATAGGATATAAATGAATGGGTAGAACCAGATTAAAATGAGTATTTTTTATTCTTGAAATGGTAGGATGTGTAGATTTTATGACTTCATTTTCATGTTTCAAATTAATAGTTTTTATGGAATCAAATTTCCCATTCTCATTTAGATTGGGTGGTTGCCGATGTTGGTTACCCTCAAGGAATCATGGTTTAGTTTAATGTCTTTCATAGTGCCCTTTCTCCCTAAAATTATATAATTGAGTCATGGGTTCTAGATTAGGAGGTCCTTATATTAATCCACCATGTTAGTTGGCTTTTTCATGTATCTTTGGCATTCATGATATTGGTTTCCTTGTCTTCGACACATGAATAATTTCTTCAACCCATTTTGGAATTTCCAATGATGCTTATTCTACATTTTTGACATGTGGGTAGTTCGATCCTATTTACACCATTTTCAATTGACCCAACAACTAGAAAGTACAACATTATAACCATATATAAAAAATAATTGGTTCATTACATGAAATCCATCTATACTTTTAGAGAAAATTCATCAACTTATTTATAACATCCAGATTATTAAATAGATAGATCCTTTAGTATATGTGGTTTAGAGAAACTAAAGAATATATCTATTTTTTGTAATTGTTAATAAAAAACTAGAGGTGTATCTTATAATACATGTGATGTTTTACTTATAACATGTTTTCTATTTTCCTTCATTTTTTCATCAGCATTACTAATTCTCCCTCTATCTTATTTTGATGAAATTTAGGAAAAGAAGGGAATGATATATTTCCTAGAAGTCCTCAAACTCCAACTATTCCATTTCATCTTTATATTTTGTGTTCTTTTTCAACACCAACCATTGATATAAATATCTATATAAATGAAAAATTTCTATATTCATCATCTCCATCTCAGAATAATGCAACAAAAAAATTCTTCTCAATTGAGTTTATTAACAGATCTGGGTCATGAGGATCAGAACATCCACTCAATGTTGGTGGTAATTTCCACATAAATGATGGGATAGAGAGTTTAACCTTATTGTGCTATGGAGAACATTACACAATTTTTTGGTAATTATTCATAGCCTACAACAACTAGGTTATCATTGATATGAATTTTTTATCTACACCCCCATGGAATTGGGGATATTAGTTCAGGAAAGAATTGCATTACCCTTCACATGGGTTGTTGGATTGGTTTCTTCTTGTTCATATCATTCTCTAAAACAACAATGGTTTTAATAAATTTAATGTCATCAAATGTTGAATGTACAATGTGTTCCCTTGTGAAATTAACATTAAAGGAATATCTTATGGAATCCTAATGTTTATAATATTTCTAAAACTATATTTAATTGATATTTATGTATAATTATCCTTATCCATGGGTCTCCAAGAAAATTTCTAATATAAATTAAAAAATTAATTAAACTACGCTCTGATACCTACTGTAGAGTCCATTATTTTTCTAACATGACTATTACATCATTTTTAAGAGAAACAACATAATAGAGTTTAGAATCCAGGATCAAAAGGTTTAATTCCATGTGAAAATTAGGATCATAAAAATATTTACAAAATATAACATAAAAATTAATTAATCAAATCTTATCTATCTACTTAGTGGGCCTCATGTTTACCATAGTACATGTAATCCACTAGGGATATACATTAATGAAAGGGGTGAGATAAATTCAATAAAAATTGATGAATAAGGGATATGAATCAATATAATATGGACTAGATTAATCATCATCATCAAATCAAATGAATAGATTTATCATCATAACAATGATGGAAACAAGTGTTAATGGAATGTAATATGGAAATTCATAAAAATAACCACCATGTATTAGTGGGTTTCAGTTACAAAATATATTCCCTTAGATAAATGGAGAGGCACCACAACCATTCGGGATGGGATCCAACCTCATAAACCCAAAACACATCAAAGGATATTGTTTTGTAAAGAACCTTTATGGGGCTATTGGAACCTCAACCGCAAGAAGGAAGGTGACATTACTCCCATGAATATGAAACCATATATGACCATATGAAATTCTTCAATAGATGACTCCATGAGTCTGATGGAGCCATGAAATTTCATTGAGCCATCTTTACTTCACAACACACCTCTGAGGACTATGATGCCCTATTTACTATAGATATTGGCCTCACCCAACCTTAAATGCATGTATAACCCAACCATGAAACATACGATATCCCATTTTGTGAAGCACCATAGCATCACAAAATATAGAAAAAATGAATCACTAAAGTTATTGGAGAATCACAATACCCCTTATACGTTGTTCTCAATTCCCATGCCTATTGTAGGGATTCCTTCACAAATATCCATGGCTTTCATAGTGAATGATGTCCCTTTTGTATACATAATGATTCATGAAGTATTCAGCCTTTGTGAAGCACTCTTCCACTCATCCAGGACCCCAATCTCAGGAAGGGTCACCCTATTTCTTGTATCTCTTTCCTTTATTTGGCCCCTTTCACTGCATGAATCACCCATGATTTGTGAGTCCCTTATCAGTGATTCCCTATGATTTATGATTACCACTACGTTATATCCATCCAAGTTCACATGTTGTAATATCCTAGTATCTCATGGGGTATCTATTATTTTAGTTCCCTACCACTTTCTATTCAACATAGGCATTATGATGGATTTAAATATTTAGTATAGCCATACTAACATAGACCCCACTATCATCCAATCCACCACACTAATTTAACATGGATTTATTTATGCCTTCCATTTCCCATGGGTTGAGATTCTCTAGTTATTTATGTCGAAGGGGTGAGTAATGACTCCCCCACATTCGAGTGGGAGGATGTCAAACATCCATGCACCCACAACCTCGACACATGATGTTAAACGATGATCTCACCCTTAATCGAAAGATTGTGATTATAATATGTATTAGTGTCATAGAATTAAATCATCTATATATAAAAAATGAGGGTATAGTCCTCAAGAGCTTACTGCATCCGTCATATTTAAATCATTATTCCAATCGCTTTGGACGTGGTCACCATGTTCACCTTAGGAAATATTCATGTATGCCACATCACCTCCTCTGAAAATATTCAATGTGTATGTATGACATGGATAAAATCACACTCTTGTAGAATGATATTATCATCAGATGAAACATAACCCTCATTGGGAATGTTCTACATAAAATCCTTACACCATCTATCACAAGTGAATATTCATGGTGTGACTATCTAGTTTGCTTCTCACTCTCGTTTCTCACACCATAAATGAATCATGTGGACATAGAGGTTAGTATTGACTATTACATCCATTTATATCCGAATGGTCATACCTCTTGGAGTAGGAATCCTGATTCTCACATTAGAAATACATGCGCTTTGATCACATTCTTCAATATAGGATACGCGGGAAGCCTTTATAAGGTTCAATCCAATCTAATGGTAAAATCAGGTACTTCCTATTAGGGGTTCTACCTCATGATGTGAAAGCCTCCATTTATGGGACACATCCCCCTCAAAACATCTTCTATGGTGTGATTTGATCCATCCTTAATCACTCACATCATTCGTCATACATCTTGATTTTACATTGGGAAACCACATCCCATTAAGACATTGAGATTCAACCACATCCCCCATTTCCATTTAGTCTAACTCCTTAGGTGACCCAGCCCTAATCACTATCTTCTTTGGGATGTTTTCATACATAATCCCCAACATTTACATATGGTAATCTTCTACATATAATCTCAAATCACATGGCCAACTTTAACTAGGCTTCCTAATTTGTATAACCCACAATCCCCCCCCCCCCGCCGACTTCAAATACATGGATTTTGATCCCTATCCTCTAAATATGGTATTTAGAAAGCCTCTCAGAAGTCCTATACCATCACCCATACACCATCATGAGCTTTACCTCAAGTCACCACGTCTCAATTGGATCATGGCCCAATTTGAAAGTCACATTTCCTTTGGGTTTTTCCAAGGATTCTAAACAAGTGTATGCCACGATGTCATCTTTTGAACTATGTGGACATTGATTTGAAACTAACTAAGATATGTAGGATGCCTCCATAATGTTCAAGAGAAGAACCCCTAACACTCAATCCACATATTCCACTACACCTCAACACTTTATCAATCACCTCACTCTTATATTAGTGAGTTCATTCCATCCATCTATGTTGTCTCATCAGGTAAGCCCCATTCTCTCTATTATTTCTTATAGTAGCACTAAGCAGTCTCATGACGTATTCCCCACACCACCCCTTAGAACTACATGTGTGTTGATCCATGTATTCAAAAAAGGTATGTATTAATCTTCCATGTTGTTCAATCCCATCCAATGGTAAACCTTGGTCCCCCCAAACAAAGACCTACACCGTATCTAATATATCTCTAATGGGTTTTCTAATCAACCAAAACGCATCTCTTCACGATGTTAAACTCATAGATTACCTTGAGTTTATCATGAGATTACTGTGGAGTAATTCGAAGTCCATTCCTCTCTCATAGGATACCCCATGATCAAAGTGGGACTCCTCAGGATTTGTTCCCTTGAGAAGCCCTCCAACAAGGAAGAATATAGGATAACAATGTCCCAGTTTCAAGACATGTGTTTGTTCCTAATGTGACTACTACCATGACCACATTTTATTGAATTTTCATAACCCTTGTAATGTGGAGATAGAAGTAGCATAATTATATGGTATCCACAAAGAGTTTGAACCAAGAATGAGTTTACCAAACAAGTCTGAATCACTGAGGGAGACCCAAACTTTGAAAAACGTTTCATGGAGGAATCCATGGTGGATAAGCCGACATCACATCATTCCATTTTGATCATGGATAATACATCACTAATAAATTTATGAATGTTACCCATCATTTGAAACCTGTAATGTGGGGAAACAATGAAATACTAGTGAAAAATAAGACATGCTAGGAGGACATGTCCCTATGAAAGCTTTGGAAACTGAAAATGGTTAAACCAATGAGAAATATTATACTCAAAAATTGGATTAGTAGAATTGTATAAAACCATATATAATAATGTCACTGGATATATGAAACCAGTGAAAGGTCCTACCAATAAAATAATAGGAATGGCATAGAACCCAACATAAAATGGGGATGACAATTATTTGGAATTACATTATATGACAAAGTTAGCATGTATCTCTCTCTAAAGACATAGATGACTGTAAAAAACCGGGAAATTGGGAATTTCATTACTTCTATCCATATTGATAGATGAATCTTCCTATTTTTCATGACCATTGATATAGGAAATCTATTTCCCCATTCCATTATTCCCCCAGGGAAGGAGAAAAAATTGTGGAAACCCCACAAGACACCTCCCGCATTACGAATTCAGCCATGAAGACATATACAAGGTTCCAACAGCCATTTCCACCTTCTTAAATCATATAATAGAGTTGATGGACACCCTTGTACACCAGTAGGAGAAATAGGGGTCATTCTCATAAGGTAAATGGTATGCCAATACCTAAAGGCTTTTGTGTCTCATTAACAACACCACCCCCAAGGCCCATGCAGGGAGTCACTTGTCCCCTCTTCATCATCTAAATTCTTAGGTAGCCCCTCTATATAGTGATCATATCTCTCTCCCTCCAAATTTATAGGATTTGAGGGATGATCAGGTAACCCTGGAATCGACCACTTCATGGGATTATCCTATGAGGGATCCCACCATGCCTCATAAACACCACCAATGAACTGTCCCTTGGGTCTAAGAACATGCTGTTTATACCACTTCTCTGATGTCCACAGGCCATATGACCCGACGCCATCACCAGGCCTAGGATTAAAGTATTATATATTTGGGGGAATCATTATCCATGGATCTTATGGATAATGGCACCACCAGTGCATTCTATAATATCCCTACCACTCAAGAGAAGGGAACAATTAGAGCCCAATCAGAATCGATACCTTAGCCACCACAAATGAAGGCAATCTTAACTCATTCGATCACTGGACCAATGAAAAACATTCAAGGGATGAATCCTTATTATGGAACCCTGTATATAGACCCTCTCCATACATCACAGGTGATAGTGGAGGTCCTCACCACCCTCACGCCCAACATGGAGGCCCTCCTCATGTTCTCTGTATCAGCAAATGTGGTGGTAATAACAACCACAGTGATATAAATGATAGATGTCATCTCTAAGACTGTGGTTCATGATATGAAGGTCTTATCTATTATATGAATCATCAATATAATGGTCCTACTTTCACCACTCTCTAATCAAGCAGAGGACCTCCAAGAAGCTGAACTATCCAAAGTAAAGGACCTCCCCAATACATCAAAGGATTGTATGGAGGTCCTCCCCAATCCCTACACATTTAGAATGGAGGTCCTCCCCATGTCACCACTATATCAAGAAGAGTTCTTCCCCTCTCTATAAATGATCAAAGAGGATGACCTCCCTACTTTATTGGTCATCATCATGATGGTCCTCCTCATTCTATTTATTTAAATAAAGACATAGGTTACCCCAGGAAACAAGGAATTATATGTGGAGGTCCTCCCCATGTTTCTATCAACTGAAAAATAATCCCTCCCCACTACAACACTCACCATGAATAATGTCCTCCACACACATACATAAACCAACATGATGGTCATCCCCATATTCATGTTTCCATAAAAATAGGTCATCCATGTTCCCTGTTTAAAATATTAACAGGTGCTACTAGAACCTTTGGTCAATAAATAGAATGTCCTCCCTTCTTCCTTGATAACATACTTGGAGGCCCATTCCATGTTCTCATTGACTCAAACATAGTTCATCCATGCTACTTCAACTGCTATCCATGTGAAGGTCTCCTCGCACCACCCACAGCCAGAGCATATGTCCTCCCCAATCTGATTATGAATGATATAGAGGCCCTCCCCATATCTGAAAAAATTTATCTAGATGTCTTCCACATATATTCAACCCTCAAACAATGGTCCTCCACATACTAAAAAAGTTCCCTACCCGGAATAAACATTCCATGGTGGATGGAAGAAATGTCACCACTGAAGAAATAACATCATGAAGCACTAGGTTTTTTTTTCAAACCCATTCAGTTCAAACATATAGAATCCAAATTTGATTCTAGGATCCATCCTTCAACACAGATCCTTTGAATAAATGTTTTGTGAAAGATCCTAACAGTGGATATTTTTTATTCGGAAGAAGTGAATTTCACAAGCTCAGAGAATATGTTCACATGTATATGAATGAGGAGGCTGACTTGGATCCCTTATTAGGTCTTGAGGTGTAGTCCTCTCTATTGAATCCAGCTCTATTATCTACCTCTACAATAGATAATATAGAATATTTCTAGGATATTATAGAGAGAGAACAACTGATAGACCCATATAAGACAGTTTTCTCCCTAAAAAATGTGGAAGTGTTTGGAACCCCATGTTACAACAATTTCATGATACAGTTAGAAATACCTCTGAGATATGAGGCAATTTTCGGTGATCAGTAAATATATACAGTAGTCTCTCCACCATCCAATCCTATTCCATAATTATCCAATCCACGCCATTTCTAGTTTCTCTGTCATTTTCGACTGAATCCTTAGGAAACAATGTGTCAAATCCTACTAATGGGTAGAGAATATTGGAGTACATTCTATATGTAGATCATTTGTTCAATACGTTATATAAAATTAATATCCTCAAATATGAAATTCTAGATACCCTCACACTTGACGATATGTGTTCCTTTCACCAGACTATTTGGGTGGAACATTTTCACAAATGTGGTCATCAGTTAGACTACCGAAAGAACTAGGATCATTTTTATGTCATAATATAGGAATGTATTAGAGTTGATTTGGAAGAAATTTCACTAGAGAAACATCCTTCATAACCAGGTTACCACCAGAAACATCAATTTAGATTCTTTCAGATCATCATAATGATTCACATAATAAGTGATGAAGCATCTCTGTATGTGAAGATCTTGAGCTTGGTGTAATACGATTCTCTCCACTTCATTCATATATCATTATAGGATGAAAATCCAGGAGACATTGAGGACATTCCTCTGCGCACCAACATAATTAATGTTGTTTTCCCCAATATAAACTAAGATAAGGACACTATAGTGGGATTGGATAAAGAGAGCCTGGTCACTAGGGCAGTGTGAGATTAGGTAGACCATATTTTTGTTAACACTCGCATGAAAATTAAAATACTAGGGGATTTATTCATATCATTGTACATTAGTTAATACACAAAACAGGTAATTGTAAAATTGAGACATCCAAAAAACAATAACTGTTTGATATAGTGATAGATATTAAGGTTTTCCTTGCAATTGATGCATTTCACTAGAACATTGTATATCAAAGGAATATCATTGACTAGCTCTTCGATGAGTGCCTTGTAGAGAGTCACCCAGACTACAGTGATCCTCAAAATAATCGCGTCCCTCTACCATTAGTATAGCACCCCGTCTTTTTATAACATAACTTTCATTCCATTACACGGAACTGAGGATCGTTAAGGTTTAGTGTCTTGGAAACAAGGAACATAATACAAGAAAAAAAAGACATAAAAATTTCTTCTTAAACACTTGAAAGGCTTCTCCTTTAGTTCATATTAGGTTCATTACTGCATCTCATAACCTGGGGACATACATCAAAAGAAAGGGTGAGCAGAAGGCCCAGTAAGGGAAACAAGAGAAACATTTTTCATGTGAACTTGAGATACTTCAATAAGGACATGAAAAGAACTTTAAGGCATGAGGAAGAAATCATGAGATACATCATAATAAAAATAAAATTTTTCATAACTTGAAGATGTGGCTACAACATTTAATATTGACAATCATTTCATTTCACCAAGGTCCATCCCCAAGGTGTCATTAAAAATTACCAAGGTTATTCCCCAAGGCGTCGTTAAAATGGTCATCTCTAGAGATTAAGTATTTACCCAATGCATTGGAGCGCTATCAGGGCGCACCCTTAAATTTGCCTTTATTATCATGTGAGCCACATATATCATCATCAAACATTTCATAAATAACCCATATAGCATAAAATAAATGGGTTTCATTTCATAATCATAACGTTTTAAAAACTGCTTTAAAGACATGATCTTTACGTTACTTTAAACCCACGGAAAGGGAAAGCGGGTATCATGTATGTAAATCCCAGAATTTAAAATAGAAAATTTTTATATATATGTGAATACCCCTGTAGAAATAGTATCTTTGAGTATTAACTTTATAACACAAAATAATTTTGAGAAAAGAGAGGCATTTTGAGACGAAAATTCTGCAGCATAACAGCTATGTTACACGGTTTTAGAAAACTTTTAAAATAGAGGGGACATGGGTCGAACAATCATAATTGACCCATAAAACAGTAGAGGGACAGTATTAGAAGTATATATGGACATGGTGATGCAATTTCAAGGACATACCATTTGAAATGAAAAACATGGAAGGAAGACAGAAATTTGATTTCTCTTATGAAAAATCGGCAGCCTAACGGCGTCACTTAAACTTCAACAAAAATGAATTGAACAAATCAAATAGGGTCTCTCATCATATGATGATAAGAGATAAGTATGATAGATATAGATATCATACCCCAACATAATAAAAAGGAACTTGAAAGATTTTACATGAAAATCGAACTTGAAAAATGAGAAGGGTGAAAGAATCACTTAAACATTCGGCAGCCTAACGGCGTCACTTAAACATTCATAAAACGAAATGATGAGAGTAAGAGGGAATCTATCATCATATAAACATGAAAGGGTCAGTAAGAAGAATATAAAAGAACATCCTCTCACATAATAACATGGAGCATACAAGGAATGACATAAAAGAGATTACATGAAAAGAAAGAGAGGGGTCAGATCCCTTACCTTAAAACGTGACTCTTGAAACTCATAGTTTTGGACCTTGAGGGCTTGGGGGAACCTTGGGAGGACTCATTGGGAGGTAAAGAGACCAGAACTTCGTTGGGGGAGAGTTGGGAGTGGAAACTAAAGGAGGAAAGGGTGGGTATTTATAGGGAAAGTGAGGGGACAAGGCATTAATGGCCAAGGGACACCTCACTAGTGGTTTTGGCAAAACCATGGGCTTGCCCATGGTATTTGCCCATGGTATTGGCACCTTGGGACACCTCACACCTTATCTTACTATTCATAATTCGACCATATTGAATATATACTTAATACATCATTTAATGATGTCATTAAACACCCCTAACTTAAAAACTATATTTTCACTATTCATCGAAAATTCAACTTTCTCAGAATAATCCCAAAATTTCACCTTAACCAAATATCAATTCTTTGATTTCCAAAATGAAATCCATTTTATAAAAATAATTTTCTAAATATTTTTAATTAATTTGTTAATTAAAAACACTATTCACCGAAAATTCGTTTTTTTCAGAAAAATCCCCAAAAATTACCTTAACATAATATCGATGCTCTGAGTTCAAAAATAAAGTCCTTTTTATAAAAATAATTTTCTACTTATTTTTAATTAAATTTTTAATTAAAAAAACACTATTCATCCGAAAAAACTAATACTTGACTAATAATTTATGAAACCGTTATTTACCCATTTTATTGAATCACATTACTTAATCTAGGTGTCTAAATTATATTAAAACTTTCTTTGAGTGAAATTACTAATCCATTTGGTCCCATTACTAATCCTAAGCGTAAAATCACTATTCATAATTTACTATTCATAAAAAAATTATGTTAATCTTATTAGACTCCAAATTCCTTACTGAACACTTTTGTAGAAGACCATTTTTTGAAAATCATTACACATCATTAGTTATTTAGGGTTTTCATAAATATTTTAAAATATCCCTTTTTTTCAAAATTCATCAAAAATACATTCTAAAATTATCTGAACATTTGAAATTTCACAAACATCACTAAAGGAAGAAATCTCAATTCATTCACCCGAAAGGATTACACAAGGAAGCTAGGGTCTCGTCACATAGCCCCTTATAACACCGGCATAAGACCTAAGTGTAAGGTGTGCTATGGTGAGAGAATCTGAGGGAGGCTCAGATAACATTGCCCTAGTAGTAATCTCTACTAACTTGAACTTCTCCCGTAGGCGTTTCCGTTCAAGCTTGACACGCTGGAGTTCGGCTTGGGCTTGGTCCAAAGCGAAGCCCACAGATGCTACCTCCTTCCCAAGCTCTGATAAGTGGGCTTCATAAGGGTCGAGTCTACTGGATGAAGCCATTGACTCCTCTTTTTGCATTAACCATTAACATCTTATTAAATCATTAAGAGTAATTTAATATACTACTCAAAAAGATTGGGTCGTTACATTCTTCCCCCCTTAAGAAATTTCGTCCCTGAAATTTATACTTGAGGCCTAGTCGAAAAGGTGAGGGTACTTTTGCTTCATCGTTTCCTCAGGCTCCCAAGTCGCTTCTTCATACTTATGATTCCTCCACAATACTTTCACAAGGTGGGTAGTCTTGTTTCGTAGGACCTTGTCTCTACGGTCCAAGATCTCCACTGGCTGCTCCTCGTAAGAGAGGTCATGTTCCAGTTGTACCACCTCTGGGTTCAGTACATGCGAAGGGTCGGGTATGTACTTCCTCAAGAGAGATACATGGAAGACATCATGAACTTGAGCTAGGTTCGGTGGAAGTGCTAGACGATAGGCCACTGCTCCTATGCGATCAAGGATTTCATAGGGGCCAATGTACCTAGGGATGAGCTTCCCTTTCTTCCCAAACCGCATGAATCTCTTCCATGGAGAAATTCTAAGGAAGACTTTGTCACCAACACCAAACTCCAAGTCCCTTCGACGATTTTCAGCATAGCTCTTCTGCCGACTCTGAGCAGCCTTTATGTGTTGTTGGATGGCATGAACCTGTTCTTTCATCTCTTGCACGAGATCAGGCCCAAGAAGCTTCCTCTCACCAGTTTCATCCCAACAAGTAGGAGTTCTACACCACTTTCCATATAGAGCTTCATAGGGTGCCATATGAATACTCGCACGGAAGCTGTTGTTATAGGAGAACTCCACTAATGGGAGGTGTTGATCCCATCCACCTTTAAATTCCATTGAGCATAATCTCAACATGTCTTCGAGTGTCTGAATAGTCCTTTCAGATTGGCCATCAGTTTGAGGATGATAGGCCATACTAAAATTCAATTCAGTATTCAGAGCATGTTGAAGACTTCTCCAGAATTTTGATGTGAATCTTGGGTCACAATCAGATACGATGGATAGTGGTACCCCATGCAGCCTTACCACTTCCTTCACGTATATCTTGGCAAGCTGATCCAGAGAGAAATCTTCCCGAATAGAGATAAAATGTGCTGTCTTGGTGAGACGGTCCACAATAACCCATATCGCATTGTTTCCATTGGATGTTTTTGGGAGACCAGTTACAAAGTCCATAGTGATATTATCCCACTTCCATACTGGTATGGGTAGCGGTTGTAATACCCCCTTAGGAAGTTGTTGTTCTGCCTTTACTTTCTGACACACCAGGCACCTTATAGTGTAATCAGCAATCTCCCTCTTCATGTTATCCCACCAATAATGATCACGAAGGTCTCTATACATCTTAGTGCTTCCCGGGTGTATAGAGAATGTAGAGCTATTAGCTTCATCCATCAGTACCTTCTTTATCTCCGGAAGAGATGGAACACATAGTCTTGTACAAAATTTCAATACACCTTCGTGATAAATATTGAAATTAGGGAACTTCCCATCCTTTACAGCCTCAAACTTCTCCTGCAGCAAAGGATCTTCTTTTTGAGCCTTCTTGATCCTCTCTAGTAATGAAGGTTGAGAAATCATTTGGAATAGGGTTGATGATGTCCCTTTCCTTATAATTCCCATGTCCAGTTTTACTAGATCTTTAATCAAGGGATCTCCTACGATCCTCATTGTTGCCAGAACAACAGGATCTTTCCTGCTTAACGCATATGTGACTTTGTTTGCTCTTCCAGGGTGATAATAAATTGAACAATCATAGTCTTTAATAATATCCAACCATCTCCTTTGTCTCATGTTCAATTATTTCTGTGTGAAAATATACTTTAGACCTTGGTGGTAAGTGTATATATCACATTTCTCCCCATAAAGATAGTGCCTCCATATCTTTAGAGAAAAAACAACTGCCGCCATCTCTAGATCATGCGTAGGATAATTCTGCTCATGAATCTTCAACTGTCGAGATGCATAAGCAATTACTTTGTCATTTTTCATGAGGACGCACCCAATCCCTTTCAGAGATGCATCGCTAAAAATAAAAATCCTTCTCCGATAGAGGGTAGTGTTAACACAGGTGCAATAACCAATCTCTTCTTCAGCTCTTGGAAACTTTCCTTGCATTCCTTTGTCCAGATGAACTTAACCCCTTTTCGAGTCAACTTGGTTAGTGGATTAGAAAGCCGTGAAAAGTTTTTCACAAACCTCCTATAATATCCTGCTAAACCAAGGAAACTACGAATCTTAGTTACTGTTGTGGGTTGAGGCCACTCCTCCACAACCATTGTCTTTGCAGGGTCAACCGAGATTCCTTCATTGGTTACAATGTGCCCCAAGAAAGCCACCTGTTGTAACCAAAACTCACACTTGCTGAACTTCCCAAAGAGCCTCTCCTTCCGCAGAGTTTTCAATATAACCCTTAGATGATCTTCATACTCCTCACGAATTTTTGAATATATCAAAATATCATCAATAAAAACTACCACAAAGTTATCAAGGTAGTCCTTAAAGACTCTATTCATCAAATCCATGAAAATAGCAGGAGCATTAGTCAAGCCGAAGGGCATAACAGTAAACTCATAATGCCCATATCTTGATCGGAAGGCAGTCTTTGGAATATCTTCCTTCCTCACCCTCAGTTGATAATAACCAGATCGAAGGTCAATCTTAGAGAATAATTGAGCCCCGCGAAGTTGGTCAAATAAATCATCAATTCTTGGAAGAGGATATCTGTTCTTCACCGTGATCCCGTTCAGTTCTCTATAATCGATGCATGGCCGCCTTGATCCATCATTCTTCTTCACAAAGAGAACTAGTGCTCCCCAAGGAGACACACTCGGTCGGATAAACCCCTTCTCCAACAAGTCGTGGACTTGTTTCTTTAACTATTCTAGCTCCACATTTTCCATTCTATACGGAGTCTTTGATATCGGTTGAGACCCAGGTACGAGTTCAATGGAGAACTCTACCTCTCTTTCTAGGGGAGGTCCAGGTAACTCCTCAAGAAATACATCCATGTATTCCTGAACAATCGGAACATATTCTATTTGTATGCTCCCTTTTCATTCTTCATCATCACCGATTAACTCCATAAAGAATTCTATAGGAGTTGCTTCTAGATAGGGATCAGTTCGGGATATCTCTCCTTGGAAGATAACTGTAGGTCGTTCATTCAAGACTACCGAGATTTCCTTACTTCTTCATTTGATCTTAGCATTATACTTTGAGATCTAGTCCATCCCTAGTATAATGTAAAATTCCATCATGGGAATGACTACTAGATTTGCGATAAGATTGTGCTCACCAAAGTAAACACTAGAGCCTTTAAATACTGTTGATGCAAGGATAATCCCACTTGGAGTCTTGACAGACAACTCTACCTCTAGAAGTTCGGGGATTGATTCTATATTCCTTGAAAACTTGGAGGAAATAAAGGAATGCGTAGAACCAAAATCAAATAAAGTACTTGCTAGTTTTGAGAGGATGACAAGAGTACCTTCTACCACATCGTTCGGGACTTCAACTTCAGCTGTTGTGATAGCGAAAGCACGACCTTGCTCTCTTGGCCTCTGCTGAGGTTGATTGTGATTCCCCTCCACCGCCCTCAGATTTGGACATTGGTTAGAAAAGTGCCCAAGCTGTCCACACTTGAAGCATGTGGCTTCGGGTAGGTCCAGAACCATCTTTCCTCTGTCGTTAGTGTTGGGAAGCTGAGGCTTCACCTCACTATGACAATTCCGAGCAATATGGCCTCCTCTTCCACACTTGTAGCACTTTACACTTCCGTTCAAGTAGTTCCCCAGATGATTATTCCCACATTTATTGCATGTGGTAAGTTTCATTTTCTTTCCACCTCTTCCCTGATCAAAAGACTTCCCTAAACTGGGCTCCAAAGATCTCTTCTTTTCATTTGGTTTATGAGACCACTGTGTCTCACCAAACTCCAGCTCGACTTTCATATCACTTCGAACTATTTCTTCATAGCTATCATAGTCCCTATTGGCTAGATTCTTCCGTAGATGAGTTCGTAGTCCACCAAAGAATCTATCAACCTTCCCATTAGGGTCCATGACAAAGCTTGAGGTATAACGGGAAAGCCTTGTGAAGTTCATCACATAGCTTCCGACAGATTCATTCTCCTTCTGCTTCAGCTCGAGAAACTCTTTCTCCATTCTCGTTCTCATGGAACGAGGGAAATACTTGTTAAGGAAAATTCCCTGAAATTCTTCCCACTCCATAGCTTCTATCTCTCCTCGTGGCTTCGTGTTTTTGATCAGTGACCACCACTGATCAGCTTCTCCCTCTAGGTGGTAAACAGCAAGGGTGACTTTTTCTTGTTCTGAACAATGAAGTATAGAAAATATCTTTTCAATGGAGCTTATCCATTGTTACGCAACCAATGGGTCAGTAGATCCACTGAATGTTGGCGGTCGTTGACGCATGAAGGACTCAAGATAGTGTTGTTCCCTTCGTGGTGTGGTCGGCCTCTCAGCTTGATTCAAGTTATTACTCATAACTTGAGTCAGTTGGTTCATCATTCGCATGAATGTTTCCATTCCGGCTTCCATCGGAGGGCCGTCAGCACTTGGTGCATTGCGGTCACCATTGGCACGGTTCCTCCTATTTCCCGCCATTTTCTAAAATAATAAAACCTTAGTAAGAAACTTATTTCATTTATGAATCTTTTAACTAAGACTTCATGCTTAGACAATTACACTTTTCTATAATTCCTTCATAATGATTCATAAAAAGCTTGTGATTAACAAAACATATCCCCCGGGAGTGTCGTAACCAAGAGTGCAGCAAGGCCCGTTATCGTGCACCAGTTCCCGTTCGAGTCTAGCTCAAAGCGGTGTTTTCGGGTTTTACCCCTATGTACATCTGTGCCAAAGCCGCCTCTACCTGCTCGTATCCAGACAGGGATGTATTTGTTTGATAAACCACTTACTCAATATTTACCAAAATACTAGGAAGTTTTCCTATATTTAAACTTTTCTATAGGGTTCTTCCTAAAGTTTTTATATCCTAATTTCCACAAATAACTAAACCATCCTTTGATACCAACTATAGCATCCCGTCTTTTTATAACATAACTTCCATTCCATTACACGGAACTGAGTATCGTTAAGGTTTAGTGTCTTGGAAACAAGGAACATAATACAAGAAAAAAAAGACATAAAAAATTCTTCTTAAACACTTGAAAGGCTTATCCTTTAGTTCATCCTAGGTTCATTACTGCATCTCATAACCAGGAGACATACATCAAAAGAAAGGGTGAGCAGAAGGCCCAGTAAGGGAAACAAGAGAAACATTTTTCATGTGAACTTGAGATACTCCAATAAGGACATGAAAAGAACTTTAAGGCATGAGGAAGAAATCATGAGATACATAATAATAAAAATAACATTTTTCATAACTTGAAGATATGGCTACAACATTTAATATTGACAATCGTTTCATTTCACCAAGGTCCATCCCCAAGGTGTCGTTAAAAATTACCAAGGTTATTCACCATGGTGTCGTTAAAATGGTCATCTCTAGAGATTAAGTCTTTACCCAATGCATTCGAGCACTATCAGGGCGCACCATTAAATTTTCCTTTATTATCATGTGAGCCACATATATCATCATCAAACATTTCATAAATAACCCATATAGAATAAAATAAATGGGTTTCATTTCATAATCATAACGTTTTAAAAACTGATTTAAAGACATGATCTTTACGTTACTTTAAACCCACGGAAAGGGAAAGTGGGTATCATGTATGTAAATCCCAGAATTTAAAATAGAAAATTTTTATATATATGTGAATACCCCTGTAGAAATAGGATCTTTGAGTATTCACTTCATAACATAAAATAATTTTGAGAAAAGAGAGGCATTTTGAGATGAAAATTCTGCAGCATAACGGCTATGTTACACGGTTTTAGAAAACTTTGAAAAGAGAGGGGACATGAATCGAACAATCATAATTGACCCATAAAACAGTATAGTGACAGAATAAGAAGTATATATGGACATAGTGATGCAATTTCAAGGACATACCATTTGAAATGTAAAACATTGAAGGAAGACAGAAATTTGATTTCTCTTATGAAAATTCGGCAGCCTAACGGCGTCACTTAAACTTCAACAAAAATGAATTGAACAAATCAAACAGTGTCTCTCATCATATGATCATAAGATATCAGTATGATAGATATAGAGATCATACCCCAACATAATAAAAAGGAACTTGAAAGATTTGACATGAAAATCGAACTTGAAAAATGAGAAGGGTGAAAGATTCACTTAAACATTCAGCAGCCTAACGACGTCACTTAAACTTTCATAAAACGAAATGATGAGAGTAAGAGGGGATCTCTAATCATATAAACATTAAAGGGGAAGTAAGAGGAATATAAAAGAACATCCTCTCACATAATAACATGGAGCATAAAAGGAATGACATAAAAGAGATTACATGAAAAGAAAGAGAGGGGTCGGATCCCTTACCTTAAAAGGTGACTCTTGAAACTCAATGTTTTGGACCTTGAGGGCTTGTGGGCACCTTGGGAGGACTCCATGGGAGGTAAGGAGACCCGAACTTTGTTGGGGGAGAGTTAGGAGTGGAAACTAAAGGAGTAAAGGGTGGGTATTTATTGGGAAAGTGAGGGGACAATGTATTAATGGCCAAGGGACACCTCACTAGTGGTTTTGGAAAAACCATGGTCTTGCCCATGTTATTTTCCCATGGTATTGGCCACTTGGGACACCTCACACCTTATCTTACTATTCATAATTCGACCATATTGAATATATACTTAATACATCATTTAATGATGTCATTAAACACCCGTAACTTAAAAACTATATTTTCACTATTCATCCAAAATTCAACTTTCTCAGAATAATCCCAAAATTTCACCTTAACCAAATATCAATGCTTTGATTTCAAAAATGAAATCCATTTTATAAAAATAATTTTCTAAATATTTTTAATTAATTTTTTAATTAAAAAAACTATTCACCAAAAATTCATTTTTTTCAGAAAAATCCCCAAAAATTACCTTAACATAATATCGATGCTCTGAGTTCAAAAATAAAGTCCTTTTTATAACAATAATTTTCTAATTATTTTTAATTAAAAAAACACTATTCATCTGAAAAAACTAATACTTGACTAATAATTTATGAAACCGTTATTTACCCATTTTATTGAATCACATTACTTAATCTAGGTGTCTAAATTATATTAAAACTTTCTTTGAGTGAAATTACTAATCCATTTGGTCCCATTACTAATCCTAAGCGTAAAATCACTATTCATAATTTACTATTCATCAACAATTAAGTTAATCTTATTAGACTCCAAATTCCTTACTGAACACTTTTGTAGAAGACCATTTTTTGAAAATCATTACACATCATTAGTTATTTAGGGTTTTCATAAATATTTTAAAATATCCCTTTTTTTCAAAATTCATCAAAAATACATTCTAAAATTATCTGGACATTTGAAATTTCACAAACATCACTAAAGGAAGAAATATCAATTCATTCACCTGAAAGGATTACACAAGGAAGCTAGGGTCTCGTCACATATCCCCTTATAACACCGTCATAAGACCTAAGTGTAAGGTGTGCTATGGTGAGAGAATCTGAGGGAGGCTCAGATAACATTGCCCTTGTAGTAATCTCCACTAACTTGAAATTCTCCCGTAGGCGTTTCCATTCAATCTTGACTTGCTGGAGTTCGGCTTGGGCTTGGTCCAAAGCGAAGCCCACAGATGCTACCTCCTTCCCAAGCTCTGATAAGTGGGCTTCATAAGGGTCGAGTCTACTGGATGAAGCCATCGACTCCTCTTTCTGCATTAACCATTAACATCTTATTAAATAATTAAGAGTAAGTTAATATACTACTCAAAAAGATTGGGTCGTTACAATTAGGGAAATCAATGAAACAATAGGCCATCCTCACCCAATTTCTCCCATCAATATTTATAACCATATTCATCTCAAAATGGTATAAACTAGATTATATAGAAAATGAATATTTTATATATTTCCGAATCTTCCCGAGTGTCATCATAACCTCCCTGGGGATTCAGATCCTAAAACTCCACTTGCATATGCAACATCTTCTCCACCAGTAGCTCCAAAATCCATTGAGCCAATATATCATTTTGATGATTCAATTAATTCAATACTTTTTGGTATCATGTAAGCTGAAGTGTTACTTTCGACAATCCAAATTTAATTACCCAAACTTAATACTAGTATAGTGCATGTGTGGGAAAGATCCACATGGAGATGAAGAAACTGTATTTTCTTCTAGTTTTTACATAATTAGGTAAAGTATGAAAAAATTTAGAGTTGATTTTTTCAGTTTCTATGATAGATTAAATAAATTTTATTTTTTTGATAAATTACATTAAAGTTAAAAAACATTGAAATTTTATTCTTGATGAATAAAGGGAGGATTGCATCAGGACTGTGAATTATAAAGGATAATTAATTAATCAATTTTTTTTATGAGGTTGTGTTATTCATAATAACTCATATCTCAAGGTTTTCAATGTTATAGACCCCCCTTGGTCTGGTAAATTTTATTTAAATTAGTATAAACCTATTCATTGTTCTCAAATTTAGTTCTTATTAATTTTGTTAATCGTAACCCCATTTGAGATGATAATTTCACCCAATGGTCATGGATGATATTAATGTTAATTCCTCTCCAGATCCCTATAAATCCCATTCTTGGTTTGATATGGGGTTTCTAGTGATATTTAGAATGAATTCTTGATGGATTATGGGAGAAATATAAAAAACATTATTACCATATGGAAATTGATAAACAAAATACCATAATAATTCATAGAACCAACACATAGGGTATTTTCCTACTCATGGAGTAGTTAATGACTAAAAATCATGTGATACTTGAGTGAACCATTGAAAATAGTTTGGATGGAATATCGTTGGGGAGGTAGAGGCAACACCTCCACTCTTGTCTTCTCTCCTTATCCCATTGGGTGTCTCTAGAACTGACCCCTTTTGGTATTTGTAAATTAATGTATAATTAAGAGGGTCATCTCTCTTATTTATTAATTTTGTATATACACAATTTGTACTCCAATGTAAATGAAATATACACAAGTCTACATGACTTGGGTCATTTGTTTCCACTGGTGGGTGAACCAATACACCTCCCTTGACATTAATCATAGCACCGCCTAGATGGTGTAGGTACATGAAGTGTAACGCCACCCCAAATGGTGTGTAACATCAATCCTTGGAAAAAAAACACTTCTAGAAGGGGGTACATAGTGTGTTTAGGGTTCGAACATGTCATGTAATCTTTGGCCGGAAAATGGGCATGTATTTGGCCTTGAGAATCCATGTCCACAGAAAAAGTACATGGGAAGTGTAAGAAGTACATGCCCTGTATATTTGAATACTAGTTCTGACCCTTCCCAATTTGTGTCTTAGGATGGAACCACCTGAAAATCATCTGGATCAAAAAATTAAGGAATTTTATATTCAAATAAAAATATACATCAGATGAAAACATGACTTTATATTCAATAATGTTTTATGAAAAGGTATACACAATTCTGAAACATCAAACCCCCCACATAGTCATTTTCTTGTCCTTAAGAAAAAAATCTGTAGTTATAAGAAATAGAACCCATACATTATAAAGGTAAATATTATAGTAATTATAATTGTAAATTTTATAGTAATAAGAGAGGATTTTTAATGTTAACAAAAATTTTAATTCATAATTTTTATTTCTAATCATGCCTCCCGTATAATTAAAATAAAATGTTCATCCTATTTCATCTACATTGTTTAACTTCCCATTATTAAACATGCCACTTGAAGATTAACCTTACCATGAATTTCCACACATATCATTCAAGATTATTTAATAATATTTCATCTCAATCATATGTATATGAATTCTATCCATAGGCCAGAAGGTGTTCCCATTCTCTACTTCAGAAGTCCAATCACAAAAATCATGGGGTCTTTTCAATAGAGTTCAAATGTTTCTAAGGATATGAGTTTGTAGGTAATGATGAAAATTATTATTATAGTATCTAAAAGGATGATGAATTCTTATATAATAATTTATGATATTAAAAATAATACAAAATGAAAATGAACCCCCAATCAAGATCTCTCAAAGGGTATCATCACCATTATATTCCCTTTCTAATATGGGACCATATACTATGAATGAATCTGGACCCCCTTTTTCATTTGTTTTTCAATAAGTTTTTTTAAATAAAAATGACCACTAAAAGTAAATAGTGGTTTCAGAACCCATTCTTCCCAAATAAAGAAGTGATAAACTCTCCCACACATAAATGCATGGTTTCTCACCAAAACATACCAGGAATGGCCATACATCCCTCTCTAAATCTCATGTGAATAATCATTAAAATTTATGAAAGAATTTAGGTAGGAAGGGAAATAGTCTTGTTATGTAGATTTCAATCAAGTTAGTTCAAGGTTTTTATGGGTTTATGAAGATTAGATATAAAGTATGTTTCAATAATAAAGGGGATGAAAAACAATCAAACGCCTCATTCATTTTAATGTGATTCAAAATTATTCATGTTTTTAAGAGAAAAACCAGAAAGTTATGGAAGTTATGCATATCCTAATAATCTCTCATGTAAAAGGGTATATGAATGAATATATCAAAAAGGCATATAATACCTCTCGGGAATGAGTAAAAATAAATGGTTAATCAGGTTAGTACATGATTACAAATGATCAGTCTAATAAATGTAAATTTCCAATACATTAAATCCAGAATCAAATGATATCCACAATCATTTAAAAATACATGTAAATTTGAAATAAGCATGTAACATTTAAAATTACCCTCTATGTATTTATTATATATAATTATAATTAACAAAAAATATTTCATAGTTTAAAATATGTCAACTACTAATGATGTCTCCGAAATCTATTCAAGGAAAATACTAGTGTAGTCAGAGAATCTCCTCTACACTTAATACATCACAACATCCCCCAAGTGAGACACAGAGGTAGAAGAGAAGACATGGGGAAACATCCAGATAAAATGATGGGTGAAAAAAAAAATTAAATCAAAAGGAAAATTGAAAAATTAATAGTAAAAAATAGTCCCCTCAGGGTGAATCGTCAAATAGGGTATGTTTTCAAAATAGAGAAACCCAAGTCACTCCAGAGTACCTGTGAAAGTTATGAAAAAGAAAAATGCATGCAGATACATCACCACATCACATGCTTAGTATTACACAAAAAAATATATAAAATGAAACAAATGTGCAAAAACCAGTCAATGATTTGCCTCAAAAGATGCATCAATAGGTATAGAAGAATCACACAATGGAGGCTCGGCTGTAGCAATAGAGGCTGGATGCTCAGGATTTGCATCCAGACATGTAGGATCAGTGGGAAAATCCATCATAAGAGCCATTGTAGTGAAATATTGCTCAGTACTGGGGACACGAATAAAATATATAGCCAATGATGTCAGCGGTGACTCTGGGGAAGGTGTTTATGGATCCAATGGAGGAACATGTGATGGGGGTACCAAAATTCCATGATTGTGAAGAATGAGGCCCAAAATCTGCTCAATCTATGCATGGGATACGAAAAGGGTTCTCTGCGGATGCCCAAGAATGTGCAAGCGGTGGTCGACCATGGCTCAGTCTGCTGAGGTTGTGTATGGAGGTTGGGTGGTGGATGGTATAGAAGAATAGGGATGGATGAATTTGTTGGATGGCTAGAAAATGGGGGGTTGTGGGAGTGGGAACATCGACTCGTGGATGGGGTGGGATTAGATCGGTAGCACTAGCGGGGGAATGTGGTTAAATACTCACCCCATCCGAAGATGCGGCATCCTTCATGAGCACAAAGAGCTCTCCCCACTGCTCGACCATCCACATGAATATAAGCATTAGGAAGTCCATACGATGAGGAAAACCCAAGTTCTTATGAGGGAGATATGGATCAAAAACTCCCAAATAGTGTTCCAATCTGGTTGAATAAAAATCATCATTCAGGTTTCCCAGATGGCCATGGACTATAGTGTGGAAGTAGGTGGCGACGAGATAGGAGAGGTCGGGGTAATCACATGATATGACACAGGTGATAAGCTCCATGTCTCGCTCGGACACAACACCTATGTACTCAGTCATGGAAAAACGATGGAGTTTAATCACCAGTGATGGAATCAAAGGGGAGGGAAAATGATGAGTGTGCACTTTTGTGATTAGGGGGTGTACCTGTGGTCAGGCCCAACATCCTCCCACCACATTGTGATGAGGTCATAGCACTCGGGGAGGGTAAGGGTGGTGATAGAATGTGGGGTGGAAGGATGGGGGTTAAGGTCGCACCGTCAGCCAAACACGGCCATGGAAAATGAATAGTGGTGGCCGCCCAGACGAACGTGAACTAGCATAGCTGTATCTATTGGTGTCTGTTGGAAGGTGGGCCCATAAAACTCGAAGGTGGCCATAAAATCAAAAAATAAATCTCAGTGAGTTGGAGTGATGACCTGAAGTATTCCCATCAAATGATTACGTCCCAAAATCTCCTAAACCACCTCCCAGATGTTGATATGTTGAGGAATAAAAGTATCCAAGAAGAGAGTGCTCAGCTAGATCATCCTACATGAAAAAATCCTCAATCTATCGATAGAAAGGTGTCCCTCATGAAAGATCTGGCCAGGATAGGGTAGAGGCCAAGAAGTTTTAGTGGCCTATTAAGGTGGAGCGGTAGCTACCAATGTTGTGGGTCTATCAGTTGTGGTGGATGGTGAAGCTGTAGATGAAGGATCTAGCACAGAGGTCGGGATGATAGTGGATGAAAAAACATGTGCAGCTGGGCCCTCAAATGTTGTGGCCAGCTCCAAAGGAATGTAGCTAGAAGATGGATCCACGATGGAGGATCTAAAATCTACTATAGAAGTTGCGAAAGCAGTTGCAGCAGGATCCACAATGGTAGGAGTGGGGGAATTTGAGCTATCAGACCGACGAATGGGACTAATGGAGGTGCTGGGAGAAGAGGACCCAGCGTTTCCAATGGTAGGCGCTGAAAAATGGGGAATCAAAAGCTGGCCATTTGTAATTACGAAGATTAATCTAATAGCTAGGGGTCTGATCACCCTCAGTAGCTAAAGAAGGCTACTTCACACTCGCATTATCTCTATCGTCCATAACTCGAATAGAAGGAAAGGAAAAAAATGAAAAGAAAAAATAAGAAAAGTGAGATAATAGAAAGTCAAATATATACAGTGTGTTGATCAAGGATACATGGCATGTAGTGTGATCCAATTTTCAACTCGTGTATCGTGGATAAACATGTCGTGAGGGCATGTGTGTGGATAAAAACCAGTACACGACATGTAACAAGGTGGACACATTGTTTGTGTACACCTAGGTTGGTGACTATGTAAGGGGCTAGACACTGATTGGATCGGGCAAGGAAATAAATCCTAATATACACAATGTGATGGGAGTACACACCGTTTTTGTGAAACTGGTGTTCAAAGGCACGAACTTCCTTCACACAGGTTTCCTTCGAAGGAATGTGGGACACGACATGTACCGAACATACACGCGTGTTAGTACACATGGTCTCGGGGTCATGATACACCAGACATGGGCTGGTTCAGAAGACATTGCACACAGAATTTCCCAAATAGACACACCATGTATAATTTAAATGAAAAACACGTGCATTCGGGGTGGTGTACAAGGCTTACATGAAGTGTGTTCTTCACAGACCCTGTGTACTGCGTGTGGAATCTGAACAGTCAACCAATTCTGAAAATGTCCCAAATTCCACTAAAAATGTAAAATAGAGAGAAAAAATATCATACATGGGATAAGTAATGAAATGGGGAAGGAATCTGGGGAAAAAACACTGAAAACAGGCAGATTGGGGGGAAGGGAGGTGGTCAACGTTGGGGTGATGAAAATAGGGATGAGGGGGGTCGTGCGACATGGTCTGAGGCCGTGTAGGGTCCCATCCGCTACACCTGAACAACATGGTGTGTCTTACAGTGTAGACATAGTCCATTAGGTTCTTTATTAACAATTTTATAAAATAGTTATTATAGTAAACAATATAATAATTAATATTAATAATTAAAAATAAAAATAAAATATATATAGATATATATTATTTACTAAAAATATATATCTATACACACAATGTTTCGAAAAAATATATGTCATGTGTTCTAAAATTTTAAAAAGATAACTACAAACTTTGGTCCAGTGCTTGGGGTGCAATTCAAAACATGTGAACGACTATTCTGATCGCATGCCCTCTACCATTAGAGAAATTCTTATTGGGATACCCATTTCTAGTTATTTTAAATAATAAAATTAGAGGTATAGTTCTACATAGGACAAAGAAAATGCATTGAGTGTGGGTTTAATGTGAACAAAAGGGAATAAATATAGAGATTAGCTGAGTTCAAACCCGGGTCTTTTGAATATAGGGATGAAACTATACCAATCTACCAACTTCACCCGCATGTATTTTATTTTTTCAAAAACTATTTAAATTATCATTGAAAACATTGTGCACACAACGTATATCAAAATGCACATAATGTGGTTTTATTAACATAAAATATGATAGAAATGGGATGGTTTTTTGGATTTCAACCAAGTATTTTGGATTCAATTTATGACCCAGGCCTTCCGGTCCATCCCCATTATGAGTTTCCTTTTATATAGAAAAACATTATTTTTATTTTTATACGTAAAACACATGCCATTTAATTAAAAACAATTTTAAAAAGGATGAACCTTGGGATATTGGTAGGTATGGACGGATTCAAACCGGCGACGAATAGGATATATTCCAGTGACCTTACCATCAGCACCAACATCTTCCTGGTTTATTAACATATTTAATAAATAAATTTATAATATTACAATATATACTAAAAAGATAAGTACATGTCGTGTGTAACACCCGAGGCTTTTATGAGAAATATTTTGTTTTTATGTTATATACATCATCAAAAGAATCTTTCACTACATACAACACTAGCTTGGCTTGCTTTACACGCAACTGCGACCTTCCTCAATATCTTGCATTGTACACAATACCAAGTTTCACTAAACAACGATATGTTATTAAAATATTATTAAAACTAGCCATTATGAATAGTAATACCGACTTTTTAAAATTTTGTAATTTTTATTTTTCAAAACGGACTTCATTTTTGGATTTGGAATATCGAAGTTAGCCTAGGGTGAAATTTTGGTATTTTTCTGAAAACTTTCAATTTTTGATGAATAGTGAAAACACTGGGTTGCTATTTAAAAACCGACTTTTTATTTAAATAATTATTTACTTTATTTAAATTTATTTTAGGTCAAAATTGATACATAATACCTATATAAGTTCAATGCAATTCATTGGAGTCATTTTATAATAATTTTAGATATATAAAAATTTTATTGAACTTTTCACCATCTTTTACCCACCTCCTAGGAGAATTTCCAAATTCACATAATACTTAATTTTACCGCTTCTGTGAGTGGAATTTCGAAAATCCATGAGACACAGTTAATATCAAGGACTAAAATGTGGTTCAATGAGATTAAAATATTTTTTGGTAAATAGTAACTTTTTACTTTTTTTTACCACAGTTAAAAGTAAATAAAGTAATTAAGGGTAAAAATGATATTATTATTACCCGAACACATGTTATAATTCTATTGGATAAGGGTAATTAGACCAAACACAACCTTAGGAATAAAATATGAACATTTAGGTCTACTTGGATTAGATTAGGACATTTTATATTATTTTATTTAAAGAATAGTTAAAATAGTTAAAATCAATGTTTTATAACTAAAACATATTTAATATAGGGTTATACATAAGATAACTTCGACTATAAATTTTCCTTATAAAGCTAAAAATATTTCCTACATAATGGTATTTTATTTATAATTTTTTAGACATTAAATAGTTTAATTTATTTATGACATAATGATGATGCAATAATTATCTTATTAATGAAATATTGACATAATAGATGTTATAAATACCCAAATAAATGTAATTTGAAACTTTTTATGAATTACAATAATTTTATATGTTAATATGACATGTTATTTTTTATTTAAATAACTTTTTTTGAACTAATATGTCTATTTTGATTTTCACAAAAATCAATTACCAAATAGTGTCAAAATTGACATAAAATAGTTTTTAAAACAAATATTATATTATTAATTGTTATTTTATTCCTAAAAATCTAAGGTTTAGACAAATGACTTATTTAAGGTTATATATATTAATAATAAGCAACTTGGGGTTATTTTGGCTTGTTATAGAATGTTTATTAACCTTATATTGTAAGAAAACAAGAAGACACGGTAAAAGTTAAATTATCTAACTGAAAGATAAATCTAAATGATAAGATTAAAATAGAAACCTAAACTTGTATAAATTCTATTGTATGAGAGTATTTATACCCATACTCACCTTAGATTAGAAATAAATCAATTTGGAGCTATTAAAAACCCAATTTGACTTTATAATCAAATAATATTTTTAGTTTTTCCTATGGTACCCCTCTCCTCCCTTATAAAAGGGAACCTCCTCCCTCTCTTCCTCACACCACTTTGAGCCTTCAAGCTCGTCCAAACCCTGAAACATTCTCTTCTCCACTTCCCTAGAACCATCCTAGAGGTCCTGGTCTTATTCAAAGACCAATTTTAGTGCCCTAAGAGGAGGTCTCAAAGAGGCACTTCAAAGAAGAGCTAATGTCTGTTACCGATTCTTTAAACTTTATTTCTTCTTCCACTTCTTCTTCTTTAGTTGTTTCATTATGAAGTAATAACATCAGTATCACTCATATACTGATATGTTATTATAATTATGAAACAAACCTATTTCATCATCTATCCATCCTACAGAAAAAGAAATCATAGCGTGTGCGTACGTACGGAATACCGTCTCCATGCAGTGGTGTAATCTATTTTCCACCACCACCTTACTTGGATGGGTATAATGGTGTGAATAATAACTATATATGATTATTGTAAAGTGATATTGATTATGAAATATTATAAATACACTCCAATACGATTCCATGATCATGATAATGATATCATCGCTCGTGCATACATACGGAATACTGTCTCCACGATGTGATGCCACTCGTTCTACATGATCTTCATTACATAATGATTATATAAATGAAATGAATGAATTTAATGAATAAATATGATATATATTACACTAATAACATTCTAGAAATCAGGTATATATAACCTAAAGAGAGGAATAATAATTTATTTGACAAAACACGCATAAGAACAAAAAGCAATAAACACCCGAATAACAAGTATCAATGAAATATTACTAATAAGAAGCTAAGAATATGACCATATATGATATCATAAAAATAAGTATGATTCTGGAATAAGTCAATGAAATTATTCAAATCATTATACAGAAGGTTCAAACACTTACAAAGCAAATCAGACATAAGGTAAGGGAAAATATCACAATCTCATCTTTATCCGAGATTGTTTATACTTCAGAATTTACTGGGGAATATTTATCATCAAAATCCATGTTTCCTCAATATGTAATATTATTTATATCCTCCTAAAAATTTTTTAAATCCAATTTTACCCTTTGGTGAGTTTTTAGTAAAAGATATGAAAGGAATCTTTTGTCATTTTTCGTACGAGGAACGTTTTGACTTTTCTGGCCAAAGTATGAGAAGAATGTTTTTCTTGAACTTATAAGGCATGAAAGGATTTTTAGAACATAATTTCCATGAAGCTTCCTTTACAAGTTTTCATGTTTATTTTTAATCAACTTATTTTAGTTTAGAATTTTATGACATGTTAAGAAAGGGAAAAAAAATTTGCAGTAGAAAAGATATTTTCCTCAATAATGGAGTTCAAGCATTTTATAAAAGTTATTTTCCATCTAAGATAATATAGGGTTCTTTTTCTATCCCTATTTTTACATTGATTTGATTATGTTATGATGGAATTATTATTATGATGTCCTTTATCTTATATGGATTATGTTATGATGTCATGATGTTTAAGAAACCCATTTTTTTATTACATGGGTTATGCTATGATGTATGATTTATGATCTTGTGGCACACATAAGAATGGTATCATTACGAGATGGGTGGGAACTATATCTCCCTCCAATGCATTGGGTAAATATTTATATCTCATGAGATAGACATGGCTGTAATGGAAGGTTAATCTGGTTCAGTGAAACCGGACTGAAATAAAGAGTGAACTCGGTTCAGAAATGGACTTTGTCTGCTATGATAGTCTTGGCTATGAGTCTTGACTACTAGGAAATGATTCTCTATGATTATGTGTGTATTCCACATATATTCGTGTTTTAAGTTATGATTATTTGTATTACATTTAACTACTATGATTTATCCCATGTTATGAAATTATGATCTCTTTTGCAGGTTAAGATTTCCAAAATGTTATGTTATTATGAATATGATGTGATTGATATTTCTTTTGTTTACCCTTACTGAGCATTTGATCTCACCCTTTTGTATGTTTTCTTTCCCCAGGTCAGGAAGAAAGTTATTAAGTAGGATATGCCAAAAGGGACTCTAGATATGATGAAATAAATGGGAGACAATGTAGATGCTTTATGAACCATTTGTTTATGTTTCCCAGTTTCTAAAGACTCTATACCTATACGGTTTTTTCCTGGTTTTGTTATATGTTGTAATAAATGTACTTAAATTTTGAAGTACTAGCAGTGTATGTAAAGTATGGGTCGTTATGTTGTGTATATAGGTGGTACATGGAGTATGACCTATGGGTTGCCTCCCAGGAAGTGGCTTTGTTTTATGTCATTGGATCGACCTTACCTGAGTGTCTGGGTACATGAATTATAGGGTGGAGATTGTACCAACCATGTCCTACATCTGAATATAGGTATTTAGATGCTATCAACTAACCATAAATGTCTGACTATTAGAACCGACAACATCCCACTACACCATGGTGGAAAACCTTGATCATATTGAAATGTCCAAACCACCAGGACATTAATTTACCTATAAACAATCTTAAATGATAGTTAATTAATATTACCTCATCACCAGAATGGAATGAATTTTGAGAGATCATACAATCATGGATCGTCTTTATCTTCTCTTTATATATATTTTCTTTCTCATATGCCTCCTCCAAAATATCATCATGTTGTGTCATTGGAAACTTGTGCATCTCTTCTTTATCATAAAGATTTTAGTACAAGTCCTTCACATCCAAATAGGCTTTATGCTCTATTTCTACTAGTAAATGGCATGAAATAACATAAATAAACTGAAAAAGGGACATACCTAAAGGTGTTTCAATGGAGGTCTTGTATTCCCACAAGGAGTCTTCATGTTTCATGGAACGCTATTTTCTTGAGGCTCCCACTACCTTCTACAAGATTAGTTTTAACACTCTGTTTAAGACTTGCACCTATTAACTGGATTGGGGATGAAATGGAGTACCTATTTTATACCTCACACTGTACTTCAAAAGCACATTCTGCATCAACACATTGCCGAAAACGTGTAGCTTTATCAATTATCAAAGCTGTGGAACACCGAACATATTGATTTTTTTTTTCAACAAGGCCATGACAACCAATGTTGTTTTCTGTGTTGTGGATGTGGATTCTACCAAGTAAGAGACATAATCCACACAAACTAGTGTGTAAGAGCTTCCAAATGTTGGGGTAAATGGGCCCATGAATTCAATACCCCATACATTAAAGACATTTTCCTCATGTATATGACCTAGAGGCATTTTAGCTCAAAGCCCCGTGATACCTATTTTCTAGCACCTATCAAAATGGGTCACAAAATAACAGGCAACCTTGTGCATGGTATTATAGAAAATTCATGATTGGATATTTTAGATATCGTTATATCTATCCTGTGATGCCTCCCAATTGGGGAAGAATGTAAAAACTGAAGAAGTCCATGAATCTCTATTTATGGGATGTAGTGTCGAATTATCCCATCTCCACATGATTAGAAGTGCAGTGGGTCATCCTAAAAAAATCTTTTAACATGAGACAAAAATAATTATTTTTTAATAAAAGATAAGGGTTAATGACTCATGTAGTGAAGTTATTACCTATTTAAAAATACAATGAATGAGGTGTAACTACAACTTAGAATTGACAGTCTTATGAAAAGTGAACCTTGGTCTCTCCATCAGGTTCTCTTTCTAAATGAGGAAATTCTATTCTAGAGAGATGACCACCAAAATCATTCTCACTAACCTATTTATCATGGATCTCCATGTCAAATTTTTGGAGGAGAGGCATCCAACAGATGATTCATAGTTTTTCATCCTTCTAATTCAAAAAATATTTAATTTTTTCATGGTTAATGTAGACAATAACATTGGATAGTAATAAATAAGACAAGAACAAGTTGAATGTCAAAACTAGTGCTAGAATTACCATCTCCATGGTAGTGAAGTCTTGTTTTTCATCCTTGAGGTCTCTTATGGCATATTAGATTAGTATGAAGATTATATTTTTTCCACAGTCAAAGAACTACTCCCATGACATAGTCACATGCATCACACATAATCTCAAATTGTTCTCCCCAATTTAGGGAAATCATGGTAGGGTATTCTTACATTTTTTCCTTTATAATATGGAAGGATTTTATGGAGGTTTCATCAAATTCAATGATAGTATCTTTTGAAATAAGATAGGTTAGAGGTTGCGCTGTCTTTGAAAATTCATGAAAGAATCTTATGTAAAATATTACATGCCCGATAAAGCATCTGATTTCGTAGATAGAAGATGGGATAGGTAGTTGTGAGATGATTTCAATTTTGGCTGGGTCGACATCAATTCCCTTCATAGAAATATGGTGGCCTAATATGATGTGATTTTGTACCATAAGGTGGAACTTATCCTAGTTTAAAACTATAATGGTCTGCTCACACCTTTCTAGGACCAATTCAATATTTTTAAGTAAGTGTGGAATGATTTTCCTTAGACTAAAAAATAATCCCTAAAGACATATAGAGTTTTCTCGACCATATCATGGAATATTTCCAGCATACATCGCTGAAAGGTGGCTAGAGCATTGCACATGTGGAAAGATATCATGTGATAGGAAAAAGATCTATATGGGCATGTGAAGGTTATTTTATCTTGTTAATTACGAGAAATTAAAATATGGTTATACCTAGAATAACCATCATGAAATCAATATAATTCATGCCTTTTTAATTTCCCCATCATTTTATCCATGAAACGGAGCGGGAATTAATGTTTTGATGTTGCATCATTAGATTTTTTGTAATCCACACATACACTTTATCCTATAGTTTTTCTTTTTTGGGATAAGTACATTTTTATCATTGGTGATTACGGCGATGCCTGAATTTTTGGGTACCACTTGCAAAGGACTTACCGATGGCCTGTTTGAGATCGGTTATATGATTCCCTCATCTAAAAGCATGATCACCTCTTTCTTCGCTACCTCCTTCATGGAGGATTTATCCATCACTATGGTTTCCAAGAGGGCTTGGCTCAAACTTTATGTAGCACCTTGTGGGTCAAAATGGTCGGGATGATCCCTTTAAGATCATCTATTGTCCACCCAATAGCTAGTTTTCAACATTTAAGGACACGGAGAAGTGCATGCTCTTATCTTGTAAGAGAGAGGTGATGAGTATTACTAGAAGTGTTTGATGATCACCCAGGTAACCATATTTCAAAGAGGAGGGGAGATGTTTGATTTCATGTTTTGGGAATTTCAGAATTGAGGGCACAATTGGTTCTACAGAGGCCCACTCTCGAATATCTGGATCAAATGCAAGTTTCCAATAATGGCCGCCCTGGATGACGATTAATTACAAATATTTTGGTTCATAATCAGAATAGATTTTATTGATGAATGGTTCATCAATTGATAGAACAACATTCCATCTCACCTTCTATGCGGCCTAAGGGATTTTTCATAGTAGTCAATGCATGATAGTCATCATGTTCTATCAGTGATACTGAATTTTCTTCATTGAGGATGTTATAAGATACCGTTTCATCTCCCACATTGAAGAACAATTTTCCTTAATAAAAATCTATCAACACCTTCCTGGTATCCACGAGGGGTCTTCCCAGAATGAGGGGTACCTGTTGTTCTTCCTCCATTTCAAGGATGATAAAATGATCTGGAAGAATCAATATTCCTACTTTCATGGGAAAAACCTTGAGTAGACCTTTAGGATCTTTGATGGAATGATCTTCTATTTGTAGTGTAACTTGAGTAGTTTATATATCATTCAGTTCATATTTCTTGAAAGCTCCATAGGGCATGAGATTAACACTTTCCCCTAAGTCACAAAGGTCTTTTAAAAACTAACACGATCCAATTATGTAAGGAATTTTAAAACTACCTAGATTTTGGAGTTTTGGAGAAAGAGAGTGATGGACTACTGCTGAACATTACTTAGTGGGAACAATTTTCCCACGATCCTTTATCTCCCTCTTTTTTGAGAGGATTTACTTCTTAAACATCCTATATGATGGAATTTGAGTTATTTCTATATAAAAAGTAATGTGGATGTGATGTTTCTAGAAAACCTCCATGAATTTTCCAAATTGCTAATCTAGCTTTATTTTCTTCATTCATAAAGGAAATGGTATGGTGGGATCATAAGGATTGACCACTACTTTTCCCTTACAATTTGTAGCCTCATTTTATTTTTATTGGCTTTGTACTGAGGGAGAATCCTCGATCTTGGCTTCGTTATTAAACTTGGGAGAATGTTGAGATAAAATTTTCCCTTGATTTTTAGTTATTTTCTATGGTAATTCATTTCCTCTTCATAATGTGACTGAATTGGACTCTTCTCATGAGTTCTTCTCAATGTTACCCGATTATGTACTAGGTTTCCTCGAAGTGAGTTGATTGGAATGTTTCCCAATTTTATTCTCAAGGTTTTGAACAGATGCCCTTTGATTATGAAATCATGTCGCATTAGCAGTCTTTGATTGGGCTTCATGTCATGGTTGTTGTGTATGTGGTTGATGTTGTGGCTACCTCAGTTGCTACAGTAGATGAGGGTTTTGATAACCTAATTTTTAGAAGGACCCTTGATACTGTTGTCTATGATAAGGATTCTGGTATTTCTATTGACCATAACTTTTTGTCCTTTGGGGGTGGGGTTGAAATTTTTTTTATTGTTTCCCCAATCTCGTATTTGAGTTATATTACAATGTTTGGTTATGGTATTAAGTGTATTTTAAAAAAAAAATGGGGTCTAAGACTCAATTTATTATTAAATAAATGAACTCTTGTAGTTTGGGTAGTGGGGGACCCATTACATAGACTGAAGGCCCATGGCCAAGTAGAATGAATACAAGGCATGAAATACCATGTTTTGGCCCATAGATTCCAATTGTGATTATTACTGCTACAGTACAACCACCGCTACAGTGCATGTTTCAGTACCTTCACCGCTACTGTGCAGCCACTGCTACAGTTTCACCGATGCTATAGTATACTACAGTTCCATGCTATAGTACTTAGAATTTCATCCTTTTACAAATTTTATCCTAGGTCTTTTGGATGCCAAGCAGGAGCCTATATCACAAGGTTAGAGGATTTTTGGCATTAATATTTACGGTAAATTTTTGTACCTCTATTATGAGAAAAAATTCTTACCTTTCTTCTTTAAGGATCGATACACTTCCTCAAGCAGTCACCCACGGTGTGATTTGTCACCAAATTCATTGCATACTATGTGATTTGGCACTTGAACATGAGTTGTATTTTTTAGATTCAACACATCAATATTTTTGGACACCAAATCAAGTGGGACATCAAGAATTATTATGGCATCAATGTTTTTCATGCCCCTCTTTTGAGTACCATTCTCTAAGTGAAATTGGAAGTTGTTTGCTGACATATATTCATGTATATTGAAGTGTTCCTCTGGGGATTTTGGTATCATAGTTCCCCATGCAGATGTGTCCACCACAAATTTCGTTCTTGTCATAAGACCAATATAGAATGTATGGACTTGCATCCACAATGGTAGGCCATGATGAGGTGACTTTCGTAGCGATTTTTTAAAACCCTCCCAAGATTCCTAAAAATAATCTGAATCATGTTGCTAGAAACTGTGAAGATCTATCTAGAATGTCACCATCTTAGAGGGTGGGAAATATTTTGATAAGAATGCATAGGCCAACACCACACAAGTGAGGATATATCATTGAGGTAGTCCTATTATCCAACCATTATTTGTATCCCTTGATGATTTGGGTGATAAACGAAGCTGAATGGTGTCCTCAAACACCCCATGGTAGAGAATGGTGTCATATATCTCTAGAAATTTGGTGATATGAGTATTGGTGTATTAACTGGGTAATCATCCATATTGATCTATGTTTTGGATGAGTTTCATGATGGTGGGATTGAAATAGAAATGATAGGCCTCCATTGGTTGTCTAACAATTTCACTTATCTTCTCCATGGATGTACGGAAGACCATACTCCAAAAGGGTATGATATAGGAGAAGTTTCTCTCGAGGTGGTCGGGGCACAAATTGCAGCCCCGGAAAAAAATAAGGCCCCGAACCTGGATGCAGGTATGGAAACCACTCTTATGGGAACTTATTTGGGTTGATGTGGGCCATACCCTAGAACAAATATATTTGGTTATATTTTTTGGTTCCATGGGAAAAACTCCATTATTTTTTCCAGTGGAAGTCAGATCTTCTAATTCTGCATAGCTATGTGTTGGTTTCGGTTGTGATCCAGGAAAAATGGTTGTCCAACTCCCTAGAGAGTAGTTGTATCTCCCTCTTTAATGTTTTCCTTGGGGGTGTTCTAGTTATGTTTGTCCATAATTTTCAGTCACCGCATTATGATCATTTGTTCAATCTTAGGATCATGTGGAAGGAATTTCGATGATTCGGTGCTCTTGCATCACATTATTCAGCCTCTTGTGAACTTATGATAGTGCATAAGACAAAAAAACCATGCATAAAATATGAAAAATAAAATAATGAAAAATAGAAATGATATTAAGAACATGTTTTTTAGAATTTTTGTTTTTTATTTTCACTTTAATTATTACAAACTGATTAATCAAACCACCATTAACATTCATGTCTCCAAAAATGACACCACAATTTGGTATCATGTTAGCTGAAATGTAGCATTCAATAATCCAATTTTAATTACCCAAACATAATACTAGTATAGTGAATGTATATGATCAATCCATAGGGAGATGAAGTTACTGTATTTTTTTATGGTTTGTACTTAATTACGGGATGTATACTAAAATTTAGAGTCGATTTTTATGTTTCTATGACAGAGTAATTAAAATTTCAATTTTGTGAAAAATCACATTACATATAAATGAAAACAAAGAAATTTTATTTTGATGAAAAATGGGAATTGTGCATCGAGGCTGATGATTTTTAAGGATAATTAATTGATCAATTTTCTTATATGGTTATTTTGTTCAAAATAATTCATTTTTCACTGTTTTGGATGTAACAGAAACCCCTTGGTCTGGTGAATTTCATTTAAATTAGTAGAATTCAATTAATTGGTCCGGAATTTAGTTTTTATTCATACTGTTAATTGTAATCCCTTTTGAGATGATAATTTCATCATATGATCATGGATGCTCTTAATCTTAACTCCTCAAAATATCCCTAGAAATTTTATTCTTGGTCTGATACGGGGTTTCCAGTGATATTTAAAAAGTGTTTTTGAGGGATTATGATAGGATCATAAATAACCTAATTACAATATATGAAATTGATAAACAACAACCCAAAATAATTCACAGCCAAACACATAGGGGATTTATCTACGCATGGAGTATCTAATGACAAACAAACTTTTGATAACTAAGAAAGACATTTCACAATCATTGGATTGAATATCATATGGGAGGTAGTTGTAGCACCTCATCTCTTATCTTCTCTCATTTTTCTCTTATTGGGTGTCTCCAAAATTTTTCCCGTTTGGTGTTTGAGAATAAATGTATAATTAATAGGGGATCCACTCCTATTTATAACATTTGTAAATACATGGTTTGTACTACAAATTACTCGGCATGTACACCAATGTACACGATGTGTACTCATGTCAACCAGACTTGGGAAATTTTCTTTTCATGTTGGGTGAGCCACCGCATTTCCCTTGACATTAAACACGACACCGCCTAGTTGGTAGGGGTACACTGTATGTAATTCCACCTCACATGGATTGTAATGTCAATCTTCATCCACCAACTACTTTTAGAAGGGTTACATGACATGTTTAGGGTAAGAACAGATCGTGTAACCTATGGCCGAAAACATGGGCATGTATTTGGTCCTACTGATCCATGTCTATGGAAAAATTACATAACAGGTGTATGAAGTACATGCCATTTATATTTGAAATTTTATTTTGACCATTCCTGATTTGTGTCTTAGACTGGAAATACCTAAAATCCATAATGATCACCAAATTAAAAGAAATTATTCTTGAAATCAACACATATATCCTATGAAAACAAGATTTTATATTAAATAGAATGTAGAAAATGGTATACACAATTATTTCACATAACTTATCTGAAATTAGTGTCAAGGAATGAATTTTTTTTGGCATGGTTGGATTACATGCCAGAAGCCACTGGGTCTCACAAATCCAATATTCATCTCCATCAATTTTTTGGGTGATCCATTGGGCCATGTCTCCCACTTCATCTCAAGGATCAGACCCATGTTTGGTAATCCAGGGTAGAAAGAGGCATCGATGCTTGGATGTTTTGTTCGTAAATTGGAATGGCCAACATTTTTCTAGCACATCTAGATACACATCGGGTCCATAGCAGACAAGGAATATCATTGTAGGCAGTTTCTCTACCAGTTCTGCTCTACCACATGCAATACATGTATTATTAAGGTCATTAAGTGTATGAAATTTCCAGATGAGCATTCCCTATAATTCTTCCCCAGGAGGAAGGGCATCACATATTTTTTCAACATTCCACTAACTCAAGAAAAGGTATTAACAATTTGTGTGGGAATTTTAATATTAATATGGTCCCCTCTATCATAACTCATAACATCCCATTCAATTTATAGTTTTTTACTAATAAGGAAAAGTTTCTAGAAAAAACTTTTTCTAGGCCATAAATGAACATCCATTTCCTACTCAGAACCACATAAGAATAACATCCATGGGAGGGAATGTTGTCATCACATAGATAGAGTCACATAGGCCACTAGAGTTGTTACAAAAATATCCAAATTTTCAGCCTCTCTGAGGGAATCATCTCCATGTCCACCCACAAATCAGAAATTCCTAGTGCATTATCATATAACACACCTCTGTAACACACCACTTAATCATAAGAGAGAGAATCATGAATTATACCCCCATTAATATACATCCCCTATTTAGTGTAATGATCCTAGAGATCCCTTCCCAAATAGAAGAAACCAAACCCTCTCATTCATTGAGGCTCATGTTCCATTATATTAAGAATATGCATAAGAGAATGAAATTCCGACGCATCCCAAATGTTGGAAACCCCAAGAGGCTAATATCACTAATGACCACAAATACTACCCTTATCATAGGATCCATGGGTATACCATCAAGAGTTGTTATGTTCTTGTGGATTAGCTCCTAGACTGATAGATAATAATGTGGTTAAATTATTCCCTACCCTGGTGCAGGTGGAATCTATCTCTACAAAGTCATACAGTGACAACGATGTTGAATGAAAGTAAGTATCCAACCATAAGACTCAAATGTATGATGACTGGTTGGACCAATGAATATTCACTCATGAAAATGGTGTTATTTAGGATTGTTTGAATCATCAAGAACATCGTAATGTCGAAGCGACACTACCGGCTACCATATCATCATCCATTGAATCCATGTCGAATTATTTCTTCTCTCAGATTTGTAGGCATCAATGTTCTAAGGGAAATAAAAAACATCCATCAAGACAAATATTATCCCACACACTTATTGATTTCATGCCACTAGATTTAGTAATCACCCTAAGAGTCTTCCCAGTATTAGAATACTCCTTTTATGATTATAAGGAGTATGCCTCTATGAATACCCCTGGGTTTGTGGATCCCCACAAAATCCATGGTGATTAAGAGTATCTATCAATTCCTACAATTTCCTTCCCCTAACACCATCATCAAATGTGATAATATATGAGAATTTTATATAATACCCTGATAGTGCATCAAAAAAATGTTCGCTCTACTGAGACCAAGAATTTGGTTTGTCATAGAGATCAGCATGAATAGTCCTCTCAACCCCTCTTGTCAGATTCAATACCACCTATGATTATCCTACTCATCCAAGCGGAATAATCATGAATTCATCCTAATCAGTAACATATTGTTATGGATATGCCTTATCTATACAACAATCAGGTGGTAGTGACCTTACATGCTTCAACTAATAACCTATAAGACATTAATATCAGTAGTTAGAATCCATTAGTTTGACTACCAGCTCTTATCATACCATATACCAAAGAGAATCCCTCTTTGGAAAGAAATGTGCACCTAGGATACATGTACGATGTGCTCAAGAACCTATATAGTATTCTAGTAATGCTCTTGATACTAGAAACACTCCATATATCATAAGAAATGTGAGAAACCCTCAAAGAATTATTGAGGAACCACTGCCCGTTTGAAATAGGGGTGGTGAAAATATAATCCCTTTATGTTAATAAAGACGAGAAAGAAGAATTCCAAGCCATCAACTTCTTCTCTGGTGAAGATGAAGGCTCCCCCATATATAGGAATATTTTCCCATTGTACATCAATAGCTACATGGATGTCAAAGATGTCTACCACTGTCTAGTTGACATCGGTTTCTAGGGAAACCTTATCCCAACTCACACACTCCTCAATCTAGAACGAAATGAATCAGATATATATCCATATGACCTTATGATACATTTTTATTATATGAATGAGAAATGGCCATGTGATAATATCTTCTTTAAGACCCAATTTAGTGGCCTTATTGTGCGTCATAAATTAATGATTATCTCATAAGATGCTTCCTACAACACAATGATGGGTAGACCCTGTATTTAGCTGCATGCAACAGTTGGAACCTTATAAATCAATCCCTTATGTACTCCCTTTACAATCGAGTAGGCATGATTCACGGTGATGTGTGTCCCTTTGCCACTTTTTAATCCCATAATCTGTATGTTTACTAATAAAAGAGAAAAGAAAAAAGGGTTCATGCCAATGAGGCAGAACAAAATACCATTATGGTAGACCCATGGATGAACTTATATGACATGTTAATCCTCCCAATTCACCGATTGGAGTTTAAAATTACATACATGGGATACTGTTTCGCATGGAATTCGGGGATGACCTCCTGGATAGAAGATTCAAACGTTCTGATCAGTTTCAAACGGGTTTGTTCATAGAACCAGAAACATCCAATGATTCCACATCCATTTGGACCTACTTTCCAAAGGTAGGCGCTCATTAGATTGTGGGTTAATGAGGCTTAGGAATTTTCATTGGTCGAGAGGATGGGAGGTCAGACTCATCACACCTTTTTGAGGGGAATTATTGTCTACTCCGGGACTCTCTTTATAGATTTAAGTTATGTTCGTGAATCCGTATTACATTACCAAGTATTAAATGATCTTTCCTTCAGTTTTAACAATCAATGATTAAATATGTAAGAAATTTAAAGAATCTTTTATATGTATTCGAGGTTCTTCATCAATAGAGAATCATCTGTATCTATTTAGAGATTCTTAGTCAATGGTATCCTTCAAAAAACATTTATAAAAGTCTCTTGGTCATTATGACGACCAGAATGGTTTTAAAGCCACTCAGTGGGGCACTTGAAGTTTCTCGTCATTCAGAAGGACATGGATTATTTCAAGGTTGGGATCGAACCCATAAATGGGCTACCTATGTATCCTTTGTTTTGGAAAAGGAATCAGAACCCACGTAGTTCGAGTAATGGAGTATGACGTTTATGATTGATGGCTCAAAGAAGGATGTCATTATTACTTTTACACTCTAAGCTCACGTGAGTCATGCTCGGTGTGAGAAACAAGAGGTATTGGTAAAAAATTAGACAATTGTTCCATGAAAGATGAAATCATAAGAAATTGTTTGGGGCTTATGTATGTATGACTACCCAGATAGATGAAGGTTTAGGATTCACTTTTAGGGAGAAAATCCATGAACATGGTCCATAAAGGTATATGTGATTCATGGAGATTTGAATACTCTAATCTTGGGCCTTACTCCTAAGGAGGATGACCAAGTTAGGAGGGGACTTATGATTGGGTTTTACTCCTGAAAAGGAAGCCCAAATCAAGGGTAAATTAGGGCTGGTTAATAGAAATTAAGGGACTTGGGGCTTATTCCTGAAAAGGAAGACCAAGATTATAACTGGGACTTATTCTTGAAAAGGAAGCCTAGGTTAGGGGACTTGGGGCTTACTTCTGAAAAGGAATCCCATGATTATGACTGGGTCTTATTCCTGAAAAGGAGACCCAGGTTAGGGATTAAGGTTTGGGGCTTACTACTAAGAAGGATGCCCATTTTTGAGATTGGGGCTTACTCCTAAGAAGGATGCCCATATTTGAGATTGGGTCTTACTCCTGAAAAGGAAGCCCATATTAAGGGACTTGGGGCTTACTCCTAAGAAGGATGCCCATATTTAGAGGACTTGGGGCTTAATCCTAAGAAGGATGCCCAGATTAAAGGACTTGGGGCTTACTCCTAAGAAGGATGCCCAGATCAAAGGATTATGATTGGGGCTTACTCCTGAGGAGGATGCCCAAGTTAAGGAATTAAGGTTTGGGGCTTACTCCTGAGGAGGATGCCTAGATTTGGGATCTTTAAGAATTTGGGGCTTACTCCTGAGGAAGATGCCCAGATTAAAGGACTTATAACTGGGGATTATTCCTAAAAAGGAGACCCAGGTTAAGGATTCTCTCATATTAAAGGATGAGTTTGAATTAATGAACTCTCAATCTTTGGTGACATAAAGATGTATAAATCACTATGTTTTGAGAGATATTCCATAGAATTCCTTTCAAATAAGGAATTCAAATCAATAAATCATGCCATAAATGGCTCTGAAGAGTATCTTGAAGACTAAATCTTGAATAGGAAAGGTGAAATGGATTAAGAGGGGTAAAATGGGCAAGATGGGAACCCAAAAAGGTAGGGGTGCGCAAGTCTTGAAAGGCGCGCAAGTCTTGCGTGGGCGCGCAAGTATTGGTCGCGTAGGTATAACTGCGCGGCATGTGGGGTACTTGCACGATTTTCAACCAGCATAAAAATACTTGATCGACTCTTTATTAAACCCTTTAGAATCTTCTTGAGGTTCTTCCAGAAAAGGGATGCACAAATTCTATTGAAGTAATAAGGCGGCGTGCAAGTGTGACCAGTTCCCTTAAGGGCTGGCCATTCAGGCGCGCAAGTGTTGATGAGTTTCAACACTTAGGCCTTCCTCCCTCTCTTTAGATCTTCCGTTCTAGGTAATAAATTACCCTAGAAGTGTTCCGGAAGCTTTGAGAAGAGACTTGGGCGTCAGGAGATTCAATCCGAGTTTCTAGAAAAAGATCCTCTCGAATGGGGGTCCCACAGGGTCTATTTATAGGCAGGAGAAGACCTCGGGCGGTTATCACTTAGGTCGCGCAAGTGACTTGCGCGACCAAGGTCGTCGCGCAAGTGTACTTTCACGACAGTGATATAACGTGCGTGGTGCAGTTGCTTTTGATCCTTTGTTCATGCCTTTGTCGATTTTTGATGTTTTCTTCAAAGGATGAATCACTTTGAGCTCAGATATTCCCCTTTTCCGATCATTAGATTCTGTGACGAAAGGAGCGTCAACAAAAGTCCCCCCTCAGAGTTGGATCCGGAGAGAAATGAGGATTTGACTCTGAGGAAATCGAATTCATCCAAAGGAAAAGGGGGCGTGCAAGTCTTCAGGGAACAGAGGGCGGCGCGCAAGTTCTCTCCGCGCAGGCCTTAAACGCACTGGGTATGGAGCGCAGATAGGCCTCCTGGCCTATAAATACATGGCCTCACCTCCGTACAAGTATCCAGATTTCCAGACTTCATACCTTCGAGCTCTCGCCGCGCAGGCCACCTTAGCCGCGCAGGTTGCTCTGTTTTCTAGTATTTTCCTTGATGTCGCTCTACTGTAAAGGAATTTGTACTTGCACGGTTTATACTTGCACGTCAAAAACTTGCGGGCACATGAATAATTACGCGCCATTTTTTAGACTTGCGCGTCTTTAATGCCTTAGCCATTTTTTTTGAAATCTTTCACAAATTTTATGAAAAAATAAACCCATTTAAGAGTTTAATTTATTCAACTTTTGGGCAGATTCAATGGCTCCTAAGGGAGTTAAAACGTCTTATGAACTGGCTAGCAAGTGGGTTGATGACATGATGAAAATCATTGGCCACGATTACTATGATATCTGCGACAGCACTCTCCCAGATTTGGCTAAGTACTTGAAGAAATATCATCCTAATTTTCCACAGAGCATCTATCTTCCTCTATGTGGTCATGATCATCTGCAAGGAGTCAATGCTCCAAATGCAAACAATTATACACCTGAGATGCAGCTGCACTTCTACTCCTCTATTTCGGTTATGCTGTGCATTAAGAGCAATAACAATGGTATGAAATTTCAAGTTCTCCTTCCATGCCATTTCTTTGCAGATATGAAAATGGCAAACCCATGGGCTGAAATGTTTTCAACTGCCGGTTGGTGGAGAGAAGACAAACATGGTATTAGAGAAATATCTGAAAATATTACTCTCTCCAAATGGCTCTTTACTTCCAATTCTCCATTCTCAAATCCATGTATCCATCTTCCAAGTCTCTTGGACAAAAACAGAGTCACTATTTGATCAGCAGAAAATTTTCTCAAACCGCACTCAAGAACATCCTTTTATAATTGTTCCAAGAAGGGCTAGTATCACTGCATCTCTTATTGTTTCCAGTTGAATGAATGAATTCCAGGTGGTTACTGATGAAGCTCGGGATGCCGTAAATCAAATGAAGTGTTATGTTGAAAGCCTCTTGTAATTCTTGAAAAAGAAAAGAGACTCCAGTCTTTGGATGTCCTTCTAACTATTGTGTATCAATGAAAAACACTTTCATCTTCAATCATTTGTACCTGCATTCTTTCACTACCTGCTTCAATTTTACTTAAGCCAATGGGCTTAGTAAGCATAGTTTGATTTTTACTAGGATTATTAAAAATAACCCTACAAACTTTGAACCTTTTAATTGCTCAATATTACCTAAATCATACAAAAAATGTATATTTAGTGAGCTGGAACTTGACTTTTATTCAGAGTTCCTTTGTCTTTTATGGGAATTTTAAAGTAATGCATGCCGGACATAAAGGGGATAATGTTTAAGGTCGAAATAGCTTTGACCAAAATGGATTAAAATTGACACAATTCCTTGAAAGTTCATCTGAAAACATACTACCATACTCAAGTATGAGGAAAAAAAATGTAAACTATGGCTTAAGAATATTTGAATCTGAGGAATGATATGAAAAAGAGATAAAATGCATTAGAAGAAGTAGTTTCCAAGAATGAAGTTACTATTATTTAACAAAACCTGTTAGGGGGTTGAAATATGCAGGGCCACCTAAGGGCATTGGCTGCATGGTTAAATAAATAGCATCTTTCGGCTGACAAGTCTGTTATGTGGACTGTTTATGCAAGGCCACCTATGGGCACGTGCTGCATATTCAGGCGAAAGAACTCTTAGAAATTTACTTTCCTAGTGCTAAAAGCCAGTGAAAGTTTATGGAGATTAGAATTTTCTAAAGTATAGAGTTTTTTGTATAGAAAGAGGGACTTGAATATGGAGAAGATATTTCCAGACAAGATTATCGAAGAACTGGGTGAATATCACTCCTACGAAGGTCTGACCCAAATGTAGGGAAGAAGAATAAACCATAGACTTGAATACTTTCAGATCATGAAAAAGGATATGGGACAAATATGTTAAGGATGGCTATTTTTTGCAGATCCCTACATACTGTCATTTAAGAAAAATAAGGACAAAAGAGTCATTCTTCCCAAGAATGAAGTTACTATCATTTAAAAAACCCGTTAGGGGGTTGAATTATGCAGGGCCACCTAATGGAATTGGCTGCATAGTTAAATAAAATAGTATCTTTCGGCTGACAATTCTGTTATGTGGACTGTTTATGCAAGGCCACCTATGGGCACGTGCTACATAGTCAGGCAAAAGAATTCTCATAAGTTTGACATTTTTGTGACTAGAAGTCATGAAAAGGGTTATGAAGATCTGAAAATATTTAAGGTTAGGATTATAACACATAAAGATGTGTATTTTCTAATGTATATAGAGATACATAGGTCAATGATAACCATAATAATGTTGTGGCTGGGTCCTGAATTGAAATTTTGGACTTCACTACGTATCTCATAAGAATGAGAATCAAGCCATACATAGTTCTTGAAATGCATTTTAGCGTCGTGAAGGACGAAAGTATGAGAGATCTTAGTTTAGGGTCATAGAATTCAGACCATAATAATGAATACACAGTGTGTGTTTTCATGAGGACTTTTCAGCCAAGGGACTGAAAGTGAAATTTGGGGTTAGGCCCAAATGAATTGGGACTGGATTCGAGGGACACTCGAATGTTCCTACGTATCCCATAAGGATGGGAATAAATTCCACGTAGTTCTATAACTACCCTTTGTACAAATTTGGTTCGTACATGTGAAGGGTGAAAGGGGACTTTAGTGCAATGATGGTTTAACCTAAGATAAAAAGTTTAGGCATTACCATGTATGCATGTAGTCTTTTAAAATTAAACATGATTGAAAAAATCAATGTCAATAATAGTTCTCTCTCAAATGAGGAAATCAAAGAATATTGTAGTTTATTGTCGTACCAGACAAAAGTGTTTTATAGTTTAACATCATATAACAAGGAAGAAAGTGAATCAATGTAAAGATATTGATTCCAGGGGCGGTTTCACGAATCAACATCATATGAGATGGTGGTGAACCGATGTGAAGAGATTGTTTTTGGGCTTGAACCCTAGGAGGTTGCCTACATACCCAGCCTAGAGGTCAAGGATCAAAGTCCGTGTAGTTCAATTAAAGAATGAATTAATGATCAAGTTGTTCTTGGGGAAAATGATCTAATAAAAAATGTTGTTGGGACTTACACATGGTTAGGGGCCCAAAGAGAGTGTTATGGTTGAGGTTTTCTCTAAGCTCACATGAGCCATACTCGGTGTGAGAAACAAGAGGTAACAACAACCTTAACGATGCACAGTTTAATGTCATGTAGGACATATCAAGGGACTATGCAGTTTAAAGTCCTGCAGTTAGGACTATTGGTGCTGCACAGTTTAATGTCATGCAGCAGGGACAAAATAACAGTTTAATGTCATGTAGGACATATCAAGGATCTTCTGTATAGTTTAGCGTCATGTAGTTAGGACGATGGGGACAATACAGTTTAACGTCATATTGGACGAAAGGGGGACTGTGCAGTTTAATGTCATGCAGTAAGGACAAAATAACACACCATTTATGTCATGTTGGACGAAAGTGCGAATAGTTTAAGGTCATATGCACGGACAATGGATGGTGCAGTTTAATGTCACGCTGGACCTTTGAGATTTTATAGTTTAACGTCTTTCCGGACGTAAGGGACTTTTATACAGTTTAGCGTCATGTAGTTAGGACATCACAGTTTAATGTCTTGCTGGACGTAAGGGACTTGCAAATAGTTTATGGTCATATGCATGGACCAGGGATGATGCAGTTTAAGGTCATGCTGGACGGTTTAGGGAACTTTTTCACAGTTTAATGTCGTGTGGGACGAAGTTGCAGTTTAAGGTCATACTGGACCATTGCTGTATAGTTTAACGTCATATAGCAAGGACGAACTGGTACTGCACAGTTTAGTGTCATGTTGTAGGGACAAGTTCTTTTCTACAGTTTAACGTCATGTTGGACGAAAGTGAAAATAGTTTAAGGTCATATGCATAGACCGTGGATGATTATGCAGTTTAAAGTCATACTGGACTATAGTTGTATGAACCACTTGTAAGAATCTTGGTTCTGGGGACCATATTTTGTGTTTATACAAAATATTTCTTCAGAAATCTGGAATTGGTTGGAGTCATGATGAGTTCTCCATCCATTGAGATTAATGAATAAGCTCCATTGGAGTAGACCTTATGTATTGAATAAGGTCCTTCCCATTTTGTTTCAAGCTTGGGAGGCTTCTTTCCTGGTATCATTGGTGCTCTGAGAACCAATACCAATTCTCCCGGAATGAATGAACGAAGATGACCTTTTTTGTTAAAAGCTCGTGCTATTCGATTCTGATAGATTTCCAAGTGGTGCAAAGTGCACAATCGTTTCTCATCTAACTGTTCCAATTCATTCAATCGCTTTTGGGATTGCTCATATGTAGATAACTGATCACAAATGGCTACTCTGAGTGAGGGAAATTGAACTTCAATTGGGCAAGACTGCTTCTGTTCCATATACCAACGAATATGGAGTTGACCGCGTTGCATTGCGGGTGGTAGTCTGATAAGCCCATAAAGCATGAAAAAGTTTACCAGGCCATGATCTCTTATCTTTATCCACCATCTTTTTTAGTATATTTCAAAGAGTCTTGTTAAAGTCTTCTATTTGGACATTGGCCGCCGCATGATACCGAGATGAATGGTTGGATTTAATGTTGTATTCTTGATACAATTTCTTCACCTCAAAAGAACAGAAGTTGGTGCCGTTGTCCGTCAATATGGTATGAGGGACACCAAATCTAGTAATGATGTTAGACTTGATGAAGCTAACAATGCATTTAGAACTGACTTCTTTGAGAGGTACTACCTCTGCCCATTTGGAAAAGAAATCAGTAGCAGTAAGAATGTACTTAAACTGCTTGGTCGTAGCTGAAGGGTAAGGTCCCACCACATCCATTCCCCATGTGGAAAATGGCCACGAGTATTTAGCTGTATGAAGAAACTCTAGAGGTTGATGAATAAAGTTGGCATATACTTGGCATGAATGACACTTCTTTGTGAAATTAACACAATCTTGTATCATTGAAGGCCAAAAGTATCCAAGCCTTCGAATTTGATCAGACAGTCTATGTTCAGACTGGTGGGCACCACAGACTCCTGCATGCACTTCTTTTATGACAGCCATTGTCTCTTCACCATCAATATATCTGAAGATAACTCCATCAAAACCACGTTTGTATAGAATTTTCTTGAGGTGGTTTGGGCTATCATAAAGAGTAAAATTGACCACACGTCTCCGGATTTGTTCTTTCTCAGTTCTATCAGGTGGAAGTGTTCTATTTTGAAGGTATTCCCTGATAGGTGACATCCATCCTGTAGTATGACCATACGGTTCAGGAATGGGACTAATTTCATTAATTTCCTCTGTTCTGACTTGAACATAAGGTGAAATTGCACGACGGTGGGCAATACTGATGATTGTCTCGTCCCGATTTGGATCTGCTAGAGCTGCGGCTATATCAGCCAGTGCATCAGCTTGAGCATTTTGTGATCTTGGGACATAAGAAATTGTCGGTTCTGAAGGGAATTCCGCCATTAACTCTCTGATGTAATCATACAAAGGGATTAATTCTTCTTTTCTGATGGCATAATCCCCATTGACTTGTTTGATTACCAGGTCTGAATCACCTTTCACCTTTAAGTGATTCACTTGTGCTTGTAGCGCTAACTCCAAGCCTGTAATGAGAGCTTGGTATTCAGATTCATTATTGGTACCACCTTCCCACAATAAAAAAGAATAAGGTAACACTGCCTTATCTGGAGAAATGAGCACAATTCCTAAAACAACTTTGTTGAATTTAGGATTTTCCATTTTCTTCCCTGTTGGACTTATGGAAGCACCCTCAAAATACATTTCCCATGTTTGAGGACTCTCTTGAATAGAGAAAACTTCCTCATCAGGGAGTTCAATATCTGAAGACATGTCTTCCACTGAAGGATGTTCATCCAGGAAATCATCCAGAGCTTGGCCCTTAATTGCCTTTTGAGACACATACTGAATGTCGAATTGATGCAAAATAACTGCCCACCTTGCTAGACGTCCTGTAAGCATTGGACGACTAAGGATGAATTTTAGCGGATTATTGCGAGATACCAATTGGACCTCGTGATGTTGCAGGTAGTGTCTCAGTTTCTGAACTGAAAAGATTAATGCCAGGCAGCACTTCTCAATACTTGAATACCGGGTTTCTGCTTCAAGCATAGTTCTACTGAGATAGTAGAGGCTATTTTAATTCCCAGCATCATTATTTTGAGCGATAAAGGAACCCAATGATCTCTCTAGATATGTCACATAGAGGATAAGTGGTCTACCCCCAACAGGTGGCATGAGTACTGGTGGACTCAAGAGGTATTTCTTGAGAACATCAAATGCTTCTTGACATTCTTCAGTCCACTGGTAAGTGACTCCTTTCTTCAATAATTTGGTAAAGGGTAAACTTTTTCCTGCCAAATTGGCGATGAAACGCCGAATATAGGCTAAGTGTCCTTGAAGTCCTCTTAATTCTTTCAAATTATGAGGAGGTGACATACCAAGGATTGATTTGGTCTTCTCAGGATCAACTTCAATACCACGATGGCGTACAATAAAGCCGAGGAATTTTCCTGAGGTTACCCCAAAAGCACATTTTAAGGGGTTCATCTTCAAATTATGTTGTCAAAGCTTGTGGAATATGACTTCCAAATCAGCCAAGTGATTAGAACGTTGTTTGGATTTAACCACCAAATCATCTACATAGCATTCAAAAAACTTCCCTAAAAGTGGTTTGATGATACGATGCATGGCTCGTTGATATGTTGCACCTGCATTCTTTAAACCAAAGGGCATCACCCGGTAACAAAACACACCTTGAGGGGCTCTGAAGGCTGTAAATTCCTCATCTTCTAGGGCCATTCAGATCTGATTATATCCGGAATATCCACCCATGAAGGAAAGTACTTCCTAGCCAGCCGTCGCATCAATTAAGAGTTCTGTAATCGGAACTGGGAAATCATCTTTAGGACAATACTGATTAAGATCTCTGAAATCGATGCAAACCCTAATTTGTCCGTTCTTCTTCTTTACAGGGACAATATTAGCCAACCACTTGGGATATTGAACTTCTCTGACGAAGTTATCTTTGATCAGCTTATCAACTTCAGCTTCAATTTTGGAAGCATAGGTTGGGTGTGTTATTCTCGCGGCTTGCTTAAATCCTCGATGTTCTTTTGGTAAACCCAAATGATGAGTAGCAACATCAGGATAAAGCCCAGGCATTTCTTTATAATTCCAAGAAAAAATATCTTTATTTTGCTTTAGAAAAGAAATATTCATCTCTTGCTCTTCAAGGGTCATGGCCGCACTAATTAAAGTGGGGCGTGGATCTTTCTCTGTACCCAGATTTTTTTTCTGAGTTCATCCACAGTGGTAGAGATACCCTCTTCAAATGATGGAGGAGCATCTCTATGATCTTCCTCTTTCTCTTCATTACATGCTATTTCTTTGGTTTCTACTTGCAAAGTAGATGACAAAACGAAATTCCCATGATCATAAGAGATATCAAAATTTTCACATTTTGAAGAAGAAGCTTCCATTTCCGACCCTATTGATGATAAAGGGCCTTCTTTGGGAAATAAAGAGGAGATGATGGATTGAGAATCGACATCATTATTCACCTCTAGTGTTGCTATAACTTCTTCTGGCCTGATTGGAGAAGTATAGACTTGTTGGACTTCAGCAGATGAAATGAAAATGTCACCACTTATGCTTTCATCACTGTTTGGTAGGTTAACAATTTCTCCCATGTTGTCTGGCTCGATTGCTGTAATTGACATTATGGATCTTTCCATAAGAGTATTTTGATTTGGGCCTATTTTTTCAATTTGACTGATAGGTAACACATAATCTGTACTCACATGTGTAAATGGATTTATTGGAATTTTCTCCAAACCATATGGAGCATTAACTTTGGTAATTTCCTTCATTGTAGATTTTTCTCTTCCCTTCATGTGATAAAATTCCGCCTCAATGTATTGAGACTCACATATCTTGAACGGGGTTTTATCACCATACATTGTTCCAACTTGACCATTGAAACAGTATTTGAGACATTGATTGTATGATGAAGGGATAACCGCATGCTGATGTAGCCAGGGTCTTCCAAGCAAGACGTTGAAAGCTGAGTCTTGATCAACAATCATGAAATCCGAATTGGATACAAGATCCCCAAACTGAGTTCTGAGTGTAACTTCGCCCAGTGGTTCTTGTTCATTTTTATCATATCCTTGTAACATCATGGTAGAAGGAGATAAATCATATTCCTTGAGGCCCAATCGACGAAGTGTACGAATGGGCATGAGGTTGACTCCTGAACCATTGTCAATGAAAGCTTTTCGAATATCTACACCATTGACTTTTCCAGATAAGTACAAAGGTTTTATGTTCCCATGCACAACATCATCTTCATATTTATCAGTAAAAGATATCACTGCATGGAATTCTGCAAGATTATTCTCTATGTGATAGACTTCAGCTACAGAAATTTCAGCTTCAAACTCCTGAGGACTTGACAAAGCTTCGATGAGTGCTTCCCGAAGATCTTTTGACAGATTCAAAGCATCCAAAATTGATAACTTGGCTGTTACTTGGACCAAGTGTTTCAATATATCATACTTTTGATCTAGAGGTCTGTGTTTCCCAACAGGAATATGCGGTTTAGCAGGTACCTTGGAAGCAGATTCTTTGGAAGATGATGCATCTTGTATAGGGATAGAAGTGGGCAAAATCCTTGGTTTTGGAAGATTAGACTGATTAGATCCATTTACTTGCTGAGATAAAGAAGATGGAATTTTCAATTGGTCTTCCAAAATAACTGTGCCAAGACTGAGTTGACTATTGGCAGAAGAACTTGCTTGTTCTTTTTGAGCTCGCTGAAGGGCTCTACCACGAGTTTCTGCTGCATACACAGTGCTAGCAGGGGTAGGATTGGAGTAGTGGCTTCGGAAAGATCCACGTCTTCCCCTGTATCCTGAACCTCTAGAATTTCCTCAGATTCCTTTATTTGATACAGGGAATTTAGGCTCATCCAGACTGGAATATGGATCTGTTAATTGAATCATATTAACAGAACCGAAGATTAACTCTTCGTCAGATAAAGACTCTGCCTGATTAGCCTGTTTAGGCTGTACCGTTTGATGGGGCGGTGCCCGTGGCTTTGAAGTAGATGGCATAAAATCTGCCAGAGTCAAAGACAACTTAGGCCTCGATACATACTCATCTTCTTCTGATTCCTCTTTCTTCATTGAATTGCGATGCCCTTTTGAGGATTTTTCTTTTGATGGAGGCTTCACTACAGCTTTTGTAGGAGACACAATTGGATTCTTCAATTGTGTTCGCAAAATGGCATGGGTCCGATTGATTGTCTTTCTGACCATCCAATCATCATATTTTTGCGTAGTTTTGCTTTTGACTTCCTGCCACTCGCCTCCTTCCTCTGGATCTGTAACGGTAACACATGCTACATGAGCTGAATAACCCTTCAATTTGACATGTCCCAAGTCGACCATCTTTTGCAGGAGGTCTTTAAAGACAAAAAACTCATGGATGGGATGCCCCAACATTTAATGAAAGGGACAATAATTGGGACGGTCTTCATCTCCTTCCTTGTTTGGCCTCTTGGGCACTGGTAATTGAACCAAATTATTTTCCAGAGCTGAAATGAAGTAACCAGGAACTTTCTCAGTTCGGAAAGAGTATGTTTTACTCTTCAAATCCTCAAATTGTTTTTTGTCGTTGATCTTTTTGATCATTTGGACGAAACAGCCTTTGTTGTTGGCGTTCAGGAGGTGGAGCCCTTCTAGAAGATGAAGGTTTTGTAGTAGAAATAGGTACAGGTGCTTGTTTAAGCATAACTGTAGCAGTTTCTGCTTTACCCATTCTCCTTCTTGGAGCTGATGGAATTACACGAGATTTAACCTTAGCCTGTATAAGGGAATCTTCAATCTGTTGAGTGATTGAAGTATGGTCTCAAAAACCTTCTGTGTATTTCACAGGGATCAATGGCGTGCGTAATTCGTCACGCAAATTTTCCACACGGATTGGAAACAGTTCCTCCTGAGGGAGTGCTAAACTCAGGGAATACGTTAATCCCTTATAGCGAGAAATGAAATCAAAGACTCTTTCATTCTCCCTTTGCTTGCAGTTTGTAAGATAGAAAACTGTCGTTTTTGGAAATGTTGAGCTGAACTGAAGAAGGAATTTTTGCCGAAGATCCTCCCATCCGATGATTGACCGGGATTGCAGGCTTGTATACCAGACAAAAGATGGTCCTTGCAAGGTTCGCATGAAGCATCCGAGTTTCACTGCTTCTTGCTGTTTTGGAGTTCCCATCATAGGATCACAACAAGACACGTAATGTGTCAAATGTTGATCATGGTCGCCTGATCCATTGAAAGTAGGTAAAACAGGGTTTCCAAAACTGGATGGAGGAGAAATTGAATCTACCCATTCAGGGTAAAATTTCTTTTCAGGTTGAACTTGCGCCCGTTTACCTTCCATAGTTTCTAACCAAGCTGTTAATGACTCAATAGTAGTTATTAAATTTTGAGAAACATCAGGTTGAACTTGGTTTTGGGTAGGTGAAATGAATGGATCTTGGACAGACGTGGTGGTTGGTGCTGCAACCGATGGTAGTGCTGCCAACCGTTGTTGCATTTGACCCATAGGATTAGACTTCTGAGGGTGTACTGATAAAGGAGGATATTCCTGATCTATCTCAGCAGTTACAACAAATTCCTTCGGCTGTCGGACTTCAGCATTCTTAAGAATAAGACTACTCTGAAGTAGTTCTGCATTCAACCTTCTTAATTCTTTCATTTCTTCCTCCTGTTGTGCCAAACTTTGCTCTAATGAGAGCGACTGACCTTCTCTAGAAGAAGGATATGTAACCTGATTCTTTCCCTTCCCTTTGTTGGATACATTTTTGAGGGAGGGAAGTGGATTACCTAGTTTCTGAGTAATCCTTTGACTTCGTGTACGTACACCTTCTTCTTTTGTATCAGTGCGTACATTTTTTTGAGCATTATGCTCTTCATCTGAGTCCCCTGAGTGAGTCTCCTCTGGTGGATTAGACACAACGGCATTGATGACATTGATTGATGCATAATGCATCGCATCCCTTCTGTCAACATTTCTGTGATATTGTCTTCTTTCATGTCTTTGATGAGACATTTCCTTTTGTTGATTCAATCTTTTAGGAACTTCTTGATGAGCTATAACTTGGAGGGAATCTCCTGATAATTTGGATCTTCGTTCCTCTTGGGGCTTCTTCCCCAATCGAGAAAAGACCGACATTCTCTGAGGAGGGGATTGATGATTTGAAAGAGTCCCCAGTCTCGAGAACTGGGGATATTCCTGCTGCTTCTGCTCAACTCCTCGAATCCCATTTGTTGACTATGAGGGTTGGGTTAGAGAAATCCCCAGTCTGACAAGCTGGGGTGGCTCTTGACATGCTATGTCTGAGATCTTCTTAAAATATCTCTTGATCTTGCGAATCTTAGTTCGGAAATTAGATGGATGCATTAGCCTGTATCCACTTTTATCACCTGGTTCAACAGACCATTGGATGATTTCCGAAACTTCTGTCATTTGATGATGTGTTTTCTCCATACAGGAGGCTTGTGCAATATTCTCGCCTTCTTGATGTAGGAGCAATTCAACAACGTGTTCTCTATATGCTTGATTTTGAGAGGAACTAGTTGAAACCTGTTCTTGAGCAAGCTTTTGATTATGAACAAAGCCCATTGACTGTGGCCGGCCATGGGCAATAACATTGCATGAGACCATTTTCGGCGGGCTTTGCTGACTGGAAATCATTGTGAAATGTAGTGCTCCGTGAATACCCCATCCTCTGATATGAACACCAGATGGAGCATTGGAAATTAATTGACGCAATTTTCTTAGTGCGCCAAGGCATGAACGTTGAAGGGTTCTCTTCTACTTTTCAGCCTTCGGATACCGAGAGACTGATAGAGATTCCAAATCAATCTGACGTTGTAGCCCTTCTATTATCTTAAGATGATTTTCATATTCATCATAAGATAATACCTTCTTCTTCAATTGACAAAGAGTTTTCCATATGTTGAGACGAATATCATGGATTCCATCATCCGTCAACATCTTTGGAATGTCGTACTGGGAGTCAGCCAAAGGCCAAAACATGATTGGTACCTCACCTTTTGTCAGTTTTTTCCTCATGTTCAGCATTTCATCTTTATCATTAAATGAAGATTCTTCTACCTGTTTTGACCAGAGTTGGTGTTTCCTTGTTGCTTCATCGGATTCAACAAGATTGGTAGAGAGATCATTGATTAAACTAGAAGATGCATGACTTATGGGTGGTTCGGAGAATGACCTACACCCTGTGATATCTTATGATTGAGAAAGTATTTCACTTGTTAGCGATAAAGCATCAGACATGACTGATTTCGCATTTGAAAGTGCCTCAAGATAAGAGGGATTTCTCGGCACTACATTGTCCATTGGAGTATTTTACAGGCAATGTGAATCACTACTACGGAGAGGACTTTCACAGCGAAATTCATCATCATGGGGAGGACCACCATAATGGGTTATAGCAAAAGATGAGATCTCTTGCTCCTTGGTCTTCTGACCACACAGAGGGTTCCCGTGGCTCTCATCTGAAGAAGAAACTTCAAGATTGACCAAATTTTCATGAAGCAAGCCTTCATGAGGAAGTGTCTGTTGAAGACCTTCAGAATTAATGTTCCTGTTATCGGGAACTGAGGGAGTAGAATCTTGAATTCCGACAGATAAATGTCTGAGGGCTTCAAGAACTCCAGCATCGAGCAAGGACTTGTTGCAAATTGGCCTTTGATCTCCTGACTGTGCTGGGCGGATCTTTTTCTTAGATGCCTTCTTACTCACTTTGGAAACCACTTGTTGACGAAAGTGGTTACTCTGAGAAGGTGTATGTGCCTGATCAGGAATGATGGTCAGGTTAGGCTGACGATCTCCACTCAAATTAGGTGTATGTTCCTGACTTGGTTGTCCGTATGATATGGGGGAGTATGCCCCATAACCCTCTTGGACTGGAACAGATGTGTGTGTCTGTTCCGGAGTGAATCATTGATGTGTCACTCCAATACTAGGGATAGATTTATGTGTCTGTCCCTGAGATGATGCTGAAGCTGTTATGATATCCTGGCAAGCATCCAGAATATGAGCAGGAATTTTCTTCTTCTCTTTCACCATTGACAAAATATGTTTGGTGACTTCAGCCGCCGGAACAGGGACATATGTCCATTCTGAGTTTGGAGTAGGTGTATGTGCCTGCTCCTGTCCTCCTTTTCCTGTCAGTGAATCCTGACAGTACTCATGTGTGGAGGCAGAGAGTTGAGTCTGCCTCCTGTTTGTCGTCGGGGCTTTCCGACTAACTTCTCCATGCGCTACCAAGCGAGACTGTTGGTAGGCTTGATTAGTATTAGCAGGTGTATGTGCCTGCTGATTACACTTCGCCAAACGCGGTTGATGAGATCCATCATATGTAGTCAGACGAGCCTGCTGACTAACTGGTGATGCATAAGCAGGTGTATGTTCCTGCCTATAGTACTCCACCGGAATTTCCTGGCGGGATTGGCTTGATGATGCCCGACGAGTCTGCTGGACAGCAGAATTAAAACGGGCAGGTGTGTGTGCCTGCTCATTGTTTGCCACCAAGTTAGGTTTGTGGACTTCTCCGGAGATGGAAGGGATGATAACCTACCCATTGTTAACCGGATTCCATCTCTGGCGGTTCATCTTGCCTGCTCGGGTTCGAAGAACCTAAGATGAATTCCTGGAGTCGGTACCCTCATCATGTTGAGGGCACACTACCGCATGAGTCTGGCGGCGATTGTTGATGGGAGCCCTCAAGAAGGTCTCCTGTCTTTTTGAATTAAGGCCCTGAGGGACCTGCTCATTCACTTCCTCAGAGTAAGGGATTGAATGGAAATTCCGTTCCGGGGATAACGACCCGAAATGGTTAGAGACGGTAGTCAGCACCGCCTTCTTCTTGATCTCTGGCCGCCGTTGTCTGGACGACCAGGTAGAGTTGTTAACTTGGAGGGCTTGACGGGCGGCCTCCAGAGTTGGGATAGTACCATTGCGATGGTACTCCTTAACCAGTGCATTAGAAACCCAGCGTTGAAGACGCTGAGTTGGTGATGGCATCCTCAGAGTGGACGACGTTCCAGTAGGAGTAGCAGCATTGGTTTTCACAGCAGCAGACCTCACAGTAGAGGTGTTCATAGCAGTAGTATTCACAGGGGTGAATTTAAGGAAAGCCATATTGCAGAAGATCTTGAGAAAAGAGTGCCTATTCCATATAACAGACATAATCAAGATGAATCCGGCCACTGCATCTTTTGGATGATCACATGTCAATGATTGCTTTGTTGGCCCAAGAGGACTAACAAATAAGAAGAACATCACTTTAACTTGGTTAAGGATTCACGTCGGGTTCACCATTTTTGTTTCGCACGGAATTCGGGGATGACCTCCTGGATAGGAGATTCAAACGTTCCGATCAGTTTCAAACGGGTTTTTTCGTAGAACCGAAAACATCCAATGATTCCACATCAGTTTGGACCTACTTTCCAAAGGTAGGCGCTCATTATCTTGTGGTCTATTGAGGCTTAGGAATTTGCATTGGTCGAGAGGATGGGAGTTCGGACTCATCACACCTTTTTGAGGGGAATTATTGTCTACTCCGGGACTCTCTTTATAGATTTAAGTTATGTTCGTGAATCCTTATTACATTACCAAGTATAAAATGAGCTTTCTTCAGTTTTAACAATCAATGATTAAATATGTAAGAAATTTAGAGAATCTTTTATATGTATTCGAGGTTCTTCATTAATAGAGAATCATCTGTATCTATTTAGAGATTCTTAGTCAATGGTATCCTTCAAAAAACATTTATAAAAGTCTCTTGGTCATTATGATGACCAGGCTGGTTTTAAATCCACTAAGTGGGGCACTTGAAGTTTATCGTCATTCAGAAGGACATGGATTATTTCAAAGTTGGGATCGAACCCATAAATGGGCTACCTACGTATCCTTTGTTTTGGAAAAGGAATCAGAACCCACGTAGTTCGAGTAATGAAGTATGACGTTTATGATTGATGGCTCAAAGAAGGATGTCATAATTACTTTTACACTCTAAGCTCATGTGAGTCATGCTCGGTGTGAGAAACAAGAGGTATTGGTAAAAAATTAGACAATTGTGCCATGAAAGATGCAATCATAAGAAATTGTTTGGGGCTTATGTATGTATGACTGCCCAGATAGATGAAGGTTTAGGATTCACTTTTAGGGAGAAAATCCATGAACAGGGTCCATAAAGGTATATGTGATTCATGGAGATTTGAATACTCTAATCTTGGGGCTTACTCCTAAGGAGGATGACCATGTTAGGAGGGGACTTATGATTGGGTTTTACTCCTGAAAAGGAAGACCAAATCAAGGGTAAATTAGGACTGGTTAAGTGAAATTAAGGGACTTGGGGATTATTCCTGAAAAGGAAGCCCAAGATTATAACTGGGACTTATTCCTGAAAAGAAAGCCCCGGTTAGGGGACTTGGGTCTTACTACTGAAAAGGAAGCCCATGATTATGATTGGGTCTTATTCCTGAAAAGGAGACCCAGGTTAGGGATTAAGGTTTGGGGCTTACTCCTAAGAAGGATGCCCATTTTTGAGATTGAGGCTTACTTCTGAAAAGGAATCCCATATTAAGGGACATGGGGATTACTCCTAAGAAGGATGCCCATATTTATAGGACTTGGGGCTTACTCTTAAGAAGGATGTTCAGATTAAAGGACTTGGGGCTTACTCCTAAGAAGGATGCCCAGATTAAAGGATTATGATTGAGGATTACTCCTGAGGAGGATGCCCGTGTTAAGGAATTAAGGTTTGGGTCTTACTCCTGAGGAGGATGCCCAGATTTGGGAACTTTAAGAATTTGGGGCTTACTCCTGAGGAAGATGCCCAGATTAAAGGACTTATAACTGGGGATTATTCCTAAAAAGGAGACCCAGGTTAAGGATTATCTCATCTTAAAGGATAAGGTTGAATGAATGATCTCTCAATCTTTGGTGACATAAAGATGTATAAATCACTATGTTTTGAGAGATATTCCACTGAATTCCTTTCAAATAAGGAAGTAAAATCAAGAAATCATGCCATAAATGGCTTTGAAGAGTATCTTGAAGACTAAATATTGAATAGGAAAGGTGAAATGGATTAAGAGGGGTAAAATGGGCAAGATGGGAACCCAAAAAGGTAGGGGCGGGAAAGTCTTGAAAGGCGCGCAAGTCTTGCGTGGGCGCGCATGTATTGGTCGCTCAGGTATACCTGCGCGGCATGTGGGGTACTTGCATGATTTTCAACCAGCATAAAAATACTTGATCGAATCTTTATTAAACCCTTTAGAATCTTCTTGAGGTTCTTCTAGAAAAGGGATGCGCAAATTCTATTGAAGGAATAAGGTGGCGCGCAAGTGTGACCAGTTCCCTTAAGGGCTGGCCATTCAGGCGCGCAAGTGTTGATGAGTTTCAACACTTAGGCCTTCCTCCCTATCTTTAGATCTTCCGTTATAGGTAAGGAATTACCTTAGAAGTGTTCCGGAAGCTTTGAGAAGAGACTTGGGTGTCGAGAGCTTCAATCCGAGTTTCTGGAAAAATATCCTCTCAAATGGGGGGCCCATAGGGTCTATTTATATGCAGGAGAAGACCCCGGGCGGTTATCACTTAGGTCGCGCAAGTCACTTGCGCGACCAAGGTCGTCACGCAAGAGTACTTGCGCGACAGTGATATAACTTGCGCGGTGCAGTTGATTTTGATCCTTTGTTCATGCCTTTGTCGATTTTTGATGTTTTCATCAAAGGATGAATCACTTTGAGCTCAGATACTCCCCTTTTCCGATCTTTAGATTCTGTGACGAAAGGAGCGTCAACAGATACTACTTTGTCATTTTTGAGAAGAGTGGGAGAATCATTTCTAGGAACACTGAACATAGTCTCATTACATCTTACTCATACACAAGTCATTATCAAGTGATTGTAGATTCACTTACTTCTATGAGGTATCCGGATCATCTCCACATTGAAAAAATTGGGCACCATAAATTCCGGTTCCAACGAGCTGATTTGAGCCTACATAGGCAAAAAAAAAACCACTACATTGACATCGTCAAGAAAGAACACCTCATTTAGTGGGCAGACGGAATTAGGTAAAAAATATTGTTACTATTATTTTAGAAGATAATGATTTCCCTAGTAAGGAATCCACATCCTCCAAAGAGGGTAGAAATATTCCTCGAGATATATTTGTCTTGGATGAACTGTCTCCTCCAATAGATTCCTCTCCTAAAAATATTGAAGTGGGTTGGGAAGATCCTCCTCTCGTATATGATGATGGAGTCTCTACCCCAATCGATGAGATGGATTAGGTGATTTTGGACATTTTGGAAGACCCAAGACCAATGCTGATCAGTAAGTCCATTTCTTCATAGGAGTATTAGTACAATGTCGATTTAATGAAGAATAACTGAGATGATTTTTATTTGAAATATGATGAATTTCCAAAAATGGATCTGCATGTCTTTATCCATCTTCATTTTTTTCTAGTAAGGCATCGCAGGTTCAAGAATCCTCCCATTAAATTTCACCACTCTTGTGGTTCCATGGTTGGGGACAATGTTGATAATATCATCAAAGAAAACATAATCTAGGATGTTCACTAACACAAGTGGCTCTTTATCATTTCTATTATGAAGAAGAATGGGATAATTAAACCTTATATAGACTTCTTAGTCCTCAATCACTACTATCTGAAGGTTGATTTTCCTCTTTTGGTAATACTATTATTGATCAATGAAACCTCCAGGATACATGATATTTTCATCATGGAAGGGTTTTTGGTGTATAATTAGATTTAGATATCCCTTTAATATTAAGATTCAACAACATTTATAGCATCTTAGATCCCCTTACACTATAATGTAATTCCCATCGGTTTTACGAATACATGATCCACCTATCAGCGTGACATGCACCAACTATTCAAACTGATCACGAAGATTTTTGTTGAATTCTACATAGAGGATTTTGTGGAAGAGTCCCACCACCTTTAGGATAATATCATAGATCTTGAGAAGCTTCTAAGATTCATCTACTCATATCATATGATGATAAACCCCTTGAAGTGTTCCTTCAAGGTTACTTGTGGGATGTTTCTAGGACTTTTTATGAGATACATAGTCATCATGTTCAACCCGAAGAAGCTCAATGAAATTAGGTAGATGCCTCCTCTCATCAACCTTTGGGTGATCCAAGGCCCCAAATGCCACATAGCATACATATGTTGACTCATCAAGAATCTAGATGGAAAGAGATATCCATTATATAGGATTATATAGAATGGTTTCATCTACCAATGGTATGAAATGTGAAAAATGGTATTTAAGGAGATCAAGAAATACCTAATCTAACTTCTGTTTTAATGCCAACCATCTCCAGGAATCCATTAGTCCTCTATGTGACTTCCCTTCAATGTTCTGTCGACACCCTGCTCACCCAAAAGAAAAATGAAGGGCGAAAATAAATATTATACAATACGTGTCACATGATCCTTGAAACATATTCCATATATTATCCAATATAGAAAACATGTATTGTGCTTGTTTTTATAGTACATATTTTGTGACACATTTTTAATCATAATGAGATACATCTGCTTTCCTGTATAGATTTGCTGAAGTAAATTCGAAATTGCCTAATATTGGAAGGCCATATGGTATGTTGGGAAGTAATTCATCAAAATTTTGATATCATGTTTGATCCATATAATCCCATCAATGGTCAGGATTTTGATGAATTTCGGGTCACCCATCTACCCGCACAGATCAATATTTGGTTCTTGACATTCCAGATGAGGTAGTACTCCCTGTGGACAATGCTATACCATATTGGAATATTTTTTTCAATAGTGCCTCCTGATGCCCAATCTGATAGAGTATAACTGATCACATAATAAACATAGTAATATTGAGGAATTTCTTCATCACACCAATATAGGTATTGCTACCATATTCACAGTTATTATCAGAAGTCTCCCCTAACTATTAGGCAAAGTTTAAGGCTCTCATTACTAATTTCAAGTTAGCTATTCAAATTGATGTTCCCCATATTCCTATTAAAGAAAAATCTAATCTAGTGATAAATAAGGACAAAAATCAACATGTTAGTAGGACTTCAGAGCTCATACCATTGTTGGAGCGCACTCTCTATTTGATGTAACAATTCCCAAGTCGACCAAACGTTAGCCATGCACCCAAGATATAGAACATTCTAGATGATTTATTTTCTTCTATATCTGCCTCCCATGTACAGACTGCCTATGGTGACCTATTAATCCATATCATACATCCATGATCTATTTCCCTTAAAACTTTAGATGATGATGACAGATATAAAGTAAATAATCTGGCCTCCATGGCCTCCACATCGAGACCACTAGATCCCCATGTATCTAAAGAAACATCATATTGGAATATTCCATTTGTTGGGTATATTTAACACATCACTAGACCACTTGATAGAGATGAACATGATGAAATATGTCAGAGAACAACATAGGTCACCCTCTATAGTGTGTCAAAACCTTGAGCATACTCTCTACAATCATGGGTTTGATGGAATCCTCATATGATTAATTCAAGGAGGTGAGATTCCCTTGGATATTCCGGAAGATCAAGATGATTATTGTGGAGTTCATCAGGTAGGGTTGAAACTCTTCCATCGGATTCGTATGGTGGGATAAATTTTTTCTGACCTAGTATATGACTATATCTAGTCATTAAAGAGGTTCCACATATATCAGATCTAATAAAACTGCTTGTATTGACTATTAGATCCCCTCTATACTACTGAATACTCTTGGCCCATTAAGGATTGGGGATCAATGTCATGGGACTGTATCCCCCATACGTAGCTCGATAGAGTGGGTTCTTTCTATCCGCAATATATTTCTTTCCTATATGGGAAGAGTAGTTCCTCTCAATTTTGTAAAATCCCCATCAATTTTTTAATTTAAGAGACTCCACATCATTTATCGAATGTGAGTCCCTCAAACCATTCTCAATGATAATAGAAACAACTTATGAGCATCCAGGATTGTGAAGTATTTTGACACATAGAACATCCAGTCTAACCATCCTACCCACTACCATGCATAAGAAAATTGGCTGACCAAGGAGATTAAAAAACACACTAAAAAAATTCATAGAATATGGTGGGAGAGAACAAGAAAAGTTGACCGGACAAGAACTCAAATGATCTATAGGCTTATAAGAAAAAGACATGAAATTACACCCTTGTGACCCCATATTATATGGTGTACGAAATAGAAGAATTCATTCCAATTGAAAACTTGTTACCATCACTTCGAACATAAAATTATGACCATTAGTTAACATAAAGATTAGTCAATGTTCATATTGCTGAGATGGATTTCATCGATGAGAACAGTCTCTATGACATTTATAATCTTGAGCGGCACACAAACCAGATAGTGAGATAATTCAATAAGATATTTTTACTTTGATAACTATTACATGATGATACCATTTTGGATATCGGGTTTCTAACGATACATAGTGGTAAGTCTACAAATATGGAGCCTAAATGGGAAGGTCATTACATTATTCACAAGGATTAAGCCAACTGTGAGTATTTGTTTTTCAAAATCGATGGAGGGAAAATTAGTCCTCCAACCAAATCCAAGTTCCCCAAGAATTATTTCTCATAAGGAAACCATCATCTTTATAGCTTCACATTAAACGAGACAGATAAGTCCATGGAACAAGACATTAAATTGATTACACAAGCCCAAATATCTTGAAATTAAACTATGTATGGGTTCTCCATGGAAATGGGATATACGGTGTGGACCCCTTGGGTCATCATTCCAGTTGGGATATATCTGCCACATGATAAAATTCCCTCTCTCATACCATTTCCCCCAAACATCCCTACGAGATGATGTTATCCTATAACATAATTTCATTATCACATGACGTTAAATTGAATGGTCATATCTAGAACATGATTCTATATTGGGCGTCAATAGTCTAATATTTTGTGTCTTAAATGATGAGACACCATTCTATGAAATATGGCCATAATATATTTGTACTACCAATATAAATTACCCTAAGTCTAGGTGTGACCTACATCTAAATTGATCTGAGGAATTGGGGTATAAAAACTAAATTTTTGGGTTCCACACATACACTTCACTGATCCAATATCATACTCGGAGTCATTCCATATTTGGATACCCAAAAAATTCATATCCTGATGAACCACATATTTGTGATGTTCTCATTTCATCTATGGCTCATCACCCATTATTTTATAACACCCTAGTGGGATCATAGAATCAAATGACGGATCATGTGTTTTAAACATGGTCAAAAGTTGATTCTGCATTTCCATTCCCCATCCCTCTCTAGTGTTATTCTTTATAGTATGTATCTAATTTTGTCAATAGTGGTGCCTACCCATTTGCCTCCCCATCATGGTCTAAATCACATATGGACAAATTTTACTCTTATTTGCCCCCATTTTTCTTGGTAGAACACAACACCCTCAATGTTACCCCTCCACGCATCTAGACACATTGAGTAGGAAGGTCAGTATCATTGGAGATTTCACATCTAGTATTTCATTACCCTTTTTTGTGCTTCCATGTGATATGAAATTCCTAAAAACACCCACACTGAGAAAGAATCACGTGTTATTGGGTGTCTGGAATGATTTTTACCCATTTTATAGAGCTTCACAACCCCCAAAAGAATACATGGTGTGGTGATGGGCCTTGATCATTCTCATCCATTCCATTTTATCACATCAGATTCCTACTTGTACCTAATGGTCCAAATTTAGGGACCCTATACTAATATATTTGTAGGTATCAGATTTAAGATGTTAAAATACATGACTTCAGTATCCTAGATGGATGATTTTTAACTACACAACATTGGTGGTCTAGTCCACATGACATTAGAAGGCGTATTATAAACTATAATCCTTGTGAAATTAAACTGTGTGACAGTTTTCCTTGAACATGTGTCATGTTATGAGGGCCTTCTTTTCCATCATTCACATAGGCTTTATCCTATTATGCTATGCATTTCCATTTTTTGAATACAACCTCCTATACAATCTGTTTTACATGAATATATTCTTTATAGAAACATTGTTTTGTTCTCTTGTGAGAGGAAAACACATCCAATATTGTCCTTTTATCCTTCCGTGAGAAACTACTACATATGGCTTGATTATTATACTTATGGGATATGTAGGAATGCTGATACATTTTTTATTTGGTCTTAATGGTAATTTATTCAATTTGGATTCTTGGGTGGGGTTTCTATTGGGAGTACTTAGTTAGGTAGGTTCATCCATAGTCCCCTTTCCCATCAGGTTATAATGGATTCTCAATATACATTCATTGTGAACACTCCTTTCCCCATCCTCCTGACTGTAAGATGATTAACTACATACTTTTTTTCCTAGGCCTATGATGTTAAATTAGGTGCTCTAGACCAAGAATTATAACCATAAAATGTATGTAAGATTCTGATCAAAATACATTGTATGATTTTCAGGTATCTTACATTGTCATTAACATTACATTTCCAATACCACCACACTACACATATCTATTCTACCCATTTTAACATGGACTAAACTATATGCCCTTAAAGTAAAAGCCTATTTAATGGGTTACATGACCTTAAAATGCATGCAATAGGTCCATGAATTATGAAATTAAACTATTTTCATCTACAATAGTTTATGCAACATTACTCTAAACTATATACATGGCTCTATAGGAATAAATGGTATGGAGACAAGGATTAATATTCAACATTTATGCCAGTTTCATAACCTTCCCATACTATGCATATACACTTGAGAATCAATCCCAATGTTCTGAATTCTATGACCTAAACTAAGAACCATATAGACTAATATGTATGACTATAAACTACACAACACCATAATGATGTTCTCATCAAATAGGGAATCACATCGAGCGTCACTATTATACCATGATGTTTTTTAGAACTATGTGCAACATGATTACCATCCTTATGTGATATGTTGTAATTCTGTGACTATTTTCCCTTGTATCTAGCTATAATTTCATTATTTCTCTCTCATGGGGAGAGCTTCTCTTGGGAGTGTGTAGTGTGTTGTGGGCCTCTTTGGCCTCAGGAACATTAGGTTAATTTTCCCATACACATCCATCTGGGATACCTCTCACAAATTACAACCAATGTATTTACCACAAAATGATAAATTGTATGGACTATTCCTGTCACTTTTCCATAAATTGTCACATCATCATCCTTCCTACATGATGAAAAAGGGCAGATTGTTGTGGTGTTGTTGGCAGAGAGGACATCACCCTAGGAAATTGACATATACTATAACATAATTAAAGAACTATGTATGCCTTGATTCCTATCCACACAGGGTACATAGAGATTCCTAGGTTTCCCATCCTGGCCTATAAACTGAAAAACAAAAAAAAACCAAAAAAAATATAACACCCTCAGTCTATGTGTACAAACTAGATCAGTACAACGAGATTATCTAAAATGAACCAAATGTGTCTTGAATTTCATTATAATGGGATATGTATTGATTCTCGGATCCTCATTCTCATTTCTAGACTCAAAATTCATCCCCTTTCACATCATTTCATCTTCGTCCTTACCACATGACATTAAAATAGACATATCCAAGAACTCCATGTGGCTTGATTCCCACCATCATGGGATACATAGTGATGACCATACATTTTTATTTGGTCTCATCTGCAAGGTTATCATATATCTAGAATCTATTTCCCTAATATAGTCTAAGTGACATGACATTAAATAGTATGAAATCTTCCACATGAATGAAGATGTCGTGTGATGGTCATTCTTGGTCCTAATTCATGTCTGGTAAGTTATCTTTCCACATCACACAAGTTCTTCTTGATGTGTTTAACTCATGGTTTAAATCAATGAAACAACAATAAGATCTGATGGTCAAAACACCAAGAATTTAAATAGATTGTTTCTAGTATAAGAATCACAATGTTAAACCATATATGATTTTATTCTTGGGATTATTATGGTGTGTTGGGGCCTACTAGGGATTCATTCATGTAGGTTTATCATTACACCGCTCCACACATACACATTTGAGATACCACCCTATATGGTCTAACCTACATGTAATTAAACTAAGATTTAACATAATCAATTCTTCAAATTAATATATGATCCTATCCTAAAGTATTTCCAGACAACCCATAAATAATATGAGATTATTCAGCAGCCTCATCAGAGAGGTTTTTGCATTCTAGTGTCGGTCTCCCACCACGTTTTGTTTCAGGAACTTTGTACATCTGGATTCCCTTCCTTATGAGATACATAGATATGACTAGACATTTTTTCATTGATCCTAACCACATGTTCAATTACCTTTTTAGATATTTTCTTTTCATTTTAAATCAATGAATTATGAACTTAAAAATTATTCCATTCATCTTAGGATGTGTATGAAACAATTGGGCATCTGTGACCTCATTCACATAATTTTTTTACCTCTTATATGGTATGTTCATACACTAAGAGAGAAAAGTTTACATTATAATGTGCAATGTGGCTGAAACCTATTGTCAATAGTCTATGAAATGTGAATTTAAGTATTTTTAACACCCAATTTTGAATCCCACTCTCTGAATTGTTCATTCTATAAAAATATTCATCCCTATTTTGTGGGTTTTACAATATTTTGAATCCTGATTGACCCCCAGAAAATGATGGTCTGATTCCTCATTGGATCATCTCCCATTTATGGCCAACACCCAAGTGGATTTTTATTAGAATATAGTGACACCTTTGTCTCAAACTTGTTTACCAAATGATTTCAACTTTTTTTCCAATTATCATCTAGTTTGATTATGATTCCTAATTTTCAAACACAGTGCATAATCGATCCATGCTCACTTGTTACCCCTTATATCATAAAGACATAGGAATTCTCAATATATAACTTTTTTACATCCTTGTATTAGGGTGATATTTCATCCTTAATGTCACCCATTATGTGTACTCCCACATTTTAGATAGACCATTGTACAATAGCCTTTTTTCCACACGGATCATTTCTCACATGAACTTAGGATTTCTGTTATGCTAGGTAATGTAGTGGCTGATACATATAGGGGATTCATGGTCTGAACTATAAGACCATATAATAGAAGCCTGAATTAAAAATGACGTCTAGTTTTGGAACTTCTATGGTATTATTTCACATCTATTGTTTTCTCTTGTATCATTCCATATGCCTTCCAACATCTATTTCCTAATACTTTTGTTATATGAATGTGTATTTGGGATGATTCATGTCATGTATTATTCCTCTATGCCACATTGATATTTGTGTAATATAAATCTCTCCAGTCCATGATACATGACTTTGAATTTCAAGCTAGGGTCTAAGATGAAGAAATTTAAACTATATGATATATAATAATCACATGATAGTAAACTCGGGGATGTGCCCTGATCACACATTGTTAAATATATCATACATAATCCTTATCGTTCGATGTTAAACTAGGCAGTCATCATCCTCACATTCATGAATTAAAATTGTAATGAATATTTGGCGTCGCCTTAGTGGTATTCTCCCAGGATGTTTTTCGTTTAGAAAATTGTTCACATCTCCAACTATAAATGGGAATTCAAGTCGATACTCCCCTTGAATATAGGTTTTATCAATTTTTAGGATAGTAATCCCACACTAGTGTGTTCAAATCCATGGTGGCATAATTTCAATATGGTTAGATACCACTTAATCCTTCCATCACACAATTTCCATGCATTGTGTGCCACTTTATTTGGATCATCACCTTCTACAATCTCTGGAGGGACCCCATAATGAATTTTTTTCTATACAAGGCCCACATAACCTGAAGGAAAAACGTTCCAAAGGAATTCATATGATATTCTAGGATAGGTCCCTTGATTCGAACATGGTTAGCAGCCGAACCTTGTATGTTTTTTCACTATAGGGTTGGAAATATGGATACTATGATTCAAATATGGTAAAAATTGTCAAATATTGTGACGCCTCTACCATAATGTTCTAAATAAATATGTATCATAATTTTATACATCCCATCCCACTTTGTTCAGACTGATTCGAACGCCCTTGGCATTATCCCATTCATGCACTAGTGCATGTTACGAGAAACAAATTATTTGTTCTAAGATCAATGTTCTCCCGTAATGGCCACTCTCACATCAAACTATATGAGTGGTCATTAAAAAATAGTAGACCCTCAATACTGAATGATTATCTTACACTCATGAAAATTTAATGGTTTGTGATCACCCCTTGGTCTTCACACTGAGCATAACCCATGTTAGAATTGGGATTGGTTATTGGTTATTTCATGGGTATGATTTATGTGTGATAGTTGAAACATAATAGAATATGTCCATAAAAGATATTAATAAAAATAAAAAGACATGAAGGTATGTATCATATGTTATTAAAAACACATTAATTATGGATTTGTACCATCAATGGAGTGCTTCAGCTCTACCACAATTTGGCTTGATGCGTATATGATCCACTATAGCCTCCTAAACCCCATTCTTGTTCATTTAATTTCAAACGAAACTCATATTCAATGATAGATATTTTTTCCCACTCAGTTTGGTGGTCTAATAATTGATGAGACACCTATGTTAACTTCTATTGAGATTATATCAGCTGGACCCTCAATTGTGCTTCTAATTCCAATTCAGTGGTAGCAAAGGAGGAATGCTCATTCATGTACCCTTCTAGATGCTGGATCCAATGTTCAACATCATCAATCATCGGACTGATGATATAATTCTCCAGATGTCAACAAATGTCAAAATGGTTACATATTTCCATCATTTCATAGTGTGATAGCCTTAGATGAGAATATATAGGTCTTGAGAGGATGATCTTCCTCACATGATCCCAACTCAATGAGATTGTCCCTAATTGCACTAGTTGCGGCCTCGCTAGTGGTACCAAAAGATTTTGTGACCTTATCAGCAGAACCATCAATACAAAAATGGAACTGCACCCCCAATAGGAAAGGGATATCATAACCTCTAACAATGTCCTATAGTAGAGTTCTCACTACTCTTGACACTATATTGATAAGAATCCTATTATTCAAATTGATTGTGTAATAAAAAACGTGTAATTATAACGTGAAGAAATTATAGAAGATTAGTGGTGGATTATCATACTCTCGAGTAGTCATTGTTGTGATACTGGGACATGGTCCCTCATATACGATTTAGTTCTATGTAGGTTCCAATGTGGCCACCCTGACCTCCCCACCAGTGTTGGGTTATTCTGCGACTATCACTTTGGATGTAGGTCTAATGACATGGTCCTCTTTTGATATGAAACCATTATTACCATATGTTGGGGTATCTTCTACATGATTATCTTATACAAAATAGATGTTATTCTATGAATCTATATAAGTTAGGTGAAAAGTTATACTATAGGTGAATCAGTTAAATCAAATGTTGATTGATTTGGAAAATCCATATATGGAAGAGTCCCCCAAGGCTTCTACATCTCCTTAAACCAAGTTGTATTCATTCGAGGCTATTGACGTGGTGTCCTCTAAGGGGATTCATTCATTAGAATCCTCCACCTAGTATCCTTCTAATTTTTTAGAATGTGATATAGCTCCGCCATCTTAATCGTCGATTGATTTTTTAGAGAGGTCATGTCCAGTAGCACTCATATTGATCTAGAATTATTTATAAAGTACTAGAGGAAGAATTTGGTATTCTCATTATATTACGAATTTCACCCCATATACCCAATATTCAAGAAAACCACCCTTAGAATTGATTATCCTAACCCAACGAATCCCAATCTTATTTAGAGGATCCTAAAACCTATAGGTGTTGAGGAACTATTATCACTTATCCCTTTCCTCCCATGACTCGTGATAGAAAACATCATTTGGAATTTCCACATGATAAAATAGTTTCCTAGGACCCTATGTGGACATCCTGTAGAAACCCTATGAGGGATCCCATTTTACTCAAGTCTACTGAGTTTGGAGCACCTGACCAGGTGTTTGTGCACTTATTCCTTCGTCTCATGTTTGTGAAGATCGATGGATCATAAGCCTCACTACTATCACTCAATCCTCATGATGATTACCATCCCTATCCATATGGCCCTCCCAAGAAATGTTTTTTTTCCTCGGACTTCAAATGGAGCGACAAATCTTCTCTAGTCATAACTGTTTCGCAGCTTCAAGAGCTCTTAATGGTAGGAAGCCTCTTAGATTTTCACATAATAATTAACCATACCATATGAAACAGTGGATGGAGGTTGTTCATTTAGAAACATTCTATCTTCCCATGTGAACATAATCATGTCCCACTTTGACTCAGAATGCTCATTGGTATAACCCCAAACACCCTTATGAAATATATGGATATTGATCCCTATCCTCTAAACATAGAATATATGAATCCTACCTGAGGTTACAGCCCATCACTCTTCATTCATCATGGTCATACCCTCTAGTCCACACATATCCACAGGATCATTACCCAACACAGTGGTCACATTTCCTTTATGTTCCCCCACCCAACTTCAGCTAAACAAGTGTATGACCTGATGTTATCTTCTGAATTATGTGTACATTGATCCCCAACAAACTAGATACGTAGGAAGCTTCCACAAGGTTCTATCCTAGAAGCCCTCACACCCCATCTAGTTCTTCTACATCACTACAACACTCGATCCATCACATCACACATATCCCATAAGGATAATTCCATCCATTTGGTTCATCTCAATGTGTAATCCGTATTATCCATATTAGTTGACATCAAGTCATTAATGTAATGTCTTAACTCATTTTAAAGAATGTGTTACCTGAGGAAAACCCCGTAAGAGAGGCCTATGACACATGGTACACCACTATTGACGTGGTATTCCATGAGATCCACACCCTTTAGATTCCATCCTGTGAGGAATGATCTATGTCATCAATGTCCCGGTGTTTAGATATTTCAGCGATGCCCAACATGACTACTCCCATAACCGAAGGTTTCTTCTTTCCCAAAACCATTGTAAGTCAAAATAAGAGATGTGTAATTAACCAATGTCCAGAAAAAGATAAAACTAAAATTGATTTTCATGAACACAAAATAATTTTTGAGGATGACCCAGACTAGGTGAATGTTCCAAGGAGGAATCCATGGGGGGAGAAGATGACATCCTATTATCCCATTTCAATCAATATGAAAACATCAATAATAAAAGGATGAATTTCACCTATAATTAGAATTAAGGAATGCATTGAAACAATATAGAACCAAAGAATAATAATATGTGCGAGGTTGATTTTCCTAGGCGATTGTGTCGATAATATTTTCCAAATAGCACACATATTTATTTACAAATATGTTATCATGGTCATACATAAAATATTTCTATAATCATTACAATAGGATTGTGAACAATGATATCATCATGTTCACACATAATATACATCATATTATTAGATAAATCACAATATTAATTGCAATGGAAGAAATTATAATTCTAGTCCCTCCCATCACATTATAACATTTAAATAATCATACATTCCACATAAAGGCTATAACAATCATAGTCATGAATTAACCCCTTTATTGGAATGGCATTACTAAGTATTTTATCAGTCATTATTTCATGAAAAACTAGGGGTTCAAAAATGTATATGGGGAAAACACATTTCTCATAAGAATCATAATCAATATTTGCAGAAGAAAAAAATCATGAGGAGTCAATGATGTGTTCCATAAGAAGAGTTTTATATGAAAGTCCTTGTATTTTTTCACAAAGACATGTAGTAAACATGTATATCCTAAAAAATATAAGATAATAAATGATAAATGATATTTATGTAACATTACATGATTATTCAAACTAAATATGTTTTGAAAGATGGTTAACCCAAATATAATTAGTTACGTTTAAGAATCCCCTTAACATTATTTCTTCTTTATTTTATCACATTTGAGACTCTATAAAATTAATATTGATCTATAAAAACATTGATCCATTGTTGAATTATTTTACATTTATACAAATATTTAGCAATTATATTCATTATAATGTACTCATAAAATTATTTAGTTATAGATTTTTCATTTTGATATCATGTTTTATATAATAATTTCCCATTATGCCTCGATTTTTCTACTTCATTCAGTGTTATTAATACATTAGTATAATTAATTACATATTATTATAATAATTATAATTTCAGGGTTATATATTATATATATTTTATAATATCCATCCATGATGATTGTTATATGTGTTGAAATGGAAATGAAATTGTAGATGGTTAACTTGAATTTGATGAGACATTGTCAAAAGAGAAGGAAAATGAGTTATGAAACTTCTATTTACTAAAAATAGGATAATTATAGAAGCTTTTACATTATTAATATAATGTTAAAATAATGAATAATTAATTATATAGTATAATTTTTTTAATGTAATAGGTAAAATAAGAAATAGATTATGAGAAGAGGGAAGAGTTAATAGAGTATTAATATATTCCTGGTGTACCTTCACTTGTATGAAACTATATACCCATTAATGAGTAGAGTGGGATTGACCCGTAATTTAGAGAAGTATTATAAGGTTATTGAGTTGGGGAATTTAGATTGATATTGGTATTTTTAATGGTTTAGAGTATTTTTGGCCAATGTAAGGGAGGGGATATTTATATTTTAAGAGAGGGGTATTTTTAAGAAGAAATAATGAATAAAATAATATATCAAAAGTAAAACATATAAGAATAAAATTATGAAAATATATCTAATATATTAATATAAAATAATGGGATTATGAATTAAAATATAAAATATAATTATAATTCATTATTTTATTAAAAAGGAAATTCGAAAGATGTAAAAATTTCAGTTTTATAGAATCACTTTGAATATTAGGTTTCAAAAAGTTATTTTTTGGTTTTGGATTTTTTTATTATTTTTTAATAAAATTTTCCAAATATAAATATATATAATAGATGAAAATATATTTATTTTATATATTATGTCATTATTATATCATGAATGATGTAATTTTTATTCTCCACATATGTGAAAAAAATACATTAGTTCTATTCATCAGAAAATTTATTTAATTTAAAAAACAATAATTAAATAACCTATGGAAAATTTTGAGATGTTGATTTAAAAAATGATATCAATATTATGAAAATAAAATTCTAACAAATCTATTTTTAAATTTTAAAATAAAAATATTTTTTTTAAAAATACATTACAATATAATTTATTAAAAATGTTCTTATATTATCATTACGTTTAATAAATCATAATATTTAGTTATTTGGAATTATAATATATATATTTACATAATATACTCATAATAAATATTATTTATGTCATAATATTTTATTTTGACATAAAGTTACAATACTAATGATAATGTGACTATTCCCAGTGGGTAGGTTATTATTCCCAATAGTCAGGGTATTATTCTCAACCGAGAGGTTACTATTATAATGCTTATATTTCCTCAAATTTATAATAATCGATTATTTAATTCAATGTTCAACTCAATTTCTCCCATGGTTGTACATTATTACTACCACTCAATGGAAATAAAATTATGCTTATTATTTTTTTGATACATACTATTGGTGAAAATTATTCATATTTCTCCTCATATGGGACACTTGTAATATCATTACTACTGCTATAAAAACTAATGATTTATCCAGAGTACATGTAAATTAAATATAAAACTCAATATCCTCAAACAAATCCTCAAAATTAAATCTCAACACCTCATTAAATAAATTTAGCACTCTATTCTTTACGAAACCCAATAACACCTCATTTAATAACACTTTATTCTATATAATGTGAATAAAATTCCAAATACCCTTCAATAAAATATAATCTAAACAAACATAAATGCTATTATTTATAATATAATTAAATTAAACAAAAAATTTGAAATAATGAAAATACGAAAACATAGAAATAATTATATTAACTCATTCATCATAAAATAAAATAATGTTTTCATCCCGCTTAATGAAATATTGTCAATATTTGTGGTAAATAAACCCCGTCATCCAATCAAAAAAATTCATCTCACCACTCTAATAATTACAAACTAGAAAACCATCAAATAATCAATATAACCACATGCATCTTACAATTCTCCCGAGAAAAACATATATACCCTCACCATGGGAAAACCAAATAAATTCCATTATATAAAACAATAACAAACTTTTCAAATATTTATCTCATTGAATGAGTTTTTTTGGGGGAAAAACTTCATTAAAACAAAACATTCCTTATAAAATTATATTAAATTTAAAAGGAAATTTTTTAATCATTCATTATAAATTAGAAAAAATAAACATTTTAAAATCACCCTATATTATTTTTACAAAACAATAATTGAGGTTAGAAAAATTTTATTAAAATAAAATTCATTTTCCTCATTCTTAATTTAATGAAACATATTATTAAAAAGAAAAATTTCTTAATTATGTTAAACAAAAAATACCAATTAGTCCTAAAAACATTCTTATATTGTGAATGAAGAGTTAAAAATTATCATGTTTATATATAAAACCATTTCCTATGTTAATATCAATTCAAATTAAATATGTATAATTAATAAAAAATTTATAAATAAAATTTCATGAATAAGGGGATACTAAATGATTAAAATAATAGTATAATATATTTTATCATGTTGAGAATTTTAACATGCATTCTTAAAATTAACAGTATATAATTTTGAAATATATAACATAGTAAACATGTTATCCAACTTATTTTGTTATGAAATATTACATTATATCATATGTGTCCTGAAATACTAAGGGTAAAAAGTATTGATAATATTTAACATCAACCATTATTGTCGTAGACTTTGTATTTTTGTAATCTATATTGAAATCATTATATTAAAAATAAATTAATTTATTTTGATCCATGGAATGCTATATAATTTTAAAAACATATGATTTTCGATTAATTTATCTTAGTAATCATATGGTACTTTTAGATAAAAATCATTATTTATCAATGAATAAAAAATTTATGAAATAAATTTTAATATTTATGACAAGCATTAGGTTTCTTAAAATTGGTATTATCATTAACATGGATTTATTTTTCACTATCAAGTTACATTTAAGAATTGAAATTACTATATAGAAATAATAATTTACACATATTCATAATTTCATTTAAATAATTGAAGAACATTTTAATCACAATCATAGAAAATAGAGTAACCATATGTACCAATAATATTGGACAACATTGAGGAAAAATATTCCAAATATGATATATAAAAAATTGAAACGAATGAAAAAATAGTGATCAGAATATCAATAAATACCTTAGATACATAAATAATAAAAAATCAGGGATCAGATAAAAAAAATCCAAAAATATTTGTATATATATATCAATTTTGATTAATTTTAATATTTTTTTCAAAACAGACCTCCTCTGAATCATCCATGTTCTAATGTAGGTGAAGAAAATCACAATTCATGTATTATAACTTGTTTTTAGTCCCTAAAAATATATTTTACATAGTTTTTTAAGTAATTATATTCTTAAATCACTCAATTATTGTTTCCCATAAATGGTTATGCATTTTTTAGTCTAAATTGTTATGTCAGTTTAATATTTTGATTTATAATATTCCCCTACAAGACCCACGTTTAATTTACCAGTTATCAAATCCAAACTCAATTATATCTTCCAACTGTAGAATATATACTAGATTATAAAAACGTTCTTATAATGGTACCCTTCCTGAGATAACAAAAAGGGAAATGGTAATAACATAAGACCACCTTCAATTAGCCATGTGTTGGATAAAAAACAATGGTATAAAAAATTAATCAGAGGCATTGCACTCGAATGTTATTAGAAAGTATAGAAGAAATTATAGTTGAATAAAAATAATATAAAATATATTTCATCACAAACATATTCATGTAATTTAATCCAAAAAAACCTCCTTATGAAAATAATAATAGGAACTCCTTGGAAAGAAACATATAATAACACAATAGAAACACTCCATTATAGTATATTCCATTAAGATCCCCAACCAACCCTGTCAATTTTGAATAATATATATTCATATATGTATATATATTTATATAGAAATTATATATTTTTACATAGAATGTTTTCACTAATAATTATAAGAATAATGTTTAAGAATCATACATATTTTTCGGTGGAAAAGAATAAGAACTAAATGACACTAAGGCCAAAAAAATCCAAACTCACCTAGGAAAAAATAATAAATGAGACATCCAAATATAGTAAAATAATATCAAAATAATCATTCATGAATACAAAAAAAAATAAACTCCCTAATAATATAAATAATCTAACTCTCTTATGTAATAAATAGTTTGTCTTAATGTCTTTTTTATTGATGAATAACCTTATATCTAGATATAAAAAGCATACAACAGTTCATAGTTATATCAAAACCAGAACTAAAATTTTCTACATAGTAGGGTATCATTATAATAAAGTACATAAACCAAATCCCCTCTTCATGACACATGTAACCCCAACCATCTACCCAAGGAAGAAAAAGAAACCTGATTCATCTATTATATATATTCAACAAAAAATTACAAATAAACCCTATATATATATATATATCTATTATGAACCATAACATCATGTACAACATCATAACGTGTAGTTGAGATGAGGTAGGAATCAATATTCGCCTCTATATATGACTTAGATTTTAGGGAAAACTATCAACATAAAAAATCATATTAGTTACATAAAGATTAACAAAATTGGGTAATGTAATAAAAATAATTATCATGGGTATATAAGATGTAAAAATGCCAAACAACAGACTAATATTGTATATACACTAAAATAATACAACTATCTATCAAAAAAGAAACCGAATCATTATTTACACTTAATAACAATCACATCTATCAATATCTAAAAACAAATAAAAACATTAATGACACAAAATTACACATAATAAATGTAACATCACTTTTAATTTTAAAATTAACTACAAAAAAACCATTGGATGTTGTTTTTATATTTTACTACATAAGTATTTAAGCAATGTTTTTAATGAAATGGTAATAATAATTTTTATCACGTAGTTTTATTAAATTGCGATTAAAACATATAAAAATTTAATTTATTTAGTCATTTCACTTTGGGTTTGGATAAAAACAGGCCTTAAAAGATTATATGAATTCAAAATTATTTATCACTCAACATCAATATTTTCATAAAAATAACATAAAAATATCTACATAATTTTTTTTTAAATAAAACACCATGTTGTTTTTAGGAATAAAATAATTGAATGATCATAAATGAAAAAATATTATTTTTTCAACAATTTTTTTAGAGAAACTTATATTAAAGTAACATTCGATGTAATGTTATACCCAAAACTAAAATTGAAAGATATAAATTTTCACTTTGCACATTGGTTTCAAAATAAGATGATTTGAAAATGATAAAAGTTGAAGAAAAATAATATATTAAAATTCATAACATAACAACATTAGAAAAAATTAAAAAATATTTGATGTAAATATATATATATACACACACACACAACATAGAGTTTCATAATACTCATTATTTAAGATTTAAGAAAACCGACATACATAATACTAAATATATAAAATTGGGATACCTAAAAAATCATCATACAATAAATATTGATGGTAGTTAAGGAGTTTTTAATTAGATGATGAAAAATCAATGAAAAACTAAACAAATATTGAATGTTGTAATTTTAGGAAATATAATAATTTCATATAAAAAATCTAATACATATTAGATATAAACTTAGTAAAATCATATAGAAAAGTGGTTTTTATGATCTCAAAAATGGATATTATATAATAGTAACCAAATTCTATATTTCATTTTTCACGATGAAATTGTTGTTATGAGAACTTTTAGTGAAAATAAGAATAAACATATATTTTTCAACAAACGTGTTATCTAATCTTAAATTTATTTACTAGTAACTTCATTAAATTAATTTTATTTTCATTATATATCAATATGTGAATATCTCTAAATGTTTAGCATGGTTGGTATTTTTATATGTCAACTAGAAAATATGTGTAACATGAATATTTAAGATTAATTTACTTTGATGATGCATACAAAAAAAATTTCTATCATTTTTCCAAAAGATTTAAAAACACAACCCAATAATATGAAAATCCAATATACTAGGTATACAAGTTGAAATAAAAATCATGAAATCTTATAAACACTAAAATTTAAATAGATCAACATTATTAAGGTTATCATTAATATGAAATTATAATTATATCAACCTTTATACCCCTCAAGTAAGATAAACTGAACACCTCATATCTATATATTATAATATTTAACACATAAACCCACACACATATATAACTCTAAAAACACCCTTTATATATTTAAATTTAATTTAAATTTATAATGGATCCATAAAACCATAAATGGTAATTCCCTTTTTTTGAATGAATATGTATTTTGAAAACAAATTTGATAAGAATTATATAATGTCACCAAAATTCATATTTATTAAAATATTGATAAATTGAAAATAAAAATTACTTTCATTGAAAAAACATTCCACCCATGTATGGTGAAAAAACAAAAAAATATCAACGATATAATTATTAAATATTCATACTATACTATCTTCTCCACATATACCATCCATCATAAAAAATCATCAAACATATAAAATAAATAAAAAATTTGGTGTAATATTTTTACTCCATTATAAATCCGTGTGGTATCAAACGGTGTTGGTTCTTGTGAATTTTTTTTATTTTACACAAATTATTTTTATTTTTAATACATGTGTATAATTTAATACATCTTGTTTCCTCAAAATAAATATAACACACACTATCTCCAACTATAGTAACATATTATGTAAGAAATGAAACTATTTAACACTGGTTAATAATATCATGTAATGATACTCTTACTAGAAAAATGTTCATATGGTAGTGATTTACATAATACCCTAAATTATGTACTACATTATATGAAAAAATATATACATGGGGATCCCCAACATACATCTCAGTGTATAAGCTAAAGTATGAAACATGAGGTGAAGGGTCTAAGAAGGAAGGCTGTGATAACAATGTCTTTTTAACCTTTTATTCAAATATGGCCTACATATCTAATTTAATTTGTTCTATCACTGATTTTTTACATATTACACCACATATTTTATGGAATTTATTTTCTCATCCTTAAATTATATACTTTTATGACTAAATCTTTTTGACTATTAACACCCACCTCATATCCTATTTTACATCCATAATGTTATATATTCCCAAAAATAATATTATAATGACCACCGTACCAAAAAGAATTAATGTAAATAACATATCATGATCATAAAATTCATTTAGAATTGGTTATTTATAATGATAAATGAATGATATATATTCTAAAATACTAATTTATTAGAAAAGTTAGAAGTAATTTCTGAGACCTATATCAGATACATATTTATATTGATCTATAAATAAAATTTTTGTATTTTCCAGTTTCCCACATTTTTCATTTTCATGGATATTAAGGGGAAATGTATGTCCAAACTATACATTCCCTAATCCATGAATATATTAATATCAAAACGAATCAAAATTTTCTAAATCAATTATGCCCTTCATAAAATTAGTCCCTCCACATGACAATTTAAGATGGTATACATTAAATAGCCGGATCTCTTGGTGAGATGTCATAGTTTCCAATTAAATAATAATACATGAATATCTAACTACTTAATAAAAATAAAATTAAAATATACAATAATTACCATAATTTAAATAATTTATCATTTCAGCAACATAAAAAATTATTCCATTAATCTATATATAAAAAACCACAATTGGGGTTTGATTTTATTATTTATATCTTCCTAAAAAATAATATATTTGGTCAATTTTGATGTAAAATAATTTTATAAAACTACAAATTATGGTATATAATTTATTTAAATTTCATTTTTTCCATGGTGACTTTATGTAATATATTAACGAATATATAAAATATTAGTCATATAAAATATAAAATATATTATGAATTATATAAAATAAACCAGATGACGTATTTTGGAAATTTAAGATCCCATAAATTCTATTGAATTTAATTTATGAATGATATTATAATTTGGATATTTAATGTAGACCCTCAAATGGATCTACATAGAAAAATAAATATTATTCTATGTTTTTTGGTCAATTTTTATAATTATCATAATCATGTTCACCATGAATCATAAGACATCCAGGAAAAAGTGAGTGTTGTGGTGAAAGTGTAATCCCACGTCAACCAACTCTATGAATATTATTATAAAGTGATTAATAATGTGAATAATATACTATTTTATACTCACAATAAGTCTTATAAATAATATTGACTAATGAAATGTCAACATAAATTCAATAATTTTATTTTTAATATATTTACAAAAATAAAAAATGTACACCTACTTCGATAAATAATATTATTAGTTTGTGGCATCCATTTAAATATTTGAACATAATGATATTTTCCATTACTTTATATAGTTAAAAAATTAAAAATCTAAAAATAGTGAGTATAAAAATATCCTTTTCAAAACTATTATCAATAAATTTTTATGTTTCCAATAAAAATGACTTCACGACCCTTAGCGACAAAATATTTGATGTAAAATATTAAATGTATTGATTAAAAAGAAGTTGACTGAAATGGTCAACAAGTATTAACATTAATAAAATAGTTAGAATAAAATATTTTCAGATGTGTAAATTTTAGTGAAACAAAAAGATGTCAGGTTTTATCAATCAAAAAATGTTTACCTGGAAGTCATGAATATATAATTGAAAAAAAACACCTAAATGATTAAGTTATTTATCAATATTTAAACAAAAAATTCAAAAAATAGTATTTTTTACAATTTTAAATTTTAAAACATATAAATACTTACCCAAATAATTAGCATTATAACTGATCTCTTTTTTTAATATCCCTTCAACATGATTATTTTCAATAGAATTAACTCCTCAAAATTTATTTCATTTATGTTATGTGAAAAACTAGTATTAGATGAATAATGATCACATTAATTTATATAATCATCATTACCCTCATCGCACAAATTAATTCAATTTCAAAATCCAAAATTATGGACCCATAATAATTTGATGGGTTTGTAACATATTAAAGAAACTTAACCTGAATATCCTTGTAAAATGGTTCTTCATTGTAATTAAATATTTCTAAATTAGAGAGTGTTAATAAAAAATTATTATGTTTCACAAAATATTTCTAACAACTATTTTAAACATAATTATTTTTACTCAAATGATATAATGATGAATTTCTTAAGTAACATCAATAGACCCAAATTATGTCCATGATATAGAAATTGTATTTTTTTATCTACTCTATACGAAAAATTAAGAGCTCCATCGATTACCATTACCCAACTATTTTCAATGGTACTCTTATCATCCAAAATTTTTCTATAAAAATTGTACTTGTTTTTATAAAAACTAGAAAATTTGATCCCATTTTGTAATGGTTCCTATTCAATACATTTCATTTTTTTATTGTAGATAAATCAGTAGTGTATTTCTATGAAAAACATGAAAAAAATAATTTTTTATGTTGAATCCTAAATAACTATTCTTTTTTTTTCAGATATCCTATCACCAATATAGTAATATGAGGTTATATATATGGTTAAAGCATAAGTATATTGTTTAAAATGAATACATGTTAATGTATCACATCACAACATGTAATTAAAATTACTTATTCCTTATGAATCATTGTACCATCACTATAAACTATTTAATTTCATGATATAGTGAGAACTATATGTTATACATCTTATAAATAATTAGTAGTGAACAAATATCCTCTTCCAAAATATATTATAGAACAATAGTGAAGTTTTCCCTATGATTATTATTAATATATACCATTAAAATATTAATTTATCTGTCAAAATGATACAAATAAAATAATATTTCCTCGCGTATTCTTATCTCCCATGAAAAATGAATCACCAAATAAACCATTATATTATTAAAAATAGGTATTAAATAAATTTCAAGTTAAAAATTTATGTGATATGTTTCATTCTCCAACAATTACAAAAAATTTGGATCCATTGAATTTATACATATGGATTTTAGTAAGTAACATAATTCATTTAATGTATTTGTAATTGTATTCTGTAATATACAGCGTAGTTATACCGGTAGTAGTTTCTTTATATGAAATTGAAATTCTTGAAATTTCATTCTAATTAAGTTCATCAGCATCTAATTCATCACATTATAATAATATGAACAATGTAGATTAATATAATTTATACATTTTAAAAAATTCATATTCACAATCTTTATCAAAGTTTTATAAGGGGGATGAACATATGTGTTGTTTCCATTCATAATAGTATCTAACTCCAAATATATTCCTGTAGTAATTAATCCTAATTGTTCATTAACTTAATATTATGTATTTCCTTTTGTATCTAATAATGTTCCCCTAAAATGGTACCATTTATTTTTCTAACATGAATATTTTAATTTATTTATATTGTATATAAAACTCTCTAATAATATAACTCAAATAATAAAGAACATTTCTTCTAGGTATTTATTTTCTTTCCAAGAAATATTTTCCTTGAAAATGTAAAATAAATATTTTTCACCTAGTATAATATTCATCATCTAAAAATGGTTCTAGTGGGATATTATATTATAGTAAATTATTAAATAACTTTAATTCTTTATGGATGATATATTCCCAGAATTCTTTGATGCACATTTCATAATTTAATTATTTCAACCATTAATTTTTTAAATTATGTCCCTTCGTTTTAAAGTTGAAATGTTTTATGTCCCATTACACAATATCAACATAAGTTTTTATATAAATGTAATTCATTAATAGTTGAAATTATTAGTGAAAAAATAATCCTTCATGTATACATTAATAATTTTAAATGGTATCTCCCATATAATTCTCAAATAATTAATCAATGGTGAAATACACACATTAGTATTTTTTCTTATATATTTTGGAATAAAAAATGTCATGCTCGTCAAATGTTTTGCATACATTTATTTAGGGATAAGTTTTAAATTACCCGTATAATATCTCATGCACTATAACAGATATTAATACTCTAAAAACGACTCATTTCATCTACGTATATTCACATTTTATAATAATATATTCAAATCCGACATAATGAATTTTTATCAAATCTCTCTTAATATGGTGAATATAATTTGGTGATGTTGTGAAACACTGAGATATTAAATTATACTTCTTTGGATAAATTTTATCCTCTTGGATAACTTTAAATGCATATAACATTGGGATTTTTATAGAATATCATTATGTTCGATAGCATATATTGCACATACCAACAAGATTAAATGCTCCAGAAATTTTATTAAAAAAATATAACCTCAATAATAAAGATGTTTAAATGGTATGTATGAATTCTAAAAAATTAATTATGATAATTATATGTTTTAAGCATGTTGGAAATGAATCCATTAGTTTGATATAGATTATAAATAAAAAAAGTCATTAGAAATACAAATAAATATTTTTGTGAAACCAAATTTATAGGAACATAGTGTGTTCATATCTTATTAAATCAAAATTTTCACAATCTATGGAAAATATTAATAAACATTATGTACTATATATTCAATAATATTTTTATCATCAATATATAATTTATTATATATATGAGATAATAATGGACACAATTGTTTTAATAAAATTCTTATTGTTCTAAAAACTTGCTTTATTAGATATTTCAAGTTTATTTTAAATTTAAATTTTTGTTATTTTATAAAAAATAATTGAAAAAGTAGAAATTTTTAAATAAATTTTTCCAAATTTTTATTGAGTGTATTATATATAATTTATTGAAATGGCAAAATATCAAATGAATGTTAAAAATACTGATTTTTTATTAAAATATAATTTTCATTAAGGGAAGATAAAATATAAATTTTATTATTATAAAATTTTAAAATAAAGATTAGTTAACTTATATAATATTTAATCTTATATATTTAATTATAATATAATATATATTCGACAATAAAAAAATTATTTATACGTATGAAAATCATTCAGTTAGAAAACCAGTTCTCATCACGTCTGTAGGTTTTACAATAAATAAATATTTTCCATGTCTTTTAATTGTAATTGGAAAAGTAAATTAAATATTTTATTTTATTATAATTAATCTTCTATAAAATGGTAGAAATGATTTTTAGTCATAATCAATAGTAAAAAAAGAAAAAAAGTATAGAGGTAAATGTTATAGTAATTTATCTTGGGTTGAACAAAGAAGATAGTTGTTAAAATGAAAAAAAACAGCCCCAATTATAATTTAATGATATAATAATAAAACTATTCCGTATAATTTACTTCAATGTTCCATATATTATCATTTTTATAAGAAATATATTCGTGAAATTTAGTCTTTTCAAACATTTCTTATATTTCCTTATCTATACTTATAATTGGGCACCCCCTATCATCCCAACTAAAAATCTCTATTACTATTTAGTTTAACTAATACCAATAAAAATCCATTCTAAAAATACATACCTATGAACTGGAATATATAGTTAGATTAAGAGAAAAATGTAGGAAAGAATTATGTATAACCATAAAGAGGTCATCAAAAGAGGAGGTAGAGTTATTAAGAAGGCATTTTCATTTTATTTATAACAATATATTGGAGAATTATCCATAAATTAGGATAAAATTATAAAACCAATTTCAAACATGTAAATTTATGTTATTCTGTTATTTTATTGACAAATATCCATACTGTATTTCATTAAATGGGAAAAGAAATGGTCAATCATCTATATGTATGATTACCACCTTACGAGCTCATATGATTACTTTTCTATCCCCATATCTCGTGAATGTATATAATAACACATTAAAATTTTAAATATATAAAAATAATGAAATAATTTAACTTATGGAATTATAATACCCTAAATACACTCTTAACCACCAATCCATTGGAAAATCATTATGTCAATAATTCGTATGTGTGTACCACCACCTATATAATGATATGTGAATCATTTTTCATTTTATATTGTATTATATAGTAAAAAGGATAGTTTAAATGAATATATATGATATAAATATTTTCCCATAATATTCATTTAATAATTACCTTTCATTCTTTCCATCGATTGAGAAAATGGAAACAATATCCATGATTATGTACGACCTACTATCTCCATGAATATAGGAACTAATTTTACTAACTCTAAATTTAATGGATCAATTTAAAAACCTAAAATTATAATTTATATAATTTTTTACGTGTAATATTATAGTTATGTTTTTACAAATGTTAATGTATATGGACTGGAACTTATAAAAAAATTAAACTCTTATCACCTAGAATGTTTTTTATTAAATCGTTATTAAGAAATGGGTGGTAAAACATAAAAGATGATAATATATGGTATGATTTATATTATTATGAATATTTTATAATTTTATAATATTTATATATTAATAAAAGTTTGTTTCCAAAAATTTATAATAGAAAATAGATTTGAGTTAGGATTTCCAGTCTCTCTTTAAATGATATATGATATATTCCATATTTTCCACTAATATATTATTTGTGTTGTTTATGTTTCTATTTTGATCTATAATATAATTAATTCATAAATCATAATAGTATTTAATGTTACATTTTATGTTATTTCAACTGCAAAAAAAAAAAGATTCAAATCTCATCATTATTTGGGATTGTTTATCTTTAAGCCACCATTGGGATAATTTTTTGAAATTTCTATATAAAACAATTTATATATTATATTCATCTGGTTATTCAATAAATTATCATTTAATATTAACTTTTTCTTATCTATGGTAGTAAAAACTATCGAGAAAATATTTAAATGAAAATATGACTCTATTTTGTTCTTTCATTGAACACTTTTTTTAATATATATCCATGATTTAGAAATATATTTTAATTTGTTTAAAAATATCCAAATTAAATATTTTATAATTTCTTTCTAATGTTATAATGTTTAAAAAAATTTAAGTGAATTTTATAGTCATTTTTTGAATGTCTCACTTTTATACAATTTAAAATAGTAAGGAATAAATAATTTATTAAATTATACAAATTATATAGAATTACATACCATAATTTCCACTAACTATATTTAATCATAATTTTCAATAATTAATGGTTCTATGTAAATAAAATTTTATCTGAAATATTCTATTAATAAATTCTTTTTAAAAAAGGTGTTTTTTAAATGAGAAAATATTTTTTCTCGATGAATATTTTAATGAAATTCTTATGTAATAAATAAAAATAAAAGAAAAAACCCTAAATATATTTGATCTACATTGGGGATATGTTGTAATAATAAAATCTTTATTATATCTCTAGATTGTTTATAAATAGTTTTATCGGGGATGTAATATTTTTTTACCATTATTTATATTACTAATGATGGTTTTTAACATCATAAATATAAAGGATCCTGAATAATCATAGGGAAATATGAAATTAATAATACCTAATCAATGGAATGGGGGATTAACATAAAACATCACAAATTCATTAATCAAGGATCACTATAGTGAATATATATAATTATGGAAAGAGAACCATCATGGGTTATATTTTCTCCCCAATCCATTACATATCTTCTCATAAGATATGTCAAATTCCTAATTCATTGAAGGTCTATATTGTGATCTAATGATAACTTTCACGTGTCCATTTATTCCCACCTAGTGAGTCAAACATAAGGTATATGAAAAAGATACACCCTTGGATTGTTATGAGATACATAATCTTGTCTAATTAAAAATAAAAAGAATATTTCATATAAAATTAATATAGATGAAAAAATTAAATATCACATATGTTCATGTTTCAATCAGTTAACATAAGTCTCAAATATTGAGTTCATTTAAATAAATGATCATCATAATGGGTGGATAATTGGATATATATATATATATATGAACTTTTAAAATAGTGTGATAAGGTATTTTTAAGGGATTTTAACAAAGTAATGAATATGGAATTTTCATTGAAAATAGAGTTAAAAAAATATATCGACATAAAATATATCGAATTTTAGGAAATCGTTAATTGGTAAAATGCTTTAAAAGAATTTTAAATGAAAATATTAAGGGATATACATGTTCTACTTAATTGGGTTTGATATTAATGAATGTATTAATAGATTAATGTATGGAATGTGTAACTGTAGAAAAGTAAGGCTAAAAAATATTGGAATATATTTGAGGAAAATATATATATATATATATAATATTTAGGAAATAAAATAGAATAATAGTATAATGAAATGATTTATATGGGGAAATGGAATGACTGAAAATAATGAAGGCTAGTTTAGAAGTTTCCTTTCCTATTGTTTGAATTTATTAGATACGTTATTAATGACCATATTGAGACATTATGAAATTATTAACTATCTTTAATTTTATTTTAATAATTTTAAATATTGATAACATTCCTATTTCTGATATCCCATTTTATTTTATTTCATGTTCAGTATCTTGGTTTTGGAAACATGCTTTAGTAATTTATATGGGTTTTTGTAAAATGATGAACTTACTTGGTTACCATTAATATTGTTGATATATATATATTAAATATTTTCCTAGAAAATATAAAATATTGATTTGGATTATTTTTAAAGATAATAAATGTTGTAAATCAATCCTTTAAGGTGGTGGTGAAAAAAAATTATATAATTTATAATGGTGGTGAACTAACCATATTGTGAACAATTGTTTTATAACAAAACTATAAGAGTTTAGATAATTTATATTACAATAAATATTTCATTAAATTTATTATAGTGTATTCCTTATTGAAAATTGTATAGGGGATGTATGGATGAGGTAAAAGAATAATGGAATTAAAAAGAGGTATTTTGAGAATATTACCCCTTTTGAACATCATCTCATGAAATACAAATTACAATGATTTAGTTTTTCCACGTAATGATCACAGAACAATGGGATCATGGAGGAGATGAATGTGAAGAAAATTTAGAAGAAGGTTTGAATGATCTAACTCTTAGAAGTTTTGATGAGAATCTGTGATGATTGGTGGTTTTGTAATGGGAGGAAATGGGTAATTTCTTAATATATTACAACAAAGTTTATTATTTTAATTCAATAAAAAATCAATAATATTGATTCGTGTACAATTATACCATTATTTGAACATCTATTTGGTTATAATGATCACTTAAATAATAAATGATTCAGTTATTCATGTGTTTTTTAAATTAAAATTGTTTAAATTTCAGTACTTACATTATTCACTACAAATTTAAAAATTCTAGAAAAATTAAAAATTTTAACCCATATATTTAATTTTATATTTAATAAATAAAATTTATTTTTTGAATATAATTTTTGAAATATAAGAAAATTAAGTTTTTAAAAATCATTACATATTAACGAAATTTAAATTTTAATTTTACAACCAATTTTATAAACAATTAAAAAATTACTTATAGTCTCACAATATTATATTATTATTTTAATGAAAAGTAATATTATATAATAAAAACACTTTTGAAAATATTTTTTCCTTTCAATTATTATATTTATTATTAAAAATATTACTAACAGATATGTGTCATTTAAATATTTATACACTTATCTTTTCATTTTTAAAACATTTACATACTTTTATGATCATATAAATTTACAATGTTTTTATTTTATATGATAAATAATATTAGTTTACATTTAATTTGGTTATAATACTATTCCAATGGAAAAGTTATTATTCATAATGGTTAGATTACTCTTCCAATTATTATATTACTATTCCAACAATCAATTTTCTAACAATCAAGTGGGTTCTATAAATTCTATAAATTCACCACATTTCATGCATTCATCACTACATTATAATTTATTTCATGGTTATATAAAGTTTCATTTTATAAAATCCATATCTTGTTAATTATATTTTTTATCCATTCTAGTTTGTTGTTCATGACTCTAATAATTTAATCAGATCATGGAAATCCAAATTTTCATATTATAGTTATCTTATTTTTTAATTTTTCCCACTGTAAAATGTTAAATGCATATAGTGATATTTATTATATAAATGTAATTTTAATTAAAAAAATAAAATGTTGTTTATTCTCATGTGGGGTATGTGATCTAAATAATAAAAAAAATACCAAAATGAAATATTTTTATAATCAGAATATAGATTCCATTAATAAAATTATGGTACATTACATTATTTCCCAATAATAAATTTCACCCTCAACATTTCATTTCACCAAATAAACAAGTGAGGGTACTTTGGTTTCATTGCTTCCTTTGGATCCCATTTCACATCCTCACACTTATGGTTCTAATATAATACTTTGACTATGTTGGTAGTTTTATTAAATATTAAATTTTCTTCACTGGCCAATATCTCTACTAGTTTTTCCATGTGAGCGAGATCATACTTTTATTTTACTACATCATGAATCATTAATTTTTATATATCTAGAATACAATTCCATATGATGGAAACATGGACTTCATTAGGTATGTATTACATGGCTAGTATCATTGTGACTCAATAGGGAATAGCTAATATATGATTAAAAATCTCAAAGGGTAGAATGGATCTTGGATATATCATTCCATTTTTCAAAAATATCAAGACTCTCTTTCATTTAAATTTAAAAATGAACACATTATCTCTAAACTGAAACTATTTTTCTCTATAATGGGTTTCATCATATATCTTGTATTGACATTGATATTTCATGATGTTTTGTTTAATGATCTAGAGCATTTATACAATTTTTAAAACCATTTTAGGTTCCAAAAACATGGGTTTAGAAAAAATATCTCATCATGAATGTGTCTATCATCAATTAAGATTGAGGGATTCATTTGGGGAAATTTGTATGCTTCAGTGGTGGAAATTATAGTACAATAAGACAACTACATGAATATATTGACCCCATAATCCATTAAATATCATTGATCATTATATCAACATGTCCTCGAGTGTCTGGATAATCGACCCATATTATCCATAAAATTAGTTGTAATAAGATATACTAAAGATCAATTAAATTTTTAGATCATATTAGTGATATTTATAACAATGTAATATAAATTTGGGATCATGATCAGATAAAATAAATAGTGGTGTTCCATATAATCTAAGACTTCCCTGATGTATATCATGATAGTTAATACGGTGAGAAGTCCCATAAAATTTCAATAAATTGAGTACTCATTTAAATATGACCCACATCACCCCATACAGAATTACTTCCTATTGACATCAATATAATTACATTTAAAATTTTCATAGTGATGTTCACCCATTTCCATATGGGTATAGTTAGTGGTGGAATCATTACATTGGAAACTTTCTTATATTTATTTTCTTTTTAATATACAAGGATAATTAATGTATCTTCCATGATCTATTTATTCATATTTCCCTCCAATATTTATCATTTTTATCCGAACACGTATTCTATCTCTTGGGGTAGATAAATAATTTTGAGATATCTTCATCTTTCAATAGACCATAAATTATCATTGGATTTGGTTATATAATTTTTCATGACCCAAATTTTAAAACACATTCTTCATCGATATTAAATTTTGTCAATTTATATTTTCTTATAGATTTTACCGTCTTTTATATTTCCACATCATCCATTTTGTATTACAATATATTCTATATAAAATATGAATGGAAAATCATTTTATAATTCCAAGACGGTGTTCCATCCACTATGAGTTCTATGTACATACTTTTCTAGTCTATGATTATTAATTACTTTTAAATTCACATTATTTATATTATTTTCAGATTAAATATACTTAGAGTCTATGCAACATTATTTTCATTCATTTCATGCTACTTTATTGAGTAGTCATGATTATTTATTACCTCTCACCATCATTTCATGTTCAAATTAGTCTCCTTCAATATGAATATATATTTTTGTCTCTAATTATACATATATATTTCACCCTTCTTCCTAGAGAGATAATATATCCAAATATGAAATGGGAAATCACTACAAGGGACACTAGATTAGGTTATAATGAATTTTTCTCATTGAATTTTAACTATATTGATGTATAAGGTGTCACTTTATAATTTTTATTTTTAACACGCTCAATTACCTCAATTGAAGAATAATTTATACCATAAATGTTTCCCTACATGATGTCAGTGTGAGTATGGGAGCAGCGAAAATTCACTTTTTCATTTCTGTGAAGATTTATTCTATTTCATGGTCTATATAACCATCAGAGCATTGTGGATTATAATGGATATATGCTTTGAAAATCAAGATAAAGTTATAAATAATTTACGATTGTACTAAGATAAATCACGGAATCCCTGTATCATTGTCACATATGTTTATTAGCTCTACTCTCAATCACATATATTATAAAATAATACATTCATACCAAATTAATGCTGAACACATTCACACAGAAGGATATTTTATCCATAAAATAGTTACATTTATCATAATTTTTTTATATCTTCGTCTCTCACATATCCATTATTATTTTTTCAAGTTCTCTTCTTTATCCTATTTGGTGTTAGAGTATATCAAAATATCATATATAAAAATTCCATAGATTCAAAAATGTACATACTGTAGACTCTATTAATTATTTCCACGAATAATTTTTGGGTATTACTTTTTTCAAGGGGAATCACTATAAACTCATAGTTTTCATAAAATATATGAGGGGTAATCATTAAAATATATTCTTTTTTGTCATTTAATTGGTGATGCTCAAATATAATTGAATCCTTAGAGTATTACTAGTCTCCATGTAGATTATTAAAAAATATATCACTCTGTTGTTGGGGATAATTTCTATTTACCATGATCTTGCTGGGTTCATTGTAATGAATGATGCGGAACATTTCTACACCATTCTTCTTGATACAGATTATAAGTGCACCTCAAAGTGATATACTCTATTGTATAAAATCCATTATCCATATTCCTTAAAATAATTACTTAATTATTCAAACCAAAAGTTTTCTATTTTTTATAGAGTCTCATATATGGGAAAGTATCTCTATATAAATTCAAATTATAACACAACATATCGATCTTGAGTAAGAATATGAAACTCTTCCTGGAATCTATCTATAAGGTGTATCATAATGTGCCTATTTTCAAACATGATTATCTCAATTGTCTTAATCATTTGAGCTAGATATTATTTATTATAAAAATTATTAATACCCATGCATGGTAATGATATTAAAAAAGAGATTCATCATCATCCTTACTCATGTATAGAATCCTAGAATGAAAATAGATATAGAGATTGGTTTTACATATTTAGCAATTTATGTTGGATAAATAAAATGATAGTTAATCCTTAGTTAGAATAAAATTAAATCTTACCAAATTATAAATAAATTTTTTGGGATATCTATTCTATAAACAATAACTGTGGAGGAATAATATAACCGGCATATAATAATTACCCAAGCTTTTCTTATCTTGGACATCTCAACCTCCATGTTTTATGGTGGTGTTTAAATTGTTCTCCTAAATATTAATTATATGAATGAATGATTATAATTATAATCATATATTAATTTTAATGTTCATAATTGGATAAATAGTTAAACCTTTACTTTATTTATTATGGTTTGTGTCATTTACTATATCTGAAATAAATTGATGGATTAGAATAATCAAAAAAATAATAATACAAAAGGAAACATATGAAAATAGATGAAATAACATATAAAATACATATATAGACCAACTTATTAGTCTCTTAGTTTAATTCATTGTTATCCATGATAGTATTAATATTAGGTTCTATAACCTAAAAATCCAATCATGTCCAAAAAATGGTATATAATAAGAAATTTAATTTACTATAGTATATCACCTAGTGCTATCCAATAAGTTGTGGATCAAGGAATATTTATTATGCACCAGGTATAGGTTTATTTAATATCAAATGATCAATATTGTGGTGGTTATGTCTACACACATATTTTTAATAGATATATAATCACGTTTCAAACTGAGATGGATTTCATTACATGGAAACCATTCACTCTAAACATTACATAATTATTAGGATGATTTTATATACATAGAATTAGCCAAATTTGTTTTAAATAATTATGATTATCAAAATCCATAAAGTAACAATAATTATATTTTAATACATCTATTGTGACATAATCCTCTAATTTATATTATTATATTATATATAAGAGTAATATCTAGTAAACACAACCCAAGGATTTAGAGGCCTAGTGTCTATTAGAGACAATGTATAAAAACATGAATCTTAAATTAAAATTTGATTATTTAATATCCATAAATTTAAACAATATCACTTTTATCTTGAAAAACTAAATTGGATAATCTGGGGAGTGAATATAATAATGTGGTGAGATACAAAGCATTGTTAGGGATTGAGAATGATAAAGAATCATATTATATATGTAAAATACCGTATCATGATATAATACATTTAAATCCTCATATGTAATCATATAATTCATGTAATAAATATGATGACATAATAAGATTTTGGAATCATATGAATTTGGAATCACCCTATAAAATGAAAAAATAGTAAGTTACGAATCACTACAACAACAACATAACATTGTGGATAGAGTCTCTTCATGGATTATTTTTACTAGATATTCCATTAAATATAATCACAAGAGATATACATATTACACAATTAATTGGATCTATATCTATGGTCACCCATCATAACATGTACATCTATATGTGTGCCGCATAAAGGAACCAATAATAAGAAATAATCATGATAATTACCTTTAGAATGTAATTGAGTATCTAAAGTACCATCAAAGAATATTAAAAGGATACATCATAAATATCCAAAAGAGTGTAATGATTGGAATATTTGGGACATTAATATTTTAATTAATATTCATATGTATTAAATTTTATGTTCATTTGAATAAAATATCATGAAAAGGGTAGCGAATCAGGTATAGAAATGAACCTTGAAAAAAGTGTTTTATGGAATACGTAAAAAGATTTTAAAGAAGTAAAGAATGGGGAATTTTATTTGAAACCATAGGTACACCAATATGGATATAGGTAAACTATTTTTCTTTTTATTAATCTATGAATGGGTCAACCATTTAAAATTAATGTTACATTAATGGATTAAGGGACATAGAGTTCTCATTAATTGGGTTTTATTTAAACGAGTGTACTGATAAATTAATGAAACACATGTATAACCCCAAAAAGGAAAATAATAATAATATGAAATATATGTGTGGGGAATATAAATATATATATTTTTATTGTATTACATGAGAAACAATTGTGTTATGAATCATGTTATTGAGAGAAATGGCATGACACAAAATAAAGGAGCATTATTTGAATGTTCGTATAACTCATGAGTGGATTCAATATGAATATTTAGTTAACCAACTAAATATTCTGATTTTATTTATGAAATACATTATTTGGAACCATATTCAAATATATTTGATTTATTATCATGATTTTATGTAAGGTTAGAGTCATATAATTAAAATATCATATTATTTATAGTCCTAATGTTGTTCATTTCATTATTAAAAGATCTGATTAATATGAAGGTAATAATGTGAGTTTTTATTGAATAGTTCCATCACTCAAAAAATGTAGTGGTATGGATTTAATATGTTTTTTATTAATTTAATTGGTTTTTAATATCAAATATTATTAAAAAATAAAAATGATTCATAGAGTATAAGTATTACTTCTGGGTGCTTTGTTTATTTTTAATGGGTTTTCTATTTGTGATGATATTATTAGGTTTACCACAATATTATTTCTATATATCTATTCTTGAATATGAATAAATTTATAAAATATTTATTTTGATAAATTTCCCCCAAAATAATTTTTATAATACTGTCCTAGAAGGTGATGGTGGAAAAAATATGTCATTTTTGGAGGTGTGGAATGAACCATAGTGTGAACAACATTTTTAATTTAGAGTGGAATGAGAACATGATGGATACTTTATATTACGATAACATACTAACAACCGAGTATATTTATTATAATGGAGTCCTCATGTAAATTTAGGTACCCCTTCATATTGTTATTTATGTAGGTTGGCAGACAAGCTCGAGTATCACATAGTTGGGGTGTGGTGACTTAGTGATATAATTTTATTTTCCATATCCATTTTTATTAAACAACATTAACCTCATTTTAAATAGATATCACTATTAGTGAATAAAACAAATCAAACATCCCCATAAACATAAGAATTTATAATTTTTAATATTCAGCAAGAGTAGATACATCTTTGTTATGGTTTGGAAATAAACCAATACAAAATAATTAACTAGAAATTAATATTTTTTTGCGAAATACTGTTAGTTAGACAATCTATTTCACTATTTTAGATTAATATTCAATGAAATTGTGCATATTCCTAAAATAAATTTAAAAGATTTTATACATTTTTGTGTAAGAAGATATAAAACATATTATTATTATTCCTTATCAACAATAACAAAAAATATCTTCTTTTTTTCACTCACTTACCTAGTAGTATGAAACAAATCCTCAGACTTGATAATAATACTATGTCCAATTTTCATGTCTAATTTCCATGTATGATTTCTCAATACAAGTGAGGAAATACTTAATGACATATATCTAATTCCAATAATCCCATACTGATTTCTTGTTTGATCAAGATACTCTGATTACCATATTGTCTCATCTCTAATTTATTCTTTCTAGAAAAATTCCTCATGAATTCCCAATTTAGAAAATTATTCTCTATAACATTCATCATTGATTCACCTTTTATTTTAAAAGATACATCAAAATAAGTCAAGTACAAACCACATCCTTGATTTATTAGAGACCAAAAAATGGTTTGGATGAGATTATGAATATCATTCCCTCTCAACCAAATTTCCAAATAAATAAACCCTCAGGAGGTTCAAATACTTCATAACTTCATTAGTTCCTATGAACTCTTCTCGGACCATCTTGACTATTCTAAATAGTTTATCTATCATAAAACATTACTTTCAATATTCATTAAAATTTTGAATTTTTATTATGATTTCTTATTAACATAGAAGAATTTGATCACTCTTATATTCCATGAAATAAATTAAAATTCAAAAAAACTGATGACTTCTCATTATAATGACCAATTGATGATATTCAATGATTTATATCAGTTTTCCAAACCACAATTGGTATCATTTTTTCAAAATCACTACAAAAAAATTTATTCAAGATCTATCATGACAATAGTTATTTTGTTTCTTAAATCGATTCTTCTTTCCACTTTTTTTATAAACCAATGATCCTGAATTCAATGATATCAACAGTCCGATGAGAAATATCATTATCAGTATCCACATGATTGATCAATCTTTAGATAATTCTTTTAATTGTTATTATTTCTAGTCCAATGGGTTTTAAAACAATTTTCATAAAAATTCATATTTCTTCTTTCCCATGAACCATCTATAATGGTAATCAAAGTTCCCACATGAAAAATTACAAGCAATTCATCTTAATTATAATGGATTACTACATTGTTGATTAACCTATTATATTATTCTTTACATTGGACCCAAAAAACGTTTATTCTTATCAAATTAATTATTTATAAATACTCCCAATGGAAAAAAATTTCCTCCAATTTTAATCATATGATTAGTTTTAGTATAACACAAATTCTTCATGGTGCATCATGTATGATGGACCAGTTCCAATAGTTTCGACATTACAAACATATTTTAGTTTGTGATTATAATTCACATAACATCTATTTGCATAGTATTATATATCAAGTATTTTTTGTACGACTAAAAACTTGAATCATCAACTGATCAAATTCCAATCAACCTTCTCATCCACCAAAAAAATATTAATCTAGTGGTCTCACATTAAGAAAAATATACTAGAGGTAATGAACTTAAAAAAATAATTCTTCCACAAAACATCATCTTATATCATGAATTCTTCATGACATTTATAATGTTAAGGATCAACATTGTCTCTTATAAATCACATAGTGATGTATTATAATTTCCCATCATTCAATAAACATCTTTTATTTCATCCATTAATATGATTGGTGAATGTTGTTCTTCCCCATTACATCATATATCTTACGACACATGTTCTCAAAAAACAACTATTTTATGGAATACATAACATAAATGAATGATCAGATATGTATCTGATCTATAGAGAATCTGATTCTCTTCCTCATTATGATTTTAACATTGTTCAAACCCAAGGTGAATCTGATGCTATTTTTATATCATTACAAATATTCAAAATATGATGGAATTTTGTAAGAAATGTGAGTCCAAAATCTAGAATACGATTGTGAATAAGATCCCAAAAAAATTCAACTTGAGGTAATTTATTTTATTCATTTTATTATTTGGGAAAAAAGAAAATAGTAATCAACTTCAGTATTCCATATAAATCTTCCATGCAACATGGTCTAAAAAATATGACCCTTTTATTTTTTTTCATCTAAGATTAATAAATCATTGAAAATAGTAAACACAATCTTTGGATGATTATCATCAGTTATAAGCATGTATGAGCTAACTCATCATAGTAAATAAGAATAATGGACATCAAAATCATGTTATCAGACTCTTTTCACTCATGAAACATCTTTATATATTCTTTATATTTACAACATTCATGCCAAAACAAAATTCATACAACTTTTCTAACAAACAGTTTGAATAGTTCACAATCATACATGGTGAGAGCACATATTACCCACAACTCCCCCTTGTTAAAAGAATACATAAAATTTCTATCACATAAATGTGGATTGATTGATAATGAAATTCATCCCTAGAAAAAATTCTGGAGAAAATATTAGATAAGGGGAAGAAATTATACATAATCATTAATGATAAGGATGTTGGATGCCATTGTTCATCCTCTGATTATGAATAGATTGTTTCAGTAATGGTTTTGTACAACTGTGAGTAACATTTTTCAGTATAGGATCATACTCCTGATTCAGTTCATTCTTTTCCACATGTTCATTGATGAAATTATATTTGATATCGATATATTTTGAATAAAAATATTGTACAATATTTCTTATAAGGTTTATGGAACTATTATTAGCACAACTCGGGTACCTTCACTTAAACAAGTAATTATTAAAACTGAATCATTATACATATTAGTTGATTAGTAGATTTAGTGGAATCACAATAATCATCCTCATTTGTAATAAGGGTGAATTATTATTTTTTCATTGTACGTCAATGAAGAGAAATTGTTTCCAAAATAAATCTACTAGATGTTTGTTATCAGTCACAAAAATTTCCTTCCCAATCAGTATCTAAATACCCAAACAAGTAAATAAATTCTATGTTATCATTCCAAAATATAATATTTTATGTTTTTATGTTATTTTTTAGAAATTACTCATCTAGGAAACCAATGTGATACATTTGCATCACATTGAAATCTTTCATGTAAGATATAAATATAAAAAATACCAGGTATTGAGGATTTAAGTTACAACAATCATCCTATAACCATTTGAATATTTTATTAATCAACATCCTTACCTTATAGATCTTTATTCAACTTTTCCCCACTTAAATCGATTTGGATGTTGGTTCTGAATTTTATATTCCAAAATTATTAAGATTTGTAAATAATATACTTTTCTTAGGAAAAAATTGTTTTTTATTTTTTGAAAATTTTAACCCATGAATGTAATTCATATCTTCCAACGCAGACATCTAAAAAATTAATCTCGTCTTCTCATCATTCACAAGATCATTCATTATTCCTATGAAAAATAATTTCATCAACAAACAAATTTAGGATTATTGAGAAAATATGATAATATTTAATTAGAATATTTCTATCAACACGTCCTTTCATTAAAATAATCTTCCCTATTGATGTATCAAGTGAATATATTTATTCTACTTGCACATATAACTCAAATCCATACCTATAAAAAATGAAAATGGTTGGTCAATGTAATGTTACTCATCCTGATCACTATCCAAAAATAATAATTTCACATCCATTAGAAAAATTTGTAACATTTTTATGATGGAATACAAATAAATATTCATGTTGTTTCTAATGGTTCCACTAGAGGAACAGTTTCATTATTGTCAACCCCTTCAATTTTTTATTAACCTTTTTACAATATTCTTTCTTCTTTATTATCACTTCAATATCTTCATTTATCTTTTTCATGTAAACCCACCTTTTACCAATAAAAATTTTTTCATTTGGATTTGGCAAAGGACCCCATGTGTTATTATTTTTTAATTTGATAATTATCTTTATTCAAATACTAAACCCATTCCATATTCTCAAAATCAATAATCATATATTTTTCTTACTATTATTGAAATAAATATGTATGTGTAATTTTTAATAAATTTTGAACACACTAATATTGATCAACAATAATGTTTTGAGATTATACTTTCTTCATCATAATAGGATGATATTTTCTAAATTCTTTTTCATTTGTAGAAATAGGTGAGTCATAATATTCTTCTTGATAAGGATTATAAATTTTTTATATTTATAAAAATTACTATTTGAATTTATCTTTTTTTTATTCTTCAGAAAAAATAATCCTTATGACTTACTAACCATTATCAAAAACCATAATATTAAAAAAAAAAAAATCATCTAGACTCTTTGTTTAAACATTTATATCATCTTTTATCTAGAGAATACATAATAAAAATTAGATCATCACCTCTTTTACCTATAATTACAAGTTTTACACCATTATTTTCTATGATGAGTGGACTCTCAAAAAACACATATGTGTTTCAAACAAGATGTTTTTTGATAAAATATTTCATATGTAATCATATACAAATATTTTCAATATAAACATCAGTTTTGATTTTACACAATAATGTTCATGTCATGCCTCCAAACGTAATGAAAAAGGACATGTTCAAGTGACATAGTTCTTCCCATTTTAACTTGGCATTTATTATTTCATTCAACAACATAATTTCATTGATGTGTGTATGGTGTACTGAACACATTCGTAAATCCACGATCTAAAGATAAATTTCAAAATAATCATTTTTTATTCACCTCCATTAATAGTTCTCGTATTTTTTATTGAATACCCACATTCCATCATAGATTTCATACTGGAACATTTAATTTTTTTAGAGAATATGACTTATGTTTCATATACATGACATAAGAAATGTGATTAAAGTGAAAAATTAATATAATTAAGTACATATCTCCATTAGTTGATTATTTACTCATTTTCCAAAAAATATCAAAATTGATAATATATAGGGGTCATTTTAAAAACAATTCAACATTATTATACATATAATTGGTGATATATAATTTCATGAAAAATCCTTAGAACCAATTAATTCTACATTACTTATATATAATTCCCTAGACACATTCATTCTTTGATACCATTATAATATTTCTCAAACAAATGTGTCATAAGATCTTTTTTTCAATACTTATTTTTCCCCAGCACGCCTATTAAACAAGTGTTATGATATAAGGACCCGACCTTAAACATTACTTAATGACGAATTAAATGAATAATTCACATTGAGGATTTTTTCAGGTTTATAGTTTTAGAGAATTAGGACATAACTATTACATCTCAAAAGATTAGAAAGTTGACACTTCTTCTATGTTTCTATAGAATAAAAGACTCTTAAAGAGAAACATGTCTAGTTCCATGTTTTATATAGCATGATATTCCCTTGATTCCATCCTTGACCCTACTCCACATTAAGTCCTGTGAAAAACCTTTCAAAAAAACTTGGGGTGAGCATAAAAAGCTTAGTAAGGGATTCACAAAGAATGGAAACTGTTAGTTTTTCAAACATCAATTAAACCATGTATACTTTATCAAAGTAATACCTTCACCTTCATGAAGTAGTAAAAACTCTTCACTGAGTAAAATATCATTACTTACCCTTTTGTAACTAAAGGATTACCATAAAACCCATATAAAGAACACATAACATATAAAGGTAACTTGGGACATAAACATACTTAAGTGGAATAACCATACGGTTGACTTCCACACATATCACTTAATGGAATAGCCATACGGCCAACTTCCATACATACTTAATGGAATATCCATACGGATGACTTCCATACCCAATGCATTGGAGGTTATAACGTAACCACCTGTCCTGGTATTCACGACACCACCCATCATATGGTTTATCACGTAACCACCCGTCAAATGTCCGAGTACCATTATAAAAATCATAAGACATAAAAAAAATATAATGGAAAGAAAACATTTCCACACTTTCATCACAATATATCACTTAAATATATTGACATAACAAATCCATTATAAAACCATTTTAAATACCAAAATACATAAAATAGTATATGGTATTTATTTCATTTTAAAAAAAACATTACGGCTTGTTCAAGACGTCAAAGACCAAATAATACTCGCGGCGGCGGAAAAGGTCGTTGTCACTGTGAACGTTAAAAGAAACATTCCTTTTTGTCGTTTTGTAAAAAGCATCGTAGAAAAAGATTACTTTTGTATGAAAGTAAAAGTAAAAGTGGTTCATACACCGTATAAAAGAATATTGTGTCTAAAACTAAATATGCCTCAATGAAAGGAGATTGAGACGAAGTCCCTTACCTCGGGTCCGACATGACTCGATCGTTCTTTAACGTCCTGAATAATAAACTTGAGTTAATTTCTATTTTCTTAAGAAACTTTTTAAAGTTCATTATTCCTTTTATATCACTTATTTCCATGTTATAAACATTATTTAATCATTTAAGTTGATAATGTTTGTTTTGTCGATATTTGGTTCTTAAGTCGAAAGTGGACTTCTTACAATTACATGTTGTTCGTGTGGTCAAAGGTTCTTTATATCCAGAATGACATTCCTAATTTGGATATCATATAAATCATATATATCTAGCATATAAATGTATTTATAATATCACATAATCATTTAGAGGTATGAAATTAAATGCATCGTTCATGGAGACGGTAAGCCGTACGTAGGCATGAACGCTACTTTCATTTTCTATGTCATATTAATGGAATTAAAACTAAATGAGAGGTATGTATATTTTAATTCCAGAATTATATTAATCATTTAGATGTAACATACATCATATATATCCATTATATATATGTACTTATAATAGTACATTACATTTGTGGATAAGAAATGAAATGCACCGTTCATGGAGACGGTAAGCCGTACGTACGCATGAACGCTACTTTCATTTCTATCTCATAAATTAATGGAAATAAATAATAATGATATAGAGGTATATTATAATTCCAGTATAACATCATTTATAATAACTTTAAATCCATCCTTTATACATCCCACATATGACATTAACGAATCACATCACTTTGAGGGGGCGGTAGTCCGTACTTCCTAAAATGAAATTATCGTGTTTACCCACAATGGAAACCATAAAGGTATACCAAAAATGAAAAATAAATAAGAATAAGGAAAAAATAAACATAATATATATCATATATAAATAGAGTTACATATTAATGGCCACCATTAAAGGTTTTTAAAAGAAGATTGAATAATCATCGTTTCGTGAGGCAGAAATTCGCCAACCACAGAAACAGTATGTTTTTTAACCATTAGATGTAGATGTGTGTAAGTGTAGCTCGAAATATTATTATAAAAACATCCTATTATATTTAAGATACTGGATTTGTTACAAAATAAATGAATAAAAAGAGTTTAGGGGGTTGGAGAATCAAAATAAAATACAAGAACACAAGTGAAGACATCACCTTAAAATCGGGTAACTCTCTTAGATTTGAGCTCAAAGGCTTCCTTGGGAAGACTTCTGCCCAAAGTGTGGCTTCAAGGAGTAAGAGAGGGATGTGGAGAGACAAACTGGGTAGGGGTTGGCCGATCTAAAGGCTTTGGAAGTGTGGGTAAGGTGGTATAGGTGGGGGCCTTTTATAAGAGGAGAGGAGGGGCACTCTTGGAACGTAAGGAAATGTTACTTTATTTTAGAATGAGTTTCGGATTTTAATGGTCCCATATTGATTTGTTTCTAGGATAAGGTGATTAGGGTTCAGAATCCACCCATACAATAGTTTTTTTACATGTGTAGGTCTTAGATTTTATATTATCATTCCATTTTATTTAAATCGTTAAATAATGAGGTAATCGCTGCATCATCATGGTGCCATAAATAATTTAATTTATTTAGTGTCTAAAAATTATAAAAAAAATACTATGACGTAGGAAAGATTTTTAACTTTCCAATAAATATTTATAGTGAAACATATTATTTCTATAACCCCATGTAAAAATTGTTTTAGTAAAACAACACATGTTTGTGACATTTCTATTTTAACATTAAATAAAAAGATATTAATGTCATTTTCCAACTAAAGTGGCTCCATGGGGTCCCCAAGTTGACCCAGGGATTTTCATGGTCGGCCATGACACATACAATTAGGTTAGGACATGTTTCAATTTCATTTAATATTATTACAACATTATTTTTACCTTAAATTACACTAATTACCTCTAATCGCGATTAAAAACTTAATAAGTTACTATTCACCAAAAAAATTATTTTAATCCCATTGAACCACATTCTAATTATTAATGACAACCATGTATGTCGGATTTTTGAAATTAAAAACACAGAGGTGGTAAAATTTCATTTAAACGAAAAATCAGTTTTTTAAGTACCACTTAGTGGTTTCACTATTCATCAAAAATTGAAGTTTTTTAGAAAAATACCAAAAATTCACCCTAAGATATATTTGATATTCCGAATTCAAAAATGATGTCTATTTTAAAAAATTCAAAACATATAAGTTAAATTAATTAATTTAATAATTAATTTCTGCTGTCAAAACAAATAGCGTGTTTTTATGAAACAAAAAGTATCAAAAGATTGAGACTAGTTCAAGTCCGATTTCAATGTGAAATTAATTCCATTGACCACTATTGGATTTAATGGTAAAAATATATTATAATTTCACTTTAAAACCAATTAAAAATATAAACTAATCATATTAAAAAAATTAGATTAAAAAGAGGTTTTGAATTAAAATACAACATTTTCACTATTCATTAATAAATGAACTTTATCGGAAAAATACCAAAAATTTACACAAAGTAAATTTTGATGTCCCGATTCTAAAGAAGAGTTTTATTTGGTCTAATATAATGTATAAGAGTAAACAAAACTATATTTAATGACTGTTTTCCATCAAAAGGTGATAAGTAAACCTTTAGTGAAAATTAGGGCATATACGCCTAAAATTGAATTCTTTCCATATTTTAAGCCTGTATCTTTTATTAGATAAAAGTAAAAACATTTAAAAAAACATATATAATAATATTTTAGTTATTTATATCCATTCCCGTCAATACAACGGCTATGTGTTAACTACCATTTAAAATAATATTATTTTATTACTAGTGTGCAACGTAAGATTTCAAAGAAACTCTTTGTTGCGTATCAAGTATGCTATAGAACATAGAAACCCCTTTAAAGTAAAATTAATATTTAATTAATAAATATTATCAAATAGGAAAATGTTTTATTAATTATTTACCTGGGATGTTACCTCCTTCCCCCCTTTTGGGAATTGCGTCCTTGCAATTTTATTCACTTATCAAAATAAGTGGGGGTATTTATCACTCATAGCATTTTCAGATTTCCACGTTGCCTCTTCAACCATATGGTTTTTCCACAAAACCTTTACCTAGTGAATTACCTTATTTCGCAACACTTTCTCTCTTCGGTCATGAATTTGGACTGGTTGTTCTTCATAAGATAAGTTCTCCTCTAGCTGAACTACCTCTAGACTCAAAACATGAGATGGATCTGGCATATACTTCCTCAACATTGAAACATGAAAAACATTGTGTACCTGAGATAAACTCGGAGGTAAAGCCACTCGGTAAGCAACTGATCCAACTTTCTCCAGAATTTCATATGTTCTAATGAACCTTTTACTCAGCTTTTTTTCTTACCAAATCTCATCAAACTTTTCCATGGAGAAACCTTGAGAAAAACATGATCACCTACCTCGAAAGATAGATCCTTCTTCCGGTTATCCGCATAACTCTTCTGCCTGCTCTGAGCTGTTCTCATTTGTTTCTGAATCAACTGAACTTTTTCTTCCATCTCTTCTACCAATTCTGGTCCCATCAGCTTCCTTTCACCCACTTCATCCCAAAATGCTAGAGTTTGACACCGATTCCCATTTAATACCTCAAACGGTGCCATCTGTATACTGGAATGAAAACTATTATTATAAGAAAACTCAACCAAAGAAAGATGTTGGTCCCAACTTCACTGATCATCTATTGAACAAGCTCATAGAATATCCTCCATGGTTTGAATTTTTCATTCTGATTGCCCATCGGATTGCAGATGAAAAGCTGTACTAATGTTTAATTCAGTACCCAACGACTTCTGAAGGCTTTTCCAAAAGATAGAAGCAAACCTGGGATCACGATCAGATACAATGGAGAGGGGAACTCCATGCAACCTGACTATCTCTTTAAGATAGAATCGATAAATTTTATCTAGAGAGAATGTATCTCGAATAGGAAGGGAATGAGCAGATTTAGTCAATCGATCAACAATAACCCATATTGCATTATTACCTGGAGATGTCCTCGGTAATCCCACAACAAAGTCCATGGATATATTTTCCCATTTCCAATCTAGCACTGGTAAAGGCTGAATCATCCCTTTAAATAACTGCCTCTCTGCTTTAACCTGCTGACAAGTCAAACACTTCACAATAAAATCAGCAATATCTCTTTTCATTCCATCCCACCAGTAATACTCCTGCAGATCCCTGTACATCTTAGTACTGCTAGGATGAACTGGAAATGGGGAACTATGAGCCTCACATAACAACTCATTCTTCAACTGTGAATCACTAGGGACACATAACCTCTTCCCAAACCTCAAAACACAATCATTATCAATTTTGAATTCAGGCAACTTACCCTTCTGAACCAGCTCTACCTTTTTCTACAACTCACTGTCTTCCCTCTGTGCTTGCTTAATTCTGACTGATAGGGATGATCTCACTAATACCTGAAACAAAACCGAAGAACTTACTGCACCAACAACTTCTATGCCAAAGTTCATCAAATAAAAAACCAAAGGATCTCGTTCCAAATGTAGCATGGTTAATGAAGCATTAATTTTTTGACTCAAAGTATCATCCACTTTATTTTTTTCCCAGATAGTAATGAATTATACAATCATAATCCTTGATTAATTCTAGCCATCTACTCTGTCTCATGTTCAATTCTTTCTGAGTGAATATATTTTAAACTTTTGTGATCGGTATATATTTCACACTTTACTCCATACAAATGATGCCTCCAAATTTTTAGAGCAAAAACAACAGCAGCTAATTCCAAGTCATGTATAGGGTAATTTACCTCATGATTTTTCAACTGACTTGAAGCATATGCAATTACCTGATCATTCTGTATAAGGACACAAACAAGTCCATTCAATGAAGCATCACTGTATATAACAAACTCACCATTCTTGGAAGGAAGTGCCAAAACTGGTGCATTCACCATTCTTGTTTTCAACTCTTGAAAACAATCATCACATTCTTTTGTCCAGATAAACTTAACACCCCTCCGAGTTAGCTTAGTCATTGGACTAGATAACCGTGAAAAATTTTCAACAAACCTTCGGTAATAGCCTGCAAATAAAATAAAACTGATTCAAATGATCCATCACTGCAGTAAACTGCCCAATTCTGATTCTAACCATCTCAGTATGCTGATTTGGAAGGTCATTTCCCTCAGTATGCCTTCACAAAAAACCATATATGTTTCCTCTATGAAAAACCATTATTAACACCAAAATACCTTAGGCGAAGCAACATGGTAATCTTTAAATGCTATATCATTTCAATAAAACCATAAATTAACTTTTAATTTAACAATTTTCTAACTCCTAAAGTTGTCTAAACCGACCTTTGATACCAACTATAAGGCCCCGGTCTTAAACATTACTTAATATTGAATTAAATGAATAATTCACATTGAGGATTTTTTCCGGTTTAGAGTTTTAGAGAATTAGGACAAAACTGTTACATCTCAAAAGATTACAAAGTAGACACTTCTACTAAGTTTCCATAGAATAAAAAAAGACTCTTAAAGAGAAACATGTCTAGTTCCATGTTTTATATAGCATGACTTTCCCTTGATCCCATCCTTTACCCTATTCCACATTAAGTCCTATGAAAAACATTTCAAAAAAACTTGGGCTGAGCATAAAAAGCTCAGTAAGGTATTCACAAAGAATGAAAACTGTTAGTTTTTCAAACATCAATTAAACCATGTATACTTTATCAAAGTAATACCTTCACCTTCATGAAGTAGTAAAAACTTTTCACTGAATAAAATATCATTACTTACCATTTTGTAACTAAAGGATTACCATAAAACCCATATAAAGAACACATAACAGATAAAGGTAACTTGGGACATAAACATACTTAAGTGGAATAACCATACGGCGGACTTCCTCACATATCACTTAATGGAATAGCCATATGGCCAAATTCCATACATACTTAATGTAATAGCCATACGACCGACATCCATACCCAATGAATTAGAGAGTATAACGTAACCACCTGTCCTGGTATTCATAGCACCACTCATCATATGGTTTATCACGTAACCACCAGTCAAATGTCCAAGTACCATTAAAAAAATCATAATACATAAATCAAATATAATGGAAAGAAAACATTTCCACACTTTGATCACAATATATCACTTAAATACATTGAAATAAGAAATCCATTATAAAAACCATTTTCAATTCCAAAATAAATAAAAGAGTATATGGTATTTATTTCATTTTAAAAAAAACATTACAGCTTGTTCAGGAAGCCAAAGACCGAATAATACTCGCGGAGGCGGAAAAGGTCGTTGTCACCACGAACGTTAAAAGAAACATTCCTTTTTGTCATTTTGTAAAACGCTTTGAAGAAAAAGATTCCTTTTGTATAAAAGTAAAAGACAAAGGGGTTTATACACCGTATCAAATAATGTTGTGTATAAAACGAAATATGCCTCAATGAAAGGAGATTGAGACGAAGTCCCTTACCTCGGGTCCGACTTGACTCGAACGTTCTTTAACGTCCTGAATAATAAACTTGAGTTAATTTCTATTTGCTTAAGAACCTTTTTCAAGTTAATTATACCTTTTATATCACTTATTTCCATGTTATAAAAATTATGTAATCATTTAAGTTAATAATTTTTGTTTTGTCGATATTTGGTTCTTAAGTCGAAAGTGGACTTCTATCAATTACATGTTGTTTGTGTGGTCAAAGGTGCTTTATATCCAGAATGACATTACTGATTTGGATATCATATATATCATATATATCTAGCAGATACATGTATTTATAATGTCACATAATCATTTAGAGTTAATAAATTAAATGCATCGTTCATGGAGTCGGTAAGCCCTACGTACGCATGAACGCTACTTTTATTTCTATGTCATATTAATTGAATTAAAACTAAATGAGAGGTTTGTATAATTTAATTACAGAATTATATTAATCATTTAGATGTAACATAAATCATATATATCCATTATATATATGTACTTATAATAGTACATTACATTTGGGGATAAGAAATGAAATGCACCGTTCATAGAGACGGTAAGCCGTACGTACGCATGAACGCTACTTTCATTTCTATCTCATACATTAATGGAAAGAAATAATAATTATATAGAGTTATATTATAATTCCAGTATTACATCATATATAATAACTTTAAATCCATCCTTTATACATCCCACATATGGAATTAACGAATCACATCACTTCGAGGGGGCGATAGTCCGCACTTCCTAAAATGAAATTATCGTGTTTACCCACAATGGAAACCATAAAGGTATACCACAAATGAAAAATAAAGAAGCATAAGGAAAACATAAACATAATATATATCATATATAAATAGAGTGACATCTTAATGGCCACCATTAAAGGTGTTTAAAAGAAGATTGAACAATCATCGTTTCGTGAGGCAGAAATTCGCCAACCATAGAAACAATATGTTCTTTAACCATTATATGTATATGTGTGTAAGTGTAGCTCGAAATATTCTTATAAAAACATCCTAGTATATTTACGATACTGGATTTGTTACAAAAGAAATGAATAAAAAGAGTTTAGGGGGTTGGAGAAGCAAAATAAAAGAAAAGAACACAAGCAAAGCCATCACCTTAAAATCGGGTAACTCTCATAGATTTGAGCTCAAAGGCTTCCTTGGGAAGACTTCAGCCCAAAGTGAGGCTTCAAGGAGTAAGATAGGGATGTGGAGAGACAAAATGGGCAGGGTTTGGCTGAGCTAAAGGCTTTTAAAGTGTGGGTATGGTGGTAGAGGTGGGGGCCTTTTATAAGAGGAGAGGAGGGCCACTCTTGGAAAGTAAGGAAATGTTACTTTATTTTAGAATGAGTTTCGGATTTTAATGGTCCCACATTGATTTTTTTCTATGATAAGGTGATAAGTGTTCTAAATCCACCCATAAAACAAGTTTTGGACTTGTTTAGGTCTTAGATTTTACATTATCTTTCCATTTTATTTAAATCGTTAAACAATGAGGTAATCACTCCATCATCATGGTGTCATAAATAATTTAATTTATTTAATGTCTAAAAATTATAAAAAAAATACTATGACGTAGGAAATCTTTTTAAATTTACAATGAATATTTATAGTGAAACATCTGATTTGTATAACCCCATGTAACAATTGTTTTAGAAAAACAACACATGTTTGTGACATTTTTATTTTAACATTAAATGAAAAGATATTAATGTCATTTTCCAACTAAAGTGGCTCCATGGGGTCCCCAAGTTGACCAATGGATTTTATTGGTCAGAAATGACACATCCAATGAGGTTAAGACATGTTTCATGTTCATTTCATATTATTACAACATTATTTTTACCTTAAATTACACTAATTACCTCTAATCACGATTAAAAACTTAATAAGTTACTATTCACCAAAAAATTATTTTAATCCCATTGAACCACCCTTTACTTCTTAATGACAACCATGTATGTCGGATTTTTGAAATTCAAAACATAGAGGTGGTAAAATTTCATTTAAACGAAAAATCAGTTTTTTATGTACCACTTAGTGGTTTCACTATTCCTCAAAAATTGAAGTTTTTCAGAAAAATACCAAAACTTCACCCTAAGCTATATTTGATATTACGAATTAAAAAATGATGTATATTTTAAAAAATTCTAAATATATAAGTTAAATTAATTAATTTAATAATTAATTCCTACTGTCAAAACAAATAGCGTGTTTTTATGAAACGAAAAGTATCAAAAGATTGACACTAGTTCAAGTCCGATTTCAAAGTGAAATTAATTCCAATGACCACTATTGGATTTAATGGTAAAAATATATTCTAATTTCACTTTTAAACCAATTAAAAAGATAATCTAATCATATTAAAAAAAATATATTAAAAAGAGGTTTTGAATTAAAATAAAACATTTTTCACTATTCATTAAAAAATAAACTTTATCGGAAAAATACCAAAAATTTACACAAAGTAAATTTTGATGACCCGATTCAAAAGAAGAGTTTTATTTGGTCCAATAGAATGTATAAGAGTGAAAAAAACTATATTTAATGATGGTTCACCATCAAAAGGTGATAAGTGAACCTTTAGTGAAAACTAGGGCATATACGCCTAAAATTGAATTCTTTCCGTATTTTAAGACTTTATCTTTTATTAGATAAAAGTAAAAACATTTAAAAAAACATATATAATAATATTTTAGTTATTTCTATCCATTCCTGCCAATAAAATGGCTATGTGTTAAATACAATTTAAAATAATATTATTTTATTACTAGTGTGCAACGTAAGATTTCAAAGAAACTCTTTGTTGCGTATCAGGTACGCTATCGAACATAGCAACCCCTTTAAAGTAAAATTATTATTTAATTCGTAAATATTAATAAATAGGAAAATATTTTATTCATTATTTACCTGGGATGTTACATATGAGCCTCACCAACTTGGAAATAATTTCTTTTTTTTACGTTGGCCTCTTGTGACTATTTTTCTATGTTACTCACATACCACAAAAATACATATTTTCTAAAAATCACTTATTTTCTTTCTTTACAATGTTTTGAAACACATAATTTTTTTTATAACTGTAAATTAAATATATCATGGATTTCAAATTTTCTTTACCAATGATAGATGATATAACACCATTTATTCTGAGATATTCATCATTTTAAAAATTTATAGTTACATATCAAAAGTCTTTCATATTCTATAATTACTTTTAGTCTCCAATCATACGAGAAGAACACCCACTATACAAGATCCATGTCCATTCTATATTTATAGAATTGGGAGAAGTTTCTACCACAATATCTTTTTCATTCCCTTTGTCTTTCTTAATATCTGGCTCATTAGAATTATTAACAAACTTTTGTTGTTATTGTTACAAAACAAAACATATTTTTTTCAATATTTTTAGTTTTTTAAAATCTCACAAAAATAGTTTCTAGTGGTTTGAATATTTTATCAACATTCACTCCATACATATCAATATTCATCAAAACATCATTCTTAGTATTCATCATTTGAGGGAATTAACTCCCCCTCAATCATTGCCATCGATTATAATAGGAATAGAAGAATTTTTTTGGGTGAACCAAATCATATTTTCTGTATTTTCGAATCCACCATAATACTAGAATTATCCATAAATAGAATATTTTCATCTAAAAGATCCATAATATATAATGTTGGGACAATGTTCCTCAAAAACCATCTTCTCTTTGTTAATAGAACATTACAAACCCCCAATATTTATGTGATCAACCAAAATATTTTTTTCATATCCTTTTTCTTTTCATACATATCAGAAATATAAGAAAAAGAATGATTTTCTATCTTATGAATTATTGAAAGATATGATTTATCCACTTTTTTGGTCTTGGCCACATACATTACATTCCCATATTTCTTAATCTGAAAAATATTTTCATGTTTTTAACAACCTTAGAAGGTTTGTTCTAATCCTTATTAGGATAAATAAATCATGATAATTCAAGAACATTAGATAAGGAATTATTGATATTGGTAACCCTCTTTTTAGTTTAATAATTTTTATTAGAAATGTTTCATTTCTTTTTTTCCCTTCTTATTTATTCCAAGAGGATCATTATAATAATTTCTTCCCAATAGATTTCATCATATCATAAATCTTATCCACCATCATGAATTTATCATCAGGAAAATATTTGTTATTTTTTGATGATGAGTACTAATTTTTCACCATCGTGATTTCTTTTTCCTAAATTCAAATCATTATAATAAATTATATTAGTTGTTATTTATTATTGATTTCTGTTTGAGTTTCTTCTTCATCAAAACTGATACATTTTTACTCCGCATTGTTAAATATTTCATTGAACGTATTTAACCAATCATTTTTATTGATTTTTCTAATTAAACCTAACTAAATAATTCATCACAATATTTAGATAAACAAAATATTTTTTGGAATTGGTTTTTTTATCTTTTCCTTTTCAATACTTTTAACCTTATTAAAATTTTTCTTAAATGATATTATAAGCCTTCTATTATCTTCCTAGATATTATATTATGTATTTCTCATTGAAAATTAGATGAAATGTTCCCAATAACCCCACATTCAAAAACATTCATGGGTTGTTTCCCTTTATATTTACATATACCTATTTTCACACTTTTATGAATCTTGGATAAAAATTAATCTTGATATTTTCATACCTGATTTTTAGAATCATATTCACCATCATCATCTTAAATAAGAATATTTTATAACTGGTATTTCTTAGAATCCCTTAAAATAATTTCTCAATAAAATATTGGTGTTCATTTCATTAATTTTTTCCATCTATATTTATAAGTCATGAGATTGATATACAAATCATATCGAGAAAATTTATATTGATATCTATCTTCCATCAAGGAAAAATTAGAATAAATGATATTAGGAATAATTCTCATGGTCTGTTTAATAATGGGATAATGTCATATCCTTTAAACTATGAATTCAATAGTGATATCACTTTAATTCACCCTGGTAATGAAGTTACCAAAATATTCGAATTCATCCATATCGACATTATTATCATTCCACCTCTATATTTGTATCATTTCCTTAGTTATTTTTTTATTATATTAATATTTTTTTAATTCTATCCCAGATGAAATTTTTATTAGAAGCACCCTTCACTCAAAAAGACACATATTTAGAAAGTGATGAGAGTAATGTAATCTAGGATCCTCTATCATTCTAAATGTTATTCTTGATAACATATGTAAAAGTAACTTTATCGTAAATATGAGGAAACCCATATTTTGTTGCATAAAGAACATCATACACAATATAAAAAAGATATAGAAATGTTCTATCCTTTCAGATATGATAGTTGAAATCATCGAAAACTGGAATCCCTATACCATTTATAAAAATGAAGATTCTCCATCACAACTCCTTCAAAAGATTGGAAAATAATAAATGAACAGAACCTTCAACTCTAATAAAACATATATGTTCCCAATCAAGATAAATTATCACATATTGGTGGAGAGGTGAATCATTTATATATATTTTCATTAATGATTCATTATTTCTAAAAGAATCACCACAAAAAATTAATGAGTTATCACTTTTGCTAAAAACAAAACAATCACACATCTATAAGAAAATAATAATTCACATGGTTTAGTAATCAAAAAAATTAAATACCTCATTGGTATGGTTTGGAAACAATCCATTAAACCACAATCTACTGGGAAATAATCTTTTTGGGTGGAAAAAAATGAGTATGATATTCCCTTAAACTCAAGTTGTGTTATTTTTTATTCAACATATCAAGTGATTTAAGTAGCAAAAAATGATGTAATTATTTTTTGGTATCATGTTAATAAATGTGGTACTATATTTTCTTGTCAACTATTAAAAAATTATCATCACTGAAATTATTAACATTCTTACCTAGAAGCTGGAACAAACATTCTATAAATTATAATGAAAATATATTCAATTTTGTAGTATTATTCTCTAGTCTAAATACATAATGTTGAAATAAAATCTGGTCAGAATTTGGTTGATTAAATACTAATCTAAATTTCTCAAATTACATAAATCTGAGACCATCTACTCAGTCTGATATAGAAACATATATTACAATATTGTAACTCATACATTCTACTTATATATGGTAAACAAATATAACAATGGGTGAACTATAATATTCTCTATGAAATTCATTATTTCTTAGACTTCCCTCATGAATAACACTTCAATTTCTATAATGTATAAATTGTTTCAACTATTTATAGGAGACCAAAAAATGGTTTTAGTGGGATTATGAAAATAATTCACACTCAACAAAATTTCCCAACTCATAAATTTCCCTTGAATTTTGGATGCATATTGACTTCATCAATTCTTCTCAACTATTCTAAAAACTTATAAAATATTCTATATACATCAGCTCACTTATGTATTTCATTTCAATATTTAGTCTAATTTTTATTTTTCTTTCCCATTTTATTATTAATATTGAAGTACTTCACCATTTCAATTTTCTTTAGCCTACATGAAATTTCATTAGAAATGAATAATTCCAATTATGGTAACCACATGAATATATTAAAATAATTTTTTCAACATTCTAGACCACCTTTTTCAATATTGGGGAAAAAGAACATCAATAAATTATTTCAAGATCGACCATGACAACACATTTGTTGTTACCTGAAATAATACTTCTTTTCTTATTTTTATTAGACCGATAGTCCTACGTATAATAATGTCCAGTATCCAATGAGACATATTAGTGTGAGTATATGTGTGATTGATTAATATCTAATTCACTTCAATAATTGGATTCAATTTAAATAAGATGGATCATAAAACAAATGTTAAAAAAATTTCTTCCTTTCTTTTTTATCGTGACCCAATTGTATTGTAAAACAACATTCCCACCCGAAAAAAATTCAAAAATTCATCTTAATGATTTTTTTACATTATTAATTTATAAATGACTTTATTCTTGAAATCGGTTGTAATAAAATTTTACTCTTATATAATTCATTAGTCCCAAAAACACCCAAAGAAAACATCTCTACAACTAATTTTAATCTAATGATCAGTGTCAATATGAATCTAATTATCAGTGGGACAACACATCCGATGGACAAGTTCTAGAAGAATTTACATCAGATACTTATTTTTTTTTATAATTTTTATTCACACAATTTCTTTTTCAGAATATTTTTATCTCATGGAATTTGGGTCTGAGTACAATCATGAATCTTTATCTTCACAATTTTCAATCAGCCTTCTCATCTATCAAAAAAATATTCATCGTTGGATCTCGAATCGATGAAATGAGACCATAAATTTCCAAAATCAATAAATTTGATCTTCTAAAAAACAACTTATTGTATTATGAAATCCACATGACTTTGATAAAGATTTGTAACATCATAGAATTGGATGAATTATAATAATAATAATTATAACTTCCCTATCCTCTAGTAATATATTTCATTCCATCTATCAATACATCTGGAAACATTTATTCTTCGGAATTCCATTAATATGATATCCTCAAATGTTTTATAAAACCAATGATTATTTTGAAATAAAATATAGACAAGAATAGTTCGATATATATCAGATTCATATATAATATGATTCTCTTAAACATAATGATCCAAACCACATTCTGGACCTAAGGTGAGTCATATGAGCCTTTTCATTCCAAAACATCTTTTTAATACGATGTGCATTGTTAGAATTGGTATCCTAAAAGACATATTATGATTGAGAGATAGATCACTAAAAAATAAGAATTTAGTTTATTTCAATTCTTCTTTATCTTCTTTGACATGAAAATTCACCAACAAACATCTTCCATAATCTAAAAACATATTCTAGTAAACATGTTCCCTAAAGTATCCCCCTTTGGATTTTTTGTCAACAATGAATCAAAATTTACTAAAGTTAATTACCTCAAGATCTGGGTTACATATCAAAACTTTTAATACTACACTTTAAAACTAATTATAACAAAGAAGAATCATTTATAGAAAATCCATGTTGTAAAAAATACTGAATCATGAAACCAATTCATCATTTCATCACATCTCTATCATGACTATCAACAAAGGTTTTCTACTACCAATCATAATATATCATAGAAATATATGTTTAGATCATATATTACCCACATTGTACTTTTCTAATTTCTTCAAAAAATTATTATTAAAAAATATATTGACCTATGAAAATATTACTCCTTGAAAATATGATCCAAAGACAAGATGAGAGAAGGGAAAAAATACCTTAACCTTGATGAGAAGGAGGTTAGATTACCATGTTAATCCTCAATATATGAACATTATTCTTTGATAATTATGACACCCCGACCATAGTTACCTAGTGTCAGTGCATTATTACATAACATTGGCATGATCACAAAAGTTCAAGTCTCGAAAGACCGATTAGTTTAGTATCCTTGGAATCACTAGATACATTCATAAAGTTTACATTACATAATAAAGTTAAAACTACAATGAAATCATGTCTTCACACTCATATACCCTTATACTATCCCTGTAGGTATTTCATAAAATACTTCTTCACATTGAGGAAAAAATAAAACATAGAAAGGGGTGAGCTCAGGTGCTCAGAAAGGATAACAATATAGCAAAAACTTTAATAAATAATAATAAACATTTAATGCAATGTATAACTAAAACAAAAGCCTTTTAAACATGATATTCATTATAATATGGAAAAAATAAAATGAAATAATTCCATTTACTTAATCACATGGATTTTCTACTAGTCATATAATCACATGCAATATCAATAACCAATTTCATAATGATGGAATGCATAATGCCAAACTATTATAACCACATAGTCAAGGCCTTGTGCTAAGACTGAAAATGAGATTTTGTCAAGGCCTTATGCCAAGACACTATTTTGTATCATGATATCTACCGATGCATCAAGGAGCTATCTCAGGCTCCACACATCACTGATTAAGTCCAATGCATTCCTCATATGAACAGGTTTAAAAATAACATAAACATTCTTATTAAAACTAGCATACGAAATGTCAATACTTTCTCCATAAACCATGAATGGAATAAAAGCAACACATCCACAGTCAAACATATCACAAAACCTTCAATACAATATGGAGGTTTTTTATCATAATAAATCAAATTCAAATAAGCTTAAAATCCATTAAAGGATGTTGACATAGATGAAATCAAAACTATTTTAGAGAAATATCTCATTTTTTTTGAAATAATTTATAAGTCACATAATTATAAAATAAAACATGTACTTTGAAAATATTATTATAATATTTAAGGTAAGATTCAATTATTATATAATGGTGAAAAATAGCCACACCCACCATATATGTTAAATTGACATTCTTACCTTAATTCTGTCAAAAAGGTTAAAAAGGACCTTGTTTGGAAAATAATGGAAATATTCCTTTAAAACCATTTTATAAAAAGTAAAAAAATGGTATAAATGAATTTTATCCATTTTATAGTAAATAGTAATAATTTTTTGGAATAAATTTTTAAGAACATGAATTTGGATGATAAAGAGGTCCCAGTAGATAATTACGTATAAACAACCTCAGATAATGAAGAGATTGTAAAATAAACCATTACCTTGTACTTTTCTATGGTCGAGGGTGAGTTAACTACTGTATAATGGTTAAATAATTTTTATTAAATGATACAAGAGTAATATAAATTAATATGATATCATATATGATCTTTTAACATTGCTTTGTAAATAATATCTTAGTATTATCGTCGTTTCGGGTGTTAACTTACTAGTTTTATTTTATATGTTTTGTTACATAAGCCATGTTTGTTATGGATAGGATTATTATTATTCATATACATAATGATATCATGTCCGTAAACATTATTTTTAATCATCAAATAATAATTATACTTGAATGGATATTATGGGAAATGAATCTCATCGCGTTCATGGAGATGGTACTCCGTATGAATGAAAAAGCGAAAATATCATTCTTTTGATATTAAATTAATATATAATTGGATTGTATATCATATATAAATAATCATTATAATGATATACTTATTATTTATATCAATTAAACATTATTATCATACCCATGCAAATAATAATGATTTGAATAACAATTACACCACGACGTGGAGACGGTAAGCGGTACGTACGCACGTATGGTGACATGTCATTCATAGGATGAATAGAATACTGAATATGGTTTTACCATATTTATAATAAAATCAAAATATATATAATATACTAGAGTTATTGGTTTATAATGAAAATAACAAATAAAGAATAAGTTGAAGAAGAAAGAAACTTGAAAGAGGGTGGTGAAAACATTACATCTTCTCCAGGTTCTTCCTTTTGATTTGATCGAAAGAGCTCCTTAGGTTGGCTTTCTGGCCAAACTAAGTCTTCTAGGTAAATTTTAGAGAAGTTGAAATAATATTTGGGCAGTGGTTGGCCGATCCAAAAGGATTTTTTGTGTGAATTAGAAATAAGGGGGAGTGCCCTTTTATAAGAGGGGTGATGGGCACCTTTGGAAAAGCTCGAAATATTATTTTATAAAAAATTAATATTCGGTTTCTAATGGCTCAAAAGTGGATTATTTATAGGATATGGTGGGTATGGGTCAAAATACTTTCAACCAATAGATTTTAGACAAGTTTGTGTCACTATATTAACCTTATGATTTATATTTAACTCTTAGTTAAATAGCTTGACGTTTACCACGTCTCTGTGTATTTTTATATTGTATAGTTAATAAACATAATAAATACCTCCAAGTGACACCCAAGTGGTCCATTAATAATAAAAATATCATTATATAAGTTTTTGGCCGAACCTTAGATTTTTAGGAACAGAATATCAATTAAAAATATAATTTTTGTTTAAAAAAATCATTTATGTCAATTTTGACAATATTTAATAATTGATTTTTGTTAAAAAGTTAAAAACATTATTAATTCTAACCAAATTCATTTAATCAATAATAAAATTTCATATTAACCAATAAAATTCATATATGTCATCAAAACTTTCAAATAATATTTATTTTAATATTTATAATACCAATTGTTTGATTCTTTCATTAATAAGGAAAATACTGCATCATTATTGTGTCGTAAATATATTTAATTAATCAATGTAAAAAAATTATAAATAAAATACCATTATGTAGTAAATCATTTTATATTTCTAATGAATATTTATAGTCGAAAATATAACATATATAACCCTATTTAAAGTTTTTTTTTCTAAAAGATATATGCTTATGTCATTTTTGTATTTACTTTAACATAATTAATATAAATAGTCATTATCACTTACAAGTGGATCCATGGGGTCCCCAAATCGACCCAAAGATGCCAATGATTTGACATTTATGAACCAATAGGGTTAGAACACGGTTTGGGGTAATTAATTATTATTATTATATTATTTGTTTACCCTTAGTTACAGGATTTACCCTTTAACCATGGTAAATAAAATATTTACCGAAATAATTATTCAAAATGTCTAAAAATAAAAGTTACCTATTTATACTATTTGGACCTTCTGATTCTAAATATGGAATCTATTTTTCTAAATATAAAACATAGAAGTGGAAGAAATTAATTTAAAATTAATTACCGTTGTCAAAACAAAAAACCTTTTTTAAGAAATAATAACTATCAAAAGATTGACACTTGTTTATATATGGTTTAATTGTAAAATTAATTTCAATTACCAAAATTGTATTAAATGGTAAAAATATATTCTGAATATACTTTAAAACCACATAAATTAATAATTTATCACTATTAATTATTTTGATTAAAAAAGTTGTTTTTAATTAAAATTTAGTAATTTGCACAATTCATAAAAATATGAATGTTATCAGAAATGTACCAAAAATTCACCCTAAAATAATTTCAATATTCCGAATCCAAAAATGAAATCCATTTTGAATGATAAAATGTATAAAATTTCAAAATGTGGGTATTACTATTCATAAAGGCTAGTTTGAATGGTTGTGGTGTGTGATAGAACTTGAAGTTTCGTACAACACATGCTACTGTATTATTCAAAGAGAAGCGTACCGTGGAAGCTTGGGGTTTTACTTTATCCCCTCCTTAAAATATTTTCATCCTTGAAATTTCTAGAATACTACCGCGTGAAAAGACTCTTGTGTTCTTCATTATAAGTTCCTCGGGTTCCCACATTTCCTATCCCATTTTATGGTTTCTCAATAGAACTTTTACTAGACGAGTCGTACAGTTTCTCAACACTTGTTCTCTTGTATCAAGAATCCTGATGGGCTCTTCACAATAAGACAGATTAGGTTCCAGTTCTAATTCCCTGTAAGTGAGTACATGCATTGGGTTAGGCATGTATTTTCTCAATAGTGATACGTGGAACATATCGTGAACTTTGGAGAGACTTGGTGGAATTGCTAAATGATAAGCTACATCCCCAATTCTTTCTAGAATTTATAAAGGTCCGATGTACCTGGGACTCAATTTACCCTTCTTACCGAAACGTATAACTCCCGTTCATGGAGATACCTTCAAGAAAACATGATCTCCTTCTTGAAATAAAAAATCCTTCCTTAGGTTATCAGCATAACTCTTCTACCTACTTTGAGCTGCTTTGATGTGGGTTAGGATTACCTTCACATTTTCCATCGTTTCCTCCACATATTCTGGGCCTACAAGATTTTTTTCACCAACATCGTCCCAACTGGTTGGTGTGCGACATCTCTTTCTATATAACACTTCATATGGTTCAATCTGAATACTTGAATGGAAGCTATTCTTATAGGAAAATTCTACCAGAGGTAAATATAGATCCCACATACCCTGAAAGTCTAGTGAGAAAAATCTCAACATGTATTCTAAGGTTGGAATAGTCCGTTCTGATTTTCTACCTATTTGAGGGTGGTAAGAAGTTTTCAAATGAAGTTCAGTATCCAAGGCCTTCTGAAGACTCTTCCAGAATCTTGAAGTAAAATGTGGATCATGATCAGAAACAATCGATAGGGGTACTAAAAGAATTCTCACAACTTCATTAATATATATTCTTTCTAGACATTCAAGTAGTTGATCTTACCTTATTGAAAGAAAATGTTCTGACTTGGTAAGACAACCAACAATGACACATATTGCATTGTTCTTTCTAGGATAATTTGGTTGTCTCATGACAAAGTCCATAAAAATATTATCCATTTCCCACTCTGGTATGGGAAGAGGTTGCATGACTCCTCCAGGCTGTTGCCTTCCTGCTTTCACTTGTTGACAAACCATACATCTTGACACAAAATAGGAAATATCCCTCTTCATGTTGTCCCACAAAAATGTTCCTTCAAATATCTATACATTTTGGTGCTCCCAGGGTTTATAGAGAAATTGGAACTATGAGCACCGTCCAATAATTCCCTTTTTAGATTAGGTATATCAGGAACACAAAGTATCTTCCCAAATTTCAAAATTTCATCCTCATACATAAAGTCACTCAATCCCCCATCATTCATAGCTTTAATCTTCTTTTTAAACTCTTCATCATCGGTATGAGAACTCTTTATCCTTTCTAGTAAATATGGTTTGGAATCTATTTGAAAAAGTATTGATGTTTCACCTTCCATTGTGATTCCCATATCCATCTTTACTAAATCCATCAAAATAGGATCACTTTCAACTCTCATTTTGTTCAAAACTCCATTAACCTTTCTGCTCAAAGCATCTTCCACCTTATTTTCCTTCCTCTGGTGGTTGTGTCTCGTTAAATCATAATCCATGAGTAGTTCAACCCATCACATTTTCCTCATGTTGAGTTCTTTATATAATAAAATTTACTTTAAACTATTGTGATCAGTATATATCTCACAATTTTTACCATAGAGATAGTGTCTCCAAATCATCAAAGTAAATATTACAGCTTCTAACTCAATATCATGAGTATGATAGTTTTTCTCATGAATTTTCAGCTTTCATGATGCATAGGAAATAACTCTATCATTCTGCATAAGGACACAACCATGTCTTTCTTTGATGAATCACTATATGTAATGAACCCATCATTCCCCGATGGAAGAGTCAATATAGAAGCATTGAATAATATTATCTTCAGTTCTTGAAAACATTCTTCACAATCTTTTGTCCAAACAAATTTATCCCCTTTACATGTGAGCTTCATTAATGGGTTAGCCAATCAGGAAACATTCTGGACGAAACGCCGATAATAACATGCTAAACCAATAAAATTGTGTACCACGGTTATACTCATTGGTGCTGGCCATTCTTCGATTTGTCTTGTCCTATAAGGATCAAAAAATATTCCATCATTAGAGACAATATGGCCAAGAAAAGAAATTTTTTGAAGCCAGAATTCAGACTTTCCAAAATTCCCATATAATTTTTGCCTTCTAAGAGTCTTCAGGATAATGTGCAAGTGGTTTTCATGATCTTCATAGCATTTAGAATATTCCAAGATATCATTAATAAATAATACTACAAAATCATCAAAATATTCCTTGAAACACTATTCATTAGATCCATGAAAACAGAGGGTGCATTGGTCAGTCCAAAATGCAGTACTGTAAACTAGTAATGCCCGTACCTAGTTCGAAATGCAGTCTTCGTAATGTCTTACTTCTTCAAACACAACTGATGGTATCTAGATCGAAGGTCAATCTTTGAAAAGTATTGAGCTCTATGATTTTTGTCAAATAAATCATCAATTCGAGGTAGGGGATACTTGTTCTTTATTGTAATAGCATTGATCTCCCTGTAGTCGATACATAACCTCATAGATCCATCTTTCTTTATAACAAAAAGGACAGGGGATCTTCATAGAGAAACACTAGGGTGAATAAATCCCTTATAACTCAAAACCTATACTTTTTTCTTTAGTTCAACTAATTCCACAGTTTCCATTCTATGAGGGGTCTTCAATATGGGCCTTGAACCCAGAATTAAATCAATGGAAGACTCAATTTCTCGTTCTGGAGGATGTCGATGTAAATCATCCAGAAACACATCTACATATTATTTCACAATATGCACATCCTATATTTGAAAATTTGTTTCCTTACCCATAAACATTTCATTCTCTTCCTCCCCAATAATTGAATTTAGGTGAGCTACTAGTGGTGGATCTAGATAAGAATTAGGTTGTGATGATTCGGCTCTAAAGATAAGGTGTTTTTTATCATCGTCATAAAAAACAATAACCTATTTCTTCTTATAATAAATCTTCGCATCATGTTCCAAAAGAAAATCCATACCGAGGATTATATCAAACTGAATCATAGGTAAGAATATTAGATTAGCAGATAAAGAACATTTATATGCTCTAATAGGGGCTGATTCACAAAACATTGTTGCGATGATAATTCCCATAGGAGTTTTAACTAAAAACTCCCTTCTTAAATAAAATTGGAAATATCTAATTTTCATAGAAAACTGGGAAGATATAAATCAATATGATGATCCAAAATCAAATAAAGCAATTTCTAAACTGGGCGAAACCATTAAATTACCTTCCACTATATCTTTTGGAGCTTCTACCTCAGCAGTAGTGATAGCATAATCTTGTCCTTCATCCCTTGTCCTTTCCTGAGGTAAGTTCCCCTAACTCTTAGGACATTAATTTTCATAATGTCCCATATCCCTGCAATTGTAGCATTGAACATCGGTAGCTTCCTTATTCCCCTTACAATCACGTGCTTGGTGGCCTTTTTCACCACACTTGTAACGGACTCTCATTCCCTTTAAGCAAGTACCAGGGAGTTTCTTCACAAATTTACTGTATGATGGATATTCAACTCATCTCTTCTACCCATTATTTCCATTCCCAGAGTGATCAGCAGAACTCTTCTTCAATTTAATTTCTTTAAAGTCATAAGACTTAGATAATTATTTTTATGTCTTGATAGAACATGAGACAATATCTTCATACAATGAGATGGATTGTGAGACTAATTATCGATGGAGAAACTATTTTAACCCATCAATGAAATGTTTAATATTACTTCTTGGGTTACGTATATAATTTGATGTATGCCTTACTAACGTTGTAAAGTTCTCCTCATACATTACGACATTCTTATCTTATTTTTGTCTCAGACTCATAAATTGCCTTTCCATATATGCTCGATGGTCACAAGGAAAGTATTTTTCTAAGAAATTATTTTTGAACTCTATCCATTCCATATTTGATAATTTATCATCTTACTTCGTGTTTTGAATCAATGAACACCATTGATCAGCAACTCCAATGAGGCGGTAAACATCCATGATAACTTTTTCCCTTTCACTACTCCCCAAAGCATGGAATATTTTCTCTAAGGAATTTACCCATTTCTCAGCTACTAATGTATTTGTACTCCCATTGAATATTAGCGGGTTTTTCCTCTTGAATTGATCTAACATTGATACTCCACGCTGTGTATCAGCGTTCTCCATACGGGTAAGGTTATTATTCATAACCCGAGTGAGTTGTCCCAGTATGGTGATTTGCTGATTGGAAGCAGTTAGACCACCAGCTCCACTATAATTATCTTGAGTAGGATGGCGATCCCTACATGGAGTGTGTTTATTGATACAGTTTGTAATTCTTCCACTAGGTTCCATTTCTAAACAATGGCATAAACTAGACCAATTTATGAATCAGAATACATAATTCCATACTTGTAAAACACTTAACATAAATTGAAAAATTTATGGATATAATCCAAAATCATAAAAAACATGTTTTCTTTGAAGAAGTATATACTTATAAACCGTTCATAATGGTTTGTAAAGAAAATGAGAATTATCCCAAGCATATCCCCTGGGAGTGTTGTAACCAAGAGTGCAGCAAGGCCCGTTTTCATGCACTAGTTCCCATTAGAGTCTAGCTCAATGCGGTGTTTTCGGGTTTTACCCCAAGGTACATCTGTGCCAGATCCGCCTCTACCTGCTTGTATCCATACATGGATGTATTTTTTGGAAGACTCACAGAATCTCTACAATAACAAAATTCTAGGAAGTTCTTCTATATTAATCCACTATGTCTATCTTAGGGATATATTCTATAATCAGATTTTATCTAAATCTAGCTTCCAAGGCTTGTACTAAACTTCCTCTAATACCAACTGTAACATCCTGAACCCAATTACCCAGAGTCGGTGCATTATTACATAACATTGGCATGATCACAAAAGATCAAGTCTCAAAAGAGCGATTAGTTTAGTAGACTTGGAATCACTAGATACATTCATAAAGTTTACATTACATCATAAAGTGAAAACTAAAACAATATATTCTCTTCACACTCATATCCCCTTATTCTATCCCTACAGGTCATTCATAAAATACTTCTTCACATCCTGGAAAAAATAAATCATAGAAAGGGGTGAGCTCAGATGCTCAGTAAGGATAACAATATAGCGGAAACTTCCATAAATAAGCATAAATATTTAAGGCAATGCGTAACTAAAAAAAATCCTTTTAAACTTGAAATTCAGTATAATATTGGAAAAATAAAATTAAATAAAGCCATTTACTTATTCACATGGATATTATTCTATTCAAATAATCACATGTAATATTAAAAACCAATTTCATAATGATGGAATGCATAATGCGAGACTATCATAACCACATAGTCAAGGCCTTATTCCAAGACTAAAAATAAGATTTTGTCAAGGCCTTGTGCCATGAAACTAGTTTGTCTTAGAATACCTAGCGATGCATCGAAGAGCTATAGCAGGATCCACCTGTCACTTATTAAGTCCAATACATTCCTCATATGAACTTGTTTAAACATAACATAAACATTCGTATTAAAACTAGAATACAAAATGTCAATACATTCTCCATAAACCATGAATGGAATAAAAGTAACACATCCATAGTCAAACAAATCAAAAAAACTTCAATATAATATGGAAGTTTTGTATCAAAATAAGTCAACTTCAAATAAGTTTAAAATCCATCAAAGGATGTTGACATAGATGAAATCAAAACTATTTTAGAGAAATATCTCTATTTTTTAAATCATTTTAAAGTCAGATAATTATGAAATAAAACATTTTCTTTGAGTATATTCCTATAATTATTTAATGGAAGCTTCAACAATTTTATAACAGTGGAAAATAGCTTCACTCACTGTATAAGTTAAAAAGACATTCTTACCATAATTCTATCCAAAAGGTGAAAACGGACCTTCTTTGGAAAATGCCGTAAAGATTCCTTTAAAACCAATTTTTAAAAAATCAAACAAGCGTAAAAATGACTTTAATCCATAGTCTAGTAAATAGTAATTTTTTTATTACATTTTTAAGAACATGGATGTGGATGATAAAGAGGTCCCATTAGATAATTACGTATAAACAACCTCGGATAATGAAGAGATTGTGAAATAAACCCTTACCTTGTACTTTTCCTTGGTCAAGGGTAGGTTTACCTCTTGTATAATGGTGAAATAATTTTTATTAAATTATACAAAAATAATATACATTAATATAATATCATATATGATCTTTTAACATTGTTTTGTAAAAAATATCTTAGTATTATCATCGTTTCGGGTGTTAACTTACTCATTTTATTTTATATGTTTTGATACATAATACATGTTGGTTATGGATACATTGTATATTATTCATATCCAGAATGATATAAAGTCCATAAAAATTATTTTTAATCATCAAATGAGAATTATACTTGAATGGATACGATGGGAAATGAATCTCATCGCGTTCATGGAGACGGTAGTCCGTAAGTTCGCACAAGCAAAAATATCATTTTTTTTATATTAAAATAATATATAATTGGATGTTATATCATAAATAAAGAATCATTATAATGTTATAATTATTATTTACATCAATTAAACAATATTATCATACCCATCCAAATAATAATGTTTTGAATAACAACTACACCACGATGTGGAGATGGTAAGCCGTACGTACGCACACATGGTGACATGTCATTCAAAGGATGGATAGAATACTTAATATGGTTGTACCATATTTATAATAACATCACAGTATATATATGATTATGGAGTTATTATTTTAGAATTAAAAAATTTCAACAAAAGAATAAGTTGAAGAAAAAAGGAACTTGAATGTGGGTGGTGAAAACATTATCTCTTCTTCGGGTTCTTCCTTTTGATTTGATCAAAAGGGGTCAGTTGGATGGATTTATGATCAAAATAAGGCATCTAGGTTGATGTGAGGGACGTTTAGAGAATATATGGGCAGGGGTTGGCCGAGCCAAAAGGCTTTGAAGGTGTGAATTAGAGAGAAGGGGGAGTACCCTTTTATAAGAGGGGTGAGGGGCACCTTTGGAAAACCTAGAAATATTATTTTATAATAAATTCATATTCGGTTTCTAATGGCTCAAAAGTGTATTATTTAGAGTTTAAGGTAGGTATGGTTTAAAATACATTCAACCAATATGTTTTAGATAGTTTTGGGTCACTATATTATCCTTATCATTTATATTTAACTCTTAGTTAAATAGTTTGACATTTACCACGTCTCTTTGTATTTTTATATTATATAGTTAATAAACATACTATATAAATCAAAGAGACCCCCACGTGGTCCATTATTGTTTCATATATCATTATATAAGTCCTTTGGCCGAACCATAGATTTTTAGGAATAGAATATCAATTAATAATAAAATATTTGTTTTAAAAAACTCATTTATGTCAATTTTGACAATATTTAATAATTGATTTTTATTAAAGTTATAATTTTTTTTAATTCAAACCAAAATAATTTAAGCAATAATAACATGTCATATTAACCAATAAAATTCATGTATGTTACCAAAACATTCAAATTATATTTATTTTAACAATTATAAGACCAATCATTTGATTCTTTCATTAATTAGGAAAATAGTTCATTATTATTGTGTGATAAATATATTTAATTAATCAATGTATAAAAATTATATATATAATAAAATTATGTAGGAAATATTTTTATCTTTATAATTAATATTTATAGTCGAAAATATAACATATATAACTCAATGTAAAATTGTTTTTCTAAAAGAGATATGCTTTTGTCATTTTTGTATTTACTTTAACTTAATTAATATGATGTGTCCTTATCACTTACAAGTGGATCCATGGGGTCCCAAAATCGACCCACAGATGCCCATTTTCATAAATGTAGGAACCAATAGGGTTAGGACACATTTTAGGGTAATTTAGTTTTATTATAATATTATTTTTTGACCCTTATTTACTGGATTTACCCTTTAACCATTATAAATAAAATATTTACCGAAGTAATTATTCAAAATGTCTAAAAATAAAAGTTACCTATTTATGAAATTTGGACCTCCTGATTATAAATATGGAGTCCATTTCACTAAATTCAAATCACATAAGTGGAATAAATTAATTTAAAATTAATTCATGTTGTCAAAACAAAAAGTGTGTTTTTATGAAATATTAACTATCAAAAGATTGACACTTGGTTATGTCTGGTTTAATTGTGAAATTACGTCCAATGACCAAAATTGTATTAAATGGTAAAAATATATTCTAAATATACATTAAAACAACTCAAATTCATAATTTTTCACCATTAATTATTTCGATTAAAAACGTTTTTTATAATTAAAATTTCGTAATTTTCACTCTTCATCAAAATATGAAAGTTATCAGAAATGTATCAAACATTCACCCTAAGATAATTTTGATATTATGAATCCAATCATGAAGTACATTTTGAATGATAAAATGTATAAAATTTCAAAAATTTGGTATTACTATTCATAACGGCTAGTTTGATTGGTTTTGGTGTGTGTTAGAACTCTAAGTTGCGTACAACACATGCTACTGTATTATTCAAAGTGAAGCGTACCGTGGAAGCTTGGTGTGTTACAATAATGGTTTTGTGAAAATGGAAACATATTTTTCTGATGTAGGAATATATTGTAGGTTCAATTCATTCATCCCCGGATGTTCTTTGATTGAATGATATTTTATATCAATATTTTTTAAACAAAAAACAATATTATATTTATTTTAAGGATAATGGATCCATGATTTTCACAACATAATAGAAAGGGTAAAATCAATACAATAAGTAATTCATTAATCTATGTATTTATCCATATATGTTGTGTAGTGTCTGGAGGTGAATAACATACCAAGCCTCATCCATGAAAAGTGTTACTAAATTTCATTTGATTGTATGGAAACTAACATTACTATTTCCTATAAATATAACTCCCATATATATGAAAAATCAATCTTAAATTTTTCATGGCCAATCAATATTTTAATATTAATAGAATTAAATAATTCCTAAGCTAGGACAAATAATTCCAAAATTTTATGGTCCATTGATATATCTAAGATTTATTTTTCCAACAACAATTGATTATTTTGGATATCTATAAAATATTTCACATAAAGTAATAGCATATAAAATGTCGGGCCTTTTGGTAGTCAAACACACAAAACATATTATCTTATCTCAAATCTATTTCTATGAAATTAACATACCATATCCATATTTATTCAACTTTATTTCCTAAGAAATTTATTTGGAAATAGATATCAAATTTTCCATAATAAATTTTTTAATATGTTCATTAGAATACTTTTTTGGGGAATGAAAACCGTTTTTATTCTTTTTATAGATTTGTAACCAAAGAAATTATTTAATTTCACTTAACATAGACATCTCATGGAATATTTTCTCATTATCATCATATATTCAACATGTTCATTCATCATTCCCAACTAAGATAATATCATCAACATAAATAATTAGGATGAAGAATTTTTTTTTACTTTCAATAATGTAAAGTCAATTTTAAAAATATTGTTTCCTAAAACAAATTTTCTATAAGAATGTATCAAGTTTGGAATACCATTCTCTCAGTGCTTGTTTTACCCCATAAAAATCATTATCAACCTATAGACATAAATTTCTTCTATTCCATAAACAAACCCCATGGTTGTTAAATGTGAACATACTCATCAAGATCATAGTTCAAAAATGATGTTGTCAAAACCATATTAATTGTTTTTTTAACCTCATTATAAAATAATATTTATAATGAATATGTTTGTTTCTAACCTTACCATATAAAAAAGTATCAAAAAATGTAAATTCCTTTGATTTTGGTGTAGCCTTTTCACACAAATCATGTATTTTTTCTTACACTTCCATATATTCATTTATATTGTTCCTAAAACCTCATTTTTGATAATAATATTTTATTCATATGGGTTAGGTATGATTTCCCATGTATCATTATTTTCAATCTGATAATTTGATTCATTCATTGAATGAACCCATTCTGTATTCTCTAGAAATTCATTGATATCTTTTGGATCAACTAATGAATACAATGATGTATGTGTAATTCTTCATATTGTTTGAAATCATTGAAGTTGACCACCAATAATGTTTTGAGCATCCAAATGGTTCCTCAACCGAGGATGTTATTCTCACGATTCTTTCTCACAACTAGAATTATATGAATTTTATTCTTCTTATAGTGGAGGATTAGAGGTGCATTAATCAATATCATACTTTTTTATCAGAATTTCACTCTTCTTGTTGATTTTACTTATCATCATGAGTGTATTTGTTTTCCAAATATTTTAAAAACAAATCACATCCACAATTTCAATTAATATTCCTAACTCTATTTATAATCATCTATATCCTCTTCCATTCAGAATATGACCATAAATAATTCCATATTCACATCTCCAGTCAAACATTACAAGGATAAAACATTAATTTTTTTTTGGAATCATGGAATCCTAATAACTATTAAGTGTTTCAAACATTGTGTTTTTATGTAAAACATTTTTTATGGTGTCATATCTAAACATGTTCTATAAACACATTAGTTATAAATATATATATTATTTCACATAGATTTCTTCATGTAGTAATTAGAATTATTATGTTCATGTATCATAGTTCATCCCATTTCAACAATGCTTCTATTATTTCTATCAAAAACACTATTTATTGAAGAATTCATGGTATATTAAAATAATTCCAAAATATATTATTCTTAATGCAACATTAAATTTGTTCATTTTTTATTCACCATCATTTTCAAAAATAAACACCATCACAAATACTCAAATAACTCTTTATCAATCCTTCTACTTCTTTTAATCATTTAAAGAGAATATGAGTTTTGTTTTATATAAATAATATATGTAATTTGGGTAAAGTCATCAGATAATTTAATGATATAATTATCTCTATGAGTTGATTGTTTTATAATTATCCCAAAAATATTGGAATAAATATGTTCAAGGGGTAAATTTTAACAATTTTCCACTTTGTAATGAATATAATTAGTAATATTTCTATACTAAAAAATTTTTAGACACCAATTTATTATTCATGAAATATTAGGAATTACCTTGAAATTATCTCTCCATGATAAATTGATCATGATTCATTGACACATGTTTCCGGACCTTTTATTCCATTACTAATTTTCATTCACCATGCCTAGATAACTACTGTTTTGAGCCGCACCAACATGATACAAATATTGTTTTGTATGATGGCCTTTTGTGAGTATTTTTCAATTTTTTTCTCACTTTCTTGAAAAAAAATATTATATGAAAAAGCATTATTAGATCCATCAATTTTTATTGAAACACGTAGAATGTTTGTTTTCATCCAATCAAAATTCAATGAATTCAGTGATTTCATATTTTCTTCCCCCATTATGGTTGATACAACATCTTTGATTCTATGTGTTTCATCATTTTCAAATGTTACAATTCCTTCATTTGATGTCTTAAACATTATTCTACAACCTGAATAAGTTTTTCATATGAGTTGAACACCCACTATCTAGGATAAAATATTGTTCTCCATTTAATTATTTTTTTTATGATTATAAAACATGATATTTTTCATTCCATTTATCAATCATAACAATAGGATTTGAAAAATTATTAACAAATTTTGTTCTTCCTATATGAAAAAAAGACATCATTTTACAAGTAGTATAGGTTGTTCGGATTCCATAAAAATATTTTTATTTGTTGGAATCTATTTTCAACCATCACTGAAACCATATCATCATTCATAAAAACAACAACCTCATACATATACAGTTAAGGGTATTCAGAATCCCTCAAATGTTTCCTTTAATAATTCATAGAATGGTAGAGACATTTTGTTTGATCAAAAACATATTTTAGGTATGTCTAAATCCACAAAAATAATAGTTGATTCATAAAATGAATATTTTCCACTCAAACATTCATACTACTCGGATTTTGGCCGAATGTTCCTAAAAAATTCTTATCCTTCCTAACAGAACATTGTTTTCAACCACACATTATATTATAAAAAAGCATAATATTTTTTAGCTTGTATTTATTTTTAGACAAATTGGAACTATATGTATTATAAGCTTTCTAGTAATGAATTTTTAGAAAACTATTCACATCCCACATTATTGGTCTTGGACACATACATAAATTTTCACAATTTATTATTATCATAAACACTTTATAAAGTTTCCCCAACAATATGATGTAATTTTTAATCCTTTTAAGGTTTACCCTTTCATGATCATTCACGAACATCAACGATGGAATTATTGAACAATATATACATATTTTTAGGTTTATCATGTTTTATTAGACAAGTTCAAACTCATATAATTTTTTCATTAACATTATTTCATGATGTTCATTATAATTATTTAATTTAATAAAATATTTCATCATATAATTAATCACTTATAGAATCTTGACTTTCTAATCAAGATAAACATTTTTGATAGTTTGTGGAAAAGTGTTCACTTCTCATCTTCCTAATTTCCATTTCAGGCCTCCAAATATTACTCATACATTCATTTTTTTATTTTGGTTAAAATTGTAATTCAGTTTCTTATTTACCAGAACTGATGAATCCATTCCCTTTATTATTCATTATTTCAATGAAAATATTTTACATAGACTTTTCAATTGATTTTTTGAATCCATCCTTTTTATATTCTTCTTCATCATATTTTAATATGAATGATCATATTTTGGATTTTAGTAATTTTTTCCTTTTCCTTTAGAAGAATATTTTTCCTTATCACACTTTTTCTCTAATGGTATTCTTTTCCTTCTATCCTCTTCCTCAATATCAACTTTATTTTTTGGGGGTTAATTATCTATAATTTTTAAAAGGGATCTACAATCAAAACAATTAAAGGGATATTTTCTTTTATATTTATACGTACATATTTTAACACTTTTAGAAAACAAGGACAAATATTCCTCAAAATTTATACATACCACATTTTTAGAATTAGATTCCAAATTATCTTCTTTAATAGAAATATTATCTTAATTTATCATTTTAGAAACCATTAGAAACATTTATCTATCAACTTTATTTCACATTTCATTAAATTTTTCAAACTCATTTTATATGAAATGATAGTGTTTTGATAATCATCCGAATATAAGGTTTCTAGAACTCTATCCACAAATGAGGAAACTTTAGAGTCAAACTTGTAAGAAAAAATTGTCAAAATCATTTCAAATACTGTATAATATTATATATTTTCTCTAAGAAATCTAAGAGTGTTGAAAACAAAATTATCCTAGGTAAATTAGTCACCAATAGGATCAAATTAAGCTGTCTTCATATATTCATACTTAATCATAGAGATTTTTATGTTTTCCATTACATTTCTTTTCCTTCCTAAAGTTTTTACCTTATCCCGGGTACCGTTGGTAGTGGAAACACCCTTCAAAATTAAAAACTCACTATAAAAAAGTGATAATAGTAAAAAAAATATTTCATCTTCAATAATTCTCAACATTCTTATTCACAACATAGGTAAGATGATGTTTCTCAGTAATATGAGGAAATACATCTAATTCATCTTTACTAACATCATACCAAATAGAGATAAGATATGAATACTTTCTATAATTCTAGATAATACTGTTCATACGATTATGGATATAAATCCAATTAATGTTCATTCAATGGCGATTATCCAAATATAAATTCTTCATAAAACATTCATCCAAGAGAAAATGAAGGCAATATCATCTCTCATGAAACTTATCACTTCCTGGTCATGTTTATATGTCTCTCATATGGGTTTTGACTGAATCATTGTTGTATTTTTCTTTAATGATTCATTGTTTTTGAAACATCCTTAACCTTCTATTAAAGTGTTACCACATTTACTAAATAAAAAATTACACATATATAGTAACAATAGAAATTACTATTTTCAATACATTAAAAGTGTACCTACAAACATGGTATAGCATAGAAATAATCCAATATCACAAAATCCACTATAAAGCAACCCTATATCATGGAATATTGCGAGAAAGATATTTTCATAAAATTATGTAGTAATATGTTAATTAAAACAGTGTTTTCAAATCATGTATCATGAAATAATTTATTAGATTTTCTGAAAATTTTTAAGAAACATATTGTTTCAATTCCTTGTTAAAGTACATAAAATACTTCACCCAAATAATTCTTATCAATCTCAAATCTTATTAGTAAAGAAATTCTGGGACGTTTTAATGATAATCATTATGAATTTAAATTCCCAATCCTCAGTACCATTTCTCAATAAGGAAATATAATTCAATTATAATATTGTTAAAGAAATATGGCACTACTTCTATATGAGTCTGAAAATCATGCTCAAATTTCTTAGTCCAATCCAATGTCTCTGATTATGAAATTTTCACATCTACATTATTCTTCCATATTGAAAACATCATAAAAAATCCGGGATCATTAATCTTTATCCTATTGAATTCATTACCACATATCTTTATGCCTTGAATAGCACATAAATGTTAGAAACGCACAATATACTTCTTATATATGTTGAAGACCCAATAAATATTTGTGAAGGATTCTGAAAATCATTCCCACACAACCAAATTAATTGAATCATAAATTCCTATTGAATTTCAGATACATAATTACATATTTAATTCTTATCAACTAATCTAAAAACTTCTATAATATTCTCATTACATTAAATCATTTTCGAAATTATTTTCAATCATTAATCTGATTGTATTTCTTCATTATAAAACTGTGATTACTATGGAATCATTTAATAATTTTTTTTCATTAAACTACCTGAAAATTCATAAAAAATGATGCATTCCCATTACATTGACCACATGAAATAAATTAAAACATATAAATCCATATTCTAAACCACATTTTAAATCATTTATCCAAATTCAGTACAATTTTTTTTTCAAGAAACCCCTTTGGAAAACATTTTTATTTTATTGAGTAAATTTTATTTTCTTCTTATTCTGAATCTAATCATTATATATTCGATGATATTTTTTTATAAGAAATATTGGTGTCAGTTTGTAGCTTATGGACCGGTCTCAACATCCCTATAATAATCAGTTTTAGTGTAATTTTGATGGATCATGAACCAAATTTTTAAAACATATCAAATTTCTTATTTAACATAACCCAAGTGTAATGTAAAATAATGTTATCACATGAAAAATAATTAACAATTCATCATCATGAAAATGGGTTGACCTAAATATTTAGTATCCTCCAATTTTCTTCTTCACATCAGTAACAAAAACAATTATTCACATAAAATTATTCCCAAAAACTCCCAAAGACATTAAATCTTCCATTGATGTGAATATAATGATCTGTCTTAGTATTAATATTTTTCTTGGTGTCACATCACTTCTGATGTGCTGATTCAAGTGCTTAAACTATAATTTTTTTCTGATTACAAATCATAAAACATATTTTTCTAGAAACTTATATATCAGTGGTTTTTGTTCTTCCTAAAAACCATCATATTCAACTTATCATGTTCTAATAAACATTCTTAGACATCAAAAAAATAAGTATCTGAGGTTCTCATACAAATTAACTATGAATAAAAAAAGTCGACTTCAACAACATTCTTCTTCCACAAAAATTCTACTTGTATCATGACTTCATCATAAAATTGATAATGTTGATGACTGGTATATCATCATATGAATTACATTTTATGTATGGAATGCTCTTAGTTGTCCAACAACTTCTTTGTTTCCAATGAACAATACAATTGGATATACTTGTTCATCGATTTTCCACCATAAATATTTCCTCAAAAGTTATCAGATAACATATGAATTTACTGAAATAAAAACCTAAATTCTTCATCAGATATGTATATGATCTATATATAATATTATTCTACTCTTCATTATGATCATAACCTCATTTTTAACCATTAGTGAGTCTGATGAGCCTTTTCTTTTTGAAAACATATTACCAATATGATTAACATTCATAAAAAGTATGAGCCTAAAATATTGAATACGAATGTGAATCTAATTACTGAAAAATTTAAGGTGAGATTATTTATTTTCATCATTATGTTCACATAAAAAATTATATCACCAAACAGAATCCATCTTCTAAAATAATATTGAAACTAACTTGGTTCAAACATATTATTGGGTTTCCTATCTCCATGGGGTTTTTACAAGAGAGAGAAAACCCGATGGAGGAATGGAATTGGAATAATTTCAATATTATATATTATTTTGGTATATAGTTATTCACTTAGATTTATTGTTTTTTGAGTTGGCCATGATGATGGTGGAATAATAAAAGTATTCTTATGTAGGGGGAGATTTGGTATCATTTGTTTATTCACTAGGCTTCAGTATGATCCATTCCAATTTTCTACACAAGATGTTATAGGGGTGACCCACTAAGTATACATGTTATATTATCACTATGCATAATTAAATATTTTTTATTCCAAAAAGAATAATTTATTGATATTGATGAAAATTACATGCCTGATCGATTTATTTAGTAGCATTCCAGAGTTATATGAGTGTTTCATATCTTTTTAGTTTTATTTTTTTGGTACTTCATATATTCATTTTAGTTAATATTTGATAATAAATGTACAAAGATTTAATCTTTACATAGACATGTTTTTTGGTTTTGTAATTATATTATCTCTTACTCCTTAAACAATTGAGTGGCCACTAACTTCTAGTTTTGTGATTGATAGACCCTCATCCCTAGTCTCTAACCTATTTAATATTGTAGAACATTGTGGGGGTAATTATCTCTCATTCTACTTTTCCGTCTATTTATGGATTCATTTAGAGATAGGGGACATATTAGAGTGGTATTAGATGTGATGGATAATATATCGGATTTATTATAGAGTTTGGTAGTGGTGAGGATGCACGATTTTGTATATAAACAATATCAATTTGTCTTAGTAAAAGTTGTAATCAAGTGAGATCAGTAATGAAACTTAATATCATGGATAAATATGATTTGATAAATGTGGAATAATGTTTCTTGAACATTCTAGGTGAAGTAATGTTTCATGAAGTGTAACAACATACTTAAGGAAAATGCAACATGACCGTTATGTGATAATGTTTCAATTAAATTAATAAAAGGGAAATAGATTTCAATGATTTAACAAATCATAGTCAAAATGTACATTATAACCATTTTTAGGTGTACTTATGTTTTTAAAATTTCAAAATATGAAAATTGTTAAGGTCCTAATTGTGTTTATGAATATTATGTAACGACCCAAACATTTATTAATGAAAATTCTTCTTGATATAATTTAATATCTTATTATGAAAAATGGTTCTATAAAATATATTCACATACTTAGTTTTATGGTTTTGGATTTTAAATTACTGTCAAGAATTGTTACCGTTGTTAATATAATCGTTAGACAAAGACCAAATGATTAGTATAAATATATGGGTATGAAAAATTCAATATACTTCGAAAAAGTAAATGATGTCCTCATCCAGTAGAATTACTCCATATGAATCCCATTTGTTATAGCTTGGAAAGGAGGTAGCGTCACTCAGATTCTCTCTTAACAGATCCCAAGCCGAGTTTCAACATGTTAAGCTTGAATGGAACCTCCTACAAGGAAAGTGGATGTTGATAGTAATTACCACCAGACCGATGTTATCCGAGCCACCGCAAGAGACTTCCACCATCAAAAACCTTACCCTTAGGTATTATGTGGGTGTTATAAGGTATTATGTAACAAGACCCTAGAACTGTTTTTATGTGCATCAAGTAAATAATATATAGTCTTTTTATTATTATTTCATTGAGAATAATTTTTAAAGCAGAAATAGTAGTTTTAGTTGATATAAAATTAAGAAATCTATTTTGATGAATGAAAGCATTTTTTAATTAATTAATGTTTTAATAAAATATTATTACTTAATTACTTTTTATTAAATTTGAATGATCATATTATTTTTATAAATACAACTGTAATTTTTGTTATGGTTTAAAAGTTGTTTTTGGAAAAACACATGAATTTTCTATAAATGACTATTTTTTATTTTAATAGTAAAATTTCAGATAATTAGGAAATTATTTAGATAAAATTATTATTATATTTGAAATCAGGATATCAAATTATCCAATGGTGATTTTTTCATATTTTTCTAAGATAGTCGAATATTTGGGTAAAAAATAAATACCGTTTAATTATATAATGTGTTTTATGGCATCATAATGACCCAATAGTGATGTCATAAAATACTAAAAATGTTATGTTAGACAAATATATGTTTTAAATTTAATATAATTCTACTTTAGGTTTGTTTTATTTATTTTACAAATCCTTAGGGGACCCACTAAGACTTATAAAACATTTTATAATTTTAGAATGATTTCTTTGAGAGTGTGACTCACCTCCACATATGATAGCCTAATATTTTAAAATGTTCTGACATTGGACTTATAAAATAATTTTTTAAACTCACCTTTGAAAAAACCATTGGCATAAAACATGGCCTGATTTGAGGTTTTGATTTGTTTAATGTGTGGTTTCCAAAACCTAAATAATAAATATTTCCCTCCTCTTCCCAATATAAACCCTCTGAATTTCCCATTTCACTTCACCCAATACCTTTTGATCTTGACCATACTATGCCATAAACTCTCTTTAAAATACTCACACGGTTCCCCAAGAATTCAAGGAGACTCTCTAATGCCTCTCCCAAGGCTTTGGGATCACACTTCTATCTAAGGGATCCTCAATTTCCATCATTACATATTTATGTCCATGTATCCTTATATTGTTATTCTAATTTTATTTTTCAATTAAAATTGTTAGGGAATGATTTATCACATCCCTTATACATCCCTATTTATGTTTTAATGATGAGATACCCCTTTATATCTCATCAATGCCTCCAATGTATACATGTTACCATGTTGAAATTCTGTATGGGATTTCTACATTTTTCATTGTGTCCAAATTTCATTATGTTTTTATGGAATTTTATTTTCAATTAAAAATGATTTTTTATGATTTAAAACCTCCCCTATACTGACATCTTTATATTAGAATGACGAGATACCCCTTTTTAAATCATTAATACCTCCCATGTAAACTTGTTACCATGCCAAAATTCCGTAAGTGATTTCTCCCACCTCATTTATATTCAAGAAATTATTTTATATTATGAACGTAAATTCCATTACATATGTTGAGACATTTAAATATATAACCCACATACTATCCATTTAATATACATATGTTGATATACCGTTTCTCTCTCATCATTTATTTTTATGAATTTTTATGTCACATCATTATGTTGCCGAATTTTCACCAGGACTTTCTAAGCCAAAGCCATTGTGTAGTGAGTAAAATGCACATTTCTCTATCACGGGAATTCACAATTACACACAACTAATTATTGATTATATATTTTCATGTATTTATTCCACATTCCTTTATCATGGAATAAATGATGATGTTGAATGAATCAATTTTGTATGATCCATATGGCACACTTATGCATGAAATGAAATGACTAAGAAGGGTGCACCCTGGTAGTGCTACAAACAATTGGGTAAATATTAGTATCCTAATACATAAATTTCAATGAAGGTTTAATCATCTTAATTTAAGTTCAATGAGGTTTTACTCATATTCAACGTGAAATGTTCTTTAGCTCATGCTAATATCATGTTAAATTTTGTTTCCACATTTCCATGTTATGATAACCATGGTATATCATGCCTTTATGTTCATGTTTCTCTTGTTCTCCATTGATATGCCTATTTACTAGAATGTACAATATTATTTATGTTATTCTTGGTTTACTTTCTTATTGTTCATTATAGCTCACCCTTTTCTTATTCATTTCCTCATGTTATCCCATTCAACGCTAAGTATGAAGGATTGTTGTGGTCATGTAAAAGAAGATTTCAATAAAGATGTTTTGTTTTATGATATAATTTGTTATGTAATGTTCCTAATTTCCCAAGACACTAGAACCCATGATCCTCAGAGTTTTCATAGGTTTATGTTTATGTAATAAATCATTTTTATATGTCTAATAAAGAGTAAGGTTGTTATATATGGTATCATATGATACGTTTAGTAATTTTTGGGATTAGGATTTTAAAACCCCTGGTGAAAGCCTTCCAGAAAAGACTATGTATTATAAAAATATCCCTAAATTTTGGTGAGTATTGAGTATTTGGTTTATCATAAAAATACATCCCTGTCTGGATACGAGCAGGTAAAGGTAGCTCTAGCACATATGTATTTTGGGGAAAACTCAAGAAACATTGTATTAAGATAGACTTGATCAGGAATAGGTGCACGACAACAGACCATGCTGCACTCTTGGTTAAAACATTCTTGGGGGATATGCATTATTAAATTTGTAAAATTATTATGAATCATTATTAAGGGAATAAAAAAGTTCCCATAATAATATATTATGGGAATTAGATCATGGATAACATAGTAATTTATGGAAATAAATGTAATTTACATGTTATCCCTTTTTTTATTATATTCCACTTTATGTGTTACCAATAACATTCATTTTATTCTATACAATTTCCTATAATAGGATGAAACCGTCTAGAACAGATGCTTAAATCAATGTGAAGACGGTTCTAATGAGATGCTCAATCCTATGGGAGGGGGAATATAAAACTTTATCATGATACTCTCTCTGTTAACTCAAGTTTATAATAGAAACATGGGTCAAGATAAATTCTCACCACCCTAAGAAAGAACACATCATAATAAAGAGCTTCATGAGACAAAGGCCTCCAACTTATATTAGATCATCATATCCCAAATTTTCAAACAATGGGTCAACTCCATTGAAATTATCTTCCCCACCCTTCTATGATCTAAAAAATAGAAGGTTCTTCTGGATACTTATCATATGGATGGTGAAGCTAAACAGTGGAGGTCGTTGATAAAAATATGAAGCCTAAGGAAGAGATCAAGGCATTAGAATGGAAGGATTTCCAAAAAATGTTTTTAATTAAATATTTTCATCTAACCCTACGACTTAAGATGGAAAGGGACATGCTTTACCTCAAGAAAAAAATGACGAATCCGTTAGAGTGTTTGAGGAAAACATTACAAGGCTTGCATGCTATGCCTCCAGTAATGTCATTACACTTGCCTATAAGTTTGAGTGCATCATTGGTGGGATAAAACCTAGCCTACCAAAATCACTAGATATCCATGACATCAATAGCTATGAAGAAATTTTCCGATGTTCTCTCAAATCAAAATGGAGATCAGAGAATATCAGGGGTATCATGAGGATAAGTAGTTGAAGGTGGACATTAATTCTATTGGTGTGATGGATAAATCCAATAGTGAAAAGAAATTCCAATACCCTACATTCCAAAGGGTCAGAAATAATCACCACAGAAATTTCCTGAAAGGGATATGGAAATGTGTTAGGTGTGAAAGATAAGGAAAAATTTCCATTACGTACCGACATGAAAAATATGTTACTACAATAGAGGATAGGAACACTCTGTTCTACCGGAAAATCATTTTCATTGGTTCAACTACAATGAAAAATAGATCTTTGAAAACCAGTTCCCTGAGGTGAGGGTTTTTAGAGCCAACCAACAACCTCCAAGGCAGCAATTGCGATCTTCCGCAACCACTACCACTTAAGTGAACCCTGAAAATGAAGGGGTGACATGTACTCTCGTTATTCATTCAAGATTATTTTATTTAATATTGGATTCTTGTTTAACGCATTTTTTTATATCACTAAATTTTTGTGGATTAATCCCAACTCTACCACAAATCAAGGAAGTAAAGAAGTTAGTGAGAATAGAAAATTGGGAAATCATTCCAACCCATGAATATAACTCCTCCCCTATCACAATTTTTGAGTTTAACTTCCCATTGAACCACATCATACTCCCAATTGATGAATATTATAAAATTATTGGCATAGATTGGATTTACCTATACAGATCCAACACAAATTTCAGTGAGAGGGAAATCACTCTCAATACGGTTAATCAACCCATGATTCTGTACAAGTGAAAGGAGGATGATGACTCTTATTTATCACCATCATCTCAATCATGGATATTTCCTCTATATGAGCATGCATATATTTCTCACATGATAGAGTCTAAGGTATAAAATATCCTTAACAAAATGCCTATTGTGAGGTATTTCATTGAATTATTTTCCGAGGAATTTCCTGGTCTTCCTTATAGAAGAGATGTTAAATTCTTGATTAATCTTATACCTCAGGCATCACCAATATGCAAGGATTTATATAGAATCAATGTTTTGGATCTTTAGGAGGTGAGAAAATAACAATAAGATAATCTCAATAAAGGGTTTATATTCCCATGTTCTTCTCCACGAGGTGGCTGAGTCCTCTTCATCAAGAAGAAGGATATGTCAATTCACCTTTCATTGATTATCGTGAGCTCAACGAATTCACTTTAAAGAACAACTATCCCCTAAAAGAATTGATGAGTTTTTAGATCTACAATGTGGAGCAAAATAATTCTCCATAGAGGATTTTTGGTTGGGATATTACTAAGTAAGTGTGAAGAAGGATGATATCCTCAATACAACTTTTCGTACAAGGTAAGGGCACTATGAATTTATAGCAAGTTTTTTTGAAGCCAGTAATTCTCCCGAAATATTCTTGGACATGATTAATAGAGTCTTTCGAGATTACCTTGAATAATTTTTCGTAGTATTTATAGAAGATAATGTAATATACTCCAAAACCATTGAGGAGCATGTGGGGCATCTAAGAACTATACTAGAGCCCTGTCGAAATGATAAGATCTGTGTAATGTACAACAAGTATGAGTTCTAGTTGAAGGAGGTCGCATTTTTGGGCCATATAATCACAAATAATGGGATATCTATTGATCCCTACATGAAATATGAAATTGAGGGATGTCTGAGGGCAACATTAGTGACAAATATATGTAGCTTCCTGGGGTTAGCTGGATATTATCCCTGATTGGTGAGAAATTTCTCAGGATTGTCAAACTCTCTTACCCGGATAACTCATAAGGGAGTCAAGTTTGCTTTTAGTGATGAATACGAGGAGAGATTAAAGTAGTTGAGAAGGAGGCTTATCATTGCAATCGTTCTCAAACTACCCACAATTTGAGAACATTTTGTCGTATTTAGTGATTCTTAGAAGAATGGCCTGGGTGGGGTGTTGATGAAAAATGACATAGTCATTGCCCATGCATCAAGTAAATTGAATGAAATGAGTAAAACTATCCAAAACATGATCTGGAGTTGGCTTCATTAATATTCTCTTGGAAAATTTGGTGACATTAACTCTTTGGGGAGAAGTGTGAAATATATACAGACTAAGAAAGCCTCAAAGTATAAATTAACACAAAAGGATTTGAATATGTGACAACAAAGATGGTTATAGCTGATCATGGACTATTACTACTCAATCCATTACTACCCTGGGAAAGCGAACAAGGTGAGAGATGATCTAAATAGAAAATACCCTACTATTCTATCATTAAAGATAATGGAAAAGGATCCCATATTCATAGATTTTATGAATATGGACATGATAATCGTACATAAGTGAACATCATCAATCCTTTCACAAAGTATTTTCTCATCCAACTCATTTGGAAAGGTTAAATAATGCTCAAAAGGATGATGTATAAATTCAGATGAAATTGTAAACTATCATAAAATGGAAATTGTTGGATTTCAATGTGAATTAAGAAGGAATTATGATATTTGGGTCATGACTACGTGTTCCATCAAATTCTATGTCAAGAGAAGATCATTTAGACGATGTACATAGTTTAATTTTTTCTATTCACCCAAGAAACAGAAAGTGGTATCAAGTTTTATGAATGAATTACTGGTAGGATAACAAGAAGGAGATCGCTGAGTATATATCAATGTTCCTAGTATGTCAGAAAGTGAAGGATGAGTGGAAAAAGTCTAAGGGTATGTGTAGACGCCGGAAAAGTCCGTTGCTCCCAAACGAAGCTCCGGATGCGGAAAGCGAGGTCATATTTGGAGTCGGAAGGATGTTTCGGAGGGCCCGGAGGCCGTGCGCGGAATTTCAGAGGCCCGCGCGCAAAGGTGATGTCCCGCGCGGAAAACCCCCGGGATGCGCGCAATGCGCCGGCTCGGCGCGCAATTCTGCGCGCCGCGGGTCCGCGCGACTCCCTTACGCGCCGCGCCCGATTCCGCGCCCGCGGGGGGAATTTCGCGCTCGCATCCTGGATTCCGCGCCCGGGGTTGCCTATAAATACAAGGCGACCCCCAACGTTTCAAAGGTTGCTGGAAGTCGAAACGTCTCCCGTGCGCGCAATTCAACCCCTTCCGCGCGCAATGACGAACTTCAGGTAACCTCCTTTCTTTCGCGCAAGAAAGCCTCGGGGTCCGCCTTCGCGCGCAATCCCCGCTGGCTCCTTTCATTTGAATAAAAACTCACCCTAAGGCCTTTGCGCGCAAAAGAACCCGCTTGCGCGCAATTGCCCCCGGGGTGCGCGCAATCCGGCCTGATTGCGCGCACCCCCCCTTCTTTCAAGTGGCCATTCGTTAAAGAATGAGCCGTTGCCCCCGCGCGCTATCCGAAGCCCGGTGTGAGCAATCTCAAGCATCCGCGCGCAAGGCGCTGGCCCAATTGCGCGCCAGCCGCCCCGATTGCGCGCCGGCCCGCAGTATTGCGCGCAAAGCTTCCTTTTTGCGCGCAATCTGCCAGGGTCGTCCCCGTTGACCTCCTAAGGTTACCCGCCTGTGTGGCACCCGATGATTCTCATCCCGGGTGCCCGCACCGTGCGTTGTCTTCCCGTGCGGCCCTCCAGGCTTGCGCGAAGTGACACGCACCTATGTCCAGCATGACGTTAAACTGCATATATGTCCAGCATGACGTTAAACTGCATACTCGTCCAGCATGACGTTAAACTGCATATACGTCCTGCACGACGTTAAACTGTACATCGTCCGCGCTGCAAGACGTTAAACTGCCAAGTGCTCCGTCCGGCAACCTATGCCCAGCATGATGTTAAACTGCACACCCGTCCAAGCTGCACGACGTTAAACTGCCTAGCCCCCATCGTCCGTGCTGCAAGACGTTAAACTGCCAAGTGCCTCGTCCTCAACACATGACGTTAAACTGTACTTCGTCTGGCAAGACGCTAAACCGTCCGCAACCTGATCCCGTGCTCCGCACGCAGGGTCTCCCCCGGTTTGGACGTGGCCCCCACCCGCTCGTCTCTGCAGGGATGTCGGGATTGTCCCCCTTTTGGGACGATTTAATGGGAGTGGCTTTTCCCTACGGGGGCAGGGTATTACAAACCCCTAGTTTCTCGTGGGAGGCTGCACATGTGTATCTCCATTGCACCTCCCCACTGCCGAAGCCAGTAGAGGGTCTGACTGGGATCGAGGTGTCTTTTGCTTTCGGTCCAAGTCCCTTCCAACTGAGTTTTGCAGTATCCGGGCTGCCCCAAGTGCGTAAGTCCTGACAGAATGAACTACGTGGACTTTGATCCCTGTCTTCTATACAGGGTACGTAGGAAGCCTCCCTGAGGTCCAAGCCCACCACCTGGTCGTCCCGGTCGTATTTACGTCGGTTCGTCCATCAGTGGACCCCTCCAGGGTTCACGCTTGCGTTGATTCACCTATGAATCCGCCCCTGTGGGAGACCGCCCGTGTGTATCTCCACGGTGCCTCCCCACAGCCCCCCTTTTCCATTTCCCCTTTTATCGTCCAGCATGACGTGAAACTGTGATCCACCCGGCCGTTCCATCCCCCTCCGTGCGAGGTGGTTCGGTTCAATCCTCCGCCCGGCGGCCTCGACCTCTTCGTGAGTCGGCTTGCCGACGTCCAGCATGACGTTAAACTGTATGCCCGAACTACGTTGACTTTGATCCGTGTTAACGCGCGGTACGTAGGAAGCCCCTCTGGGGTCCAAGCTCTTTACTCCATCATCCACCCTGATCCTTACCCGGGCCGCCACATCCCGGTGGGGTCATGCCACTTCACTTCACTCCACGTTACTTGGGAAGCCGCCCATGTGCTGGCCCCAGCGTCGGAGGTTCCCCGCAAGGGGTTCTGTCATCTGATCCACTTTTCGTGTTGATCGGTCCGATGCCGTCCCCGCTGGACGTTAAACTCGCGGCATACCCCGTGTTAAACACGGGAAGCTGAGGAAAACCTCAGGTGACACAGTTCCCCGCACCTAGTACGGGATGCCTCAGGCCATCGTGCCTTCGAGAAGCCCTATTAGGGACGGAAGACAGACGTGCAGAGCCGCAGTGTTACAACACGCCCCCAGCACCCAGAGCCACCCGGCCTTCTCACCGCAGGTTGCTGCCCCGCCCAGACTCCTTGGAACGTCCGGGCGGAAGCAGCGTAATTAACCGGTGTCCATGAAGATATGGCGCCGGGAACGAGATTCACGAACATTCTTAAGTCTATGAGGGAGACCCGGATTAGGCGACAAGTTCCGAGGAGACGTCCAAGGAAGGAGAAGCCGACATCCCATCATCCCGGTTTCGATCAAGGAGCAGACGCCCCTGAATAAGGGACGGATGCCGCCCGCCCTTGGAAAGCGGGACTGCGGGACCACAAGCCGCGCGCCCATCCCCTCGGGTTGACGGGTGCACGCGCGAACGCGTCCTGGCGGAACAGCGTAACCCGACGCACATCCGCACCGAAACAGAAAAATGGTGAACCCGACGTGAATCTCTTCTCCTCGATACGAAGACCGATGGCTTTCAGAGGTGTTGGAAGACCGGCGTGTTGCCCGGCCAAGCATTCAGTCTTACCCGCCAGGGGCTGGGGAAGGGACATCGGGCACTCCGTCTCGCAACGTCGAGGGCCTGGGTTCCCCCCACGGAAGGCGCCGTGGCGCTAATGGTTGGTTGTCGATTCCTTTTTCCTGTCAGTATTAATGGGTCATTCTCCCTGCTTTCAGAAATCAGGTCGCCCGATCTAGTGCCCGAACGCCACCCGCCCACTGGCGCAGGGACAGGGGAAACACCGACGCGGCTACTCCGCGCGGTCCCGCCCGTTCCACAGCCGTCCCAGCAGCCGCAATTGCGGGACGACCACGCCCTCTCTCCCCCTCGGAGGTCATCCAGAGAAGGGTGATCAACACCCTGGTGCGGAGATACGAGGAAGAGGGAGTCATCCCCACTAGGGACATGGCTCGCCTAGACCTTGAGGAGGCTGCGCCTCGCCACCACCGCCGCCCCCGAGGGCCGCGCAGGGAGGCACCGCCGCCTACCTCAACGTCCAACCGCTTCGGGAGCTTATCCCCGGAGCGCTCTGACAGTTCCCTTCCCTATGCGGATGAAGTGGAAGATGCCCAGGATCACCCTATCCGAGGTCCGCTCCAGGGATCCACGATAAGGGCTCCCGCCAGGCCACGACGACATCGCCGCCAGGCCCCTCAAGTCGAGGAACAGGCTCTCCACCTGCCCGCGCCGCTCATCCCGGCTCGTCTGTCTCGACGCCAACGTCGGGCACGAGCGGAAGAGGATGCCCACCTTGGGGCTCTAGCAACAGCGGCCGCATTGGCCCAAGCCACTGCTGGCTCCAGTCGCCAGGCCTCTGTGCATCCTGAGCGGGGGAACTCCTATGCCCGACCCGGATCGAGGCCCCGACCGCCCCAAAGGCAGGTTGGGTTGACTCTCCCGGTTGCTGGCACTGGCAGTAGCCACCGCGGACCACCTCGCGGTAGCACTATTCACCGGCAGGATCTACTCTGTGTGGCCGATCCAGGAGGCATGGGTCATCCCACCTCCCGATCCCGGCCCGGAGTCCTGCCCGGGATCATCTCTCCCCGCGTCCCCTTTGATATCTGTCCCGGTGCCCCTCGCACCTTGGTTCCCAGTCCTCTCGGCCCCAGCACCAGTGCGGCCGGAGGACGCCAGGACAGAGATCAGCCCTGCCCCGAAGAACCACCCAGGGGCAGGAAGGCAAGGCGTCGACGCCGAGGGAAGAATGTTGCGGAGTTCCGGACAGAGATCCGACCGGTTTGCTTCTCTGACTCAGAGGCAGAGTACGATTCGGCGACAGAGCCCCTTCCCCAATCCCGCCAGTCAAGGGCAGGGGTAGGAATGCGGCACGTCAGCCTCGTGCTCCCCGAGAGCGAGATCGATGTGATCCCCGCGTCTCTCCGAAGGTATATCCGGAGTAACGAGGGCCTGGTAGACCCCCAAGGATCAAACTTGCGGTTGGTACCGGCCCCTCCGGAAGTGCCTTCCGTCTCGATCAGAGAAGCCGGAGACTTTTTCTGGGGACCGACGGTCGAACCACGATCTGGTGCGCCCTCGGCGAGCACCGATGCTACGGCAGGATGTTCGCTCGCCGGCCCGTCCTATCGTGATGTGGTAGCTGGGGCACCGCCACCCTCAGGGGGAGGCCCGGGATATGGAGGCCAATCGGCCTGCTCGCCGTATTCACCGCCGGCCAGCCCGTCGGCCCGACGGCCCGCCTCGGCACCACTACCAGTTCCCCGTCCGTTCCCAGCCATGGAAGAGGACCGAGGAGATCTGGGTCCCGAGTTTGAGTCGTGGAGCTTCTGGACCGTCCTTGCAGAGGGCCACTTCCCTGAGAAGTTTTGGCCAGTCGCAGGACCGGGCTTTGATGCACCCGAATCGCTCACCCCGGATGAGTTCGAGTGCTTCCGCCGAACTCTCCGGGAGACTCACTCCCGTCTTCACTGCCTACAAATGCCATACCCCGGGAGTCAACTACACCTGGAGGATATTGGTGAGCAGTGCCGTCAAATTGACCTGGCCATGCTCCCCGCGGTTCGGCACCCCGGGTCATTTGGGCACCACGAGGCCCTCCAACAACGATGCGTTGAGTGCTTTCAAGTACTCCGCAAAGTTATCGAGGAAGCCACTCCCCACGTGTATATCCGTGGATGGGGGCAGTACGCTGCCCTACGCTTCAGTGTGATTCGCCGACAGCCCGATTCGTTGGGTGGCCCTGAGGGTATATCCCCAGGGACAGGAACAGTCAATATGGCTGACCTGTCGGGAGAGGGGAACGACTTGGAACTTCTCGACGGGGGCTTCCCCCCCGAAGACAAGCCGTCGTCAGACCCATCAGTGAGAGTTACTCGTCATCAGAGGAACCTCCTGGGGCTCCCCACACCCACTGAAGCACTGACGTTGAGCCGAAACGTCAGCAAAGGAAAAGAGCACAGCGAGGCTATAAGGCCCGCCGACCCATCTGCCTCCATGCGGAAGGCAGAGGAGGATCCCGAGAAGGCTACGCTACGTCAGCAGCTCGCCGAACAGAAGAGGCTGGTTGACCAGCTCCTCGCCGAGCGCGCTGCAGAACGGCGGCCTGACTACGGTGATCCCAGGCCAGGGCAGCAGGGACCGGAACAACCACCCCTCGATGAGACTCTCCCGGGCAACCGTGATTACGCCGTGTTCGCCGACAGGAGAGAGGCCATTGCCTACGGCAAGAGGGCGCGGTATGTTTCGCCACACCCTCCCGAGCAGCGCGACTACCCGAGAGATCCCACTCGGATTCCTCCCGCTGCCCCAAGGGCCGCTCCGCCAGCCATCCCACGAGCTGCCGAGTTCGACGATCCGGTCGACGACCCGATTGAAGGGCCATGCAATGCGCTCGTGGTTAGAGATCCTCGCCAGGACTGGAACCCATGTCCGGACGATCCGATGGCGGCACTCATTGCCCGCTTGGAAGCCTTGGAGACTCGGCAGGTGGCGATCCCACCGGACGGCAAGCCATACCCAGCATGGGTGGATGACATGCCGGCGCCTCCGGGATTCGGGAATCCCACTTTCGCCCCCTTCAACGGGACCGGAGATCCGCCACAACATTTGGCCCATTTCAACTCGAGGTGCGGGCCTATGTTGGGGACTCCGGCGCAGCAAGAGGCCGCTAAGCTTCGCTGCTTTGTCCAGACACTGGAAGGGCCAGCATTTGTCTGGTACAGCCAGCTCCCCGTCGGGTCGGTAACCAGCTGGGAGGACCTCCGTAGACAGTTCCTCTACCAGTTCAGTTCCACGACCCGGAAGACGAGTATCGCAGACCTCTTCAAGTGCAAGCAGAGGCCTGATGAGCGAGTCGCGGACTTCGTCGCCCGATGGAAGGGTCTCACGTATTCCCTTGACATGCCATTGACTCAGGAGCAGTTGCTGACAATGTGCGTCGGGAACGTCAAGACCGAGCTGGTCCCTTCCCTGATTACTCAGAATTACCCCGGAGGGTTCAGGGACTTCTCAGACAAAGCTCAACGTCTTGAGGAAGCCCTGCAACAGGCCAGCCAGGCACACCCGCTGCCTCCTATGATTCCTGCAAGGAGAGCCAGCAGGGCTGAGCCCGCTGCTGTGGCCCAGATAGAGGCTCCCAGGCCGTTGGAGCTGCTGCCGGTGAGGCCAGCTCCACCGCCTCACAGGAATCCGCCTCCACGGGCTCAGTTCCCGGCCCAGCAGCGGCAGCCTCAGAACCGGCCGGCCCCTCCGCGTAATGTACCGCCACAACCCAGGCGAGATAATCAGGGTCCACCTCCTCGGCAGGCCCCTCCAGCCCCTCGTCAAGACCGCGCTCCCAGGGGCCCGCGACACCTGACGTACTCATTCCATGAGGATCAGGTCCCCGGTTATTTCCGGAGCGCCCTGGAGCAGAGGATTGTGCGACTGCCTGAGTGTTGGAAGCCAGAGGAGGCACATCTCACGGATAACCCCCGCTACTGCCCCTACCATCGGGCCCTGGGGCACACCATCCAGCGGTGCTATGTGTTTAAGGACTGGCTCCAAGACCAGATTAACAACAATGTAATCAGGTTGGGCCCAGCTCCAGCACATGTAGCGGGCGTGTTCGTGGGATCAGATGACGATAGTGGCAACGAGGACGAATGGCAGCTGGTCTCCGACCGCGGGTCCCAGAAGTATAATAACTGGATGGCCCGCAAGACGACCATTCGCGCCCAGGGAATCATCCGTGCGCGCTTGAATCAGCCTGAGCCCCCAGAACCTGCGGGTGCTGCTTCGGCATCGTCGTCCCAGTCTGCCTCCTCCAAGAGGAGCAAACGGCGGCAGCGCAAGAAGGAAGAGCGCGCCCCGCCAGTTCCGCCACTATCCCGTACTCTCGGCGATTTCATGCCCCCGGGGATGGGGGTCCCTCCTCGGATCCGCCCGGTGATGGATGATTCGTCCGACGACGGTATTGGGTACGCTTCGGTTAACACCGTCGAGCTGGTAAATCCCTTTTCGGTTCCCGACGTTGAAGAACACCAGGTGGACCTCCCTAGCGTCCCCGGTCGTCGCCACCGTCGGAAGAACCGCAGCAGCAGGAGTCGCCGGGGCACAGCCGTCCGTACCTCCGGCCAGGCCGTGCACGCCACTGAGACTAGGCGGCAGGCTCAAGATCGAGCTCAACGTACGCAGGCTCCCCATCCGGGGATGACGGATTCGCCTCCGCCACTGTTTGTGGTATGGGACCGGGCAGAACCGCCTCAGCCGCGTCGCGACCAGCTCCGCCCTGCCACAAGTCCATCCCGGCCTCCTGACTCCAGTACGGTGACCATTTCCCGGACTGCGACCAGTGAACAGCGAGATGCGCCAAGTACCAGTCGGCCGCCGATCCAACCGGTAAGGCCCGTCATGCCACCAACCGCAGAGCAATCTCCTGCAACCAGGAGCTCGCGCTTGGCCAAAAAGTATGATGTCCTGAAGCACTTGGCCGACATCCCAGCAAGGCTCTCCATCCTTGAGGCTCTGCGCATGTCATCTGAGATGCGCGAGGCACTCGCTGAAGCCCTGAAAAGCCCCCTCCAGTTTGAGACAGAGGTTGCGGCTGCAGAGGCCTTCCACGCCGAAACGATCGAGGACGCCGAATGTCAGGCAGTTATCTCGTTCTCTGGTAAGGATGAAGACCCTCCTATACAGGGACACATTCGTCCGCTGTATGTCACCGGCCAGTTCAACGACCTTGAAGTCCGGCGCTGTCTTGTCGACACGGGGTCCGGGATTAATCTGATTCCAACTCGGACGCTCCGGAGATTGGGGTTGTCTGAGGATGACTTGATTCCCTCCGACCTCAGGATCCAGGGGTACGACCGCACCGAGCAAACCCCGGTCGGCAAGATACGTTTGAAGACCCAGTTCGGTGACTTGGTTGCCAACACCGAATTCATGGTAGTCTCTCAGGACACTGCGTATAACGCATTGATGGGCAGGCCATGGCTTCACCTTCATGCGGCGGTTCCCTCGTCATACCACCAATGCCTCAAATACTCCCTTAATGGTCGAGTAGGCGTGCTTCAAGGAGATGCCTCTCCTTTTGCCTCATGTGAAGCCCGCTATCTGGACGCGGACTATTACAAGGGCAAGGATAAGCAGATCCTGGCAGGTGAGGTTGAGCCTGTCGCTGTTGCAAGCGATCCCTGGGCAAGTCTGGATGACGCTTACGTCCTCCCGATTCACCGGTTGGACGTCGCCATGGTCTTGACGGTCCGCGAGTCTCCTGATGAGACGGCCGCGACCGCCCGCGCCAGCACCAGTGGCCCATCAGGATCTGGTAGCCCCAATGCAGTTTCCAACGCAGTCTCTCCCGTGGATGATCCCTCCCCGAGTGGAGAGGGTATGGAAGACGCACCCCCAGCCTTTGAGGAGGGCGTCCCCGCCACGGTCGATGAGTTAATACAGGTGAACCTTGGAACCGAGGCCGATCCAAGACCCACGTTGGTTAGTGCCGCCATGCCCTCTGAGGAGCGGCAGCAGTACGTGGACTTTCTCAGGCAGCACCGTGATGTGTTCGCTTGGGGCTATGACGAGATGCCGGGGCTAGATCCTCAGGTAGCCGTCCACCGCCTAGGTCTCCCGGCGAACCATCGCGGGTTCAAGCAGCCTCCCAGGAAGATGCACCCATCCCACGGTGCCATGGTTGAGGCCGAAGTTGACAAGCTTATCAAAGCCAACTTCGTGAGGGAAGTTCAGTACCCCAAATGGCTGGCCAACATTGTGCCGGTCAGGAAGAAGAACGGGCAGATTAGAGTCTGCATCGACTTCCGCGATCTCAACCGCCACTGTCCGAAGGATGATTTTCCCCTTCCAGTGACAGAGCTGTTGATTGATGCCACAGCAGGGTTCCAAGCCCTCTCCTTCATGGATGGATACTCCGGATACAACCAAATTCGGATGGCCCCTGAGGATGAGGAGTTCACTGCCTTCAGGGCCCCCCAAGGTACCTTTTGCTACCGGGTCATGCCCTTCGGCCTGAAGAATGCAGGTGCCACCTATCAACGGGCGATGCACCGCATATTCAAGCCAATCCTCGGCACACTGGTGGAATGCTACGTCGACGACTTGGTTGTCAAATCGCGCCAGCGTCAGGACCATCTCAAAGATCTTGAGAAAGTGTTCAGCTTCCTCCGGTCTCGCTGCCTGAAGATGAACCCGTTGAAGTGTGCCTTTGGGGTCACCTCCGGAAAGTTCCTTGGATTTGTGGTAAGATACCGGGGTATTGAGATCGACCCAGAGAAAATCAGGGCGATTAGCCAGATGCCTCCCCCGGGTACCGTCCGGGAACTGCAAGGGTTCCAAGGCCACTTAGCCTATATACGCCGATTCATCGCGAATCTGGCCGGCAAGTGTAATCCCTTTTCTCGGCTTATGAAGAAGGGTGTCACCTATGTATGGGATAAAGAGTGTCAGACCGCTTTCGAGGAAATCAAGCAGTACCTGCTTCAACCTCCGGTCCTGATGCCGCCCGTATCCGGAAAGCCGCTGGTCCTTTATGTGACCGCCCTGGAACGGTCCCTGGGTGCCCTTCTCGCCCAGAAGAACAACGAGGGAACAGAGAATAGCCTCTATTACCTCAGTCGCATGCTCCTCGATGCGGAGGTTAGGTATTCCCCCATCGAGAAGAGCTGCCTGGCGCTCGTATTTGCCGTACAGAAATTACGGCACTACTTGCAGCACCATGAGGTACAGTTGGTTTCTCGGGTAGACCCGTTGAAATATATCCTGAGCCGACCTATGTTGACTGGCCGTCTAGCGCGGTGGGCTGTGATTCTCCAGCAGTTCGACATCAGGTATGTGTCTCAGAAGGCCATCAAAGGGCAAGCGTTGGCAGACTTTCTGGCCGCTCACCCGACCTCCGCGGATCAGCCGCTGGATCTAGGCTTTCCTGATGAGACCATTCTCTCGGTTGATCGAGCCGATCCATGCTGGCAGATGCACTTTGACGGTGCCTCCCGGAGCCCCACCGGTAGAAGACTCGATAATCCTAAGCTCAATAGAGTGGGCTTGGGCATCGTCTTCATTACCCCGGAGCGAGCCGTGCTGCCATACTCTTTCCTGTTGTCAGAGGGCTGTACCAACAATGAGGCGGAATACCATGCCCTCATCACCGGCCTCGAGTTAGCTCTCGAGATCGACGTGCCCCATCTGTGTGTGAAAGGGGACTCCGAGCTGGTCATTAAGCAGATCAATGGCGACTATGTTGTCAGGAAGCCGGAACTTGTGCCATTGTTGGAGTGCACCCTCCTTCTGATGGCCCGGTTCCCTTCTCGGCCAGAAATTGTCCATATTCCCCGGTCGCAGAACGGTCGAGCAGATGCTTTGGCCAGCATGGCTGCGTCACTTGCGGAACCTGAACAGGACAACCTGATCGTCCGCGTGACGCGCCGCAGGCTCATCGCTCCCGTTATCCCGGAAGAAGATCGCGGCCCGTTGGTAAGTAATCTCACCACGGTTGCCCCTATGCCCGGAGCCCCGAGTACCCCAGATATAGCAGTCGGATCAGCCCCTGATTGGAGGACGCCTTTGGTTGAGTACCTCCAACATGGCATTCTTCCGTCAGATCGGGCCGAGCGCGAGCGAGTTCGACGCCGCGCATCGCAGTTCGTCCTCCAGAGCAGTCCCGGCCTGGAGCAGATCCTCTACAAACGCGGATTTGATGGTGTTCTCCTCCGTTGCCTTCAGGGAGTTGAGATCCCACGAGTCATGCAAGAGGTTCATGCTGGTTCATGCGGCGCCCACCAAACTGGGCCGAAGCTGTCCCACCAGATTCGGAGGTTGGGATACTTCTGGCCCTCTATGATCCATGACTGCATCGAGTACGCCAGGAGGTGCCATGCGTGCCAGGTTCACGCGAACTTTGTGCATCGGCCGCCGGAGCCTCTCCATACCACAAGGTATTCCTGGCCCTTTGCAGTCTGGGGACTGGACGTTGTGGGACCTTACCCGCCGGCGACAGCTCGCCAGTGCCAGTTCATTCTGACCGCCACGGACTTCTTCTCCAAGTGGGCAGAAGCGATTCCGCTCAGAGAGGTCAAATCCTGTTCGATCGCTGACTTCGTGACCTCCAACATCATCTATCGATTTGGAGTGCCTCACGCTATCCTCACGGATAACGGAACCAATTTCCGAGCAGCCGAGTTGAAGAAGTTGTACGCCAAGTATAACATCCGCTCGAACCATACATCTCGCTATCATGCGCAGGCGAATGGACAGATCGAGGCGTTTAACAAAACCCTCTCTAACATTCTGCAAAAGATGGTTGGTCAGAACAAGAAGAGTTGGCCGGACAAGCTCCCCAACGCCCTCTGGGCTTATCGGACGACGACTCGCAATTCCACCCAGATGACCCCTTATTCCCTGGTGTATGGAGCTGAGGCCGTCCTGCCCATCGAGATCCAGTTACCGTCCTTGCGCACTGCGGTCTACGACCAGCAAGCGCCGGACAGAGTTGCTGAAGCCCGTCTAGTCGAGTTGGAAGCACTGGATGAGAATAGACTTCGCGCTTTGCACAACTTGGAGAGGCATCAAAGCAGGATGGCTCGAGCTTTCAATAAGAAGGTTCGCCTCCGCTCCTTCCTACAGGGTGATCTAGTGCTAGCCCTAAGAGCACCGATGATCCCCGGCAGGAAGCCGCCCAAGTTGGAGCCCAAGTGGGAGGGACCTTTTGTTGTCCACAAGGTCTATCCCAATGGCGCGTACTCCCTAGCGACTATGGATGGTGAGCGTGTCACTCCTCCCACCAACGCTAGGTTCCTCAAGCAATACTTTGCCTGAGTGTCACCACGTCCTGCACGACGTTAAACTGCATACGTCCAAGCTGCACGACGTTAAACTGCCTAGCATATCGTCCGCGCTGCAAGACGTTAAACTGCCAAGTGTTTCGTCCAACACGACGTTAAACTGTACTACGTCCGAGCTACAAGACGTTAAACTGTTCAGCATTCGTCCTGCATGACGTTAAACTGCCTCTCCAGAACTACGTATGGCTTGATTCCCATCCTTATGGGATACGTAGGACCGCCTGAACCCTCGTGTTTCAGGCCCAGCCCCATCCTTCGGGAATTTCCATCCCATCTCGGGCCCTTGGCCCAGTTGCCCCGGGGTGTGCGGCGTATGGTGTGAGTGCGGGGCTATGCCCTCATTCACGTCGGTTTGTTCGTCACGCTGTACGCCCCCCTCCACGTTTGGGGATGCCTTCTGCTCCCCCCTTCTTTTTTCCTCATCGTCCTGCATGACGTTAAACTGCACTTCAAGAACTACGTATGGCTTGATTCCCATCCTTATGGGATACGTAGGACCGCCTGGACATCATGTTTCAGGCCCAGCCCCATTTCCCGGGAATCCCTATCCCGCGTTGGGCCTCTGGCCCCAGTTCCCCTCCTTTTTGTGCGAGGCGTATCGCGTGAGCGGGGGATTATGTCCTCATTCGCGTCGGTCTACTGGCCGCGCCGTACGCCTCCCCCGTGTGTGGGACTACCTCACACCCCTCATCGTCCTGCATGACGTTAAACTGCCTTTCAAGAACTACGTATGGCTTGATTCCCATCCTTATGGGATACGTAGGACCGCCTGGACGCTTGTGTCTCAGGTCCAGCCCCGTCTCTTGGTTGATCACGGGGACCTGCCCCCCTTCGGTTGCTCTCAGGGTGAGTCCTACGACCCTTTCCGGAGATCTGTTAACATGTTTTGGGGTGCTTCGGTCTATGACTCGTAGTGTCAGATTCAATCCCGACAAGTCCTGTGTTGCTTGTCAGGCCTCGCGCTTCCTCTTGTTCGAGCCTTCACTCAAAGGGATCCTCGTTAGCGGTTTGGGTACGATGCCTCAGTGCTCTCCCACCGCTCCGGGTCGATTTACCGGCGGGTCTTGGGCCGCAAATCGATATGAATCCTGCGATTGAGCGGTTGATGCTCGTTTGCTTGCCCCGTCTTAGGCTGACGCGATCGGATGTTGTGTTGCGAATGCGTCAGCAACGTCCTTGATCGCCATGTCAGCTCTCTCGGGCTCTGAACATTGGTTGCGCAGTCCTCATCACACTCCGCCTTTGTGCGTTGTAGTGGGATCTTGACACTCTCTTCATACCGACCTCCGGTACGCCTCTACACGTTAGGCAGACCAACCAGGGTAATGATGTCGTTCGAGGCTCCCATGATCTGAGCACCAAGGATATATGCAGATATCCTCCCTAAGGGCCATGCGTAGCTGGACCCTCGTCCCCATAAGGAGGAGGGAGTCGCCCGAACAATTGCGTTCTGGGCCCAGTATATCTGGAGGCTAGCATCTCTGCCCCTCGGGTGATGGACATACGCAGACCCCCATCCCAAGACTCTTCTCCTGGAATCGTGCGTGACCGCAGGGCTGGGTATGCTCCCACCTCCGCCGTGTCCGCCGTACCGCGGTAAGCGGATTCCTCCATGGTCCGAACCACACGACCTTAAACTGTGTTGTCTGGTCCTACCACACGACCGTAAACTGTGATCGTCTTGGCCGCCCGACGAGAAACGGCACTGCATCGTGATGTCCTCCTCAGGGGACACTCATGTTGGGCGCTGGTTAATGACCACGCCATTCATCAATGCCTTCCATGGCTTGATTATTGTGGCGACGCCAGAGATTTCTCAATCACGGGCATGTCGCCGCACAAAGAAAAACCATTCATCTTTAAGGACAAACAAGAAATATCAAATGCCGCTCCTTTTGTGTGCGAGGGTCAGACCCGCACTCTTCCCCGCGCTGGTGCCCGATTGTGTTGCACCGCGCTTCAAGAACTACGTGCGGCTTGATTCCCATCCTTATGGGATACGTAGGAACGCCCGGATGTTTGAAACTTCGGGTCCAGCCCCCCACCTCTTAGAGATTCCCCCTTCTCTGGGGAATCCGCCGCCTTCAGGTCACCCTCAAGGCGTGTTCCCCGACCCCTTGCCGTGGTCCACCGGTGTCAAGAGTACTCTGGTTTATTGCCAGGAGGGTCAGGATCCGCTTGGTCAGGTTTCCTCCACTTTTCAGGCTTCGTGCTCCCTTTCATTCGGACCCATCGTCTACGCCCTGGGTGGAGCCCCCGTGAACGGTTCGGACACAATGCCTCAGTGCTCTCCCACCGACTCGGGCCGGTACCCCCAATGGCCTCGGGCAGCAAATCGATATAAATCCTGCGATTGAGCGGTCGATGCTCGTTTGCTGCCTCATTCCACCAACGGTTGGTGCGATGTTGATGCTGCTTTTCCGCCACGGTCGGCAGTATTCTCATATCGTCACGCCGGTGCTCCCGGTCCTCGAGTGAATGGCCGCATGATTCACATTTTCCACCTCCCATTCTGACCAGGCGAAACCTCGACACTCTTGACACTATCCCTCAGTGCATCTTCGCATATCCAGGGGATATGACCACGATGTGGCGTGCTTTGAGCCCTTATGGTCCGAGCTCTAAGACCTTAAACTAAGATCTCTCCTTATGGTCCGAGCTCTAAGACCTTAAACTAAGATCTCCCCTTATGGTCCGAGCTCTAAGACCTTAAACTAAGATCTCCCCTTATGGTCCGAGCTCTAAGACCTTAAACTAAGATCTCCCCTTATGGTCCGAGCTCTAAGACCTTAAACTAAGATCTCTCCTTATGGTCCGAGCTCTAAGACCTTAAACTAAGATCTCTCCTTATGGTCCGAGCTCTAAGACCTTAAACTAAGATCCCCCCTTTATGGTCCGAGCTCTAAGACCTTAAACTAAGATCTCCCCCTATGGTCCGAGCTCTAAGACCTTAAACTAAGATCCCCCCTTTATGGTCCGAGCTCTAAGACCTTAAACTAAGATCTCCCCTTCTGGTCCGAGCTCTAAGACCTTAAACTAAGATCTAGCCCTTCTGGTCCGAGCTCTAAGACCTTAAACTAAGATCCTCTAGCCCTTATGGTCCGAGCTCTAAGACCTTAAACTAAGATCCTCTAGCCCTTATGGTCCGAGCTCTAAGACCTTAAACTAAGATCCTCCACCTTTATGGTCCGAGCTCTAAGACCTTAAACTAAGATCCAGCCCTTATGGTCCGAGCTCTAAGACCCTAAACTAAGATCTACCCCAAATGGGGTCCTACGTCCTGCATGACGTTAAACTGCACTCACAGAACTACGTGTGGCTTGATCTCCAGCCTGATGGAGTACGTAGGAACGCCCGGACATTTCGACTCGGGTCCAGCCTCAGGGATCGATAAGTCCCGCCCCTCCTCGTCGCCGGCCGTCTGGCCTGACTTCGGGTAGAGTGGTGCAGTTGTGATATTCTCCCCGATTCAGCTCGGGATGCCCCATCGCAATGATGGGAAGCGACAGTTTCCTCGTCAGAGAGATGCTGTCTGAGAATTGAGGTGACTCACGGCCAGATTAGTGCATCCGCCCAATACGCTTTCCCCACGGTGGCGCAATTTTGAGAGCGTTGGATTCTGTCCGAACAAATCGTCACTTCGCCCCACGCTTCGCATGCCCTGTTGATCTGGATTTTCCACCCTTGTGTCTGAAGGAACCCCAAAGCGGTATTCATGATGACATGTGGTCCGCCTCCTGCAATATGAATGATGGCCTTTTTCGGTCCATCTATTGCAGTTGTTATGGTCGATCCACTGTCCGCCTACCGTCTTGGGCATTTCCTGGAAGGCCGATCGTTGTGGATGTCTGGATTCGGGACACGCGATTCACCCTTTCTCATTTCCCTATGTTCGGATAAAATCTCAACGCCCCTAGCGTTGTCCCGCTCGTGTGTTGGAACAAGTTGGGGGACGATACATTGGTTAGGTCTGAGGTCTCCTTTCCCAAGAATGACCTCCCTCTTTTCTCCAGAAACCCAGGCCCAATTATGGATGCCTGATGCTTGGTTAACGCTCCCACGAGACAATTTGTGGTTGAGCATGTTAAACCAAAAGACGCAGATAAATATGGCGATTCGTACAAGTGGATCAAATATTAAGTAGCGGAAGCAAATGTTCTGGGAATGGTAAAAAACAGCCCTTAGGGATTAGCGTGCTGAATGAGTCTTTCTAATGCCGCTACCCTTTGGCTGGCGGCCTCCAGGGCTGCTTCTCGTTCTCTGCGTGCCCTCTCCTCGTCGGCGGTCGCAGCACGCAGTTCGTCAATCCTGGCCTGTGCACGCTCCCGCTCGACTTGGAGTGTGACCATCTGTTGGCCCGCCTCCGTCAGCTGTACCTGAGCGTCGATCAGTTGTGCCGATAGTTGCTCCACAAGCTCGGTACATGCTGCGACGAAGGCCTCCTTCTCTGCCGCCTGCCCTTCGAGGCGCCGGACTTCCTGCTCTGCCGCGATGAGCGCCTGCGTGCTCTCCGACATGTCCCGACTTTGTGCGACGTCGGCACGCCGGCGGCTCTCGCGCATCTTCTCGGCCATGAAATCACGGACCGTCAGATGGAGGCGTTGAGCATCAGCTCCCCCGGCACACAGGAAGCGCAGCCAGGTCTGAAGTGATCCCATGCGCCCCAGCCATTCCGATGGGTCTCGCTTGAGGAAGCGCTGGATGCACTTCCACCCCCTGCGTCGCGTTACCCGGCTATCCTCGACCGCCTCCGCGTCCGAGTCATCCATCTCCTCTGGGTCGGCAGGCCGGTAGGCAGGGAAGGCAGCCAGCAGGTCTGCTGCAGGGTCCGCCCCTGGGAGGTCCTCACGAGGGAAAGGTTCCCCAACATCCGGGCAACCTTCTTCTCTCTCCCCAGCGGCGCTGACACCCTCGTCAGCCCCCAGCCTCTCTCCGGTGGCAGCACCGCCGACGTCCGCAGCCCCTTGATCAGCAGTTGGTGGGGCCGGCTCGGTTTGGGAAGCCTGTTCCGGAGCAGGCGGCATGTCCACCACTGGTCCACTCGTAGATGGCCCGGGTTCGGCAACCCGACGAGCCTCCGATGTTGAGATCACTGCGCAGGGCATGCCATGGTTAGTCACGGATCGTCAATGGCAAGCACCAGCAGTAAAGTAGGGAGACTTACGGGAGTTCGGAGCATCATCTTCCGCTACCCCGGTCGCCGCAGGAACAGTTGCAGCAGGGGACCCCTTAGCGCTTGTCAATTCGATAATGGGTGCCTGGCCCCCGCCTTGTCCTGCTGGCGCCTCCCCTACTCCTGTTGAGGACGCCTGACCGACGTCCGTGTGCTCCTGAGAAGGATGGAGAAACGGGTTAGAAGCTGCATAAGAGAATGGATGAAGCAAGTTGAGTAGGGATAGAAGCGGACCTCGAGGAGCTCAGTGACATCAACGTTGTCAGAGCCGGCCACCTCGCCGCTCTCCCGTGGGCTCCCCCGATGGGACCTTCCCTCGGAGCCTTCATCCTCCCCCGTCTCCTCCTCCTCCTCGGAGTCGTTACTGTCATCTTCTTCCGGCGGCATCTGTTCCGGAGCGGGCTCGAGACCGAGCATCACCTTCACCAGAAGGGATGGCTCCGCACGCTGACCACGTTGGCGCGCGTACTCGTCCATGGCCGTCAGATATGCATATTGCCGGTTGAAGTCCACCCTGTCGGTGATCTGGAGGCGCCCGACCTCTGGCAGATAGATTCCTTCTCTGAGTATCTTTCGCCAGATGACGTCGGTCCCCAGTGACTGCCGCAGGGTCATCCAGGCCGACCACAGCGCCGGGAAGACTGCATCGTGGGAGGGTTCGAGCAGACGTCTCACCTGCTTCCCGGGCCGCTCCTCGACCGCCGCATGTGCCCCCTCTCTGGGCGCCGAGGTCGTGGCGGCAGCCTGCGATGCGCCCGCCGCCGAAGTCCCTGCCCGCGCCGGCTCCGCTGCTTGGCGCGCCTCCGTTCTCCCCCGTGTGGCGGCGCCTCGCCTCCTTCCTTGACGCCCGGTCTCCGCACGGGTAGCCTCGAGCCGCCGAACTAGCTTCCGCAAGAGCCCCTCAGGGTACGCGATGGCCCAGTGTTCGGCGTACTCGGTTGCCAAGCCTGCGTTAACTCCGGTAGGAGGGAGGGTGATGACGTCGCCAGAGCCGAAGGCGACGAACATCAGCCACATCTGGCGAAGGACGCCGGGGTTCGTCTCCTCCCGGACAGCAGTGAATACCCTCTTCGGCATCCGCTGAAGGCACCCGAACTGCCTGGAGAACCGGGTCGGCACGTAAGGCTCGCAGATCACCTTCCCGTCGATCCGAGCCACGAGCACCCCGCCCCGCATGTTCAGGAAGTATTCATGCTGCTCCAGCGGGCCCTGTCCGTTGTCGATCATCTGGCCGACGGGAGTGGGGAACGGGCTGAAGTTGAAATTGGCATGATTGCCAATCCGAACCCTCACGCCCTCCTCACTGAGGGTCATCGGAGCGACCCCCGCAATGTTCAGCAGGGAGGGTCGCAGGCCGTTGCCCGGAGGACTGATGGCATTTGGGAACGTATACCCACCAAGGTGAGCAGCCACCCAGCCGTGGAAGAACTGAAAGGGCCCACAGATCCTTCGTGGCGACCCCCCTCGTGAGATGCGTCCCAGAATGGCATACAGCCTCGCCAGTACTGGGACCCCGAGGTTGTACCTCTTATTGGCAGCCATGGCGCCCGCCATCGCCAGCGTCGCCGGACGGACGCCCATCCTCGCATCCCGCACTGGCAGGAGCCACCCGCTCAGAAAGGCGGCCAGGAACGCCGCGTACCGGACGTTCGGGTCCCGGGCCTCGATGACGCGGTACCCCCATGAGCGGTAATCGCCCGTCTCCAGGACCCGCCAGTACGACCCGTTCCGGCTCCTCTGAGCTGCGGTCGGGCACCGCTTCCCCCTGCCTGGCATCTTGACCGCCGGGTCATGCTCCAGGAACTGGCCGAACCAATCCTTGTAGGCTATGTCCTTCTGGAAGTCTTGGATCCCGAGCCGCTGCGTAGCCAGGTCAAGAAGATGCCAGGTCAGAATGGGAGTCCGTGACCTGTCCTTCCAGATGTTCTTCGGTGGCAGGAACTCATCGTACTGGTAGCCCTCCAGCGGGATACCTCCGATGCAGTGGATGTCCCAGAGACCGATGCCGACCTCCCCATGGTGAAGATGGAAGGTGTTGGTATCCGGGGACCAGCGAGTGAACAGCTCCGGCCCGAGCTCAGACTGCTGGTAGAAGTGGAACTGCGACGTCCACACCGCCTCGAACAGGCCGATGTACCGCAGCTCCTCTGCGAAGTGATCGCAAGTGTGGCGTACCCAGAACGCCCAGGCCCATTCACTGGTAAAGTTGCCCCCGGATCGCAAGTCCCAGTCCTTCAGCCAGCCCTTGGTGTCGTCAGTGACACTCTGACGGTATGTGCTCGAGTAGAGGGCTGGAGAATTCTCCACAGTAGGCTCACCCCCATCAATGGTTCGCGTCCTCGGGTTCAGGACATAGACATCCAAGTGTCTGGTCTCCCTGGCAGGATGCCCATTGTTGGTGATGTTATAGCGGAGAAGCTCGTCCTCCCGGGTCACCCAGGTCCGCGGCGCATCAATCTCGAACCCTGGCACCGGAACCTCATCGAGGATGCCGAAGTTCCAGAGCGGCAGGTTGTCCGACAGTGGATATGTCTTCTGGGCCGGCGTTAGTAAGTCGAACAAGGATTGATTGTTGGAAACAATCTCCTTGGCTCCGTAAACCTCCTCGTTCGTCGCCATCTCAGCTCTGCGAGTGGCGGCATCCCCCTCATTTCCTCTGTGCGCGGCCATCTCAGAAGTTTCGGGAGTCGTGCGGGTTAAGGGATGAAGAGTGCGGGATCGGACGAGGCTGGTGGAAAAGTTTGAAGGTTGGCGCGCAATCCAAGGGGACGGCGCGCAATTGGGAAGACTGTCGCGCAAAGTTCCGGGTTTTCGCGCAAAAGCAGGCGAAATCCGGACGGTTTTGCGCGCCGATCGGGCGAATTTCGCGACCGGAAGAGGCAATTTCGCGCACGAGAGCTTGGGAGCTTATCGCGCGGAAGGCCAGAGTACGGAACGCGGGACCCAGCGCCCCTATTTATAGGCGAGGCCGGGCCCGCGCTGCGCGGAAAGCGCTTTGCGCGACCGCAGCGGCGAATTTCGCGACCGGTGCCCCTTTTTGCGCGCCTAAGTCCCGCGCCGCCCAGGACTTCGGCATTCCGGCGTCTCCCTCGGAACCCGATCGTTGCGACCTCTCGCCGATCAGATTCCGAGGGGGGGCTTTTGTAGACGCCGGAAAAGTCCGTTGCTCCCAAACGAAGCTCCGGATGCGGAAAGCGAGGTCATATTTGGAGTCGGAAGGATGTTTCGGAGGGCCCGGAGGCCGTGCGCGGAATTTCAGAGGCCCGCGCGCAAAGGTGATGTCCCGCGCGGAAAACCCCCGGGATGCGCGCAATGCGCCGGCTCGGCGCGCAATTCTGCGCGCCGCGGGTCCGCGCGACTCCCTTACGCGCCGCGCCCGATTCCGCGCCCGCGGGGGGAATTTCGCGCTCGCATCCTGGATTCCGCGCCCGGGGTTGCCTATAAATACAAGGCGACCCCCAACGTTTCAAAGGTTGCTGGAAGTCGAAACGTCTCCCGTGCGCGCAATTCAACCCCTTCCGCGCGCAATGACGAACTTCAGGTAACCTCCTTTCTTTCGCGCAAGAAAGCCTCGGGGTCCGCCTTCGCGCGCAATCCCCGCTGGCTCCTTTCATTTGAATAAAAACTCACCCTAAGGCCTTTGCGCGCAAAAGAACCCGCTTGCGCGCAATTGCCCCCGGGGTGCGCGCAATCCGGCCTGATTGCGCGCACCCCCCCTTCTTTCAAGTGGCCATTCGTTAAAGAATGAGCCGTTGCCCCCGCGCGCTATCCGAAGCCCGGTGTGAGCAATCTCAAGCATCCGCGCGCAAGGCGCTGGCCCAATTGCGCGCCAGCCGCCCCGATTGCGCGCCGGCCCGTAGTATTGCGCGCAAAGCTTCCTTTTTGCGCGCAATCTGCCAGGGTCGTCCCCGTTGACCTCCTAAGGTTACCCGCCTGTGTGGCACCCGATGATTCTCATCCCGGGTGCCCGCACCGTGCGTTGTCTTCCCGTGCGGCCCTCCAGGCTTGCGCGAAGTGACACGCACCTATGTCCAGCATGACGTTAAACTGCATATATGTCCAGCATGACGTTAAACTGCATACTCGTCCAGCATGACGTTAAACTGCATATACGTCCTGCACGACGTTAAACTGTACATCGTCCGCGCTGCAAGACGTTAAACTGCCAAGTGCTCCGTCCGGCAACCTATGCCCAGCATGACGTTAAACTGCACACCCGTCCAAGCTGCACGACGTTAAACTGCCTAGCCCCCATCGTCCGTGCTGCAAGACGTTAAACTGCCAAGTGCCTCGTCCTCAACACATGACGTTAAACTGTACTTCGTCTGGCAAGACGCTAAACCGTCCGCAACCTGATCCCGTGCTCCGCACGCAGGGTCTCCCCCGGTTTGGACGTGGCCCCCACCCGCTCGTCTCTGCAGGGATGTCGGGATTGTCCCCCTTTTGGGACGATTTAATGGGAGTGGCTTTTCCCTACGGGGGCAGGGTATTACAAACCCCTAGTTTCTCGTGGGAGGCTGCACATGTGTATCTCCATTGCACCTCCCCACTGCCGAAGCCAGTAGAGGGTCTGACTGGGATCGAGGTGTCTTTTGCTTTCGGTCCAAGTCCCTTCCAACTGAGTTTTGCAGTATCCGGGCTGCCCCAAGTGCGTAAGTCCTGACAGAATGAACTACGTGGACTTTGATCCCTGTCTTCTATACAGGGTACGTAGGAAGCCTCCCTGAGGTCCAAGCCCACCACCTGGTCGTCCCGGTCGTATTTACGTCGGTTCGTCCATCAGTGGACCCCTCCAGGGTTCACGCTTGCGTTGATTCACCTATGAATCCGCCCCTGTGGGAGACCGCCCGTGTGTATCTCCACGGTGCCTCCCCACAGCCCCCCTTTTCCATTTCCCCTTTTATCGTCCAGCATGACGTGAAACTGTGATCCACCCGGCCGTTCCATCCCCCTCCGTGCGAGGTGGTTCGGTTCAATCCTCCGCCCGGCGGCCTCGACCTCTTCGTGAGTCGGCTTGCCGACGTCCAGCATGACGTTAAACTGTATGCCCGAACTACGTTGACTTTGATCCGTGTTAACGCGCGGTACGTAGGAAGCCCCTCTGGGGTCCAAGCTCTTTACTCCATCATCCACCCTGATCCTTACCCGGGCCGCCACATCCCGGTGGGGTCATGCCACTTCACTTCACTCCACGTTACTTGGGAAGCCGCCCATGTGCTGGCCCCAGCGTCGGAGGTTCCCCGCAAGGGGTTCTGTCATCTGATCCACTTTTCGTGTTGATCGGTCCGATGCCGTCCCCGCTGGACGTTAAACTCGCGGCATACCCCGTGTTAAACACGGGAAGCTGAGGAAAACCTCAGGTGACACAGTTCCCCGCACCTAGTACGGGATGCCTCAGGCCATCGTGCCTTCGAGAAGCCCTATTAGGGACGGAAGACAGACGTGCAGAGCCGCAGTGTTACAACACGCCCCCAGCACCCAGAGCCACCCGGCCTTCTCACCGCAGGTTGCTGCCCCGCCCAGACTCCTTGGAACGTCCGGGCGGAAGCAGCGTAATTAACCGGTGTCCATGAAGATATGGCGCCGGGAACGAGATTCACGAACATTCTTAAGTCTATGAGGGAGACCCGGATTAGGCGACAAGTTCCGAGGAGACGTCCAAGGAAGGAGAAGCCGACATCCCATCATCCCGGTTTCGATCAAGGAGCAGACGCCCCTGAATAAGGGACGGATGCCGCCCGCCCTTGGAAAGCGGGACTGCGGGACCACAAGCCGCGCGCCCATCCCCTCGGGTTGACGGGTGCACGCGCGAACGCGTCCTGGCGGAACAGCGTAACCCGACGCACATCCGCACCGAAACAGTATGATGTAACCATTATCCTTACCAACATGGAAATGGTAGAACATCACCATGGACTTCTTCAGTAGACTTATGATGTCATCCAAAGGAAACAATGCTTTCTGGGTTTTTATGGATTGACTAACAAAGATTGTACACATAATTAAAATTCCTGAGGAGTTCTCATTGAATCAATTGGAACAGATATATATTAGAGAAGTGGAAATACATCATGGAGTACCACTATCTTTTGTATTTGATCGAGATCCAAGATTCACCTCTATATTCTAGAAGAGTCCTCAATACGGTATGAAAACATAGATTGACATAGGAAGGACTTATCATCCTCAAAATGATGGCCAATCTATGCAGACTATCCAAAAACTTTAGGAAATGTTGAGATCATGATCAATGGACCTCAATAATGGATGGGACCAACATTATCCTTTGGTTGAATTCTCTAACAGCAATAGTTTCCACTCTAGCATCCAAATGGGTATTTATGAAGACCTATATGGGAAGAGGTGAAAAACACCAAATGTTTGGATGATGTTATATAGCTAAAATTACTAGGTAAAAAAATGTTCAATGAAATGGTGGAGAAGGTTAAAACAATTCAGAATCACATTAAGGCTACTCATATTGGACAAAAGATCTATGCTGATAATCATCGACAAGACCTATAGTTTGATGTTGAGGACATGGTATTCCTCCGCAAATCACCGTGGAAGGGAGTTATGAGAATTTATAATAAGGGAAAGATTAGTGCAAGGTACATCGACCCTTTTGAGATCCTATATCTCATTGGAGCAGTAGCTAATTGAGTATCACTCTCATAGAACCTGTCTCAACTAGATGATGTATTCGATGTATCACTCTTTAGGATGTACATACCTGAAACATTGCATGTACTCAATCCATAGGTGGTACTATTGGACAATGACCACTCATATGTAGAGATGCCGGTGAATATATTATATCATAGGGAAAATTTTTTATGAAATAAGACAGTGACCCTCGTCAAGGTGTTGTGGTGAAACCACATTTTTGATCAAAAAATGTGGGAATCAGAGGAAGTGATGAATCCGAGTTATTCTCAACTGTTTTAGTGTTGGAAAAGGAAATTTATAAGGATAAATTTCTTAAATAGGAATATTATAACAACCCAAAATTTTATAAATGATAAATGCTCCTGATTTAATTAAATGTCTTATTATGTAAAATGGTTATATATAACATATGAATTTAATAAGATTTATGTTCATGGATTTAAAAATACCATTAAGAATTGTTACCATTTCTAATATTTTTGTTGAACTATGATCATGTGATTATTATAAATATAGGTCTCTATTAAATCCAGAAAAAGGAAGCAATGGCCTCATCCAGTAGAATTTCTCAATATAAAGCCCATTTGTTGGAGCTCGGAAAGGAGGAAGCATCACTGGACTTGACTCTTTACAAATCCCATGCTAAGATTCAAAACATTATGCTTGAATGGAATCGCTTATGGGAGAAGTGGATGTTGATAGATATTACCACCCGAGGGATGTAATCTGAGCCAACCCAATAGTATACCACCATAGGAAACCTTACCCTTATGTCATATGATGTTTTTTAAGGGGTTATGTAACAGGACCATAGCACAATGTTTATGTGAATAGAGTAAAGAATATACCATCATTTTATTATTGTTAGTTTGTGAATAGTTTTTAAAGTAAAAATACTATTTTGAGTTGATATTCAATTAAGAAATATATTTTGATTGATTAATGAATTTTTGAATAAAATAATATTTTAATAAAATATTATTACTAAATTTATTTTTATTATATATAAATGATCAAATAATCTTTATGAATACAATTTTAATAGTTATGAAGGTTTGAAAGTTTCTTTTGTCAGAACCACTAAATTTTTTCGAAATGATGATTTTTATTTTATAACTAAAAATTCACATATTGAGAAAATTATTTAGATTAAATTAATATTATTTTTTGAATCAGGATGCTAAAATTATCCAATAGTGTATTTTTTATAATTTTCTAAGAGAGTTGAATTTTTGGATTATCCTTAAATATAGTTTAAATATATAATGTGTTTTAGGACATCATAATGACCCAATAATGATGTAATAAAATAATATAAATGGGTTCTTCTTTCAATATATGTGTTAAATTTAAAATAATGTGATATTATTATTATTTCATTTATTTTTGAATGCCTTATTAGGACATCCAGGAATTATAAAATTTTTTAACATTTTAAAATGATTTCATTGAGAGTGTGACTCAACTCCACATAAGAAAGCCTAATATTTTAATAAGATTGGTCATTTGCCTTATATTATAATTTTTCCATTCCACTTTAGAAAAAACCTTGGGAAAACCATTTGTTGGTTTTTGTATTTGATTAGTTTAAAGTGTTGTTCCCAAAACCTAAATAATAAACAATTCCCTCTTATTTCATATGTAACCCCACTAAATCGCCCATTTCTCTTCACCCAAGACCTTTGGGGCCTGAATAAACTCTACAATAATCTCTATAGAATCATCCCATGGAGCCCCAATCTCACAATAATCCTCACTCAATACTCTATCAAGCCTTTGAGATCACACTTCCAAGTAAGAGATCCTCACTTTACTTCCATACTTATTTATTTCAATGTTTCCTAATATTATAATTCCACAAATATTTTCAATTAAAAATTACGATGTATGACTTATCACCTCCCATATACTTCCCTCCTTATGTTTAATTATTTATAGACCCCTTTATATCTCATAAACACCTCCCATGTATACATGTTACCATGCTGAAATTTTGTTAGGGATTTCTTCCATTCTCATTTTTGTCCAAATTTCATTATGTTGTTGTGCCCTTTTATTTTAATTTAAAAATGTTGGGGTATGATTTATAAACTCACCTATACTGACCTATTTAAGTTATAATGATGATATACCCCTTTTATTGCATTTATTCCTCCCATGTACACATGTTACCTTGTGGAAATTACGCAATGGATTTCTCTCTCCTCATTTACATTCAAGAAATTATTTTATATTATGAATATAAATTCCATTGCATATATTGGTAAATGAATCTATATAACCCACTTACTATCCATTTAATGTACATAATATGAGATACCCTTTGTCTCTTATCAACCATTTCTATGAATTATTATGTCACACCATTATGCTGGTAAATGTACACTGTGGCTTTCCAATCAAAAGCCACTATGTAGTGAATACCATGCCCATTTCACTATCAAGGGTCTTCAACATTATAGAAATCTAATTATTGATTATATATTTTCATGTATGTATTCCATATTACTTTATCATTTAAGAAAGGATTATTTTGAATGATTCCATGTTGTATGATCCATATGGTACTTCTATGCATGAAATTAAATGATTAAGAAAGGTGCACCCTGATAGTGCACCAATTAATTGAGTGAATATTAGTATCATGATACATCAATTTCAATGATGGTTTACTCATTCGAATTAAATTTAAATGAGGGTTTACTCATGCTCCATGTGCAATGATCCTTGGCTCATTTTAATATTATATTAAATGTTGTTGCCACATTACAAGGTTCTGATGACCATGCTATATCATTCATTTATGTTCATGATTCTCTTGTGCTACATTCATATGCCTACTGCCTAGGATATTATATATTCAACATGTTATTCCTGGTATTCTCCCTTAAATGACTTTATATCTCACCCTTTACTTATGAATGTCCTCAGGTTATCTCATGCAATACTAAGTACGAAAGAATGTTGTGGTCATGTAAAAGATGTTTTCAATAAAGATGTTGGGTTTTATGATATAAGATGTAATGTAATATTCCTAATTGACCAAGACACTAGAAATCATGATATTTAGTGTTGTATAATGTGCATCTTTATGTAATAAACAATGTTTATGTGTGTAATAAAGAGTGAGGTGGTTATAGTTTGTATCATAGGATAGATCATGTAATTTATGGGATTAGGATTAGAAAAACTCTAGTAAAATCCTTTCGGATAATACTAAGTATAATAAAAACATACTTACATTTTGTATAGTATTGAGTAAGTGGTTTATCAAAAAAGTACATCCATGTCTAGATACGAGTAGGTAGAGGCATCTATAGTACATATGTATCTAGGGGAAAACCCCAGAAACGCCGCTTTGAGCTAGACTTGAACGGGAACTAGTGCATGTCAACTTACCTTGTAGCACTCTTAGTTACAACACACATGAGGGATATGATTTAGTAAATTCATATGCTTAGTATAAACCATTATTAAGGGAATAAAAAAAATCCCCTAAGAATATATTTTGGGAATTAGATCATGGATAACATAGAAAGTTAAGGAATTAAATGTAATTTAAAATTTATACATTTTGTCATTATATTCCCCTTTATGTGTTACCCATAACTTTTCTTTTATTCCTTCCAATGGCTGGTAATATGAAGAAACGGTCTAACAACAAATGTTTTGATCAATGTGAAGACTGTTCTAATGAGATTCCCAATTAGATGGGAGTAGGAACCACAAACATTCTCATGATACTCTCTTAGTTAACTCTAGTTTTGAATAGAAACATCGGTCAAGAAGAATGTTCACCCCCCATGAAAGAACAAGTCATAATAACGGGCATCATGAGACAAAGGCCTCTTACTTTTAATAGATCATCCATTGCAACAATTCTTGAACAGTAGATCAACTACATTCAAATGATCTTCTCCATCCTTCTATTTTCTGAAAAAGAAAAATTTGTTTTGGATGCTTATCATATGGAGGGTGAATCAGATCAATGGAGGACATTGATCAAAAATACGAAGCCTGAGGAAGATATTGTGGCATTTGAATGGAAGTATTTCTAGGAAATATTTTTCATTAAATATTTTCCTCTCACCATCCGACTAAAGATGGAAAGGGACATCATTTCCCTCCTGAAAAAAGATGAAAAATCCATATGAGTGTATGAGGAATTATTCACAAGGATTTCATGGTATACCTTTAACTTTTTCATTACCCATGATTGTAAGTTTGATAGTATCTTGGGTGGGCTAAAACCTAGACTAGAGAAATCCCGGGTGATCCACGACTTCGATAGCTATGAAGAAAGTTTCCGATGTGACCTCAAAGTCAAAATGAAGATCAGGGATCCTCAGGGGTATCATAGGGATAAGAAGTGGATAGTAGAATTTAATACTGGCTGTCTTATGGATAAGTTCAATGGTGCTATAAAATTATAGCAACCCACTTTCCAAAGGATCTGAAATAATCATCACAGAAATTGACAGAAGGGGACATGGAAATGTGTTAGGTGTGAAATAGAAGGGCACATGGCCATTAACTACGGACAAGAAAAATCAGCTGAAGATATAGAGGAGAGAAATTCTTTGTTCATCCCTCAAACAAAAATTCATTTCCCCAACTACAAAGAATCAGGTCAATTTTCAAACCACTGCCCTGAGCAAAGGGTTTTTTGGGGAAACCAACAACCTCCAATGCAGCATGGGTAAACTTCTACCATCACTACCACTAAAGTGAAAACAAAAAACGAAGTGGTGACATATACTCTAGTTATTAATTCCAAATAGAAAATGTACTATTGGATTCCAGTTTCACACATTCTTTTATATTAATAATTTTTCGTAGAATAATCACAAAACTACAACAAATCATGGATGTGAAGATATAGGTGAGAACAACAAATTGGTAAATCATATCAACCCATGAATATAACTCCTCCCCAATAAAAATTTTTATTTGAACATCCCAGTGAACCACATAATACTCCCAATAGTGTAATATTATGAAATTATTGGAATGGATTGGCTTTCCCTACATTGAGGCAGCATAAATTTCCATGAGAGGGAAATAAATCCTTATATGAAAATCGTCCCTCGATTCTTTACAAGTGCAAGGAGGATGGTGACTCTTCTGTATCACCATCATTTCAAGCATGGATATTTCTACCCTATATGCATGAATATCATGCTAACATGATTGATTCTAAGGAAGAAACCATATTTGAAGACATTTTTATTATGAAGGAATTCCATGATGTATTTCCTGAAGAATATCCTAGTGTTCCTCCTAGAATAGATGTTTAATTCTCGATAGATCTTATATCTGAGGAATTTCAAATATATAAGGCTCTATATAGAATGAGTGTTGTATAGCTTGAGTATCTGAAGAAATAACTACAAAAGAATATAAATAAGTTGTTTATATTCTCTAGTGCATCTCCATGGGGTGCATGAGTCCTTTCCTTAAGAAGAAGGATGGGAAAATTCACATTTTCATATATTATCTTGATCTCAACAAAATCATGATAAAGAACAACTATCCCCTAACATAAATTGATATCTTGTTCGATCTTCTATGTGGAGCACTATAACTATTCAAGGAGGATTTGCGGTTGGTATATTACCAAGTAAGGTTGAATAAGGATGATATCCCCAAGACAACTTTCCTTATAAGGTACATGAAAAATGAACTTATAGTAATGCTTTTTAGAGTCAATAATTCTCCAGAAATCTTTATGTTCTTTATTAATATAGTCTTTTGATAATAACTTAAAGAATTTATGGTAGTATTTATAGAAGACATTGTAATATACTCCAAAACCAAGGAGGAGCATGAGGGGTATGTACGAACTATACTAGAGACCCTGTGAATGGATAATATCTATTAAATTTACAACAAGGTTGAGTTCTGGTTGAAGGTGGTCTCATTCATGCTTCATATCATCAAATGAACTGGGATATCTATGGATCCCTCCAAGACATCTTTAATTGAGGGATTTCTGAGGCCAACATCGGTGACAAATATCCATAGCTTCCTAGGGTTAGCAGGATATTATATCTGATTTTTCAAAAAATTCTCATTATTATCAAACCCTATTACCTAGATTACATGTAAGGAAGTCATGTTTTCTTTGAGTTATGAATATGTAGAGAGCTTCAAGGTGTTGAGAAGGAGGCTTATCAAATCTCTCGTGCTCAAACTACCCAAAAGTGGAGAACTTTTTGTGGTCTTTAGTGATGCTTCAAAGAAGGGAATGGGTTGTGTGATGATGAAAAATGAAAAAGTCATTTCCCAAGCTTCAAGAAAATTCAAAGAAATGAGTCAAAATGTTTGACACATGATCTGGAGTTGGCCTCAATAATCATTTCTTTGAAATTTTGGTGACAATAACTCTTTGGGTAGAAGTGTGAAATATATACAGACTAAAAAATCCCCAAAGTATATATTCACACAAAAAGTGTTGAATATGTTCCTACAAAGATTGTTATATATGATCATGGACTATTACTGCTCAATCCATTACCACCCTGGCAAATAGGACAAGGTGGAAGAGGCTATGAGTAGAAAGAACCCAGCAATTCTATTATTGTTGATAATTGGAAAGGATCCAATATTATTAGATTTGATGAATATGGAAATGGGAATCATAAATAAGGGAACATCACCCGTCCTTTCACAAATCATTTCTTATCCATCACATTTGGAATGGTTAAAGGATTCTAAAAAAGAAGACGTATAAATTCAGAAGAAATTGGAAACTATCATAAAAGGGAAATACTTGGATTTCAATGTTAATGAAGAAGGAATTATGAGAATTGGGTCAAGACTATGTTTTCCATAAAATTTTTATGTTAAGGAAATATCATTTGGATGATTCACATAGTTTGAATTTCACTTTTTTACTCAGGAAACACAAATATTTATCAAGATTTATGAGTGTATTATTTGTTGGATAATAAGAAAAATTAGATCACTGAGTATATATCATTGTGCCTAGTATGTTAGAAAGTGAAGGCTGAGAGGAAGAAGTCTAAAGGGATAAAATTAACCATTACCCTTACCAACATGGAAATCATAGAACATCACCACGGACTATGTTACATGACTTTTGAAGATATCCAAATGAAACAATGCTTTCTGGGTTTTTGTGGATTGACATTCAACAATTGCGCACTTCATTGCAATTTGAGAGGATTTCCCATTGAGTCAACTAGGACAGATATATATCAGAGAAGTGGAAAGGGTGCATAGAGTACACCAATCTCTTGTATATGATCGAGATCCAAGATTCACCATTATTTTTTAGAATAGTATTCAACAATATTTGACTACAAAGATGAAAATATGTATTCCTTATCATCCTCAATCTGATGGCCAATCTGTGAAAACTATAAAAACACATTAGCCCATGTTGGGATCATGCTCAATGAACTTAAATAGAGGATGAGATCAACATCATCCTTTGGTTGAATTCTCTAACAATAATAGTTTCCACTGCAACATCCAAATGGATCCTTATAAAGACCTATATGGGAAGAGGTGCAAACCAGCAAAATGGTGGGATGATTTTGGGGAGATAAAAACTCCTAGGTTTAGAAATGGTAAAAGAAGTGGTGGAGATGGTTGAAACCATCTATTATCTCCTTAATGCAACTCAGAGTTAACAAATGATCTATGATGATAATCATCAACGAGGATTAGAGTTTGATGTTGGTGACATGATATTCCTCCGCATATCATCGTGGAAGAGATTTATGAGATCTAGTAATAAGGGAAATCATATTCCAAGGTACATTTACTCTTTTGTGAAATTAAATCTCGTTAGAGTAGTGGCCTATTGAGTATCACTCTAACTGAACCTATCTTAAGTAGATGATGTATTCTATGAATCACTCTTTAAGAAATACATACCTGACACATCACATGTACTCAATCTAGAGTTGGTACCATAGGACAATGACCTCACATATGAAGAGAATCTGATAAAGATCTTATATCATAGGGAAAATTTTCAATGAAATAAGACAATGCTCCTTGGTAAGGTGTTGTGGTGAAACAACATGTTTGATGAAGAAATGTGGGAATCAGAGGAAGTGAAGAATCCAAGTTATCCTCATCTGTTATAGTGTGTGAAAAAGAAATTTGGATGGAGAAATTTCTTAAGGGGGGAATATTGTAACAACCTGAACTTTTATTAATGATAATTACTCTTGATCTAATTAAATGTATTATTATGTAAATTGGTTATATAAAAAATATGCACATAATTATTTTTATGTTCATGGATTTTAAAATACCATTATGAATATTTACTGTTTGTAATAGAGTCATTGAACAATGAATTTATGATTTGTATAAATATATGGATATAATTTATCCAATTTACCTCGAAAAAGGAAGCAATGGCCTCATCCAGAAGAGTTTCTCCAAGCGAAGCAAATTTGTTGAAGCTCGGAAAGGAGGTAGCATCAATGGGCTTTTCTCTTAACAATGCACAAGCTAAGCTTCAACACTTTATTCTTGAATAGAATCACCTATGGGAGAAGTGGATGTTGATATATATTACCACTCGAGTGATGTTATCTGATCCACCACAATAGTCTGTCACCTTAGCACACCTTATCCTTTTATATTATGATGTTGTTATAAGAGGTTATGTAACAATACCCTAGAACTATGTTTACGTGCATAGAGTATAGAATATATTGTAATTTTATTATTGTTACTTTGTGAAGAGTTATTAAAGTAAAAATAATATTTTTAGTTGATATTCAATAAAGAAATCTATATTGATGAAAAAATGGGTTTTTTCAATTAAATAATATTTTTGAAAAATATTATTACTAAAATAATTTTTATTAAATATAAATGATCATATAATTTATATGAATACAATAGTAATTTTTAAAGGTTTAAAAGTTGTTTTTTCAGAATTAGTGATTTTTTTTGAAATGTAGGTTTTTATTTTAAAAGTAAAAAATTCACATATTGAGAAAATTATTTAGATCAAATTAATATTATTTTTCGAATCAGGATGTTGAAATTTTCCAATAGTGAATTTTTCATAATTTTCTGAGATAGTCTAATGTTTCGGTAAAAATTAAATATCATTTAAATATATTATGTGTTTTATTACATAATAAAGACCCAATAATGATGTAATACAATACTATAAATGGGGTTTTCATCCAATATATGTTTTAACTTTTAAATAATGTGATATTAGGATTGTTTTATTTAATTTTTAATGCCTCAGTGGACCCTCCCTGAATTATAAAACATTTTAACATTTTAAAATGAATCTCTGGAGAGTGTGACTCACCTCTTCATAAGAATGCCTAATATTGTAATCAGTATGTCCAATATCCTTATAAAATTATTTTTACCATTCCCATTTGGAAAAAACCATGGGGAAAACCATGTTTTGGTTTGTGGTTTTGATTAGTTTAATGTGTGGTGTCCAAAACCTAAATAATAACGAATTCTCTCTAATTTCCTATATAACCCCACTCAGTATCCATTTTCTCTTCACCCAAAACCATTGGAGCTCGTCTAAACTCTAACCTAATCTCTCTAAAGTCCTCCCAAGGCCCCCAAATCTCCCAATAATACTCACTCAAGACTCTACCAAGCCTTTGGGATCAGAAATCCGTGTAAGGGATCCTCACATTCCTTCCTTACTAATTTATGTCCAAGTTTCATTATTTGGTTATTACACTTATAATTTCAATTAAAAATCATGGGGTATGATTTCACACCTCCCATATACATCCCTCCTTTTGCTTAAATGATGAGAGACCCCTTTCTATCTCATTAAATCTTCCCATGTACACCAATTAACATGCCAAATTTCATTGTGGAATTTCTTCCTTTCTCATTTTGTCCAAATTATTATTTATGTTGTTATTCCATTATATTTTAAATCAATACTATTGGGCTATATAATTTCACCTCCCCAATACATCCCTCCTAATGTTTGAATGACGATAGACCCATTTCTTTCTCATTATTTTCTCTCATGTTCACCTGTTACCATGATGAAATTATGTATGGGATTTATTCTACTCATTTACATTCATGAAATTCATTAATTTTATGCATCCAAATTCCATTACATATATTGGGAAATTAATATATATATATATATATATATATATGACCCCCATAATTTTGATTTAATGTATATATCATAAGATAACCTTTTATGTCTCATCATCCATTTTTATGAATTCTTATGTCACACCGTTATACTATCAAATTTTCACCCCGACAATCCAAGCCAAAGCCATTGTATATTGAATACCATCGCCATTTATCTATCAGGGGTATTCAACCTTACAAAAAATTAATTATTGATTATATATTCTCATATATGTATTCCAAATGCCATTATTGTGGAATAAATGATGATGTTGAATTATTCCATGTTGTATGATCTATGTGGCACCCTTATGCGTGAAATGAAATGATTAAGAAGGCTGTGACCTGATAGCACTCTAACGAATTGGGTAAAGAGTAGTATCATGGTACATCATGTGAAATGAGGGTTTACTCATTCAAATTCAAGTGCAATGAGGTTATCCTCATGTTTCATGTGCAATGATACTTGGATCATACTAATATCATATTAAATTTTTTTAACACATTATCATGTTATAATAATGCTATATCATGACTTTATGTACGTATTTCTCTTATTCTCAATTGATATGAATATTTACTAGAATGTACAATAATCATCATGTTATTCCTGGTATACTCCCTTATTGTTCTTTATAGCTTACCCTTTTCTAATGCATGTTCTCAGGTTATCCCATGAAAATCTTAGTACGAATGATTTTTATGGTCATGTAAAAAATGTTTTCAATAATGATGTTGTATTTTATGTTATAAGTTATTATGAAATGTTCCTAATTTCCCAAGACACCAGAAAATTCAATCCTCAAATTCATCTTAATTGAATTTTAATTTAATAAATAATTTTTATGTTTGTAATAAAGAGCAGGATTGCTATAAAGTATGTTTATAAAAATGCTCCCAAAGATCACCACATAGTAGTGGAAAACAATGATGAAACATAGCACAAGGAACTACAATACATTCATATATAGTGTTTTAAGAATTAAAAAGTATCTATTTATGATCACGTTAAAGTGTATTATATAAGGAGGTTGATATATCCTTCATTTAAATCTAGACATAGAATTTTAAATGGGTCTCATTAGTTGTGATGAATTTTTTTGGTCATATCTATAGAGGATCATTTTTTTTTCATCTATCATTATGAGGAGTCATCAAATTTATTGGATAGGATTTTGGATCTATTATAGGATGTATTTTTTTGGGAAATTTCTATGGTGAGTTTTCAATGTTATTTTCTTAAACATTTATTGAGGATTTCTATTGTTGGTGAGTTCATTATCGACAATAATAACCTTCCCAAATATTCTTTTAATGACATTAAAATTTGTTAAACTATAGAGTGAAAATTTTATGAGGATTTTAATTGAGGGATCAAACCACAGGTCAATCCATATATATATATTAAATTCATATACTGAAGTAGTCTTGATGGTGGAGGTCATTGAGTGGAAATTGTATATAACCATATCATCATTAAATTGGAGTTTCCAAACCTTCCATTAAGAAAATATATGACTAGGATTTCCTAGTTATCTGGATAGAAGATAAAGATTTTGTCAATAGGGATAAGGTTTCACCCTTCATCGACTTGTTTCACATTATTTATCAATTATCATACTCATTTATTTTATCCATATACATTTTTTTATATTATGGTGTTTGTTTCCATCACAAGAAAGAGTTTCAAACTATTCCCAGTTGTCATCATGTGGTTAATAATCTAATCTAAGACCTTCTTTTGGAAACATTTCACTAAAAAAGTATGCCACAATAGTTAATTCATATTATAGATCATTATAGGGTGGATTAAGAAGGAAGAAGATAGACTTGTAATATATATCATCCACAGGGATAATGGAAAGAGTATGGTCATGGATCATTGACAACTATAGATCCAAGAGTCTATGTAGTATGACATGATTAGATGTATTCTTTAATTCTTCTAGCACCATGTATGCCAGATGTCTTATGAGTTACTATTTGATAGTTCCTAACATAGGGTAATTACTTTATTATTATATATTGGCACACTCCATTTTTCACCCACATTATTCCATGATTTAAGAATTTTTGTAAAGATGTTTCCCTTGCCCTTTCCATTGGCATTTCAAGATGGTGGAAAATCTATGAATATTTGATGTTTGAATAGACTATGAATTGGCTTTATGGAATCATAGATCTTTTTTTATATTTCATATGTATATGGATATTGTCACAATAAATTATCATCCATGTGAATTTTACATATTCAGTTTAGGATATTATAGATTACATTAGTATGAATGTAATATATATTGAAGATGATGATTTATAGGTAGAGTTAATTTTTGATAGGGGCCTTTAATGATTTAGAGTCTTATTGAGTCTATATATTCTCGGATTGATGACATGATATTGGATTCATACAAGGTATAGTTAGTAGTGTTTTTTATGGTCTTAAAATAATATTTTGATTTCTTTCCTGATGATTTTGCAGCAGTTCACCATTTATAACGATATATGTGTGGGATAATGTTGAATCATGGTGTTATCCCATATTTAAGTCTATAAATAATATATCCATTTATGTGTTTTTGGACGATTTTATTGTGTTATATGATATCCTTAGTAGTGTCTTAATTCAACCTATTCGGTTTCCTTTGGTAACACTAGTTCTATTTGTAAAAAAGATTGATAGAAGATTGTGGTTGTGTGTTAATTACACTAATTTAAATCAGGTGATGGTAAATAACCACTACCCTCTCTTGTAGATTGATTATTTATTTAAATGGTTGGTTGACGTAACCAGGTTCTTAAATATTTTCTTGTTTATGGATATAATTGGTTTTAAAAAATATATGTGGTTATCATGAAGACTTATTTCTGAAATCATTAAGGGAATTATGAGTTCTTTGTGATGTTTTTTTCTGTAATTAATTATCTTACTATGATCATATGGTTAATGTATAAAATGTTATAGTAGTTTTTGTAATGGTTTATTATGATATATATTAATTAAATATTTTTTCTTCACTGTCAGAGGGGGAGTACGTATATCATCTACTAGTTTGGTTGATCATTCTTTGATTTCATCAATTATTTGGGAAGTACTGAAAGTGTGAGATCCGTGTCTTTGTGGCCCATTCATTTGAGAATTCTATATACATAAATGGAATGTTATTCACCTAGACATGATTGATGTGATGGATTCTTGGGTACCCCCACGAATGTGGAATAAGAGTATAGTTTCCCTAGTCTTATTAGATATTACCGAATGTTTATCCATTACTTCATATAGTGAATACTGTGATAACATTTATTAGAATTTATTAGGAATTTTTGTTGATTGAAAAATTCCAGGATTTTTTTACATATTTAAAATAAAATTATCTTAGTTCTCTAGTTATTCTTATTTTTGAATAAGGATTTTCCTTCATAGTTTATTACAAAACTTTACACATTAGTGTGGATTTCATGTTCATGAATTTTATGGAAGATATCTTTTAGGGGCCCTAAAAGTTATGGGCCAATTGATTTATTCATTCCACCCATAATATTCAAATTTTCTTATTTGTTTTACCTCTAAACTTTTAAAGACATTACTTTATAATTGGGCCTTTCATGGTCTCCAAAGATCAGAAAAACCAGAAGTACCTTTTATCTTAGGGAAAATTAAATATTCTATATCAACGGTGGATGGGGTAATCAAGGTAATATGACTATAATATTTCCAATATAGCTAGAAAATGGATTCTTGTGGCATATTACTTGAGTTGTAATTCATGATTGGATGTCATGCCTTATTTTATAGACTCTTATAAAGTGATATAAAACAAAGAAATGATGCACCTTGATCTTTGAGTATTGGATGATATATATTTTCTTTGGGAATTGAATGTTAAATTTTCATCATTAAAATATGTTGATATATCATATCAGGGGGTGTTCTGATTCTATTATTGGTCATGGTCAATTTGTTTATAGTGTTTCTCCTAAGAGATGGTCTTTCGATAGATGGTATCATGTGTTATTCCAAGGATATATTCTTGTTCTTCCATAAACCATAATAATTGTTACCCATGTATTTCAAAATTCACCATTATTGTTATATTCTATAATGGAAATGTTTTAATTTTATTTGAGGATTAATTTATTATAAACAATTCTATAACACTCTAGTAGATATTTTTTCTCTTAGTGTTTTCTATGATAGGTTATTCTTAATGGTTTTATATAGACACTTGATGTCCCTCATTGAATGGGGGGTACATTTATATGTAATGTTTTAATGCTTTCCCATATTTATGGGTTTTATGATACTATAAGGGTGATAAAAAATCTAGAAGATGTTTTCTAAAATCATAGTGATCAATTAGTTGATTTTAGTAGATTAGTTTTATAGTTAGTACTTGGAAAATATATTGTGTAATCCTGAGGTTCCAAAAGAATTAATCTATGATTGTATACTTAATTTTACCTCTATAGTGTGGTGATGTATTTAATATTCCATTACGTCATAGTTATTCCAAAGAAACACATTTTATACCTAGATAGATGATTAAACATGGAAGAATATCATGATGATGAATGAAATATTTTAGATAGGTATTCTTGATTTAGAATGTACTTTGATGTGATGCATAAACTAAGTAAATTTTTTTTATTAAAATATTTATCAATCATCCACTTTTACTGCACAACTTTCAACTCTATATGAATAATGTTTTTGATCTATATTGTTCTAGTCCATGTATAGAGAGTGGTATGTTATTTTCTTGAAATTGGTTGAGAGTGTGGATGTAAAATCCCGAATAAATGAAGATTATGTTATATTCATATTTATTAATATTTTTGAATTAAATATTTATTTTACTTTAAATGGGTTTCTATGTTTGATAGTGTACCTGATACACAACAACGGGTTTTTTTGAAATCTTACGTTGCACACTAATAATATAATATTATTATTTTAAATGGTTGTTAACTCCTAGCTGTTGTATTGACAGGAATGAATAAAACTAACTATAATATGATTATACATTTTTGTTAAATGCATTTACATTTATCCAATAAATGATAGAGGCTAAAAATGTGAATTAATCTAATTTTAAGCATAATTTACATTAAAAGGCTAATTTACCTCCTTTTAATGGAGAACCCTCATTAATTCTAATTTAGGTCACTTTAATACATAGTATTTGACCAAATAAAATTTTTATTTAGAATGGGGACACCAAAATTTACTTTGTGTAATTTTTTAAATTTTTCTGATAAAGTTCATTTTCTAATGAATAGTGAAAAATATTGTATTTTAATTCAAAACTGTGTTTTAATATAATTTATTTATATTGTTAGATTATCTTTTAAATTATTTTTAATGTATAATTAGAATATATTTTTACTATTTAATCCAAGGTTGTTCATTAGAATTAATTTCACTTTGAAATTGGACATAAACAAGTATCAATCTTATGATAGTTATTCCATCCATCCAACGGCCCGAAGGCCTTCCAATTTTTTTTATAATTGAAAAAAATCCATTTTTCGGGAAGAAGGGGGAAACCCAAGGTACATCATGGACTTATGACAAACACACCTGAGGAAAAAGAGAGTGAAAACAAGAATGAAAACCAAAGCAACCCCACCCTAGCATAAAAACAATTTGAAGAACTCCAAAATTACAATGTTAATCGGTAAGCAAGTGTCCTATGTAAAAGTACAAGCCCGATCCGATGGCAGACACCATACCCTCTCAAACATCCGAATCCGAAAAGCGGTGCCAATCTAGACCACCAGCTCTGAAACCTCCTCTTAAAAACACTCTATTTATTTTGATAACGGGAATTAATTTTAAAATCAATTAATGCCACTTCTATGTTTTGAATTTGGTAAAATAGATATCAATTTTTAATTCAGAATATCAAATAAATCTTAGGCTGATTTTTTTTTTATTTTTCTGAAAAAATCCAGTTTTTGATGAATAGTGAAACCACTTAGTGGTAGTTAAAAAACAGTCTTTTTCATTTAAATAAAATTTTACCACTTCTGTGAATTGAATTTTGAAAATATGACATACATGGTTGTTATCAAGAAGTAAAATGTCGTTCAATATGATGAAAATAATTTTTAGTGAATAGTAACTTTTGACTTTTATTTACCACGGTTAAAGGTAAATAGGTTAATTCAAGGTAAAAATAATATTATAATAATTCAAAATTACCTTAAAACTTGTCCAAACCATCTTGGTTGAGTCATTAACTACTATAGTCATATTGGGGTCTATTTTGGGATCCAAATGAGTCACTTTGGAGTGAAAATGACAATTTAGATTAATTAACTTAAAGCAATGGCAAAAATGAAAAAACCAAATATCTTATAGAAAATTAATTTTTATAAGGGGTTATATAAATTATTGATTCAATAATAAATATTCATTGGAAAGCTAAAAATATTTTCTACATCATGGTATTTCTTTTTTAATTTTTAGATATCATATAAATTAAATTACTTATAATGCAATAACGATACAGTATTTACATCATTAATAAATCATTTAAATAAATAATATATATAAATATCAAAATAACATTCAAAACCTGTCCAATTCTTATTGGATAATTTTATTTCGACCATTAGTCATCTTATCATTGAATCTAATGATTTTTTGACATTTTGAAACCGAATATCATTATTTAATAAAATAAAATTATCACACTTTCCTAAAAGGCCCCTCATCTCCCTTATAACCAATTTCTCACACCTCTCTAGCCATTTGTCTCATCAAAACACTTCCAAATAAATCTCCCAACATACCTATCCTCTACCTAAAAGCCTTACCTTAGTAATAAGGCATTTCAAGAAGTCCTTTAGTTCAAACAAAAAGGAGTTACCCAAATTAAATGTAACAATTTCTCTTAAACTGTTTTCTTTTATTTTACTTCCCTAACCCATAAACTATTTATTTTCCTTTATTTTGTAACAAAATCAGTATCTTCACTATAATAGGATGTTTTTATGAGAATTATTCGAGATACACTTACACACCGCTCCATCTAATGGACGAAGAACATAATGAATATGTGGATGGAAAACTAACGCCTTAGGAAACGACGATTGTTCAAATATCTCCAACCACCTCTCATCGTAGCCATTATGATAGAACTATATTTATATATGATATATATTATGTTCATTTTTTCTTTATGCTTCTGTATTTTCCATTTATAGCATGTCTTTAGGGTTTCCATAATGGGTAAATACGATAATCTCATTTGAGGAAGTGCGGACTACCGCCCCCTCAAAGAGTTTTGATTCATTAATGCCATATTTGGGTTGTATAAAGGATGGAGTTAATGATATTATATATGATATTATACTTGAATTATAATATACCAATGTATCATTATGTTTTATTTCCTTTAAAATATGAAATATAAATGAAATTAGCGTTCATGCGTACGTACGGCTTACGGTCTCCATGAACGGTGCATTTCATTTCTTACCTCTAAATGTTATGTACTATTATAAATACATGTATATAATGGATATATATGATATATATGATATCCAAATCATGAATATAATTCTTGATATAATTAACTATTTACCACATGAACAACATGTGATTATAAGAAGTCCATTTTTGACTCAAGTACCAAATATCGACAAAATGGATGTTATTAACTTAACTTATTACATAATGTTTATAACATGGTAATAAGTGATATAAAAGAAATAATAAAATTGAAAAAGGTTCTTAAGAATGTAGAAATTAACGTTATTTTATTATTCAGGAGATTAATGAACGATCGAGTCATGTCAGACATGAGTTAAGGGATCCGACCTCTCTCTTTCTTTTCAAGTACTCTCTTTTATGTGATTTATTTTATGCTCTATTTTCTTTTGTTGGAGGGTGTTATTTTATATTCACCATACTGTAATTTTTATTTTCATATGATTAGATACCCCCTATTACTCTCATCAATAAATTCTAATAATTTTAAACTGGCTCCATTAGGTTTCCGAATTTTTGTAATGGATTTTCTTATCTCACTTTTAATTGAATGAGATTTACATTGTTCGCCACTTATTAATTACATGTGGGGTATTGTGTACTTCCAATTGATATATATTATCATGATTCTCATTATATTAATGGTATTCTGTGATTAATTTTTTGGTTATTAAAATTTGGTCATACGACATAGTTGATTAAAACGTGGTAAAGGGTTTCATCTCACTTTTTATTCCCGTGTGATTCATGCTATATTTTCCACTATTTCCTTTTGTGTAGTTTCTGAACTACCCATGATTGTACTCTTTGTGTAATATACTTTAATTTATATATATTTACATCTTTATTGTGTGATCCTTTTTTATGTGGTGTATCTTATGTACGTTACCAAATCGGTAAGGGAACCTTTCACCCTCCTCTATTTAAAAGACTTCTTTTAATTATGTATTTTAATTTACATAATATTATGTTTGGATATGTTCTTTTACATCCCCATTTAGGTAAAATTTATGTCCAAGTGATGAGATACCCTTTTATCTTTTAAAATCATTTTCTGAATTTTAAATTAACGCCGTTAGGCTGTCAAAATGATTACAAGAGAACTTTTTAACCCAATTTCAATTCTTTGGGTTCAACTTGTACATATTGAATATGACATCAAATGAATATGTTTAAATGAAATATAATTGTTTTAAACATAATATCTACTTACATTGAGTGTATTTATATTTTTCACACATAATTATGGTATTGATTTATCCTTAATTTAAGGATACCATCTTTATAAGGGATTTCATCTCAATTTACATTTCCATTGAGACTTCTTTGTTGTTATGCACCAATTCACTCTTATATGGTTTATATACTGTCCTTTGAAATATTATATCATGAATCCCTTTATTCTCATGATATTACCAAGTTCTTATTAAATGTTATTCCTCATTAATTTGTATTAAAGAATCACTCTTTTTTTAAAAAACAAACCTCTTTAACTAAAGTATCATTTTAAATGTTTAAAAGATTTAATCTTCCAAATATTTATCATTAATGTCCATGTCTTCAAAATGGGTTTTAGGGTTTATTTTTATGGGAATTAATGTTTTCAAATGATAAATTTATTTAAAAAATTTCAATGTGGTATGAGACACATTGATTCAAAAAAACCTTTTTTAAATGGTTTTTGAAAATGGATTGATTATTTCAAAATCTTGAAATTATTTCTTATGATTTCCAAAGAAATGTTTTTATTGAAATGTTTGTATTTTCAATATTTTAAGAGTAATGATGGTACTTGGACATTTGATGGGTGGTTTTGTGATTAACCAAATAACGGGTGGTGACATGAATACCAGGATGTGTGGTAATGTTATAACCTCCAATGCATTGGGTATGGAAGTCGGACAAATGGCTATTCCATTCAGTGTTATATGTGTAAGTCAACCGTATGGTTATTCTATTTATGTATGTTTACATCCCAAGTTTCCTTCATATGTTATGTGTTCTTTATATGTGTTTTATGGTAATATTTTGGTTACAAAAGGGTAAGTGATGATATATTATTATGTTAAGAGTATTTAATACTTCATAAAGGTGAAAAGTATTATTTATGTTAAGTATTCATGGTTTACATATTGTTTTGAAAATCTAACAGTTTTCCATATTTGTGTATCCATTACTGAGCTTTTTATGCTCATCCCATGTTTTTGAAATGTTTTTCACAGGACATAATTTGTAATAGGGTCAAGGATGGGATCAAGGAAACGTCATGCTATCTTAAACATGGAACTGGACATGACTCTTTTTTTAGAGTTCGTGTTTTGTAAAAAAATGTAAACTGTGTATAAGTGTCTACTTTTTAATCTTATGAGATTTAATAGTTATTTCCTAATTCTATAAAACTCTATACCTGAAAATATCCTCAATGTGAATTATTCATTTAATTCAAGATTATGTAATGTTTTAAGGCCGGGTCCTTATAGTTGGTATCAGAGGTCAGTTTAGACAACTTTAGAGGTTAGGGTGTGATCTATGCATAAGTGACATAACCATAATGGTTAGCATATTAGAAAGGGTCATAATTATTTTGAATGAGTTTAAGATAACATGAATAAGTATTTACCCTCCATATAAGATATTATATTATTATTTTATTGATATACTCACACTGACCTTTTTGGTTTTAGTAAATGGATGGATCTAGCTGGCACCAAATTAAAAGTGGATTGGAAGGGAAGAATGAATGTTTTCTGACGAGCAACCGAATGAAATGAGAGATGCAATGAGAACTCTTGTGGTTATTCTCAACTATCTATCTCGAGTCATGATTGAAAACATGAACCCTTGTGATTTTTATAATGCATCGTATATGCGAGAAACAAATCCATATAGAATTTCAGGTAATAATCATAAAGGTAAGTATGTTCAAAAACCTATGTGTCAAGGATGTGGAATGAAACAACTCGGAAAATGATTCAAAGGGACGAGAAGATGATATAGATGTGAGAATTAAGGTCATAAAGAAAGAACCTGCAATGGAGAAAGGAAGAATCCAGTTGACTCTAGGAAAGGGAAAGAAGTTACATCTGAGGGATCAATTGAGTGTTTTAAATGTGTTGTTCATGGACATTGTACAAACAGGTGTCCTGTGAAGATGTTTCAGGAATGGGATCACCATTATCGTACAAATATCTGTTTACCAACACCTAATTCCATTCCGATTGAGGATGAAGAAACTGACAATTAACAATGAAAGGTATGGATTATTTATTATATATGTTTTGATATTGTTGAATCATAGGATATGATTCATTATTATGTTTGTAGGAAATAAGTATTTCAGAATAGGTTGAAAAGGAATGGTTAATGGATCATGAATAATGTTGAATGAGTAAGAAGTCAACATAAAATGTATTCAAGAGTTATAGTAGATTTTAGGACGGTGAAATGATTAAAAGTATTAAGGCTCTTTTGATGATGAGAATTACATTAGAAAACTTTTTATAGTATGTGTAACACTAAAGTTTGATATATGAAAATTTTATTCAAGGAATAATTATATTTTCTTTTGTGAATATATTTGTAAAGATCCATTTCAGTTTATATGATCCTTGATTTTGAGGAAATTATATGTTAATATATTTTTGGGATGAAAAAAGAATGTTATTAGAAAACCTTCGTGGTTAAGATATGATATGGTTATTTTTGATAAATTTATCTCTTTTTATGAATGTTATAAAATTTTATAGTTTTTGAAACAGGACAACACATAGACCATGTGACAACCCATCGCATCGGACGAAGCTATGGGAATCGAACCCAGAACCAATATTCTACTGGAATTTATCGTGTACCACTGGACTACGTGATGTACCGATTTATTTTTACAAATTATTTTTAGTTAGATGATTTTAAGAATAAATAATAAGTTTATTTTGGGTTATCTATGGAAATAATTAACCTAGCATGGAGAATATTTAATTAGGTCAATTACTTTTCAATATGATATTTGAAGAGTAACTGATGTTATTTGGAGATAAATGATAAGATTTATCTTGGAAGTCTATATGATTAAATCCTTCGGAGATTTGGGTTTCAATCTTAGTCTGGATTACTTTGAAGAATTTTAAGGATAACAATTTATTGAATGGTCTTGGTTATACTTTGGGTTTTGTTAGACAAATTTTGGAAATTAAGAGTAGTTTTTCATTATGTAAAAGTTTATCATTTTGGGGGATTATCGGATCTTTTACTAAATGTTTTCGTTTTAATTAATATCTAAAGACAAGGGAAATATATAGTTCATCTTTTGTGGATTATTTGATTCTCTCGAAGTTGATTATATAACTGTTAATGTAAAAAGTCTTCTTGAATACTCATTGATTGGAGAAAATATGAGTTTGTGTTAGAAATCTAGTAAAATATGAATGTATACATGAAAATTAAGTATATTTCCATATGTTTTTAGTTAAGCTCATAAATAAATTCCTCAATGAAATGTAACATAAAACAAAAACATTTTCTGCAAACTTTTCCTACTCGGGAATCAATGACTATTTAACCCATCCCAAGTTTGTGAATTTCTCGTAGTTAACTTTCTCCAAAAACATGTTTTCTATCACTCTCCATCAGAACTTGAACATTTGTTTTGTACTCCATATCCTTGTTTTCATGTAATACTAGTATCTTTTGACTAGTTTAACCTTTTTAATTTTTTTCCTTTATTTTAATTTGATAGTTTTATTGACTCTTTTTTTGATATGTGGCTTTTAATGAAGTTCCAAAGCCTAATTTTTCAATTGTGAGGAAAAAATTCCCAAAAGGTGGGAAGGATGTAACATCCCAGATAAATGATGAATATTATATTTTTATATTTATTAATTTCTCTTAATTATATATTAATTTTACTTTAAATGGGTTGTTATGTTCAATAACGTACCTGATATGCAACAACGTGTTTCTATGAAATATAATGTTGCACACAAATAATATAATATTATTATTTGAAATGGTAGTTAACCCCTAGCTACTGTATTGGCCAGAATGAAGAAAAAAAACTACAATATGATTATAAATGTTTATTAAATGTATTTACATTTATCTAATAAATGTTAGAGGATTAAAATGTGAATGAATCTAATTTTAAGCATAATTTACATTAAAAGGCCGATTTACCACCTTTTAATGGAGAACCCTCATTAAATCTAATTTCAGTCACGTTAATAAATTTTATTTGACCAAATAAAATATTTCATTTGAATAGGGACATCAAAATTTACTTTGTGTAAATATTTGGAATTTTTCGGATAAAGTTCATTTTCTAATGAATAGTGAAAAATATTGTATTTCAATTCAAAATTGTGTTTTAATCTAATTTATTTATATGGTTAGATTATCTTTTTAATTGGTTATAAATTTTAATAAGAATATATTTTTACCATTTAATCCAATTTTGGTCATTATAATTAATTTCACATTGAAATTGGACATAAACAAGTATTAATCTTTTGATAGTTATTGTTTCTTAAAAAAATGTTTTTTTTGATAACGGGAAATAATTTTTAAATTACTTAATTCCAATTCTATGTTTTGAATATGGTAAAATAGATATAATTTTTTAATTCTTAATATCAAATAAATCTTAGGCTGAATTTTTTGTATTTTTCTGAAAAACTTCAATTTTTGATGAATAGTGAAACCACTTAGTGGTAGTTTAAAAAACTCACATTTTCATTTATATAAAATTTTACCACATCAGTAAATTGAATATAAAAAATCCAACATAAATGGTTGTTATCTATAAGTAATATTTGATTCAATAAGATGAAAATAATTTTTGGTGAATACTATCTTCAGAATTTTATTTACCACTTTTAAAGGTAAATAGGTTAATTCAAGGTAAAAAGAATATTATAATAATTCAAAAATACCTTAACACTTGTCCAAAACATATTGGTTGAGTCATGAATGACCATGAGCATCGTTGGGTCGATTATGGGACCCCATTTATTGAAATGGAAGTGAAAATGAAAATTTAGATTAATTAACATAAAGTAAAGGCAAAAATGACAAAAGCAAATATCTTATAGAAAATAAATTTTTACAGGGGGTTATATATATTATCCTCTCGACTATAAATATTAATTATAAATCCAAAAATATTTCCTACATCATGGTATTTATTTTATAATTTTTGGACATCAAATAAATTAAATTATTTATGACACAATAATGATGCAGTATTTACATCATTAATAAATCATTTAATTAAATAAGATTATAAATATTAAAATAAAATCCAAAACCTGTAATATACTTATTGGATTATTTTATTTCTCCCATGAGTCCTATAATCTTATACTCTAATGATTTTTGGACCTTTTGAAACCAAATATCATTATATAATAAGATAATATTATCACACTTTCCTAAAGAGCGCCTCCACTCCGTTATAAAAGGAGACCACTTCTAACCAATTCCCCACACCTCTCAAGGACTTTTTCTGGTCAAAACTCAGACCAATTAATCTGCCAACATCCCTATCCTCTACCTAGAAGCCTTAAATTAGGCATAAGGAACTTAAATAAGTCATTTGGTTCAAACCAAAGGGAGTTACCCAAATAAAAGGTAACAGTTTCTCTTAAATTGTTTTATTTTATTTTACTTCTCCAACCCCTAAAATTTTTTTAATTCATTTTTTTGTAAAAACATCAGTATAATAAATATACTAGGATGTTTTTATGTGAATTATTCGAGCTACACTTACACACACCTCTATATAATGGATGAATAACATAATGTTTCTGTGGATGGAAAAGTAACGCCTCATGAAATGATGATTGTTCAAATATCTCCACCCGCCTCTCATGGTGGCCATTATGATGGAACTGTATTTATATAATATATATATATATATTATATTTATGTTTTCTTTATGCTTCTATATTTTCCAATTATAGCAGACCTTTATGGTTTCTATGGTGGGTAAATATGATAATCTCATTTGAGGAAGTTTGGACTACCTTCCCCTCAAAGTGATTTGATTCGTTAATGCCTTATGTGGGATGTATAAAGGATGGAGTTAATGATATAATATAAGATATTACAATGTAATTATAATATTCCTATGTATAATTATGTTTTATTTCCATTAAAATAAGAAATTGAAATGAAAGTAGCGTTCATGCGAACGTATGACTTACCGTCTCCATGAATGGTGCATTTCATTTATTACCTCTAAATGTTATGTACTATTATAGATACATCTATATACTGGATATATATGATATATATGATATCCAAATGCTTAATAAAATTCTGTATATAATGAACCATTGACCACATGGACAACATGTGATTATTAGAAGTTCATTTTTGACTCACGTATCAAATATCGACAAAATGGACGTTATTAACATAAATGATTACATATTGTTTTAACATCATAATAAGTTATGTAAAAGGGAAAATAAACTTGGAAAAGGTTATTAATAATGTATAAATTAACTTTAGTTTATTATTCATAAAATTAAAGAACGATCGAGTCAAGTCGGACCCGAGGTAAGGGATCTAACCTCTCTCTTTCTTTTCACGTACTAACTTTTATGTCATTTCTTTTATGCTCCATGTTATTATGTTGGAGGATGTTCTTTTATAATAAAAATACTGTATTTTTTATTTTTAAATGATTATATACCCCCTCTTAGTCTCATCAATTCATTCTAATAATTTATAAGTGGCGTCGTTAGGCTGTCGAATTTTTGTAATGGATTTTCTTATCTAACTTTTAATTCCATGAGATTAACATTGTTCGCCACATATTCATTGCATGTGGTGTACTGTGTACTGCCATTTGATATATATTATCATGATTATTATTATATTCTTGGTATTATTTGATTCATTTGGTGGTTATTAACATTTTTTCATAGGAATCAATTCATTACAACGTGGTAAAGAGTTTCATGTCACTTTTTACTCTCGTGAGATTCATTTTGTATTTTCCCATATTTCCCTTTGTGTGTTGTGTGTACATCACATTATTTTACTCATTGTGGAATATAATTTAATTTATTAGTATTTACATCTTTATTTTATTATCATTCCTCATGTGGCATATGTTTTGTGCGTTTCCAAATCGGTAAGGGAACCTTTCACCCTCCTCTATTTAAAAGACTTCTTTTTATTATGTCTTTTAATTTACATATTATTATGTTGGGATATGTTATTTTACATCCCCATTAATGTAAAATTTATGTTCATGTGATGATATACCCTTTATATCATATCAACTCATTTTATGAATATTAAAGTGATATCGTTAGGCTGTCAAATTTTTAAAAGGGAACTTCTTAAACAAATTTCAATTCTTTGGGTTCAACTTGTACTTATTGAATATGACATCCAATGAATATTTGTGAATTAAATACTATTGTTTTACACTTTATATAAAATTATATGAATTGTATTTATATTTTTTACACATAATTATGTGATTGATTGATCCTTTATTTAAGGATACCATCTTTATATGGGAAATTTCCATTGAGACTTCGTTGTTGTTATGCACCAATTCACTGTTATATGGTGTATATACTGTCCATTGAAATATTATATCATGAATCCATTTTCCCATGATATTACCAAGTTCTTATTAAAATTTAATCCTCATTAATTTGTATTCAAGCATCACTCTTTTTCATAGAAACCTCTTTAACTAAAGTATCGTTTTAAATGTTTAAATGATTTATTATTCCAAATATTTTTCATTATTGTCAATGTTTTCAAAATGGGTTTTAGGAATTATTTATTTGGACATTAATTTTTTCAAATGTTAAATTTATTTAAAAGTTTCAATGTGGTATGGGACAATTTTATTTAAAAAAATATTTTTTTAAATGTTTTTTAAAAATGGATAGATTATTTCAATATATTGAAATTATTTCTTATGATTGGAAATGAAATGTTGTTATTGAAATGTTAATTTTTTCAATATTTTATGTGTAATGATGGTACTTGGACATTTGTTGGGTGGTTACATGATTAACAAAATGACGGGCGGTGCTGTGAATACCAGGACATGTGGTTACGTTATTACCTCCAATGCATTGGTAATGGAAGTCGGTCATATGGCTATTCTATTTAGTGATATGTGTGGAAGTCAACCGTAGGGTTATTCCATTTTTGTATGTTCATGTCCCAAGTTACCTTTATATGTTATGTGTTCTTTATATGGTTTTTATGGTAATATTTTGGTTACAATAGTGTAAGTAATGATCTTTTATTTAGTGATGAGTATTTACTACTTCATAAAGGTGAAAATTATTATTTATGATAAAGTATTCATGGTTTTACTATTGTTTTGAAAGAATAACAGTTTTCCTTAATTGTGTATCTTTTACTGAGGTTTTTATGCTCATCCCATTTATTTTAAATGTTTTTCATAGGACATAATTGGGAATTGGGTTAGGGATGGGATCAAGTAATAGTCATGTTGTCTTAAACATGGAACTAGACATGACTCTATTTTTTAGAGTTTATGTTTTGTAAAAAAATAGAAACTATTTAAGAGTGTCTACTTTGTAATCTTTTGAGATGTAATAGTTATTTCATAATTCTCTAAAACTCTAAACCTGAAAATATCCTCAATGTGAATTGTTCATTTAGTTCAAGATTATGTAATGTTTTAATGTCGGGTCCTTATAGTGGAAGCAAATGTCACTGTTATTTGTGAGATATTGATGGAATATTATTTCCATAAACCATATATTGGTTGTAGGAGGAGGCATATAGACTTCAAAATCAATGAATACCTATTCTAGATTGTGTATCTTCCCCATAGATAGTGAAGGATTGATCATTGGATTAATATTTCCCCTGGGGTTTTCAGGCCTTTTGATTTGATAACATGGGTTAAAGCAATGGTTTTTTTATTAGAGATTCCCCTACATATGTTCTATATCCATGATTATATTCATGTGTCAAATATTCACTGATATCCTTCTGAAAATTCTTGTTCCATCAACTATTTTGAGCTTGTTATTGATGATTGTGCAACCTTTTGATGATAGGCCTCTCAAGATTCACGACAATCTGGAGAATGTGTTTTATATGTGTCTTATATTATTAGTTCATTTATAATGGTGACATGGTTGTTTTTAATAGAGAACTAGGGAGCGAAATATGTATATATAAGAACAATACAACTTTTGTTTCTAAAGCATTGATTTTATTAAAAATTATTGAGATGATTTTTATAACATTATAATAATATATAAGACTGGTTGAGTCATTTATTTAGTTGTGTTGCATGTTTATTCACTTGTTCTTATGTTTTTTCCTTATTGTTATCTTATTTTAGCGGGTTCATTGATAATTATCTCATTAAGTTGTTATTATTAGAAACATTATCTTTCATCTGATTCCTGATTTAAATTACTAAGTGTGATAATTTTATGAATGTTTTCTAAAGTAATGTCAATTATTTCTATAATACTTCATTTTATATTTCCTAGGGATTAATGTTATCTCAAGGAAATTTTGAGGCATTCTAAAGGGTATACATTTTCTTTTCCTTTTTGAGGGTCACCATGCCCCGGTGGTCATCATGGTATTTTATGCTTCAAAGCTACAAATATTTTTATTCATTGGGCAAGTAGTTTTTACCAAAAGTAACTTACTTATGGTTCATTCCATTTTTTCATAGATTTCATATTAGAGAGTTATATATATTGAATATTTTTCCATGTATTCTTTCATTGGGGTTAAAATTGAGGAATACACAGATAAGATAATTTCATGAGAGGTTGTGTTGATGATGTTCATATAGGCATGGTTCTCAATGAGTTCTAGTTTCAAACACTAGTACTTTTAAAAAATATATTCTATAGTTATAGGTATTGACTGAGTAAAAATCTATTCATTCTGTTCTACTCTATAGTGGTGGTCGTAGAAATTTACAAAGTGGATCAGGGAGGGATTTTAAGGTTCATGATCAAAGTTAAAACACCTTGAAATCTTTATTTCACTTTGACTATGGGACACACATGAATTTTGGGATCTCACCATGATGTGTTGATGTATTTTTGTCTTCATATATATATGATAGGAATGAATGTACTTGGTTCATATTTTCACTTATCCTCTTAACACATTGACAATCCCTATACCTCTCACAGCCCGCTATCCATTCTAGGAGATCCAAATCCATTATTTTGATAGATTGATTTCTCAAATTTTGTTATATCACTCTTTGTTGTTTATTTAGAATTAAAATATTATTATTTCATTTTTTTTGGTAAAATAAATATTTTTATGTCTAATTACTCATGATATTTTTGTTTTAGTGTAATATTACATTTCTAAAAACTATATTAAAAAATACTGATTTCACATTTTCAGTGAAAGTCAAACATGTGACTTCTTAAAAAAACATGAATTTTCCTTTTAATTGATTTTTTAATAAGTAAAATGGTTAAAAATTTCATTAATAAATAAAATTTGAAATTATTAAATAAATATAATACTTGTTTTGAAAACATATATTTTTATGATAAATGTTTTTTGATAGGAGGAGGAAAAATATCACATTTTCTTAAAAACATTATCTCGATCATTTTAAGAATGGAAGACAGAAATGATATTACATTTTTACATGAAATTATTTATGGAAAACTATATGTCATAAAATATATTCATTTCACTCTATAAATCTCAACTAATTCTCCATACAGAGACTGAAACAAAAAAATCATGAATAGTGATGAGATTCTGGAATAAACTCTTACCTTTATAGTGGCCTTTAAATCATAATCCACATGCAATAAAGAACATAAAATGAACCCTTAAATACCATTAATATAAATAGAATCATTATATTACATATAAAATAGTGTAATATACATACATCTCAATTGAATCAGTAGTGATTATGGCGCATTACTCACGAAAGTAAATGTGAGATGAGAATCCATTACCACATATTCAACAATCATCATATGTGTTCGAACCTCAAATATAATAGATATATGTTTATTAAAAATCCATTTAATAATAAGTAATATATCAAAAAACATATATAGTGTAATTATAACATTTTTTTATCAGTCATTTATTGATATTTCTTCATTAAAATCAATGTTTTCGGTGATAATTGCATTATTTTATCATGAAGGATTTAGTCCCATAATTTGGTTCATGTTAATTTTATCATAGGTAAATCATACCTAATGTGATACAAATTATATAATTATCAAATATTAACATTATATATATATATATAGTATTCTATAAAAACTTCTGATAAAAAGGGGATTACAATATTCATGAAGATGGCAGGCCTTACAAACGCATGAACGTTGCATCAATGTTTCATGAAAAATGGACCGAAATGAATATAAAATTTTAAAAAAATTATAAAAGAATTATGAATTTATATATATATTTTATGTTAAAAATTTATATCTTCATTACAGTTTCAATAAAAATTAAATGAATAAAATATCACATAACTACATAGAGGTGGTAGTCAACACATACACACAACTGAAATTATTGATTTCCAATGGATTGAATTATAAGAAGGAAGATGGGTATTATATTTATAGATGTATTTTTAGCTCATAATAATCACACATTTTCCAAAAAATTTATCATTACCACCTTCCATTTAATAATATGTGAAAATCATATCACATGGCATCATGGTGCGGTAGTCCTCCATACACATGATCAACGTAACTATATCCATCACAGAATGGATACTAAAAGATATATTTGATTTAGAAAGAAGTATGTGTAATAATATTATAAATATTACATAGATATGTTACTTCCATCATTAAATCCATCTTTGAATGGTAGTGATGTAATAAAACTAAATTGGTTCACAGGGCAGTAATACTACATACAAATTACCGACAGTTTCATTTTTCATTTAATGGAAGTGGAGGTGGATATATTTTAATATCTTAATATAATACTATCCTAAAATATATTATAGATTAAATATTATTTTTACATATTTGGATGAAAAATAATGAGTTTTAAGATAAAGTAAAATGAAATCATATAGTCGAAAACTCTACATCATCTTTAGGAAACCACTTTATGTTCAACATATATCCTTAATATATTTGAATTATTATCTAAAAATGCCTCCATGAAATGGTTTTTTGTTTGAAGAAGATATTTTGGTTGGATGTTTATAAACCAATGGGATTTGGATGTGTAAGGAGAAATGAAATGTGGGTGGCCTTTTATAATTAAGATGATTGAAATACATAATATTTTTAAAAAAACATAATGTAGTACCCACGTTTTTATAATGCATAAATGATCCAAAATTTTCCATTTCATAAAAAAGAAAATTTATGATATTTGTATGTTCGTTTAATGGGATTTGGTCTTATTATGGGTCATTTTTTACTTCTTTTATTTTTAGTTTGAACCCTGAAAACCCTATTTCTATCTTAAATGATGTAATATTTTTTGATTGTTTTTACTATTTGATATAGTAAAAAGTGAAATATAAATTATTTTTAAAGTATGGGAATACTCATCTATTCAAAAAATTGTTTTTTTTAAAGTTCATTCTCATTCAAAAGGTTCTTATTTTATTCGTAATAAATAAATAACAATTGAATTTATTTTTTAAATATTTAAAACATATCATTTCCATAAATAATTTTTTCATAATCATACTCATCAACATACTGGCATGCATATAAATTTCATGTTAATGAAATAAAATTTTAATAGAGGTTTGTGTATCATTTAAACATGGTGTAGGGAGAATGAGAAGTTATCTAAGAGACATGATTTATTTATAATGAAATATATCATAAAGTGTAGGGGTGTGAAATCTTATTCTATACTTTTTGATTCATTTCATAAATGATATTGAACACGATGATCCCATTTTTATATTTTGGGGTGTAACTATAATTAAAAATGAATTAATATAAAACCATCATAGTTACTTTTACCCATAACAAATCTTATTGAGGAATATTCCATGAAGTTTAATTTTCCAATATTGTATTGGAAACCACTACATATATAATGATATCTACGACAATAAATTATATTTTTTGAGGTTTTGTAACCATAGGGAAGTCATTTTGAACATTTTCATGTATATTGAATTAGATTTAGAATCATGAATTGAATAATGATGAAATATTCAATGTGGATAGAGTCAATTTAGTGAATAAATATTATATGATATAAAAGTATAATAAGAGTTGATATAAATATTTAAACGATAATCGATAAATTATTTATTGAATGTAATATTACAATTTTAGATATTACTCGAGTATCCGAATAATTATAGGACCTTGCGAAACTATTATTTTATATTTAATTAATAATCTTTATCAACATGGAAGATATTTTCTCAGTTTTAGTCTTTATATATATTTGACTATTTAAAATATTATTATATAATTACTTTATATTAATTATGATTCCCCTTTTTTTCTTTTTTGGTCTATGTTTGTGATTATGATCCGCATATTATTATTTTATTTCTTCAGGACCATACAAAGATAATAATGGAATATTTTCCAATATTTTTACTATTTTTTCATGAGTTCAACATATGATGAAAAAATCTTAGAAAAAATATTTGATCTCTATAATTTATAATAATCTCATTATTGTATTAATAAAAAATATAATATGTTTTCTAGTTTTATGTAAATGGAAAACTTTTTCCAAATAAAAGACTCTTTTATACATTTATTAAATATTAAATTATAGTAATTTATTTAACAATTTTATATTATGGTTCTTTATAAATTTTACATCACTTTGATATCCATTTTCATGCCCAATGATAATTTCTTTGAAAATGAACTTAATTTATTTTTAAAACTCTTATATTCTTCAGACTATAATTCAAAATTTAAATGTTATTTCTTTTTGGAATATGTATTTTTCAAATTTCAACAAAAATTTTATTATGTTTATGTGTTTTATAAAAATATTTTCTACATGTAATGTATATGTATGACATATTTTCACACAGCAGGTAGATAAGGATTTAAATATCCATGAAATAAATTTTGTAGTTCATTATATATCATGATATAAAAATGTGTGATCTTTGTGATGAAAACCTCATAACATTTTAAATGGTTATGGAATGTAATGTTAAACATTTCAATAATTCATGGTATATTCCTAGTGCAGTTGGCCTTCTCCCAAATGGTTGGTAGTGGTCCATGACATATGTGTAAAATGATGTTCACTATATATGGAACATGTTTTTTTGATAATCTTGTATACAAAATTCCTATTATTTTAATCAATCAAGAAATTTTGGGATGTTTTTTAATGCTTAATTTATAATTCATTTGTATAATTATAAAATCACATGATAGATGACCTCATTATTATTTGTTTTGAAAACATATTAGGCTTTATATACAGCCCATACTTTTAGGTTTGTTCCAATGTTATCCCCTGTTGAAATAAGAGTACTCTTAGCTCTATGAAAATGTTATGATGATGGATATAAATAAATAATTTATTTTTTAGATATATTCTATGATGTAAACAATTTAAAAATTTTCTATAACCATATACTTGATTGAGTATTATATTTATATTTATGATGATAGAGATTAAATATTATTTGAATTCAATGTGGTACATTATAGTTAATATAATTTTAATTTATAACTATTTTATGGATTATGATAAAGTACATATTAGGAATGAAAAACATAACATAGATTAAGCAATATGATGATAAAAATTTAGACATATATTTTTAATTATATGATATTATTTCTCGAAATATAAATTTTTATTACTATTAATTCAAGTATTAGAATATATAAATCTCATTTATTTTTATAAATGGATGGATATAAGTGGAATCATGTCAAAACACATTATAATGTATTTTATGATGATTTTTATTCTATATGACTAATATGATTAGATGAGATGTTAGAGAAAACATGAAGGTTCATAATGATTTGACTCATTGTATTTACAATAGAAAGACAAATATGGAGCATTAAAATTATTTAAATGAGAATCATGATTGTTATGATCCCTTTATGAAATAAAAACCACATTTTTTGTCTTCACACCAAATCACCATTCACAATGAAATAGGAAAAATAAATATAGAAAATAATGTTCATGAACTATTTTTTGATGAACTATAATGAATTTTATTTGTTTCTATCTCATTGATATACATACTGGTAAGTGGTGAAAATTTATTAAGAATGATAAGCTAAAATAATATATCAATTAAATATAATAGAATGAGTTCATGATAATATTTTTTGATAAATATTTTCCATGAACTTTCAATATAAAAATTGAGAGGGAATTTATTTGGCTCAAGGAAAGGGATGATGAATATTTTATTTCATATTATGTGAACATCATAAGTCATTAAAGGAATGTATCCATCTTTGTCAATTATGTGGAAAACAGGATTGGTACCTTCATTAGTTACATAAATAATTGTCATAAAAATGAATATATATTTGAGGCTATGATATCTATTATTATATAGTTTTATCTTATAGTTTTTTGGATATTTATATTGGTAAGTCCTACTAGACCAAAGTGATTGGATATAATAATATAAAAGAGATTAGTTTTAGGGTTCATTTTAATAAATCCATAAAAGGAAGAATATTCAATGACATGCATGGAAAATTTGTGGGACTAAGTGACTTTACATCTACATCAATAGATTCATGAGCTTCCATATGTGGTGGAAATAAAGGAATAATACTTATTAATGTTTAAGGGGAATATATATGATCAATAATATAATATAAGAAATAAAGTTTATCTAAATCCCCCCATTGGTAAAATTTGTCAAATACAATGTACATGGACATGATGCAACTCAATGAAATATACAAAAGGTTGTAGAGTATAAAAATTGACGTCAATGTCTAATATAAATGAAACAATTATAAGAATACATGATTAATTTTACCGTAGTGAATAAGAAAATTTTAGTTGTTAGGTGACACATGTTATTTATTCAACTATAAGGAATGCATTATATGATTTCGGCTCTAAACATTTATTCATATCCTGAAACATCATTATAAATTTTAAATTTCTACCTCAATACATGGGGGAATATCCATATAGGAAAATATAAAGTGGTGAAATCATATTATTTCATTTATATTACTGATCCATAATATAAATTTGTAGGAAATATATTCCTATAATACATGTAATAGATTATTTGGTAAAATGTGATGATATAATAGGAATGGATAGCTTTTATATGTATAATATAAATAAAAACATTCATGAGAGGAAAATAATATTATATATCACAAACCATATTTAATTAAATAAATGTTAAAAAATTACTACTAATATCATATGGAAAATCCTCATGCTTTATGGATATTTTTTACTTTTAAGGAAGAGTATTCAGGAAAATGAACTAATTTCCTTATGAACCTGACCATTTTAATGTATTATGTTAATGTATTATAAACATAGTTTTCAATCCACCCACTATATTGATATTTACTGACCATTATAGGACTTATTCTGGGAGATCATTATATATCAAATAGGCCAAATTGAATGGCCCCTATTAAAAATGAATAATGATTAAATAAAGTAAAATAATTATTAAAAAATGATATTTTTTAAATATATGGTTCTTTATAGAGTTTCTATATAATTTTTATTAATATTAAAAATGGGTCAATGATTCTGATCATTAATTATTAAAAAAATAAAATTTCTTATATCATGAATATGTATCATCTTCTAAAGATTGTTGACTTGTTTGATCAAATATTTGAGACTCATTATATCACTAAGAAAGAACAGCGATCATATTTTATCACTCAAACCTGAATAATGTGTATATTCAAAATACTACCTTATAAACTAGATAATTAAAACATGACTTCGTAGTGATTATGTTTGGACAGAATAATGATACAGAAATTCTATTATTCATTATTAATTTATTAATTAATGATTTTATTAAATAATATATACAGGTATTTATAGATGATATCATCATATATTATAAAATAAAGGGATATCATAATGATAAATTGTTCATATATTATTTAGTCTATGAAAGGATATGGTTTAAGAATTGTAAAGTAAATTTGAAATCTTGTTATTGAAAGTCACGTTAATGGGGAATGTTATCAAATGTGAAGGGTTATATATTATTCCACAAATAAACTAAGAGGATTGATGAATGGAACATACCAAACACATTTATAATTATGTTCTCTTTCCTTGAAATATATTAGTACTATAAAAATTTAAAAGAAAATTTTAAAAACATTCAATAACACTATCCAATATAACACTAAAAGGGGAATGGATTTTATTTTTTCATAGTCAAATGTGAAGTGAGATTCATTGAGGCAAAGAATGGTCTATTAAATGAAATGTTACTAAATCTTACATAATGTATAAAATTGATTTAGATATATATAGATACAACTAGAAATTCAACTTTTTATGTTATTAGGTAAAATAAAAATGTGACAGGTTATACATCAACATAGATTAATGCACATGATAAACAATACCCCTTTCATTATCTATAGTTAAAATATTTAAACTATTCCTCTTTGATTCAGTGACATTATCTCCATTGTGAAAATTGTGGAATATATATTAATCAAGAAAGTCAAAATAATATTTTCACATCAATGATTTTGAATAAGAACCAACATAGTGGGTTAGATCTTATTGGTAACTATGAAGGACTAATCAATTTACATCATAAAAAACTATCTTCAACTATTATATAAGAAATGGTTTTACTTTAAGAAATTAAATTATGTAAGGAACATTCGATATTTATTTTATGAGTGGACCTTCACTACATTATTGTGGTTAATGCTATGAATGGTATAATGGATTTCCCATGGGAAATTATTTACCACATTAGGTCCTATATATCTATACTGCACTAGAATTTATTGTTTTCTCAAACATTTTGGGATATGAACACATTGGTGAGACTTCTCACTTGAATAAGTAACTTAGATAATATGGTCATGGTTTTCTTGATCATTGGTTCTCTTCCTATTGTCTATGTTTCTATAGAATGAGGGAATGTGTTCGGTCATCACTACATTCAAAATACATGACTCTTTTATTAAAATTTTCTTTTTGTGTGTTTTTGTTGTTCTTTTTTTCTCTTTTTTCTCATTGATAAAATATTTCAATTTTCATGGAACCTAAAAAAGTATTAATGTTCATGAAGCTCTATGTGAAACTGATCCTTCAAACTTATCCACAATGAGGATAAACAAATATCAAATCTCTTATATATGAAAATGATAAACATTGTACTTGTAATGTAAGATATGAAAATTTACTTTGGTGAAATTATTTATGAGACATATATCATATAGAATAAAATGGATGTAAAAAATGATAGTGTAGAGAGGAAAAATATGTTTAATGAAATACGATTGTTGAAAAACTAAATGATTAAATCTTAAAGGAGTGTTCTAAAGGTATGAATCAAAATTATGTTTACCATATAATCCTAAGATAAAGAATGATATATTAGACGATTTATTAACCTTATAATTATTCTCCAACCATGGAAGAAAAGTGATGTATAGTGATCTCTATGAGCTATTCTGGTTGGAAAATATAAAGAATAGTATTTCTAAATAAGAATCAAATCTACTAGTATATAAGAACACGAAGGAGTAATATAAAAATTATATTAGGATGATGAAATAATTATTCAATCCAACAAGAAAATTAGACACAATCACCGCATAAAATATCATATGTTTTTTAAATAAATTTAATAGAATTAATGAAATATTTATCTTGGGGTACCATCTAAGGAGTTCTCCCCACTTCATCCATATTTTAAAATATTTGTCATCTAATAAAATTTCTATTTTATATATAATTATTGTTTTTAGAAAATGATAAGCACTAGTACTAAATATTTTTAATAATTATCAAATGTATACCTCAATGATCAATATGGTCATTTATATGATTTAATGATAGAGTAAAACATTTGTATATCATTGCATCCCCATAAATATTATCATTATAAAAAGACATTTAAAACAGTAGAATATATTCTCATATATTTCTATATAGATGTTAATGTATTGTGCAATGGACATCTTCATCTGATTGTTACCTAATATTAAAATAGAATCCACTCTCAAATTTAGAATGATCAATACAAATCCCACTTAAGGACATTGATATTCTTGATCATTTTAAAAATTGACCCCATCACATTTTCCTTCCATTTAACATGTTTTAGGTACATAATAAGTTGTATGTATCACACATATAGATATAAACATCAAATTTTTCATGTGTACTAAATCTTGATATGTTAACATTGGAGCGTTGAATCTTTCATGATGAACAACTAGTAGAAATATTTAATTATATAGATAATGTGAAAAAAACATAGACACTCATCAATTACAAGTATAATAAAAAATCATATTTAAAAGGGGGAAATTTTGGAAACCTATGTGTAATGAAATAAATGATTCATAATCTTTTTATATTCCATAGTTAGAGATTAAAATTCCTAGAAGGGTTTTTGAAAAGATAAAGAAATATACATCTTAAAATTTTAAAAAATGAACATTTCATTATTTATTATATTATTTGATTAATTTATACTATAAAACATACATAAAACTAGGAAAATTATATAATATAATTATAAAACATTATATAAAAAATATGAAAGTATAACATTATTTTAAAATTATAAAATGGGGAAATAAACCCAAATTAAGAATAAAAGATTAAAATTATATTATGGAATGTTTTAATCCCATAAAATTATTATTTACATGAATGAAACTATAAGAATAAAGTAAACTATGAAAAACATGATAGTTATTTCATAGAAAATATAAATATCTTTTATAAAAATATAACTGATAAATATTGATGGAAATTGGAATTATTATTAAAAATTGATATTATTGGTTAATAATCATAATATATTTTCATCACTGGGAATGATAAATGGTTAATGAAAAGGTAACTATAAACATTATAATAGTATAATATATATATATATATATATATATTATATTTCGAAAGAAATTAAAGCAATTATATCTTAATATTATAAATGTAATAAATTATATCAAAATTCAAAAATATAAAATTAAAAATAACTATAATTTCTAAAAATGTAGGTTTTAAATAATTTAAATGAATATTTATTATTATGGTAAATTTTTATTATATAGTTTTGAGTAATATTTTACATATAATTTTTCTGAAAAAAAATATCCAATTATCATAAAATTTGGATTGACAATAAATAGAAATTTAATAACTTAATAATACAATATATATATATATATATATATTGAAAATTCAATTTTATTAAAATGTATTATACGATTTTATTTAAAAGAGGATGTTGAGGTCTCTAAGGAGAAGGAGTCTACTGCTCAGTTTCATGCTCAAATAGAGCATGTCACAGAGGTGCAAGGGGATGAACTGCATGAGCTGTCTTTTATTAGAGTGCAGGTTATTAATGTAGTAAAAGGGGATGAACTGCATGACCACCCCACTATACATCATAATGATCCTGGACAGGATAGGGATCCCTCTCATGAGGATTCTGATTCGAATAGGATGGAGAATGAAGGATTGCAAAGGGGAAGAGGGCATAATAACAGGGGAGGATCCAGGGATCGTGGCCAACCTTGGAATAGGTACCTCTATGGTGTGCTTTGTGTTGGGTTATGGTGTATTTCTATGCATGTATGCACCCACTTAATCTGTTGTATCTTTACTATCTTTTTTTTGAAATAAATTTGGTGCCTGGGTTTAGAACCCATGGATGAACCTTCTTGGTATTATATGATTTTATTTAAATGTTTTTACATATAATATTTTGAATGTGATTTAATAAATTATCTATAATTTTTTAATCATAATGTTCAAATAATTTTTCCGTTACATTTTTAGATTTATTTTAAAAAATATTTTTTCTGAATAGTAAAGAATATAGTTATTATTGACATTATATTTTTTATAACTGAATCGTGATATAAATATATGTTTTAAATTTATAAAACCATTTTCAAAATGTAATATGTATTATTGGATTAAATTAATGAATTTTAAAATTTTATGTTAAATTAATTAACATATATTTGAAATATTCAATCTTATGTAATATTTTACAATAAAAAATAAATTTTTTATTCATCAGGTTTAGTACATTATTCTACTATTTTGTGTGGTTTTAAGTAGATTATAATAAAAAATAATCTATTTATTTTAATTATAAATAAATAAAATTCTTCGTAATGAATACAATTTATTATCATTTTCTTAAATAAAAATAATCAATAGATTATTCCAAAATACCACAACATATTTTAAATGTAAAAATCCTTCATATGGACCATTATAAAAACATCAAATACTCCATCCATTAATCAATTTCAACCCAAAAAATTCTATAAAATCACATTGACGAATTTATATGAAACATATTTAAACAAAATTTACCCCTTAAAAGGTATTAGCCTCAATCCGAAGGTGGGGAGTCTATGTGCGGGGTGTAGGATTCAAAATACAAATTTTCATTTCAATTTCCGACCTACACATTATATTTCCTAACCTATATCTAGAAATTATCATAAAAAATAATTTAGTGTAATTTAATTTTATTATAAAAAATTGTGAAAGGTTTTTTTGATACATATGTTTAAAAATATCTAATGTAAATCATTTCACTCGCCATTATTTTATGTTACCTTAGTGGATGATGATATATTATTTTTTAATTATTCTAGATATTTATATTCATAAAAAATTATATGCTATATTAATTTGATATGAAAATAAAATAACATTATTTCATTTATTTTTAATGAAATAATATCAATATTAATAATGAGAATAATATAACTATTTTATGTTATGATTATTTAAGAAAAAAAATATTACCAAGGATAAATCCACAGATTTTAATTACATTAAGTCCTATTGAAATCCATAACTCATTTGATGTCATAAAAAAATTCCTCATTAATTATAGGGATTATAAAATAATAAAATAGTGACATTCTACCCTGACCTGTTAGAGAACATTTTTTACAATGATATGTAGATCATTAAAATTGTATATATGGATGACTAAATAGTAATAAATGAATAAATTTTTTTATAAATGCATTGTAACAGATGAAACAAAATATTAAAATGGCTATTATAAAATAATAATTGAGTTAAATATTTCCATCAAGGATGATAGAGGTATATGGGAAGAAATATTTGACTTGAGGTTTAGGTTCCTTTCTATTTATTCACGGTCATCCTTGTTTTGGAATATGTGTTATCTATCACTATCACTATCATTTGCGTCCACTTTATACACTAATAGCATTTCTAATTTATTTCAATTTTGGTTATTATTTCATCTTTTAATGGTTATAGCCATGTATTTATATTTCTCCATACATTTGTTTCCTTAATTAAATATATGTAAATATTAGTGTGAATTGTTTTTTCAGTTTCCCTCACATTATCCAGATATTATTTTTACAGTGTTCTAATTTTTATTTCAAAAATTTTCTTTCTGTTATTTAAAAAAACCTTTTTAGAATAAATTATGTCCAGTTATTACTAGTATTATTGAAATTCATTCCTCTTATCATTTTTAATAACTATTTTAACCTATTAATAAAAGTTCAATTTAGAATCATTGCTTTCCAACTTATTCATCTTTTATTATGATTATGGTAATATAATAGCCCAAACCATCGAGTACAAGATGGAGGGTCATTATCCCTCTTTCATTCCTCCTGATACCTAAGAGGCAACCAACTTTCGGTGAGGGTCTAGGTCCGTCATTACTTAAACTATATTCTTAGTATCATGTAGAAATAACTCTATATAGTCAAAAGTGATGACAATAATCCACCATAATAATTTAATTAAAAACCATCATAGTTTCAATATAACATTAAAACATCATAATATCTGTAGTAAAAATATTGCATGCTATATATTTAAATGATTACTAAATTTTGATCTATAGAAAGGGTTAAAAATAAATAATAAATGTAGTAGTATACATCTCACTAAAGCATTGTCCATCAATGTCTACATGATCCCACTAAATCATCTCAATTATCCACCATTGGACTATTTACCTTCAACAAAATCCCTCATTCTGAAATCCATAAGGGATGAAAAATTACCAAGTATGGTGTGAGTATAAGACTTAGTTGGACCCCACCCATAGACATTAATTGTTGTGTATCAGATATATGAGTTAACAAAATTATCATAAAGAGGGTATATAAAAAATGTGTCAAATAATTAAAAACATATGTTGGGTCCTTGAGGACTAGATCTACATACTTTAGCACCATTTCAGAAGAATGTTTATACATTCTCTAAACACATACCAATCAATGTGTGATCCCAAAATAATGTGATACATATCCACAAATGTATGGAAGATCCCTATCAAAGGATATCCAAAAAGAATGCTACACATCTTGTCTTTTTGGAGTTTCTACTACATGAGGCCAAAGGAACCTCAATGCCCATCCCTACACATTCCTCATAATAGGAATATTCCTAGCATGGTTAAAAAATCCCAATAATAGGGAAATCCAATTCACACTAACCTCACACCAAACACATTTATCTGATGGAATTCCCCTATAGGCCCCCTACAATCTTATCAACAAAATATAGAAGAAAAATTCATACAATAGAAGATTAAATTTTTAGATGAAATAACACATCCTGGTAATTAATATCATCATCAAAATAATCCATATTAATAAATTAAAACCATGGTTTAATGCTACAGACACACAAATCTTATGTGATCAATAATCAAACAATAGATTCTCATTACTACATAGGAACCCCAACATTCATACAAATAACCCATATAATAAATGTCCTAATGTTATGGGTTTCCAACCTAATTTTTGGTGATGAAGATCTTTATGGTTCTTCAAGGAATGAATACAAAAATGACATCCACATAATAGTTGAGTCAAACATCTCGACATGGATTATGATACATGATTTATATTATATTATTTCAAATTTTAATACAATAAAATTATAAAATATATATGTATTTATCCATGATTACTATTATATTATTTATTTATTCCTTAAAATGCCCTAAATAGTTTCTTATTTAATGAAAAATTATAATTTTACATGCAAAAATATTATACCACTCTTGAATAATCAGAGTAAAGAAATATAATTATTATTTGTCGTACATTGACACATTATCAAAAAAAATTTTTTAATAAATATTTATATATTCCCCAAATGAGATTAGGAATTCTGATTTTAAATATATGTAAAACAATAGAATTACTTGCATATTATCCCTTTAAAACATTTCACTGAATAATAGAGGGGATAGGGTAATACTTCTACCATGATAGGAACCAAAAAAAAGAATTATATTGATCAAAGTAATATATTTTCAACCAGAATAGGGGTATATATATATATAACTCAGGAAAAATACTAAAAACTATTTTATAAAGGATCACAAATTTTTGAAGAAATATACTCGTATAATTTTCCACAAAATTAAACCCAAAAAATTAAATTAGAAATATAATTCATTTATTAAATGATTCTTGAAATGGGTACATTTTTTATCCTTTGTTAACTGTTTATAGAACAAACATATGTTACTTGAATGAATTCCTATGGTTTCAAACCATTAGAATGTCCATAAGTCTTTATATGGATTTTCCGTTGTAGTTGAAATGGAAATTAACATTTTTTTCTCTCCAAAAAAGTACATTGAATTTGTGTAACATAATTTTACTATTATTTAACACATTGGTTTTATATTAGGGTAAGCTATAACATATACTCATCTTTTAAAATAGAGGAACCACCATCATGTATCTCATTCCATATTAAAAAATTGTTAGGTTACCCTTACTTAACCAATATAAATGAATTTTTATAATCATACAGTACCATGGTTATGAATAATAAACTTTTAAAATATCTTGAAAACCCAAATACATCATATATATAATAGCATATTCCCTTACATGGATAAATAGGTACCATCATATATACATTGGATCAACAACATGTCCTTATATAGTGAGAAAACATCTATTATGAATCCCCCACATTACACTATAATGGAATATATTAATTTTAACTCTCCCATACCCAACATCTTTGTTCATATTAAAAAATCAATACAAACTATGACCCAATCGATAGATACATGGGATTAACCATACATAACCATTTAAAAATAAGGGTTACATTTATATAACATCACGACTCAAAATCCCCTAAACATTGTGTATGAGTTTTTTTACCACAAGCCCCCAAGAATGACAACTCATATGCCAGAGAATTCTAACTCAAAGTGAGGGATTACAATATGTCTATAAAGACACTATGAACTCATATTATAGAAAGTAAAAATAGTTAAAAAGAAAACATCATCCTTATAATTAATTATTCAATGTGTAGAAGTAGTGAAGAAAATAAAATACAACCATGTTATAATATTAAACGAACTGATATAAATTCATGGACGTCCATGTCATGAATAAATCATTGATCACACATTAGGACAATTCCATATAGTAGAGTGAATAAAATAAATTGAAATAAAATTGTAGGGCCCTACTACCAACTGTCATCCATACCACATACGTGGTCTCTAACACACTACTCATCATACCTATTATTCTTCTGAGAAATCCACACAAGTGGATCTACTTTAACTTGAAACCCTATGTCTCAAAAACATCCAGAAATAAATATATTGTAAAAATAAGGATTAGTAACATGTTTTGTACATAGTGAGATTCTACTACATGGGTGAGAAGTAATTTCATTAGGCCACCCAAATGATGAACATATAAATATTCTTTCATATTTTCATGCTCATTTAATATTCTCATCCAAGTCTATGAAAAACTTGAATAATAAATACAACAAAAATATCCATTTCATTATAGAGGATAATTGGATATATAATACCTAATGACTTTAAATTATTCGTCATAATTTTTAATTTCACCACTTCCATTCCATAAAATATATCTTTAGACACACACACACGCACACCGATACATATATATGTATATCTATTACCATTAGAATGAAATATACCTGGGAGATCAAGAATAAGGATACTATGAATAACATTACAATAAAAAAAATAATGCATAGTATTTCTTAGGTTACAAGATCAAGTAGGCTAGACACCTTATGACTATGGATCTGAGTCACTAGTTTTTTATCATTACTTTTATCCTTATGTTTTTAAACCAAATTAAAATTACGTATTATTTTATTGCACTAGAATGTCACTGATAAAGGGAGATCACCATAGTGGGATATATGTACAAACTTTGGGTTCACCCTTACTCTCCTCCAATAACTATGATAAATTATTCAATGTATCCCTTGGACATCCTCAAAATGTGGCATTGAATATTATGTCATTCTACATATTCGACATCTAATCCAGAATAATTGTAAAATCCCATGTCTTAGCCAATAGGTAATCACAACATTTCAACTCAGATAATCCAAAATGGGGATGAACCAAAAGAGATATTTATTTAATATTATATTGATTTGGTACAATAGAATCAAAACCTAAAAAAATATCTGCATCCTCGTCTCCATGAATGTCTGAAAAATTCTATAATGTTGTGTACAAATATCCCATGTATTATATTATGAATTAAAATAGGTGATAAATACCTACATTTGGTTTCATGTAATCATACCACTACTCAAGTTAAATACACCCACCCCGCAACGTTTGGTATCCCCTAGAATGATAGATTACTTCCCATTCCTTTAAAAACCTATTATAATTTGTTTACGAACAAAATATTAGCATCCTACCTCTCTATCCTATGATAGGGAGGAATCCTAGTAAAAAATAGTACTACCATTGATGGTTGTAGTATCATTCAAAAAAAAGGATCACACAAATCAGATGGAAAAAGGTTCAAATTTCAGAAAAAATTTACATTTTCAAAAAAAAATGGGTCCTTACATTCTCCCCACCACAAAACTACTCTTCCCTAAGAAGCCTTTGTTATAAAACAAGAAACCATTCTCTCATCTCGTGCATATATGAAACTACATTTTTCACGACTATCTAACTAACAGTATCAATGTATAAATAATAATCTTTCATGGGAGACACATAATGGTGAAAAATGTTTCACTCTCCATAATTGGAACATATTTAAAATCACCCATACAATATGGAATCAATCTATGTGTCCCACAATCCATCCATCATCGAATTAAACTAAAAATGAGGGTTCCCACACACAAAAACCCATTTAAAATTAAAATAAATAGATAAAATTGTGTAAAGGTATAATTAAATTAATATTTAATAAAATTTGTGGTAGTTATAAAAATCTTGTAATCCCATGTGACCATTGGAAATATGATGGTTTGAAGAGAAATATAGCCACTTTAATATTAATGAAACCATTGGAATAGTAATCAAACCATTTGGAATAGTAACCTGACTATTATAATAGTATCCTCAACTTTGGGAATGTATGAGAAAATTTAGGTATCATATAAAATGATGACAATACATATTAAATCATGATATAAGTAAATAAATGCTTTAAATTATAAAATAAGTGTTTTTAAATATTTAAGGAATAATGATTTTATTTATTATTTATAAAAAATATAATTATTTTAAAAAACATATTTTGATAATGTGGTGCTATAAATTTATATATATTTGTGTTATAATTATAATATTATTTAATAAAACCATATGTAAATTATCAAAGGGTCCGAATTTTTTTCCTAAAATTGAATTTTATATTTTTCAAATTATAATTTTATTTAAAAAATAATATTCAATTATTTAAGAAATTATTTTAATAAAATTGATTTTTTATCTACATATTGAAATTTATTTGGTTTTATATTTTGTATTTTTCTAAAATATATGATTTTTTATATATAGTAAAATATGAGAAAATATGATATTAAACATTATAAGATAAAAAACATAATTTTTGATACATGAATGATGTAATAACAAATTACTTCCAACTCAAATGAACCATTTAATAAATATGGTCAAAATATTCAACGCTATTAAGATCCATGTGCCTATATATTAATATAATGACTAAAATATTCAAAACACCCCTCTCATCTCTTTATAAATATTGTTCGTCACCACCAATTCGCCTCATAATATCTATGTCTTAGAGTTTGAAGAATGTCTACCCAATTCCTTTCAAAATTATCTCCCCCAAGTATTAGTAATACTAATATAATCAAAATACCATTTAATGATCCATTATGGGTAGTATATAAGGAGATAATGAAATGTATGGGTAAAATTCTCAACTAGACACTTTCAATTTTAATATTCTTCTACTACACCCTTATGATTTCCAGCCACCTAGACATCATAACATTAGTCTCCTAAATATACTAATAAGTGATTATTATGGTGGAATATTTTTATTATAGTATCTATTATTTACTAGATAAATCATACCTATATAGTAACACAAAAGGATATTTGAGATTATTTCAATTAATAGATGGTCATGGATACCATTTCATTTAAATTATATCTTTTAATCTATATTAACAATAACATTAATAACTATACACACCTGATCTGACCATCGAGAAATGAAATGAAATACCTCATTAAAACAAAATTGAACATTTTATCACAGTTAAATGGTTTAAAATAAAAATAATAGTATTAAAATAAATTAAATGATTCTTGTAGTACCCCTCATTTTGGGTACATAAAAATTTCCTCAAGTTTTTATGAAAAAATGTAGATTTACTGAAATAGTGTGGCTTTGAATGGGTTTTATGAATAAAATAGGATGTTTCCATAAAATAGTGTATTTCCATAAAATATGGTGTTTCCATAAAGGCAGTTGTTTCCATAAAAGTGGGTGTTTCCAAAAAAGAGTATGTTTCCATAAAAGAGGGTGTTTCCAAAAATAAAATGGGTGTTACAAAAAAAAGGAAATCCCATTAAAAGGGTAAGGGTATAGGATGGGAGAGTTTGGAGGGACTTGGAAGTAGTTTTTGAATAAAAATTAATGTTGCACAGTCTGTGCATAGTAGGCCTAAACCGTGTGTAGAAGAAAAAACTATATCCTATTTTCTAGGAAATCACTCATTTTTACTCAATTTATTAATTTTTGGCTTCAAAACGCCTCTAATTATAGATTTATCTCCTTATATGGTTTTAAAACCTTTCCAACATGATTTTGTGTAATCCCGAAGCCCTCTCATGGTGATATCAATCTCGATTCTCGTGGTATGTTCCTGATCGTCATTGTTTTTGTCTCATTTTCTTAGATATCCTTCTTATCTCTTCATGTTTTCTTAGATATATAGTTTATTTTGATATATCTATGAATTTTTACATAAATTAAAGAAATATGTGGTGTTTTTCTTGATATAAGAGGATATCAAAACTATTTAATGGACACTTGATCCGATTCTTGTGGTATTTTGTTGTTCTATCTGATTTTGTCATGTTTTCTTAGATATTATTAGATATACTTCAATGATTCCCAATATTTTTCAGTTATACACATATAATGGGTGGATCCACGTTTTTTTATGCCTAATAACTAATCATTTATTCATGATCTTGCTTGGAGAAGCGATTTGAGTGCGTTCTTAGAGAATCGACCCGTCTTCTTGTTAGTTCCCCATTTGTTGTCATGTTTCATCAAAATATTTGAGGTAGGTGGCATCACTCTCATATCATATTTATATATTTTATTTTAATAGTTTAAAATTGGTAAAATTATATAATATATATATTAAAATATTTTTTTTATACATGGAATAAATCTCTTTATTGATGACTGGTCATTTTTGGTAGATTTAGGAAATAATGATAAATTTTTGTGATTTTATTTTTTTATTTAATTTAAAATGGTTATTTATAATGGATAAATTTCTGTAACATCTAAATTGATTGATGTGTCATGGGGTTTTATTAAAACTACATTTATTTGAATGTATTTCTCATTATATTGGTTTTAAGAAAAACAATTTTCAATAAAAAAGTGATTTTATTGAAAGGGTTGTTTCTGAATGATCTTTGAACATATATGGTCTATTTTTATTTTTAAAATATGATTATTGTTTTAAATATGTACATATACTTAGTGATAATGGATTAGTGGAACATGATATACATTTACCTTGTGATGACTTGGTATATCAATGGGAAACTGGTCATGAGTATGGATCAATCATAACGTAACATACATGGCTGGTTTTACGGGTGTCTGGAATGTATAAGGTTTTCCAAAAAGGATATTGTGAAATGATTTCAAATATTATTTAGTGTTTTTATGAAATTTTATATTTTTGTAAAATTGGTTTTTATTTCACTTGTACAATTTTTTTGGAAACCGTTTTGGGACTTTTTTCTATTTAGATTTAAACTATATTGGAAAATTGTTTGGTATGAAAAATTTTATAATAATGTTGCTAACTATTCTATCCCAGTGGCATGAGTAGGTATGTCATTGTGGATATTCTACTGAGTTTTTTATCATCCATAATTTTCCACAATGGTTCTTTTGCATATTAAATTTTCTATGATAGGAGAAAAGGTATCGTTACACAATTTTTAAGCACCACTATGTAATGTTCAGGATGATTGATGATCATGGTGCATTGGGAATATGGATATTGGTTTTTTGTGGTATTATTGGAGTATTTATTTGGTTTCCATTATTTACATTGATATTTTTTGAGTCTTCTATTGTTTCAAACATTGGAGTGGTTTGAATATGAATAAAGTAGTAAAGATGTATTGCTTTTATTCATGCATCATATAGTGAGTGTTTTAGTTATGGTTTGCTTAGATAATAGTTTTATTATTAAAGGGTAAATCTTCCCCCATATTCATTTAATCCAATTGAAATTTATTTCCATCCTTTATCATATTGGGGTTTTCGCCTAACACCATGTAATGAATTTTTGTGCTATGAAGCAATTGGGAATTAGCAGGTCATTACAAATAGTATCAGATTGTTCGGTCTTTTCCTAACAAGTAGACATTAGATTTCTCTATCTTGGAGTTGAAAATAATCCTTGTCTATTCCTTGTGTTGGAAACATAGAAAGTTTTTGGATTTTTGGAACATGAAATTTATAGCATAAAAGGACATAATTTACCATTTTATGCTAAACTTCTTGTTACCAGGGAGTTCAGTCATAAGTGTTTTGGAGATAGTTATAGGATTTGAAAATATCATCATAATGAGTTTAGCGAATGAGATGAGCATGATGTGAATTAAATAGAATGGAATTACCACTAGGATGGAATCTTTAATTTAGATTAATGATTTATGATTTTGTACTACTGTGAGATTTTTATAAAAATAATAATTTTTTTTAAATGAAATATATTGAAAATGTAACAACCCAAGATTTTACGAAAAATATCCTTTTTAATTTCATTAATGTCTTGTGTTGTAAGCTACACCAAAAGGAGCTTGCACAACACACATCCTTGACTTGCCTTGCATTACACGCAATCGCGACCTTCCTCGATAGCGTGTGTTGTACGCAACACCAAGTTTCACTAAACAACGATATGCTATTAAGATATTATTAAAACTAGCTGTTGTGAATAGTAATAACCAATTTTTGAAATTTTTTAAATATTATTTTTCAAAATGGACTTCATTTATGGATTCGGAGTATCGAATTTAGCCTAAGGTGAAATTTTGGTACTTTTCGGATAACTTTCATATTCTGATGAATAGTGAAAATTACTAAATTTTAGTTAAAAACAACCTTTTTAATCGAAATAATTAATAGTTAATTTGAGTGGTTTTAAAGTATATTTAGAATATATTTTTACAATTTAATACAATGTCGGTCATTGGATGTAATTTCACATTTAAACCAGCTATAAACAAGTGTCAATCTTTTGATAGTTATTATCTCTTAAAAACACGCTATTTGTTTTAACAGCGGGATTTAATTATAAAATTAATTAATGCAACTTCTGTGTTATGAATTTGGTAAAATTGACTTCATTTTTGAATTCGGAATATGAAATATAGCTTAGGATGAAAGTTTGGCATTTTTCTGAAAAACTTCAATTTTTGATGAATAGTGAAACCACTAAGTGGTAGGTTAAAAACTGAATTTTGCATAAAACTTAATTTTACCGCTTCTGTGAATGGAATTTCGAAAATCCGACAGAAACGGTTAATATCAAGGACTAAAATGTGGTTCAATGAGATGAAAATAATTTTTGGTGAATAGTAACTTTGTACTTTTTTCTACCACGGTTAATAGTAAATAGGTTAACTAAGGGTAAATATGATATTACTATTACCCTAACACATGTACTAATTCTATTGGATAAATGTAATTTGACCAAAAACAACCTTATGAATATAATATTACCATTTAGGTCCACTTGGATTAGATTATGACATTTAATATTATTTTATTTAATGAATAGTTAAAATAGTTAAAATCAAAGTTTAATAACTAAAACATTTTTAATATGGGGTTATAATAAGATAAATTAGACTATAAATATTAATTAGAAATATAAAAAGATTTCCTACATAATGATATTTTATTTATAATTTTTAGACTTTAAATAAATTAATTTATTTATGACACAACGATGATGCAGTAATTACCCTTTTAAGGAAATATTAACATAATTGATGTTATAAATGCTCAAATGAATGTAATTTGAGTCTTTTTATGAATTATACTAATTTTCTAGGTTACTATGATATATTAGTGTTGATTTAATCAACTTGGTTCGAACATGTAATTCTTTTATGACTTTCACAAAAATCATATATCAAATAGTTTCAAAATTGACACAAAATAGTTTTTAAATCAAATATTATATTATTAATTGTTATTTTATTCCTAAAAATCTAAGGTTCGGCCAAATGACTTAGATAAGGATATATGTATTAATAATAAACAATTTGGGGTTCGTTTGGCATTTTATAGTAAGTGTATTAACCATATAGTGAAAGAAAACAAAAAGACACGGTAAAAGTTAAATTATTTAACTTAGAGTTAAATCTAATTGATAAGGTTAAAATAATACCCTAAAAATGTCTAAATCTTATTGGTTGATAGGATTTCAACCCATACCCACTTTATCTTCCAAATAAGACCCTTTGGAACCATTATAAACCGATTTTGACATTAATATAAAATAATATTTTGAGGTATTCCTAAGGTGCCCCTCTCCTCCCTTATAAAAGGACACCTCCTCCCCCTCCTCCTCACACCAATTTGAGCACTCAAGCTCGGCCAAACACTGACAAAACTTCTTCTACACTTCCCTATAAACATCATATAGGTTCTGGTCTTCCTCAAAGAACAATTTTAGTGCCCTAAGAGGAGGTCTCAAAGAGGCGTTCCAAAGAAGAGGTAATATCCATTACCGATCTTTTCAATTTCTTTCTTCTTCAACTTCTTCTTCTTTAGTTGTTTCATGATAAAGTAATAACATCAGTATTACTTACATACTGATATTTTATTATAAATATGAAACAACCCTAATTCACCTTCTATCCATCCTACGGAAAAATGAAATCACCGCGCGTGCGTACGTACGGAATACCATCTCCACGCCGTGGTGTAATCTATTTTCCACCATCACTTTAAAAGAATGGGTATAATGGTGTAATGAGTAACTATTTATGATTATTATTAAGTAATATTGATACTGAAATAATATATATATACTCCAATACAATTCCACGATCATAGGAATGATATCATCACTCGTGCGTACGTACGGAATACCGTCTCCACGATGTGATGCGACTCGTTCTACATGATCATCATTACATAGTAATTATATAAATGAATTGAATGAATAAATATGATATATGTTACACTAATAACATTCTGGATATAAGGTATCTATAACATTAAAAGAAGAATAAGAATGTATTCGGCAAAACACGCATAAGAACAAAAGGTAATAAAGACCCGAGTAACAAGTAACAATGAAATATTACTAACAAGAAGCTAAGAATATGACCATATATGATATCATATCAATAAGTATGATTCAGTAATAAGTCAATAACATTATTTAAACCATTATACAGGAGCTGCGAACACGTACAAAGCAAATCGGACCTAAGGTAAGGGAAATATCACAATCTCATTTTTATCCGAGATTGTTTATACTTTGGTATTTACTGGGGTGTATTTTATCATCAACATCCATGTTTCTTCAATATGTAATATTATTTCCATCCACCTACAATTGTTTAAATCCAATTTTACCCTTCGGTGAGTTTTTAGTAAAAGATATGAAAGGAACCTTTTGTTGTTTTTCATACGAGGTACTTTTTGACTTTTCTGACAAAAGTACGAAGAATGTTTTTTTTAACTTATACGGCATGAATGGATTTTTAAAACATTATTTCCAAGAAGCTTCCTTTACAAGTTTTCAAGTTTATTTTTAATAAACTTCTTTTATTTTAAAGTCGTATGACATAATTTGAAAGGAAAAATGTTTTTGAAGTAGAAAGGATATTTTCCTCAAGAATGGAGTTCAAGTATTTTATCAAAATTATTTTCCATCTAAGAGAATAAAAGGGTTCTGTTTTTATCCCTATGGATTTGATTATGTTGTGATGGAAATATTTTTATGAATTCCTTTATCATATATGAATTGTTTTATGATGTCATGTTGTTTAAGAATCCCATTCTTATTACATGGGTTACACTATGATGTATGGTTTATGATTATGTGGCACACATAAGAAAGGATTCATTATAAGATGGGTGGGACCTATATCTCCCTCCAATGCATTGGGTAAAGATTTTATATCTCATGAGATAGACATGGCTGGAATGGTAGGTTATACCGGTTCAGTGAAACAGGACTGAAACGAGGGTTACTCGATTCAGAAAGGGACTTTTTCCACTAAGATAGTCTTGGCAATGAGTCTTGACTAACAAGAAATGATTCTCTATGATTATGTGTGAGTGCCACAAAGTTTCATGTTTTAAGATATGATTATTGTGATTACATTTCACTACTATGATTTATCCCATGTTATGAAATTATGCTCTCTTTTGCAGGTTAAGATTTCCAAAATGTTATGTTCTTATGAATACGGTGTGATTGATATTTCTTTTGTTTACCCTTACTGAGCATTTGAGCTCACCCTTTTATGTTTTCTTTTCCCCAGGATATAAAGAAAGGTTTTAGGTAAAAAAAGGAAGATCTTTATTGGAGATTTTGAAGATCTTTCACCACGATTAGAAGATTACGTTCCGAGTTTCCAAAGACACTAAACTATTACGATCCTTGTGTGTGTATTTTTTTTTATGTACTATGTATTCCGCAAATGTAATTTAATGTCCATGTACCTTAAGCTTCGGGTCTCTACAGTTGGTATCAGAGGAAAGGTTTAGTCAACCTTTGGAAACTAGGATACGAGAACATTAGTGAGGTCCCTAGAGATATTTCTAAGGTATGTCTAGGGATGTCTCTAAGGTTAAGTATACATATAGGTTATAGTCCTAGAATTGCACTAACGATCTTAGAATTTAACCTAAGATGTTATATATTGAGGGTACTCCCCCTTTATTATGTTGTTTTTCCTATCATGATTTTTGCCTCTCACACTATTCTTTTTGGGTTTTAGACGATGGATGGAACCTGAAGGAACTGTGTTGATCAATGCAATGATTGTCCTCCTGAACAAACAAATGTTATGGGAGATGGAGTGCAAAATCTTATTGCTATACTTATACAAGCTATGAATCATTCTGGACATCCAAATGAGCAGAGAAGGGAACAATATTCTATTGAGTCCTTCATGAGGCAACGTCCACCTTCTTTCAGTGGGTCTTCTGATCCACTTGTTGCTGAACAATGGATCAGTACCACTGAAAAGATATTTTCAGTTCTTCAATGTTCTGAACATGATAAAGTCATCTTAGCAGTATATCATTTGGAAGATGAAGCTGATCAATGGTGGAATCTTATCAAGAATACAAGGGAAAGAGATGAAATTGAGTCCATGGAATGGGACGAGTTCAAGAACTTATTTTTCAATAAGTACTTCCCTCGTATTCTTCGAACAAAGATGGATAATTAGTTTCTTGAACTAAAGAAAAAAAGATGATGAATCTGTTGGTATATACGAAGCGAATTTTACAAGACTTGCAAGGTATGCATCTGGCATTATCATCCAACCTGAAAGTAAAGTTGATCGATTTTTCAGTGGATTAAAACCAAGTCTTCGAAGGGAATTATCTATAAGAGACTTCAGTAGCTATGAAGAAATTGTGCGTTGTGCTATCAAGGTAGAAATGGAAGTTGGTGTTACATATCCATCTCATGGTTTTGACAAGAAATGAAAGATGGAGTTCAAGGAGAAATCTCAGAATAATGATGAAAAGAAGATGAATGTTTCCTTATGCACAAAGTGTGGAAAGAAGCATGGTGGAGATTGTCTTAAAGGGACTAGAAAATGTTATAAGTGTGGAAAAGAAGGCCATCGAGCAGCTGAGTGTCAAAGTAATGGAAAAAGGTTTTCTAATGATGTGAATAAAGCAAACACTGGAGAGAATGCACCACCAACACTTCAATGCTTCAAGTGAAAGGAAATGGGGCATTATGCTAATAAATTCCCTAATCCAAGGGTTAGTGATGATCAACATGAGCAACCACTAAAGGTAAAGGACAAAGGGAAGTCACATGCGATCACTATTGGCAATGTTGAATATGACAACGATGTGGTGGAATGATTAAGTGTTTATGTAATGGGATTCCAAAATAATGTTGTATCATTGAGTATTGCAATATTTATTGATGTTGTATTCAAAGTGATTGAGATATTTTTTGGAAATAAGATGATATGCGCATAATGAAGGGAAAACGAGAAAATGAAATGTTTAGTAGTATTCATGAGCTCATGATTGATATAAGGACTAAGTGATATCATTGTTTGAGTATATAGAATTTTGAGGATTTTGGTATGTGGAAAGTGTTAACTTTAAACTGCATTCATATTTTCACTAAGGTATTCAAGAGAATACATGATTAAGGACTTTGAATGTTTAGAATGTGACCAACAAGACATATCTTATGGGGATCAACGATGGTATTAAATCTATGGTAATTGTTTTCACTATATTATGAGAGTGGACTGCAGTATTATGGGTAAGCCTAAAGATTGGAATGGATTATGTTGGAATAAGTTAGTATTGTTTAAGGATAGAAGTTTTTTTCGATATTATTGATGGGATGTTATAGTAATATAGTTTTAGAAAAAGGACAACCTGCAGGGCGGGCGACAACCCATCACGTTGGACAAGGCTGTGGGAATCGAACCCACAACCGAAGTGTGACTGGCCTTTATCGCCTACCACTGGCCTATAGAAAGTCCCTGTTTAGTAAAAACTAGTTTTATTATATTAATAAGTATGATATATGAAGTATAAGTCCATTTTATGAACCATATATGATTAATCTCACTATAGATTGACTTATGTATATTTAATAACTTTTCCTAACCTTTTGTTTGAGACAGATGGAATGACCCGTCATTCTATCACACGATCTGCTAACACTTCACGAATAACAAATTCAACTTCATTTATTTAAGAGATGAAGTGGAAATTGTTCAAGGCACGAACAACAGTGAGATTGTACCAAAATAAAGTAAGTATTTATTCTAATTCAAATTCTTTAACTTTAGGGAAACGATTTTGAAAACCAAAAATGTTGTCCTAGTGCTCTTATATCTGATTAATCAGATGGTACATTAGATCGTCACAAATTTATGGATTTGTGATTGTTGGCTTTTCCATAGCCATGTTCTCTACCACTCTCCGTCAGAATATGATGGTTAGATTTTTCTTCTATATCCATATTTTCACCTATGTGGAAACCCAGTGATTAGTTTATTTGGGTAACCGTTACGTTTCAAACTTTTGTTTTTAAAGATTGGTTTTGGTATTCCTTTTTACGATGTGGGTTTCTATTAAAGAAACTTTCGAATAGTAAACCATTTATAACCCTGACGAATTTCGAGGGCTAAATTCATTTTAAGGGGGGTAGAATGTAACAACCCAAGATTTTACGAAAAATATCCTTTTTAATTTCATTAATGTCTTGTGTTGTAAGCTACACCAAAAGGATCTTGCACAACACACATCCTTGACTTTCCTTGCATTATACGCAATCACGACCTTCCTCGATAGCGTGTGTTGTACGCAACACCAAGTTTCGCTAAACAACGATATGCTATTAAGATATTATTAAAACTAGCTATTGTGAATAGTAATAACCACTTTTTGAAATTTTTTAAATTTTATTTTTCAAAATGGACTTCATTTATGGATTCGGAGTATCGAATTTAGCCTAAGGTGAAATATTGGTACTTTTTGGATAACTTTCATATTCTGATGAATAGTGAAAATTATTAAATTTTAATTAAAAACAACTTTTTTAATCGAAATAATTAATAGTTAATTTGAGTGGTTTTAAAGTATATTTAGAATATATTTTTACAATTTAATACAATGTTGGTCATTGGATGTAATTTCACATTTAAACCAGTTATAAACAAGTGTCAATCTTTTGATAGTTATTATCTCTTAAAAACACGCTATTTGTTTTAACAGCGGGATTTAATTATAAAATTAATTAATGCAACTTCTATGTTATGAATTTGGTAAAATAGACTTCATTTTTGAATTCGGAATATGAAATATAGCTTAGGATGAAAGTTTGGCATTTTTCTGAAAAACTTCAACTTTTGATGAATAGTGAAACCACTAAGTGGTAGGTTAAAAACTGAATTTTGCATAAAACTTAATTTTATCGCTTCTGTGAATGGAATTTCGAAAATCCGACAGACACGGTTAATATCAAGGAATAAAATGTGGTTCAATGAGATGAAAATAATTTTTGGTGAATAGTAACTTTTTACTTTTTTTTACCACGGTTAATAGTAAATAGGGTAACTAAGGGTAAATATGATATTACTATTACCCTAACACATGTCCTAATTCTATTGGATAAATATAATTCGACCAAAAACAACCTTATGAATATAATATGACCATTTAGGTCCACTTGGATTAGATTATGACATTTAATATTATTTTATTTAATGAATAGTTAAAATAGTTAAAATCAAAGTTTAATAACTAAAACATTTTTATTATGGGGTTATAAATAAGATAAATTCGACTATAAATATTAATTAGAAAGATAAAAATATTTCCTACATAATGATATTTTATTTATAATTTTTAGACTTTAAATAAAGTAATTTATTTATGACACAACGATGATGCAGTAATTACCCATTTAGGGAAATATTAACATAATTGATGTTATAAATGCTCAAATGAATGTAATTTGAGACTTTTTCTGAATTCCACTAATTTTCTAGGTTACTATGATATATTAGTGTTGATGTAATCAACCTGGTTCGAACATATAATTCTTTTATGACTTTCACAAAAATCATATATCAAATAGTGTCAAAATTGACACAAAATAGTTTTTAAATAAATTATTATTTTATTAATTATTATTTTATTCCTAAAAATCTAAGGTTCGGCCAAATGACTTAGATAAGGATATATGTATTAATAATAAACAACTTGGGGTTCGTTTGGCATGTTATAGTAAGTGTATTAACCATATAGTGAAAGAAAACAAAAAGACACGGTAAAAGTTAAATTATTTAACTTAGAGTTAAATCTAATTGATAAGGTTAAAATAATACCCTAAACTTGTCTAAATCTTATTGGTTGATAGGATTTCGACTCATCCCAACTTTAGCTTCGAAATAAGACCCTTTGGACCCATTATAAACCGATTTTCACATTAATATACAATAATATTTTGAGGTATTCCTAAGGTGCCCCTCTCCTCTCTTATAAAAGGACACCTCCTCCCCCTCCTCCTCACACCAATTTGAGCACTCAATCTCGGCCAAACCCTGCCAAAATCTCTTCTCCACTTCCCTAGAAACATCATAGAGGTTCTGGTCTTCCTCAAAGACCAATTTTAGTGCCCTAAGAGGAGGTCTCAAAGAGGCGTTCCAAAGAAGAGGTAATATCCATTACCGATCTTTTCAATTTCTTTCTTCTTCAACTTCTTCTTCTTTAGTTTTTTCATGATAAAGTAATAACATCAGTATTACTTACATACTGATATGTTATTATAAATATGAAACAACCCTAATTCACCTTCTATCCATCCTACGGAAAAATGAAATCACCGCGCGTGCGTACGTACGGAATACCGTCTCCACGCCGTGGTTTAATCTATTTTCCACCATCACTTTACAAGGATGGGTATAATGGTGTAATGAGTAAATATTTATGATTATTATTAAGTAATATTGATACTGAAATAATATATATATACTCCAATACAATTCCACGATCATAGGAATGATATCATCACTCGTGCGTACGTACGGAATACCGTCTCCACGATGTGATGCGACTCGTTCTACATGATCATCATTACATAGTAATTATATAAATGAATTGAATGAATAAATATGATATATGTTACACTAATACCGTTCTGGATATAAGGTATCTATAACCTTAAAATAAGAATAAGAATGTATTCGGAAAAACACGCATAAGAACAAAAGGTAATAAAGACCCGAGTAACAAGTAACAATGAAATATTACTAACAAGAAGCTAAGAATATGACCATATATGATATCATATCAATAAGTATGATTCTGTAATAAGTCAATAACATTATTTAAACCATTATACAGGAGCTTCGGACACGTACAAAGAAAATCGGACCTAAGGTAAGGGAAATATCACAATCTCATTTTTATCCGAGATTGTTTATAGTTTGGTATTTACTGGGGTGTATTTTATCATCCACATCCATGTTTCTTCAATATGTAATATTATTTCCATCCACCTACAATTGTTTAAATCCAATTTTACCCTTCGGTGAGTTTTTAGTAAAAGATATGAAAGTAATCTTTTGTCGTTTTTCATACGATGTACTTTTTGACTTTTCCGACAAAAGTACGAAGAATGTTTTTTTTAACTTATACGACATGAATGGATTTTTAAAACATTATTTCCAAGAAGCTTAATTTACAAGTTTTCAAGTTTATTTTTAATAAAATTCTTTTATTTGAAATTCGTATGACATATTATGAAAGGAAAAAAAAATTTGAAGTAGAAAGGATATTTTCCTCAAGAATGGAGTTCAAGTATTTTATCAAAATTATTTTCCATCTAAGATAATTAAAGGGTTCTGTTTTTGTCCCTATGGATTTGATTATGTTGTGATGGAAATATTTTTATGAATTCCTTTATCTTATATGAATTTTTTTATGATGTCATGTTGTTTAAGAATCCCATTCTTATTACATGGGTTACACTATGATGTATGGTTTATGATTATGTGGCATACATAAGAAAGGATTCATTATAAGATGGGTGGGACCTATATCTCCCTCCAATGCATTGGGTAAAGATTTTATATCTCATGAGATAGACATGGCTGGAATGGTAGGTTATACCGGTTCAGTGAAACATGACTGAAACGAGGGTTACTCGATTCAGAAAGGGACTTTGTCCACTAAGATAGTCTTGGCAATGAGTCTTGACTAACAAGAAATGATTCTCTATGATTATGTGTGAGTGCCACAAAGTTTCATGTTTTAAGTTATCATTATTGTGATTACATTTCACTGCTATGATTTATCCCATGTTATGAAATTATGCTCTCTTTTGCAGGTTAAGATTTCCAAAATGTTATGTTCTTATGAATACGGTGTGATTGATATTTCTTTTGTTTACCCTTACTGAGCATTTGAGCTCACCCTTTTATGTTTTCTTTTCCCCAGGATATAAAGAAAGGTTTTAGGTAAAAAAAAGGAAGATCTTTATAGGAGATGTTGAAGATCTTTCACCACGATTAGAAGATTACGTTCCGAGTTTCCAAAGACACTAAAATATTACGATCCTTGTGTGTGTGTTTTTTTTATGTACTAAGTATTCCGCAAATGTAATGTAATGTCCATGTATGTTAAGCTTCGGGTCTCTACAGAAAATGTGAAGGATTACTGTATTTTAAAAATTGGTTAATTATCAAAAGAATGAATGGTTTTTAAAAAAAGGTTGAACATGGAATTTTTTTTTGGAAAACAATGTTGTGATAGTTGATGTAAAATTATTTGTAACATTAAGACATCAATTTCTAGATTGTGAGAGTTACAGATTTTGTTGTTCATTTAGAAAATGGCACCCAGGAGCTGTAGTTCAAACCCACCAAAGGACTATATGGAGAATGTGGTTGCAAATGAGAAATAGGTGAACCATGAAAATGTTCAGATAACAGCCAATAATTTCAATTCATTTAAATGCGTAACCCAATGGATGATCTTAGTCACATAGATCATTCCATCCAGTTTCAGAGGATGAATCCACCAATCTTCTCGAGTGATTCTGAAACAGAAAAGGTGGAGGTGTGGCTGAATACGGTGAATCATATTTTCTAATACATCAGCACAATGAGGGAGATTAATGTCATGATGTCCACATATATGCTTGAATAACATTCATGTTAGTGGTTGGAACTAGATTTGCCTGATAAAGAGGATAATGATTTTAAGTAGGATCAATTTGAAGAATTTTTTATTAAACAATTCTATCATCATAAATTCAGGATTGAGGGGATGATAGGCTTTTTTATCTAGAAGCTGGAGAACCTCTAAATTATTCAATATGTTGCTAAATTCTCGATGTTAGTGTGAATTTCACTAAAAGTTGTGGCAAGCTCATCCCTGAACACACCCATCATCAAATCCGGGATAATACATGTGATTCGATTGAATATTACAATGATTTGTATTTATTATTACATAGTGATGGTGAACAGAGTAGTTGTGGATGAGAAAGACATATTAGGTGCTTTGGGAGGAAGAAATATAAAAATCCCAACTTGAAATTGTGGAAACCCCAAAGCTAAGAGACAATGTAAGAGAGACCACTATTTCTATAGTGGAGCGAGAATCAATATCTGATAGGTAGATTAGTAAATCTTCCTCCATAACCTAATAGCCAAGAAGGATTCTAGAATTGTGGTTCCATTTAACACATCAAGCGAGATTGTATAGAAAAACCAATTAAATGGCATAATATCAACAATATGGGACATCATAAGTTCTTTTGTCGTAGTTCTCTAAAGTCATGTGCTCAAGACACTTCAGAAGATTCACAAGAATCATATGCTTTGGTATGATGTGGCAGCATGATCAGTCTCGTTGGTAGAGAAAAGATATCCATTGTGATTCTTAGTATAACATGACTCCTCAACATGAATAATCTCAACAAATAAATAAGGAGCAATGTCCAGTGAAAATGTAATTGTATGGAGCTGATCAGATGATTGTGGAAGACTAGGATGGATCATCTATGGTGATAGGTATGATTCTATTAAATTCTACACATATTCAAGTGATTTTTGACACTTCTTCATCACATTCCTTCATTTATTCTAATTATTTTGACCTTCTATACATAAAAATGGAAATTATGTCTTTTATGATAAAACCCCAAACTCCTATGGGTGAATGATAATGTAGAGCGATCGTGTGTAGAGATTTTTTTATAAAGTTGTATGAAGATGAACTGAAGTGGGACTTCTCAATGTTGGATATGGTTGTCTATGACGTAATCCTATGTATTTATTGATTGAAAACGTTCAAGTCTCACATTGATCATTACAGTAGAACATTCACATTCACATATGATGATGGTGTTGAGAATCTCTAAAAAGGAGAGAGTGTTGCAACGAATGGTGAAATGATCTTGTTCAAATCATAGGTGGTAATGATCTCTCACCATTTTGTGGTGTTGACTTTGGAATCCATGGAAGAGATCAAGGATGTCATTTTTTTAGCAGTGGTGGATCAATTTCTAGAGGTATTTTCCATGAACTTCTCAAGGTTACCACTAATAGGGGAAGAGGAGTTTATGATTGATCTCCTCCTAGAGACCACTCATATTTACATTCCATAATATAGGATGGTACTAATAGAGTAATGGGATATAAATGTGATGTTGCCGGAGATGGAAAGAAACTGATTCAATCGGCCATGTACGTCTTTCTGGGAAGCCCTAGTCATGTTCTTGAAGAAAATAGATAGGACTCTTCAGCTGTGTGTTGATTATCATAGTCTTAACTATGTTACGATAATGAATATGAATCCACTAACATGTATTGATTATTTATTTTGGTCAAATGAGGGGTGATCAGTTGTTCTCAATGATTGGCTTGTGATCATGGAATCCTCAATGGAGTGTTCAGAAGGAAGTTTTTTTGAAGACATCATTCAGAAGAATATATGGAAACTAAGAATATTAATTCATGCCGTTCGGACTAACAAATACACCACCAGTCATCATGGAATTGATGAATCATATATTTCAGCAATATATATACTATTTTGTTGTTGTGTTTTTCAACATAATCTTGGTGTATTCAAAGAGATAGGTTGAACAAGGGAAACCCTTGGCAACGATGTTGGGAATCGCAAGACATCACTGTTTGAATTCCAAACTATAAAAGTGTGATTTTTGGATACAAGAGGTATTTTTTATTGGACATGTGATTTCTTAAAAAGTCGTTTAAGTGGACCCTAAAAAGGTAGAATATTTTATATTGTGGAAACCACCAACTAATGTATTTGAGATATGATGTATTTTGGTACAAGATGGCTAATAGAGATGATTTTTGAGTGACTTATCATGTCTAGACACCCCAATGACAACTCTAATAGAGAATAACATTCCATTCCAATGGACTAAAGAATGCAAGGATGTTCATTGTCTTCACACGCAAGGAGACCATGTGCTGGATTATGGTTCATGTCAGTTTACTGTTCATGAGAGGAATTACCCAATACATGATTTGGAGCAAGCTACAGTCTTCCATGCCCTAATGAAATGGTGACATTATCTATTTGGTGAGAAACTCATCGTGTTCATAGATCATAAGAGTTTAAAATAAATATTCTCAAATTTATATTTAAATCTATGAATAATGGGATGGATGAAGTATATATATATGTCTGACTTTTAGTTGATTTATACGTAGTGAAATCGGGAATTTGGTTGAAGATGATTTGAGCATAATTCCATTTAATCAATTGGAAAAGGAGGATTAAGATGATTGAAAGTTAATGTCGGTCCTACACAATATTCTTGTGGAATGTGAATAACATGGGAATGTTGTGGTTTTATATTCATCTTTGCTAGTTCCTAAATTATAAAATATGGGTGAAGAGGATTAAAGGTCCAATGTAGAATTCATGGTTGTGATATTGAAACTCAATGGTGGGAAGACCATTATGTGATGGAAACCTGAATGGAATTTAGTTTTATGGTTTAGTGATCAGATGTATGGACTAATAGCTTATTAGGAATAAATTCTCCATGATTATCACTACTCAATATGGGTTGTATATCTTTGTAGACAGAACATGTATAAGGTGTTGAAGGAAATTTTTTTGTGGAGAGACAAGAAAATGAATGTGGCCGAGTTTGTTTTAAAGTGCTTAAATTGTCAGCATGTTAATGTGTAGCATCAGAGACCAGTGGGTATATTTTAGTCTTTTCTATTCCGAGAGTGAAAATGGGAGTAGATAGCTATAGATTTTGTTAAAGGCCTCCCAAGAATGGTCCAAAAACCTGATGCCATATGGGTTGTAGTGGATCAACTTACCACATCATCCCATTTCATCCATATTTGTAAAAATAATATGGTGGATGATCGGTCTAAAATCTATATCAATGAAGTAGTATCAAGACATGACATACTAGGTTCAATCATGTCCAAAAGGGAATAGAGGTTCACATCTCGCTTCTGAAAATCCATAATAAAATCACAGGGAAATTAGTTTACTATGAGTACAACATACCGTCCTAATACAGATGACTAGTCTAAGTGAATGATACAAATGCTGGAAGATATGTTTCGAGCTAGTGTAATGGATTTAGATGGTTCATGGGTGGAGAATATTCCCTTTGTGGATTTCACATATAATAATAGTTATCAAGACTTGATATATATATCCCTGTTCAGATCATCATACAGGTGTCTTTATCATTCTACACCGTGTTTGGTGGAAGTAGGTGAAAACTCCCTAGTGGGGCCTAGTCATGTCCAAGAAACAATGGAGATGATTCGATTGATTAGAAATAGAATGGATATGGCTTAGAGTGGTCAAAATTCTTATACAACCATCATTAATGGCCATTTTATTTTGTAGTGGGGGGTCATGTGTTCTAAAGTATTTCTCCAAGTCTTTAACATCATAATTTTGTAAAGTAGTGCAAGTTACATCCTTGATACATAGGTCCCTTTGAAATACTTGAACCAGTAAGAGAGGTGGCATACCAATTGGAACTACCACTAAAGTTCAGTTCAGTGTAGAGTGTGTCACCTATATCTTAGTTGAAGACGTATCACCTTAATCCTGACCATGTGATCAAATGGGATCACATAGAACTAGACACAAATGCTTTGTTGGAACATATCATTGTGTGTACTGTGGATATGGAAAACACATGTTTTTCATGGTAAAAGCATGATCCTAGTGAGGGGTTTATGGAAACATTGTCAGTTTCCAGAAGATAAATTGGATAGAGAGAAGAAAATGAATGTGTTTTAGTAGGAACTTTTTCTGGGAACTATATATTTCTATATTCAATGGATGGAAAGACCAATGGTGGGGATAATATAGTACATCATCTTTGGGGTATGTAACCATTTACTCAATTATTTTAAAAAATTTTGTTTTATAGAATTGATTTAGGTTTTAATGGATTTTATGAATAAAATATTGTGTTTCCTTAAAATAAGTTGTCTCTATAAAATACAGTGTTTCCATAATGGAGAGGGTTTTAATAAAATTGGATTATTCTATAAAAGTGGGTGTTTCTAAAGAAGTGTGTGTTTCAATAAAAAGGGAGTTCCATAAAAATTTTGTTTCCCTAAAAAGGGTAAGGATGAGGATGGGAGAGTTTGGTGAGACATGGATGGAGTATTAGGACTAAAAAGAAGGTTGCAGAGTTTGTGCACATTTATCCCAGACTATGTGGTCAAGACTTGCACAGAGGTTAAATCTAGATCCTATTTTCTCAGAAAATTCTCATTCATACACTATTTTATTTCATTTTCTCATCCAAACTCCCCTAATTTGATATTTATATGTTTATAATGTTGTAAAAACTTTCCAATATGATTTGGATCTCACCTGGATCCCTCCCATGGCAATTTCAATCCCGATTCTCATGGTATGGGCCCAATCATCTTTTTTTTTGTATCGTTTTCCTAAATATCCATCTTCTATATTCATGTTTTCATAGATATACACATTCATTTTCTAGATATAAAATTTTTAACATCAAATAATTAAATATCTATTTTTTCTTTGATAGATAAGGAGATATAATCCATTTTTTGGAATCATGATCTGATTCTTGAGGTATGTCACTGTTCTTTCTGGTTTTGTCATGTTTTCTTAGATCTAATTATCTAGATCTCTTACTCCCTTTATTTCTCTTATCTATACCTACCAAGGGTAGATCTAAATTTTCTATTGTAGATAACTCATGATTGATCTTGATATTTCTAGTGGAATAGATCGATGGCCGTTATTGGAGAATCGAACTGACTTCTTCTATGTTCTTCGTCCGTTGACGAGTCTAATCAAAATCATCATGGTAGGTAGCTTAACTGTCATATACTATTTTTATATACATTTTTTACTAGTTTCAAATTGATTAAATTATATAATATTTATTGTGAAATATTGGTTTGATACATGGAATAAATCACATTAGTGATGATTTAACGTTTTTTGGTAGATTTGTGAAATATTGGTAAATTATTGTGAAATTTGATTTAGATTATTGAATTTAAAAAGGTAATCATAAATAGTTGATTTTATAGTTCATCTAAATTATTTGATTGGGAAGGTGGTTTCAATTAAAATTAATTTATTTGAAATGATATTCCATTGTAATGGTTTTAATGAAAAATAGTTTTCAATAAAAGTTTTATTTTATTGAAAGGGTTGTTTTGGCATGATCTTTGAGATTAGGTGGTGTGTGTGCGTTTATGTTTCATATTTGGGGCATGGTTGAAATATGACATTATGCTCAGCAAAAAAGTGTTAATGTGTAATGTGATAAAATTTTCTTGTGATGACGTGGTAGATTCATGAGAAACCACTCATGAGTGTGGAATCGTCATAACATAACATTTGGGGGCGGTTTCATGGGTGTGTGGAATGATTTAGGTTTTCCAAAAATGAAATTTAGAAATGTGTTTGGGGAATTTTTGGTATTTTTATAAAATTTTATCTTGATAGAAAATAGGTTTTAATTTAACATGTACAGTTTTGATGAAAATAGTTTTGGAACCTGTTTATATTTTGTTATAAACTGTTTGGAAATTTTTTTTATATGAATTGTTTTATAATAATGTAGATAGCTCTTATACCCTAGTGTAATGAGACGGGATGTCCTTAATGATATCCTACTTTTATTTGAACTCACCCATGATTTGTCACTTTGGTGATTTTGTAGATGCTATCTTCCGAGATAGGGGAAAAGGTAACTTTTTACACGTTTTTAGCACCACTTCATAATGCTCTGGTAGTTTGGTGATACTAGAACATAGGGAACATGTTTCTTGGAGTCTTTTGGTATTATCGTAGTCTTTAGATGGTTTCCTCTATTTACATTGATAATTTTTGAGTCTTTTTATGATTTATACTTTGGAGTGGTATTGATATGAATAATGTAGTTGGAATGTCTTGGATTTATTCATGCATCATATAATGAGTTCTTCATCTACTGTTTTCTTGGTTAATAGTTTTTTTATTAAAGATTAATTCATTACAGAACTTCACTGAAACCAATTGAAATTTATTTATAGCATTTTGTATCTTGGGGATGTCGCAAACAAACATACAATGACTTGTTGAGCTCTCAAGCCAATTAGAATTAGTGGGTCATTAAAGAGATATATTTTTTTTTAAAATTTTGTTATTAATGTATATTTTTTTATTATACAAGATGTTAATTTATAGTATAAAATTAATCTTGTCCTTTTTAAGGGACCTATATAAGAAACACTCTCTCATTGTGTTATGAACATTATCTCTCTAACTCACATTATCTCCCTATTTAATTCCACATTATGAATTTATTACACACACACACACACATATATATTATATATATATATTCATATCATCATTAATTATACTCTTGGGGAAATATATGAGTTGAGTTCATTTATGAATTATGATTTTTGATATCAAAGATAATTATAGTGAACAGTTGTATCCCTTACCCATCTCATGTAACAATAATTTATAGTATTTCTTATATTTAATGATTTTAATAATTAATGTAATATTTTATGGATACCTTTTCTATTTTAACTCTAGTTTATTCATGAAAAATCCTTATTTATTCATTAATAACCATCTTTAACTGATTATATAAACCAAAATTTTGAATGTTCAATTATATAATTAATTCTCAACCCTTTCTCTGGAAATTATTTTTTTTAAAAAACGAACATCATATATTGTGACCTATTCTGATTTATTTAGATATGAGTTTACAAAATATTTAATTCATTACATTCTTCACAATATTTATGAACATAAAATTACTTTTATTATGAAGAATGATATTGAAACCCCTTTATCTTCATTGGCCTTTCTTATGTTTAATTGATAAGAATAATTTCAATTTGAGGACCATAGAACCACGTACATTTAATGATGGATTCACCATGATATTAATCCAAAAAATTAGGTAAAAATATTTATCATGAGATGATATATATAGGATTTGGATGTAAACACAATTCATGTTGGGAATCATCCCACCATGTGATGTTCTCATAGAAATTATCCTTGACTCTCGTAGGGTCATGTTATTTGTTTTTATGAACTATAAATATATCCCAGATGTTATTTTTTCATGTACTTTATGGTATGATATAATTTGATTACACATGGGAAATTTCTTTTATAATATATTTAAATTAAATAGGACTCATATTCAATGTGTCATTATCATTTATATTCCCATAATTAGTATTTGGTTTTAACCCATTTCTTCAATTGATTCCCCATGTTATCCAATGTAGTTTTATAATATCAAATATATTTAGGGGAACATTATTGAAATTGAAATATGGTTGTATTATTTCAGTACAATTGTGATTTATTATGAACATAGTCTCAAATGTAGTACTCATCATGGTCCTTTAGTAGTTCTTATTGGATACTTAAGTTAAAAATATTATAAAAATATATTTAAAAGGCTCTGGTTGGTAGAATATATTTTATGTTTTTCATAATTTATCCTTTTAAATTCATAAATTCTAAGGATCCATATATATTTAACCTTAAAAAATATCTTCACTATAAGTTCCCTATGAAATTTGATCATTTATACTAATTATAATTTTTTTCAAAAATGCATTTTTCATTTTTCTACCATATACTATTATTTTTTTTATAGGTGAACATTTTAAGGTGATAATCTTATATTGTGAAGTTGCATAATAAAGTTTTATATCATTATTGATGACCCAAAATTATTATGTATTTGGATAAAATCAGGGACTACTAAAAATCATATATTGATTAAGAAATTTAGTAGTAGCAGTTTTAAAATAATTTATTTTATCTTCTCTTTAGCTATTAATGATATCACTACTAAAAAAACCACCATTAGAGACCGCCAAAGGCAGTCGCTATAGGGCTCTAGCGGCCGCCCTGCGACCACCATTGGTTGTCGCTTTAGCCTCGTCACTAGAGGCCTATAGAGACCACCAATGGCGGTCGGTATAGGAGGCCCGGATTTCAGCCTCCAGCGACCGCCAAGCGGTCGCTGCAGGCCTCCTGCCGGGCAACCTATAGCGACCGCTTTTGGCGGTCTCTATAGTTATTTTTTTTTATAATAAATAATGTCCACTGAAATAAATAAATAAATAAATAAATATATATATATATATTAAAAAAATATTCACATATATACTATTAAATACAATAGTTTAAATATATATATTTAATATATTCTAAATGTTTTAATATATATAATATTAAATATATGTATAATATCGAATCATTGTGCTATAATAATTTAAAACCCCCGATTTAAGAAATGCTATCATTTTAGGTTTTTCGAAGCACGTTTGCTCCGAATTCGACCGCCGCACGCCGTTTTGGTGTTTTATGACTCCGGAAATGCATTTCCGGCCGCCGCGGTCAAACGGCACCTCCGATTGACGTTCCGTCTCTCCTACCATTTCACAATTCATGCAACAGATGTTTTCGTGTGGTTTCGTGGCATTCGGAGGTCGTTCGGGTGGTTTTGACCCCCCAACGCGCCTTTTCAGCGCGCGCCGAGCTGCTGAAAACGACGCATTCGGTCGTGCCACGCGCACCGCACGTCCGATGGATGTTCCGCCTCCTCCTGCATCTCAGGAATAATATTCCTATCATTCTCATGCGGTTTTAGGTTTTTCGGAGCATGTTTTCTCCGAATTCGACCACCGCACGCTGTTTTGGTGTTTTATGAATCCGGAAACGCGTTTCTGGCTGCCGTGGTCAAACGGAACCTCTGATTGATGTGCCGTCTATCTGACCATTTCACAATTCACGCAGAGGATGTTTTCGTGCGGTTTCGTGGCATTTGGAGGTCGTTCGGGTGGTTTTGACCCCCCAACGCGCCATTTCAGCGCGCGCCGAGCTGCTGAAAACGACGCATTCGGTCGTGCCGCGTGCACTGCACGTCCGATGGACGTTCCGCCTCCTCCTGCATCTCAGAAATAATATTACTATCGTTCTCGTGCGGTTTCAGGTCATTCGGAGCACTTTTGCTCCGAATTCAACCGCCGCACACCGTTTTGGTGTTTTATGACTCTGGAAACGTGTTTCCGGCCGCTGTGGTCAAACGACACCTCCGATTGATGTTCCGTCTATCCGAACATTTCAAAATTCATGCAACAGATGTTGTCGTGCGGTTTTGTGGTATTCAGAGGTCGTTCAGGTGGTTTTGACCCCCCAACGCGCCATTTCAGCATGCGCTGAGCTGCTGAAAACGACGCATTCGGTCGTGCCGCACGCACTGCACGTCCGATGGACGTGTCTCCTCCTCCTGCATCTCAGGAATAATATTCCTATCGTTCTCGTGTGTTTTAAGGTTTTTCGTAACACGTTTTCTCTGAATTGGACCGCCGCACGCCGTTTTGGTGTTTTATGGCTCTGGAAACGCGTTTCTGGCCGCCGCGGTCAAAAAGCACCTCCGATTGACGTTCCATCTGCCCTTCCATTTCACAATTTACGCATCGGATGTTGACATGCGGTTTCGTGGCATTTGGAGGTCGTTTCGGTGGTTTTGACCCCCCAACGCGCCATTTAAGCGCACACCAAGCTGCAGGAAAACGACGCATTCGGTCGTGCCGTGCGCACCGCATGTCCGATGGACGTGCCGCCTCCTCATGCATCTCAGGAATAATATATCTATCGTTCTCGTGCAGTTTCAGGTCGTTCGGAGCATGTTTGCTCCGAATTCGACCGCCGCACGCCGTTTTGGTGTTTTATGACTCTGAAAACGCGTTTTCGGCCGCCGCAGTCAAACGGAACCTCTGATTGACGTGCCGTCTACCCGACCATTTCAAAATTCATGCAATGGATGTTGTCGTGTGGTTTCGTGGCATTCAGAGTTCGTTCGAGTGGTTTTAACCCCCCCAACGCACCATTTCAGCGCGGGCCGAGCTGCTGAAAATGACGCATTCGGTTGTGTCGCGCGCACCGCACGTCCGATGGATGTGCTGCCTCCTCCTACATATCAGGAATAATATTCCTATCGTTCTCGTGCAGTTTTAGGTCGTTCAGAGCACGTTTGCTCCGAAGTCGTCTGCCGCACGCCGTTTTGGTGTTTTTGACTCCGGAAACGCGTTTCCGGCCGCCGCGGTCAAACGACACCTCCGATTGACGTGCCGTCTACCCGACCATTTCAAAATTCACACAACGTATGTTGTCGTGCAGTTTCGTGATATTCAGGGGTCGTTCGGGTGGTTTTAACCCCCCAACGTGCCATTTCAGCACACGCCGAGCTGCTGAAAACGACACATTCGGACGTGCTGCGTGCACCGCACGTCCGATGGACGTTCCGCCTCCCCCTACATCTCAAGAAATATTTATATCGTTCTCGTGCAGTTTCAAGTCGTTCGGAGCACGTTTGCTCCGAATTGGACCGCCACACGCCGTTTTGGTGTTTTATGGCGCCAGAAACGTGTTTCTGGCCGCTGTGGTCAAACGACACCTCTGAATGACGTGCGGTCTGGCCGACCACCTCAAAATTCATGCACCAGATGTTGTCGTATGGTTTCGTGGAATTCGGAGGTCGTTCGGGTGGTTTTGACCCCCCGACGCGCAATTTCAGCGCGCCGCGCTGCTGAAAACGACACATTCGGTCGTGCCGCGCGAACCGCACATCCGATGGATGTGACGCCTCATCCTACATCTCAGGAATAATATTTCTATCGTTCTGGTGCGGCTTCAGGTCTTTCGGAGCACGTTTGCTCCGAATTGGACCGTCGCACGACGTTTTGGTGTTTTATGGCGCCAGAAACGCGTATCCGGCCTCCGTGGTCAAACGTCACCTCCGAATGACGTGCCGTCATGGCCTACCATTTCACAATTCATTCACCGGCTGTTGTCGTACGATTTCGTGGCATTCGGAGGTCGTTCGGGTGGTTTTGACCACCCAACGCGGCATTTCAGCGCGCGCCGCGCTGCTGAAAACGACACATTCGGTCGTGCCATGCGCACCGCACGTCCGATGGATGTGCCGCCTCCTCCTACATCTCAAGGATAATATTTCTATCGTTCTCGTGCGGTTTCAGGTCGTTCGGAGCATGTTTGCTCCGAATTGGACCGCCGCACGCCGTTTTGGTGTTTTATGGCGCCGAAAACACGTTTCCAGACACCGCGGTCAAACGGCACATCCGAATGACGTGCCATCTGGCCGACCATTTCACAATTCATGCACCGGCTGTTGTCGTACGGTTTTGTGGCATTCAGAGGTTGTTCGGGTGGTTTTGACCCCCCGACGCGTAATTTCAGCACGCACCGCGCTGCTGAAAACGACACATTCGGTCGTGCCGTGCGCACCGCACGTCCGATGGATGTGACGCCTCCTCCTGCATCTCAGGAATAATATTTCTATCGTTCTCGTGCGGTTTCAGGTCGTTCGGAGCAAATTTGCTCCGAATTGGACCGCCACATGCCGTTTTGGTGTTTTTTGGCGCCGGAAACGTGTTTCCAGCCGCCGTAGTCAAATGAAACCTACGAATGACATGCCGTCTAGCCTACCATTTTACAATTAATGCATCGGCTGTTGTCGTACGGTTTCATGGAATTCAGACGTCATTCGGGTGGTTTTGATCACCCAATGCGGCATTTCAGCGCCCGCCGCGCTGCTGAAAACGAGACATTCGGTCGTGCCGCGCGCACCGCACATCCGATGGACGTGCCGCCTCATCCTACATCTCAAGAATAATATTTCTATCATTCTCGTGCGGTTTTAGGTCGTTCAGATCACGTTTTCTCTGAATTGGACCGTCGCACGCCGTTTTGGTGTTTTATGACTCCAGAAACACGTTTCCAGCCGCCGCGGTCAAAAGGAACCTCCGAATGATGTTCCGTCTGGCCGACCATTTCACAATTCACGCACCGGCTGTTGTTGTACGATTTCGTGGCATTCAGAGGTCGTTCGGGTGGTTTTGACACCCCAACGTGCCATTTTAGCGCGCGCCGCGCTGCTGAAAATGACACATTCGGTTGTGCCGCGCACCGCATGTCCGATGGACGTACTGCCTCCTCCTGCATCTCAGGAATAATATTTCTATCGTTCTCATGTAGTTTCAGGTCGTTCGGAGTACGTTTTTTCTCCAAATTGGATCACCGCACGCCGTTTTGGTGTTTTATGGCGCCAGAAACGCGTTTCCGGCCGCCGCGGTCAAACAGCACCTCTGAATGATGTACCATCTGTCCGACCATTTCAAAATTCACGCAACGGCTATTTTCATACTGTTTCGTGGCATTCTAAGGTCGTTCGGGTGGTTTTGACCCCCCAACGCGTCATTTCAGCGCCCGCCGCGCTGCTGAAAATGACACTTTCGGTCGTGCCGCGTGCACCGCACGTCCGATGGATGTGCCGCCTCCTCCTACATCTCACGAATAATATTTCTATTGTTCTCGTGCGGTTTCAGGTCGTTCGGAGCACGTTTTCTCCGAATTGGACCGCCGCACGCCGTTTTGGTGTTTTATTGCGCCGGAAACGCGTTTCCGGCCCCGGGTCAAACGACACCTCTGAATGACGTTCCGTCTGGACGACCATTTCACAATTCACTCACCGGCTGTTGTCGTACGGGTTTGTGGAATTTGGAGGTCCTTCATGTGTTTTAACCACCCAACGCGGAATTTCAGCGCGCGTCGTGCTGCTGAAAATGTCACATTCGGACGTGCCGTGCGCACCGCACGTCCGATGGACGTGACGCCTCCTCCTGCATCTCAGGAATAATATTTCTATCATTCTCGTGCGGTTTTAGGTCGTTCAGACCACGTTTTCTCTGAATTGGACCGCCGCACGCCGTTTTGGTGTTTTGGGGCGCCGGAAACGCGTTTCCGGCCGCCGCGATCAAACGACACCTCCGAATGACGTGCCGTCTGGCCGACCATTTCACAATTCACGCACCGGCTGTTGGCGTACGGTTTCGTGTCATTCGAAGGTCGTTCGGGGGTGTGGGGGGGCTGTACGGGGGTGCGGGGGGCTGTACGGGGGTGTTGGGGGGCTGTACGGGGGTGCCCGGGGGGGGGGGGGGTGTACGTGGGTGTGGGGGCTGTCCGGGGCTGCGGGGGGGCTGTCTGGGGCTGCGGGGGGGGGGGGGGGGGGGGGCGCTGTACGGGGGTGCCGGGGGGGGCTTTACGGGGGTGCAGGGGGGGGGGGGTGTACGTGGGTGCGGGGGGGGGGGGGGGGGGGGGGGGTCTGTACGGGGGTGCGTGGGGGATGTACGGGGGTGCGAGGGGTTGTACGGGGGTGCGGGGGGGGGGGGGGGGGGGGCTGTCCGGGGGTGCGAGGGGCTGTACGGGGGTGCGGGGGGGGGGGGGGGGCTGTCCGGGGGTGCGAGGGGCTGTACGGGGGTGCGGGGGGGGGGGGGGGGGAGGGGGGCTGTCCGGGGGTGCGGGGGGCTGTACGGGGGTGTCGGGGGGGCTGTACGGGGGTACCGGGGCGGCTGTACGGCGGTGCAGGGGGCTGTATGGGGGTGCGGGGGGGGGGGGGGGGGGGCTGTACGGGGGTGTGAGGGGCTGTACGGGGGTGCGGGGGGGGGGGGGGGGGGGGCTCTCCGGGGGTGCGGGGGGCTGTACGGGGGTGCCGGGGGGGGGGGGTGTACGGGGGTGCGGGGGGCTGTACGAGGGGGTGGGGGGGGGGGGCTGTACGGGGGTGCGGGGGGCTGTACGGTGGTGCGGGGGGGGGGGGGGGGTGTACGGGGGTGCGGGGGGCTGTACGGGGGTGCGGGGGGGCTGTCCGGGGGTACGGGGGGCTGTACGGGGGTGCGGGGGGGGGGGGGGGGGCTGTACGGGGGGGCGGGGGGTTGTACGGTTGTGCGGGGGGCTGTTCGGGGGTGCAGGGGGGGGGGGGGCTGTACGGGGGTGCGGGGGGGGGGGGGGGGGGGGGAGGGGTTAGAGTTTTTAAATGCACGCCTTAGATAATATTAGGTATCATATAATATAAAATAAAAGAAAGAAATTATAAGTATACACCCTTCTAATTTAAATTAAATGAATAAATACAGTACATCAATGTCAACCCCACCAGTAAAAACAAAAAACATATCTCGTGAATATATGATGTCTCACGCGTTTTCATCACTACTACCTCCTTCTGGTGGGCCAGGGGCCTACAACAAATAAACATTATAAATATTTTAATAACAAAAATAATTTAAATTAAATAAATAAATACAGTATATACCTGCGTTGTATGATCCCTTGCACTATCAGCTCGACGCACATATTCCCGCAGTGCTCTAACCTCAGCTGTCAATTGCGCATTTGCCTCCTCGGAAGCGCGCAGCCGTGCCTCAAAATCTGACATCTGCTGTGTCATATGAGCAATAGCAGGACCGACAACCACAACGCGTGACACTACAGAACGAGGAATCCCTTCTCTATAGGTCAAACTATAGCCATGCCCGTCCCGACCGATAATGCGATGAAAGATCTCATCCTGTCGCATGGGAAGCTGTCCCTGGTCCTATGGCAGATGTTCTAACTCAGCTTCAAATTGAGCCTATGAAATATTTAAATATAGATAAATATATATATGTTAATATATAGATTTATGTAATTATTGGTAAGTACAGACACTTACTATCAATGCTGCAACCTCTGGATCATTGCGATCACGAGTCCTCATCCACACCGACATTTTATCAGTTGCTGCACCTTGCTCTCGCAACTGTATATTAAAAGAATATAAACACAAAACCATATTAATTAATAAATTAAAAAATGAATAATATATAACTCATTTCGGATCTGAGACAAGTGACGAGTCCCGAGCCTGTGAGGTGGTCCCTGCAACGCTCGATTCTCAAAATGGCGTGTTGACACCTCCTACATTCAATTCATTCAAATTTCAAACAAATCACATATTCTTGAAAATATATATACACCAAAATAATTAATATACAAACCGCAACACCCTCAGTAGACCAATATGCAACCAAGTCACGCCACTGAGCCGGGAGGACACCTCTCGGGACTTTTTCCAAAATGTCTAGGGCACCCACATTTGGTACCCAGTGGTCCCTCTTCACTTTGACTTTATAATAATTCCACATCTTACGACATTTGCTCATACACTCGGGCCGAAACTCTTCAGGGCATACTTTCAAATTTTTCTATAAAAAAAATAATCAAACATATTAGTATTCTTTATACATAGAAAATAAAGTAAAATGATTTTCTTACATGAACCTCCCTCCATAGAAGATCTAATGTGTCCTGAGGGATAGAAGCCCAGTCACGCGTGGTCAATGGAAATCGATGGGAGTCACGTATGATATGACCCAGATGACGAATAAATGCCAGGGCATTCGGTCCCACAGGATGAAAAACCTCAGCAAATGAAACATCTATCGTCGTGTCGGAATTCCATGATAATATGCCACGACCAGGGCCTCTCCTGCGAGAGGAAGAAGCAGCCGAGTATGATCCTGTTGAAAACAATTTTATATATAAATTGACAAATGTTATATATATATATATGTGTGTATGTCAATTACATAAAAAATATAGACAATGACATTCAAACATACCTAGACCCTGAGACGTAGATGCCTCAGATGGATGATGTGGATCTTCTGCCTCTTCCCCTGACATGTTTGCAGTAATAGCTAACATCAGTAAGGAGTCCAAAGTGTTTAAAAGATAAATTGGATTGTTCTTAAAAAATCAAACTTGTAAAACTGTTAATCAAACAAAAAATGGATTGAATAATTAGTTGTGAATGAATTTTAAAAAATTAGAAAGTTAACAAAACAGATATACAAATTATTTACAAAACCAGTGAATGCATAGCCAAATTTCAGATAGAACTAATAAAAATTCAAGCAGCACATGAATCAGATGAAGAATACCTCAAAGGGATGATACACCGACCATACCATCAATAAATCAAGAGTAAAAACAACCTAAATATTTATGATTGAATTAACTTACAAAAGTGAGGATTAAAACTTATAAAGATTTATAAAATGATTATATAATTTAAGATATCCTAGGACATTCTACTGAATAGCGGGAAAACAATTATACCTTTCATTAAGCATGCAAATCGACCGTTTCTCCTTCAATAGCCACTCTGACCCAATAAATATCTTCTTCACATTGAACTACGGTATGTTGATCAAGTTGTTGGTAAAAAAACGGAACAGTCTCGGGTTCATCTTCTTCAAATAAAAACACTCCTCGCCGAGACATTTTGACAACAACTTGCCAACTTGGATCCGAAGGAAAAGTAACGAAGAATACTTTTTCCGCTTGTGATGTCAAAATGAAAGGTTCATTCTCAACTCGTTCATTATTTTTGTATAACATATAGTTAAAATTCACCAATGAAAACTGATATTGATCGACTTTACATCCACGCACTAGATCAACCCAATTACACTTTAAGAATATGTACTTCAAACTGTGTGTGTATACAACTTCAATGATGTCTATCAATTGACCATAGTAATAACCAGAATCGACAAAGGGACAACCGATGCCACTATTTTTTGTTGCTTATTTGTCGTCAACATCTTTAATGCGAAATCGAAAACCATTAGCATCAATAGCTTTATAACGATGAGCCGTTATAGATGGACCCTCAGCCAGTTGGATAAATACTTCAGGTAGAGTGGGGTCCCCTAACTCCCTCAGTTTACGAACCTACATAATTTATAAAAATCAATACTGATATATGCAGAAAGAATTAGTATAATAATTCACTCATAATGAAAATCAATTTATACATACATAATCTTTGAACCAATCATGAAATGACGCATAATGAGATTGTTGAATTTGCAACTCAGTCGCATAATGCATCTCTTCTTTTATCTCATTATTGTGTTTCCTACAAATGATAACGTGATGTTTAAAAGATCATCTTATGAAAACAAAACATTTAAATGTTATACAAGAACATTGACAAGATACTTACTGCATTAATGGTGCAACTGATGGAGTATTGAACAAGATATAACGATGTGCTTGTATCCACTCGATGTTGTCCATATCAAATGTGGTTCCTTCTCCAACTGGACCATCATGAATCCGAGAGGGCTTATCTAATTTTTTTTCAACATCCGTAAGATATTCTGCACAAAAGGTAGTACACTCATCCATCAAATAACCATTGGCTATTGATGCCTCTGGATGAGCTCTGTTGCGTACAAATCTTTTGAATGTACTCAAATACCGTTCAATAGGATAAACCCACCTGAATTGCACTGGACCAGCATCCATTACATCATTAGTTAGGTGCACTGTCAAGTGGACCATAACATTGAAAAATGAGGGGGGGGGGAGTTTCTCAAAGTGAAAAAGCGTATGTACAATTCGGTCCTGCAAACTTTTTAAATCACTCATTAGTTGATTTCTTAATCAAAGATGTCTAAAAAAATTACTCATCTCAATCAAGGGCTGAACAACATTGGGGGATAAATAATACAAATTGCGATTGGAATCAACTGCTGAAGTAATATGTGATTGTCATGACTTTTCAACCCTTACAATGTCTTGCTCGTCAGATTCACACACTTTGAAATATTAGAAGAATAACCATCAGGCACCTTGACCATCTTCAAAATGGAAGGAAATGTCTCTTTCTCCTCTGTAGTCATCATATACTGTGTAGAATGCATATATGCCTTTTTCCCTCAGCTAACTGTAAATGCAACTGTTTCCTTAAACCCATTTCTTCCAAATCACGGCGTGCATTAACATAGTCCTTTGATTTTCCACTGACACCTAAAATGGTCCACAATATGTTATCACAAACATTTTTTCAATGTGCAGGACATCCAAATTATTCCTCAACATGTTAGTTTTCCAATACGGAAGACTATAAAAAATACTTCTCTTTTTCCAATTGTGACTGTGCTGCCTACCCGCAGCACGAATATTACGTACTGGAGGAGCAACCAAATCCTGAATTTCATATACCATGTGGATGTTTTCTTCCTCAATCTGCAATAACATTTCGACTCCTGTCATGATCTTTGGTGCTGGGCTGAACTCTCTAGAACCATAAAATGCCACTCTGTCCTTTCTGAATCTATGCTGAGGAGGGAGAAAATGCATGTGACCCTTGTATTCCCATTTTTTGGAATGTTTAAGCCATACAGAGTTTTTACTTTTATTACAACAAGGGAAAGAAAATTCCCCTTTCGTACTCCAGCCTGATAAATTTGCATAAGCTGGGAAGTCATTGATTGTCCACAATAAAGCAGCATGCAGTTTGAACATTTCATTCGTTTCGCAGTCATAAGTCATCACACCATCGCCCCAAAATTCATTCAACTCATCAATCAATGGCTGAAGGTAAACATCAATATTATCCCCTGGACTTTTAGGTCCATCAATAAGAGTGGAAAGTAATATAAATTGTTGCTTCATACAAAGCCGCGGAGGAAGATTATATGGAACCAACACCACGGGCCATGTGCTATGAGTTGCACCAACGATAGACTTGAATGGAATGAAACCATCTGCTGCCAATCCCAATCGGACATTACGAAAATCTTTAGCAAAGTCGGGATGTCTCTTATCAAAATCCTTCCATGCATGAGAGTCTGCCGGGTGGGTTAACATATCACTTTCATGAACTCTTTCTGCATTCCCTCTCATTAAATTAGAAACTTTAGATGACATAAAAAATCTTTTCAACCTCGGTTTAAGGGGAAAGTAACACATTTCCTTTACGGCAATCGGTTTCCTCTATATCGCAATCTGACTTTGATGAGTATTATTTCCCTTGTTCTCTTTCCACCTAGAAGCACCAAAAACCGTACAAATATCCAAATGGGCAGTTTCTTTTCTAAACAACATATAGTTGTTTGCACGTGCATCTATGGTCTCATACGTAAAACCTAAGTTCTCTGTCAACTTACGAGCATAGTAATACGACTCAGGAATCATAGAGTTGACAGGAAGAACATCTTTCAATAAAACCAAAAGCATGTCGAATGATGTGTCTGACCAATTATTCAACGTTTTCAAATGCAACAACTCCACGATAAACGACAGTTTATTGTAAGAAGTACATCCAGGATATAATTCTGTTTTCGCATCATCAAGTGCTTCATAAAACCTCCTCGAATCACGATATGCACTAGAGCGAAGATTTATCTCACCGGTCTCAAGATTCTGGATGTCAATGCCTTTAGGATCAAACCCACGTACCATTTCAGTAAGCATTTCATGCATTGGATGAGTCATCCTTGCATCAACATCCATCTAAGCTGAATCTGTATTTTGACAACGAACATATTCTTCTCCATGACGAGTCCAACTCTTATAATTTTTCAGAAATCCATTAAAGAAAAGGTGCTCCCTCATAGTATCTCATGTGAATTGATATCTGTTATCACATTTTCTACATGGAAAACTAATATAGTCACTTTCAAATCCTCTCGTGAAGTAAATAAACTGCATAATGCCATTGAAATATTCTCTAGACGTTAGATTTGGAAGATCAATCCAACTCTTATCCATAATTATATCTGTATAACAAACATTTACACAGTACTTATTACATTTACATTTTTCAAATCAACTATATTTAAAATAAATATTAATCATTTGTTTATGAACCATTGATAAAATAATAATATAACTAAAAGCCCATGTTACCTGATTAAGCTACAAACCTGAAAGGGAGGGGAGCCGAAGGCGGTGTAGCGAGAGAGAGGAGGCAGCGAAGGGGAGCCGGAGCCAAAGGCGGTGCGGCAAGGGAGGGGATGGGCGGCGGCGGCTGCGGGGAGCTGGAGGAGAGGAAGCGGTGAGGTGACGGGCAGCAGGGGGGCGTCCGGGGTGCGGTCCAGGGTGCGGGGGGGGGGGGGGGGGCTGTCCGAGGTGCCAGAGCCGTCCGTGGTGGGGGGGGGAGGGCTGAGGGGGTGGAGGGCAGAGGGCGGATGGCGGAGGGCATGCGACGGGGGAGGTCGGGCGGCGGGGGAGGCAGGGAGGCGGGTCGGGGGGAGGTCGGGAGGTGGGGAGGTGGGGGGGGGAGGGAGGCATTGAGGGGCGGTGACGGGGGGGGGGGGGGGGAGGCTGGGCGGCGGGGGAGGCCGGGAGGGGGGGGGGCAGGCGGCGGGGGAGGCCGGGAGGCGGGGGGGGGGGGGGAGGGCGGCGTCGTGGGGGCGGCGACAGGGGGGGCAGGGTTCGATCGAGAGGGGGAGCGGGGGGGGGGGGGGGGCTCAAAAAGGCTCGGGTTTTTTTTATCAAGGCCAGCGACCGCCATTGGCGGTCGCTATTAGATATTTGTAGAGACCTCCAATGGCGGTTGCCCGATTCTGGGGGGATTCAATGCCCTCTTTTCTAGTAGTGTATATATTTGGCTTTCATAACATTTTGAAAGTAATATTTATTTCTCTTAAAATATATTTATACATAAATTCATTTTGAAACTATCCCTTAATGTAATATTTTTTTGAGACTGGTTTATTATTCTGATCATTAAAAAAATTCATTCTCTATAACTTTCATCATGATCCTTTATATTTTTGGAATGTAATCATCTTCCTTGTTGATAAGTAATTATTTTCATTAATTTTTATTCCAATAATTTTCATTAACATCCTAGAATCCATCATGTGTTTTCATAATCTTTTAAATAATGAATTCTATTTTATATTTAAAAATGTGTTTCATATTTTTTTTTCACATCCAAAATCTTCACAGCTTAGGGGTTTGTTATGTTTTTAACATCATACATAATGTTTTTGTCCTCTCAAAATAATTTTAGTTTTATAGAAGTCATGATTTAGTGTTCCCATCTTATTGTTCTCTTCTGAAATTTATTCTTTTACTTTTTCCAAATTTCTCAAAATATACGTTGAATTATTTTTATATTTTAACAAATTTCTATTTTTGACGTTTGATTTATTTTCCATCAGCCTCATAAAACCCAACTTATTTCATTAGAAAATTTATTACGATGTTTACAAAACCCAAAAAATTGAACACTTTATTAGGAGTTTTATTTTATCTTCTTTTTTATTATGTGATTGAATTTTAGATAAGAGACATAATTATCTTGTTTTTAAACTTTTATTTTTATTATATAATTCATTATTTCCTACATCCCCATCATGTGATATTTTTTAGTATCCTCATATATAGAAATGAAATATTATATTATTTATTAATGACTGATGGTTCCTTTAGAAGACCTTATAAATAACAATATTCAATAGTTTGTTGAGGAATAAACCATCATGGACTTCTAATATTTAATTTTTTGGATTAGTCTTATATGGAATGTTCCCAGTAAATTTCATTATAATTGAACTGGATAAATATTTTTATATATGCATTTTTTTGTCACGAAAACATCCATTAAATATTATAAATTATTCATAAATGGTTTCTTTATCATCCATTTTCATTGATAAAAATAGGTTTCTATATAATTTTTACCAATCTACTTTAACTTATACATTTTATTCAAATATAATTTACAAAATTACAAATATCTTCTCAGTTGTTTGAAGACCAATAAAACAATTTATAAACCTTATCATGTATATAAATAATAATAATACTCATATATTTTAAATATATTCCCTAATTTTTTTTAAGAAAAAGAAAATTGGATCATCATTACAAAATAATAGAAATCTAACCATGTATCCATCAATGACCTCATAGTGAAGTGGTAAATCATATTGTATCATCATATTTCTCAAATAAGATTTATAAATTAATAAATTATTTTATAAGTTTACATTATCTATATTAAAAAAATGTTTATCTAATAGAGGGAACCTTGGATTCATTAATAACTATTGAAACTACCCATGAATGGGTTACACAGATTAATGGATGGGGGATTTTTCAATGGTTCTTATATTAAAATTTAAATATTTTATATAAATTTATATAATCAATTAGTTTTTAACACATAAAAATAAATAAATTAATTCCATCTAAAATATTAGTAATAATAGAAATTAAAATTGGGAACACTTAATTTAATGCGGGTTACACACATGTTAATCATTACTCTATGCTCTGATTGAGTTTTTATAAATCATTGATTTTCCAATTTAAACAATAATAAACTATATATAGGTTTGATAAGTATCATCCATTACATATAATTGATTCAAAATAAATACTTCATCCCTCTATTAACTATTGAACCCTACTATTTTTGCATAGTAATATTATATATTAAGTAAGAAAGAGGTCTTATATTATTAATATACAACATCATCAAATGGTGATGGTCATCCCCTTATATCATTTATATTAATCAAAAATATAATGTGATCAAATATTTAAGATAATTAATATATAATGATAATTATTAAAATAATAATTGTTATTTTTTTCAATGATATCACTTATAATAAGATCTATCATCCTTTCTCGCATCATTAAAAACATCATCGTACTACTTCTCAATATCAAATCACTAACTAATTAGGTTTATTTAATTATAATACTAAGTTTTTATCTTCAATATCAAATTTATTTCTAATCTATAAATAATTTTTTAGATACAATCCTCTTTCAATTCATATTCAGCTTTTTTATTAAATGAATATTTCTCAAAAATTGATAGTTAACTTATTTTAAACAAATTCAACTAAAATGTTTGAATATTATCTTAATGTAGTGTCTACATTTTGAATCCTCAGTCATGTTTTTTAATTTATTATTTGAGGAAAACCCCTTGATCCTCCCATTATTTTATATAAATTTCTATTTCATCCAATGGATTACAAATTCAGAAAAGGTCATTATCTCCAATCAATAAATTTTTTCACATTTTTTTATTTTAAAATTCTTAGATAAAAAAGTATATATATATTTAGTAATATATAATTTAATCTAACACAAATAATTTCATCCCTTATAGAAAACCCAATGTCCTGTGATTTTACGTGTAATGGCCTGGACCTCTCCAGTCCACTACTTTGTGAAAATGTGGTGTTGGAGGTGTTCCGGGAGGTCAAGGTGACTTATCCCCTAGCTGCTGCCTATCAGTAGCTCGGTCTACCGGTAGCCGTAGCTTACCTGTAGCTCGGTCTACCGGTAGCCACTGCCTACCGGTAGCTCGGTGTACCGGTAGCCGCTGCCTACCGGTACCGCGGTCTACTGGTAGCCGCAGTCTAGCAGTAGCTCGGCTAACACATTGCCAAATTTCTAGTTCTGGGAACAATGTTTCCAGTTTTATGAACAGTATCGGTAGGTGAATAGTATCGGTAGACTTGAATAGTTCTATCGGTGAGGATCTATCAGTAGACTTGTGTTTCTATCAGTGAGGATCTATCGGTAGACTTGTGTTTCTATCGGTAAGGTTTTATCGGTGAGCTTTTCTTTCCTTTGCCAATTTTTTTTAGTTCTGTGAACAGTGTTTCCAGACTCCTAAGAGCTACCGATTCCATACTTTTCCAAATTTCACGAATGAACAGTGTTTCTAGACTTCATAAGAGCTACCGATTCCATACTTTTCCAAATTTCACGAATGAATAGTGTTTCCAGACTTCATAAGAGCTACCAATTCCATACTTTTCCAAATTTCACGAATGAACAATGTTTCCAGACTTCATAAGAGCTACCGATTCCATACTTTGCCAAATTTTTGAGTATGTGAACAGTGTTTCCAACTTCACAAATTTGACATTTTCTTTGACGTAAAATACTTTTAAAACCTTATTTTAAGGTCTTTAAGACCGATTCAATGGCCATATATTCTATATTAATTATTCCTAAGGCCGGGATGTTTTTACTTGGTCAAACTGCGTGGGTTAGTGTGATCTGTTTTTAATGGAGAATTAACCGGATCTTAAACTGTCACCCCATTAAATCTTCAAAAAGGGACGAGATATCATTCTCCCTTGTTCTTTCCCTTTTGTTCTCAACTAAGAGGCACTAGAACCTTTCAATCCTTTCCGTAGGAGTTGCACAATCAATCTTTACTCCTAGAATTGGTTCTGCTCTGTTTTGGATGCAACCGAGCCGTGTCGATCAATCTTCGATATAAGGTATGTTTTATCGTCGTTCCTTTGGGGATCATCTTCTCTTGTTTCTCCCTTATTTTTTTTATACCATGTAAATTCAATGATTCTAATGGGTTTTCTTGGGGTTGGTTGGTACTGTCATACCGTGGCATCCTCCGGTGGATGCAGTTGTCGTGAGAAGAGGACTGTGACCCGTTGTGTGGATAAAGGACGTCAAGAACTCTTCGAGGTATGGGATTCATGGCTTCTCTAATTTTATATGTGCAATTGTAGAATTAGCATGATTTTGTCCTTTGGATCACAATGAAAATGACCTAATTAAGTACATGAACCGGATTAAAAGAATTGGTTGATCGCATGTTGTTACTTTATACCGTGATAACGGTTTGCCTCATGTTTTTTTCTAGATAGAGTGATATCTATGATTTTCTTTGATTTGTTGTTCGTTCATGATAGAAGTTGATAATGAACAAAAATCCGGAATTAATTGTTAATTATTTGGCTAAAGATAAAGAGGCATGTAAATTAACCTGGTTATTGCAGTTGTTGTAGTTGTTCAAATTTGAGGATGATCAAATTAGGGAAGTAAGCATGGTTATTTAATCTTGATAGCTTGCTGATTAGGTATCCGTGATTCGAACCTACGAATAACAAATCATCCAATTCAATATGGTTTAAAGAACAAATTATGTGGGAATTTCTAAAGGGGTTTTGAGTTACCCTCTTGTTTGCTAAAGGGTCAAGAGCCCATGGTTGTGATTGTTGTTTTTCTGCTGCTTGTGATGTGATGTAAGCCTGGATGGCTGTTGTGATATGTGGAGGCGTGGAGGTCGTGTGGTTATGGCAGTGGATGACGCCTAGAGTGGCGATATGCATCAGTTATGCATGTGGTTGTCGGGGAGGACACCAGGGGTGATGGAATGGGATGGATACGGTTGCTGGATGCTTGTGGTTTTCTTTGAATGTTAATCTGCTTTGCTTTTCCCCACTTCTCAAAGCAGCTGGTCTCGCTACCCTTCTTCTGAAGGAGGCGAAGACGCGCGGGGTATGCCACGTGATTTCCGTGTTTAGCCTCTCGAGGGAAAATGGGTCTGTGCTCTTTCTATAGGCGGCAAAGACTCGACGGGTAGTATATATCTACTCACCGTGTTGAGCCTCCTTTGTGTTTAGTAGCATAGGATGCTTTTCTAGAATGCCTGGGAATGTGGGAAAGTAACTCTATAATGAATGTTTGATTAAATGGTAAAAATCCACGGGGATGGAGATACGGGAATTTAAAGGTGATGCGAATCTTAAAAGGAGCAGTTGTTTTTTAATGTGATGCCAATTCAGTTTAATGTGGAATTTGTTCATTCTTAATTAATGTTTAAATAATTAAATTAATGTACAGTGGAACTGATAAAATGAGAATAGAGTTATCTAATAAAGCTCTTCAAATGTTTGTGTGCTTATGGGATACCTAGTCTTTGAAGTAGCAGCCTGGAGTCTGAGAGACGTTAGCATCAGTTGTATCTAAGACTAGGTAATTCCCATAGTGTGGATGTGAGTTACATATATATTCTGTACTTTTTGTGTTTCTATACACTACTCCACCCTGTCGGTAAGGGAAACTGACACCCGGGGATTCTGAGCCCTGGGAGGTGTTTTCCCCAACATTCTGATGGGAGGTTGAATGGCTGACTACCCCCTTTGGCCCCGCTCTCTTCTCTTGGTAGATACTTGTGCCATGAGGCACAGCGGTTAGTTACCCCATATATGTGTTTAGTGGGCTGTAATGGCTTGTGGTTAATCACACACATATATTCTGGATATAGTATCCTATGGACTACTATAGGTGTAATGTGTATAGGCTATGATGGCTTGAGGATCCTTACTCGGAGTATGGGCTGTAATGGCTTGAGGTATTATACCCGATGTATGATACACGTTATGCGGGCTGTGGTGGATCCCAAGTACTACCTGGTTACTTTTGGTTGTGAGGATGGTGTGGTGCTTCGCCTAGGTGTCTGCGGGCATGCTATGTGGTGCACGACGTGCATATTGTGGAGCTTAGCCCAGGTGTCTGCAGGCAAGCCTTTGGAGAGAGATGCACAGGACGTATGTCGTTGGGGAAAAGCGGCAAACCAGTGGGGAAGTAGTAGCGGGGTACCCTTGATATTCTTTAATATATACTATATTCTTGTATGCGTTACTTGGTGAGAGTATCCATGGTAAGGTTGGGAACTTAGTATACCTATTTAGAAAACGAGTTAGTTTCACTTGTTGTTCACTGGGATTTAGCATGCTTTCATTACTTTTGCACGAGAGGCTTGAGGAGGATCCTACTGAGTATACTGTTATACTCACCCTATGTATATGTAAACTGTTTTTCAGGTCACTTTGAAGAGGTTGGAGATCAAGCTGGTTACTACTAGCTTGTGGTTGGAGGAGGAGCTGTTCGAGATTGTGGCTGCTGTCGTTTCACTTTCTTTTGGGTACATTGAGTTTCCCATTTCAGTTGTAGTACTTTTTCATGACATTTCATATATATACATGGTTTCCTTTTATATCTCAGTTCTAAGTTGGAGTTGATTGGAGTGTATTCTATCTATCTCTTCTAATGTGTTCTCTTAGAGGGTAATGCCTCCCATTTTTGTGTGTATTATACCCTCAGTACTAGTCGCCAACCCGAGGCCTACTGGAGGCGGGACTCGGGGGTCATTATCTCCCTTCTCACATTGCCGGACCAGGAGGGGTACACTTTGTGGGGAGGGGGTCGTGAGAGAGTGGTATCAAAGGTCTGGTTGAGGGATTGGATGGGGTTTGGAGTTAGGCACAGGTGAGGTTGCATGGGTTGGTAGGGAAACAATGTCATTCATGTTTAGCAATTGGGGTAAAAACTGGAGACCGGTAGAGGCATAGGCGTTTAGGGCCCCCTATGACCTGTTGCACAGACCTTTAAGTTTATGATGACTACTAAACAAGGTGATACTGGTTACAGGGTAGAGACCTAGGAAAGGATCATGCATCATTCTTATTTGTGCTTGTGTTTGAATGGGTAGACCTTGGGATAAGGTAACCTAAAATGAACAAAAGAAAACAATTAATTAATTTATGTTGAGTCTCCCATAACCTAGGCTTATGAGATCTAACAGTTTGTTCTCTTGCAGGTATGGCTCCAGGTCGATGTACTCACCAGGTTTGCGCAGAAAATGTCCAACAAGTTGTTCCAGCAGATCGTCACTGGTTAGAGGTTGACGACGACGACACATGGAGGAAGACACTCTGAGAGTTTCAGCGCCAGAGTCTACAGAAGTATGAGGGCTCTGTTTCAGATGCAGTCACAGAAGGCTGGTTAAAAGAGGTTGAGATCATTTTTAGCTCAATTCATGCTCGGAAGGAACACTGGGTGTCCTTGGTTGTGACGATGCTGCGTGGAGCAGCGAGGCAGTGATGGTTCTTGTTCCTCGGTGATCGTGAGGAGTCAGCAATCTCATGGGAGAAGTTTCGAGACAAGTTTAGAGTCGAGTTTCTTTCGTCGACTGTGAAGGTGTCCAGTCGCCAGGAGCTTCTCACCCTTCGATAGGGGAGCTCCAGTGTTCGAGAGTTTGGAATCCATTTCAGGATCCTTCTACGATATGCTTCAGACCTTTTACCAGATGATGAGGCCAGGGCGAGGCATTTCGAGGAGGCTTTGCGTCCCAAGATCCAGCGCCAGGTCACCCCATTTATGCTGAAGACATATCTTGAGGTGCTGGCGAGGGTAGATGTTGTTGAGAGGACTTTGGCTAGGACTGGATCGTCACGAGGGGGGAATCGTCATGATTCCTCACGAAGCAGAGCTGTGGTCCGGGGTTCCCGGTTTTCAGGACAGAAGAGTTTCCGTTCACCTGGGGGTAGGTCCCAGCCCTTCCCATCTCGTTTCTCCGGAGGCAGCAACTCTCAGGCCTATGCCAAGGGATCAGGCGCTTGTTTTTCTTGTGGTGGTCATGGTCATCAGCAGAGGGAGTGCCCGACTTTTCAGAACCGCCATCGTGCACCGGGCGCTCCACTCCATGTCCCTCCGTTGAGGCAGTTCTAGCCGAGGCAGCAGCAGCAGGTTGCACCAGCTTTAGATCACCAGAGGGTAGATGGAACAGGTAGAGGACAGCCCCATGACGCTCCCCATCCTCAGAGAGAAGAGCGCGACCATGGTGGTGGTCGTCATCAGGGTCAGAGAGGCTGTGGAGGAGATCGTGGTCAACTTCATGCTCTGGCGTTGCCAACCCCAGGCGAACCATATGTCGTTCGAGGTACCCTTTGCTTGTTTTCTACCTTGATGTATGCCTTGTTTGATTCAGGAGCAACACACTCCTTTATATCCCCTACCATTGTCCACACTTTGGGACTTGAGGTAGAGAGGCTTCCAGTTCCCTTGGCATTGACTACACCAGATGGAGGTCGAGCTAGCTTGTTTGAAGTATGTAGAGACTGTGAGCTAGTGTTGAGGCAGCACCTCTCTTGGGGAGATTTCCTATGTTTACGAAAACAACCATATGATGTCATCCTCGGCATGGATTGGTTGTATTCAGTGCAGGCTATTGTGGATTGCTTATAGAAGGAGGTCATCTTCTTCAATGCAGATGGAGAAACAGTGGTGTTTGCTGGTGAGAGAGATCCTCGGATGGGTCATAGGCAGGTTTCATCCTTATCATCCATGATGGCTGAGATGATGTTATGTTCTTTAGAGGTTGAGCAGTTGGCGTTTCCTAGGGTTGTGGAGGAGTACCCTGATGTATTTATCGAAGAGGTTGTAGCATTACCCCCTCGACGAGAGATCGAGTTTGGGATCGAACTATAGCCAGGAGTGTCTCCTATCTCTATGTCTCAGTATAGAATGGCCCCTTCTCAGTTACAAGAGCTACGTATACAGCTTGATGATCTGTTGAAGTGCGGTTTTGATCGGCCAAGTGTGTCTCCATGGGGTGCACCAGTCTTGTTCGTGAAGAAGTCCGATGGTAGTTTAAGGTTGTGTGTCGATTATCGTCGCTTAAACAAAGTGGAAATAAAGAACCGCTATCCTCTTCCACAGATTGATGAGTTATTTGATCAATTGAAGGGTGAAAGTTGGTTCTCAAAGATCCACTTGCGGTCAGGATATCACCAAATGCGTGTAAAGGATGAGGATATCCCAAAGACTGCTTTTCGTTGTCGTCATGGGCATTATGAGTTTGTTGTAATGCCATTCGGCGTGACGAATGCTCCAGCTATTTTCATGGGGTTGATGAATGCTGTATTCCGTGAATTCCTGGACAAGTTTGTTGTGGTTTTCATCGATGAAATCCTTGTGTACTCCACATCTGAAGAAGAGCATGCAGAGAATCTACGAGCCGTTTTGGGAGTTCTTCGCCAAAATCGGCTATTTGGGAAGTTGTCAAAGTATGAGTTTTGGACTCGAGAAGTCCGTTTCTTGGGGCATGTTGTGTCCCAACAGGGAGTAGCTGTGGATCCATCAATGATAGAAGCAGTAGTGTCTTGGGAAACCCCCAAGACAGTGTCAGAGGTGCGAAGTTTCCTTGGTCTCGCAGACTATTACAGGAGGATCGTAGCAAATTTATCACGGGATGTGACTCCTCTAAAAGCTTTGAACAGGAAGGATCAAGCATTAATGTGGACTGATTAGTGTTAGGCAGCATTCGAGTATCTAAATGAGAAGTTGGTAAGTGCTCCTGCTCTTTGTCTTCCAGCTGAGGGAGTCCAGTTTGACGTCTTCTGCGATGCGTCACATCTGGGGCTAGGCTGTGTACTTATGCAACAAAGGTCATTTGTTTCTTATGGGTACCGACAATTGCGTCCCCATGAATGCAACTATGCCACCCATGATCTTGAGTTGGCAGCCGTGGTGTTTGCACTGAAGTTGTGGAGACATTACCTCATTGGCGAGCGCTTTGTGGTTTTCACCGATCATAAGAGTTTGAGGTATGTTTTCTCTCAGCGGGACTTGAACTTGCGGCAACGTCGGTGGATGGACTTCTTGCAGGAATACGACTTCGAAATATCGTATACACCTGGGAAGGGAAATGTTGTTGCTGATGCGCTGAGCCGAAAGTCACGTAGTGATGCTGTGCGTGAATCTGGTGATTCATGGAGAGTAATGGAGGAACTGTCAGTATTACATCTTAATATGGAAGACGTTGGAGGTAGAGGTTGTCTTTTCCAGATGACGGTGCGGTCATCTCTGATGCAGAAGGTTTTAGAGTCTCAGTTGGGTGATCCAGAGCTGGAAGTTTGGAGAGACAGAGTTGTTTGTGGAGAGGCCCCTGATGGTTGGTCGGAGGATGAACAACACCGAGTGTTGTATGATGGTAGGCTTTTTGTTCCCTTGGAGATGCATGAGACGGTTCTTCGAGAGTTCCATAGCTCGCCCTTAGCAGTACATTCTGGTGTGACAAAGATGTACCGATCCTTGAGGAGTCAGTTTTGCTGGCCTGGGCTGAAGGGTGCAGTGGTAGAGTTTGTGTCTCGATGTTTAGTCTGTCAGAGGGTGAAGGCCGAACACCGTGTTCCTGGTGGTCTTCTACAGCCATTAAAGATTCCTCAGTGGAAGTGGGAGGACATATCAATGGACTTCGTTACAGGTTTACCTCGAGCTCCGGGAGGACATGATGCTATATGGGCGGTAGTGGATCGTTTAACAAAGTCGTCCCATTTCATAGCGATCAAGGAGTCGAGCTCAGTGAAGGTTTTGTCGAGGCAGTATCTAGAGGAGGTGGTGATACTCCATGGAGTACCTAGGACGATCATTTCTGATCGTGATCCTCGTTTTACCTCTAGGGTGTGGGGAGGTCTCCAGCATGCTTTTGGCTCTCAACTGTGCCTTAACACTGCTTTTCATCCTCAAATGGATGGTTAGACAGAGCGAACCATCCAGACTCTTGAAGACGTGTTGCGCTCTTGTGTTCTTGATTTTGGAGGTTCATGGACAAAGCACTTACCCTTGGTAGAGTTCTCTTACAATAATAGTTTTCACTCTACCATCGGTATGGCGCCGTTTGAAGCTTTGTATGCTCGGCCATGCCGTTCTCCGTTGTGCTGGACTGGGGTCGGAGAGTTAGCAATTCTTGGGCCAGAACTAGTGCAGAATACAACAGAGATGGTTCAGGTGATTCGTGAGAGGATGAAGACAGCACATGATCGTCAGAAATCATATTCTGATCAAAGAAGGAGACCGTTAGAGTTTAATGTTGGGGATCATGTGTTTCTGAAGGTGACTCCCCGCCTTGGGCAGCGAAGGTCTGGTCGGGGAAGTAAGCTTTCTCCCCGGTTTGTTGGGCCTTTCGAGGTGTTGGCTCGTGTTGGAGCTATGGCATATCGAGTAGCACTCCCCCCTCAAATGAGTCGGATACATGATGTTTTCCGTGTATCACAGCTCCGTCGTTATCTTCACGATGAATCTCATGTTATCGATTGGGGAGAGATCGATATTGATGATGATGCAACCTTCGAGGAGCGACCTGTGGAGATCCAAGACCGCAAGGAGAAGGTGTTGCATGGGCGTTCTATTCCTTTAGTTCGTGTCTTGTGGCGACATGGTGGCATGGAGGAGAGTACCTGGGGGCGTGAGTCACAGATACGTGCTCAGTTCCTAAAGTTGTTTAATGTTTAACTCTTTTCATGTAATTATGTTTCCTTTATGGTTAGACCTTTCATGTTTTATTTATGTACCTTTTGTGTGATGTTATGATTGAATTGTTTGGATATGGATTGTTTTTTTCCATATTCTCGGATGTCGTAGTTTTGTTTCAGCTTTCGTAAAAATCATGGTGGTTTTCCCCTGAGAGGTATCTTATGGGGTGGTTGTTCGGACCCCTCTTTTCCTCTGAGTTGGTTTTTAATTCTCGAGGACGAGAATGTTTTGAGAGGTATCTAATGTAATGGACCAGACCTATCCGGTCCACTACTTTGTGAAAATGTGGTGTTGGAGGTGTTCCGGGAGGTCAAGGTGACTTATCCCCTAGCCGCTGCCTATCGGTAGCTCGGTCTACCGGTAGCCGCAACCTACCGGTAGCTCGGTCTACCGGTAGCTGTAGCTTACCGGTTGCTCGGTCTACCGGTAGCCGCTCCCTACCGGTATCTCGGTCTACCGATAGCCACTGCCTACCAGTACATCGGTCTACCGGTAGCCGCAGTCTAGCAGTAGGTCGGCTAACACTTTACTAAATTTCTAGTTCTGGGAATAGTGTTTCCAGGTTTATGAACAGTATCGGTAGGTGAATAGTATTGGTAGACTTGAATAGTTCTATTGGTGAGGATCTATCGGTAGACTTGTGTTTCTATCAGTGAGGATCTATCGGTAGACTTTTGTTTCTATCGGTAAGGTTCTATCGGTGAGCTTTTCTTTCCTTTGCCAATTTTTTTTAGTTCTGTGAACAGTGTTTCCAGAATCCTAAGAGCTACCGATTCCATACTTTGCCAAATTTCACGAATGAACAGTGTTTCTAGACTTCATAAGAGCTACCGATTCCATACATTTCCAACTTTCACGAATGAACAGTGTTTCCAGATTTCATAAGAGCTACCGATTCCATACTTTGCCAAATTTCACGAATGAATAGTGTTTCCAGACTTCATAAGAGCTACCGATTCCATACTTTGCCAAATTTTTGAGTATGTGAACAGTGTTTCCAGCTTCGCAAATTTGACGTTTTCTTTGACGTAAAATACTTTTAAAACCTTATTTTAAGGACTTTAAGACAGATTCAAAGGCCATAAATTATATATTAATTATTCCTAAGGCCGGGATGTTTTTACTTGGTCAAACCGCGTGGGTTAGTGCGATCCGTTTTTAATGGATAATTAACCAGATCTTAAACTGTCGACCCATTAAATCTTCAAAAAGGGACGAGATATCATTCTCCCTTGTTCTTTCCCTTTTTTTCTCAACTAAGAGGCACTAGAACCATTCAATCCATTCCGTAGGAGTTGCACAATCAATCTTTACTCCTAGGATTGGTTCTGCTATGTTTTGGATGCAACTGAGTCGTGTCGATCAATCTTCGATATAAGGTATGTTTTATCTTCGTTCCTTTGGGGATCATCTTCTCTTGTTTCTCCCTTCTTTTTTTTATACCATGCAACTTCCATGATTCTAATGGGTTTTCTTGGGGTTGGTTGGTACTGTCGTACCGTGGCATCCTCCGGTGGATGCAGTTGTCATGAGAAGAGGACTATGACCCGTTGTGTGGATAAAGGACGTCGAGAACTCTTCGAGGTAGGGGATTCATGGCTTCTCTAATTGTATATGTGCAATTGTAGAATTAGCATGATTTATTCCTTTGGATCACAATGAAATTGACCTAATTAAATACTTGAACCAGATTAAAAGAATTGGTTGATCACATGTTTTTACTTTATACCGTGATAACGGTTTGCCTCATGTTTTTTTCTAGATAGAGTGATATCTATGATTTTCTTTGATTTGTTTTTCGTTCATGATAGAAATTGATAATGAACGTAAATCCGGAATTAATTGTTAATTAATTGGCTAAAGATAAAGAGGCATGTAAATTAATTTGGTTATTGCAGTTGTTGTAGTTGTTCTAATTTGAGGATGATCAAATTAGGGAAGTAAGAATGGTTATTTAATCGTGATGGCTTACTGATTAGTTATCTGTGATTGGAACCTACGAATAACAAATCTGCCAATTCAATATGGTTTAAAGAACAGATTATGTGGGAATTTCTAAAGGGGTTCTGAGTTACCCTCTTGTTTGCTAAAGGGTCAAGAGACCATGGTTGTGATTGTTGTTTTTCTGCTGCTTGTGATATGATGTGAGCATGGATGGCTGTTGTGATATGTGGAGGCATGGAGGCCTTGTGGTTATGGCAGTGGATGACGCCTAGAGTAGCGATATGCATCAGTTATGCATGTGGGTGTCGGGGAGGACACTAGGGGTGATGGAATGGGATGGATGTGGTTGCTAGATGCTTGTGGTTTTCTTTGAATGTTAATCTGATTTGCTTTTCCCCACTGTTCAAGGCAGTTGGTCTCGATACCCTTCTTCCGAATGAGGCGAAGACGCGTGGGGTATGCCACGTGCTTTCCGTGTTTAGCCTCTCGAGGGAAAATGGGTCTGTGCTCTTTCTATAGGTGGCCTAGACTCGACGGGTAGTATATATCTACTCACCGTGTTGAGCCTCTTTGTGTTTAGTAGCATATGATGCTTTTCTAGAATGCCTGGGAATGTGGGAAAGTAACTCTATAATGAATGTTTGATTAAATGGTGAAAATCAACGGGGATGGAGATACGAGAATTTAAAGGTGATGTGAATCTTAAAAGGAGCAGTTGTTTTTGAATGTGATGCCAATTCAGTTTAATGTGGAATTTGTTCATTCTTAATTAATGTTTAAAGAATTAAATTAACGTACAATGGAATTGATAAAATGAGAATGGAGTAATCTAATAAAGCTCTTCAAATGTTTGTGTGCTTATGGGATACCTAGTCTTTGAAGTAGCTTCCTAGAGTCTGAGAGACGTTAGCTGCAGTTGTATCTAAGACTAGGTAATGCCTATAGTGTGGATGTGAGTTACATATATATTCTGTACTTTTTGTGTTTCTATACGCTACTCCACCCTGTCGGTAAGGGCAACTGACACCCGGGGATTCTGGGCCCTGGGGGGGTGTTTTCCCCAACATTCTGATGGGAGGTTGAATGGCTGACTACCCCCTTTGGCCCCGCTCTCTTCTCTTGGTAGATACTTGTGCCATGAGACACAATGGTTAGTTACCCCATATATGTGTGTAGAGGGCTGTAATGGTTTGTGTTTATTCACAAACATATATTCTGGATATAGTATCCTATGGACTACTATAGGTGTAATGTGTATAGGCTATGATGGCTTGAGGATCCTTACTCGGAGTATGGGATGTAATGGCTTGAGGTATTATACTCGACGTATGATACACGTTATGCGGGCTGTGGTGGCTCCCAGAAACTACCTGGTTACTTTTGGTTGTGAGGAAAGTGTGGTGCTTCGCCCATGTGTCTTCGGGCAATCCTATGTGGTGCACGAGGTGAAGATTGTGGAGCTTAGCCTAGGTGTCTGCGGGAAAGCCTTTGGAGAGAGATGCACAGGACGTATGTCGTTGGGGCAAAGTGGCAAACCAGTGGGGAAGTAGTAGCGGGGTAGCCTTGATATTCTTTACTATATACTATATTCTTGTATGCGTTACTTGGTGAGAGTAGCCATGGTAAGGTTGGGAACTTAGTATACCTATCTAGATAACGAGTTAGTTTCACTTGTTGTTCGCTGGGATTTAGCATGCTTTCTTTACTTTTGCACGAGAGGCTTGAGGAGGATCCTACTGAGTATACTGTTATACTGAGCCTATGTATATATAAACTGTTTTTCAGGTCACTTTGAAGAGGTTGGAGATCAAGCTGGTTACTACTAGCTTGTGGTTGGAGGAGGAGCTGTTCGAGCTTGTGGCTGCTGTCGTTTCACTTTCTTTTGGGTACATTGAGTTTCCCATTTCAGTTGTAGTACTTTTTCATGACATTTCATATATGTACTTGGTTTCCTTTTATATCTCAGTTCTAAGTTGGAGTTGATTGGAGTGTATTCTATCTATCTCTTCTAATGTGTTCTCTTAGAGGGTAATGCCTCCCATTTGTGTGTGTATTATACCCTCGGTGCTAGTCGCCAACCCGGGGCCTACTGGAGGCGGGACTCGGGGGTCATTATCTCCCTTCTCACATTGCCGACCCAGGAGGGGTACACTTTGTGGGAAGGGGGTCGTGAGAGAGTGGTATCAACGGTCTGGTTGAGGGATTGGATGGGGTTTGGAGTTAGGCACAGGTGAGGTTGCATGGGTTGGTAGGGAAACAATGTCATTCATGTTTAGCCATTGGGGTAAAAACTGAAGACCAGAAGAGGTATAGGCGTTTAGGGCCCCCTATGACCTGTTGCACAGACCTTTAAGTGTATGATGACTACTAAACAAGGTGATACTGGTTACAGGGTAGAGACCAAGGAAAGAATCATGCATCATTCTTCTTTGTGCTTGTGTTTGAATGGGTAGACCTTGGGATAAGGTAACCTAAAATGAACAAAAGAAAACAATTAATTAATTTATGTTGAGTCTCCCATAACCTAGGCTTATGAGATCTAACAGTTTGTTCTCTTGCAGGTATGGCTCCAGGTCGACGTCCTCACCATGTTTGCGCAGAAAATGTCCAACAAGTTGTTCCAGCAGATCGTCACCGGTTAGAGGTTGACGACGACGACACATGGAGGAAGACACTCTGAGAGTTTCAGCGCCAGCGTCTACAGAAGTACGAGGGCTCTGTTTCAGATGCAGTCACAGAAGGCTGGTTAGAGGAGGTTGAGATCATCTTCAGATCAATTCATGCTCAGAAGGAACACTAGGTGTCCTTGGTTGTGACGATGATGCGTGGAGCAGCGAGGCGGTGGTGGTTCTTGTTCCTCGGTGATCGTGAGGAGTCAGAAATCTCATGGGAGAAGTTTCGAGACAAGTTTAGAGTCGAGTTTCTTTCATCGATTGTGAAGGTGTCCAGTCGCCAGGAGCTTCTCACCCTTCGACAGGGGAGCTCCAGTGTTCGAGAGTTTGGAATCCATTTCAGGATCCTTCTACGATATGCTTCAGACCTGTTACCAGATGATGAGGCCAGGGTGAGGAATTTCGAGGAGGATTTGCGTCCAAAGATCCAGTGCCAGGTCACCCCATTTATGCTGAAGACATATCTTGAGGTGCTGGCGAGGGCAGATGTTGTTGAGAGGACTTTGGCCAGGACTGGATCGTCACGAGGGGGGAATCGTCATGATTCCTCACGAAGCAGAGCTGTGGTCCGGGGTTCCCGGTTTTCAGGACAGAAGAGTTTCCATTCACCTGGGGGTAGGTCCCAGCCCTTCCCATCTCGTTTCTCTGGAGGCAGCAACTCTCAGGCCTATGCCAAGGGATCAGGTGCTTGTTTTTCTTGTGGTGGTCATGGTCATCAGCAGAGGGAGTGCCAGACTTTTCAGAACCGTCATCGTGCACCGGGCGCTCCACTCCAAGTCCCTCCGTTGAGGCAGTTCTAGCCGAGGCAGCAGCAGCAGGTTGCACCAGCTTTAGATCACCATAGGGTAGATGGAACAGGTAGAGGACAACCCCATGACGCTCCCCATCCTTAGAGAGAAGAGTGCGACCATGGTGGTGGTCGTCATCAGGGTCAGAGAGGCCGTGGAGGAGGTCGTGGTCAACTTCATGCTCTGGCGTTGCCAGCCCCAGGCGAACCATATGTCGTTCGAGGTACCCTTTTCTTGTTTTCTACCTTGATGTATGCCTTGTTTGATTCAGGAGCAACACACTCCTTTATATCCCCTACCATTGTCCACACTTTGGGACTTGAGGTAGAGAGGCTTCCAGTTCCCTTGGCGTTGACTACACCAGTCGGAGGTCGAGCTATCTTGTTTGAAGTATGTAGAGACTGTGAGCTAGTGTTGGGGCAGCACCGCTCTTGGGGAGATTTCCTATGTTTACGAATACAACCATATGATGTCATCCTCGGCATGGATTGGTTGTATTCGGTGCAGGCTATTGTGGATTGCTTATGGAAGGAGGTCATCTTCTTCAATGCAGATGGAGAAACAGTGGTGTATGCTGGCGAGCGAGATCCTCGGATGGGTCATAGGCAGGTTTCATCCTTATCATCCATGATGGCTGAGATGATGTTATGTTCTTCAGAGGTTGAGCAGTTGGCGTTTCCTAGGGTTGTGGAGGAGTACCCTGATGTATTTCCCGAAGAGGTTGTAGCATTACCCCCTCGACGAGAGATCGAGTTTGGGATCGAGCTACAGCCAGGAGTGTCTCCTATCTCTATGTCTCAGTATAGAATGGCCCCTTCTGAGTTACGAGAGCTACATATACAGCTTGATGATCTGTTGAAGTGCGGTTTTGTTCGGCCAAGTGTGTCTCCATGGGTTTCACCAGTCTTGTTCGTGAAGAAGGCCGACGGTAGTTTAAGGTTGTGTGTCGATTATCGTCGCTTAAACAAAGTGGCAATAAAGAACCGCTATCCTCTTCCACAGATTGATGAGTTATTTGATCAATTGAAGGGTGAAAGTTGGTTCTCAAAGATCCACTTGCGGTCAGGATATCACCAAATGCGTGTAAAGGATGAGGATATCCCAAAGACTGCTTTTCGTTGTCGTCATGGGCAATATGAGTTTGTTGTAATGCCATTCGGCGTGACGAATGCTCCAGCTATTTTCATGGGGTTGATGAATGTTGTATTCCGTGAATTCCTAGACAAGTTTGTTGTGGTTTTCATCGATGAAATCCTTGTGTACTCCACATCTGAAGAAGAGCATGCAGAGCATCTACGAGCCGTTTTGGGAGTTCTTCGCCAACATCGGCTGTTTGGGAAGTTGTCAAAGTATGAGTTTTGGACTCGAGAAGTCCGTTTCTTGGGGAATGTTGTGTCCCAACAGGGAGTAGCTGTGGATCCATCAAAGATAGAAGCAGTAGTGTCTTGGGCAACCCCCAAGACAGTGTCAGAGGTGCGAAGTTTCCTTGGTCTCGCAGGCTATTACAGGAGGTTCGTAGAAAATTTATCACGGGATGTGACTCCTCTAACAGCTTTGAACAGGAAGGATCAAGCATTCATGTGGACTGATTAGTGTCAGGCAGCATTCTAGTATCTAAAGGAGAAGTTGGTAAGTGCTCCTGCTCTTTGTCTTCCAGCTGAGGGAGTCCAGTTTGACGTCTTCTGCGATGCGTCACATCTGGGGCTAGGCTGTGTACTTATGCAACAAAGGTCAGTTGTTTCTTATGGGTACCGACAATTGCATCCCCATGAATGCAACTATGCCACCCATGATCTTGAGTTGGCAGCCGTGGTGTTTGCACTGAAGTTGTGGAGACATTACCTCATTGGCGAGCGCTTTGTGGTTTTCACCGAGCATAAGAGTTTGAGGTATGTTTTCTCTCAGCGGGACTTGAACTTGCGGCAACGTCGGTGGATGGACTTCATGCAGGAATATGACTTCGAAATATCGTATACACCTGGGAAGGGAAATGTTGTTGCTGATGCGCTGAGCCGAAAGTCACGTAGTGATGCTGTGCGTGAATCTGGTGATTCTTGGAGAGTAATGGAGGAACTGTCAGTATTACATCTTGATATGGAAGATGTTGGAGGTAGAGGTTGTCTTTTCCAGATGACGGTGCGGTCATCTCTGATGCAGAAGGTTGTAGAGTCTCAGTTGGGTGATCCAGAGGTGGAAGTTTGGAGAGACAGAGTTGTTTGTGGAGAGGCCCCTGATGGTTGGTCGGAGGATGAACAACACCGAGTGTTGTATGATGGTAGGCTTTTTGTTCCCTTGGAGATGCGTGAGACGGTTCTCCGAGAGTTCCATATCTCTCCCTTAGCAGTACATCCTAGTGTGACAAAGATGTACCGATCCTTGAGGAGTCAGTTTTGGTGTCCTGGGCTGAAGGGTGTAGTGGTAGAGTTTGTGTCTCGATGTTTAGTCTGTCAGAGGGTGAAGGCCGAACACCGTGTTCCTGGTGGTTTTCTACAGCCATTAAAGATTCCTCAGTGGAAGTGGGAGGACATCTCAATGGACATCGTTACAGGTTTACCTCGAGCTCCGGGAGGACATGATGCTATATGGGCGGTAGTGGATCGTTTAACAAAGTCGTCCAATTTCATAGCGATCAAGGAGTCGAGCTCAGTGAAGGTTTTGTCGAGGCAGTATCTAGAGGAGGTGGTGCTACTCCATGGAGTACCTAGGATGATCATTTCTGATCGTGATCCTCGTTTTACCTCTAGGGTGTGGGGAGGTCTCGAGCATGCTTTTGGCTCTCAACTTTGCCTTAACACTGCTTTTCATCCTCAAACGGATGGTCAGACAGAGCGAACCATCCAGACTCTTGAAGACGTGTTGCGCTCTTGTGTTCTTTATTTTGGAGGTTCATGGACAAAGCACTTACCCTTGGTAGAGTTCTCTTACAATAATAGTTTTCACTCTACCATCGGTATGGCGCCGTTTGAAGCTTTGCATGGTCGGCCATGCCATTCTCCATTGTGCTGGACTGGGGTCGGAGAGTCAGCAATTCTTGGGCCAGAACTAGTGCAGAATACAACAGAGATGGTTCAGGTGATTCGTGAGAGGATGAAGACAGCACAGGATTGTCAGAAATCATATGCTGATCAAAGAAGGAGACCGTTAGAGTTTAATGTTGGGGATCATGTGTTTCTGAAGGTGACTCCCCGCCTTGGGCAGCGAAGGTCTGGTCGTGGAAGTAAGCATTCTCCCCGGTTTTTTGGGCCTTTCGAGGTGTTGGCTCGTGTTGGAGCTATGGCATATCGAGTAGCACTCCCCCCTCAAATGAGTCGGATACATGATGTTTTCCATGTATCACAGCTCCGTCGTTATCTTCACGATGAATCTCATGTTATCGATTGGGGAGAGATCGATATTGATGATGATGCAACCTTCGAGGAGCGACCTGTGGAGATCCAAGACCGCAAGGAGAAGGTGTTGCATGGGCGTTCTATTCGTTTAGTTCGTGTCTTGTGGCGACATGGTGGCATGGAGGAGAGTACCTGGGGGCGTGAGTCACAGATACGTGCTCAGTACCCAGAGTTGTTTAATGTTTAACTCTTTTCATGTAATTATGTTTCCTTTATGGTTAGACCTTTCATGTTTTATTTATGTACCTTTTGTGTGATGTTATGATTGAATTGTTTGGATATGGATTATTTGTTTCCATATTCTCAGATGTCGTAGTTTGTTTCAGCTTTCGAACAACTCATGGTGGTTTTCCCCTGAGAGGTATCTTATGGGGTGGTTGTTCGGACCCCTCTTTTCCTCTGAGTTGGTTTTTAATTCTCGAGGACGAGAATGTTTTGAGAGGTATCTAATGTAATGGACCGGACCTCTCCGGTCCACTACTTTGTGAAAATGTGGTGTTGGAGGTGTTCCGGGAGGTCAAGGTGACTTATCCCCTAGCCGCTGCCTATCGGTAGCTCGGTCTACCGGTAGCCGCAACCTACCGGTAGCTCGGTCTACCGGTAGCTGTAGCCTACCGGTTGCTCGGTCTACCGGTAGCCTCTCCCAACCGGTAGCTCAGTCTACCGATAGCCACTGCCTACTAGTACCTCGGTCTACCGGTAGCCGAAGTCTAGCTGTAGGTCGGCTAACACATTACTAAATTTCTAGTTCTGGGAACAGTGTTTCCAGGTTTATGAACAGTATCGGTAGGTGAATAGTATTGGTAGACTTGAATAGTTCCATCGGCGAGGATCTATCGGTAGACTTGTGTTTCTATCAGTGAGGATCTATCGGTAGACTTGTGTTTCTATCGGTAAGGTTCTATCGGTGAGCTTTTCTTTCCTTTGCCAATTTTTTTTAGTTCTGTGAACAGTGTTTCCAGACTCCTAAGAGCTACCGATTCCATACTTTGCCAAATTTCACGAATGAACAGTGTTTCTAGACTTCATAAGAGCTACCGATTCCATACTTTGCCAACTTTCACGAATGAACAGTGTTTCCAGATTTCATAAGAGCTACCGATTCCATACTTTGCCAAATTTCACGAATGAACAGTGTTTCCAGACTTCATAAGAGCTACCGATTCCATACTTTTCCAAATTTTTGAGTATGTGAGCAGTGTTTCCAACTTCGCAAATTTGACGTTTTCTTTGACGTAAAATACTTTTAAAACCTTATTTCAAGGACTTTAAGACAGATTCAAAGGCCATAAATTATATATTAATTATTCCTAAGGCCGGGATGTTTTTACTTGGTCAAACCGCGTGGGTTAGTGCGATCCGTTTTTAATGGATAATTAACCAGATCTTAAACTGTCGCCCCATTAAATCTTCAAAAAGGGACGAGATATCATTCTCCCTTGTTCTTTCCCTTTTTTTCTCAACTAAGAGGCACTAGAACCATTCAATCCATTCCGTAGGAGTTGCACAATCAATCTTTACTCCTAGAATTGGTTCTGCTATGTTTTGGATGCAACTGAGCCGTGTCGATCAATCTTCGATATAAGGTATGTTTTATCGTCGTTCCTTTGGGGATCATCTTCTCTTGTTTCTCCCTTCTTTTTTTTATACCATGCAACTTCCATGATTCTAATGGGTTTTCTTGGGGTTGGTTGGTACTGTCGTACCATGGCATCCTCCGGTGGATGCAGTTGTCATGAGAAGAGGACTGTGACCCGTTGTGTGGATAAAGGACGTCGAGAACTCTTCGAGGTAGGGGATTCATGGCTTCTCTAATTGTATATGTGAAATTGTAGAATTAGCGTGATTTAGTCCGTTGGATCACAATGAAATTTACCTAATTAAATACTTGAACCGGATTAAAAGAATTGGTTGATCGCATGTTGTAACTTTATACCGTGATAACGGTTTTCCTCATGTTTTTTTTCTAGATAGAGTGATATCTATGATTTTCTTTGATTTGTTTTTCATTCATGATAGAAATTGATAATGAACGTAAAGCCGGAATTAATTTTTAATTAATTGTCTAAAGATAAAGAGGCATGTAAATTAATTTGGTTATTGCAGTTGTTGTAGTTGTTCTAATTTGAGGATGATCAAATTAGGGAAGTAAGAATGGTTATTTAATCGTGATAGCTTACTGATTAGTTATCTGTGATTGGAACCTACGAATAACAAATCTGCCAATTCAATATGGTTTAAAGAACATATTATGTGGGAATTTCTAAAGGGGTTCTGAGTTACCCTCTTGTTTTCTAAAGGGTCAAGAGCCCATGGTTGTGATTGTTGTTTTTATGCTGCTTGTGATATGATGTGAGCCTGGATGGCTGTTGTGATATGTGGAGGCATGGAGGCCATGTGGTTATGGCAGTGGATGACGCCTAGAGTAGCGATATGCATCAGTTATGCATGTGGGTGTCGGGGAGGACACCAGGGGTGATGGAATGGGATGGATGTGGTTGCTAGATGCTTGTGGTTTTCATTGAATGTTAATCTGCTTTGCTTTTCCCCACTGCTCAAGGCAGTTGGTCTCGATACCCTTCTTCCGAATGAGGCGAAGACGCGTGGGGTATGCCACGTGCTTTCCGTGTTTAGCCTCTCGAGGGAAAATGGGTCTGTGCTCTTTCTATAGGTGGCAAAGACTCGACGGGTAGTATATATCTACTCACCGTGTTGAGCCTCTTTGTGTTTAGTAGCATATGATGCTTTTCTAGAATGCCTGGGAATGTGGGAAAGTAACTCTATAATGAATGTTTGATTAAATGGTGAAAATCCACGGGGATGGAGATACGAGAATTTAAAGGTGATGTGAATCTTAAAAGGAGCAGTTGTTTTTGAATGTGATGCCAATTCAGTTTAATGTGGAATTTGTTCATTCTTAATTAATGTTTAAAGAATTAAATTAACGTACAATGGAATTGATAAAATGAGAATGGAGTAATCTAATAAAGTTCTTCAAATGTTTGTGTGCTTATGGGATACCTAGTCTTTGAAGTAGCTGCCTAGAGTCTGAGAGACGTTAGCTGCAGTTGTATCTAAGACTAGGTAATGCCCATAGTGTGGATGTGAGTTACATATATATTCTGTACTTTTTGTGTTTCTATACGCTACTCCACCCTGTAAGTAAGGGTAATTGACACCCGGGGATTCTGGGCCCTGGGGGGGGGGGGGGGGTGTTTTCCCCAACATTCTGATGGGAGGTTGAATGGCTGACTACCCCCTTTGGCCCCGCTCTCTTCTCTTGGTAGATACTTGTGCCATGAGACACAGTGGTTAGTTACCCCATATATGTGTGTAGAGGGCTATAATGGCTTGTGTTTATTCACACACATATATTCTGGATATAGTATCCTATGGACTACTATAGGTGTAATGTGTATAGGCTATGATGGCTTGAGGATCCTTACACGAAGTATGGGTTGTAATGGCTTGAGGTATTATACTGGACGTATGATACACGTTATGCGGGCTGTGGTGGCTCCCAGAAACTACCTGGTTACTTTTGGTTGTGAGGAAAGTGTGGTGCTTCACCCAGGTGTCTTCGGGCAATCCTATGTGGTGCACGAGGTGCCGATTGTGGAGCTTAGCCTAGGTGTCTGCGGGAAAGCCTTTGGAGAGAGATGCACAGGACATATGTCGTTGGGGAAAAGTGGCAAACCAGTGGGGAAGTAGTAGCGGGGTACCCTTGATATTCTTTACTATATACTATATTCTTGTATGCATTACTTGGTGAGAGTATCCATGTTAAGGTTGGGAACTTAGTATACCTATTTAGATAACGAGTTAGTTTCACTTGTTGTTCACTGGGCTTTAGCATGCTTTCTTTACTTTTGCACGAGAGGCTTGAGGAGGATCCTACTGAGTATACTGTTATACTCACCCTATGTATATATAAACTGTTTTTCAGGTCACTTGGACGAGTTTGGAGATCAAGCTGGTTACTACTATCTTGTGGTTGGAGGAGGAGCTGTTCGTGCTTGTGGCTGCTGCCGTTTCACTTTCTTTTGGGTACTTTGAGTTTCCCATTTCAGTTGTAGTACTTTTGCATGACATTTCATATATGTACTTGGTTTCCTTTTATATCTCAGTTCTATGTTGGATTTGATTGGAGTCTATTCTATCTTTCTCTTCTAATGTGTTCTCTTAGAGGGTAATGTCTCCCATTTGTGTGTGTATTATACCCTCGGTGCTAGTCGCCAACCCGGGGCCTACTGGAGGCGGGACTCGGGGGTCATTATCTCCCTTCTCACATTGCTGGCCCAGGAGGGGTACACATTGTGGGGAGGGGGTCGTGACATTAGAATTAATGAATAGTATAATATCCCTATATTATATTAAATATGTAACATATACAAGTCTTCATATTCTCAAATAATTTCTTATTGTAGGTTTATTATGCCTCACATGGTACCCTAACCAAATAATAATTTACTCTTATTCACTAAATAATAATTTTTTCCATTAAATATTAAATTAATCATAACTATCATAATAGTATTCATATAAAAGTTATAAATATTTTTTAGTTTATATAATTTGACAAATGTTTTTCTCTAATTCCATAAGACTCTAACTTATATATGGTTTTCATTACTTTATTTGTTTTCATTTCACCTTCTAAACATAATGAATGTCATTTTTTATATTATTACACTTAGAGGTCTAATTTCATTACAATAATGTCATATAGTGATGTACATTATGCATTATCATTGATGAATCTAAGGTAATATATATTATTTATTACAAATCAACTATAATATTTTATGTTTTCCATATAAAATTTTTTATAAAACTCTTATGTAATAATATGTCACAGAAACATATTCAGAAAATAAAAAACCATTTCAAAATTTTTCAATTTAATTATTGAATTGAATTTATGAATAATTATAATAAATCTTATGTTTTAGAAATAATATTAATAAAAAAACAATTATTATATATCATAAATAATAAATAATATTCATTGACCATATGGATGACATTTAATATTATTAGTTTATTCAATTTTTTAATGAATTCTACCTAAAAATTTTTACATACGAGTAATAAACATTTGAAATTTTGTTATCTGTTAATTTCTGAATTAAAAATCTAGGAAAAATACATTAACAATGTCAAATCATCTCTTGAGAATCTCAGGTAAGTAAAAAAAACTAAAAAAAATATTTTAATCATTTTTATTCTTATCATCTATAATTATAAAATATATATTAATATATAATAATTTTATAGGTTTCATCAAAATTGAATCATTTTTTATAGAATCTGATACCCTTGAAAAGAAATAATTGTGTATAAATTTTCATGGGTGAAATACCCATTCAGTAAAACCAATAAAACAAATAAACAATTAAATATTCTAGAGTAATATTACGTGTAGATAAAAAAAATTAATATACCAATAAATCCGGGGAAAATATAGAGAATACATTCTATATACTTTTGTACAACTATTGAAGCTTACAGATGATTATATTTAATATTCTTATCAGTCATTTAATTTCATAAAATTTTAATCAATATTTATTTCCAGAAGGATTTCAAACCTATATATAAAAGGTTTTCATATTAATATAAATAATAAACCTCACCATATACAAAAAACTCTTAGAATCTTGACCTCAATTAGAGATTTTATATTTTAATAGTCTAAACTAAGGGATGTCTTCAATTAGAAAAGTTGTTTGTAGATAAAAAGACCAGGACATAAAAAAAATTTAGATAAAATAAATAGTGAACTCATTGATAAATATTTTACCCATGAATGATTATAATAATCTATGAATTTTTAAATTTAATAATGCATTGATGGGCACTATGATTATGGTTTCTGTCCATTAACTTTGTCCCAAATATTAAAAATGGAATGAAAACCCATTGAATAATTTGGGAATAAATACACTACCTAGTTAGGTGGAAATTTGTATATATTCTCAAGTAACATGTAATCACTAGTTTGAAGCCCCCATTATGTATTCCTTATACTCAGTTAGTATAAATGTCACTTAATCCCTAAAATCCAGAGGAAAATCCTTTTTTTAAAAATTTATCCAAAAAATCTTTCTAAACCTAGCAACTGGATCAAGAAATAAGTCAGTATAAACATCTATTTAATTCATCCCAACATTGATGCAGATTAGTTTTTCATGTTAGCAAATAAAATAAAATCAATTTTCTATTAATAGAGAAATGAAAACTCAAAATCACTTATATTATGGATTTTTGGGAAGACATTAATTGCATCCTTATGATAACTAATGAGGTTATTATAAGGTCATTTATAAAAAAATTTAATTTGTGATCAGAACCAAACATTTAATTTTTTAGAAGAGTCACATAAAGTTGTAATAAATTTGATTATCTATAAATGGACATCATAGAATATGTCAAATAATCATAAATTTATTGTTATATCATAATGTCAACCACTTTATCTAGAATGAAAAAATGTAATCTCCCAATTGAATATTTTGATGGCGACTCAATGAAAATTTCAATTATTCATTGGCATGAGGCCTTTTATTATGTAAAGGTATAATTTTTTTTGGTATTTAAAATAATCCATTTCTAATTTTCAATAATAAAATACATGTATAATTTATCCAAAAAAGAATATTTATGAAGACACTACCCATGAGATTATAAATTCAAATAATGGGGCCCCTCCATATAGAAGAAACTAATAAGGAACCGACCATGAAGATCCTCCCCATTTTATAACAAAAGCTAATAAATCTCTAATTACTCCCAAGAGTAATTATTTTAATGTTCATACTTGTAAAAATACAATTAATATCCACTGATCCCCACCCCAATGTGGAATATTATTTAAAAATAAAAAATTACCCCACATGATTGAAGTTGGGATGCTCCTAAAAAATGATCTACTATAATTTATCTATAGAAAATTATTTATGAATAACCTCCCCATGAGAATTGAAATTCCAATAATGGGGACCTTCTACAAAGAAGGAACTAATAAATAACTAACCATGAAGATCCTACCTTTAGTATAAACAAAGATATATAGTCCATAGGTACTCCCTAGATTATTTATTTTCAAGTTCGTACATGTAAAAATATAATTAATTTACCATGATTCCCACCTCAGAGAGGAGCATTATCTAAAAATAAAAAATCCTCTAACATTATTTTTGTTGAGATGTTCCTCCAAACCATAATGTTATTTACTATAAATTATATTATACACTTATTTTTTAAGAGGCAATTTTAAACTAAAAACGTCCCCCATGTATTTTTTAGGAAATAAATATTAAATATATGTGATATATTTATCCTAAAAGTAAACAAATCAGAAACCCAATTTATCTTGACTATGTTTGTATTTATAATAGAATTATATATCATCCCAAGGAAATATGTTGTGAAGGTTCTCCCAATGACTAAATATCTCAAAAAAATTGGTAAGTCCCTTAATAAAAAATTATAAGTGTATGTCTATGTATATCCTCCCCATAATGGTCATGTAAGCAAGTGATGTAGTGTTCTTGTCTCTAATATTGAATCTAAAATCTAAAATTGTGCACGATTTCCTCATATAACTCAATATTAAGGTCTTATTAATGATGAAACATCACTTTACTAGGGATTCCCCTCTCACATTATAATAATATTAATACATAAAACATAATGATATTTAAATAAATAGTTCAATCCAATCAATGTAGGTACTATGCAACTCTTTAGAAAGGTTTTGACCTAAATATATATAAAACTGATGAAATGGATTTTATTAGCACTTCCCTCCAATCAAAAACCATTGATGTAACTATTAATATTTTCAAAGATCCCTCTCAAGAAGATGAACTGATCCTTACATTCCCGTAATATTGATAGATACTAAAAGAGTTATTCATTAAATATAACATTGATTCTAATAACATGTGGATGATATAAATAAATAAAAATATAATATTTTTTTACATGACCATTTCTAAATATTGGATTTACATTCCAAATGTATTGGAGGATAACAATTAGACTTCTCATGATTTAATGCTCACAAATCAGGTTTAGAGATTGATTGAATCCTTATGATTTAATGCCATCAAGTCATGTATGGAGATAGTTGTACTTTTCCAGATTTAATGCTCACAAATCAAGATTAGAGATTGTCTGACTGTTCATTATTTAATGGCCACAAATCTTGTTTAGATATTATTGGACTCAGGTTTTAATGCTCAAAAATCTTGTTTCACATATCACTAATTGTGTATGAATCCTATAAACCATGTTTACTGTTTTTATATTATGTTTTATTGTGCTAATTATTAGGTCTAATCCATTGTGTGAGAATTATTTCATAAAATGGTTTGCAATATTTTTCCTAGGAATCTGACACTGTAACCCAATTACTATAACCCTGACACTGTAACCCAGATACTTTAACCCCAACTCCATGTCCTCGCTACCATAACCTGAACACTATAACTAACTAATGTAATCTTTGCATAGTTTACTGATTTATCTAAGTTTCAGACACTGTTTACTTGATACCATTTCCATTCTACCATTTCCAAGACACCATAACAAGACATTGTTCAAAACATTGACCAAGGCCTAGACACCATTACCTGATACACCATAGTCTAGCTACCGATTCCACAATTGAAAAAGGACCAGACACTGCTATAGTGATAAAAATCAAAGGAAAAATAGAAGTCACTATACCAATTGAAACCATTTCAAGACACAAACTGTAATACCATACCACACATAAACATCTTTTTGGTCTTTTTAATTATATTTAAATGTTTTTTTAATGGTCATATTTGATTCATTTAATGACATTGACATAATTTTTGATCCTTTATAGACATGTCACCTGAATGTTTTAGGTATGAGGTATATTGATTGTGATCCATATCATACAAAATAAAGACATCCTAAAGATAATATAAATGTTGGTTCATGAGCTATGAAAATTTCAAGATGTGAAAGAGACTAGAAAACTAGAGGATAACATCTATACATGAAAGAAAACTTGATAAACACTCTATTCCAATTAGATAAACTATTGTGGATCAGAACTTCAATCATCATCAAAACAAAAACTATAAGAATAACAATAGCTAAAAAGCGCATCACATGATGCTAGAAACCATAACACGAGACCCACGACACTCATTTTCAACAAGAGGACTTGAAAATCACATGTACAACATCCTAAAACTCTATAGATTCATTAAACAACACTTAGATCATTTCTAATCATTTTTATTATATTTTCACTACTGTGTACTATTTTTTTAATCTTTTTTGATAAGTGTGTGTGTGTCGATATTAAAAACATACAATCTCTTCTATATTGAAATGGAGGATTCAAGATATCATCTCTCAAATATATTTTACACATTGTTTCACACACATATTACTGTGGAATAGGTCTTGTGTGACATGGTTGTTATATTTACCACATATAACGGTGGAAGAGGTCTTGTGACACGGACAATCATGTTTACAATTGTTAAACCTGATCCATGGTGTAGATAAAGGAATTACATATACATATATATCACTTGGTGGTAGGTGAACACTAATTGGAGTAGATTATTTTATGATTGATATTGAACCTTTTCTTATCCGTTGTGTCTTTCAATTTTTCCTTTCTCTATTTAAAATCATATTTTAAAAAAATAAATTATACTTTGATAGTTAATATTTTATAGTTGTTATAACTGTTATTTCTTATAAGCTTGATTTTAATGGTTGTATCAATAACTTATTTTTTTTATAACTGATAATTAATCAATATTATGAGAAACTATTTAAATAGTCTAATTATGATAATTTTACTAACTCGGTTAACTAGACTCTTTAATTTTTAATTGGGGGAATATTTTAAATAAACAATTTAACATAAATTTTTATTGGAACAAAATTCAACCCCCTCTTGACTATCCAACTCAAAGCAACATTTTTTTTCAAAAAAGTTTTTAAACTTAAAATTTTTAACAATTTTAATATGTATAAAATATTTTTCAACAGTGATTTTAGTTTTATTTTTAAGATCTCAAAATTTCCTTTAGTTCTTAATTTTTAGTTCTTTAAAAAAATATACCCTTTATTCTTTTTTATGATTAATATATTGGATAGTGTTACTACCAATAGACCTCCATTCTTCAATTAAACAAATTATGAACAATGGAATATTAAAATTAAAATGCACTATGAAATTATGGGTTTTTAGATTTGGACATCATTTATAGATGAATAGACGATTCCTAGTAAATCTTGAAATCCATGAGATGGCCCAAATAAGGGTTCCTACAATTAAAATTGAAAATCCCTGAAAGCCATATATATTTCTATAATTGATAAAGAGTTTAATCGGATTTATACAGGTATAACAACCCATTAAATTTGGGAAACATTATCTATTTCACATGAAGGAACCTGTAGTTTTAATGAAATGAGACTTAACACATATAATATTAAATATGATTACATTAAAATAAGGCATGAGGAGCCTATTTATGACAAGTATCTCAAGTTTAAGGAAATTTAGAATAATATGATCTCTTTGGGATGATATGTTACAACAATGTAAAATATAATGAGAATACATAGATACTTTCTAGATATATGGATAAGATGTTTTATATTAATTAGAGAATCCATTAATGTCAGAATGTTACATGTAAAGGTGATGATAGGAAAGTTGAGGATGTATGAATAAGAACTAGAATTCAAAAAATAATTGGTTGATGATCCCAAAAGAAATCTTTTTTTTCTGCAAAATGTATTTCCTCCAAGAAGAAGGAAAAAGTTCATGATAAAAATGAATGATCAATTGAGGAACAATCATTAGTATGAAATAATGAAGATATGTCTCAACTATCCAAATGGTTTAAAAAATCTTATATAATGAAGAAATTATTTAGAAACCCCAACTACAATGGAATGTATGATCACAAGGGAAATTTAAAAAAGGATAGGATGAAATGTGATACTTCCATTGAAATAATCTATTATGAATTTATGAGAAAGGTACCTGTAATAAATTATTATCTGAATAAAATGTTTAAGAAGATGTATTATTATAAGAATAAAAATTTTAAAGTGGACACAAAGGAAACATTGTGTACTTATGAGGAAATCTCAAGTGATTCAGAATGCTCTCATGAATTGTATAATAAAAAAAATATGTGTTTCATGACAAACACATTGGAGGGAACACTAAATTCATCGGAAAATAATTCTGATTATTCTGGAGAAGAATAAAACTATGAGGAAAATATAACTAATGAATAATTATTTGAATATTGTAATATTCTTGAAGACCATTTTCATGAATTAAAAAGAATATGAATACCTGAAGAAATAATATGCTCTTACTTATCTGGTTAAATCTTAGCTTAATATAGAAGAAGAGAAAAATGTTCAATTACTAAAATGAGAACATTGAATATATGTTATCTAATGAGTAATTAAAAAAGGACCTAGAGAAATTTTCCAATGTGAAAAATTATCCATTAATGATTCTTGGTAAAATAAATTTCCCCTTTTAAAATACTTATTTAAGATACCAAATGGGGAATGAAATCTCACCAAAAAATAGTTTGTATCTAAATTAGGAAATTTTTTTTTTCTTTCTAAAAATTATAATTTTATCACTATATCCAATTTTGGAATGTCTTTTACTACCTCTATGTTTTCTAGAAAAAATAGTGTCTATTTTTTAAATATGTTACAAAATGATTATATGAAACCCATGAATAAGATGGGGGTTCTAAAATTAATGATTACTAATGTTACATGACCTAAACAAATCTGGGCACCAAAATCATTTTTTTTGATTATTTTATAGGAAATATATAATAATATCTAATGTAAATGCTTATGGTACATGGATAATGGATGTTCAAGACACATGACATGAGATTAATGAAACTTCAAGAAACTAATAATGATTTATGGTGGGCATGTCACCTTTGGTGACAATGTAAAAGGAAAAAATTGGCATTGTAATGATTGGTAGTTCTATCTTAGTTTTAATTTATAAAGTACATTTTTATGGATTAAAATATAATATTCATAGAATCTCACAACTACGTGATGATCAATTTTTTGTTAAATTTGAAAATGATTCTTATAATGTTTTTAATTATAAAAATGATCTAATATCCACTTTATTTAGAAATTAAAATGTCTATGTTGTTTATTTAGATTATTTAAAATCTAAAAATGTTGCTTACATAAGTGTATTCCAAAAAAGATTCTTGGTTTTGGCATAGAATACTGGGGCACTTCAATATATTCTCCCTTATAAATCTTACCATAAATCTATTATTCAATGAACTTCCCAAACTTGAGTTTCCAAAAGACAATGTTTGTAATCCTTGTTAAAAGGGTAAAAAACACTAAAATTTAATTCAAACCAGAAAAATACGTTTCAACTTCTCAACATATAGAGTTGGTCCACATGGGTTTGTTTGGACCTTATAGAGTCTCAAGCCTTAATGGGATACACTATGTCTGTGTTCTTGTAGATTACTCCAGTATATATACTTGGACCTTGTTTTGGGCTCACAAAAGTGAAGAATTCTATTTTTTTTAACAATTGTTCTGAGACTATAGAAATTCTTAGTGGTATTAGAATTAAAACTCTATGAAGTGACCTTGTCCGTGTGTATGAAAACTAAGAGTTTGGATATTTTTACTCAAAAAATGGCTGTAGTCATAAATTTTCTACTCCAATTAAATCCCACCAAAATTGAGTTCAATCAAAAGTAAATAGAACCCCACAGGATTTTTCTAGAACCATGTGTAGTGAGTATAACCTACCTATATAATTTTGGTATTAAGATATCAATACAACATGCTATATTATTTACAGAGTGTTGATTAAAACAATTCTTAAAAGAACTCCCTAATATTTGTCAAAAAATAGAAAACCCATAGTTAATTACTTCATTGTTTTTGGTTGAAAAGTCTAAATTCTTAATACTAAGGATAATATTGATAGGTTTTCATCCATGTGGAATGAGGGAATATTTTTTAGTTTATTAAATATATATTAATTCTTGTAGAGTGTTTAACAAAAAAACCAAATGTGTGGAAGGATCTATTCATGTCAATTTTGATGAAGTAGATTCACAAGAATCAAAGACCTCTCTAGATAATCATAAGGATTATATTTTAAATTAGGAAATTAATGCTAAATCTTATATATATATCCTGTAAAGGTATCAATTATAACTTTATGTTCTAGAAATTCTATAGATTCTAATCACAATGAACCTGAACTTGTGTATGAATATGAAATTACTAGTCAATCAATTTCTAGAAATGTGAGAACTCTTAAGAACCATAATTTAGATGAAATAGTGGGAGAGATATATAAAGTAATAGAGACTATAGATTCTATTAAAAATATGGTTGAAAATTAAGCGTCTATATCACAACATGAGCCTAAAACATCAATGATGCTATTAGTGATGAGTTTTGGGTTATGGATATGAAAGATGACATAAATAAGTTTGAATGGAATAATGTTGGGAATCATGGGGATAAACCCAAATATAACTTGACTATATTCTCTAAATGGGTGTTCACGAACCATGTAGATGAATATAGTAAAAGAAACAAAGCTAGATTGGTTGAACAAGGTTATAGTCTTTAATATGGAATTGACTATAACGAAACGTTTTCACTAGTTGTTAGACATGAATCCATTATAATAATACTTGTATAAGAAAAAAATCTCAATTTCAAAATTTATCAAATGGATGTCCGGAGGGTATTCTTAAATGGTTATATAGTTGAGTAGGTTTTATTTTAACAACCCCTAGTTATACAAACCCTCACATTCTAAGTAATTTATTTAATAGACTATGGATTTATGTGGTTTAAAGCATGTTCCAAGAGATTTGTATGATAGATTAAGTAGTTTTATTATTTGAAATGTGTTTACAGAAGGTATATTTGATCATAATATTTTGAAAAAATAAAATTTTAATGATGTTTTAGTTATTCCAATCTTTGTGTATGACAATATTTTTGGATCATCGAGAAATTTTTTATGTTCAAATTTATTTTCAAAAAAATGGAAAATGAATTTGAAATGAGTTTAATGTCTAAACTCAAATTATTCATTATATTTCATATGTTCATAAAAAATTGGTATTATCATAAATCAAAGAATATATAAAAAAGATATCATAAAATGATGTGTCATAGATATCACTAAATGTAGTGGTACTCTAATGAGTACTACCTGTAAGTTCGATCATGATGAAAATTGTAGATCTACATATCGAAAAACTGATTGAAGAATGATTGGAAGTTTACTATACATAACTGCTAGTTATCTTGAAATTGTGTTTAGTGTTTGTATTTGTGAATGTTTTCATGAAAATCCCAAAGAGTCTTATTTAATTGTTGTTAAAACAATTTTCAAATACCTCAAACATACAACCAATTAAGGATTGTTCTATCATAGATGAAAACTGTTTGATTTAGTAGGTTATTCTGATAATAATTTTGGTTGATGTAAGTTATATAGAAAAATCCCCTCTAGAACATGTCACTGCTTAGGCAAGTCTCTAGTATCATGGTATATTAAAAAGAAAAATTCTGTTACATTATCTACTACCGAGGAAGAATACATTACTACTAGTAGTAGTTGTTAATTTTTTTTGCAAGAATCACACTTAATAGATTTATGTTATCAATTTTGACATGTACATATAAATTGTGAAAATACAATTAATATTATAATTTCATATAATCATGTTTCACATTGCATGACTAAACATATTGATGGAAGATATAACATTTTGAGAGATCATTATAAAAAGGTGACATGACATTGGAATTCATTTAAACTGAACATTATCTTGCTGATATCTTCACTAAGACATTAAATTTTGGAAGGATAAATTACAATATACATTAGATATGGATGATAATTATTAAGTGAACAATTTACTATTTTACAGTTTACGGTCTCATGATTCAGGATTTCAAAAGTTACCTTCTTATAATTATTCTCTCACATTTACAGTCTCATTGTTACTATCTATCATTGAGAATGTCATACATGATGTCTCAATTATATGGTCGAACCATTTAGAGTCAAATCGTAATGCTAAAACTATCACTACCTATTTTGGTCTCACGGTAATGAATCAAAATTCAATTTTCTGAAGAAAAATAAATATATATTTATATATATATATCGATTGTTAAAATGATTTTATACATCGTATTTATGTTTCCAACAATTGAAATGCTTGAGTGATAAAATCCTGACATTTCCACTCTTAGCTTAACTCAATATCTCTTCTATTAAAACTAAATCCCTTCTCTCTCAATATTTTAGCCCTCTTTCATGAATTCATATTTTTCTAACCCACATTGGATTCCCATAATGAATTGTTCATCTTCATCGACTCTTGAGAATTTTATGTCTTCAGCGATAGTGAAAAGTCTATAAAAATTGTGCCTAAGAAATAATAGAATGCATGCCTTTCTGATTGAAAAATTGTGCTAGATAAAGACATTTTTCTTATGTCGATACTGGAAAGTAAGTCACTTTTCATGAATTTATTGAATGAATAGGGATGGTTGGACAAGTTTAGAAGAGAAAAAATACTCATTTATCCAAAACTATTTTCTGGGTTTTAATATATTGATCAATTAACATTCTATTCAGGAGATGATTTTATTGTATAAAGCATCTAAAATGGTCATAAATGTACTTTCTCATCGAGGTTGTTGGATTCTTATCTAGGAATAGCTTATGAAATAATTTTTTAGGACTTGAAAATAGTTCATCCTCATCCATTGGATGAGTTTATCCTAGAAGAGGCTCTGGAATGTTTAACTAGAATAAAAAAGATGATATGGTCTAGAGGAGATAAGCTGGATAGTGAAATAAGACTGTTGTTTATGTTTATTCAACATCTTATTTTTTCTTGGAAAAGAGACTTTTCCAACCTTAATTATCATGTTTTTTTCTTCATTCATCTTATGAGGAATGGTTATAATATCAATATATGTTTGTATATTATACATCACATATATGATATTATCAAGACATATTCCAAATCAACTCCCCTATTTTATTCAAGGATAATTTTAAAATTGTTATTAGACAAGGTAGTAGTTGGTCCAAATCAATAAGTAGTTGATGTTTATAAGTTTTCTATCTCAAAGGATACAGTAAAAAAAAATAAGAATTGACTAGGAGCCATGGAATCAATATTTTTTAGAAGATAATGAAATAATTTATGAAAGTTTCATTCTTGATGAAAAACCTTGAAGACCTAAGAATGTATTTGAACCTCGTCTAGAACCTGATAAATTTCTTGAATAGTCAAACAAGGAGTTATAAGATGAATTAGTTGAACCTAAGGAATGAGTTTTCATAGAATTAAAATATAGTGGCCTTTTTTTCCACACGAAGTCTTTGCATTAGATGTTGTTGATGAAATTGTTGAAGAGATTTTTACTAATGAAGTTGTTGCTGAAAAAGCAAAGGTTTCTCTTGTGGAAGAAAAAGGGGTTCCTAAGGAACATTTAAGAGAACCTTTGGAATAGTATAAGAATAAATTTAACCAGAAATAATATTTTTTTCTCACAAATGAATGGAACAATATATTCAACAAGATTGACAAGACATGGGTGAACCTAACTGGGATAAGAATATGGTAATGGTTCATGAGACTGAGTCTCTTAGTCCTAGAATAGATGCACCTATATAGGGGGAGTAAAACCCTCATTTGGAGAGAATTTAAGTTATAAACCATGTGTATTTTATATTAGTTGATACCTAGTATAGATTTCAAGAGTATTTTGATTTTATAAATTCTTAAGGAGTCTCATTTAAATCAAGAGATCCACCTAGAGTGTTAAATTATAGACCAATCATTGCTAAAAAAATATGTACCTTCAAATGAATCAGAACCTGTATCTATTTCTACTTATGATACTACCAAAGAAACTGTTTCTTATGTAAGTAAATATGATTTAAATGAATTTGAATACTCTTTATTGTCTAGATTTGAAAAATCCATTATGTAATATCCTACCCCGCTGACTAATCAGAGTGAAAGAGGTGACTCCCTTCTGTTAGATAAAATTATTTGGAAGATTCAATCGAAGATGAATCAGGAAATTCGATATGTTTAGATTGAGAATATTCTTTTGAGTGATGAGGTGAAATGTCCTAATTATATTATTTTAGATGAGCATAATGTCTTGATTACTTATCAAGATCATGTTACTCATCTTAGTGATGATGATGCTGATATGATTACATAGAAGGTTGTTTCTCTAATTAAACCATACCTGGCCATTGTGTATGAAAAATTGGTTGAGAACTACGCCATAATCTCCAATGAGATGTGCGTGCTTATTTATCTACTCAGTAGGATGACCGATTAATTTAAATCATGTTGTTAGAAGGTTCTAAACAAACTTATGTCTCTCATTTCATCTATTAGAGATTCACCTACCTCTAGATACCCATCTCATTCTGTGGATAGTGACATAATCAGAATAATTTTTAATGACGATCTTCAGTCAATGTTTAGTTTTGTTGATGATGAAAGACTCTCTACTGTCATCAAGAATAGTGACCTTGTACTTTATTTGGTGAGGATCCATTACAAGAACTCCAACGATTCCCAAGAAGAAATCTATTAGAAGGTGGACTTATACTTTATGAGAATTTATTCTAAGAATGAGCTAACCAATCACTTCAAGTATTTTTTAATGAATTATAAAATACCTCTAGTCACTAATGCCTTTAAGAATAAAGTGATGAAGATCAAGTTATTCATACCTACTATTGATAATATTATGAAAAACAATGATTCCTTTCAGAAGGATATGCAGTATGGAGGTGTTGTCATTATAGATTTCTCTACATAGTTAATGATCTATCCACATGTGAAATGTATTGCGATTGTGGATCCTGCAGCTACCCCTTTGTGGCATAGTCTAACTCCTTCCTTCTCTACAAATGTTTTTATTTCTACCGGGTTTATCTCTTTGGCTCTTATCGAGATCAGACCTATTATTATCGAGTAAATATTACCTCGTTCAACCACCAGATCATATCTTGAAACCTCTTACTTTGAAAGAGTCTTGTTTCCTTCTCTCAATGATGGATAAATACCTTCTACCACTTCTACATCTGCTCCGGTGACTCCTATGAATGTCTACTCCTTGGTCAACGAAAATATTTATGGATCTGAATAAAAGTGAATGATTTATGTTGATAATGATTTATTGTATTTTACCTCATTCTTGTAATGAAATCTATCATTAAATTCAATACAATGTGCCATGTTGTTATTTTTTCTCTTAATTTCTTTCATTCATTGTCTCTTTTATTGGGATAATCCCAAAAGGGGGAGAAATAAGACAAAGAATTTATGGAAGAATTTATGGAAAAAAGATCCTAATGGGAGAATAAATTTTTTCAAACAACCTATCACATATTTACTAAAATATATTGTCTTCAATAAAATTTAATTCATAAAAATTCCATGACTTTTGATCGTAAAAATGGTCATATTGTTGGACTCCTCATGATTTAATGCACACAAATATTTTCTGAAGATTGTGGGACTCCTAATGATTTAATGGTCAAAAATAATATTTAGATATTGTTGGAATCTTAAAGACTTAATGCTCCCAAAAAATGTTTTTAAATTCTAGTCTCATAAGGATTTAATTTTGAAAAATAATTATAGGAGATTGTTGGACACCTCATGTTTTAATTCTCACTAATCAAGATTCCCGAATCAAAAATCATGTATGAATCTTGTAAAAAATGTTTAATTTTTTCCTATTATGTTTTATTATGAAAATGTTTAATTATAATCCATTCTATGAGTATTAATTCTTGAAATGGTTTACATATATTTTCATATGTATTAGATACTGTATCCCAGACACTACAACACTGAAACCATAACCCAAACATCGTAACCCTGAGACTATGACCCTACTACTGTAACCCTGACACCATGTCCCTACTACAATAAACTTAACACCATTTCGTGATTTTCAAATGGATATGACACTGTTTCCATGCTATCATTTCTTTGATACCATTTTCAAGACACCGTAACAAGTCACCATTCATAATTTTAACAAAGGACTAGACATCGTTACATGAGACACCATTTACCAAACAAAGTAATCTTTCTACTAGTTCCACAATTGACAAAGGATCATACATCACTCTAGTGATACCACTGAATGATAAATGAGATAACATTGTTCCAAGTGATATTGTTTCAAGACACAAACTATGACACTGTTCTATATGTAACCATTTTTCTGTATTTTTTTTCAAATTTGAAAGTTATTTGTAATGGTCATGTTTGAGTCATTAATGAAACTGATATAATTAATGATCTTTTGAGGACATGTCACGTAACAGCATGAGGTATGAGGTCTGGAGATAGTGCTCCCTGTCCGACATAACAAATATATCCCAAATATAATATGCATGATGGTGCATGACATGAAAATCTATCATGAAGTGATAGAGACTGGAAAAAGAGAGGAGAACATCCATATGTGCAAGAAAAGACCAAGAACTCTCAATTCATGATGACAAAACTACTACGGATCAGAACCTCAAACATCTTCATAGCCGCAATTCTAAGAAGAACAAGAGATATGAAGCACATCTAATCTAACTAGAAACTCAAACACGAGTCTCACAACACACTTTTTCTATAATAGGACTCAGAAATCACATCTTCTACATCCTTCTAGAAGAGAGTTGCATTGAACAACACTCAGTGGATTTCTAATCATTTTTCAAAATAATTTCATGGTTGTGTACAATTTTATTAATCTTTTTGTACTGTGAGAGTATCTGTAATAAAACAATTCACTCTCCCCTGTACCAAACTAGAATATATAATATATCCTCACTAAAATATCGATTAAACCTTGTTTCACCATAGTATAACTATGGAAAAGGTCTTATGTGAAATGGTTGTTAGTTTTCTTACGTAGAATTATGGAAGATACCTTATGACATAGATAGTCTTGTGTCGTGCTGATAACCCCGATAATATGTGTGGATCATAGATTTTCATATATATATATATATATATATATATATATCACTTGGAGATAGGTGATCACCAAGTGGAGTTGATTAGGTATCACCTTGAGACTGAACTACTTGTTTCATCTATTGTGTTAGTCGAATTAGTCATTCTCTATTTTGACTCTTATTTTAGAAAATTATATTTTACATTGATATTTAGTCTCAGATAGTTTTTATAAATATTTTTCCTTCTTAGAGTAGTTTTAATGGTTGTATAAAAACTTATATTATTATAATAATGAATTAATCAATATTCTAAGAATCTATTGAACAATCAAACTAATACAATTTTACTTCCTTGTTCACGTGGACTATATTAATTTTAATTTTTGGAATTATTTAAATATTTTTTTTAAAAAATATTTATAGGAACTCAATTCACCCCCTTGAGTTTCCTACTCCGAACAAAAATTACAATTTGTCTTCCACAATTAATATATATGAGAGGATCTCCCCTAGCTCAAAACAAATTACCCAACCTATAATCTATATACTAATTTTAATATATTGAATATGAAGTGAAGGACAACTGATAAGGATACACATTTGGTTCTTGGTGTATAAATTCTGAAAAACATTGTTATTTCATACATAAACACTACCATAATGATTTAAATACATCAAACTATAAGAAAATTTGTGCTTCATTTAAGATTTTATTCCAAGGATGGGATGAATATGGAGGCTTCAAACACAAACCATTTATTGTATAACATGATCTATTAGGAATGGTCTACAATAATTTATTAACTTACACCTATGTCGCATGCCTTCAATATGATTATTCTATTTGTATAGTATACCAAAATATTTTTACCTAAGAGCACAAATAAGAGTAAAAATAAGAGAATGAGTTATTGAGAATATATTTTAGTAGGATAAATGAAAAGAAAAATATGTGGAAAAAAATGTGAATGTTGATTCCTTGAAATTTTATCCACAGTCAATGGATTACACCTCACAATCAGAATGGCCAATACTCTCACTAAACTGTTATCATACTATATTTCATGACAGGATAGAAATTGTTAATAAAACTAAATCATTATTAGAAACAAAAGGCATACCTATCACACTTTGATGGGGAATTTTTTAATTGTACATCCTCTGAATAAGCTAGTTTATTTTGTCTTAGAGAATCATCTCAACATACAACCTAATGGTTTATAAAAATATTTTTCAGGACTCATGTCCTTCATTAAAATAAAAATTAGTTTAATATATGGTATATTTTAATCAAATAACTATCCATGAATGATTTAATAGTTCCGAAAAACATGATATTAATAGATGATAATTTAATCCCGAGTGGAGTATCTAATCTAATATATCTTTTCACAGTGTCACATAAAAAAATAGTGGACAATACCTTAATGGATACCCAGACAATGAGAAGACTGCTTAATGTTATATTATAGAAAATTATTGGATTCATATCGCATAATACATAGATATATTATAGCTAATCGATATATTAGATTTCATATTTTAAATAATGTAAAAGGATTAAATTTTCTAAAATAATAATATCCCACGGAATAAAATGATCAGTGTATTTTGAAAGTAGTTACATAATCATATTATTTTATAGTACATGAGATCATTTCCCCTTAAATTCACCATACTAGACAACCGTTTAGACATCTCAATAATAAGACTTATCCTGAAATCCAAGGGGCTGAAAACCCAAAAAAAATAGTGACCTCAAATGTAATGTGTATAATGAATTAATATTTAATCAGGGATGCATTCATATGCATAAGTGAAATGTATGACCATATAGAAAATATCATAACATCATGAAAAATAATTATAATAAATGAGATACAATGTACAGAAAAAACAAAATGAAGACAGAAAAGATAAACATTTAAACATAATAGTTATTCCATATATTAGAATAATTTATCATATTCGTTGAATCTTGAAAGAATATGATAATAATGAATATCATATATTAAATAATCAACAAACATTATCATAGTTAAAGTTTACATTCTTAAGCCACACCATCAACTAAAATGGTTATGAGAAACTAAAGTGTACATGAAAAATACATATCTCATGAGATATAAACAATTAACTAAATCATCAGAGGGTTATATAAGAACCCACATATCATTTGTCCATGATTACTTGTTCCAAATTAAAATAATTTATTATTTTCATCAATTAAAATATAAATGTGTTAACTATGAATCAGTTTATAAAGTGGACAATAGATTATCCATGAATTTTAAGGGGTTCCTCATTTTTTTCTTTTAGAATATATGATTGTAATTTTTGGTATTTTGACCCCCAAAAAACTCGTCTTTTATTTATAATCCTTTTAACAATATGTATTTGTTATTATATTGGAATTAATATATTCTTAGTTTCTATGGTTAGTATTATATGAATGTTTTTCTAGGAGCATAGAATATAATATTTTACTAAATGAAACACATGTTTTAATAAATAATTTTATGTTTTTTATCTTATTTCTTCAAAATAAATAAAATTCCCCTCCCTTGTATTTTTATGAAACATAACCCCAAAAATTTTCTTTTACCTATGTTGAAATTGTGAATTTATTCCCAATAAAATAAAATAAAATAAAATACATGGACTGTTAAATTTTATATCTTCTAAAAATTTCAATTAAATTAATATATTTTTATATTTTATTGATTTAATAACTAATATACTATACTATAGTTTTTTATATTTGTGAAGATTCATTGGGGAGATTGAGTAAAATAAAGGGAGATATATCTACGGGGAGAATATGGGGAAATAACTAAAAAACTCTTAGGGGTGTTATGTTTTTTCCCTTTTCATGAATGGTCATATAATGAATATGTTTTATTCTACATTGAATGAAAATTGTGAATTTATGGATTGCTAAAATTTATTGTTGATTAATATAAACTAGGTATAAGAGGAAGGATCTTAACATTGAAAATCATCTCATGTTAGTTTTATAAAAAAATATAATTATATTTCATTGATTATTCATTATTATTGAAAATATATATTTCACTTATTTCATTTTTAATGAAAATATATTTGAAACCATTTAAAACCCCTATTATGTTCCCATAATTATTCTTGGTTTTTTAGAGTGATTGAATTTTTTTAAAGATATTAATATTTTTGAAGAACAATTATAAAAATTCACTTCTAGAATGAATATTAAATCCTTTCCTTTTATGCATAAAAGGAAATTTATAATATTAAATATGTTTTTGGAAAACTATAGAAAAAAAGGGGAAATTTTTTTGATCTAATTTGTTACCCATTAGTCAAAATTTAAAAACACTAAATTTAAAAACAATATATATCTAAAATATTTAAAAATATTATCCCACTTTTAGATTCAACATTAGGGATAATATTGTGCTCTAAATTTGTTTGTGTGTGTGGGGGGTGACTGTTCTAAACCATGTTTCTATTTATAGACTATACATTTAAATAAAAAAAATTAAAAATGATTTTCCTTCATTATTTAATTTTCAATTTTCATGGTTCTAAAATTTTCAATAATTTTATGCTTTTTTTACTTCTTGTTTGAATTAATCATTTCATTTATTCCATTGATTCAACCTTTTAATATTATTTAAATATTTTATTAAAATTTAAATATTTTAGCCAAAAAAAGGAATTATTATTTGATGGAATAATTTATTTCGATGTTTTTATTTTATTATATCTAATAATGTTTTCAATGAATACAAATAAGAGATGAACTAACAATCCTTGTCAAATTGTAATTCTTTAAAGTCAATCGTTATTATAAATCATGAAATAGAATATTGACCAAACATTATTTTCATACTTTAATGAGTCTATGGGGGAACAAACCATTCAACATAATTTTCTTGTTAGAAATGAAAATCATCGATTTTTTTAATTAATTTACCTACACTTGACATGATTAATAAAATACATTGGAAACAATTTAGTTAAGTATTATGTAATTTTGGGTTGTAAATTTAGTATACATATTTAAAATCATATAACACAATTCAAAAAGAATGCTAAAGGGTAAATCCACTCTTCTCAGAGAATATTAAATCATGTACCGCACTTCTCAAGTTGATTAATCAGGATTACAACAACATTGAAAAATCAACAAAAGCATAGTTAAACACAATTATGTGTAAATTAAATTATATCTGAAACTCTATATAAGATTCATGTAAAGAAAGGTCGTGTTTACACTACCCATATCTAGGAGCATCTATGGAAAAAAACCTACACAAGTGTCCCCCCATTTTAGAAATTTCTCATACTTTAGTCACTTCATGCTTAATTGGGATACATAATAGTGTTGTATATAAAATTCAAATAATTCAATCCCTAACAATAAATTCATATTACTAATCTTGAGGAGACCAAAATTCTCAGAGACCATGTGGGAGCTAAATTTGGTGGAGATATGGAATAACTCATCTTTTTTAGAAGTAGATTCATAGAATAATCAATATCGTTCATGTCATGATACATTTGGGGAGAAAATTTTATATAAATTATTTTCTCATGTCTCTAAAAGGAAGTGGAATAATTCTTATGTCCACTACATAGGGATTAATTTTTGAGGCCAAGGGTTTCATATATGAGCTCGATAAAGGAATTAGTGCTATCAATAATTTTGTAAAGATCATAATCATTATTATATTGAGGATACTTATTTCATCCATTAAATGGGATAATATATGGGATTTATTCCTAAATAATAGGTGAAGTTTTGGTGAAGATAACAATAATGGGAGATAAATATTTATAGTGGCCTAAACATGATTGGGAAGACTATTTGTTCTTTTTATTTTTTCATTATTGTTCTGAAAAACTTCTGTAACATTATTCCATAGTGAGATCAGATTGTAATTAATTCAATTAAATCATTAATTCTAAATTATTTATTTTAATAATTTTTTTCTTCCACTTCCCTTCCACTTTCTAATTATAATTTCATTATCTAAAATGATAATAAAAAATGAATAAATTACTGAATAAAAATATTTTTAATAGAGAGTATTTCAAGTATTCTTCTCGAGTAAATTTTTATATTAACATTGGTATAATTAAGGTAATTTAAGTGTGTAATTATAATTCTTTTTGTCTATAAATTTATCTGAATAATTAAATTTTCAGTTTTTTACGTACAAAATTTTGAATAATTGTTGACACTCATACATTAATGTTATAATATAATAACATAATTTTTAAAAAATCCTCACTTACTCAAGGATAGATGATATTTTTTTCTAATAATGATTGAAAAATAATGTTTTGTTTGAGTTAATTGAACAGATTTATTAGACGACTGTTAGATGGTTGAGTTAATTAAACTTTTTCATAGCATTGGATAATTTTTGATAGTCCTGAAGAAATAAAATAACCCATTAATCAATATATATTAATATGAATTCCATAATCAATTTAATATTCCCCCCAATACTAATTCTTCTTATTCCCTAACATCACAAACATCTAAAAATTTTAACATTAATTTAATTAAGATTTACACCCCTAGTCAACACATCATTTTCATAATATTAGTTCACTTTTAGTTTAATTATTTTTAAATTCTCTATGGTTTCAAATAACCATCATTGTATTTTTGTAATTAGGTTGTAAATTTTATTTTTGAGTGGTTTAAAGATGATATTACCATATAGACATGGATTCTCAATTACCATAAATTACCAACCTAATATTCACTAGATACCTAGTTCCAAACTCTTCTCCTAAGACAACATTACCCTAATTACAACTCTTACATGAATTCCCATTTGGATCCCTTTATAGGTAGGGGTTTCCAATGATTATTAACCTTCTTCTTTATTCGTATTTAAAATGGGATGTTGACCTAAATTAATAATTATATCAATATTGATGGGAATCCCTAATATAATTCAATAGTGCACAACATACATCCCCATAATAAATAGAATAACAATGAATGATATGAAAATGAAACTATAATCATCAAGAGTTCATGAATTGACCACTAGAATACACAATATAAGACTATAGTATAAAAATAATTAAAAAGGGACAAAGAAACATGCTTGAAAATCACATATGATAAATAAACCTAATATCTAAGGTGAATAAATACTTGAAATAAGATAGATCTCAACATTAATATCACCATATTGTAACACATCCTAGTTATACTAATCTCCATCCAATCTAGGTCTAATAAGGCAACCATTAATATTTCCATCATCTTCATAAGTCATTACATTAGTGGGAAAAATTCCTATACATGAGATAGTATATACAAACATTATAGGATTCTAAAAAAAACCATTAAACAAAATGGGATGTAAAAGTATCAAAAAAATAATATTTGAGAAACATAATACAAAATGATTATATATAGAAAAAATATATACTAATGAAAATTTAATGAAGTCATGCTCTGTATATTTTTTCTTTATAATATTTACCAAGAATAATTAATAATTTTTCCTATCTAACTGGTAAACCACATCACATATCATGAACTATAGAGAAAAAACCTTTATTTTCAAGTTTATAAAGATCGATCAGTGGGATAACTATCCATATTTTAGGAAATGTACCCTTATGGGATCCCTTGAGTGGGGATACTGAATCAGCCGAAGGAGGACCTTCATCCTAGGTTTGTTGAGGTATATAATCCGTATATGTGATGATTAAGACAAATTTACTTATATAATAATAGAAGATAACGTGTTTATAATCTTTATAGTTCCATTATCATATTGAAATGAACCCCATAAAATTATTTATGCATATAAGGAAAAAAAATATTATAAAAACTCAATCCTCAGCTCTTATTCTAATGTTCTACGTTATAATCTAAATTTAGAAATATCTAGGATGGAATAAGAGTATTTCTATCCCGTTTACCTATACAGGGAGATATGAAAACACACTATTAAATCCTACCAAATGTGTATCAACAAATTAAAAATAGTAGGAATACATGTATATTGGTTTTATTTTTCTTTCAAGATAATTCATAATAATAATAATTATACTATGATAATTCAATAATATTTTGTTCTATAATACGTGAGTAAAAATAAATATAACATTTAACATTCTCTTTTTAATAGTATTTGAATTCTATTCTAAACACATACAAAAAATGAACAAATAATTCTTTAATGAGTTTTATTATTATTGAATTATTTCCATTACAAATATTTAAAATTTAATTATCATTCCAAATACATACATATGTGCATAATAGATTCCACCTTACATTAAAATCATTTATATAATTTTATTATCTATGAATATGAATGTCATATGAAAATAGTACCTCAAAAACTGATGAAATAGTGAATTAAATAAATAAAAATTTATCATTTTTTCAACAATTTGACATGTGAAAAACGAAAATATGAAAACCATTTTATCTTAATATAAATTTTTTTAAATCATTAAAAATCATTCCAAAAGGTATATATATAAATAAAAATAGTTTATAAAATAAAAAACTTACTTAAAAAACTAACTTGTATAAAATGAAAATACCTAAATATAAAAAAATTGAACTTGTTCATGTTTATACAAGGTGTAAAGGTGAGTATAATCTATTTTCTATAAAGGTAATATAAATATTCTATATAAAATTAATTTACATGTTCTATAATGGTAACCGAATATTCTATTGTATATGTATAAGAATGCTATAAATATTTTGGCCTACGTAATGATATTATTTGTAGTGTATAAAAAGGAAATAATAAAATTAAAAAATTTGTATAAATGTAAGATTTAAATTTCAACACTGAGTAAAGTAAGATCAAATATATAAGAATTATAAAGGCAATATGTATTTTGTGTACAAGTAAAAGAATATTTAATATTTTATATAGGAAAAGCATATATTTTTGAATTAAGGTATAAGGGAATATATATTTTGATAATTTAACTTATAAAGTCATCATGATATATAAGGGTACAACCATGCTCACATAAAGGAGAACTTACTAAAAAATGAACTACATTATCATAAAACATGAACATATAGAACTAGTATATATGAGAATAAAATAGTGAAACATTAATCAAATAATTAATCTAACTCATAATATATAGAATAAATGATATGACTAAGAATTTAAAATTACTAATAATATAAAAATTAATTTGTGAGTTATTTTAATTATCAAATCATAAATAAAAAATTTGATCAAGAAGAAAAATTAACATTATTTACAATTTTAATAATAGTTAAACTAAATAATAATTCAAAACAATTTTCCCCATTTTTTATATTTATCAATATTATTGAAATATATATAAAAAATCATTTTATAAACCATTTAAACATTTTATTAATGTATAATGAAAATAATAATTGACAAAAATTATATCCCAACTTGAAATAATTTTTCAAAAAATAAATTACTTCATAAAAACATTATTTTTTCACTATTAATTAAAAATTCATATAATTAGAGATTAAAATAAATATATCCACTTTAATTATGACTCATATTTTATATTAAAGAAATATAAATTTCAAATCCCTTAAAAACTATTTAACTTATAAAACATAAAAACATATAAAGGGAGACACAAGATTTTGTTAATAATATTTCTTAAATAATATAATATATTCACTGAAATATAAATGATCTTTAATGAATATAAAAATTGAAACATATAGAGGTCCTCCCTTTCCATACATTTACATAAAATAAAATTTTTTGAGTAAAAAAAACCTTATAAAAAGAGATTCCAAATTTCCATAATAGTCTAGTAAATTTTGAAAAATGGAAACATAAACCCTTGTACATAAATGATATATATCATCTCCCACTATGTTATTCTCTACTATCACCCTTCTTAGACACATCTAAAATAATATAAATTTTCATAACATGGGGGGAAAGAAACATATAGAGGGGTAACCACAAATTCACATTAAGGGTAGAAAAGTGAGATATATAATCATATCCAAAAGAATAAGGGTTTGATAACATTATCATCAAAATACAATACCATACCCTTCATATCAAAAATCATATACCTGATTCATGACATGAAGCATGTAATTTCATAAGACCTAAATCGGTAAGAAATCAAGTAAATGATCCATAAAATAATAACATATGAATAAAACATGGAATTGTATAATAAAAATAGGAATATAATATTATTTCAATTATAACTAAGGAAATTCTGTTAAGACCCTTATAGTAGAAAAAGTCTATTTCTGAACTGGGTTCACACCTCGTTCGAGTCCTGTAATATATATCCAAGTCCACTCCCGATTAGAATCCTATAATAATAAACCTAGTTAATTTCCAATTCCATCATTGTAAAAATGAATTGTTTTCATTTCCTATTCTATCCAAATCTATCTACAAGATATTTATATTTACCCAATGCATTAGAGGGGAGATATAGGCCCCACTAACTCAAAATGAAATCATATATACTTGTTCCACATGATCATAAAAATCAAATCATAACCCATGAAATGAAATGGGTATTATAAAGTTGTAACCATATCAGAAACTATTGAGAGATTATGTTTCATAATAATTTTCTCATAAACATAACCCATGAAATGAAGTGGGTTTCAATGTAATATTACTCATAAAAAAAACGTGTCATATACATCATGCCATCAAAAAATAATCCATCCAGAGAAAGTGAATGATTAAAAAAATTAAATAAGTTCCCCATAATGTCATGGTTAACAAAATATTATGTTATCTCTATTGGGATAAAATTACAAAAAATCTTTTAAAAAATATTCTTCATAAAAATAACCATTCTGTATTGAAAATTATTTTCAAAACCTAAAACCTTTTTGAATAATTTTACATTGAATATTGATTTGAAAACTTATAGGTGATGTATTGAAACCCATGAAATTATTTCAAAATCATTTTTTGTTTTAAATTAATTTACAAATATCTTTTTAAAACCTTTTTGAAACAATGATTCTTGAATATAATAGATTTCAGACCGGGGAGAATGATTGTCAATTTTTACATAAAAATATTATCTTATTTACCAATGAGTCAGAAAACGGAACCAATACATGGATATATCATTAATAAATTTTGTGTATGAATTTTCTTGAGTTTTATTTGTATATGGATCACAATATTTTATTAATTTATGAATAAACATAAATAATCTAAAAAAATTGAAATTTTTCAATAAGATCTTATAACATTGTAACATGAGATCATACTGTCCATGTAAGAAATGGCAATTACATGAAAATTAAAAATAATTAAAATATGAAAATTAATTATATAAAATATAATATGGAAGAATATAAACCTCAAAAAATAATTTTTGATCATAACAAAACACATGTCTCAATTGAAGGAAAATAGATTCAAAACCTTTTTTTCAATTTGGTAACTTTTGAAACATGAAACACATGAAATAAATATAATCAATTGTATATGTAAAAAAATTAATATATTAATATATTAATTTTATACATAAATTTTCAGTATACACACCACACAAAAGGAATGGGTGGTGAATAAAGAATGTATCTCGTGAATATGAAAATTGAGATTAAAACCCCTAAAGATGTGTCTTGAATGTCATCATAGTCATTAAAAACACATGTATAATAAATATAAATTTATTATAAATTCTTTATAGACCCATATTATTATATCTAATACCATATACGGTTTTATTATAACCTTATATCAAGCCCTTGTTAACCATCATATGATAAGGTTTCACTTCGGATAATATTTTCTTTGTTTTTCAGATGTGTCCTAATTTTTTATATCTTGGGTCATTACAATAATTTCATGATTCTAGAATAGAAACCATGATAGAAATATAATTTAGTTCCTTTATATATTTTTTTAAAATATTATATATAATATATAATTTCTATATGGAATACACTGTTCTTAGAGATGGTAAGTTGTAAGTACACATTAATGTATTTTCCATTTTTGTTGTCACATTGAACAAAAGAAAGACAATTACCTATATGTGTATATGTATATAATATATTTAAATTAGATATATAATATTATATATATTATATAATTTCACTAAATCTATACTTAATACATTCACTATAGTGTGTTTATGAATAATATAACTTTGTGGGGGCTGTAGTCAACACTTCCTCAAAAAATTATCCTATTTCCACAAAATGGAATGTTAATGATATGTGTTGAAATATTAATGATGAATCATAAATACATAAAAAATAAAATATATCACATATATGAAAATAGTTTCCACACAATTTTCCACCATTATATGTGGTAAAGAAAGAAATTAAAAATCATCATTTAATGAGGTGGTAGTTCGCTATTCACATAGACAATATGTTAATAACCAATTATATGGAGGAGTGTATTAATGTAGGATGAACCAATATAAAAAAATAGTATTATATTGTTGATTCATTTTTTATGAAATAATTTACTAAATATATTATAGGTGTTTACGAAGTAAAATAAAAGAATGTAACTCGAGTGTAGGGTTTACCACAGAATCAGGTAACTCTTTCTAGTTTGTCTAAAAAGGCCTCCTTTGAAAACATTATTCCAAAAGGAAGTTCTAACAGTGTAATGGAGGTAAGTTTTTCATTTATTTGGGGACATATTTTCCAAACCTAATGTCTTTAAGATGTTTCATGTAGAATAAAATGTGGTGGCATTTTATAGGGATGCGAAAGGACACACTTGTCAACTTTGAAAACAAGTTTAGTGTACAAAAGTTTTTACCATACAATAGTCATAAAAAATAAATTATTCAATAAATGAATGTTCATGGATGATTAATGGACATAATATTGGTGTTTTAAAGGTGTATATGTCACTTTGGTTGTTATTTTTAAGGTTTATTCTTTAGTTAATCTTATTTCCACCTTAATCAATGTAATTGAATTTTATTATTTTCACAAATATTTATGATCAAAAACCATTTTGACCTTTTTATGAATTATTAATTATTTGGATTCAAAAAATGGAATCCATTTTCCAAAATTCTTTTTATATAGGATGTTGTATTTAATTTAAATATAATCCTCTATTCAGATCGACAATGCATGTTTTTAAAGTAAAAAACATTCCAAAAATTGATATATTTTTTTACCCAATTTCTAAGGGAAATGGATCTAAATGAAAAAAATTGTATTAAATTAAACAAATATTATCTAATTAAACATTAAAATAAAATTACTATATAAATTACCGTTAGATAAATTATATGACAAATATGATTTGATTTAAAATATTTTATTTTTCATTATTTATGCAAAAAGATAAGTTTCTCAAAAAAACCAAAAAAATATTTATAATCTAATTTCGAAATTATAAAATAAATGAATGAAGTTTATTTTAAAAAATTCATTTTCTATATTTGTCAAAAATAATGTTTTTTAATTCTAAAAATATTACATTAAAATAATTTTATTCTAATAGAAATATTTGTAAACATATTTGGACTTTTTAAAAATCCATATTATTCAATATCAATATTATAAATTTAAAAAATAATAAATTTTTTTGAAATTTATATATTACTATTCATATAACTAAGTATAGTAGCAAGGTTATAATTATCTCATATAATTATTTATAACAATAAAACAATGTTTGGTTGATGCATTCGGGTTACATGTAACGTACGACGCATCAGTATTGAGAGAAATATACAACAAGTCAGTGTTGCATTTAATGTATACTGAGTAGAATTCTGTTTATAATATGATGAGTTTATTTTTTGTAATGTATTTCAGGTTAGTACTGTGTGGAATGAATGATTTAATTATTTCCTTGCCCGAAATAAATGAAATTTGAATACATTTAAGAATAAAATGTTCATAAAAACAAAAGATTTAACATTATACCTCTGCTTATGATGAATTTATCCATAAAATTAATCAGTGTTTTAAACAGAAATGATGATAATTATGCTTCATCATATCCTTAAGTTCCCACAAATCTTCCTCGAACTTGTGATTTCTCCATAAAACAATGACCAAGTGAGTAGTATTGTTTCATAGAACATTCCATAGTTGGTCTATAATTTCAATTAATTGTTTTCCTTAAGACAGATCATGCTATGGGGGTATGACCCATGAGTTTGGTAGGTGTGAAGGTTTATGTATTTACTTCCTTATAATGGATACATAGAACACATCATGGGCTTGAGAGAGGTTTGGATCGAAGATCCAAACTGTATGTTATCATCTTTAAATGATCAAGAATTTGAAATGGACATATATACCTAGGTCTTAGCTACCCGTTCTACTGTTATCTCATAACATTCTTATAGGATGAGATTCATTGAAAATATTTTTCACCAACATAAAATTCCATAACATTCTAATAGTTATCAGTGTAACTTATTTTATAAATTTGATCTACCTTTGTATGTTACTTAATGGTTTATCCTTCGAAACCATTTCTTCTATGATATTTGGTCCCAATATCATTCATTCTACAACTTCATCTCACCACCATGTACCTCTACATTTCTTCCCACGAAGGGTCTCATTTGGCGCAATATAAATTCTTGAGTGAAATATATTGTTGAAAGAAAACTCAACTAGAGGAAAGTGTTATTCAAAAACTCATTTTTAGTGAAGTGCACATTATCTCAACATATCCTATTGTTTTTTATTTCTATTTTAGAGTAGATATCTATTTGGGAATGATAAGTAGTACTAAAGCTAAATTATATATCATGATCTTACTGAATACATCACCAAAACATTATGTAAAACTTAGATCATGACATGATATAATAGAATATAGATCTCCGTGAAACCTTACCACTTATTTAATGTATATCTAGAAAAACAGATCATAGGAGAATTATTCTACCATAGTGAAGAATTATTCTGTCTTAGTAAGGAAATTAACTGCCACCCATATTGTATTAAACCTTTATACATGTTGGGTGATCCATTGAAAAAATCTATATTTGTGTTCTCCCATTTTCATTATGGTAGGGGTAATTGATGCAACACCCCCTTTGACTATTTTATTTCATCCTGAACTCATTGGCATACAATGAACCGAAAAAAAACATTGCAATATATCAATTAATCCCATCTAATAAAAATTATTTTTTTCAAGTTCCTATATATATCTGTACATCCACGATGAATTGACACTGAATAACTATGATATTACTCTTATAGATCCTTCACAAAATATTTTATATAATGAACACATACATTATTCTTGAACCACATCATTCCTTCCTGGTGAAGGTTAAACTCAAGAACATTTCTGACATTCTTTAGCAGCTCTTTATCTTTCTTTTGTTCCTCTTTAATCTTTACATAGATAGAGGGTTGAAAATTCATTTGGGGAAGATATTATTTTTACCTTTTATTAGGATATATAGATCTATCATTGAAAAATATTGAAATTGTGGTTTTTTATAATCTTTATCGTGGATAATCTAGCATGATCCATCTGAATTAAAGAATCATCCAACTTGTTTGCTTTCAAAGGGTGGTAATGTATTGAGAATTCATAATCATTTATTAGATCTTACCATCTTTTCTAGAGCATGTTCAACTCATACTGTGTGAATATATATTTTATAATTTTATGATCGGTATATATCTCTCTATTTTCGTTATAACGATAAATACTCCATATCATTAATATAAATATTTCTAGCTCTAACGCAAAATCACGAGTTAGGTAAATTCCTCTTGAATCTTTAACTACCATGAGTCATAAAAATTATCTATGTTATCATGAATAATAACACATCCCAATAACTTCATTGATTTATCATTATATATGTGAAACAAATAACCATTTTAGGTTAATGTAAGAATTGATAAACTAAATGAACTTATCTTCAGTTCCTTAAAAGTTACATCACATTCATCAATCTAGAAGAACTTGACACCCAAACAAGTTAACATGGTCATAGGATTTGATAGTCATGAGAAATTCTTCATAAAGAGTCAATAATATATAGCTAAACCAAGAATTCAACATATCTCAGTCACCATGGTTGTTCTAGTCCAACAATTAATAGCCTATATCATTTATGTATCTACTACTATAACATCTCTTTATATTATTTGATCTAAAAAATGAAACTTTTTGAGGAAAAATATAAAAATTGTAAAATTAATATATAGCCTCTCATTCCGTAGGATATTTAGAACAATTACCATGTAGTCTTAATTCCATTAGTTTCTATTGGAATAGATAAGAATACCATCTATAAAGACTACCACAAACTGATCAATGTAATTTTTTAAAACACTATTTATTAAATCAATGAAGACAACATGGGAATTAAAAAGAACAAATGGCATCACTATATATTCATATTTTCTATAATCAATAAGGAAATACATCTTGGGTATATCCCCATTCATGGACATCAATTGATGATGTCCATAACAAAGGTAAATTTTTAAAAAGTATTGAGCTCCACTTAGTTGATAAAAGAAGTCATCAATACAGGGATGTACATACTTTTTTTGTTTGTGATCTTTTTCAACTCTCGATAATGAATGTAGAGTCTCATTGATCCATAATTATTTTTTAACAAGAATAATGGGTGAACCACTTGGTGACCCACATGGCCAAATGAAAACCTTATCAAGTACTCTTATAGTTTCTTATCACATTCCAGTAACTCAATCTGATCCATTCTATATGGATACATTAATATTTGTGTGGAACAAGGTAAAGATATATTGATAACTCAAATTCACATTTCTATGAAATCCTAGGAAACTCTTCTGGAATGATATCCCATAAATTACAAACAATTGGAATAATATCGATGTCAATTTTCTCCCCAAACATTTGAAATAAAAAACCCTTTTGAATGGGAATTAATAACCATACACTTGATATATTATCCACTGTAATTTCATACTTATCATCACATTGATGGATGATCATATGATTGTTTGAAATATAGAATTTACATTCCTTTTATGGAATATTGATGTGGTATTTATATATAAAAAGATAATACATTCCTAAGATTAAATAAAATTCAACCAAAGTATGAATGAAATGATTTGAAGGAATCACATCCCCACATGCATCAATTAGAGATGTATCATATAGATGAGATTCACTCATGTTACCATTAAGGGTTTCATAGATAATTCCACATCTAATTGTATTGGGATAATCATAACACCATTAAGAAATTATTTAGATATGAATGTGTGGGTTGATATAGAATAAAATATCACATTTACAGTTATAGAGTGGTTGGAATTTGTACCATTCATCCTATCTTTATCCCACCCACATTAAAATATAGTCTTTATTGTTGCACCCCTCTCTCTTGGATTTTAATGATCACAATCACTCTAATTGTATTCTAACTTGTTTTCAAGTGTTTTTGATGATAGGAAATAGGGTGCCTAGAAGCTGGCCCAAGAAGACTTCAAAATGGACTGTTTAAGTCCACCGGCCAGCCGGTAAGGGCACCGGCCAGCCGGATCCAGCCCATCGGCCAGCCGGTGGACCAGGCAGAAGGCCTTGCCCTCTGCCAGGTGCCACCGGTCAGCCGGTGTCTGGCCACCGGCCAACCGGTGGGTCCAGACAGAATGTCATTCCTTCTGTCCAGACCACCGGCCAGCCGGTGCCTGACCACCGGCCAGCCGGTGGAACCCAGACAGAATAGCATGCTTCTGTCCAGACCACCGGCCAGCCGGTGGCTTATCACCGGTCAGCCGGTGGATCCAGACAGAAATCCCTTGCTTCTGTCTGGTGCACCGGCCAGCCGGTGGATCAGCACCGGCCCGCCGGTGTGCTCAGTCAAACTAGCCGTTAGGCTTTGACCAGGCTGGCCCACTTGATCCCCAACGGCTCCGAAAGCCCTCCAACGGCTATTTTGAAGTATTTGGGAGTATTTCTCCTATAAATAGTCGTCCATGGATGCCGGGAACACAACCGATAATATACCGAAGCATACAAAAGCTATTTTGATCATTTGTGGCTCCTACGACAATTCTCAAAGGCTACTTGAGATCCAATTTCCATCCTTGAAGCTTGGGCTGCCTCTACATCAACTACACTCACCTCTTGGCGCTCAAGGCTTCCTCTAGTTTGTTCTAAATTATTTACTTCAATTGTTTAGTTCATAATTGGGTTTGTATTAAAACAAACCACCCTTTTTCTTCCTTCTTTCAATTTGGGTTTCTTGCTACAACCATAATAAAAAAGCAAGCTGTAAGAAGGTGATCTAGCCTACCTTAAAACGGCTAGTGGGTTTCTTGCTATAACCATTAAAAAGAAAGCGGTCGTATAAATCTCCCAACGATTGAGTTGGGAGCGGAGACGTAGGCTTGAGTTTAAAGCCGAACTCCGTTATCAATTGTGTCTTGCCATTTTACTTTCCGCTGCATTTAAATTTGTTTTAAATTGTTAATTAATTTTAAAAAGGCAATTCACCCCCCTCTTGCCATCACCTCCGACCCAAAATTTGGTATCAAAGGGAGCGTTTGTGTAATACCTTAACCGGTTACAAACGAAAAATCCATAGTGATGGCTTCTTTCTCACAAGCACCCGAAGGGTATTCCATGACTCGGGCTCCATACTTCGATGGAACCGACTACACATATTGGAAAACACGAATGATTACTTTTCTTAGAAGCATTGGCTATCCTATATATAGAATTGTTATGCAAGGCTACACTCTTTCTAGTAAGGATGAATCTAAATGGACCCCCGAAGACATTGCCAATTTTGAGCTTGATGGCAAAGCCATGAATGCTCTTCATTGTGGGTTAGACCGTAATGAGTTTAATCGTATTTCTACTTGCACCACCTCACACGAAATTTTGAAACTTTTGGAAGTGACCCATGAGGGCACTAACAAAGTCAAAGACACTAGGTTAGATATGTATCGTCAAGACTTTGAGAGTTTCACAATGCACCCACACGAGTCAATCACCGAAATGTTTACTCGTTTTACTGATGTTTGCAATGGGAGAAAGTCCCTTGGTGATGATGTTTCAGCAGAAACAATGGTCAAGAAAATTCTTTGGGTCCTACCAAGCTCTTGGGCACCAAAGGTGACGGCAATCCAAGAAGCGAAAGATGTCAAGAAGATGCCAGTTGAAGAACTCATAGGGTCACTCATGACTTATGAGATTACCATGAAGAGGCAAGCCGATAAAGAAGGAAAGATCTTCAAGGAGAAAAAGAACATAGCTTTCAAGGCAAAGGAAGAAAGCTCCTCCGATGATAGTGAATCCGAGATGGCTCAACTAGCAAGGAAAATGAGCAAGTTCATGAAGAAAAAGAAGAAATTTCAAAAGGCACGAAAGGAAGAGCCAAAGGCGGAGAAAGAAATCACTTGCTTTGAATGTGGAAAGAAAGGCCACATCAAACCGGAGTGCCTCATTTTGAAGAAAAGGTTAAAAGAAAAGAAAAACAAGAAGGCCTTCAAAGCATCAACATGGAGTGCAAGTGATGACTCCATGTCTTCAAGCGACTCAAGCGATGAAGGTGGAAAATGCCTAATGGAATTTGATGAGGTATCCTCTTCTCACTCTTCTTCTCACTCTTCTTCCTCATCTTCTTCTTTTGATAATGATATGTCTTATGAAGAACTCCAAAATGCAATAGATCAATTAGAGAAAGGTTTTCACGAACTTACCTCTAAATTTTTGACCCTGAAAAAGAAAAACAAAACTCTTATTTCCGAAAAAGACAAACTTCTCAAAGAGAATGAGGAGCTTGCCCTTAAAGTCAAAAATATTCCAAATGTAGATTCTTTAAATTCTACCATTAAGGATTTGAAGGAATCTCTTGCCAAGTTCACCCAAGGTGAACAAAACATAACTAAATTGCTAGGTTCGCAGCGTTCGGCTAGAACCACACATGGACTTGGCTATAACAAGCAATCCAATTTTTCTAGGGCACCCACTACTTTTGTAAGGGGGAGCTCTCAATACAAATTTTGTAATTATTGTAAAAAGACCGGTCACATGATTTATGAATGTGATTGAAAAAATGCTAGGTATGGAAGACCCAAATCCATTACCTACTCGGATGAGTATCATAGAAGGAATCCCTCTAGAACATTATGGGTTCAAAAGTCTCTTTTTGCTAATCTTTCCGGACCCAAACTTATATGGGTACCAAAATCTCTTCTTTCTTGATTTTGTAGGATAAACGCCAAAAGAGTAGGACCTCTAAAGGCTCGTGGTATCTCGACAGCGGTTGCTCAAGGAACATGTGTGGCGATCCCTCCGAGTTCAACTCACTTGAAGAATTCGATGGAGGATATGTCACCTTTGGTGATAACTCAAAAAGCAAGATCGTCAGAATAGGTACCATTGGTTTTGGTAGCTCCTCTTTTATTAAAGATGTTTTATTAGTTAAAGGATTAAATCATAATTTAATTAGCATTAGTCAACTTTGTGATAGTGGTTTTTCAGTCAATTTTCAAAATGATTTATGCAATGTGTTTGATTTTCAAAACAAGTTGATATTTTCTGCTTCCCGTTTTCAAAATGTTTACATTATTGATTTAAAATCTCTAGCTAGCCAAAATGTTAAATGTTTAAGTGCTCTTGACAATGAGTCTTGGCTTTGGCATAGAAGATTGGGGCATTGTAGCTCTCATTCACTTCTAAAGCTTAATAAGAACAAGCTCATTCGTGACCTTCCTAAACTTAAATTTAAGAAAGATTTGATTTGTGAGCCATGCCAACTTGGTAAGCAACACAAGTCTTCTTTCAAATCTAAGAAGGAAGTGTCCACCTCAAAATCTCTTGAACTCCTTCATCTTGATCTTTTTGGTCCTACTCCCGTAGCAAGCTTAGGTGGAAAATCCTATACCTTAGTTATTGTTGATGACTTTTCTCGTTTTACTTGGGTTTTCTTTTTAGCCCATAAGAATGATGCTTGTAAAACCTTTTTGAAATTCTCTAGGAAAGTAGAAAACGAAAAAGGATATAAAATCATATCTCTTCGTAGTGATCATGGTGGTGAATTCGAGAATAAATAATTCGATGAATTGTGTTCCTCTCAAGGATACAATCACACCTTCTCTGCCCCTAGGACTCCTCAACAAAATGGAGTGGTTGAAAGGAGAAACCGAACTCTCCAAGAAATCGCTCGAAGCCTCCTTAGTGAATTCGACCTCCCTCAATATTTTTGGGCCGAGGCGGTAAACACTGCTTGTTATACTATCAATAGAGTCCTTGTAAGACCCCTTCTTAAGAAAACCCCCTATGAACTTTGGAAAGGCAAATTGCCCAAAGTAGGTTATTTTAAAGTGTTTGGTTGTAAATGCTTTATCCTTAACACAAAAGATAACCTAGGGAAATTTGATGCCAAATCCGATGAAGGTATTTTTCTTGGGTACTCCAACTCAAGCAAAGCCTATCGTGTCTTCAATAAACGTTCAAAAACCATCGAAGAATCATCTCATGTCAAATTTGATGAAACTCTTCCAAAACCTCACCCGGTCATTGAAGATGTTGAAGATAAGCTTGATAAGCTTCATTTGAATGATTCCTCTTCTCCTCCCAAGGAGGATGACCATCAAGAACCCTCTTCACCTTCTTCTCCTTCCACCTTGCCTAAAGTTTGGAAACCTTCTAGAGACCATCCTTTAGAAAATGTCATAGGTGACCTTCAAGCCGGTACTCGAACTAGAAGATCTATCCTCAATGAAGTTGAACATCAAGCCTTCATTTCTCACCTAGAACCTCAAACCGTTAATGATGCCATTAATGATGAGAATTGGGTTCTTGCAATGCAAGAGGAACTAAATCAATTCTCTCGAAATAATGTTTGGACTCTTTGTGAAAGACCCAATGATCATCCAATTATTGGCACTAAATGGGTTTTTAGGAACAAACTTGATGATCAAGGAAACATAACCCGGAACAGGGCTCACCTAGTAGCTAAGGGCTATAATCAAGAAGAAGGAATCGATTATGGTGAAACCTTTGCCCCCGTTGCTAGGTTAGAATCCATTAGGATCTTGTTGGCATTCACCGCCCACTTAAATTTTAAGATTTTTCAAATGGATGTTAAAAGTGCTTTTTTAAATGGTTTTATTTCGGAAAAAACCTTTGTTGAACAACCTCCCGGTTTTGAAGATCCAAAATTTCCAAATCATGTTTTTAAGTTAACCAAGGCTCTTTATGGCTTAAAGCAAGCCCCTCGGGCTTGGTATGAGCGGTTTACAAAATTGTTTTAGAAAATGATTTTAAAATGGGTCAAGCCGATTGTACCCTCTTTTTAAAACACACTTCAAAAGATCTTTTAATAGTTCAAATTTATGTTGATGATGTTATCTTTGGTTCTACCAAAGAATCTCTTTGTACTGATTTTTCAGATTTAATGAGAAAAGAATTTGAAATGAGTTTTATGGGAGAATTGAATTTTTTTCTTGGTTTTCAAATCTTTCAAAATTCAAAAGGTATTTCTCTAAGCCAAAGCAAATACACAAACGAGATTCTAAGTCGTTTTGGTATGGATCAAGTAAAGGAAATTAGTACACCCATGAGTACTTCATGTAAGCTTACGTTAGACGAAGCCGGGAAACCGGTGGATAACAAGCTTTATAGGAGTATGATCGGGAGTCTACTTTACCTAACTGCGACCCGTCCTGACATCATGTTTAGTGTTTGCCTTTGTGCTCGTTTTCAATCCAATCCTAAAGAATCCCATCTTAAATCAGTCAAAAGAATTTTTAAGTATTTAAAAGGATCCAAAAATCTTGGTTTATTTTATCCCTCAAATACTTCTTTTGAACTATCTTCTTATTCGGATGCTGATTTTGGTGGATGTCAATTAGATCGTAAGAGTACTAGTGGAACCTGTCATCTGCTAGGCAAGTCCCTTGTTTCGTGGAGTAGCAAGAAGCAAAATTGTGTTGCTCTTTCTACTGCCGAGGCCGAGTGTGTAGCCGCTGGCAATTGTTGTGCCCAAATTATTTGGATGCAACACACTCTCTTGGATTATGGTCTTTCCTATGATCATGTCCCTATTCGGTGTGACAACACTAGTGCCATTAGTATCTCTAAGAATCCAATACAACATTCTAGGACAAAGCACATAGACTTAAGGCATCATTTCCTTCGTGACCATTTTCAAAAAGGAGATATCACTTTGGACTTCATTCCTACTGATTTCCAATTAGCTGATATTTTTACCAAACCGCTCCCGGTTGACCATTTTGATTTTATTAAAGGGGAGTTAGGAATGATTCGTCAATGAGCACTATTAAATATTTGACTTTCTTGGCTTGCTTATATTTTATTTTTATTAGAATTTTTTTAAAACACCTTTTTTTTAAATTCTGTTTTTTTTTATTTTTTTGTGAATTTCAATACCACCGGTCAACCGGTGGTACATCACCGGTTAACCGGTGGTGTCGGGTTTTGTTTTTTGGGCCGGCCGGGGAAAGGGTTAAAAATTAATTTAAACCCTTCCCATCATATTTCTATCTCTCCCTCTCGTGCGCCTCGTCCAGCCAGCCTCTCCCTCCTTGCCCTAGCCTTCTTCCTCCTCCTTGCTCTCTAAAAATCCTTCTTCTCTTAATCTCTTTCTTCATTTTCTCCCTTTTTCCATAATGGGACCTCTCTCTACACGCAAAGGCAAGGGAATCGCTCAAGAAGCTCCTCCTCCTCCTTCAATCCCTCAACTCCCAGACATTTGGCATGACAAAGTCATTTTGCCGGGTAGAGTAATTGATTATTCTTGGCTGTCTACTGCTCGTCTTGAGCTTTTCTCGATTATTGAGTATCAACATTGGCATTCTTTCTTTGAACCTCCTGAAAAGGATGTCATTTATCCTCTTCTTGTCAAGGAATTTTATGCTCACCTGACGTGGTCGGTTTCTGACGACGTCGATACCATTACCACCACTGCTCTTGGGCAACCCATCACTATCACTTCTTTGGAGATTTCCCGGATGCTCGGGGTTCCTCATGTCGGGCCTCATGCATTTGCTCAGGGGGAGTTTCCTCAGGACCGTGAGTTTGATATAGCCGTAGCCCTTGAGCATCTCATAGGGCAGCCCACAAATCCCATTGTCAAACTCTCCCAGCTCTCTCTTAACCATCGAATTATTGAGCGCCTCATTCAAACTTCCCTTGCGCCCCGTATCGGGGATCATGATAATGTCAAATTCATTGATATTTATCTTCTCTCTTTTATCACCAGAGGCATTCACTTCAATTTGGTCCGGTTTCTGTTCCGGGCCATGACTTATGTGGCTGAGCACCCGCGCCGGTCCAAAACTCTACCCTACGGATGCCTCTTGACTAAAATCTTTTCCTTTCTTGATGTGCCTCTTCATGCTACTTCCTTCGAGCAGCCAACGAAGGATAGCATAGTGAATTTTATGATGGTGCAACGAATGAACATCCGTTGGCACCCTTGGCGTCAGGAGTGGATTGTCGACAAGGACGGTCTTCTCAAGGCCTACTCTCCTCAGACTCATTCCCATCCTCCTGCCCATGCCATGCCTCCTGCTATTGCCGCTGCCTATCCTCTTTCAGACAGTGAGGATAGTGATGATGATGAAGAGGAAGGAAGTGGTGACAGCGAAGGTGAGGCTGATGCTGCTGCTGATGAGGAGGCTGGAGAGGGTGATGATGCACCTGAGCCTGCTGAGGCTGTGCCCCCTCCTGCTGATGCTGGTGGCTTGCCGGTGATGGCTGATCAGTTCCTACGCTTCCAGGATCAGATTGAGACCCGGCTGGACTTGCAGTTTTCTTACTTCAGCTCTCAGTTTGATCAGCTCCACTCTCGGATCGATTCTCTCGATCGTCGCTTCGAGGCGGCCCAGGCTCCTCCGGCTCCTCCGACCTTCCTGCGTCGTCGTCACTCTCGGCCCTCGAGGAGTGAATAGAGCCGTTTCTGTTTTTTTTACTTGTCTTTGTATTTTGAATTTTCTATGTAACGGTTCGCCTTTTATAAAATTCAAGTTATCATTTCTTTCATCCTTTTTGTCATTGCTTATTTGTGTTTTTCTAATTTTTCTTTCGTACTTTTCCTCCTATTTTGATTATCCCAAAGGGGGAGAAAACCTCTCTATTACATAGTTATTTATTAAAATGCTCTTTTTACAAGTTCCATTTTAAGTTATTGATGTCATCAAAATCTGTTTTAAATGGTTAAGTTATTGTTTTCAATGGATTTCTTTAAAAAATGGCATTTGGTTGCAATTTCAAAAAATGACCCTTTCTCAGTATTTCAATGCTTTCAAGATCATTATATTTGGCATGTCTCTAAGTTTTCCAAGTTCAAATTGTTTATTTAAGTTTTCAATTGACATACCCTTTTTTAAAGCTTTCATACCTTTTTTTTAAAGCCTTCTCTTTTGTGATTGTGATCATCAAAATAGGGGGAGATTGTTGCACCCCTCTCTCTTGGATTTTAATGATCACAATCACACTAATTGTATTCTAACTTTTTTTAAAATGTTTTTGATGATAGGAAATAGGGTGCCTAGAAGCTGGCCCAAGAAGACTTCAAAATGGACTGTTCAAGTCCACCGGCCAGCCGGTGTGAGACCACCGGCCAGCCGGTAAGGGCACCGGCCAGCCGGATCCAGCCCATCGGCCAGCCGGTGGACCAGGCAGAAGGCCTTGCCCTCTGCCAGGTGCCACTGGTCAGCCGGTGTCTGGCCACCGGCCAACTGGTGGGTCCAGACAGAATGGCATTCCTTCTGTCCAGACCACCGGCCAGCCGGTGCCTGACCACCGGCCAGCCGGTGGAACCCAGACAGAATAGCATGCTTCTGTCCAGACCACCGGCCAGCCGGTGGCTCAGCACCGGTCAGCCGGTGGATCCAGACAGAAATCCCTTGCTTCTGTCTGGTGCACCGGCCAGCCGGTGGATCAGCACCGGCCAGCCGGTGTGCTCAGTCAAACTAGCCGTTAGGCTTTGACCAGGCTGGCCCACTTGATCCCCAACGGCTCCGAAAGCCATCCAACGGCTATTTTGAAGTATTTGGGAGTATTTCTCCTATAAATAGTCGTCCATGGATGCCGGGAACACAACCGATAATATACCGAAGCATACAAAAGCTATTTTGATCATTTGTGGCTCCTACGACAATTCTCAAAGGCTACTTGAGATCCAATTGCCATCCTTGAAGCTTGGGCTGCCTCTAAATCAACTACACTCACCTCTTGGCGCTCAAGGCTTCCTCTAGTTTGTTCTAAATTATTTACTTCAATTGTTTAGTTCTTAATTGGGTTTGTATTAAAACAAACCACCCTTTTTCTTCCTTCTTTCAATTTGGGTTTCTTGCTACAACCATAATAAAAAAGCAAGCTGTAAGAAGGTGATCTAGCCTACCTTAAAACGGCTAGTGGGTTTCTTGCTATAACCATTAAAAAGCAAGCGGTCGTATAAATCTCCCAACGATTGAGTTGGGAGCGGAGACGTAGGCTTGAGTTTAAAGCCGAACTCCGTTATCAATTGTGTCTTGCCATTTTACTTTCCACTGCATTTAAATTTGTTTTAAATTGTTAATTAATTTTAAAAAGGCAATTCACCCCCCCTCTTGCCATCACCTCTGACCCAACATTTATTAGATCCCTCTTGTCCTTTGGCATAAGAGGTTGTTAACATCGACCATTATCACCAACACTTGGGTTTTGGTAGTGGTTAGCATAATTCCCATTCTCCACACACTTTTAGCACTGAATCACCAGAGGTGAAATATATACATATTTCTATCCATTATAATTTTAATCTAACATATTCATATCATTTAATCAATAAATTTAATTATGTCCTTTTATTCCACACCTAATACTTTTATTAGACCCCATAATACAATTTCATCTTTGCTTCTTCCCACACTTAGATCATAAAGGAAAACTCATCTTCTTTTCTCAAAGGTTTTTAGATTATCCATTAAACTTTAATTTCCCATTATTGTGCAAACCACAAGGTTTATATGTGATTATGACCTCTATTTTAACCCTAATTTTACACAAAAAAAATCAATTAATAGATGCTATGTTTCTTATGGGAAAAACCCTTCTAAGACTTGGATTTAAGAGACAAAATAACCTATCAGCTTTATTTTCGTGTTGGATGATAATTCTTGAAGTTTGCATCTCAATTGTCACGAAATTAGCCTCATAGGTACCAATAGATTCATCATCACATTACTTGAAATCAAGTATATATTTATTAATCTTGGTACAAAGTATCTGAGGAAATTACATATTAAAAATAAAGTTGTTGATCTTGTCCCAATATAATGATTCAATATCATCTAGTTTTATCAAATTCTTGATTAGATTCCAAAACTAATTTACTTCTCCTTCAAAGTGAGAAATATTGAAAATATGTTTATAATTATCTAAAAAACAATGAACATAGAATATATTTTTAGGAAGTACAGATCCATTGTTCATAAAAAAGAGTGTTATAAGATATTCTAAAAGAAAGTGGACGTTTCGTCATGAAAGACTTGGTGAAATTTTGTTCCATCCTTTTCAAATTTTTATGTCCACATTGATTAATATCATGAGAAATATATGTAAATATAACAAATTTGTTTTTCATTCTATATCCTATAGAATTCATTTTGTGTGGAGTTAAATCATTAAATTTTCCATCACAATAACTATTAACTTGGTTCCTTTTGGTTCCATCCATTCACTAAAAAAAATTGAGTAAGAAAAAAATATCAAAATATGGAACCGCATAATAATGAAAATTAACAGATATGACGTTTAAATAATGAAATGTTAAATAATATATGAAATGTTACATTTATCCTAGGTTAATCATAGAAAATTTATATTAAAATCATTCATTATGGTAGGTGAAAGGTTGGGAATTCCCAATGCATATCCCATGGGACTATGAAATCTTGTGTGCAGTAAGGCCCACAATCATATACCCTATTACCTCGTGCTTGGCCCGAATCATCTTATCTGAGTTTTTACCCCTATGTAGACATACACCATAGACACATCCACCTGTAGTATCCCGACATGGATGTATTTCATGGAATCCACTCACTCAATCCTATGACAAAATTCAAGGACGTTTTCTTATACATATCCTTATCCTAAAACCTATCTATAGGAATGTCATTAGGGTTATCACTATGGTTTTCTGATCATATAATTAAAAGGTTAATTAAATATTTCCTCTAGTTCTAACTATAATGAACCTAACTTTCTATTCATTAATATTACATAACATTTGATGAATACTTAAAACATTACATAAACTGACTCTGAAACACCATATTATTCTAGTACCTTTGGAAACATTGAAACATATACACTAGTAATAAATGAGGTATGTCAGCTGCCACTAGGCTCATCTTACTAGAACCCTTAACATGAATTTCAAACACAATAAATATGTAAACATAATTAGGATCATAAGGGTATGAGAACATGACCATGAAAATAGAATATGATACACTAAAAATAAAAGACTATATACATGAATTATCTCATAATGAATGATTTTTCATAAGACATGACTCATAAGAAAATAAAGAACATAATCCATGAAAAAATACCATAAGAATAGAACATGAAATTGTGGTAGATATATAATAATATTAAATGATTTTCATAGTAGCCGAGGAATTTATTTTGAGACTATCTTAGTGGAAAAAGTGCTTTACTGAACCAGGTTTACACCCTATTCCAGCCTTATATTGTTGAAAAAAGTTCACTCCCCATTCTATCCATTTAATAATGAACCAGCTTTATTTCCTTTTCCATACCTATAATTCATAACATAGTTCATTTTTTATTTTATCCATTTCTATATAATAGGATATAAATATTTACCCATTTCATTTCAGAAAGATATAGTTCTAACCCATCTCATAATTAAATCAGAATTGTATGGGTCACAAGATCATAAATAAATATATAGTGACCCATGAAATGAAATAATCATTATATACATATAATAATATCATATAAATTTAAAATACACCAGATTCATAATAATTTAATTATATACATAACCCGTGAAAAGAAGTGGTTTTTATATTCATATAATTGGGAATGAGAAATGAGTTTCATAAACATCATGCCATAATAACATAATCCATTTAGAGAAATATTATGAATGGAAACATAGAATAATTTCCACACAAATTCATGAGTAACTCCAATATATGATTTCTTATATGGGAAATAATTTGTAACTATATCTAAAAAAATTTCTTGAAGAAAAATATCCTTTCAGCATTTAAAATGATTTTTAAAACATAAATACTTTTTGAAATCTATTTTATTTGAAAATAGATTTTAAGAATTAAAATGGATGAATTGAAAACCATAACAAATTTTTGAAATCCTTTTTCCTTGAAAATGTATTTCGTATATATTTTTGAAAAATTTTTAAAAACGTTTTTAAAAAAATAATCTTTTAATACATTTTATTTTGGACCAGAGAGAGAGAGACAATCAGATTTTACTTAAAGACATTATGTTATGTACAAATTAGTGTGAAATGTAAATTATACCTGGATGTATATTCTGTAAATATTTTTGAAGAAAACCCATCAGAGTTATTGAAATATGGATTATTATATTTCATCCAAGGAAGCATAAAAAAATACAATTTTGAAAACTGATGATATTGTTTCAAAAAACATTTATAACAGGATAACATGTGATCATAATCTCAATGTGAGAAAAATAAATTTCATGAAGAAAAAAAATCATGAAAAGAAATAGAATAAATATATAACATGTATAATTGAATAATATACACATAAAAATTTAAATTAGGTGCATAACAAACACATGTATCAAAGAAGATAAATTGAGACAAAACTATTTTAACTATTTGGTAGCTTTTGAACCATGTACATCATGAATGACTGTTCATTAAATTGATACTTGAATAATCATAAATTTATGTATAAGGTTAATTTAATACACACATGATCAGTATACACCATCAAAAGGGAATGGGTGGTTGATAAAATATGTATCTCAAAAAAATAAGGGATATTAAATCCCACTACCATGATTACTAAATCAAAGAATACTATTTCAAAACTCTTATAAAATAAATTTTAAAATATTTTACATATTTTAGAAAACCATATTATAATGTCTAATACCATATATTGTTCTATTATTACATAATATTAACCTTTTGTTAAAAATCCTATGTTAAGGTTTCGCTTCAGATATTATTCTCATTTTTCTTCACATGTGTCTTAATTCCCTATATATTTCGTCATTATAAATTTATTATGATTACATAATGTAAAAAATGATATAAATACCAAATATAAACATTATATATGTATTATAATAATTTATATAATATATAACTATTAAATTTAATACATCATCTATGGACATAGAAAGTCATACGTACACGTGAATGATGTTTCTATTTTTATAGTCGTATTAGAAGAAAAAAATAAAATGAAATATATGAACTATATGTATATGATATCATTAAAACCTCATTATAATGTTATCTATATAATATATTTTCAATAAAAACATCCTTAATATATTCCATGTATTTTCTGAACTAATCATATCACGTCGAGGGGCGGTAGTCCACACTTCCTCAAATGAAATTATTGTATTTGCACCAAATTTAATGTTAAAAATATATATGTATTGAAAGTAATAAATAATATTAAAGAGATAATATATATAATATATAAAAGAAATTAATATTGTTTACATCTATATTTCTACCATGATAGGTGTAATGGAGAAAATGAACAAACATTGTTTAGTGAGGGGGTATTCCACTGCACTGGTAAACAATATTTTCATTAACCACTTGTTGGAGGAGTAAGTGTAGGTTGAACCAATAAAATATATAAAATATTATCATATTTAGGCTATCTTTTATATAATAATTGGTTATATAGTGTGGAGGGTGAGGAGAGGAAAATTAATGAATGAATATTGAAAGAAAGGGTTTCCTATTAAATGGGTAACTCATTTTTTGATTGTGCCAAATGGAAACAATGGAAGTCATTCTACCGAAAGGGAGGATTAAAGGACTAAGGGAGGGGTTTTTGAAAGTTTATATCTAATATGTTTTCCTATAATATTTTTTATTTTTGTGAATAAGAATAATAGTTTTTGGTATTTTTTTAGTGAAGAAAAAGGACAAAAATGGGATTTTCTAAAAAACTGTATGTATATCTAAGTTATTACCTACTAGAAGTCATACCAACCAAAAGAAATTAAAAAATGGATGGTTTATCCTTGAATAAAGTAAATTAAATGGGGTTTTTAGAAGTGTATATGTCTTTTTTGTCATTAAATTTATGGTTGAGTCCTTAGATTAGTTTAATTTTTCATTAATTAACATAAATAATTTTAATAAATTTCACCAATTGTTTTTGTAATAACATACATTAAACTTATTATAAATTATACATATGTATTATATAAAATATTAATTCCATTTTTTATATTCCAATCATATAATTGGTAGATGGTAATTTAAAATTAATCATAGAGTCTGGTAAACAATGCAGGATTATAATGTAAAAACATTCAAAATATTGCTCAATTTTTATACATGTTATTAATCTGCAATTTATCTCAATGACCCAAAATGAATTATTTGATGAATACCTAATAAAATTTATAAAAAATAAAATAAAAAATAAATATCATTATAAAAATTTATATGAAAATGTATTCTTGAATTAAAATCCTTTATTTCATCAATTTATTCAAAAATGATGTTTCTCAGACAAACCCAAAAAATTGACCCTAAGATAATTTTGACATTCTAAATAAATGAATGCATTTTATTTAACCCAATTAAATTAATAAATTTATCTAGAATTATTTTTATTATTTTTTAAATAAGTACATTAAAATTAGTTCATTAGTGAAAAAATATTTATAAAACATATAAAAAGTTTACCCAAAATAATATCTTTCATCATCAATATATATTATTTATTTGAGAAAATTATAAAAATTTTATCAAAAGTAGTTATTAATTTTCATATAACTATCTTTAAAAAATTGGTTATAATTATCTCATTTAAATAGTTATAACAATAAACTGATGTTTCATAGAAACAACGGTGTTTTATGTATCATATGTAAATTCAATGTTTCTTGTAACATACCATAAATCATTGTTTTGTGTAACACAAACCAAGAAAATGTTCTCGATATCATATTATTGTTTGGGGTTGTGAAAAGTATGCTATTTCAGCTCTCTATGAATATATGTTTTGACTCAGTGCATTGCATGACCTAAATCAATTATTAATTTATATGGGGAATAAGGTCTATATATACACAGGGTGTCACAAAAATACTATTTCAAGTCCAACAAAAAAAAAGAATCCTAAGAACATGCTAATCATTAACTATAGTTTTTTTCATAGTTATCACATAATTCACACTTAAAATATATTACATGAGAACAAAAAAAACATTAAAATCGACCATCTCAAAATAATCCAGATTTCAATTTTTAAAACTTATATGGAATATTTATCAATTGTTTTTGATATTGGATGTGTCAGATTTAAAATTCCCATTACCTTATTCAATAAATTTAAATAATAGTGAACATTTTCAAACATTAATGATGAAAAATTTCTCAATCGTAAATTTTATTATTTTATGTTATTATATTCTCCACTGACTGAAGACATGTGATTTAGAAAAATATTAAATATCTTATCTTACACATAATTTTTATTTTATTGAATACATTTAAAACTTTCATTCCCCTATTTTAGTTTCTAAATTTCAAATAAAATTTTGATTTTTCATAATCAATATATACTTTTATCCTTGATAGACTTCATATACTATGAATCAAGATGAATATATAAACATATCATTTAATAAATATTTAATGGATATGATATAATATCTGAACACTAGTATTATCATTATCAAAAATATTAGATGAATATTTATCATTAACCTTAGTTTGTTATATAATTATACATAAGTTTACAATAATTTTCTCTTTTTGATAAATTTCTTTGTGAAAATCAGCTTCCTCAGTCATAATGTTTTTTTATATACTAATAAATCATTGAAAATAGATATTTCCATTATTCTTGTTGTGAACTATAAAAAAATTAATCCCAAAATAGATAATAACAATTTAAATGTAAATTATCAGAGAGAAAAATTTCCCAAACAAGGGATTTATTTGATACCAAGTGTTAGGCATTATATAAAACAATATGTAATGACATTAAAATGGGGTAGGTCCTGATTTCTAATATAGTTTAGGGAAAATATAAAAAACTAATCATATTATTCCATTATTATTAATCTGTAATACCAATTTGGGTATCAGTAGAAACAAAAGATATAAAATAACTTTTATTTATAAGGTTATGCAAATATATCAATTGTTAGGTCTTAAAGGGGTGAATAAAAATGGAAAATATTTGGTTAACTATAAATCATAAAATTAATAAATGCAATTAAAGAATAATTATTTAGTTTAGTGGATTATGATATTTAATGATTCATACTCTAATTATTAGATTTTAAAAATTTGAATATAATAAAAAATATTTAACGAGGCAAATGATATGCATATTATAATTGTTCAAATTGAAATGAACTATTTTCTACACATCACAAAACAATATATGGAATATGGAACACACAAAAATATGAGATAATTTTACATAGGAATATTCTTAACATAGGGTATGGAAACAAAAAAATCTTTACTTCACATATTACTAAGTGAATCCACATACAAAACTGAAAAAATAATTTTATAGGAATGAACAAAACCCATCATTTTTATAACTGAGAAAATGTAGATTAGTTAATTTTCTTCTCGATCACTCACATAATATATACATATTTTTAGTTATGGTGAAGAAAAAATAATTCATTTAAAATATTTTATAACTCTTGTGTCATTATATTTAGGTATAAAAATATCATCCTAAAAGAAAAATTAACGAAAATAATGAAGCCCACTAGAGAATAATAAAAAAGAAACATATGTAGAAACATTCTCCTTGATTCTTTAAATTATTTTAATAATCATTCATTGGTGCTCTAATTATTTAAATTATAATGAAATAATAATAAATGAATCATTGATTTCGGATGAAAATAATTACATTAAAATTTGAATGAATATATTTAAAAAAAATCAAATATTATAATAACAGAGTTTTTCATTCAACCTCATATCATTGATCCATTTAAATATAATTCTAAAAAACTAAAAAATGTTCATGTAATGAATATATATTTCAATATAATAATAATCATGATATTAAAATTTGGTCCATGATAAAAGCACTATCATTTTTTATATAATAATTATGTTTGATTTAAAAATACAATAAACAACCTTTATGGAAATTCTATTAAAATAATCAATAAAAAAATTGAATAATACAATAATAATCCCTAAAAGATATGTAAAAAGGGTCTTATAATTTATTTATAGAAATACAAAAATTTGTTTATGTTTAAAAATATGATGTGATTCATATAAAAAATAAATCATGTATTGTAAATATAAAAAATGGCTAAATGTTCAATGAAAATATTCAAAATTTTTGACTTATAATGTATTAAAATTTAAAAAAATATCTCAAAAAATAATAAATTAATTATTATTTTTTTATAATAATATTTCGAAATATAATATTAAAATATAATTACATATTCATCAAAATTATCCATTAACAATCAAACATAATTTATCCAAGTATCTATATAATTAATAAGAATTTCATTTCAATCATGAAATTTAATCACAATACAAAACATTAATATATAGTAAATAAAACATTCATAATATTTGAAAAAATATATGCGTTCAATTTTTATTATTGTTTAAATGTAATTACATGTTATTCAAAATAATGAAAACATCAACTAGATAAATATATGTAATTAAAAAAATACAAAAAGTTAATTTCAAATTCTATGAGTTTTTTAATATTATGTGGGAAATAATTTAGAATGTGTAATGATAATATGCCCAATCTATGTAAAGGAAATATTAAAATTAAATATGTTGTTTAAAGGTAAACATCAAATTTTCATTATGAATAAAGTTACATAAAATATTTATGCTTTATAAAAAAAATAGTATTCATAAAAGTAAATTAAAATATCATCCTATTTTTTAGTAATGTATACATATATACATTATGTTAAATATATATATAGAGATTATAAAATGTTAATAAGGAATTTTATCATGGTACTAAATTATACAACCATGATCATGTATCGATAACCTTATCAAAACTAGACCAGAGAAAAGGTAAAATAATAAATTCATTAATTAAATAAATATAATGAAAAAATATAAAAACTATTTGAAGGAATAAAGGATATAACAACTCTAGGAGAATTTATACTTTCCTAATAATGATATTGTGATGTATTATAATTATAAAAAAATATATAAATTGATAAATATGATGAAGGTGAAACATCAATAGGTTATTTCATTTATTATATGACATATAGAGATATTTGGACATCCTTATGTCCCAAAACTAGTAGTTAATATCCCTTCATATCCACTCCAAATTAATGTCATGTATCATATGTCATCCATGAACTGTATTGTGTTAATTATGTAATAAATATTCTCTTATTATAAAAAATTGTTTGCAATTTGAGTGTATCAATAAAATAAATTATTCCATGGATATCAGTGTAGAGTACATAAAATCGGGAAGGACTCCTCTGATTATTAATGGTGAAGAGACCATATCTTAGGATTTTATATTACACAACTAGTGAATGTTTTTTTCATGGAAAAATTATCCTCTAAACCCATATGTCTTCAATAGTATTTTAGTGGAACCCATCATTCAAATTTTATTTGTGTTTAATCATTGATGCATAAGAATATATCAAAATCATGAGAACTTTTATTTTTGATTATGGAACAATCATAATAACAAAAAAACATTTTAATTACATAATGTTTTATTAAAATATTTTATAGAGGTAAATGCCTCATTTTGTACTGGGATTACTCCCCACTCATTCATAAACATAGTGAAATTTTACTCCCTATACCTACATAGTTGATAGAGACCCTTACAGAACTGATTTCAGTCCTTATTGTAGTTCATATTATCCTATGATATGTCAATAGTTACCCATTGTATTAAAGGGGAATAAAGTTTTTAGTGAACCACACACATAATGAAATCATGGATATGTATTCCACCCGATCATAATAAAATTCATCTATCAATGATTGAATACCTCCTGAAAAATAATTAGGTTTCATGTATATTTTTCCATCAAATAATCATAAAAAATATTGAAAATTAAATGGTTGGTATCATAAAATATTATCCCTCATGGATTGAAAGAAATATCTTAAGAAGAAGACTATTTAGAAAATTTCATTTAATAATAATCGCATCTATTCTAGAAAAATGTGGGTGAAATTTCATTTTGTTTGATCAAAATGTAATACAAAATTCCAAAAAATTTTAAAATTTTTTTTATGTAAATATGTAAAATTTTAATTTAATATTACAAGTAAATGTTAATCATTATGGGAAAAAAATTCATTTATATGGAAAAATTTAAAATAAATATTCATTTCACACGTTTTTTTTGTAAAAATTTATAAATATCCATATCAGAATAGAATTATAGAATTTTCATATTATTAAAATAATGGGAATGACAGATATGATTAAAGAATAAATCAAATAATTATTTAAATAATTATAATAAAATTCTTGAAATCATTTTAAAAAACGTGTTCATGGATGTAAAATTCTACAAAAAAAGAGGAAACAAGTTCTACATATATCAAAAAAAAGTCTCGATCATTTTCTGTTTAGAGGAGAAAAAAATGAATAATTAAATCTAAAACTAGATTAAGTAAAAAAAATTATAACAAAATAGTTAGTTTTTATGAGATTAATACCATATAATTATTCTAGTGGATATTCATGCATTAATAACCCTAATTAACAAAGAGATTAAAACATAAAACCATTCCTCAAATCCTCAATTTCACAATATAAGATTTTTTGTTCATATATAACAAATTTTTATTTATTATAAATCTATTGTAGACCCTTATTCAAAATATTCATATAGAAAATAATTCTCTTATTATCTAAATTTTCCCATTTATTAATAATTTATCAATAAATGAACATTGAGGTAAAAAATTGAATATTTCAATGAATGTTTCTATTGGAAGGTTCCAAACCATGCACTATTTCATGGTATAATCATATAAAAACATAATCATGTTATAATTATAATATATATTAATCAAATAAAATTATTTAACCATTACTATAAGGTTGTGTGAAAAATAAATTAAATGTCCTCTAAGAGATAGTAATCTCAATCAGCACATGATTAATTTGTTCTTTTCTAAATATGATTAAAGAAAGATTGAAAATTATAATATATCATTATAAAATGATTATAATATCATAAAATAATATATATTTATTATATCCATCCATATGATCATCCATTTATATAGAACATGTAAAATTAATTGCATCACTTGGTAGACGTGGTAGCCCACACATACTCAGGAATGAGGTTATCATTTATCATATAATGGTAAGTGTGTAGAAAATTGTTTTAAAAATAACATAAAAATATATTTTTATTTTAAATGTATATTTCATCAAATTATGCTGCTAATGATATATTTGGACTTTTTTATGGAATAAATAATCATCTTGTATTCCAAAAATATTTTCCATTTAATGATTAAGGTGTAATCTATTGATGAATTCCCAAAGAGTAGATAATTCATTATGGAAGGATGCATGATGTCTTCCGGTTGTAATATTTTATGATATATGGACAATAATGTGCGATAAAGTGAGGAAAATAAGAATTTGTTTGAAAACTGAGGTGGGTGGAAAAATTATAAATTCATTAACCTTTAAAAAATAATAATGTTTTATTTACATTTTTGTGTAACTAAAATGCCGATATTTTTAATATAAAATAATTTTAGATCATAATTTCCATGAAAAAACCAATACTATAAAATTTTATCTGATTTTTTAAACTATATTTTTTAGTCTAACTACTTTATTATCCATTTTTTTCCTAACTCTAGTAACAACGTTTTACCATATTTACTATTCATTATGACCAAATATCTTGGTGATCTCATTATGAAATTCAAATATTTTAATTCCAAATATTGAAATCATTTTTTCAAAATAATTTCAAATATGTATTAGAAAATAATTTTAATATGGAATCATAAAACTCAAGGAAAATAATCTGTGAAAAAACAAGCATTTTATTGCATATAATTTAATTTAATTCATTTTAGAACCCATTAAATAACCATTAAAATAATTTTAAGTAATTTTATTAAATATATTACATTCAAAATTCCTTAAAATCAATTAAATTATTATATAATTAAATTAATTAACGAAAAAATGCATTACATTTATGATAGTATTTTTAGAATAAATTATCATTTTTTTACATCGACTACTAATAATCTCATTTTTACCAATGTATAACAGTTGAGTTTATTGTTTCATGTGTAAAAAGTAATTTTACCATAATTTTAACAATCAGATCTAATGATTAAATAAAACATATATTTCAAAATATTTATCATGAATACAATAGTACAATCATTTTAGGGGATCAATTATATTTCTTAAATGAATAATATTATTTAACAATTATATTTTATTTAAACACAGTATAATGTTCCTCGTTTTACACTTTAATTAATTATTTAGATAAATTTAGTTTGTTTTCTTCATAATAAATTATTACATCATTTTTATTAAAAAAATATATCTTCTAAAAAATATGGGTCTCATAGTCTACTTCCCATATAATAACTTCTCCATAGAAATCTAATGGTTATGATAAATGAAAATAATGAAACATCCCCCTCATCACATCTTTAGGTTCTCACATATCTTTCAAATGTTATTTATTACTTTGGAAAACCAGTAATTAATGTGTTGTAATATGAAATGATAATTTATCAAAAAAATCTATGATTTTTAATTATTTTAGTCCCTATGAAAAATTTTTCTCTAATGGTAGAACCTATTATTTTAGTAAATGTGAAGAATCAATCATGTACATTTTGAAAAGATATACATGTATCAAATCATGAATTTCAGAGTTGTTTTGACGATGTACCATGTTATATGATACCATCAAGTGTGATCATGAATCTCATATAAGTGGATATACCTAAATATCATCATCCATATCATTTCAAATTTCATTATATTTAATGAAATAGATATTATAAAAAATGACTTATCACTATCTATAAACTATTGATTTCAAAAATTATTGTTTCTCTATATTTTCTTTCGACTCTTAACATCTATGTTATGCTACTAAATGAATCAATATTTCCTTTTTCATTCCTCACCAATCTCATGTGCCTATATGTTTAACTCCATAACACCACCCACCATGTTTATTTCATGAAAATATTTTATTATATTGAATCATTAGGATCCATATAATTTCTAACATGACAACAGTTATGGTAAAAATATTCTTCATGTGAAAGCTGTTGATCTCAACCTATTTTCATATCCATAGAGTTAGATGATATCATATATTATTTGTTTTAAATATTCCTAACAAAATAGATATCTATATAAATATTATATGAAATGATAAATCTAAACTCCATATTTGAATATTTATAAATATTTTACATGAAAATCATTTAAAACTACATTTATCCAAAATATATTATTAACATTATTTCCATGAAACCTTACCACATACAAAACATATAACATTAGAAGCTGAATAGGAAAAGTTCATCCTTGATTTAAATGAAATGTACTAATTTTTTAAGGAGATCAACGTAAAACCTAATAGAATTGATTCATTTATATTTAACTTGGAGTCCTACCAAAAAATACATGGTGATATTTTCCCATATTTACTTATATATTTGTTATGAATGTAACATCCCATTAGGTTTTGTCTCTCAACATTAACTTGTTTGTGTACCAAGAATTGCGATCTATAATTTAAAATACATCTCTTCATGATTCCCCACAAATATTCTCTTTAAAATCTCTATAAAGTTTTTTACTTCACGAATTGATAGATATTGATGAGATATGTTCTTTACTGATGATATATGTTCTTTATATTAAATATCATTCGTAAATTTTAGTACCAATGTTAAAAAAAATATTTTCCTAACCATTTTCATTCAATAATATCCCATTTTACATTGTAGAAGAGTCCTTACCTTCTTTTTCTTCTCTACATCTTCCTTTTGTGCCTTTTAAAATTTCACATAAATATATGGTTGAATATTCATTTGATAACTAAATGATATTTCACATTTATATAATATTTCATTGTCTATCCAATAAAAATATATAAGTACTAGATCTATTTAAATATTTACCATGTATAAACTAACATTACATCTTTAAATCGATGAATCCACAAACTTTTTACCTTAATATGGAGATAATGTATAGATTAGTCATAATATTTAATTAATTCCTACCAAATGAAATAATTGTTATTAAAATATTTATATGTTATAATATACTTAAATATTTTATGATCTGTGAATATGCCAAACCATTAACACTAATGATAATTTATTTACATCTATAATGAAATAATTATCACTCCTTGTTCTAAATCACAATATGGTAAATGTCTCATAGGATTATTCAATATTCATTGGGCATAAGTTACTATCATTTTTGTCTACATCTAAAAACAACCCAACACATTCTTCTAGGAATCACTACCAATTAGAGATCCATGTCCAATATATAGTATTGTGAATAATGTTTTTCTAACTAAAAATTTCTTTAATTCCATGAATATTTAATAACATTCCTTTATTAAAAAGAACATAGATTCCATCTATTTGATAATAGGTAGGGTATTTTATAACCATGATAAAATTATACCAAATAATATACCATATGCATTGAAATCACTTTTAATGCTTTGGGGAAATGTTCAATAACATCCTCTTTCAATGGATCCATTAATAACCCCTCACATGTATTTACATGTCCCAAAAATGATAAATTTTATATTAATAATTTAAAATTACATGTTTTTTCAAAAAACATATCATTACTCAAAGTATTATATAAAATACAAAAATGATAATAATGATATTACTTACTCTAGTAATTTATTATAATATAATTATAAAATGTTATCCGCCACCCATCATGTTTATATTCAAAGACTCAATTCATTGTATCCCGGAAGAAAATATGTGGAATCTATATGTTTAGAGAGAATCAAAATAAATTCACAGTGTCCATACATAATATAAAAGGATATATTTTATATATCCTCATTTGTTTTCATAAAATTATTATTTTAAAAATTTATTTAAATCCATTGAATGTATTGAGACCCTCACTGTTATTTATATAAATAAAAAAATAGAATAAATGAAAAATTTCCATCCATTTTATCTTGATATATTTATGATAATAATTTCATTGATGAATTAAACAAAATTATTATAAAAAATTCATAGTTTTACCATATACTGACATACATGGATAGACGAATCTCTAATCAAGATCATCATAAATTTAATTTTTCAATTACCTCTACGTAATCACATTCATTTTATATGTTGTTGTTGAAATAAGAATAGAAATACGTATGAGTTCTATTGAATAACCCAACATCATAGTTTGAAAAAACACTATGAAACAATTCTATAAATACATCAAAATATTCACAAACAATAGGCATGTCTTCAATGTTGAGTTTCTTCTTAATAATTTTAGATAGATATCCCTCAATAATAGGTTATAAGGAAGGTAACATAGAGCTAGTTCCCCTTGGAAGTTCATATTTATCCTCAAAAAATTGAATGTTCTTGGTTTCTTAGGAATATCGAAAGTTACTAACCTTATTCATAAATTGATATGTTGTATATATAGAGAGATTTAGTCTGTGCCTAAAATCACATAAAATACTATAGAGATAATGATATTATTTTCCAAAAGTATATTCGTACAAAATTATAAAATAGGGGAACTATAAACCTAATATGTGATCATCATAACATTTGTTGTTCTAATAGATAAGTAAATATAAACTAATTGATGTATACGAATTATAACACATTAATATTGATCATATATTAATATGTCAGAATAATTAGAATGAAATAAGACATTTTTAGTTATGAAGTGGATTATTAGTTTACCATTCACCACATCATTTTCATGACCCACATTAATGGATGTGATCCCATGATATTTCAATTTATTAATTTTAATTTTGAGTATATTGGAATAAACTATAGTCATTAACCATTGGATTTGAGCATTGGTTGGTAGAGTTCCAATACATATAAATATTGCAGCATCGGGGTATGGGTGGTTAATTTAAATAATATTTCCCTATATTTTATTTATTTTATTTCGTCTTTAAATATATTTATCATTAACATGGTCAATTTAATTCCTTTACTCCCTTAAAACGTTTATTAATCCCTTTAATAATGTTCCCATAAATCATATTGTGAAAATTCATCAATAATATAAGGTTCATTTTGTTTCTTATATGAGTTTTATTAATATAATATTATTTTAAAATACATAATTAGATTCTATTCAGATCTATGAGAATAATGAAAATTTCCACTCTCTTGTTATAACATGAGATACCATCAAATGATTTATTCATGGCATCTAATGTCCCATATGGATAATGCCATTCAGATAATTAATTTCAATCCATCAAAGAATCAATATATTTATCTTTTTGGTTTGATGATAAAATTAAAAGCATACATTAAATGTATTCTATCTTATTTAAATCATATAATCTATATAAAAAATATTAATGGGTATGGTGACCTGATGAAAGAAATTTCATGTTGCCTCCTAAAAGACTCAACTACACATTTTCCCTCTTTTTATCATTTGGATTAGCAACAAGATTCAAATATTAAGGGATTTTAATGAGAATATAAGTGATATTTTTCATTCTACCTCCCATGAAATTTGGGTTTTCAAGATTGCATTCATTAAATTTTCCACCACATTGGTTTTTATCATGACTCCTCATGATTCTATAAATTTGTTAAATAAGAAAAGAACATTGCATGAGTCGAGAAATAATAATACTGTTGACCAATAATATAATCAAAAAAATAATTTATGATATATTCATGATTATGAATCCTTAATATCATCATATGACCCATTTAGGATCACTCAATATAATTTTTATCTCTTCATACATTACCTTACTTTTTATCTCCATTTCAGCATATAATAATATCTATAAATAACTATCCCCCACTCTAAATCCAAATAAGGTGATTTGATCACAACATAAATTAACATTTAATCTATTTAGATCATTATTTAATAATTTCATAATAATATATTCAGGTGGACCATAATTTTATGGTATCATTGGATACAAGATACATAATAAACATATTTTCGTGAAATTTCATTATTATTTATGAAAAAAATCAACATTTTTCAATTCGTAGACATTTTTTATGTGATACATTTCATCATAACCTATGAAAACAAAAACAAAAGAAATAGTGATATCAAATGTTTTGTAATGTTAATCATGAGAGACATAAATACATGATTATGAAAATTACGAATAATTTAACAAAATAGAAATTTTTCGAAATTAAAACATTAATATCATAATTTTATAAATATATAACTCAAAATAGAAATCAACCCATGGACCCAAATGATTATTATATCCATGATTATCTACATGAAAATATTACATTAAAATATATGAATTTTTATTTATAAACTTGGTCCTCGAGAATCATTTATAGATATCTAACATTATATTATTATCTTCATATTCCAAAGGATAAAAAACATTAAGAAATGGTGATATGTGATGTTGAGTAAGGGAAACATATACCATAATATATAATATCCAAATGAAGAACAATATCTTTATATATAAATAAATATTATAATAAATTATTGATGACAAAAAATTATAAAATAAAAAAAAATTATATTATAATTAAATCATAAAAATATTATTAAAAAATAATTAATGACATGACATTGCTCAAACCTAGACACAAAAATAAAATGACATGTGATTATGACAAAAAAGTGTTGAATACATTAAAATTATGGTGTAATTAAGAAAATATGGTATTTCCTGGAAATAATATTCATTTGGAAAATTTATCATAACATGAAAAATTGGAAAAGATTTATGACCATAATATAAGGATAACCTCTTATTTAGAAAACATTATTCCCACTCCTATATAAAAAACCTTTGTATTTAAATGCCTGAAAATGTGTGAAAACCAATCACTCCAAGGCAAGTGTGAACAAATTCATTATGTCATTGATTTATGACATAATGGGTTACAAGCATAAAAAAATTATTTTGAGGGTAATATAGAAGCACAACCATCCTAATAAATAGATTTTTTTCACTTAAATTCAACGATAATAATATCTTATGAACCCATGAAAAAAATAAGTGTTCGTTAAACATTTTAAAAACATCAGATCACATGAATTTAATAAATCATAAGATAACAGAACTATAATTTTCCAAAAATAATAATATAATAATAACATATAGATATTTATAAAAATCTCAATTATATATTGATAAACCATGTAGGGAAAATAGAATAGAATCATTTTTTTTCACAACAATATTTCACATCATTATTATAAATGGTGAATAAAAAATAACATTGTAAAACAAATTCATGAAGTGAATGAGTATTGTTTATAAAACATTAGTATACAGAGTTATAAATAAATTATATCTAAATTATTTAAAATATTTCATATCAAATAAATTATATGATAAATCATAGTATTCTTGAATTAAGGGAAAATAATTTTTATAATATTATGAAAAATAATTTTTTCAAAACAGACATCATAAAATGGAGTATTAATTTTTTTGATAAAACATGGGTAATGAATATTATTAGTTAAATTAAAAATAATCGGTATTTTCATTCCCAAAAATCTTAGTAGAACATTTATGTGTATGAGAAATAATAATTATTCATTTTTAAGAAAAAGATTTATTTCTAATAATGTTACACTTTTAATTTAGAATACATTGTGTTAAATAAGTATTAACTGATGAATAAAAGTAAATGACACCAATAGAATAAAATCAAACAACATATAAAATAGATAAATGTTAAATATTATAAATTTTAATATTATATTCATGTAAGAATGGTTATGACCAAACGAATTCGTAATTGAGTGGATGGAACCCTTGACCTTGAATACTAGCATTTATGGTCACACTCTAACATCATATTTAACAAACATAATGGTATTAAATGGAAATTATTGAGACATTTCATATCCATAAAAGTTAGTAAAAAAATATTATATTGATACCCTTGAATGATATTATAGTTTAGTATTCACAACGTGAACATAGAAAATCCATGAATGATTTTAGCTACATAGAGACTATAGAAAATGGATTATTAAATTGATTATTGAGATAGAATGATATTATAAAATTAATATATTATAATTAGGATAGTAAAATATTGATTATAAATAAGTGGAATCATAATCAAATTTAAATAAAAATAATTATAAAAAATTCATATATTGAATTTAAATGGAGAGAGAGAATCAAAGATTGATTTCAATACAATAAATTATATGAACCTTGTTTTGTTGAATATGTTTATTTATGTTAAAGGGTATTATCTAATTCATGGTGAATAATTTTGGGAGTAAATTACTGATTAAAAAATATAAGTATAATAATTGAAAATTCATTGGTAATATCCTAAAAATAAGTACTTGAATTAGTATTAGTTGGTGAATATTCCTTACCTTGATATGTCGATTGTTAATACATTAGTGGAATCCCTAAAACCTTAGAAAACCATTGAAAGACATTAATCGAGGTAAAGGGAAATGAAATTTTTGATGTAGATGTTTTAGTGTAAAAATATCAGATAATTGATGGGAGTAATGACCTTTTATATTAGAGGAAGTTAGTTTTTTCATTGAAAACTAGAGTTTTGGAAGGGATACAAATGGAATGAAATGGTTTTTAGGTGGGTTGGGTGAGGTACATGAATTATGTTTATAAATATTTGGTGATAAAAATTGTTATGACATTAATTGATAATTTTTATTTCCATAAGGTTTAATTTATCTTTAATTATAAAAACTTCAAGATACTATATTTACCAATTATAACCTTGTTAATACAGAGTAATAATAAATCACGTTATGTATAATATTACATAATATTTAAGAAGTAAATTATTTAAAAAATTCAATGTGGTGAGTCCAAATTTATAATAATTTTATCGTAATTTAAATTCAATATTTGAAAAATTTTATCTTTTAAATTAAAACATATCATGTGATGAAAAAACTATTCTTATTGAGAAATGATGTTTTAGTCATCAAGTGTTCTTATTATTCTTTGAAATTGATTACCACTTTAATTATTGTTAATCAATTTTTATATATGTTTTAAAAAATTATTATTGGTCTTAATTTTAAATATATTAATTTATATTTAACAATAATGAATATTTTTAAAAGAATAAATATTTTTAAAAAATAAATTTTTGTATATTTAAATAAAATTTACCTTGGTTAATTAATTATATAATTCCAAATGAAATTTTAAATAGTATTATTTTTTCATGAGAATTAGAAATATTAAAATCGTTTTATTCAATTCAATGCATAAACTTGTTAAAAATATACTTTTAATATAAGATCATATAAAAGATTTTATTAGAACAACTTTTGATTTTTATGAAAAAATTTATGTATTCTATATTTATCAATTACATTTTATTTAACAATAAATATTACTTTGTTATAGAAAAACATATGTGGCTTCAAAATAAAAAAATACTAAATTTAAAAAATAACTTTTAATTAGTGAAATGATTAAAAAGAGTTCTGAAATAACACTTAATTGTTAATTACATTCTGAAGTGTTGGAAATTAGAAATCTAAATTCATACAGAATACAATACATTGTATTATAACAAAAAATAATATTCAATGAAATGTATTTAAAAGCATCTATTTATTTATAGTATATTAATAATGTCATTAGATTTTTACTTTTCATACTGAACTATATTTTCACAATTCAATTAAAAATAAATTATTTTAGGGTTATTCCACATTTGTATGTATGTTATATATCTTATATCAATATGGAGTATCTAGACAGGGTGTATTTTCAAAAAAAACCATATACCCTAGAATTTATTAATATTTTAGGATATAATCACATACATAAACACATGTGTATGGTTTTCACTAATGTTTTATAACCCTTAAAAAAATTTTACTTAACTAATATCTAAAAATATCTATACACTACATTGATGGAAACTAAAAGCCCCAAGATAAAAGTGATATTAATGATATATCAATCACATAATTTAAATAATATATTCCAAAAATAGTCACACAACCCATGGACCAGAAATATTAGTTTCTCTAAAATTAGTAACATAAACAACTTATTAAACAAAAATTTTTAATATATCATCATAAATGTGATCCTATAGACAAATATCTTGATATCTCATATGATAATATAATCTTTATAACCTAGGGTAAGGAATATATAAATATGGGAGATCTCTCACCCTTGTTAAGGGAAATCCATATCATAAAGTATTAGATTATAAACATGAATGCGAACATGATAGATACATGAATATTATAATTATATATCACAATATATTGTATTATAAGTAGAAAATATTATATAGTATCATAAGATCAAAAAATTATTTCCATGGAATCATTGATGAGATGATATGGATCAACACAGTTCTCAATAATCATATTACATTTTATCTTGTAACAAAATATATAATAATTTTAAAAAAATTATAAATCATGAAAATAAAAATTGTAATGGAAATAAAATTTAACCTTAAAAGTTTTCTTAACATGATAAAAAATTGGAATTTGGCTTGAAAAAAGAAAATGAAAGGTATTGTGTCAAAACCAAATATTCTAATTCTATTGTGAAAAAAATAAATATGTCCACACAATAAAATGTGAGAATACATAGCATACCCATTAATTTTTTTAAAAAATAATATTTCTACACCTTTCTATTTCATGATATATAATATTGAACTAGTGCATTAGAGTGAGATGTATGACCCAACTTGTCACCATCCATCCATAACTGTATTAATTAATATTATATATAATCATCACCAACATATCCAACCGGTGAAATAATGGGTTTCTTAAACCTTTAATAAAAAAAACTAAGATTAAATTAAAATTTAAAATTATATCAAAATTATCATATTCTTATGTGAATAATAACATACAATCATATATTGTATGATTAAAACATCGCATCATAAAATATTGAATTTAAAGGAATAATAGAAGTGAATATAGACGGTTTTACTAGAGCCATCGATATTTTGGTATACAATATTAAGTAAATATTACATTAAGAGATTTTTTTTAAGGGATGGAGTATACTTCATAAAATATTTTTATAAAATATCCTAAATAATAAATATATGAAATACATAATTTTTAGAAAAAAAATGTAATGAAAGACAAATCATTAAATTTTTGAAATGGTGTAATGTATCTTTTTATATTATTTCAAAAAACGCTTGTTTGAAAACTCTTATCATTAAAAAATGTATTAGTTTTTCATCAGAAATGAGAGAAGTGAAATTTGAGAATAATTTAAAATAAACAATTTTACTTCTCTATAAAATATATTAGGACATTGGTAGGATGGGAAAATATGAATGATTCCCGTGTATTAATGGTAGTTATTTATATCAACGATACACTTTTAATTTGGTTGAAATTTTATCAAATAATTATTTATTTATTATAAAAAGTAAAATTCCACTAGATAATAAATCAATAAATGTAAAAAATTAAATGGTACGTTTAATAAATTCTTTAAATTAATATTCATGTAAGAAAGGATATATCCCAATGAATCAGTAATTTATTTGATGGAAGAAATATCTTAAAATTCCATCTAGTTGATCTCACAATATCAACATGAATAGTTTGCATAACTATATTAATTTCCAAGTAAAATAAATTTTAAATATTTATAAATGTTTAAACATTTAATTTATATAAATACTATTTAATAATATTATTTTTAGTATTCATATTAAGAAGATGAATAATCACATAATAACATTTGTAGCATGAAAACAATAAAAATTGATAATGAAATGGATTAATTTTTTCGAATGATATAATGTCATCAATACGGAATCAATATGATTGTAATGGGATGATAAAAAAAAATATAAGCATAATCATGTGTATGTAAAACAAGGTTATAATAATGGAATTGGTCAAACATTAAATAATAGAGTTGTAATCAAGCAATGATTTTGATAATATAATATTTTTACAATATTTTTATAGAATGGTTTTAATTAGAGGGAGTGGTAGTATCTCATAAATGTAGAATCATTTGGATATTAATAAAATATTTATGAACATATTAAATCATAATCCATAAAAAATTTGAGGTATTATCCGAAGTAAAGTCCACAAATCAAAAGGGGAGAAAGATAACCCTTACATTTATATGTGGATTTCAGAAGACTGTGAGGATTCCATAAAACCATTATAAATCATTGGGAGAGTGTATATGTTGGATATGGATGGTAAAACCAACATCCAGTCATCTGTGTTGTGGTTTAATGAGATAATTTGTTGCAGTGAGATCCTTTAACTGTTTAAAAAGAGGTTATTCTTCCTGAAAACTAGACTTTGGAAAGGGGATAGAATGGAATCATAAGGGTGTTAGGTGAGTTTGTTGAGTTAGGATATATATGTGGTGAAATGGTCTGTGAAAAATGTGTTAATTTACTATAATAACAAAAAAGGATAACTAGAATGTGTAAGTGATGTTTCTATTCTAAAATAATCAAGATAAATTATTTACCCATTTTACCCTTAGTCATTATGATTAAAAAAATTCATGGTATTTATTTTCATAAATAACATTAAATTTAATTGTACTTAAAACATTTTATTTTATGAATCCAAATATAGGATACTTTAAACAAAATTTATTTTCAAAATAGGTGAAAATTTATATTTAAATTAATCTATATCATTTTTTGAAAATCACTTCCTGTAGATAAATCATATTTTAAACCTTGAGTGTTCTTAATATAACATTACTTCTGTTCAACTAAAATGAGTTTTAATTTAATTTTATATTGATTTAAAAATTATAATTTATTATTACTTTTAATAAAATTAATTTCTTTTAAAAAATACTGTATAATTATAAAATATTCATTCATTGAAAAAAAATTGTTTTACCTTGTTAAATAAATTTACATCGGTAAATTAAATTTTATAAATAAACATGAAAATAATCCCATTGATTTATTTCTTCTTGAATTTTAAAAATACCCATGTCATTTTGTTTGATTTAGTTTTTAAATGTTGTAAATAATATATTTTATATAATATTACAAAAATACAATTTTTAAATAATATTTTTTAAAAAACATATATTAATCTGATAGATATTTATAAATATCATTGACTTTCCTAATAAAAATTATCATATTATATAAAAGAAAGTTATTTTTCATCAAATGGATTCTATAACTAAATATTTCTATTAAACGAATTAATTATAAGTACTGATTTTAAATAGTTTTACACTAGAATGAATTGTTACGTTTTTCTAAAAGGTTTAACATAAGAATTATAATTTAATAATGATTGATTATGTTTTTTAAAAGAAATAATGAAATATTCAATGAAAAATATTTATAAACATCTAGGAAATTTATATATATTGATAAATTCAATGAAATAGGATTTATTTAAAAACATTATTTTTCACTATTCAATTACAATACATTATATAAGAATGATCACAAAAATAGGTCTTAAGATTTCAAAAATATTCTATATAATAAATTTATTTACATTTTAACAAATTTAATTTAAAAAAAATATAATATAATATTAAAATAAAATTCCAAAATATTTGGAAAAATGATAATGTTTCTAAAATAAATTTTCAAAATGCTAACTATTAATTAAAATTTTTACTACCATTTAAAAGTTATATTATTGTAAATATATTATTCATATCTCAATGTATTTTATTCTTATTTATTCATAACATTTTTTATATAAAACAATAATTTTTTAAAATAATATTTTTATGCATAAAATTATTTTCAGAGTTGTTTTAGCTATACTGATGTTAATTAATTATTATTAAAAGTATAATTTATTTTCATTATATTTATATATCATGTTTTCATCAAACCTGGTCGTACCATCTCAGTTTAATGCACATATTTTAGATTCAAAAAGTATTAGTGTTTTTGTTTTAATGCGTTATAGCGTGTGACACACTCAATTTAATATATTATATATTTTAAGGGGAATATAGTGAAATATCAATTCATTAAAAATAAGATTACATAACCGTATATGAATATAAACTGAACATATTAGTTTCATATTTTACTTGTCATAGGTCATAAATCATGACTCATGGCATAAAAAATGATCATTTCAAAGACAATAGTCATAAGAGTGAGGAATAATTTTTAATCACTAAATATCTGTAAGAACATATCTTAAGAATAATATCATTTCAATGGTATCTTCATACAAAAAAAAGAATAGAAACCCATTCCATTAATGAATGTTAACATTAGAGACCATAATATAGGATAATTACCCATAATAGAGTCAGATAAATCCCAATTCCATTATTTCTATAGACAAGGTTCTTCCCAAGTACTATATTAATGGGAAATTTACCTTACTAAATTGGGTTTAAAAACTATTCCAATCCATTTAATATTATGGTATATCAATCAATACCGAATTATTTGAAGGGTTATATAATTCTTTGTATGTGCCCAATTATGAATTAGGTATGGATCCTTTAAACATTTTTCTATTTCACTTTAATGGTCCTAAATTGGATACATAATGACTTAAATAAGTTCTTAGGGGTGTCTGGGGATTTTTTAGATCCGTAAACCAATACATTATGGAAAAAATGGTCATGTCATGTGGTTAGAGTGAACTATGCGGGGATGACACATGATTAGTCTGAACAGTCTGAATGTCCAACCTTTTTTGGTAGGTAAATATCTCACAGTTGGTGCACAATTTCTCCAAATTTTTGGCCTTACCATGTGTGTACCCAATCATCTCTGTGTACCTCTTCATGGTTTGGGAATAGGTTTGGAAAACCGTGAGGCCACACCATGCACATGCTAAAGTTTCTGTAATTTTACTATTTAGGCCAATAATGATCTATTTAACTTAACCCATCTTCCCAAATATTATATCTAGTGATATAAAGAGAATTTTTAAAAAATATCAATTCTTTGAAGACCTATGATAAGGGTGAATATATATCCATCATCTTGGATATGTTTGATCTTCCAATTGTCACATTGGATGCACAATTTTATGTTCTTGAGTCTATTTGATCCATTCTTTGTCTAACTTTCTATCGACCTAGTTATGGTGCTGTAATGGTTTTTAATATTTTTTTATATCTACTCTAATACATCTAAAATGAGAAGCCTATATTGGTGGAGGGGAGTCATATGAGTACTAGGCGTGTGGTTTAAAACTCATGCCTTATGTTCCTTTTTTTAAATTGATGTTAGGGGCCCATATATTTCATTAGTTGTTGTTTATGAAATTTATGTACCATGGTTATATATTTTTAAACAATATAGTTATGATAATTTTATAAGAGTGATTAGTTTTTGGTTTTTATATTTATAACACATAAAACACATTGATGGTTATTATGCTATAATTGGTTGTTTAGGGTTTAGACACTTTTGAGAAACTATTCGGGGGTGTTCGATCTTGTCCACAATAATGTTAAGCCTCCTTATGTAAATTTCTAATTGAATCATAAGATTGTAAATATACAGAGACCCTTAATATCCACTTCAACCACCAATGTAATGTTCTTAAATGATATAAATTCATTCAATTGATATTATTAAATGAATACTTATGTATATGACTTGGCCTTATTAAATATAATAAAATGTTTTGTTCCATATCCTTATAAAAACATTCCATATCTATAGAAGGTAGGATAGTGAACACTATTAAATAAACATTATTTACATGGTTTCAATTAAAAAAATTTCATGCTACTTTCCCATGTTAAACTAATGAATTTCATGTCTTGGACCAAGTGAAATTGTTAATGGAATAGTTATTATATGGCCAAATTAAAGGCAGTGAATTAAATGTAAGGTGACTCTTTATGCATATGGACCATAAAATATTTATTGGATGGATTGAATCATGTTAACTCTTGGATTACATAGGTAATGACTTGGGTAATCAAGGATTTCATTGTAATTTAATGATGTTCCTTCCCTTTAGTGATACCTACTCAAGAACATGATCCTTCTCTAACAATGGATTCCCATTATGAAACCGTAAAATCTAATCATAATTATTATAAGACTCCTTATATAAACTACTTGGATCTAATATGACATAAGGTTACATTCTGACTTAAGTAGTAATGGCCAATACTTATCTCACATATTACCTTGAATGAATTACTTGGACTTAGTTTGAAAAATTATTCTCCAGATTTCATGAAGGATGCTCCTTGGATTACACTATTTCCACATATATAGACTCACCTATTACAAATTTGATATCCCCTGAGGTCAAGGATACCTTTGTCAATACCATGGAACAACTTAATTATAATTATCAATTATGGTTTCCTTTCCACATTGTATAACATTAACTATTTATAATATCACAAGTTAATGTTTGTGATGGTTATGAATCATGTGACATATTTATTTAAATGGGTAAACAATAAATTAATTAACGGGTCACATGTCAGACACCATCCAAGGGATGAAGCTGGTAACATGGTATTTTGTCATGTATTACTACATTACATTATATATTAATTCCTACAAACCATTACATTTCAATTTTATGAGATGGATGTTATAGACACCATTGGTTTTGGAACACTGATATTTATATCCTGGAATAGTGTCAACATGGAAACACTGTATGACCTTACTGTTAGTTTGCTGCATCTGTAATTTAGGGAGATTCACATGAGTCCATGTGACCCACCGGGTTTAGGGAACCCACTACATGGCATCTGGATTTGGGACATCACAATTTTGTATCATGGAATTTTCAATCTTGCTTAAGAATTTTAGTAATGAGATTTGGAATGCTTGGTACAACATCATAAATCATTCATAGGCATCGCAGATCCATGTTCAGGGTAAAGGATGAGTTTCCTAGATTATAATATTTATTATTCTTTTTTCCTATTATAGTTGATATCATTTCACAATTGGTTGATTCCCATATTCTGTGGTGTTGTTGAATATTATTATGATTTATATTCATATTATCCTTGGACCTATGATATGAGGGTATGTATCATATTCAAATGAATCTCCTTGGAACTGACAATTTCATTTCATGCAAATTTCCACCCTATAAAGGTGAATTTCACTACTGGTCATTTCATTTTATTGTAATGATTGATTTGTTATATCTTTCTTGGTTATATATTTATTTTTCTACTACGGGATCGGACTGAGTGGAATTTTGTTCCAATCCATGAGTTTCTATGGTCCATTTTTTTCTATAATGTGTAATATTTTGAATCATTCATTAATTAAAAATTCAACAGGATTCATTTTTAGTGATATGGAATATAAGGCTTAATTTACTATGAAAAAATTACATTTTATAGGATCTTTGATAAATATTAAGTAAATGAAAAAATAAATATGGAATTTTCACATGTACATATATCATATTTTCATGATTATGAAATGTAAATGAGTGAACTTGGTAACTAAATTTAAAATTAATCCAAATGGTTACTAGTAAATAATGAGGTATTGTACTATTGAACCTTCATCTACCAGAACCCCTTGAACTAATATTAGAGCACTTACTTATATCTGGCCACCTGTGAGGGTATTTGGTGTGGTATACCTATGGTTGTTAGTTTTCATACATTTATCATTCTCTAGTGATTCTAAATTTATGCTTCAACGTTTCTTATGAGTTGTGTTATTAGAAATTGGAAACCAATAATGAAATGAAATCTTCATGCCCCATGCTAATAAGGTGGTAGATTCAGGATCCAGATTTGGTGGGCACTGATCCATAAGTCTTTTCTCCAGGAGATCCTCCGGAGGTAACCGATTTTATACCTGATCTTGTAACTAATTACAATGTCCATGACAGTTTACTATATCTGATGTAGTCCTAGAATGGGGATCTATGAAATGAACCTACAATGGATAATCTGACTCATGTGTTTTAGTTGTAGAATCCACCCACATTCTTAGGGGACTACGGTTCGCAAGCTAGTAAGTATATCCTAGAGTCCACCATGTACATATTTGATCATATGTATACACCTCTAAATTGTACATTAAAACATTCTTCATACATGTTAAAAGATTTTGAAAAGCACTATTATGAAGTTATTACTTAGGTTGTTCACTGTCAGGGAATGTTATAGGTTTATTTTTATATGACCTTCTATGGCCATTTCATTACTCAGACACTATGATCTGACAAAGCTATAGAGTTTATGCATCTTAATTTGGGTTCAATATTAGTTATGGAAAATTCAGTGAGTTTCACAGAGTTATAGTTCTTTTCAATACCTCTGTTTGGTTATTAATTTTATCGTTCAAGAAGATTCGAGGATGGGATCTAGTATTCAATCCATACTCATGAAAATATATTTCCACTAACTAATTTCCCTCAAATTTTTAATCATGATCTTGTTAATAAGAAAAACCTAAGGGATGGTGAAAGTGCTAGGTGTATATATGTAGTATCGAATATTACTAGTAGTTCTTCCAATGGTAGGATGAATTTCATTGATGTTTCTCGCAGAGGTAGTGGCAACCAAATCCCCCATATAGGTTCCTCTATAGTGTTCCACTAGTTTGTAAATACGGTGAATCTAAAAAATTCAAGTGATATATTTCCACTAGAGTATTTGGATTGTGGTTGTATGGGGAATCATCAATGTTTCCGTTAAACATTTATATTATCTTTTAGTGGAAGAGGATCATCACATGTTCTACCATCTGGGAAATGTTCTTTTGTTATGCATAAGGCGGGGAGGTAGAGTACCACTGTAATGACTAGCCGAGGAGGATATCATGACTGTAATAGCTAATAATCAAATCACTATTAGCACTAGTAAAGTAGTTTTAATCATGTTATTCTCGATATTTCTCATGGTCTTGGATCAATCTAGATGAATTCATTTGATCCAATACCCAATAATGAAGCTGTGAAACCATCGATACCAGGAGGTATTATTCTAGTTTCCTACACTATATTATAAACATTATTTCATACATGTAATTCACAATAGTTTATCTCTAATTATATTGTGGATAGCCGTGGTCTGGAAATAAAGAGATACAATGGTCTAATGTCCCTACATATACCATTAGGTGTATGATTAGAAGGAATATATTGGCATAGGAACTGTCCCAATGAGGTAGGAAGTCTCCATTCCATGTAGTATCTCATTGTTCATGAGATGATATAATTTTATGTAATTCATTAGATGAGTTTTTTTTGTTTCGTGTCATGAATTTTTAGACTAGTATTGTCGAATAGTATCATTTAAATTACTAGAGGTCAACCTTTATTAGAAAAATGGTGAGTGTGATGTTCAAGATAGTAGAGGCGAATAATAGAATCATGGGTCAGGTGGGGTATCCTCCAAGATTTTATATATCTTCATGGAGAATCAAGGCTTAGGCCATGCTTATTTCCCTACTTTAGTAGATCATTTTAGGGATGTTTTTCTTGAGGACTATTTTGGATTACCTCCTAAGTGGGAGGTAGGGTTTATGATCATGATTTTTACTAGAGAATAATTTGTGTCCATTCAAATTTATTAGATAGAACCTACACACCTCTAGTACCACAAGCCATAGATTGGGGATTTGAGGCCATAAGTTTTATATGGCATGCCACCTCCACTTAGTGTTCACCCATGATTTTCTCCAAGAATGAGGGTATATACCTTTATATGTGCATATATTATAGATTTTTGAACCATCATGAGGTCATGAACTGATATCCATTACCTGTAATAAATGATATCTTAGACCTTCTCAGAGGACATAGGGTCTTCTCTAATATTGGCATGAGAATGTGATATCTCTATGTGTGAGCTAGGACTTCAAACATACCTCACATATAATTTCATTGTTGGTGTGTATTATATGAGTACCTCCTAATATTGTTTGGTATTAAAAATCCACCCTTTGTTTTCATGGATATGAAAAATAGGGTGTTCCACCGAAATTTGGATTATTTGGTCATAGTCTTTGGGGATGACATAATTTTTTTATTATTACATTTTTAGAGACCATGCCAATCACATTGAGATTGTACTGTGTGCAATGAGAGAGCATCATCAATATTTTATGATTTCTAATTTCAACTTCAATATAATTTTTCTTTCAATTCTCTTATCATATTATTTCAATACTTGGAGTCTCCATTAACTTGGAGAAGGCCAGTGTAGATGTTTCTCGAGAGCATCCTAAGAATGTGTTTGATATTAAGAGTTTCATAGAGCATGGAAGATATTTTTGGTGTTTTATGTAGGAAATTTCATGCACTTGTTTACCTTTTACAACCCTTAAAAATAATGGTGTTATGTTTATTTGGTCATAAGTGTGTGAAAAATCCTTTCTAAAGATGAACGGGAGGTCTGTCTCAACACCCATCCTGACTCAAACATAGCCAGGAAAAGGTTATATTATTTTGTTTATGAAGTAGGCATCATCATTGGGGGTGTTCTAATATAATAGGATATATTAATTTCATATGAATCTCTATAGTTGACGCCCCATGAGTGAAATTATCCAACAAACGATTTTGATCTAGCAGTAGTTCTCTATTCCTTAAATTATTAGAGACACTATATATTAGGTGCGATCTTTGTTATAATCTCCCACACATTATGTAGAGATATTGCATAAATATTGAAGAATAATAATAATATAACATAACAAAAAATACACACCAAGACCGTATAGGTTTAGTGACTTTAGAAATTGGGAACATAAACAAATGGTTCATAAAATATCCATAATGACACTTGCTTATTTATTCACAATTTTACTTTTTTTGACATATTATACATAATACCATTATCCAAAACCTATGGAGAAGAAACATATAATAGAGTGAGCTTAAATACTTAGAATGGGATAAAATGAAAATATCAATATTGTCATAATCATAAGAATGTTACATTTTAAATTCTTATCCGACATATAAAATATCTTAATATCATGTCATGGGAAAATCATAAAAGTGAAATGTAATCCCAGCAGTCATAACATAAGACATGAACTATTGTGCTATACACACAGAATAATAGAAAATAATTTCATTTTATTCAAGGACAACTTCATAGATCATTATAGTGTATAGAGTCTATTACTAAACTAAGTTCACTCCACGTTATAGCCTTATATTACTGAAAAAGATGTACATTTTGTTTAAGTCATCTCTATCTCATTAGATATAAATATTTACCCATTGCATTGGAGGTTGATATAGGTCCCACCCATCTCATAATGAAACCATTCTTATGTTTGATAGAAAAACCTAAAATCAATCACTATTGTATAATCCATGAAAAAATTGTTTTTCTTAACCATTATTCTCTCATAATTGATATAAAACAATTTTATTTCAAAAATAACATTGCAACATAAACACAATAAATTCATATTCAAAATAACGATTGAAATATAATTTTATTTAATTTGTGCCATAATAAAAGAAAAATCATTTTGATAAAACACATGAAAATTATTCAAGGGGAAAATATTCTTTCTTATTCAAAAATGATTTCCTTTTCAAAATGACACATAATTTTAAATTAAAACATTTTATGTGAAAATATCATTGTAATAAGGTAGAGGATGCTTGAAGGAAATATTATAAAATAATTATAATCTTTTCATGAAATTCATGTTAAAAAAATATTCTTCTACATTTTTCAGAAATTTCAAAAAGTACCTCATACTGATAATTAACAAAAGATTACATTCAAATAGATTAATAAAAATTTCCCAAAGGGGAAAATTTAATTTAAAAAATTATATAAGGATATAAATAATTTTTTGAAATAAAAATTTCGGAAACATTGACCTATATGATAAATATATCCCAAAAAATACTTACGAATAAAAAATCTTTAGTAAGAATGATATTTTCAAATTTATCACTTACCTTAGGTCTGATAGCCTTCATTTGTATCCAAACTACATATTCATTAATGTGCATCCTCTAAATATCCTCTAAGAGCACTAGAGATTGACATCGAAAAAGACCAAGACCACTAGAATTTATTTTGGGAAGTTGATAAGAGAAATTTGGAAGGTATTTTAGAATTTGAAGTATTAAAATGAAGTGAATAGTTGAGGGAGGAAGTTCCCTTTTATAATTGATGTGAGGGGGAATTTTGGTAGAATAAAAAATATTAATTTATAATAAAACCTATAAAAACATAAAAACCATCTAAATGTACCAATTTCTATGAAGAGATGAGATAGGGTTATAATCTCATCAACCAATAAATTTTAGACAAGTGTTTATATAAATTTAAGCATTATTATGTTAATTCACACTTAGTTTTTCTATTTCAATTTTAACTAGGGTAACAAATTTGTAAATGTTAAAAGTGTGAAATTAATAATTGTTTGAATTAAATTATACTATAAATGAATACATTAGAACATTTTAGACTATATCATAATTATTATATATTTTTTAAAAAGGTTTATGTTTTTTAAATAATTTATGAAATCTTTATTTGGAAAAAATATAAATATTATCAATTTTTAGACTAGTTAATTTAGAGATTTTTAGAAATATAAAAATTAGAATTGAACCTTGATCCATATATTTTATTATATCCTTAAAGGGTCATAGAAATTTAGAAAATTCATATTACATAATAATTATAAAATTTTTTTTAGAAAAAGAATACCATTTATTTGATATCTACATTAATAAAATAATTACCACCTCAATTTTGTGAACTTATTTAGTATAATAATTTGTTGAATAAAAAATAAAAATAAAGTAATACGATGAAGATAAATTAATTCGATTTTAGAAAAATAATTTTAGATGAATTTATCTTCTGAAAAACCCAACATAAAAAATTATATACCTTTTTAAAACATGAATGTGACAAATTTATCTTCTGATTAAATTTAATAATATAATTGTCATAATATCTTATATAACACACAAAATGGTCTATAAGTTGACACTTGGATGCTTATGGTCGATATATACTTGGATGATAATGTTTGGTCAAGTGTTTGGGCGTTTTGATGGGTGTTCATATTTTAATAAAAATTGTTTTATTGATTTCTCATCAATTAATTAATTTTTTCATCATTCAAATATAGGTCTTTAAGGTAATTATTTATTTCATAATAATTGAAAATAAATTTCCATGACAAGTAAAAAAGGATTATCAATAAAATTAGTATTTATAATCAGATTGATTTTCTATATAACATTATATAAATTATAATTTAATTATTAACATTAGAGTAACAAATATTACACTTTTTATTAAATAAAATAAATAAAATGTCTTAATATTACCCAAATGGATTTTAATGGATAAAATTATGACCCAAGTATGACTTAGGCCAAATTTTAATCTCCAAATTATATTAATACATTTGTTAGGGGAATTTTATAATATTATTTTTACCCTTAATAACATGATTTACCCTTTTACCATATTAATAAAATTTATCAAAGTTACTATTCATATTGTCCAAAAATATAATAAACCTATTTATATTATCTGGACAAAATTATTCAAAATATGGAATCTAATTTTCAAAATTCTAAACATAGAAGTTAGAGTGATTAATTTTAAATTAACCTCATTATTCAAATGAGAAATTGGTTTTCAAAGTTAAAATATTGAAAAATATTGAAGTTATTTCACATCTAAATTTAATGTAAACTACATTCCAATGACATTAATTATATTGAATGGAAAAATATATTTTATTTATAAATTTAAACTAATTAATAATATAATTTGACCATATAAATTATTACAATGAAACAATTTATTTTAATTTTAAATTTAGCATATTTTTAATATTCATCAAAACATGAAAGTTATCAGAAATATATCTGAAATTCCTCCAAAGTATAATTTTATATCCTTATTAAAAATAAAAAGTATATGTTTTCATATAAAAATTATTAATGTGTGAATATATTAATTTTAAAGGGGTTCTCAATTCAAGGGTGTAAAATTAAACTTTAATGAAAATAGGTTTTTATACAACAAATAATGTTTTATTCATACCCTATGACAAAAATATCCATTGGATGAATATAAAAAATATATTTTTAATTACATAACACATATATATATCATTAATTTCATTACCAATAGTAATTCAGTCAAAAATACAAATATCTATTTAATTTAAATTTTCATAAATAATTGATAGCCAATGAATTCACATTAAATTTTATAATGTTAGTTTTAATTATTCCCGATAATCATATGGTAAGGATATAATGGTAGATTTATAATAAGTGAGTCAAAATGTTCATTTAAACTAAGTAATTCATGAAAATCCAGCTACTGATTAATAAAAATTATTTAAAGAAAATATCTTATAAAAAAACTAGGTGTTACATTCTACGACCCTTAAAATGAATTTCGCCCTCAAAATTCATCACATGGAAACAAATATATCATGATACCTCTCCATCATTATATCATCAAGTTCCAATGTATCCCTTTCAAATATTTAGTTCTTCCATTCAACATTAACCAAGATAGTGGTCTTGTTTCGTAGATCATTTTTGCTACAATCCAGAATCTATATCAGCTATTCTTCATAGGAAAGATCTTGCACCATTGGTACAACATCTGAGCTTAGTGCGTGTGATGGCGTAGGTAGTTAATTTATCATGAGTGATACAAGGAAAACATCATGAACTTGAGATCGATTCGGTGGAAGCGCCAATCACTAAACTACCTTCCCAAAATGATCTAGAATTTTCAAAATGATAGATATACCTAGAGCTCCTCTTTCCCTTCTTTCCAAATCTCATTAATCCTTTCTAGGGAGATATTCGTAGAAACACCCTATCCCCCATATCAAACTTTAGGCATTTTATTCAATTGTCAGCAAAACATTTTTGTTATATCTGAGATTATCTAATGTGTTGTTGAATATGTGTAGCATTTAATGCCATTTTATCACCAAGATCAGGTCCTAATAGCTTTGTTTCCCCACCTCATCATAGAAATTTTGAGTTTTGCACTTCGTTCTATAATGGTCTTCATAATGATCCATCTAAATAATATACTGAAGGATATTGACATAAGAAAAAACCAATAAAGGTAGGTGTTGATCCCAACCACATTTTAAATCCAAGGAGAATTCCCTCAACATGTATTCTAGAGTTTGAATTGTCCTCTCAGGCTGAACTTCTATCTGAGGATGATATGTAGTGATAAAACATAACTCTATATCTTGAGCATGCTAAAGACATCTCTAGAACATCTAGGTAAACCTTGAATCCCAATCATATATAATGGAAAGTGGTACTCTATGAAATCTAACCACTTTCATTACATATATCCTATCATGCTGATCAAGATAGAAATCCTCTGTAATCGAAATGATGTGTTCCATCTTTGTAAGGAGATAAACTATAACCCATATTGCATTATGGCATTTAGATGTTTTGGGAAGTATTCCATTAAAGTCCATAGTGATGTTTTTTCATTTCCAATATGGAATGGGTAATTTTTGTGACACCCCCTTAGACTTCTGTCTCTCATCTTTATTTTACTAACAAACCAAGTATCGAGAGACATATTAGGTGATTTCCCTTTTCATACTGTCCCGCCATAAATACTATTTTAGGTACCTATACATCTTTGTGATTCTAGGGTGAAGATAGAATGAATAACTATGAGACTCGTACAATATCACCTTATTTAATTCTTGTATGGGAGGAATAAAAATGTGGTTCATGAACCATATTATTCCACCCTAATAGAGGATGGATTTCAGATCATTTCTCACCTTCTTTTTTAACTCTAAATCTTCCTTTTGGGCCCCTTAATCATCACCTTTTATAGATCTTTGAACATTCATTTGAGAAATATATGATTTATCCCCATCTATTAAAATTTCGTGAACTATCCTTTTCAAATCCATAAATATTGGATCTTTCATGATCCTCATCATGGATAAGCTATCATGCTATTATTGACTCAAAGCATTTTCCACCATTTTTGCTTTCCTATGGTGGTAATGTATTGAGCAGTCGTAATCTTTAATCAAATCCAACCATCTTCTTTATTGTATATTTATATCATTTTTTTGGAAAACATAATTTAAACTTTTATTATCAGTATAAATATCATACATTTCACAATTATGATAATGCCTCCACATATTTAATGGAATTATTTTCATAGCTAACTCCAAATCATTATTTGGTTAGTTTTGCTCAACAATTTTTAACTATCGTGAGGCATAAGATATCACCATATCAATTTTGATGAGAAAACATCACATCCCCTTCTTAGTTGCATCACTATAAATCAAAAAACATTCTCTACTACAATTTAGTGTTATCACAGGTGCACTGGCTAACCTATTTTTAGCTCTTTGAAATTATCTTTACATTCTTCCACCCAAACGATCATAACACCTTTCCAAGTCAACATAGTGGGAGGATTATATAATCCATTAAAATATTTCCAAAAACATTGATAATATCCAACCAAATGACGAATAAAATTGGATCATAGTTACCATTTTTGGTCGTGACCATCTTTCAATAACCCCTCTATTTGATAGATCCATAGATATCTCATATCTAGAGACTATGTGACCCCAAAATGAAACATTCTGAATCCAAAATTATCACTTTGTTAATTTTTCATAAATCATATCCTTTCTCAGGGCCTTCTATACAATCACAATGTTATCTTCATGTCCTTTATTGAAAATTGAATAGAAAATATTATCATCTATAAAGACTACCACAAATTGATCAAGATAGTCAATAAAGACTCTCTCCATTAGATCAATGAAGATAACATGGGAATTAGTATGACCAAAATGAATCAAAATAAATTTATACTGTCTATAACTTGTATAAAATGCCATCTTTAGTATATCCTATTATTTACCATTAATTGATCATATAATAAAAGAATATAAATCTTGTAAAATTACTAATCGATGTGTAGTTGGTCAAATAAATCCTCAATGCGAAGAAGTAGAAATTAGATCTTGATAGTGATCATGTAATGTTCTTGATAATCAATGCATACCATAATTGATCCAAATTTCTTGTTAACAAATATAATAAGTGATCCCCATGGTGAAGCACTAGGGCATATGAATCCCTTATCAAAATTCTCTTCAAGTTTCTTCTTCAGTTCCTACCACACAATTAGAGTCGTTCAATAAGGTTTCACTGAAATTGGCAATGAAACCTGTATAAATTCTATTGAAAACACTACATCACAAATTGGTGGGAAATATATAAATTCCTCTGGAAACACATAATAAAACTTCCATACAATGAGTGTATTCTTAATCATGAGTTTCTCCCCAACCATATGAGATAAATTACCTACATTTATAAGAATCAAGACCCACAAAATGGAATAAATTTTATTTGGATTGTTATATTCACCCTTTAATCATTAGATAATCACAGTTAGATATAAAATACGAAATGTAACATCCCTTACATGGAAACTGATATGATCTCCAAATAGAGAAAAAAATACATGCTAAGAATCACATCAAATTCCACTATATGAAGGATCAAATGATTTTCAGGAAGCATTCTCCTACAAAAATCATCCAAAGAAGAATTAGAAAAATTTTATGTTACAATATTTCCATTAAGAGTTGTCACAGCTACTTCAACATCTAATTGTTTAGGTAATACAATGATACCATTAGAAAATTCTTCAGAAATAAAAGACTGTGTGGATATAGAATCAAATAAAACATTTTCTATTTCAGAGTGGGTAGTATGTGAATATTTCACCACTTCATTATCACACTCCATTTCACTAATACTGATATCATCAATAACACTTGGATTCGGGAATTGATTGGCATAATTCCCTATTTCCAAGAAAATGAATCATTGATGTGTAGGAGGTGAATTATGTGTATCCTTTTCTTTGTTTGCATCAGTAGACATATTTTTCCCTTCACATCAGCGTTCTTCTTCTAGATGAATTTATTTTCAATACATTAAACATTTACTAGCCCCTTTAAGAAAATTCCCTTCATGTTTCATTCCACACTCTGAGCATAAGGGAAAACTCATATTCTTTTCAGTGTGGTCGTTTTTTTTCCTTTGATATATATTTTTCACTTCTTATCAAACCTCTATGGCTAATGTGTTACTACAATATACATCTTAAAATTTATAGAACATAGAAAAATTTTCTCATATCTATTAATGACCTGTATGTCTAATTCCATTCAAAGACTTAGTTTTAAGCCAATGAAAAATAAGTCATTTTAATCTCATGTTGGATAATAATTCTACATGTGTACCTTCAAATAATGTAAAATTTTCATTATAGGTACCAATGGATTCATCCTCATTTTGAATAAGTTTAAGAAACTCCTTCTCAATCTTTTTTTGAATAACACGAAGAAAATACTTATTTAAAAATATGATATTGAACTTTTCTCATACAATGGACTCATTTTCATAACTTTGACTCGTATTCCTGACAAGATTCCACCATTGATTCGCTTCACCTTCCAAATAATATATATCTATGATTAATTTATCTGGTATTGAACATTAACGAAGTGAAAATATATTTTCTATGTTACTTATCCACTATTCATCCTCTAATGGATGTGATGTCCCATAGAATGAAAGTGGACATTGTCTCATGAAGGATTTAACATAATGTTGCTCCATCATTTTCTCGTTTGGAAGTCCGGAATGCTCCATAGCTTGAGAAAGTTGTGCGATTAGGGATACTAGATTTTTCATTCAATCTCACATATCATTTGGATTCTTTGGGGGACAATCAATGCATTTCCAATCGAATTCATCATTAACGTGGGACCTTTGTGTTCTAACCACTTCCTCAAACAAAGATGCATAGTGTGATATACCATAATCATAATTGGAAAACCAAATAATTAAACAATAAAATTTCAATTTAAAATTTTTTGGGTTTTATCCTACGCTATCAATGACCATATGTAAAACTCTAGGATATGATATCCTTAGGGTTCATACTATGATTATCTCTACCTACATTCTGACAGTTAATTATAAATTTTATCTAATACCAACTATAACAGCCTATACATTACATATAGATATTAATTCAATATTTTAGAATATTAATTTAAAAATATAACAAAAACATTTCCAGTACCATTTGGATTTAGTGTCTCTAGAAATTATGAAACATAAACAACTAGTTCATTAAACTTCAACATTATCTCCCACTTATTTCATCATAAATAGAATCTATTTTTTCATATATTAATTAAAACCCTTCATCATGACCAGGGGGGAAAATATGAAATTGTTGATCTCAAATTCATATTAAGGGTAAACAAGGGATATATCAATCATGTCATAATTATAAGAACAAAACATTTGGAAATATGATTTTGTATATAAAATATCAAAATATCATCTCTCCAGATAAATCATAAAAGTGAAATGTAATCTCAATAGTCATAACATAAGAGATAAAATATCACAGAATACACACATCAGCATAGAAAATCATTTCATATTTTTCAAGTCTCATTGCCAAGACCATCATATTGGACATTGTCCATTACTAAACCGAGTTCACTCCTTACTGCAGCCTTGTATTACAAAAAAAGATTTTCCTGTTGTTCCAGTCTTGTCTATCTCATGAGATAGTAATTTGTACTCAATTCATTAGAGGGAGATATAGTTCCCACCCATCTAATTATAAAATCATTATTACATGATCCAAAAAAACATAAAAACATCCCCCATAGCATGTCCCATGAAATAAAATGGGTTTCTTTTACATCATTCTATAATTATAAATATAAAATAATGGATTTCAAAAATAACATTGCATCATAAACACAATAATATCTTAGTAATAATAGGGATAGAAATATAACCCTATTTAAAGAGTGTCATCATAGACTGAATTTATTAAGAAAACACTTTATTATAATTTCTACGAAAAATATCCTTTCTTCTTTAAAAACATTTTCATTCCTCAAAATGCCACTCAATTTTTGAAGAAATAATTTATGTGAAAATATCATTGAAATATTATAGTGGAACCTTCAACGAATTATTTTGAAACATAAAAATATATGTTCCTTCTGTACAAGTTAAAAAATAATTATTCTCATAATTTTTTCAAAAAAGTCAAAAATCACTTCATTCTGAATAAAAAAAAAATTCATTCATACCATTTAGTAAAAAGAACTAATGGGTAAAATTGACTTTAAAAAATTATATAAGGATATAAAAAATATAATTAATTATATATAAATATAAAATGTATGTGTACGATAAATATACCCCGTTAAAATATTAGGAATAAACCATCCAAAAAAACGAGATTTGCAAAGTGATCCCTTAAAATAGGTGTGATGTGCTTCATATGTATCCGAACCTCCTCGTCTTCAACGTGCCTCCTCTAATCTTCTATTACAGAAATATAGTTGATGTTTGAAAAAAATATAGACCTATAAAATAATTATAAGGATGTTTATAATAGAAATGGGTTGGGTATGGTCGAGCTTGAAGGCTCAAAATGAAGTGAAGAGATGAGGGTAAATGTTCGCTTTAATAATTGTGTTTTGGGGCCCTTTTAGAAACCTCAAAAATAATTTTTTATAAAAAAATAAAACCCCACATTAATCCCCCCCTACAAATGTCTTAATTTTAAAGATTATATGATATAGGGTTTTAATATCATCATCCCTGAAAGTTTAGAAAACTTTTTATGTCAATTTAATCCTTATCATTTTAATTAACACTTAGTTATTCTATTTAATTCATAACTAGGGTAACACATATCTCAATATTATAATGTTGAAATATATACTTATTTAAGGTTAATTAGATGATAAATGTGTACTTTTGGACATTCTGGTCCATATCATAATTATTATATATTTTAGAAATGTTTTATAATGATTAAATAATTTAAGAAACTTTTATTTTGACAAAATATCAATAGAGTCAATTTTGAGACTATTTATGCAATGGAATTTTAAGAATATAAAAACAATAATTGTGCATAGATAAAAATATTTTATTAAATCTATAAGGGGTAGAGGTAATATCGAAATTTAAATAAAATATTAATTATCCAAAATTATATTTAATAAAATATTATTTATCACGTTTATTTGATCTGTTCATTAATAAACTAATTAATACCTCAATTTTGTGTAACTGTTTTAAATATTTATTTGTTGAATAATGATTCAAAATAAAATAATATGATCAATAAAAATACATTATATATTAGAATAACACTTTCAGCCTAATTTATCTTCTGAAAAACCCATCATTAATAATGTTATAAATTTTAAATCATGAACGATACAAATTTGTCTTCACTTTATATAAAATAATATAACTATCATAATCTCTTATATAAGCCTCCAAATGGTCAATAAGTAGACCCTTATATGCTTATGGTCTATATATACTCTACCAATAAGGTTTGGACAATGTTTTGGGCCTTTGGATGGTTATTAATATTTAAATAATAAATTTTTATGGATTTCTAATCAATTAATTATTTTTTCAACATTCATGTATACATCATTAAGGTAATATTTTATTTCCTAAAAGAAAATTGTCATAAAAAATAAATAGAAATTAATTCAAATGATTATTTATAATATAATTTTTCTTCTATATATCCTTATATTAAAAATAATTTAATTAATAATGTTTTAGTGTGACATGTTCCTTTTTTCTATAAAAAATATATTAAATATCAAAATCGTATCCATGTGGGTTATAATGGATACCATTTCAAACAAAGTATGTTTTAGACAAAATTATAATCTTCCAATTATATCAATACATGTGTTATGGAAATTTTATAATATTGTTTTTACCCTAAATTATAGGATTTACCCTTTTAACGTGTAAATAATATTTAACGAAGTCACTCTTCATATTTCCCAAAAATAATATAAATAAATTTACATCCTTTGGACATACTTATTACAAATATGTAATCCATTTTTATAAATTAAAAAGGATTGAAGTTGGAGTAATTAATTTCAAATTAACCCTATTGTTGAAATTAGTCAACAATTTTTAAATGTTAAAATTTTGAAAAAGATTGAAATGTTTTTACATTTTAATTTAATGTAAAATTAATTTCAATGACCTAAATTATATTAAATGTAAAAATATATTATATTTATACTTTTTAATCGATCAACAATACAATTTTACCATATAAATTATTTCAATGAAAATAGTTATTTTCAATTAAAATTTACCGTATTTTTTATACTCCTCAAAACATGAATGTTATCAAAAAAATATCAAAAATTAAAGAAAAATAAATTTTTATATCCCTCTTCAAAATAAATGTTTTTTATTTTCATATAAAATTCATTAATGTGGGAAAATCATAATTTAAAATGGATTCTCCATTCAATGGTGTAAAGATAATCTTTTAAAAAATAGGTTTTTATATATCAAATAAGATTTTATTCATAGCCTATGAGTAAAATATCTATTATAAGAAAATAAAAAATATTTCATCAAGTATTTAACACATATATATCTCACTAATTTCATTACCCAATATAATTCACTCAAAAATATAAATATTTAATTGATTTATATTTTTCATAAATAATTGATAGCAAATTTTTTCACAATGAATTTTCATAAGTTAGTAATAATTATTACTCCTTACGTAAGTACTAGCATATACTGTTAATCATATAACAAGCTAATATCACAGTTTGTTTAAACTCATGATTTTGTGAAATGAAATCTACTAAATAATTATAATTATTTAAATAAAATATTTCAGAATAAACATTAGGGTGTTATATTTTTAGTGTACACGGAACATAGAAGAAAAAAATATATCTTATCATAGTATTAATTAAACCTTAGATAGTGAATACGGGTCAAATACCTTCATTACATTTCTTTCAATATTTTGTATAAACCTATAAAGGTAAATAGAGTCACTATTTTGATGATTCAGAACACTCAGGCCCACACCACATTGGAAAATATTGATGAATGTAAGTCAATTCACCTATTTTTTTTGATATTTATGTGTAGTTTCTTTATTTTCATAATATTTATTACCTATCAATCATGAGAGTTACACCCTCCCTCCTTGATAATATGAACAGAAAAGAAATATCAGATCCTAAGGGCTCGATTACCCATTATAGTATAACTGGAGCAGATCTGCCTATAGATTGATATGTGGATGATGATGACATCCTACATAGTAATGGTAATTTCTTGGTTTATTATATTTATAAGACAAGAGTTGATGAAAGATTCCCACACTTCTCAGTGGAATGTTCACCCAAGAATCTCCAAAATGTATCGAGATATGAGACACCAGTATTGGCGGCCTTGGATGAAATGTTAGATAACATGCTTTATCACTAGGTGTTCCAAATATTATAATGTGAAGATGGAGCACCAGACACTTAATGTATTATTATAGCCTCTTCCAGTTCTATAATATAAATGGTAATATATTTCCATTGATATTGTAGTTGGCTTATGTAGTTCCTTAAGGGGTAGTGACACTATATTGGTAGTTATTTATCGATTAATGAATGAATACCAATTCATTTGTATTCAAGAATATTTTTCATTTGATTAATTGGGAATACTATATAATCATATGTTAATATGAATAGAAGGGGTCCCTCTGATGTTCTTTACACATATGGATGATCATTTCACATCACAGATCATCCCAGGATTAGGGAAAGATATGGGTACAGGGGTGCTTCTACGCACTGGTTTGACCCTCGTGATAATGGGTAGTTAGAATGGAAGATATAGGTCCTATAAGACATGATATAAGAATGTGAACTTGATTTCTTAAGTTCTTAAGAGATTCATATTTCTCTCTTCTAGTTCCCGAATAATAACAGCATTCAAACGATAATTCAGACAGCTTCTTTTGAGGCCATATATGGTAGGTCATGTCATTCACCCCCATAATTGCTTGAGGTAGGTGAGGCAGCCCAACTAGTTCCTTGTCTTATATAGGATAAATTAGGTAAGGTTTAGATAATCATGAACCATATGTCTACTGCTTTGTTTATACTAGATTCTTATGTCGATCTTCATCGACAACTTCTAGAGTTTAGGTCGTTAATCATTTTCTCCTTTGGGTATACCTTTAGGATATTAAATATATTATTACCGAGTCAATATATGTTGTCTTCTTGATATGTAGGTAAATTTGAGATCATGAAATGAGTCAGGTCAGCAGTCAATCACTTGTTACTATCTCAGAGGTACCATTTTATGCACGATGTATTCCATGTTTCAAAACATAACCATTATCAGGTAGACCTATATCACACTCTTGATCCTGAGGATACTGAGCTTGAATCTAAATATCCTTTTTCTTAGTATCATATATGCATCATAAATTAGAGAATGATGGCTCCCCAATGCTGTTCTATCCCACTCTTACATGTACTATTGTAGTACAGATATGTTCAAGCGGAGACATGGTAGCGGGACGCCAATGCACATAATCAGTTTCCAATGATATTTTTCGACAGTGTTTCACCACCCATGGAAGGAGAACTGGGGGATGATTACCTCTATGGGGGAAGTCTATGGGAAATAATTTTTTTGAAACAGTTATAGAACTTTCAAATTTTTATCTAATTCACTTTTGTGGACCTAAATTAGATAATTAATGAGCTCACAAAGGTATCTAATGTGTCTACGGCCCATTTGGAATCGAAAACAATTTTTTTTGCAAAAATGGTAATGTCACACAATTGGAGTAAATCATGAAGGGAGGAATAAATGTTAGTATTAACCCTAAAAATATCCTTCATATTCCAGTAAATCTATATGACATGGTTGGTGCATGGTTTCTAAAACTATATGGCCTAGCTGTGTGAGTGCCCCCTCTTCTCCAGGTTACTGTGCAAGGGTTAGAAAACTGTGTAGGCCAAACCATGCACTTGAAAAATTTTATGTAATTTATATATCTTATCCCTTATTGATATAAATTACAAAAACTTTATTCCATAATATTGTTTCCATAGGGAGGAACTCCATTTTCTCCCATTTTTTAGGTTTTAAGTCATTCCCCAAGGATTATGAGATATATTGCATCTATGATCTGTTAGAGCATAGGTTTCTCAATCATGATGCACAACTATAAGTACTTGAGTCCATTTGATCCATTATTCATCTATATTTCTCTCAACATAGTTTCCAAGGTATAATAATTTTTACTCTTTTCTCATATCTAATCTGATTCTAGACAAATCTTAGGTTGATACAAGAAGAAGATATTCGCACGAGTACTTGGTGGGTGGCCTATAATGTAGCCATCATGTTCATTGAATTTAGAATTGATGTATGGGTCATGCAAAATTAATTAAGTACCATTTATATAATTTATATTCCATTCTTATTTTCATTATAACCATATGATTATTCCCTATCCATAAATTCTATAAGTTATTGGTTAGAATATAATCAATTCATTACAACCCATATAGGGATATATTCCATAATTTTTTTTTTAGTGTTTTGACACTTTTGAGCCATCATTTGGGTGTGTTCGAGATTGACTACACTAATGGTATGCCACCTTATATTAATTTTCTATTAAATCATGAACTTTTTAATAGTTTGTTCCTTGCTAATTCCACTTTACCTTCCTAAGGCGAGTTTCTAAATGTATGTAATTTATTAAAATAATATTATGGTAATCATACATAAGTATGTGGATTGTCCATAATAAATGAAAAGGAATGCCTGGTTTCATATCTATAAAAATTCAATTCTTCTCCATTGAATGTAGTTGAGTGAAACTTTTTTAATTGGACATGAATTAAATGTCCTTAATTAAAAGGTTTTATGCTAATTCGAATTGTCAAACAAATAGATGGAATGTATTAACCCATGTAAAATTCCAAATATTATAGTAATCATATGAAAAAATTAAATGTAAAGTGACTCTTTATATACATGGTGTGTGACATATTATTGAAAGGATTGAATCAGGTTAACTATTTGATTCATTAGGGAATCCCTTGGGTACGTGAGGACATTGTTCCAATTCATGGATGTTGGTATCGGTGGACGAGACATACCTGATAATAATATACTTTTCTATCTTTAGATTCCCATTATGACACAATATGATAAATGTTTTATTATTATAGGATTCCTCAGATACAGTCCTTTGATCCATAATGACAGAAGGTTCCTTGTTTACATCCTTGGTCCAAGACATTTAATATCTCTCATTTAACAATGGATAAATTCCTTAGACCCTGTTAGAAATATTATTGTGTGAATACCTTAGGTTATAATACATGGATTACACTCTTACCCCTTAGCTTTACACATTAACAAATGATTTAGCAGCATCTGAGGTCTAGTTTTACTTGGTTAATAGCATGGAACAACTTCATAGTAATTATAAATTATGGTTTTCCTGTCATATATTGTAACCTTTACAATTTATATAATCTTTTGGTGAGATAAGTGAAGTATATTCCTCACATGACTTGATCTTATGAACTGGTAATAAATCAATTAATGGATCTATTACATGTTATTAATCGAACGATGGAAAAAGAGGGTACCTGGGTATTTAGTTGAATTTCACTCCTTCATATATGTATTCATGCACACTATTACATTTCCATTAAAGAGGATGTATATCAAAGAAATTATTAGTGGTGGAACATTGAAATAAATCTCACACCCTAACCAGGAACTCTTTGGTACCTAGGACATATTACATATATCAATGTGTTGATAAAGGGAAGAATATAATTCATATAATTGATTTCTTATTATGCATGGAAGGAGATGGTATTAGTTTACTAACTCTCTCATGATATTCATAAGATAGTTTATGTATTTACATTATAGAGTAGGTTTTTCATGTCTGACATTCACTTTAAATACATGTTTTATATATTTTTTTTGACATGCGATTATCATCATCAGATATTGTATGTTATTCCAGATATTACAATTATTGTTATCCTTATCTCATTCCATTGTGCATTCTATATAATTATTGTTTCTTCTATTTATAAATGTTTATAATTAAAACTTGTGATAAAATCTATTAATAAGTAAATAGTCTCCCCGTGAATACATACTAGCCCCTCACTACTAGTCTTCATCACTTGGAATTCAGGGAGACATGCTTCAGTCTATATATCCCACCGATATAGGGGAACCTTCTATGTGGCATTCGACTCTTCGAAATCACATTAAATTAATTTACCAATTCATTGGTGGAATATATAATATTATACCCACTAATCACACAAATCAATTAATACATATTCATTCCATAATATCGTTAAAACATTTTACTTTTATCATAGAGCAATCTATGAGAAATATATATGTTTTATAATGATTTTATCATCACATAATCGAAAACCATAAAAATAATGTACAAGGATAGTATCATTACAAATTACCCCTAATGATCTATAAACAACATCAATGTATATTTAAAAGGATAAAAAATACATTTAAATGAGTATTAAAAGAATTCATTTAAAATAATATAAAAATATCATTTTCTCTTAAAATCATTGTAAATAATAATTCAAGGATTATTTAAAATATTATTATATATGAATATTACCATGTAATATATTAAACGAGTCATCAATGTGGAGTACATTCATGATGGCATGAAGAGATATTCATGAGGTAATTGTCAATGAAAAGGTTTATCTCAAACTTTCTGTTAAAATTAATAAATAATCACATTAAAAAATAATTATAAAAAATGATTTTTACTTTATCTAAATTAATGTAAAATATTTTTTCGATGTTAATTTAAATAAATAATTTATACTAAATAATTTCATTTAGGATAATACGTTATAAAATATTATCATAGAATCAAACATTCAACAACTAAAGATGAAATAATGTCAATTATTCATAAAAATATTTTCTCTTTTTTAAGGGGAAAATAGAATATAATGAAGAGAAAACACAAAGAAAAAATATAAAATACAATTTAGAATAAAATATATGGGGCTTAAGTGATAAATATCATAAAATTATTTTTAATGATATTCAGGAATAATAATAGGGAATAAAATGAGATATCAATATAAACCATTACATCAGGTCATAATATTCTTCATATTCTATCTTATGATCCTATCTAATAAACATATTTTATTTAAAAATATATACTATAAAAAAATTGATAATTTCATTTAATATAAAAATACCTTATATTTTTTAATTACTAATTTACTAACAATTCCTCATTAAAATAAATATCTGGATAAAAATATTTCCATTCTCCATGCATATTTCGGGTTGACAGTGACAATCATTGAATATGTTTCATGGTTTCATTTCATATATATAAATTTCATATTTTTATAAGTGCCTAATTATTTAATTATATATTATTTTATAAAGATTCATATAATTTTGTGATGGAAAATTTATTACATCTCTTCATGGAGATGATAGTCAAATGTACACAACAATAAGAATTAATTTTCCATGTTAGATCAAATAATAAAGGATGAATAAAAACAATTCATTAAATATTCATTATAATATAATAAATTTCATATATATACATATTAAATAAATAAATATGACCAAACATGGTTGGAGAACATAAAAATTTAATAACATCACTTCATGGAGCCGGTAGTCCACTATTACGTGTGATGGATATAATCATTTTTCAAAGGCTGAAATGGAGTTATAAAATGGTTCTATAATAAAAATAAAAATAAATAATTATATTAAATATACATATTACATCATTTTTGAAATGTTATAAAATGTTTGGATGATTTTTTGGAAGATTAATACAAGAAATACATCAGTAAATGCAATTACAATTTTTTATGGATATCTCAATTTCCTTAAATAGTATTCTTTAAAATGTTAGTACATTAGGATGTTAAAAAGAAATATTACATGTGGAAGGATTTTTGAAATGTTTTTTGGTTTTTATTGGATGATTTAGCTAGGAAAAATTGTGTTAAGGGATTAGGGTAAGAGGACATACTTTTGTTAGTGAGGTGGGTGGAATATTTTAAAAACATGATTCATTACCATATAAACATTCCTATTCAAATTATCATGGAAACACGTGGAACAAAACAATTGCATATAAGACTATTTAATATAAAAATATCCTTCAATTTACCATTTATAATAGTTTAAAAGATATTTTTAACATTAATTTTTAGTTTAAAACCATCACTAACTATTTTTATAGATACCTAAGGTAAAATAATTACCATAGTCATTATTCACAATGAATAAAAATTAAACATATATCATTTTATTTTTATAATATTTTCATTCCTAATATATAAAAAATTTAATTCTTTTAATTCAATTCAATGGTATTAATTCTTTTTCAAATTATCATTTAATGAACAACAACAACCTTTTTCAGAAAAATTATTTTTTAAACCCAAAATCTATTTTTAATATAATTCATTCTAGTAAATGATATAAAATAAACCTAATAATATTTGATTAATTATTATATATTTTTTATTTGAAATAATTCTTCAATAGTTTTATTTTAGTTTTTTATGTGAAAAATGATTGTGTGCGTAATTGGTTTTTTAGAAAAACATCTATATTACGTAATTTTTTAAAAAAATATGTATTATTGTTAAATATATGATATAATTTTATTTATGTGTAATGAATAATTTTACAAATGTTTAAAAAATAAAAAAATAATTTTAACATTAAACATATTTTAAAAAAATAGGGGTCACAATCAAATTAATTGAACACATTTCTTAAGTATTAGTAACATGTCACAAAAGATTTAAAAAATATTTTATCAAATTTTATATCATTTAAATACCATATAAGGTGCATAATTTTTTAATTTATAATAACTATTCACATAATTTTTTAATTGGTTGCTTCAATATATATTTCACCCATTATATATATTATGGAGATATATATTCTAGAATATTGGGTTGTTTCCCAAATTGTATTCTTGTTTAATAGAATGATAATGGGCATGTAATTTTAAATATGATACATTATTGACAATGATTATTCATTATTATATCTCCATTTTTATAATCATGAAACGAATGTTATGATTTAGATTAATGTTATCATTATCTATATTGTTTTTAAATTAGTTTTACCCTCGAATGACATGTTTGAGATATCACACATCCCATTGGTCTGAGCACAATGAAACTAAAATATGTAATCCAAATTATCTATCAATATATATTTGTATTATTCCCTCTATTCCGAATGTATTTTACAAAATTTTATTGATATATATAAACCCATCAATATTGGTCAGTGATTCTAATGTTAATCTTCAGAACCTAGATTCTTCGTACATAAGAGGCAAAAAAATTAAAATGGAATTCATGTAGAAATTTTCTTATTGAAAAAAATATAAGTGGAGGCCAAAAAGAAATTCAATTTTATGGTCAAAAGACTTCATGATTGAAATACTATGAAAAAATTATAGATTTTTAAAATGGTAAATTGAAAAATCATGTATTGATGAAACCCCATAAAAGGGGACTAAAACAATCCAGGTTATTGCATAATATTCTTTTCAATTCCCCAATTATTGAAAAAATACAGTTAAAATTAAGTATATACTAATTCTAGTGGAGACTATCATCTATCATAATAAACTATTAACTTATGTTCACTGAATATATATATCAATAAATGGTTTTATAGAATTTATACAATCTGCGTGTACATGTTAGTTTAGTTAATCTATATACAATGTATTGAGATGTAATTTCAGAGATCTAAACCATCACTAAAATTGAATGATCCATATAGAACTCCCCCACCTTTATAATTATTATGGTAAATATAAAATATATATAAGCTGACTATATCTGACAATCAGAAAAATTATTTAAGGAAATCAAACATTACAATATTCTATATAAAAGGATTCCTTCAATTGTCATTTATTGTATGTGTATCCCACATATTCAACATTCTTATATTCACTCAAGATCACACTATTTAAAAAACATTCGGGAATACAATATTTATAATATAACTCAATAATTTTGTAATTATTATTTTTAAAACCTAATTACATTTTATATATAAGTAGATAAAATTCTTCAGTTGCTGCTCATTTTTTGTTTCATCGGTTATCAATGATCTATGTCCGATGAAATTCAACAACATATAGAATTGAAAAATATACATAGGATAAAAAATTAATAATTCTTTATGGAAGATAGAAGGAGAATAAAAAAATATAAAGTTTATTATTAAATGATCAAAAATATACTTTTATAACAGGGGTAATAATATTTTCACAATAGGAGTTCTAAAAATAGTTGAAATAGGATCAGTAATATTCTGAACTCATTCGTTTATTAATAAAATTAGGTTATCAGTTTAGGTTCTTAGTCCTCCTCTTAAAATATTAGCTATCTCTTAAAAAAGTTTCATTTCTATACTTTTAGACACTTTAGACTGAATTTAATGGTGGGTTGTGGTCTCCTCAACCTCAAATACTTGTTAATAGAGAACAAATGTAAAAATAATCCCTTCAGTGGCTGAATATTGGGGATCATATTCCATTGTGTACCATAAGGAAAATTTATAAAAGCCTTTTCCTTTGAGCAAAAAAGAGTGATCTATTACATTATTTCTGTAAAGTTCTACCCCAAATAAATTGACATTTAAGTAATTTTACATAGGTGTAATTTGATGTAAATCTATAATGGGTATTTCAAAAACCAACCTCCAGATATCCTTCCATCATTTTTGTCTCATTTATCATAGGAGTACAATAGAATGTGAATTTTAATTAAATCCCATTGAAGAGGATAAAATATAATTTATAACTAATTCACTCAAAATGATAATAGAATCAATGTTTAAAATAAATTTCTATACCATTGGTAATTAGTATATAAGTATTCACCTCATATACATTGGACAATTCATAACACCTTGTTTTATAATTTTACATCTTAACAAAATAAACAATCTTCATGAAATAAGTGTCTGAGTCATAGGGAAATAAGATTAGTATATTATTCTACTTCTAGAAGTTTTGATACCTTCCACTATGATTACTTCATTGGAAATTACAATGGAAATACATAATATCACTATCACGTCGCATCTATCTTAATCGGCACTTTTTTCAAGGGATATTTTTCCGTTAATAAAAATATTGTTTAACTACCATAATTGGAGTATCATACCATTAAAACCTGATTTCGTAATCCTCAACTAATTCTTATTCTATTTTTTGGAGGTATACTTGATAACCTGATTCATGAGTAAATATAAAATCGCCTTGTTAGGAAATGAGAGGAAGACTGTCTTACATGATAATCGATTATGTAATTTTTCAGTAAAATATAAATATATAAAACTAAAAACCTAAATGAGAAAGTAATATGAAGAAGTAAAAAAGTAAAAACTGATAATTGTAATTACATTCTATCATTTATTTATTGAACTTTCTCTACACATTAACAAATAAAAAACTATCTTACATATTCATACCTAGAAACTTTCATATACCATAATAGAGCACTATATGCCTTCTAGTTTACCCGAAACTCTTATTAAAATATTATTAGAGTCATATCAGTAATCATGAATATGTGTTTACTAAAGTAAAAAAATTGAGATCTATATATGTATTATTTATAGTGTTTTTTAGAACAACACATAATATTTCCTCAACTTATACTAGATTCCAAAAATGTATAGAAGGAAATTTAATTTTTGATTAATCCAACATTGTCAATAAATCCTTCATAAATACTCAAATAATAACCCAAGAAATTGATAAATTTTCCTTTTTTATAGATTTATTAAACTACAAAACTCATGTTTCCTTTCAAGTGTTCAAGGACCCCACTTCGGCAATGTGTAGAGTAATAACACCATGTTTATCTTTAACCAACATAAATAATTCAAATTTAACTATAATAAAAAATATGGGGTCAATACCTTCAAAATAATGATAAAAAAGGACGTGATTAGGCATCTAGATTCAATTTTCCAATGAGGTATTCATTACCCAGTATAAACCATCCTATTTTATCATTATATGTCTTTTCCTTTTAATGGGACCTCCATAAAAATCATACACTGTGATTGGATAGAAATTATATCAATTTTAAATTTATAACATAAGATCAGATATTATATTCAATCAGTTATAATAAATTTGAGCTTGTATGGTCAATATATAAAGAATTCATCAATGCTAGATCATGTAAATATGACTACATAGACCCATTCTTATGTCACATGGTCCTAAAAATAATAATGTAAAGAGTGGAGCTTATCCCTTTACCTATAACATAATTTTGTAACATCACGATACATCCTTTTCCACTGTATATGAAGAAAACATAATAGGACCCATTGGAATTTAATAATAGTTTTACAAAAAAGACCATATTATAGATCATGCCACCTCATTTCTCTTAAAAAATAATAGAGTTCATCATATTATAAGTTACATATAATAGATATAATTTATTTGAGAAATAAAATCATCATTCATATTATCAGTTTTTAATATCAGTCTACTCTTAATCAACAGATATGTTGGCCAATATTTCAATAATTTTTCATTCTACCACAACCTCTATATATAATGTAATTTATAAATTATCATTGATAGAATGTCACAACTTCTCCAACTTCTCAATGTATATTAAAACTAATTTTTGATTATTAGAATGGTTTTTGTTGGTATAAATATTCAAATTACAAATCCATGGGAACAATTGACACATTGAAGTTCAATCTTTTGATTTTCAACTACTTTTCAATGTTGAAATCTATTCTAAATATTGATATATTAAATATATATAAAGCATGATAATGTAGTTGGAGACCCTTTTTGGAGCGTAAATGAGGTTTGTGGTTCCTTCAAAATTATCCCGTTATACTATTTCATGTATTCTATGAGAGTTTCATCTCTTCACAACATGTTTTATTTCCCCACAAGAAGCACAATACATGTTGTTACATTCATTATGTCATTCCGAGAATATATGTCAATTACTTGAATTTATTATTACTAGAATTGATTATTATTTTTCAATTTTATTGTTTAATTAACTAATTATTTAAAAAATTATTGGATTTAGATTTTTTTCCATTGAAAATTTATTTGATAAAAACTTGTGATGATAAAATGTAATCCGTGAATGATAGTATCTAGATATTGAATCATGTTTAACTTCTAAGATTGATTTGTTATTCTTAGATTTAGCATTTTCTTATATCATAATCTACCATAGTTTAAATACCACCCTATGATATTTCCCAATCATATTATCTATAAGATATTTCAAAACCTATCGATTTACATACCTATACTACCAATAAAATTATTATATTATAAATATTTTCTAAGATATATCACAATAAATCCAAGTTCATATGAAAAAAAATTTCAAACCAATTTTATAAAATTTTATTTTAGATCCACCATGACCATAAAAAATGATCTTTGGGTTGTAATTTCATAATATGAAAAGATGTTAAAAATTGTGTGTTTCCTAGATGTCAAAATGATTATTTTTAAATCCACTAGTAATACTCAGTTTTAATATATGACATATATAAAGAGCTTGGATGTACACCATAGACTCTCAAGAATATTTCAATATTCATACATCTTAAACTGCACCAATCTCTAACCATACATCATATAGAATGGTCCTCAAATGTGAAATGGGGGATTTCGCATATATAAATTTTGTAGAGTCCCTTATATTCAATAAATTATATGTATTTCCAAACTAATATAATTGGGGTTATTTTTTAAAAATCATTCCACAATTATAAATGTTTTCTTACCATACACCAATAGATTAACCATGAGTTTGAAGTATATTCACACTGTGAGACATGGACATTGAACGAGTGATAAAAATATGGGGATATATAAACTATATATCCCCATGACTCATGCTGACATCACACCTATTTATGAATGACAGTTCCAAGGGATCCACAATTCTATAAAGAAAGATGATATTCAGTTCCATTTTATTAAATATTTTAGTACATTGATACGGTTTATTCATTTATAATTTCCTATATTCATTAAATAATTTCGTTTCTAGTGGTTATGTCTTTCAATCACCCTCCAATACAGCTTGTACAGGAGGAAATCATCATAAATTTATTTGAGTTTTATTCCTAAATAACTCAAATATACACCAAATATATTGATCGATATCAATATATTTAGTATTAGAAATGTATTACTTTGATGGATCCTATATTGAGATGGTTGGGGGAATATATCAATGAGTTTATAAACAAATATCTATGAAACCGAAATAGACTTATATATTGTTGTAGATTGAGGTTTGTGTTCAAACTCTACACATGTTTTTTCGTCATAGTATGCCTACATCCACTCTTGGATGAAATGATATCCTAGGTGATGGTCTCATACATCATTCCATCCCAGGATATAACCATTGACTGTATTTGGAAAAATTTATTTATAAAAATGTTTAGGATTAATTTGACGATATTAATATTCCTTGGAGTTTCCATTTTGTGCTACAATAATTATGTTGGGACAAATAAACATCTCTAATATATATTCCATTTATTCAAATGTTCAGTTTTTCTATTCTTGAATTACAATATAAAAAAGATAATTATATATTTTATAATATGAAAATCTATTTTCAACCACAATGATACAATTACCATATAGAGGTCTCAAACCAAATAGTGGGATATCTTGATTATTGTATAGAAATGTTATTATGAGTGATGAATCATATTATTTTAACAAACACAATTTCCTGCAAATTATACCTACGATCATAAAAATATTATGAACTATTAATAAATATTTAAAAATAATCAATATTAAACCATTCCCTATAAAAGTATTCAACTGTGCTATAATGACTATATGAACTGAATGAGACTATTTAATGTAGTATGAAGTCACATTGGCCAAGGACATGGTGTGAATTAAATAAGTTGAAAATTTCATTATTTTTATCTTTTACCCTTATTATATAACAATATTCATAATGCATGTCCTAGCCACTAATGAACTCAATCTGATAAGAATGTGACCAAGACATCAAGCCTAACCACCATCCCCTATCTCACTAAATAAATAATATAACACCCATAAATTCATTCCCAATAAACCACCCGATGAACCAAGGCAATGCTGAACATATATTTATGACAATAGAGTAAAAATTGAGGGATAAAATAAATAACCTCATTTATATTATTTTCCGAAATCAATATTGAAAATATACAGAGTTTCTATCTTATAAATTTGGACTATGAACATAATTTACCAATTAACCATATTATTCAATAATGATGAACACAGTGTAAACACACATCATGAAGAGAGTTCATTCCTCTCTTCTACATAGAAGCATGATTGCTTCCCTGAACAAATGTCATAATCCATTCCATGAGGAACACTAAATTCTATTTTCCTCGGAATCATATCCAATTTATTTTGATTAAAGGTAATTAATTAATTGTGGATTTTCTTCCAATAAAAATTGTATCAGATGGATTTTCATACACCTTGTAGAAGGGATATATAATTTTTAAAAAATGACGAATACCTAGCCTCCTATTTATCAAGCACATTTTCACAGACACCCTTCACAAAGAGCATCAATTGGTGGGTTGATTGCCTTATTTTAAGGGTCATCTCTTGTTCCGTTTCACAAAATTCCCAAATGTGAATCATATTAAAAAAATATAACTTGATATTATTATCAAAATTTATCAAGGTGTACATCTCTCTATTCCTATATATGGATGATGATGAAATTCATTTTAGTGTTAGATGAATTCTATTGTTATTTCATCATAAGAACCACTTAATAAATATAATTAGTCTTTAAAATACCACCTCAAATGATTTATAGATCAAAACTATGGGAACATAATTAATATAATGTGATTTAGTTGTATTATGATTTTTTTCATCATTAGAAACCGTTTTTCGAAATTTATCTTCATGGTCAGAGAAAGAGATACTTTAAATAGGTATTTCCATGAAAAACATTCAGAGTGTCACGAGGAACAAGGTTCCTACCAAAAAAAATACACACATTCTTAGGGGTGTTATAAAGATGTTATCATATATAAGATCACACAAAGTCTCTATAATCTCATAAAAAATGCATATATATTTGAAATTGGAGTGTCACTAAATTTATCTAACATGGAATCCATTTACCTAGCTCACCAAACTAGACACCCATTTTCCCATTTATGTAAATTTATTGTACATTCCCCCAATTAAACTTCCATGGGTACCACTTACCATTAAATTCTTATACATTGTGATCTCTTTGTTTACGTCTCAAAGAATACATAACTCATCCTATATGATTTATTAAAAGGTTCCCACCCACCCAATTAAATTACATTGGTTAAACATGCTTCCCAAAAGATATTTCTATTTTTTTACAACCATAAATCCATTAAATAGGCTAATCTAATTAGGAAACATCTTTTAATATCTAAATTACATTATGTTGTTATATAGAATATCATCCACCCTCCTAATAAAGTATATATTTTATACTTTTATACAATAATGTTATATTATCAACTTTTCTTGAAATTATCCCTAAATAGTTTTTTCTTAGGTATAATTTCATTGATTTATTCCTATTATTATGGGTAACAAGGTATTTTGAGAACCAATGGAATTATAATTTTCATATCACTCCAATCCAACTAGTCTTGTCTATTCAAAATTAGATGCACATCTACGAGGCTCCAAGATTTAATTATAATAAGTCTACCATATATAATATATTATTTATTAACATTAATATAGTTCTACAACATTTTTTAATAACATTCATTTCATTCCCTAACTCAACAACAATGTTATAGCTGATTGATTTGAAAATTAGAAGTCCAATTAAAACCATTTCTAGTTCCTTGTATTGTATTAGTACACTCCCCGTTACATTAAGGTAAAAATAATAGGATTTAATTTTATAACTATAAACTAGAATATATAATGAGCGAGGAGTAATGATCTCCCAAGAATCATTATTATTCCAAGATGTATTATATTAAAAAGAACATCATTTGTTAGGACTATATGACAATAAAATTTACCAAAATGGTTATTTTTATATAATTATAAGTGGAATGATATGTAATATTTAATTATACCCAAATATATAGATATTAATATAAATTATAGTAACAAAATAGTAATGATTTTCATATGCTCATTCCCCACTCTTAATCTCTTCTTTCCTCCTTAGATGATGATTAATTATAGATTTCTCACCATTTTTGATTTAAACCATAGTAAATCAAATAAAATTTAGGGAATGTTGGAAAATATATCATACATATATATTCAAGATCCATTGATAAATAAAGATTCCCATATTAATTGATCACTTTCATAATAATGTTAACATGTAATGTTATCAACAACTAGTTTTCAACGGTCCTTAGATTGATAATCAGCACTAGTCGAGGAAATAAAACTCTTAATGGGATGATCTAATAAATCATCCTCTAGACTAAAAAAATTAACTATAAGTTATATTAGTTTAATGATATGATTTAAACCATTAGAAATGGGGTCCTACAAAAAATATACTCATTAATGGATATGGGAAATGATAAATCTCTTCACGTATTTTAATTTTCTGGAAAAAATTTCCCTTAAACCAGTAATACAAAATTATAAAAAAAATTGAAGTACCATTTTACACATAAACAATAAATCCTCATCAACAACAATTCCTCCTTTGAATACCGTTGATTTTAATTATTATCAAATCGGTATATCAATCTCCACATTAATAATGTTTTCCTCCTCCATCAAATTGATAAATTATGGGGTGATCATGTTAATGGAAAATTGGGTCATCTAAATTTAAATATAAACATTGATGATGATAATATGGATATCGAATACATCTAGATTATTCTTCATAACATTGGAAGATATAATTTATATATAATTATTGAAATTATATTAGTTTTTATATAATTACATCATATTATTTTTTTCATTACAGTATCTCCATGACTGTTATACTGTATTACTCCTCAATCATATTGTTCATTGTTTTATCTGACAATCATGAAATATAAATTAAAATTAGTTAAATATTCACTAAAAATGGGTAGTAAAGATACTAATTTGTTATATATATTTTATTTTTTACATGTCTATTTATCATACAAACGGATTTATTATATTGTCATTCCCTAAATACATTTAATTTTTTTATTAAAATAGTAATATACTCCATATAATATTTATCTAATTATTTTCATTAAAGATAAATAGATAAGTTTAAAAAACAACCAATAAATTCTTTATTATATTATATTATAAATTCTTGACATTTCATAATGTATTGTTTGATTTTGGAAACTAATTATTACTTCATATTTTAGTATACATTCGAAAACATCGAATTGAGACAACTACATGAGCTAAAAATACAAAAACAAAATCATCAAATCCATTAAATTCTAACATTATGATCAGTTTTATGAAGAATATAAAATTACATATAATAATATAATTATCCTAAAAAATGTTGATGGTTACATTATTTTGTTGTTGGATAATATTTTCTAAACATAAATCAACACCATTTCTAAAAATTTGTAAGGGAATACAATGTTAGTAACAAATTTTAAAGACATTATTAAAGACCTTTATGGTATTGATGGAAAATAAATATCATCATCTTATAAAATTAAAAAAACACCAATATCCATATAAGAGATATTTTATAATAGATCATGGTTCATTCATAATTTTTATCATTTGTTACATCATCGTACTCTTTTTAATAAACATGTGAGTGTTTAATTATTTCAAGGAATGGTACCATTATACAAATTAATCTTCAAATACATAAATATCATAACCAATCAATAAATTATTTCATTTATTTGTATCTTTACAATTTTATCCAAAATTATTACACATATTGTGGCACCCCAGATCCATACATTCATATCTGGTCCTAAAACACAAGAATCACACATATGATTGGATGAGAAATTATAAAATCCAATAATAACATTCATATATTTTATACATCATTATAATAATATAAAATTACATATCATAATAAATCAGACTAGAAAACCCCTGGGTTTAGAATCACTGGAGGTTAGCTACATGATATTCTTATTATATAATGATTATTCAAATTTTTAAACAAGACAATCAACATGAAAAAAATTAGATATATCACACATAATAAACCTCCATTTTTTATTGCGAATATAAATATATTAAAACAATTCTAAGGCACATTTTATTTTTAAAAATAGGATACATCAATAAAAGATCATAAGTGAGAATATATCAAACATGAGTTCATGAAAGCATGATCATGAAAATAACATTCTAGGTTCTGGGCACATTGGAAGCACGTTGTTGGGTTTTCCCAATTTTAATTTTACTTTTGGACAACGTAAAATCTGAGATCTGTCAGGATAATAATACGTCGGATCTTCGAAATAGAATTAAGAACGAAAAGAAAGAGAACGTTCCTGAAACCATCTAGAGGATCATCATATGTTGGTTATAATTAATTTACATAATTGAAAAGAATCACCTTGATGGAATTCTTTCTTCCTTGATTTCTCCGGTCATGATCTTATGTGGTCCGTCATTGCGTCGTAGAATCCAAGTGTTGGATTCCTCTAGAGGTGATCCACATGTGCTCCACATATCTCCGGATTTCACCGATGGGATTTTTGGGTGCTAGCGTGGAAGATCCATCGCTTACGTTGTCCGCCTTCAATCACCTTGATCCAATGGAAGAGGCTCTCTCTTGGTCTTGATAGCATTCTTCGAGGAAGGAGTTCATTCAGCCTTGAGAGAAATCTCTATAATTGTTGTGCACAAAGATTATCTTTTGAAAAGTGTTGGGGTTGTGAGCATATTTATAATCGATTTTGAGGTTATAGAGATATGATAATACATAATCGCGTTACGCGTTTTATTTATTTCATTAACTCTTATTGAAAACCCCCATGTTGAATGATTAATTCCTTGACATGAAACCATGCTGATTATAGTAAATATCATTTAATAAAAAGATATTATTTCCCCAAAATCCTGACTAGAGAAACTACACTGTGTGTAATCATTAATACATGGCGTCTAATCATTTTCCATGAAAACTACACTGCATGTACAATAAATATACACGACGTTTTTATATTTTTTTTTCATTTTTCTTTATTCCATTCACCACATTTATTAGACCTTCAGTAATGGATATTTATTTCTTAAATAAATGTAAGTGTATTACTCGCTAATAAATATATTTTATTTCACGCACAATATATTCTCTCGAATAATTATTGTTGAAATAAATATGATGTGACATCCATAAATAATTATTAAACCAAAGTCAGGAATAATCATTATTTATCTTGTTAAATTAATATTTAACTAAGATACATGGACACACTTAATGTGTGACCCACTTGGCCTCTTTCTCAGTGGCATTAGGCGGAGCCTGCCTAAAGTCCAATGTTAGCATCTGGAAACATGCCAAAGCATCCATATAGAATGAATTTAATGCCGCAATGATGTGTCACCTCATACGAATGCTTGACATGTAATATAATCCATTTTTCATGATATCTCGAATCAAGCGGCATGCATGCTACTACCTTCAACCCATGTGCTCGATTATTCTTTCATTGACTTACCAAAATCGAACTCTCCCATATATTACCATGCCCATGGATTTATTTAAGCTATATCAATTCCATCAAAGGGCCTGAGATATCTACTTCCATTATGGAACATAAGGGAAAAATGATTTCTTGCATTATCTATTAACGCACTATCACTCGTGACGCTCCCCAACGTATCCTACTTTTCTACGAACTATGTGTCGTCACAGTTTTATTCAATACAACTAAGTGCGTGAGTTTTAATACCCATTAATAATAATATTAATGTCGAAGGACCAATACACACGTCTGCAGATAGGAACATCTAATGACACTATGAAATGTGGATTTTCTACCGGTATGTCTCGTTCTCATAATATCCTCCTAGATAATAACAAGGGAGAATACCATGAGAAGGTGCCTCAACGTTTTATGTGTCCTCACATTTAATGGCCTGTATTATTTGTGTCTATCAAATAAAATCTTCTGGCCTAGAACGTATATTAAAAAATAGTGCTATGGAACTTCCGGGTTCTCATCATAGAAGGGATCCGCTATGACCCTTCAATGTAACAACTATCCTTGGGACATTATCACATGAATTGTCACGCAGAAGAACAATCAAGATGTGATAAGGTTTTTATTAATGAATAAAGTACAAAGTAGTAGGTTCTAGGTCACCAACTCCAACAGGCTCCTACTTGGACTAGATCCAACTGCTAACAAATTTTAAACTGCTGGCTCTCACATGATTTTCTTGCTTCTGCTGAGATAGGCCTTTAGTCAGTGGGTTCACCATGTTCTCTTTTTTGGACACTCTTCTCACTACAACTTCACCCCATTGATAGAAATATCTCAAGAGTTGATACATACAGAGTATATGATTTGTCTATTGATGTGGCCTTGGTTGTTTTGCAAGAGACACTTCTGTAGTATTATCACCATACAAAGTGGTAGGATCTTTACTACTAGGAACCACATCATGCTCCTGGACAAATTTCCGAATCGAGATGGATTCCTTGGCTGCATAAGAAGTTGTAATATATTCAGAATCCATTTTAGAATCAGTGAAAACAGGTGTCTTTGAACTCTTCCAACTCACAGCTCCTCCATTGAGATAGAAAACATATTTATATTGCGACTTCAGATCGTTCTGATCTGTCTGAAATCCAACATCAGCATACCCTCTGATGACAAGCTCATAATATTCTCTATACATGATGAACATATCCTTAGTTCTTCTCAGATACTTAAAGATAGTCTTAACAATATTCCAATTATATTCTCCGGGATTTTCTTGATCTCTACCTACCATGCTCAGTGCATAGTCAACATCAAGACTGGTACATAACATGGCATACATTATGGATCCTATAGCCAAAGCTTATTGGATCTTACTCATTCTATCATTCTCTAATTGTGTCTGAAGACACATTTTTTTATAAATATGTAGGCCATGTGACACTGGAACCAATCCTCTCTTAGATAGTTCCATACTAAATCTCTTTAATATCTGGTCAATGTTTGTACCTTGACTTAGTCCAAGCAGCCTCTTGGATCTATCATGAATGATCATGATCCCTATAATGTAGGCTGCTTCACCCAAGTCCTTCATGGAGGAACACTTGTTGAACTAGTCTATAACTTACTGTATGACTGGTACATCCTTTCTAATAAGCAATATGTCGTCAACATATACTACTAGGATAACGATCACATTCCCATTAAACCACTTATAAACACATGGATCAAATTCGTTCTTAATGAAATAAAATTCCTTTATGGCTTTATCAAATCGAATGATTCATGACCTGGATTCTAGCATTAATCAATAAATTGATTTTTGCAACTTGAAAACCCGAATGGATTCACCTGATGTCACAAACCCTTCTAGTTGTGTCATATAGACATCTTCTTGAAGGTTCCCATTAAAGAATTCCGTTTTGACACCCGTTTTTCAAATCACGTAGTCATGGTAAGATTCTATGGAAAGTATGATTCTTATGGATTTAAACATGGAAACGGGTGAAAAGGTTTTATAATAGTCAATTCCTTGACGTTGTCTGTATCCTTTAGCCACTATCCTTGAATTATAGGTGCTAACTTGACCTTCCATGTGCAATTTTCGCTTAAATACCCATTTTCATCCAACATGATTTACTTCAACTGGCTCATCGACCAGTACCCAGACATGGTTCTGGTACATGGAATCCATCTCATAATTCATAGCTTCCATCCATATTGCATCTTCTGGGATTTCTACTACTTCCTTGAAGGATATAGGTTCATCATTGTCCAACAATAATGATTCACCATCCTTGATGACTAGGAAACCAAATCTCTCTTGTTACCTTATCTCTCTTGAGATCATACATAGTATTTGTGTTTCTAGAACCTCTTCCATGGGGACCTGTGGAAGTTGTTCTTATTCCAACTCCTGTCTATCTTGAGCATGAACTTTGTCGAAGTCAATCTTGACCCCACTATCATTTTTGAGGATGTTCTCCCTCTCAAGAAAGACGACATTTTTGGAAATAGTGACTTTCTTATTTGTAGGGTTATATAAGTAATATCCTTTCGTTTCTTTGGGATATCCTATAAATATACACATTATGCCCCAAGGATCTATTTTATTTCCTATGAAGGCCTTAATAAATGCCTTGCATCCCCATACACATGTCTGAGACAAAATGGGTTTCTTTCCATTCCATAACTAATATAGAATTCCAATTTCCTCTTTAGTTGGTACTCTGATTAATGTGTATGATGCAGTTTGTAATGCATATCCCAAAAAAGATAATGGATGATCTGTATGACTCATCATTGACCTCACCCTCAACAAGGTGCATTTCTACCTTTCACTAACACCATTCCACTGTGGTGTATTAGGAGGAGTGTCCTGAGATAGAATCCCAGACTCCCGTAGAAGATCGATGAACTCTTGGAAAATATATTCTCCACCTTGATCTGATTGAAGATTCTTTATCTTATTACCAAACCGATTCTCTACTTCATTATTGAATTACTTAAATATTTATAAGGATTATAACATATACCTCATTAAGTATACAATTCCATATCTACTCAAATCATCAGTAAAATTAATGATCTAAGAATATCCACCTCAAGATTCTACTAGAAATGGTCCACACAAATCCATGTGCAGCAACCCTAGAAGCTCTATGGCCATTTCACCTTGTCCACTAAAAGGTGTCTTGGTCATTTTACCTTGTAAACAAGAGTGACATCTATCAAGTGGTTTTATCTTAGTAGAGTCTAAACAGCCATCTTGGAAGATCTTTGTCAAGCATTTCTCATTTACATGACTGAGGCGGTGATGTGACAACTGGGTGACGTATGAGTCTTGTGAGTTTGTTTCGTTATCGATTGCCAACACTAGGTTTTCATAAATTAATACATAAAAACCATTATTTAAATACACCATACCATAACATACGCTGTTCTTATTAAAGAAACAACACTTATTTCCAAATGTGAAAATAAATCCATCTATATCCAAACAAGATACAAAAATTATGTTCTTAGAAACACATGGCACATAATAACAGTTATGAAAAACCAAAATCATCCCAGTTAGCAATGAGAGGTGGTAATCACCAATGGCCAATACAATTTGACTTTTGCATTTAGCAGCTTGGAGATCCACCTCTCCTATGGAAATATTTCTAAATACACTTAGTTCCTGCATTTGAATATATATTTGAGCCCCAAAAGTTGTATCCAATACCCAATGTGTAGAAATGGAAAGATTACACTCGATAATAAATGCACCTTTAGCATCCCCACACTTCTGGGAGTAGTTCCTCTTCCATTGGCCTTGCTTTCCACATGAAAAACATACTGTCTCTCGTTCCATGCCATACCTATAGATATTCCCCTTCTTGGAAGGACGACACTTGGGGGCTTCAGAACATTTATAAGTATTTGGCCCCTTTTCCTTGTCCTTCAATTTTTATTCACTATAAAGACTACAGGTTTGTCACACCACATGTACTTATCTACTTGGAAAATTAAGGTTAGAAGTTCCGATAGAAACTTCTCGTTGTTTATCATGTTATAATTAACAATGAATCTAGAGAAGGTCTTGGGAAGTGATGATAGGATGAGATATATACACAACTCATCAGGGAACATAATCCCTAATATGTCCATGCATTCAATGTAGCCAATGAGTTTGACTACATGAGTCCATGATGGTGCAGACTCTCTATTCTTAGATGTAAAAAAAGCGTTAGAGATCTCATATCCTTCTTGTCTCACCTTCTCTTGGTAGATATCATTAAGGTGAGACATCATGCTATACGTTTCCATCTTTTCATATTATTCCAAGAGATAATTAGACATGGAAAATTCATGAAACACTAGTCATCTGTGGCATTATCCATGTGTTTCATATAGAGATATAGTTCTTCATCACTTGCCTCTTTTCCTGGTGCAATAGGAATAGGCTCTTCCAGCAGATACAAATTCCTCTCGCTGTGAAGGATGACGCGTAAACGCCTCTACCACTCTTAGAAATTGGTCCTAGTGAGAATGTTATCCTTCTCAAGTGTGGGTTGAAATGATATTATTGAAGTCATTTTTCTCGTCGTTTCTAAAAATTATGATGGGAAAATGTTTTAGTACTTTATTATAAAAACTAAGACAAATAAATAAATTAATACTTTTAGTCTCAATCTATTTTATTGAAATCCAATAGCCCTCACTATTGACTTTGAAATTTTCTTTTACCTAAATATTCTAGTGGAAAGGATCCATATTTTCCTTCGCATTACCCCTACAATGGTTGGTCATGAAACGTGAAGGTTATTAGGTAGGCATTCCTAATGTCAACTGCATTATCTCGAAGCTCCATGATCCATTGTGTGGACTCCCCAATCCTGAAATCCTTTTATTTTGGATTTCCTCAACCTTTGTCTCTTGGTCACACCACATCCTACTATGTCAGTCAACCCTTGATGCAAACCATGTCAAGTAAACCCAAAAACATGAATTAGAATTCCTAGATAATTGAAAACACCCAAACTGGGGTTGGTCAAGCACATTGAACTATGGTTTGATTCTATCCAAGATTATGGAAGGCTATACCTACATAATATTTTTACGAGGGATTTTATCATTATACATAAATTTCCATTTTATTACCTTTCATTACATTCTTGTTAATAAAATTTTAGATATACATAAGTTATTAACAATGTATAAGATAATATTTATGCATATGTCGGTCTTATTTTAGTTCCATCTTTAATGCTTGTTTAATTCATTAATTGTGTGATCGTGACAACATACCCATAATAAATAAAACATGCCACTGACAGAAATAAAATAAATGGTATGATCATGAGCTTGTTTTTTGGTTAGTTTATCTGGAGGTTGATAAACTAACCAAATACCAAGGTGAGGAACACCATGAACCTTTCGAGATCATGTTTACAGGTTTCAACTTGAACACATTTTTATCTCCTTGTATTGGTTTCTCCATGGCTCCTCACTTGAGCTGCCTCCACTATCTTGGGAGATCCATAAATATATATACATTTATCTCACACGCTGGTGAGGGGTAATAGGGGTTTTGTATAAAAGAAACTTTGGTCACACAGGCTCTACATATTAATGAGGAGAAGTCTCGTAGACCAACAAATTTATTTTAAATAAATAAATTAATAGAAAGAATTAACTTACAAAGGTATTGGTCTATCTCATGATCATTCATAAATGAAATGATAATACGCATTAATAAAACTAGAATTCTATTCTTTAATCATTCTTCTTTAAGATAAATTGCACTCGTATCAATTAATTATCTCTAATTAATCAATCCTTGTATATTAAACCCTTTTTCTTAATTTCCGTGAGATTTTCATCCATCATATTTTGAAACAAATAAATTCATTTCAAATTATCTTTGTACATAACTCACACTATAGAGGCAACCTGGTGAATCACCATTCATTATGCAGATGTTAAATTAAACGCATCTATATAAAACACATATCATCTGTTGTGTCGTTGCATTATGCCAACACTATGGTACATGTCTCAAGGGTTTGTATAATAAAATAATAAATTTGAATAAATCTTTGTAATTTAGATGAGTACAGGTTGTGTAGTTGTGATTACATGGCGTGTACTTTTGTTCACCATCCATAAGAAGTACAGGCCCCGGGACATGGTGTGTGGATGTACATTGGAAATTTTTGGAGTACACAATGGGTTCTTTCGGACACACGTCATGTTGTATCCTCGTTACAGGGTTTCCATCTAGGCAAGCCATGTATGGGGTACACTGTCCAACCCTAACCTAAAGGGACTACACACTGTGTTCAGTTGGACCACACTGCATGTAATTCGAAAATCAGGTGTCACCTGTTCATGGTCAATACAGGGTGTCATAAATGACTTAGATAGGATCCAATACATCACCTGATTTAGCAGATCAGTCAATGCATTGAACCTAGACTACACATCGTGTACTTCTGAATACACATCGTGTATTCCCATGTTGTATGTCCAGAAGCATTTAGAAATTCCAGATGAGTTCCTCTATTTTATTTTAATCAAAATTAAAAAAACATTTCTATAAGGTGATTGTGAAATAAGAGGGGAGGAACAGATCTCGAGATTCAGATTTAATGAATGATTTACTTGAAATGAAAAAAATTATTAAATGCGTAAATCACTAATGAAAAACTAAATAATTATTATCAGTGATATGACCCCTCTAATACCACTTCTAGGTTCCAAGAACAGCGAAAGAGCATTGGTGGGTTTTCCCAATATTTATTTTAGAATTAAACAACATTCAATCTGAGATCTATCACGACAATAAAACATTGGATCTTCAGAATAGAACAAATAATGAAAAGAAACAGAAGGGTCACATAACCATCAAGAGGATCACCATATATTGGTTATAATTAATTTAATTAATTTACATGAATTACCATAATGGAATTCTTTCTTCGTTGATATCATCTATCACGATCTGATGTGATTCGTCGTTGCGTCGTAGAACCCAAGTGTAGGATTCCTCTAGCGGTGATCCACATGTGCTAGACGTATCTCTGGATGTCGTCGAATAGATTTCTGGTTTCAAGAAGATGTGTTCCTTCTCTAGCGATGTCCGCCTTCAATTGCATTGATCTGGTGGAGGAGGATCTCTCTTAGTCTTGAGAGCATTCGTGGAGGAAGGAGTTCTTTCGGCCTTGAGATAACTTTCCAGAATTGTTGTACACAATGATTCCCTCTTGAAATGTTTTTGGGGTTGTGAGGATATTTGTAATCTAGTTCGAGGTTATAGATTTATGAAAACAAATAAATATGTTTTGAGTTTTATTTATTTCATTAACTCTTATTGAAACCCCCATGTCATATGATTAATTCCATGACATGTTCCCACACTGATTATAATAAATATCATTTATTAAAACGATATTATTTTCTCAAAATCCTGACTAGAAGAACTTCATGTCATGTAATCATTAATACACTATGTGTACTAGTTTTACAAGAACACTATAATGCATTTAAATTCAAAGTACATGGCGTGTTTATCTTGTTTTCATTTTTATTTGTTTCCTCTACCACATTTATTAGACCTTGAGTAATGGAAATTTATTTCTTACATAAATTTAACTGCATTACTCGCTAATAAATATATATTATTTCACCCACAATATATTCCCTCGAATAACTAGTGTCGAAATAAATGCGATCAAGAATCCTTAAATAATTATTATACAATAGTTAGTAATAATATTTATTTTACATGTTAAATTTATATAGAACTAAGATACATGGACACAATTATTGTGTGACCCTCTAGGACACTTTCTCAGTGTCATTAGGTTGAGTCTTCCTAAAGTCCAAGGTTAGCGTCTAGTAACACCCCATGGTACGCATATAGAATGAAGTTAATGCCGCAATGACGTGTCACCTCATACAAACTCTTACAGAGTAATATAATACCTTTGTCACGATATCTCGAATCAAGTGGGATGCATGCTAGTTCCATCAACCCATGTGCTCGATTATTATTTCTTTGACATCCTGGAATCGAACTCGCCCATACCTTACCATGTCTAGGGAATTATTTAGGCTATATCAATTTCATCAAATGGCCTGAGATATCTACTTATGTTATGGAACAGAAGGGAAAAATCCTTTCCAACATTATATATTAATGCAGTATCACTCGTGATGCACCGAATGTATCCTACCTCAATGCGAACAGTGTGTCATCACAGTTGTCGACAATACATCTAAGTGCATGAGTTGTGATACCCATTAATAATAATCTTAAATTATAAGGACCAATAAACATGTCTACAGATAGGAACATCCAACGACACCATGAAATGTGGATTTCCTACTTGTGGGTATCATTCTCATTATATCCTCCTAGATATTACCAAGGTCGCAGACCATGAGAATGTGCCTCAATGTTTTATGAGTCCTCAACCCTAATGGTATGTATTATTTGTGTCCCTAAAATAGCATCATCCAGTCATAGAACATATATTCAAGAACAATGTTATGGAACTTCTGGGTTCTCATCATAGCAGGGATCTGCTATGACCCTTTAATACCAAAGCTATCCTTGGGACGTTATCACATTCATTATCACACATAAGATCAATCACGATGTGATAAGGTGTTTATTAATGAATAAATTACAAAGTAATTAGTTCTAGGTGACCAACTGCAACAAAAGTAAGATAGGGAAAGCATAATGAATAAATAAATATATTGTAAATCATAATTTGTGAAACATCATCATATTACAAGACAATATTAATATTTATTTTTAAATAATATTCTATAATCAATGGATAAATACCTTATCATATGAGAAATACCTCATTAAAAATGTCATGGAAAAAGGACATACTTCTATAAAATGGACAATATGGAATTATATAAAATATACCCTAAAATAATTTCTTGGTGTCATGGGAAATTTCCATTTGTCTATGGTATATCATTTAACCTTGTTCAATGATCATAAACATATGTAACTATCAATAATATGAACCAATCAATAAGATCTTCTCTTAACATAATGATAATAGCAATCGGTTTAATATTTAAATTTTTTAAATAAATAAATATGGTCCATCATAAACATTTAATACATATCAATATGGTTTGTGACTAACATTTATAATATATAATTATGTCACACAATTTATATTTTTTTTATTATTTCAATAAGGATAATTCCTATCTTTATGAAAATATCAGCAATTCAACACATAAAACTATATAAATTTATAATGGTAGAATGATTACAATTATAATTTCATGATCCATTATTATTTACTCAACCCATTATTGGGATATAATTGGACTATCCACCTCATAGTGATAATACAAACATATTAGTTCTAGAATATCATGAATACATAAATAATTTCAACTTATCTTAAAAATCCTCTGAGAAAGAAACGGGTTCACAAAAAATTTTATTCAAACCCCAAAGATAACACATCCACATATATAAGGTGAAATAAATCATTAAATATTATCCCAAGTAATTAAATATATTCAATTAATTGAATTTTCCATGTTTAAAAATATATTATAACTTGATTTTAATGTTACATTTACAAATATTAATTATTTCCCATTAAATTTAAAAAAAATAATTTTAATCAAAAATATTATAACTATCCATGAGAATATTAATTTCATTAAAAAAATATGAAATTTTCCAAATGATTTCATATAATGTAAAAAACATATATATAGTGGGAAGGTCCATTCACAAAGAAATAATTAACAAATAATATATATACACTTTAAATAAATATGGTAAAAGTCAATTGAAATTTATAATATGAAAAATGATAAAAATATTCAATTAATATATTTACAAAATTGTCTATTTTTATAACTAATTTCAAACAATATATGAAGTTGGTAACCAAAAATAAAAAATATATAATGAATACAAGGATAAATAGAAAATAATTCTAATAAAAAAATAAAAATGTTCCTCTACACTTTCAAGCATCCATTCATTTTAATGTTATCCAAAGAGATGTGAAATGGTCAGAAAACAAGTATACCATACATACATCTGTAGGATAATAATACAATTTTATAGCAAGAATAAATATAAAATTAATATCATTGAATGTTTAAACATAAAAAATCAATATTTCAATGTGTGTTGGGAAAATTAACCCTTATGAATTTGGAAACATCTTTATGAAAATCTATTAAAGAGTAAAACCATAGTTAGACTTATATATAAAATGAATTTCATAGAGTGAATTATGAATCAAAAAATTGTTGATATATATACACAAAAAGATATAATATTTATTAATCATATAATATATCTCAAAGAAATGAGATTGAGATAAAATACCATTGCCATTACAATCCACATCCATGTAACCACTTTTATTACTTTAATGAATATCTGCATTCATGAAACAAAATACATTGAAATGAAGGATTTAGGATTTTTTCCACAGATGTACTAGCAACAAAACCTCTATTAAATATTTTGAAGAGGAAAATGGGGATAGATTTCAGAGGGTTTTCAAAAGGAAAGAGTGGTTTAAATGGGATTGAAAGGAGGTCCTTTTTGAAGGAGAACATGATAATAATTCATTGAAAACATATATTTGGTTAAAGGTATGTACACAATTACATGGGGGTTATGTGAGTTTGGTATGGAAATCAATTTGAGGTTTGAATCCCAAACCATATAGAGTAATTCATTAATTTATAGAAATAATTTTAATTGTCAAAAATTTCATCCATAGTAATTTAGCTCTTTTTTATTACATTTAACCTTATTTTATTTTCTTCAATGGTAATTAATTTCACTACGAAAACATAATATGAAACCTATAAAAAATTTATGAATTGATTCCAATTTTTAACTCCTTTATACATATATATTTCAATTTATAAATACGTAAAAATTATATTTTCCATGAATCTGTGAAACATATAGAAATAACTATTTTTATAGAAAAATTCATTTTTAATCATTAAGTTTTCTTAATGTTATTTTATTTAAATTACTAATTAAATTATTGTTAATATATTACTTAATACATTAATAAATAAAAAAAAATTCATTTAAAATAGAACAAGTTAATTTATTTAGATAATATTATATTGCACTTATCAACAAATTATTTTAAAACAATTCTCTTACCATTACTATGATAATTAACATTTATATCGATAAAATATGTTTGTGGATAAATAATGTAATATAACTTATTAAATAATTTTAACACGATGATTCAAAAAATTAAATACATTTTTTTAGATTCAGTTTATAAATTTGATAAAAATGAATTTTAATATAATAACACATAATACCTAAATTGTTTTTGATAAATTTATTTTTATGCTAAAAAATGAATCTAATCCAATTTATAACAATTTTTTCTGAAATGATGTTATATTATTTAAATATATAAAAAATATATTTCATTAAGATTATACTTTACCATTGATGATGTTAATTTGTTAAAATGCGTATAGAAAAACAATTTTTTTAAAACCATTATTTTTTTTAACATTGAATAATTAATAGTAACAAATTAATATTAAATAAATGGATATTTATATATTTATAAAGTTGAAAAATATATTTTATGAAGTTCAATTTTATTAATATAAAATATTTAGAATATAATATATAATAAAAATTAATTTTAAATAAAATATTTTATTACTGAGAAATAATTATAATGGTTTTTCTTATACATCCCTAAATATATAGTGGACGTTGTTAATTTATTTTACAATTATATTATTTAGATTCATCAATACATATTATTGTTATCATTGCATAAATGTGATGTATAAAAAATGCATATTACAAAAAAACATTTTCATTAAAATTAAATTTGTTTCATACATGAATGAGTATTCTTCAATTATATTATAAAACTATTTATTTTATTTCCATTAACTAATTTATAATGAAAATCTTTATTTATAACAATTAAATTATATATATATATATATATATATATATATATTAACTATATACTGATGATTCCAAACCAGTAAAATATTTACTAACAAATACTCATTATAAAAATACCCCATTTTTAGCGGTCATATAATAGTTATATAACCTTAATTATTTTTAATTCATTCCACTCTAAATACCAAATTTCAAAACTCATTTTGTTCATTTTTATTTTTTATTTTACAGTATAATTTCTTATTTCTTTATTTTTATTATTATTGTATGTTTTGTTCATGTAATTGTGATTCTTAATAGTAAAGATCAACCAAGGTATTTCCTAGTTGTTTTGATATTAATAATTTCTATTTATTTTAGATTTTCATTTTAAGCACATTTAATAGTTAAAATCATTCATTTTATGTAAAAATACACATTGTATATTAATTATTTTTATGTATATTAATTTTAATGTTTTACTATGGATGAATATAGAAGCCTTGGTTTTATTACCATCTTGTTTGACTTCTTCTAATCATGTTTAAAGATTTTAGAAAAATTATAAAATATATGAATGAGGAATACACAGATTAAAATATAAAAATTTTCATAAAACAAGAGGCATTATATTATCCAGAAGAAAAATAAATTTCACCCTCATAATTTTATATATTATTCACTAATAAAAATATATTATTGTTTCGATAAGATAAATAAGTCTCTGTATGACTTTTTATGAACTAATGATCTTACTATAATAGATAAGAATATGAAACTCATTTTTCCCTTATAAATATATTATAACTTAAGGGATATTACATATTCCCCCTTATTATTGTGATGAACTGTACATCTTTGTTATATAAGAGTATTAAATAATTTATAATTTCATCATAACAAAATTAACCTATGAGAATGAAATGGGTTCAACAAATATTTCATCAAAATATGATAATAAGTAATTGAAAGAGTGAAATTGGATGATGTCATTTGATAAAAATCATACTCAATCATTACATCAAATGATGGATGTTTTTATATATTAGATTCATTTTATAAGAGTATTTAATATTTATATTGAAAAATATGAAAAACATCCCTTCATTGTTTTTTAAATTTTAATTTAGATGGAAAATATTTTTTGAAACCCATAGAATTTTTAATAATTTGGAAAGGAAATAAATTTTATGAAAGAAAAATCATATCAAAAAATAAATATAACTACTTAAAAAGAGTTTCATCTTAAAAACATTAAAAAGAATATAAGAATTGTTTCTCTAATTATGTTTAATGTAAATTGAAATGTACTAGATGGAAATCGTTAAAAATAATTCATTAGTTTTTTATAATAAAAAAATATTATAAAATGAATATAAGGAATCCATTATGGATGGAAAAGGTTAACCAAGAATCAATATAATGAATATTGACATAGTGTAAAATTATTATGAACAAAAATACAATATATAATGTTGGGTCAACATAAAAAAATTATTTGGATCAATTTGTTATCCAACTGAAGATAAAATAGTATGAAGACATATAAATCCATTAAATCACCAAATGAGATGAAAATATACTTTTTTGAGAATAAATACATAATTACTCTCATTATATGTTTAAAATCATGATCTACTTATAAATATGTAATATTAGATAATAAACCCTTAGAAAATTGATGAACATTGAAAAAACCCCCTTAAAAGATAAAAACCTTCTAGGTATTTGTAAATATGAAGAATTTCGTGAAATAAAAATGATATATATCAATGGATAAGTATATAAGCAGAAAAAGATACATTTTTTATATGTAAAAACTCAATTAACCAAAAAAATCAATAAAAAACTCATACCTTTACTCTAGTCATCCATGAATTTGCTTCAACATTATCAGTTAATTTACTCTATCTCGGCATTGGTCCCTTCACAATGAAGGATTTTTTATTATATATTGGAAATCTAATCATTAAAATGTATAAAAATTATTTGGTAAATGATAAATGTGTAGGGGTTCTTGAGGTATTTTAAAGGAATGATTGTTTTTATGGCTGTGAGGATATATCCTCTTATAGGAGATAATGAGAGAAATTTATTTTGATAAATTATTTATGATATGGATAAAAATGGAATCCCCTTGATGTTAGGTTTATTATTTATGGAAATGATGTTGAAACCCAAAATTATGGCTCACCCAGCTAATAAAATACACATATAATATATAAATTATATTTTAATTATAATAAATCTTCCCCACATAAATTAAACTATTTTTTATCCTTTTAAAATTTGTTAATTGTTTACAAAAATAATTATACGTTTACAAAAAATATAAGATGGACCCTCATTGGGAAATTCCAAAAGATTATTCCAAAATGTTACTCCATTTATATATTTAAATTTCAAGATATTTGAAATATAATTTTTAAATGAAAAAACAAAATTGATAAGAAAAAATATTTCCATATAAAATTAACTTATAATTGTTCATTGTTTTTTTATTAGTTTATATGATTTACAAGTTAAATTTTTTTTTCATAATTTTTTTATAAAATTAATGATAACATGTTTTTATTCTTTTAAATTATTTGTATTTAAATTACTTAAATATAAAATATAAAATTATTATAAGTTGTGTTATTTGAACCTGTCCATTTAGCATTAATGGGGTAACTAACATTAACATCATAATTTATTTTTTGTCTAAAAATAATAAAGATACTTTATCATAACAAGAACATTGTGATACCAAATAGTAATTCATGTTTTATATTATTCAATTTCTAAATTTGAAAAAAATGTAATTTTAATGAAATAAAACAGAAATATTATAAAACTCTGGGATGTTTATTTTTTAGAATATAAATGATTTTCAACTTCTCCAAAGTAGAATAATATTTGTTTAATAGATGTTAATTTATATTTTTACATAAAAAAATATTTCAATAAAATAAAACATTATCATTGATTATTTTAAATTATTGAAATATATATTGAAAAATAATTCACTTAGAGATATTTATTTATATGAGTCAATCATTATTACTAACTAATTACTAATCAAAGAATTCATTTTCCATATATTTTTTATATTAAAAAAATTGTTACATTGAATACTAAAAATATGATTAATTTTAAAAATATTATTATTAAAAAAAATTACCTAAGAAATTATCATTCTAGGAATAAATTATTTACTATCTCATATAATTTTAAATTTATTTATTGGTCAATTTTAATTTATTTTAAAAATAATTTCTTTAATTTTTTTATTAATGTTTATTGATATCATTCTTTAAAATTAACTAATCTATTGAAATTAATATTTTATAAAAACAATCTCATTATAATAAAAAACGTTTTTAAAAATCTATTCATATCCTTTAATTATACTAAAATAATATTTAATATATTTAAAACACATTATTTTAATGATAAATTATATATTTTAAACATAAATAATATTTATCTACATTAAATACATAATACTGATTCTGAACTAGTAACATGATTTTAATTATTATACCCATAGGCTATATACCACATTTATAAAGAACATATTGTGTCTATATCACATCCATTAAATTATAGTAATTCATTTTATATTTTTTCTTACAAGAAAATATATGATTTTGGTAGTTTTCAGTAATTATTTTACAACATGGATTCTCATTTCATGATGTTTTAATCATTGTATATTTATTTCATCTAATTGTGCTACTAAAGAATTATTATGATTTAGAGATTTCCCATTAATAAAGTTATTATTATATTCTATTTATTTTCTACTTTTTATCTACTCACGTTTATGATATATAATCATAATTGTTATTTTATTATCCACAGTTAATAATACACTGTTAAATGTATATTTAATGTAATGTTCTACTATAAATTAATAATATTTTTAGTTTGATTTATATTTTATATGACTTATATCAATTAAAGTTAAAATATATTAATGGAAAATAAAATTCTGAATCATAAAAAATGAATTTAATTAAAGAAAATATATCTTAATATTGAAGGTGTTAGACCACTATCACATTAATATATGATTATATGAACTTTATAATTTTTTAACATAATCATTATCCATATTATTTGATGTAACAAAAAATAATATTTCTTAATATTTATTAGAAGAGTGGTCACTACTAATTATCTATAATATTCTACTAGATATGGGTATAAGAACCCTTTTTTTATTAGGACAGAATTCAATATGTTCCATGTATTGGAAAATTGTATGTTTTTAATTTAATTAAAGGATATGTGGGAACAACCTATCCATAAATATGTTATCATTTCTTGTGTCTCCATTTCATTTTTTCATTATTATTATCTAAGTTACAACCATTTAATTTTTGATCTATATGTATTAATTAAATAATCTTCTCCTATTGTTAAATTAGTCATCGAATGAACTAGTACATTCAATAATTTATTTATTCAAACAGTTAGGTATCTAGACTATTTATTTTATCATAAAAAATATTTTTTTAATATTTTTTTTATTCAAGAATTTATTATGTTATCATTTAGAAAAAAACACTTGAGTGACAATTTTATTTTCATTTATACCATAAATTACATATAATATCTATATATCTTATAATTCCAATGGGGTGTTACCCTTATATACGACGTTACATTATTACAAGGCATCAAAGATTGGTGGATTGGTTTATAATTCAACTATATAATGTTTGGTCATGGTAAGAAGGAAACCAAATAGTTTCAATCTAATATCATATTGGAGGTTTGTATGTAGATTTAATTAAAGATTTTATAGATGACTGTATAGGTATATTGGGTCTGACATAGTCAGAAGGGTATGGTCAAAGATAGTTGGGTGGGTACAAGACCATGGTATGATATAAATAAATAACCTCTTTTTAATTATGGGGGATATTTTATATGCGCATTTATAATGCTATTTACATCCACATTTTATATTATTTTCATTATAAATAGTTTGTTTTATTCTTTTAATTATTCATATTTTTTCATATTTTTCTTTTCATGTAGAGATATTTTATGGGTTATCAAATATTGTAGTAGTTCTAAATGAGGGAGTCATACATATAAAGAGATGGCCAAAATTCTCTACTATAATAAATGGATATCTGAATCATTGGGAAATTAATATTTCAGATATGATATTCCATGATTTAATTTTAGGGACTGATTAGATAACTCATTTCATTGAAAACATTGATTTCCATCAATGAAGAGTCACAATATTCCCTTCTGTAACTATATTTTGGGTTTTAATAGGTGATAAAGATAATTATGAAATATAAGAATTATTTTATTTGTGATATATTTATATTATCACATAATATATTTTAGCTTCATTTCATTATTTATCAAAGGAAACTATTAGTACTAGTTTTCATTTTTTTGTAACTTTTAGGAGGGGATTATTTAAGATATCAATAATTTCCATCCATAGATAGAGTTAAAATTTTTAAATTATATTAAATGGTTATTAAAACAATATCTATAAATCCATAACATGTATCTCCATTTAATAATTGTGAGATAAAATTTATCCCTTATAATCATTATTTAATGGGGTTTTATACAATATATAATATATCATCAGTGTTCCCAATTAATATATTTCAATAAGAACAAAAAAATATTTTCATTATATATTGATAACCAATTGTGGAATAACATAACATATAAGAATCATTTACAATAATCAATGATTGATGATCTACTTGATCATCAAATGGGTTTCAAATTTTTTTTAATCATTTTCAATATATATATATATCATTAGTTAATGATATAGGATTAGGGTGTATCGATGGCCACATTAAGAAATCAACATATACATTTTGAGTTCAGTTTTATATTTTTAGTATAATTAATGATATATATATATATAATTATTTATTTTATAAAGCATTATTTTTTCCATAATTATCATCCTTCATTATTGTATTCATTTAGGATATATTGATATATTCTTGATCACTAAAGATTCTTGTTAAACATATCTCTATCACCATGAATAAAATTAAGGAATATTAACTATTTGATAATATTATGAAAAGTATTTTCTATAATGGAAAGTTTAACATTATGGATAATGATTTATCTAAACCTGTAAAATTAGTGGATATATTGGAAATTGTTAGTGTTGTTTCTTTAAGATTACCAAAAGATGGAATTGGGATTCCAAAATTTCATGACCTCATGGTATATCATCACTAATTTGATCATTATTTCTCCAAACGTAAGAAATTTTGACTACATATACTTGAATGGAGAACTAATTCAATGATATATGTGAGTTATACCCTTCATGAAGTTATGTTGTTATTATCTTCCTCACCAATTTTAATTTTAACCAATCTATGTGATCCCAAGGATTGTCATTGTGTTGTATCTAGTGTGTTCAAGGTTTTTATACTTATGTAGGATGGTATTAGTATAGTTTATGGTTAACAAAAGGATGGGCTATATAAGAAATAATATTATAAACATATTCACGCAATAGAATATTTAGTTTATCACTCAGTCAAAAACTTTAACTATTATAAAGGAGAAGATAAAGGATCATCATGAAATTTTTTGGGGAGTATAAAATGGTGGAAACCAAAAGAGTTAAGTCAAATTATATTAATAAAATATAAGATAATTGATCTAGTTGAGCATTAACTGATTATGGGATAATCCTAGTAACACTTGGATGCTAGATGGTTGGAGACCTTTTTTCGACTGAAGTATGTGACACAACTCCATATATTTTTTGAGAATCCCTTTAAAAACATAAATAATGTATGTAAAAGACTATAGGGTATTAATATTTCAATAAAAGAACATTAAAAAAAATTGAGTCCCTTTAATCTATGTTCTGTAAAATTTCATAAATCTTACAAACATATTGAAGAATATTAATTGGGTTTTCTTCTTCCATTAGGGGGTTACTGGGTATATAAAAATCATTGTTTACAGTCACCTATAATCCCCACATATCATGAATAATTCAGATAACTATTACATCTATTCTATTATATAGTCCATCCATTATTAATTTCACTAAAAAAATATGAAGTTATCTTGTAAACCTATCATTCTGAGGGTATACTAATGGGTTTTCCCCTGTATGAGGGACATGGGGAAGTAATTTAATAAAGGTTGGGTACTGATATTTCGTTATAATTTGATTCAAAATAAATTAAACTATAAGTTAAAATATAACATTTATAGAGTGTTTAGAGTGTCTTCATTAATAATATAGAGATTAATTCTTTGAATCTCATTTGATATAGTACCCAACAGTTAGAACCAATAAAAAACCTATCATTCATTCACCAAACCATATATCCCTATCATCCATGAATTTGATAGTTATTTAAATTAATTTTTAGGTATCATTACATCCAATAAATAATATGAAATGTTCCATATCAACATTATACATTATCATTAAATGAAGAGCCAAGTAATGGTTTCTACTACTACATGATCACATCCTAAGTATCTATAGGCATGTGTGACACCCTTTATCTATATCATTAATTCTATAAGGATTATATGGTTTTGATTTATCCAAGATAGGATATATTATATAGTCAAGATGGCCATTCACCATAGCATCCCAACATCCATGTTTACCTCCTACTCATCATGGGTGATACACCCCAAGCCAACTTTGTTGAAGGAAACCAAGCTATTTGGAGGGACCATATAAATGTGGGCCTCGTCTGAGAAGTCATATAATGGGATATATATTTTTAGATAAATATATATTTAATGACATGATTGTGAAATCTATCATAACAAATATATATTATAAGTTTGGACATATGGAATGAATGTGGGTTCTATTCATGTTTTTAACCTAGAAATTAGTGACTTTAATCCCCACAATCCAACACAATTAAAAATGTAGCAAGAGGGTGTTACTTAGTGTGAATCACAGTAAAGTTGTTTTATCTCCCATGGCATCATTAGATTAAAAAATACCCCCATATATGCATTTTCAAAATATTTCCCATTGAACCCCCCCCACCAATGCCCCAATCTACAATTTCTTACATTTTATACGTAGATTCCTTAATATTTATGAGGTTTATTATTCCCTCAATAATGTTTTTATCCATTCTAAACAAAATATACCAATTATTTCTTCATTCTATCCATGATATCCATATTAATTTTCTCATTATGAATTTTATTTTCACGATTTATGATTTTGGTACATTCACCATGTATAAAATATTATTTGTAATGGTAGTGAGAACACTTTAAAAAATGTTATTCTATCATTAAATTATAATAGATTAATTTTTAACTCATGTTCATTGATAGTAATATAGTTCATGAAATAATAAAAAATATAATTTTTTTTATATCTTGAGATATTGCCTTAAAATTATCCCTATGGAATATTTAAAACATGATTCTTAGTTATTCCACAAGAATTTGTTTCTTACTAGTTGTGTATGATTTGGAAATTTATATGATTCCCTTGGATTGTATTGTGAATTTCCCAAACGTTTCAAAATACTTGTCATGATTATTATCGAATATTTGTGTTTAGATATTCCCTTCTTTCCTGAATGATAGATTATCATTCATAAAATACAGGTTTCAACCCCATCAGACAAAATATTTTCTCTAAAAGTAGATATTTTTCCAAAATTAATAATTTGGTTAATGAATCTTTATAACACATCATATTCCATTTTAAATAGTAATATAAAAAATTTATATCACTGTTAAATATTTTGTGTAGTCTTAAAATCCCAAATTTCTTTTATATGATAGAGTTTGGGAACTTGGAAAATTATTAACACCAAAATGGGATATTACATAACCATTCTAATAAGCCATAATATCTCATAATTCATAAAATGAAACTTCACTTCATCTTTTAATAAGCCTTATCCATGTTAATTTTGATCATCATAGTAGGTCCAAAAAAATTTATACTTACTTTCACTTTCATTTCATGAGATATCAATGTTACCATATATATACATCTTCAATTAATATGAATTTTATTTTTCCCCAACTATATAGTAGTAGTTATTCTTTAATGTACATTACTTTAGAGGCATTCCATAAACATTTATGTGATGTTTCACAAACATAAAGACTTATTCTATTTCAATTTCATAGGGACTTCCACCTTTCTAATGAGAGGCACCAATTTTAAATTAGTTTCTAGAGGAATAGAAATCTCCATATATATTTTTATATATACAATGTTAGGTTAAATTTAATTATATTTGATGTTGTGATGTGGAAAGTTGAATCGAAGTCATATTGTTAGTGATGTGATTTATAGGTTGATTATATAAACAACATTATTGACCTCATTTCTATATGGTATTCCATTACTATATTAAATTAATACCTCTCTAGTATTCCTCATTATATTGTTGTAGAAAACAACATCTAGACCACCTTAGAAGAACATAAATATTTTATGTGTCACTCATGTGCTAAAAAAATATTAAATATTATTCTTCATGATTCCCCACCAATTCAATATCACATGAGTATGATCCATATTCAATGAGAAAAGTTAGATATCTACCATCCATTTTTCATTGATGTCTAAAATAACTAAGTGTTTCTACCTCTACCTCTCAACTATGTTTCATTAGATATTTCCATAGTAATCCAATCATCCTAAAGATATCTATATGATAAATTGTTATATTTTGATATAAGGATGGAATATTTATCATATTCTCACCTATCTTGTCGGTAAATATCAAGATGATAAATATTTTCTTTGAGTTCCTTATGTTCATAGAAGTCGTTGATTCTGTAATTACTAATTGTCTAAAGTACTTCTATTAAAAATATTTATGAGTTATGTAAATCCATCCTCAAAATAAAAAGAATTCATATTCATTGACTCGTGAACCACATGCACGATGTTTCCCTCTTATACCCAAATTTTTCAGAATAAAAGGATACAATAGTTTATATCTTCTATTTAAATAAATTAAAATAGAGGAGCGTTTTTAAAAAGTTCAGTATCCAAGTGAATCACATATTATAGTTAAAAAGTGGATTTCTATAGTAATTAACACAGAAAAAGTAAATATAGATGCATATTGGAGTTGAACCCTTTTTTTCTACTATATATATATATTCCCTACAAAACCCAGGTCCATCATGTCATTTCAATTTGAGGAGGTTTTGATGTATTGGAATACAGTTCAAGGACATACCACTATATATATTTTTATGGGATCTAGGATAGTAATAAAAAAACCCCACATATACCAAACTAATCCACATTTGGAAATGTAAAATAAATTATTCCAAAGGTTCACACATTTAGAGTTCATAATTTATCATATAAAATTAATATATAGCTAAAAAATTGGATAATTAAATTTCCATATTTATATACTGAATGGTGGATTCTACTTTATCAACCAATATATTTAGATTCTAAAATAAATCTATATATTTTTCGGTGGGGTGGTAATTCATGCAGTGCCTCATAAAAACCCTCATGAATTTTTTTGAATTAAATAATATTTTTCCAATGTATAAGAAAAATAAAAAGATGAGGATCATTTTTTCTATATTTTATTGTATAATCAGTATCATTTCGTTTGGGGGAATAAGACCTTATCACTCCCTCAGATAATAGATATCATTGGAAGGAATGGATGTTGTCTATCAAACCTACCATCACACATTTTTATAAATTGTAATATTTTGTAGTATATAAGGATTAGGTTTATGATATGGTCACCATAACATTGGGAGGATATATAGAGCCATGACTCTAAATGGGGTGTCTATGGGCCATATATTGTGTTGGATCAACATAAATGTCCTCTAAGACATGGATGATTTTGAAACAAATATAATAATATCAAGGAGTTAATCACAATTCATAAGAGGGAATATAAATAGATAGTTAATATTAGAGATATCATCATGATTTCTTCTTTGGCCCATGGGGATGCTAAAAATAGAATTTTATGAAATCTCAATAAATGTAAGGCGTTGAAACATAAGGAATATATGAATCCATTTAGTAGAATCATCAACCACTATGAAATATAATATTATACAGGTGGTTAATAATTGATCAAAGATACCACCTTTGACAACTTAACATAGGCAGGGAGACAATAGAGTAGAAATAACTAGTCCAACTGCTATAAGAAGGACACCCATGCTATATTTGTAATATCTATAAATCTTCACTTGATAACCTTAAATAAAAATGGTAAGGGGAGATACTATAATAAATTGATTAGAAGGGTCATAAATTATAGGATTGAGGTAATTTTCAATAATAAACTTAAATACATGAATATCCACTTGAATAAACAGAGGAATCTCCAAGGACCATGAAATTTTTAATCTAAGATGCCTCTTTTTTTAGTTAGCTGAATAATTGTCTTTCATATTATTTTTTATGATACCCAATTTTATGAGGATAAAATATATTCAACCACTGTGATAGAGACTCCCCTCTCAAATAAAAATACACAAAGGAACAAGTCGTACAAATCAATTTACCTAATAGTTCATGCTGATATAGTTTGTTTATTATAAGGATGTGTGTATCCATATAGAAAAATATCACAAAATATTCCCCAATACCTAATAAAATGATTGGGTTTTGAAATAGTAATAGACATACTATTACATGAATCCACACTGATTTTAATCATTGATTCCTAAGAGAGTTTTCTTTTGATGACCATATGAATAAATAGAATATACATTTACAACATGAATTATCTTTTCCAAATTTTTTCTTAAAAATCAACCTTTTTTAATATATATATAAATCCAAACATTTCATATATAAACACTACAATATATTATAAGTAATATCTATTACATATTAAAATAATCCACAATAAAAACATAATGGTTTATTTTTTATGGAAAATAATGGTACAAAATCAATTGGTACATCAAGGATCTGTATAATTTATAATAAAACTCGTCACAACTAGCGTCATTCTTAGATATAACATAAATAAATAATTTCTATAGAACATTGTGAATGGAAAAATTATAATGGGTCACCTATTATTCCCAATGAAGGTAAAAATAACTGATATCACACAATGATCATAAATGAAATAGGATAAGCATATATGAATTGTAATATGATATTAACATTATAATATCATATACATAAACTCATACTTGATAATCAGGAAATGTTGAATATATTTTTATCGGTCAAAATACATAATACATAATTGTGTGGAATAATCTATAAAATAAAATGTGACATGAGGGCATATCTTAAGAATGAGACATATGTTAATGGAATATACCAAAGGAACGAAATTAAATTCATTAGTTGACTCTCACTTTCAAGAATATCATATTGAAATGGTTTCAGCCTCTATTCCATCATTTTTGTTGTCACTATTCATTCTAAGAGACTTTTATTAGAAAAATTACTTTACTAAACTTGGTTTATTAATTATTTCAATCGTTAATATCTCATGATATAAATATATATATATCCAATGCTTTTGAGGAATAAAATATACCCCCAAAATGTTGATTAAAAATGTATCCACATTTCTTTTGTTTACTATGGAACTACCTATATCATATATAATGTCATACATTTGTGAGTCTTAAGAATATAAAATTTTCATTATATTATAATATCAAATCTCATTTGAAGGTTATGGGTTTTCAAAAAAATGAATATTTATAATCCTAAAACATATTTAGAATTAATAAATATGGTAAAATTGTATTATATCCCTAATAAATCATCGGAAACAATAATATTTTTTAATAAATAAAAATGCATTTACAAATCATTATAAATTTATTGAGGAAAATAGGATTTTTATTTTAAATTTATTATTTAGAGTGTATTTTTTTCAATATTAATGTAAAAATTTCATGGAAAATAACTAATAAAACATATAATGTAATATAAAATGATAATACTATTAATAATAGTGGGGAAATATTTTCATACTATGTATGTAAAAAAATTTCATTCATATTGTTGGTAAAAATCAACCATCTCCTTGTTAAAAAATGTAAATAATATTCCACTAAATATATTAAAAAAAATATATAAAATGGGAAAGGTGAAATTAATAAATATTTTTAGAATAATGAAACCATTTTTGAATATACATTAATGAAAATATGGTTATGTATTAAATGATTCATAACCAAAAATACAAACATATCTGGTTTCCGTTAAAGACATTCTTTTAATCACTCAGGTTCTTGAAGAGAAAAAAATAAAAATAGAGCATTAAATATCCATAATTATGCATATGATGAGAAAATTTATATGTATTAGGAGAAATATATCATATAATTTCATTATATAAAAATTTACTCATAATTTGTTTATAAAGTTTGATTATAATAAAAAAAACCCTTCACTCATGTACATCATTCTAAATAATCACTATTACCCACACTAAAATAAATATTTTTTTTATTATACTATAAATGACCCATATTCATATATATAATACCATAAAGGGTTTACCTATAACATCATCACAATCATTTATTCCGAAATTATATTATTCATCATAATTTCTACATTTAAATACTGTTTTTTATATATGTTTTGATTTTTTTGTTATTGTCCATGCTTATAGATCTTGATTCCATCGTGGAGGTGGTGGTCTATATATATGCACGGTCGATACTTTCATCTCCCATTTGATTGAGAATAGGCGGTAAACTGTTTTCTCATAATAATAATAAACTAAAAGTATATTTATTATAACATATTCCTCATGTTTTTATGGAAAATAATTATTTATATTATGTAATAGAATAATATTAATATTGAAATATAATGGTTAATAACTATTCCAATTCGTTGAGATACCTCCCATTTAATAAACATTAAACCCTGAAAGATTAATGTTACAATAATAAAAAAATATCAATGACAATGTGATTTATTATAGGAAGTTTTTTGATGATATATTATCCGAGATATACGGATTAAATGGTATGGAAATAGAGGAGAAAAACTTCCCTTTTATAAGTTAGGGGTGAAACACACATGGATTTGCTTTAAAAGAAATCAATTATATAATGTCACATTAACGGAAATGTGGATCAAAATGAAAATTTATTATGATTTAAGATAATATATAGTTTAAATATCATCATTCAATATTGATTTGATAGGTGTGGGTAGAAATACAACCCTTATTTCTTGGTTTAACACTCCGGTTAAAAATGTTTTAACCTTACCCTCAGTAATAAAATTGTATACATTTTTAATTTTCACAATGAAAAAAAATTATGTTGACCAAATTAAATAATATTTATTATTATAATTATAAATATAAAATCTTTTTTACTATATTCAATTTTTGTGAGTGATTGAATTTAATTTTGAATATATGTATAACTCGTAATGACATTTTGTTTTAGAAAATGGAATCATTGATGAAAACAATATTCTAGGTACATTAATTTTATTGTTAAATGAATAAAATTATTGTGAATATAAATTATTTAATATATGAAATATAAATTTAATGGAATCTATTTATAAATATTGTTGAATTTAATTTGTTATGATAAAAACACATTGTGTGTATAAAAACTATTTTTAGAAAAAACCATTTAATAAAAAATATGATCTTATATGAAAATGATGTAAAATTATTATTATAATGTAATTAAATATATTATTTATAATTAAAATATATATATAAATATATGATTCCTGATTATAAAATTATAATAATAAATATAGTTCGACTTGAAAACATATTAAATATTTTATAAAAATACATATTTTTCCCTATTCATGGAAAAATTAAAATGATTATAAAAATCCATAAAATTGACAAAAATCTAATTCTAAAATACTGATATGAAAATTATATTCCAATCCTAAAATAATCTTTTATTAAATTTTATAATTTTTTTACATTTTTCATCTAAATAACCTAATAATACAATTTTTATATAATCTTTTATTAAATATTATATTCCTCTCCTAAAACCATTATACATATTTCACATGATATGTTTATTAATATTCATACAAATAATTTTATCGACTTGGTTATAATGATTTACTATATTGTGATTAATATAGATTTCCGTATGTTTGTAAGGAAAGATATCAAATATTTAAAATTTTATTTCATAGGAAATATTTATTAATTATTGTGATATTATATTCTACCCCTATGAAATGAATTTAACCATCTAAATTTCAAACCCATTTTACAAAAAATGATTATATCACTTCTTCATAACATCCATAGGTGCCTTTGTATATATGTTAAATTTTGGTTTCCTCCAAATAAAATTAACCTATCAATCAGTATTTTTTCCACAATCTGTATCTCAAGGATCCTGAATTTCTAACATTTTATATTTATATTAATTATCATTAACTAATTATAACTTCTACATTCCTTATATGGGAAGGTTTGGGTATGTAAATCTCCATTATATATATAAGGAACACATCTTGAGCATGAGATAATTTTATTGTGGGTGCCAACCAATAAGCTACATTCCCTACTTGATCAAGAATCTCATAGAGACTAACATATATAGAGATTATATTTCAATTATTTTTTAATCTCATTAACTTATAATGTGTGTAATTGTATAATAAAACATTCTCACAATATTTGAGATCCAAATCATATCGATGATTATCAACATAACACTTTTGTCTACAATAAGCTTCCTTGATGTGTTGTTTAATAGATTTTTCTATGTCTTCCATTTCCTCATCTTGATAATTTCCTAGAAGAATTTTTTCTTGATATTTATTCTATAATATATAATTTATACACTAATTTCTATATAAGGAATTATAAGGATCTATATATATTATCCAGGAAATATTATTATTGAATGAATACCTGACATGAAGAAGGAGTTGATTCAAAAAAACATTTCATGACATAGTACATGATCTTAATATATCCTATAGGTTTTTAATGGTCCTATAATATTGTCCATATATATTAGGATGGTAATAAAAAATAAAATTGAACAAGATATATTGATATTGTTGAATACAACTCAAGATCCTAAAGGTAAATTTGGATCCCAGTTAGATACAACAAAATATTCAACCGCTTATAGCCTTACCATATCAATAATGTATATCTAATAAAGCTGATCAGGATAAAATTATAATTTAATAGAATTGAAATGGAAAAAATCAATGAGGTTATCAACTACATATCAAATAGTATTAGGTACATTAAATGATTTGGGGATTCCAAGATTGAATATCATGGTGATGTTTTCCCACTTACATTCTTGTATGTGTAATGTGAAGGACTCTAGAACGCCCTAAGATTGGAGGGGTGAATCTGGGTGTCATATTTTTCATTTTAATGTTGAGGATCTTGTTCCCATGTTGGTAGGAACTTGTTATATCTATCATAAAAATGAAATCAGGAAGTTGACATGACACTTTTACTTGGTTCACCACAAAGGGCTACGTCCTAGGAATTTATGCCGAAGGTGTGTCGGTCGTACCAAAATCTACTAATCTTCACTAGTATATGGATTACTAGTTTGGGTCACAATCACACTATGCCACACACACTAGCTTTACGAAGGTTCATGGATAGCTCACTGCATCCCTTGGGTCACTCCCGTTGACGCCAACTTACTCAATGCCTTTGGTGAAGTCCCACTACGTTTATAGACCAGAAGGTCTCTTCAATAGATATACGTTGATGCCTTTGCCTCTATTCAGCACGAGACTCTCCTTGCATCTAGGTTCAAAAAATTTGCACTTGAAAGCACTGAACCACTAAACTAGTCACAAACATGATACCCTGTTGTTTTCAGGCATTATATACCCTTTTCCAGAAATATATCACTTTTGTGTGAAAAACGTAATTTTTTCACAGAAAATATTTCACGCAACAACCTCCTTTACGCACAGCCTCAACTTTTACGTATGACCTCACCTTTCTCAAACATCATCACCTTTTACGTGCATCTTTATGTGCACCATACAATTTTTTGTGCACCTTCCACTTTAACATGAAACTTCAAATTTTATGCACAATGTTTGCATTTTTGTGCTTTTTAAATTTTTACGCACAACACCATTAACGTGAAACTCTGACTTCTTCACAAAGCTCAGCCTTTTTCGTACAACCCCCTTTACGTGAACATTTAACACGCATCAGCACTGGGATCTTCTCTAATTATATTTCCATATGGAATGATGAGGTAACCTCTTATTTATAGGCTTTGGGAAACCCTACATGAAAAACCAATTGTGGCGCGAAAAACCATTCATTCTGCATGGGATACATTTCACGCAGGAACCATTTTCCTTACATATCTAGATGTTTTTCGCACAACCCATGTCTTTTTCTATTTTCTGATGTTTTGATTTCGAAACACCTCCTGCGCAAAAAAATCATTCTCCACTATTTCATGCACCATGATGTTTTTCACACACCACACTATTTTTTGCTCACACCTCACATATTTCATGCACCACTTCCTCTTTGCATGAACCTCCTTTTTCCAACATCCTATGTATTCATTTTCTGATATTGATGTACAAAAATTTGGAAAACACTGGAGAACTATGCCACCTTCAATAATGTCATTGGCTTGAACTGTATGATCACTTTACTGGCACACATTTTGGACTTCCACAGAGGATTGACAATAAACAAAAACCATTATTCAATTCATTCAATGAACAACAATGGTTCCAACATAATGGTTACAATATCAAATTTTACTATTATCTATTTTCCTTAATATATTGAACAACCACAAATAGATATACATATTTTTCAATGTCCCTTATCATGTTCTTCCATCATAAAATACACTATAAGATCATTAAACATATTTATAATTCAAGGATAAATAATGAATTATGAGCAAGTAGATTCTCCCAATAGTCCAATCATCAATTCTTTTATTTTTGGGAGACATACCCTGTTCCTTAACTTTATCACTATATCATAATATATTTTGAAATAAATAACATTTTACACCTTATTTAACAGATCCACATCATTTTTTTGCAGCATTAATATTTACACGGATAGTTGGTCAAACACTAATTTCAGAATGATATGATATATCTCCTTCCATCATGATTTCAAGGTCCATAATTTTCAATTCCATAAATACTAGATGTTTTTTTAACCTCATTGAATATAATCTTACATGATTCTTTAAAATCAAATAATCATCCATATTGTTCATTTTCCCAGTGTGTTAATATATTGATTAGTAATAATTATAAATAAAAATCAACCAAATTCATTTGAAAATATAAAACTCTTTCTGGGTGAATCTATACATTAAAATATTATGATTATTATATATTTCACACAATTCTATATAAATAAATTTATTCCATATATTTAGATCAAAGAGTACAGTTGGTGACTCTAAATCACGTGTCCTATATATTCTTCATGAACAATCAAATTGAATGAGGCATATGATGTCACCATATCCTCATAACAATACACGTCTTCCAATTTTTTATACATCTCAATATAAAAAAACTCTTCTCCATTATAATATTACAAGAGTATAGTTGAACTAACCATCCAATCATGAATTCCTTGGAATTTTCAAAACACTCACCATTCCAAAGGAACTTTATGCCCTTCTAAGATAATGAGGTATGAGGATAAGACAGATGTGATAAATCCTTTTAAAATCACTAAAAATATACATCGAATCCATGACAACCGTTGATTTCTTTCACAATAGTTCGTCCAAGATATTATTTTGTAACAAGATTATTTGATAGATCCACTGATATACCCCATATTTATATCATATATACAAAAAATGATTATTTATCTATAAAAAATTACAAGTGGTATAAATATGATATATTTTATATTTCCAAAGGTTATTGGGTAGATTCCTAATGAAATATTCATGATCTTATTTACACATAGAATATATAAAAATATCATTCATAAAGACAAAAAAATTGACCAAGGTTACTTTTAATGATTCAATTCATTGACCCTATGATGTTATAAGTGTAATTGGAAGGAAAAAATAGAATCAAAAGAAATTAAAATTTCCTATGCCTCTATAAGAAGGAGTCCATTGGGATTTACTCCCATTTAACCCCCAATTTGTTGTATCATGATCGAAGAGAAGTATTGGTAAAATATTGATCTCCAATTAATTTAACAAAAAAACATCAATACTGGATAATGTATAGTTATTCTTGATCAAGATCTTGTAATGATATTTATAGTCAATTTATAATATCATTTATCAATAATTATAATGTCATGACCCATCCTAGTAGGGTCTATGCTGCGACTCTCCAATCCCTCCACCAATATGGCAGGAGCTGGGGACTAGCACCAAGTAGGAATATCATTACCATTGGAGGAATTGCCTATGTACCTATACACACACATTAATCATGAATCTCAAAAATGATGAAATGAAAAAAAACCACTATGGAACAAAAATGAATTCGTTCAACTAAACCAAATCAACAGATTAAAATGGAATGTATAGAGAGGAATGTAAACTGGGATAGAATACAAACCTACCAAAGAAAAAGTCTAGGATAATAATATAAAATATGTAAATAAGAAATAGGTAATATAAATGATTCTTGTCACTGTAAAAACACATAAACCTATAGGAAAGATCAAAAAGATCTGTCTGATCATGGTCCACATGGGACTCTGTGAAACAGCTACTCATCTGTACAAGAGATGACACGTGCAGACAATGCATGTGTAAGGGTGTGTATAATAATATTTTTTAGATGACCCTAAAAATAAAAAATCAATACACAATTAATGGTACTGTCATTTATACATAGTATATGGCTATAGAAAATATAATTATAGAGACATATTGATATATACGTAAAACCTAGAACCGTAGTCTATGGTTAATTAAAGATCACTGCATACCCATGCAAGGGATTTAGAACAAAGATTCCACGAAGCACTAATCTAATAAAAAAAAAATCAACATGTCTGATATCTATAATGACATCAATTCAACATTTACATTCATTATGAAGTGTCACAAGAGTGTAATACTAACTTATAGATTTTAAGAGAGAAAAGATGCACTCATTCTAGGATAAATCACTCCTAAGTGGGGAATGATCATGATACACATATGAGGATCACTATTAGGGCCTTGGTGAATACTAAGAATCATCTGGATTGACCTTCAATTTAGCGGATCAGTGTCTTGTGTAAGAACTTAGTTCTTATTCTTAAGGCATGAGTTTCTTCCTCTCCTTTTTCCTTAAGTTTTTTTGAGAAAATAAGAAAATTGGGAAAAATCGAGAATTTTGTGACTACACGCCATGTACTTTTCTACATGATGTGTACTTTGGATGTGTGGGAGGAGTACATAGGGCATGTAGGCTTGTCGGTGATGAAGGGTGTAAAAACTGACTACACACCGTTTGTAGGGTATTTACACATCGTGTATTCAGTCGGTAGGTGAACAGGAATGTGGTGGAGGTAGCTGCTAGTGAAGCGATAGTATACACCATGTAATCATGAATAAATTTCGTCTACTCATTTCAATGGATGAACAGTTCTGCAGTGAAAAAGTAGCCGCCAGAGGAATCGTTAAATGTGAAAAGTACACATCGTGTACTTGAGAGTACATGCTGTGTATTATTTTTCGCTTCAAATGGGAAGTTGCCTCCTCTATTCACAAAAGAAGAATAGAATGATGGAGGAGAGCAGGAGGGGTGGCCGGAGCTTGGAGGATCTCCCGACCGCACATTGGGAACAAGATTCCTATGTTGTCGTCTCCTTGGAACCGCACAGGTAATCTCTTCTTTCTCTTAGAGCCTTACATACCAATTCTTTACTGAGGGAGAGTTATTTGAGTTTGAACGGGATTAAGTTCATCATAGATTAGCTTTATTCTTGTTTGTTTCGAGAGGAGTCATTCACTTTTATAGATCAGAGATGATCGAGGTAGGTGTTCTGATGTTTATTTCCAACTATGGAAATGAAATTGTGTACCATTGTGCTACGAACCCATGTTTGGGTGTCATGTGGCTAAGGCCTAGGATGTTTTAAATACCTATAACTGTATAGGTAATTTAATGTAAGTATAAAATGCTATTTGGGATCACTGCTTGGATCTAGGACCACCTCGGGGGTGCGTTCCTCTATTTAGCCGTTTGGCGAGGATACACGAGGGTATTCCATGATTATAATGTGCATTGATTTTTACTGAGAGAAATTATATATATAAATGGTTGGTTTATTATGTGGGCTCGGCCAGGTACCTTTTTCCTATGGGCAGTGATTTTCATAACCTGAGGGCAGTGTTTTGTTTAACCTATGGGCAGTGTTTTTCATAGCCCGAGGGCAGTGTTTCATTTAGCATGTAGGAAATGTTTTTATTAGCCTGATCGTAGTGTTTCATTTAGCCTGTGGGCAGTGTTTTTCTTATCCTGAGAGTAGTGCTTCAATTTTACTATGGGAATCCTTTCTATGCCTGTGGGCAGTACATTCTGTGCATGTGGGTGACACTTCATACGCGTGTGGGCAAAATCCGTTATGCCTATGGGCAGACACCTGCGGGTATCGATTCTGATTACCTATGGGTAGGGATTGTATGCATGAGGATAGTGTTATCATGAATATTCACTATAGTGTTTTTCTATGATGTACCTTCCAAGATGAAGCACAATCTTGGAGGTGATAAGTTATAATTAAAATGGAAATATAACTTGTTGAGTTATTTACTTTTGAGTACTACTTAGTTTATTGCATTTACTACTAAACACTAATGCTACACATTTTCACTAGCATTTGGGAAAAGGCCTTTTGTGGGTGCCTACTGGGATTTATTTCTCACACCCTGATTGGGTCATGTCTTCATCCCAAACAGACAATATTGCTACAGGTGTCGAAAAGGGAAAGGGTCCCCATACAGGTACATGATTGTAGAAGACGAGTAGGAGAGCATGGGACCAAGCTTCGTCTTGTGATGATGATGTGTTCCATTTACTCTGCTTGGTTTACTTTGGTTGTTCCTTGAACTTGAGTTGTATTTTATTATATTGTAGGGTTTACTGTTATTTCTTATTTCATAGAATTAGTGACATGCTGCAACATTATATAAATGACTGTTGGTTCTCATTTATTCAGTTTTCTATTTCAGTTGTATGTTGCATACTGATTCATCTATTTAATGTTATATTTCTTTTCCGCTGCGCTACACATTGAAAAATTAGGGCTTAGTATCCCCACTATAAGACATGGCCCTCACTGCAAGTCGAAAGCCTTTTGCGTTTGGGGAAATGCACTTGAGTTAATGTGACCAACCGAGTTTGGGGCACCCGTTGAGTGGCTTTCGAATCCAAGACATTACAAATTGGTATTATAGGAGGTTCTTTTAATTTAATTAGTGTTTGGATACTTAGTCAGGGATAGGAAGGAAATGGTAGTTGGTAATAAGTTGTGCCCAGTAGTAGCTAACCCGTGTACAGGGAAAATCAATTCTACCTCATTATTGAAATTATTACTTGTTTTGAAATTTTACAGTTAATTTTATATTCACTGTTGGGTGATGTACTTGTTATTTTTTTGTTTATAGGTTATACATGAGTTTTATTTAGGTGCAACCCAATGTTATTCCATCTAATGCATCATTTAGGAACATGCTAGAAATCACATGTCATACATTCTTTCCATTCATGTATATGCATTAGAAATTTCATGTTGTTGTGATAGTTTTTGTGATAGAAAATCATATTCCTGTGATAGCTTCATTGATAAATACCTTCTATATGATAGGGTATTTTTTGTGTGTGAGGCTGTTGATAAATTGAAGGCCAACCTTTTGTTCTTGAGGTTTATGGGCCCTCATTGACCAGAATTTGGTGGATCATTAACATGTTTACTTTGTTATAACATGTGTATGATTCCATGATTTGATTCGCGGGGAGTATGGGCCCTCACTGATCGTAATTTGGCTCTTAGGTGTTAGTTCATTGTTTTTTCTGGGTTCCAGAGTAGTTTTGAGGCTTACTATCCAGAAAGCCTAGCATAGACACCGTGTAGATCCTTGGACACAGGCCGTGTGTTCTTCTGTTCGAGAAGAAATGAAAACTTTTTAAATACACATCGTGTACCCAACGTACACACCATGTAGTCTCTTCCCATGTCATAGACCGTGTGGGCAGTGACATGGGGTAGGGAATGGCTTTGGAGAACATGTTGTGTACCATTTTTAAACATCATTTAGTGTCGACCCGGTGTTCGTCGGTGTAACTAAAAACATGGATGGTGGAAACCTTAATACATACACACCATGTCGACCATGAACACGCCATGTAGTCTGACCCAGGTACCCAGCTGTGTCACTAACAATATAGGTTGGTGTTATGTTTCATTGTACACGTTGTGTGCTTGTGGGACATGTCATGTAGTGTTAGGCGTGTTGTCGGCCATGTAGCAAGCAACATGGGTCTATATGGGACTTCATTAAACACGTCATGCCTTTTTGGAACACCTCGTGTAGTGTGACCTTGGTACACAGGCCATGTCATGAATAACACGGGCCAGTGAAAGCTTGTAGAGTACACGCTGTGTTCTTTTGGGACACGCCGTGTAGTTTTGTTTTAGGAGAGCCATGTGTCCTAGACATGTATAAGTACTTGGCAGGGAAGAATTATAATGAACCATAATTGAAATACATTTTTATAACTTCAGAGTTGAATCATACTTATTACAACATATAAAAAAACCATGAATGGACCGTATGGGTATTGTGTCTTTAGAAACTGGGAAACATAAACAACTGGTTTTTGAAATCAACAACATTGTCTCCCATTTCTTTCATTATATCTAGAGTCCCTTTTTGGAATATCCTGCTTAATATCCTTCTTCCTGACCTAGGGAAAAGAAAACATACAAAAGGGTGTGCTCAAATACTTAGTAAGGGTAATCAAAAGAAATATCAGTCATATCATACTCATAAGAACATAACATTTTGAAAATCATAACATGAAAAAGAGGTCATAACATCATGTCATGGGATAAATAATAGTAATGAAAAGAAATCCAAAATAATCATAATTTAAAACATAAAACATTGTGGCATACACATATAATCCTAGAAAATCCTTTCATATTAGTCAAGGGTCATTTCCAAGACCATCATCAAGGACAAAGTCCATTACTGAACCGAGTTCACTCCTCGTTCAAGTCCTGTATCACTGAACCAGTTTAACTAGCCGTTCCAGCCATGTCTATCTCATGAGATATAAATCTTTATCCAATACATTGGAGGGAGATATAGGTCCCACCCATCTCATAATGAAACCATTCTTATGTGTGCCACAAAATAATAAATCATACATCATTGCATAACCCATGTAATAAAAATGGGATTCTTAAACATCGTGACATCATAAAACAATTCATATAAGATAAAGGAATTCATAAAAATAATTCCACCACAACATAATGAAATCAATGTAATAATTGTGATAGAAACAGAACCAAATTTATCCGAGATGGAAAATAATTTTGATAAAACACTTGAACTCCATTCTTGAGGAAAATATCCATTCTACTTCAAAAACATTTTTTCTTTCCTAACATGTCATACAAATTTAAAATAAAAGAAGTTGATTAAAAATAACCTTGAAAACATTTAAAGGACGATTTATGGAAATAATTTTCTAAAAATCCATTCATGTCGTATAATTTAAAAAACATTCTTCTCGTACTTTGGCCGGAAAAGTCAAAAAGTACGTCGTACGAAAGATGACAAAAGATTCATTTCATATCTTTTACTAAAAACTCACCGAAGGGTGAATTCGGATTTAAATAATTGTAGGAGGATAGAAAAAATATTAGATATTGAGGAAAAATGGATTTGGTTGATAAAATACACCTTAGTAAATATCAAAGTATAATCAATCTCGGATAAATATGTGATTTTGAGATTTTCCCTTACCTTAGGTCTGATATGCTTTGAACGTGTACGAACCTCCTATATAATGATTTAAATAATGTCATTTACTTATTCCAGAATCATATGCATTGTTATGAAATTATATATGGCCATATTCTTAGCTTATTATTAGTAATATTTCATTGCTACTTGTTATTCGGGTGTTTATTGCTTTATGTTCTTATGTGTGTTTTGTCAAATAAATTCTTATTATTATTTTTAGGTTATAAATAAGTCATATACAGAATGGTATTAGTGTAATATATATCATATTTATTCATTTAATTCATTTATATAATCATTATGAAATGAATATCATGTAGAACGAGTCGCATCACATCGTGGAGACGGTAGGTCGTCCGTACACACGAGCCATGATATCGTTCCCATGATCGTGGAATTATATTTAAGTGTATGTATACTATTTCCGAATCAATATAACTTTAAAATAATCATATATAGTTATTCTTTACACCATTTTACCCATCCAAGTAAGGTGGTGGAGGAAAACAGATTACACCACGGCGTGGAGACGGTATTCCGTACGTACGCACGCGCGGTGATTTCATTTTCCGCAGGATGGATAGAAGGTGAAATAGGGTTGTTTCATATTTATAATAACATATAAGTATATTAGTGATACTGATATTATTAATTCATAATTAAAAAACTAAATAAGAATAAGTAGAAGAAGAAATAAATTTGAATGAATTGGTAACAGATATTACCTCTTCTTCGACACACCTTTTTGAAATCTCCTCTTAGGGCACTAAGATTGGTCTTGGAAGTATACCAAGACCTCTAGGATGTTTCTAGGAAAGTGAATAAGATAAATTTGCAGGGTTTGGCTGAGATTTAAGGATAAAAGTGGTGTGAGGAGGAGAGGGAGGAGGTTCCCTTTTATAAGGGAGAAGAGGGACACCTTTGGAAAGTGTGAAAAATATTATTTTAGTATAAACTTATCTTCGGTTCCAAAAGGTCCAAAAATCATTAATTATAAAGATAAGACGACTCATGGTCAAAATAAAAACATCCAATCAGAATTGGAAATTTTTGGAAAATATATTAATCATTATAATCTTATTTATTTAAATCATTTATTAGTGAGGTAAATACTTCATCGTTATTGTGTCATAAATAATTTAATTTATTTGGTGTCTAAAAATTATAAAAAAAATATAATCATGTAGGAAATCATTTTATCTTTCCAATGAATGTTTATAGTTTAAAATATAATTTATATAACCCCTTATAAAAATAAATTACTAAAAGATTGTTTTTAATGTCAATATTGTCTTTATATTAAATTAATTAATCCAAATTGTCATTATCACTACCATGTGGCTCAATGGGGTCCCAAAATCGATCCAAGGATGACCATGGTCATCCAATACTTATAAAATAAGTTTAAAAGAACTGTCAATGTAATTTTGAATTATTATAATATTTTTTTAACCTTGAATTACCCTATTTACCTTTAACCGCAGTAAATAAAAATTGTCGTAGTTACTATTCATAATATCCAAAAAAGGAACATATTAACATAATTTGGACCCACTAATTCCAAATATGGAATCCATGTTTCAAAATTAAAAACACAGAAGTTGCAGTAATTAAGTTAAAATTAATCCCGTTTTTAAACAAACGAGTTTTACAAGTTAAAACATTTCCAAAGATTGAAATGTTTTTACCTATAAATTCAATGTAAAATTAATACTAATGACATACATTATATTAAATGGTAAAAATATATTCTATTTATACTTTAAAACCATTAAATATTATAATTTTACCATATAAAGTATTGAGATGAAAAAAGTTGTTTTTAATTAAAATATAGCCTGTTTTTACTATTCATCAAAATATGAAAGTTACCAAAATAATATAAAAAAATTATCCAAAGTAAATTTTTATATCTTGATTCCAAATAAGAATTTTATTTTTTCAAATTTCACTTATAAACATGTCAAAAGATAGATTTAAAATGGGTGTGTCATCAAAAGGTGGTAAAACTGCATTTTTTTTAAAAACACTTCTTTTATCCGAAAAACTAATTTTGTTTCCATACCTCATTCTAGAAAAAGTGTAAGAAGAATTATAATGTTATAAAATTCAAAATTCAGTTAATACTATTCATAACAGCTAGTTTATAATATTATAATAATATATCATTTTTAGTAAAACTCGGTATTGCGTACTACATACGCTATCGAGGAAGGTCGCGATTGCGTGTAATGCTAGCCAAGATAGTGTTGTGTGCAGTGAAAGATTACTTTGCATATAAGATAGTAAAAAAAATATTTCTCATAAAATCTCTGGGTGTTACATTCTACCCCCCTTAAAAAAATTTCGCCCTCGAAATTCATCACTTCGTCACAATCAAATGAGGATAACTCTCCCTCATCATATCCTCATGTTCCCATGTAGCTTCTTGTAATTGGTGGTTCCTCAATAAAACATTCACCAAGCGAGTGGTCTTGTTCTATATGACATTTTCGCTATGAACCAAAATCTCTATCGGTTGTTCTTCATAAGAAAGATCTTGCTCCAGTGGTACAACTTCTGATCTTAGTACACGTGAAGGATCAGGTTTGTACTTTCTTAGGAGAGATACATGGAACACATCGTGAACTTGAGGGAGATTCTGTGGAAGTGAAAATCGGTAAGCTACCTTCCCAACACGATCCAGTATTTCAAAAGGACCAATATACAAAGGTCTTAGCTTTCCCTTCTTTCCAAATTTCATTACTCTCTTCCAAAGAGATATTCGTAAGAACACTTTATCACCCACTTCAAACTCTAGGTCTTTTCATCGGTTGTCGGCATAAATTTTTTGTCGACTATGAGCTGCTCTTAGGTTTTGTTGAACAGATCGGACCTTTTCTACCATCTCATCAACCATATCAGGTCCTAATAGCTTTCTTTCCCCAACTTCATCCCAGCAAGTTGGAGTCCTGCATTTTTTTCCATAGAGAGCTTCATAAGGAGCAATCTAAATACTATAATGAAATCTATTACTATAGGAAAATTCCACCAAAGGATGGTGTTGAACCCAACCACCTTTTAAATCCATAGAGAAAGATCTTAACATTTCTAGTAGAGTTTGAATTGTCCTCTCAGACTGACTGTCTGTTTGAGGATGATAAGCAGTGCTGAAACTCAACTCTGTGTCTAGAGTATGATGAAGACTTCCCCAGAACTTCGAGGTAAACCTCAGATCCTGATAAGATATTATGGAAAGTGGTACTCCATGAAATATTACCAATTCCTTTACATATATCCTGGAAAGCTGATACAGAGAGAAATCATCCCTAATAGCAATGAAATGTGCCGACTTCATAAGACGATCAACTATAACCTAGATAACATTATTGCTTTTGGATGTTTTAGTAAGTCCAGTGACAAAGTCCATAGTGATGTTTTCCCATTTCCATTCTCGTATGGGTAATGGTTGTAACATCCCTTTAGACTTCTATCTCTCAGCTTTAACATGCTGACAAACCAAGCATCGAGTGACATATTCAGCCACATCTCATTTCATGACATCCCACCAGAAGTACTCCTTCATGTACCTATACATCTTCGTGCTTCTAGGATGAATAGAGAATGATGAACTATGAGATTCATCCAGAAACTATTTCTTTAATTCGGGGATTGGAGGAACACAAACCCGATTCCTGAACCTTATTATCCCATCACAATCACGGTGAATTCAGGAACATTTCTCACCTTCTTTTGTAACTCTACATCTTCTTTTTTGTGCCTCTTTAATCTTCACATGTATCGATGGTTGAAAATTCATTTGAGAAAGATTAGATTTTTTCCCTTCCATTATAAATCCAAGATCCATCCATTGTAAATCCATAAATATTGGATCCTTTGTGATCCTCATCATCGATAAGCTAGCATGGTCTTGTCAACTTCATGCATCTGCCACCTTGTTTGCTTTCCCAGGGTGATAATGAATTGAGTAGTCGTAATCCTTAATCCGTTCCAACCATCTATTTTGGCTCATATTTAGCTCATTTTGTGTGAAAAATGTACTTTAAACTTTTGTGATCAGCATAAATATCACACCTTTCACCATAAAGATAATGCCTCCAAATATTTAATGCAAAGATTACCGCAGCTAACTCCAAATCATGAATTGGGTAATTTTTCTCATGGATTTTCTACTGCTGTGAGGCATAAGCTATCACCATATTGTTTTGCATGAGAACACACCCCAATCACTTCTTAGATGCATCACTGTAGATCACAAACCTTTCTTCACTACAAGGAAGTGTGAGCACAGGTGCACTGGATAACCTTCTTTTCAACTCCTTGAAATTCTCTTCACACTCCTCCATCTACAAGAACCTAACTCCTTTTAGAGTCAACCTGGTGAGTGGATTAGATAATCATGAAAAATCATTCACAAACCATCGATAATATCCATCCAAAACAAGAAAACATCGGATCTCAGTTATTGTTGTTGGTCTCGACCATCTTTCGATAGCCTCTGTTTTTGCGGGATCCACAAATATCCCCTCTTTTGAGATTATGTGACCCAAAAATGCAACTTTTTGTAGCCAACATTCACACATGGTAAATTTGGCACAAAGCTTCTCCTTTCTTAGGGTCTTCAATAGAATTCTCAAGTGATCTTAATGTTCTTCCTTGCTCTTTGAATAGACAATAATATCATCTATAAATTCTTCCACAAACTGATCAAGATAGTCTCTAAAGACTATATTCATTAGATATATGAAGATATCAGGGGAATTAGTAAGACCGAATGGCATCACTATAAATTAATAGTGTCCATACCTTGTACGGAACGCCGTATTAGGTATATCCTCCCTTTTGACCATTAATTGATGATACCCTGAACGAAGATCAAACTTGGAAAAGTATTGATCTCCACGTAGTTGATCAAATAAGTCATCAATGCATGGGAGAGGATATTTGTTCTTTATAGTGATCTTGTTATGTTTTCGATAATCAATGTAGAGTCTCATTAATCCATCTTTCTTCTTAACAAATTGAACAGGTTCTCCCCAAGGTGATGCACTCGAGCGTATGAATCCTTTATCAAGATTCTCTTGGAGTTGCTTCTTCAGTTCCTGCAACTCAATTGGGTCCATTCTATAAGGTTTCTTTGAAATGAACATAGCACCCGGTATGAGTTCTATTGAAAACTCAACTTCACGATTTGGTGGAAGACCAGGAAATTCCTCCAGAAAGACATCGTCAAACTCCCATATAATGGGTGTATTTTTAATCGTGAGTTTCTCTCCAACCATTTGAGATAAATAACCTTCATTTATTGGAATCAAGACCCATAATATGGAAGAAATATCCTCTGTAAGGTTATATTCATCCTTGCATCGATATATGATCATAGATTGATCTAGAATATTAAACGTGATTTCCTTTCTTTGGAAATTGATATGAGCTCCGTATAAAGATAGCCAATCCATCCCAAGAATCACATCAAATTCCACTATATGAAGGATCACAAGATTAAAAGAAAGAACTTTCCCACAAACATCAATCGCAGATGAATTATTAACATTTGATGTGACCGTTGTTCCCTTAAAAGTTGTCACAGCTAACTCAACATATAATTATTTAGGTAATATGGTGATACCCTTAAGAAATTTATTCATAAATAAAATAGTGGGTGGATATAGAATCAAATAAAACATTTTCTACTTTAGAGTGGACGGTAAGTGTACCTTTCACCACTTCGTTATCGTACTCCACATCACCGATAGTAATTTCATGTGACTTTCCTTTGTCTTTGGCCTTAAGAGTTTGTTGACGTAGATCATCATCAACAACCCTTGGATTTGGGCATTGATTGGCATAATTCCCCATCTCATTGAACTTGAATCATTGAAGTGTAGGAGGTTAATTCTGTGTATCCCTTTCTTTTTCACATCATTAGACATCTTCTTCCCATTATTTCGACATTCAACTGCCCGATAAAATTCTTTTCCACACTTGAAACATTTTATTGTCTAATTAAGACAATTCCCTCCATGTTTCTTTCCACAATTTGAGCTTAAAGGAAAACACATATTCTTTTCAGTGTGGTCTTTAGATTGTCCTTTGAATTCCATTTTACTCTTCTTATCAAACCCATATGATTGATGGGTTACTCCAATCACCATCTCAACCTTGAGAGCACATTGAACAATTTACTCGTCGCTATTGAAGTCCCTTATGGTTAACACCCTTCGAAGACTTTGTTTTAACCCACTAAAGAATTGATCTATTTTTCTCTCAGTTTGGATAATAATCCCAGAAGCGTACCATGCAAGCCTTGTAAAATTTGCTTCGTAGATACCAACAGATTCATCATACTTTTTCTTTAGTTCAAGAAACTCCTTCTCCATATTTGTTTGAAGAATATGAGGGATGTACTTATTGAAAAATATGTTCTTGAACTCGTCCCATTCCATGGAATCAATTTCATCTCTTTGCCTCGTATTCTTGATAAGATTCAACCATTGATCAGCATCACCTTCCAAATGATAAGCTGCTAAGATGTCTTTGTCTTGTTCAGAACATTGTAGAACTGAAAATATCTTTTCATTGGTACTAATCCATTGTTCAGCCACTAATGGATCAGAAGACCCGTTGAATGAAGGTGGAAAATGCCTCATGAAGGATTCAACAGAATGATGCTCCTTCCTTTTCCCTTTTGGATGTCTTGCTTGGTTCATAGCTTGAGAATGTTATGTGAGCATGGCTACAAGATTTTTCATTCCATCTCCCATAACGTTTGGTTGCTCAGTGGGACAATCATTTCATTTCCCGTCATATTCATCATTAACACAATTCCTTTGGGTTCCAGCCATTGACTAAAACCAATAAGCATAGTGTGAGAAACACAAATCATAATAGGAATACCACATAATAAAGAATAAAAATTCACACTAAAGGTATTATCATAGGTTAATGATGGCCATTTTTAAAACACTAAGATTGTGTTCTATGCTTAGACTTATCCATAGGGTTCTTACAAGTGCTTTCACATCCTAGTTTCCAACGTTTGACTATAACCTCCCTCAGATACCAAATATAATGACCCATACTTTACATACATTGTAATTACTTTAGAGTTGAAGCATACTTACTACAATATATAAGAAAACCATGAAAGGACCGTATAGGTATAGTGTCTTTAGAAACTGGGAAACATAAACAACTGGTTCATAAAATCAACTATATTGTCTCCCATTTCTTTCATCATATCAAGAGTCCCTTTTTGGCATATCCTACTTAATATCCTTCTTCCTGGCCTGGGGAAAAGAAAACATAAAAAAGGGTGATCTGGAATGCTCATTAAGGGTAAACAAAAGAAATATTAGTCATATCATACTCATAAGAACATAACATTTTGAAAATCTTAACCTGCAAAAGAGGTCATAGTATCATGTCATGGGATAAATCATAGTAATGAAAATCAATACTAAATAATCATAACATAAAAAATTAAACATTGTGGCATACACAAATAATCAAAGAAAATCATTTTATATTAGTCAGGGCTTATTTCCAAGACCATCATAGAGGACACAGTCCATTACTGAACCGAGTTCACTCCTCATTCCAGTCCTGTATCACTGAATTGGTTTTACTTTCCCTTCCAGCCATGTAAATCTAATTAGATATAAATCTTTACCCAATGCATTGAAGGGAGATATAGGTCCCACCCATCTCATAATGAAACCATTCTTATGTGTGCCACAAAATCATAAATCATACATCATTGCCTAACCCATGTAATAAAAATGGGATTCTTAAACATCATGACATCATAAAACAATTAATATAAGATAAAGGAATTCATAAAAACAAATCCACCATAACATAATCAAATAAATGTAATAATAGGGATAGAAACATAACCCTATATTATCATATATGTAAAATAATTTTGATAAAAAACTTGAACTCCATTCTTGAGTAAAATATCCTTTCTACTTCAAAACTTTTTTTCCTTTCTTAACATGTCATACAATTTTAAACTAAAATAAGTTGATTATAAATAATCTTGAAAACTTGTAAAGTAAGATTCTTGGAAATAATTTTCTAAAAATCAATTCATTCCGTATAAGTTAAAAAAACCTTCTTCTTGTACTTTGGCCGGAAAAGTCAAAAAGTACCTCGTACGAAAAACGACAAAACATTCCTTTCATATCTTTTACTAAAAACTAACCGAAGGGTAAATATGGATTTAAAAAATCATAGAATTATATAAATAATATTACATATTGAGTAAACATTGATGTGGATGATAAAATACACCCCATAAAATACCAATGTATAAACAATCTTGGATAAAAATGAGATTGTGAGATTTTCCCTTACATTAGGTCTGATATGCTTTGTACGTGTCCGAACCTCCTGTATATTGATTTAAATAATTTCATTGACTTATTCTAGAACCATAATCATTTTTTTGGTATTATATATGGACATATTCTTAGCTTATTATTAGTAATATTTCATTGCTACTTGTTATTTAGGTGTTTATTGCTTTATGTTCTTATGTGTGTTTTGTCAAATCAATTTATATTATTAATATTAGGTTATAGATAACTCATTTCCAGAATTTTATTAGTGTAATATATATCATATTTACTCATTAAATGAATTTATATAATCATTATGAAATAAGGATAATGTAGAATGAGTCGCATCACATCATGGCGACGGTAAGTCGTATATTCGGACGAGCGATGATATCATTCCCATGATCGTGGAATTGTATTGAAGTATATGTATACTATTTAAGAATCAAAATCACATTACAATAATAATATATAGTTATTATTTACACCATTTTACCCATCCAAGAATGGTGGTGGTGGAAAACAGATTACACCACGGCGTGGAGACGGTATTCCGTACATACGCACGTGCGTTGATTTCATTTTCCATAGGATGGATAGAAGGTGAAATAGGGTTTTATCATATTTATAATAACATATCATTATATGAGTGATACAGATGTTTTTACTTCATAACGAAACAACTAATGAAGAAGAAGTAGAAGAAGAAATAAATTTGAAAGAATTGGTAACGGATATTACCTCTTCTTCGACACACCTCTTTGAAATATCCTCTTAGGGAACTAAGATTGGTCTTTGAAGTAGAACAGTACCTCTAGGATGTTTCTAGGGAATTGAAGAAGATAAATTGGTTGGGTTTGACCGATCTTGAAGGCTCAACGTGGTGTGATGAGGTGAGGGAGGAGGTTCCCTTTTATAAGGAAGGAGAGGGACACCTTTGGAAAGTGTGAAAAATATTATTTTATTATAAACATATAATCGGTTTCAAAAGGTCCAAAAACAATTAAAGATGAATAGAAGATGACTCATGGTCTAAATAAAATCATCCAATCATAATTGGACATGTTTTGGAAAATATTTTAATCATTATAATCATATTTATTTAAATCATTTATTAATGAGGTAAATACTTAATCATTATTGTGTCATAAATAATTTAATTTATTTGGTGTCTAATAATTATAAATAAAATATCATCATGTAGGAAATATTTTTATCTTTATAATTAATATTTATAGTCGAATATATAATTTATATAACCCTTATAAAAATTAATTACTAAAAGGTTTTTGTTAATGTCATTTTTTCCTTTACATTAAATTAATTAATCCAAATTGTCATTATCACTACCAAATGGCTTAAAGGGGTCCCCAAATCGACCCAAGGATTCCCATGGTCGTCCACTACTCATCCAATGAGGTTACTACAAGTGTGAAGGAAATTTTGAATTATTATAATATTCTTTTAACCTTGAATTACCATATTTACCTTTAACCACAGTAAGTAAAAATTAGTGTAGTTACTATTCATAATATCAAGAAAAACCTATTAACATAATTTGGACCCACTGATTTAAAATATGGAATCCATCTTTCAAAATTCAAAACAAAGAAGTTTCATTAATTAATTTAAAATTAATCCCTTTGTTAAGCAAACAAGTTTTAAAAGTTAAAACATTGCCAAAGATTGAAATGTTTTTACCTATGAATTCAATGTAAACATAATTCTAATGACAAAAATTATATTAAATGATAAAAATATATTATATTTATACTTTAAAACCATTAAATATTATAATTTAACCATATAAATTATTGCGATGAAAAAAGTTGTTTTTAATTAAAATATAGCGAGTTTTTACTATTCATCAAAATATGAAAGTTACCAGAATAATATGAAAAAATTTTCCAAAGTAAATTTTTATATCCTGATTCAAGATAAGAATATTATTTTTTCAAATTGAACTTATAAACATATCAATAAATTTACATAAAATGGGTGTGCCATCAAAAGGCGTTAAAACTGCATTTTTTGAAAAATACTTCTTTTATCCGAAAAACTGATTTTTTTCATACATCATTCTAGAAAATGTGTAAGATGAATTATAATGTTTTAAAATTTAATATTCAGTTAATACAATTCATAACGTATAGTTTATAATATTATAATAATATATCGGTTTTTAGTGAAACTCGGTATTGCGTACTACACAAGCTATCTAGGAAGGTCGCGATTGCGTGTAACGCAAGCCAAGCTAGTGTTGTGTGCAGTAAAAGATTCCTTTGCATATAACATAAGAAATAAAAAAATATTTCTCATAAAATCTTCGTGTGTTACAAGAAGGATTCAAATACACACCGTGTGGTTATATGTACACAATGTGTGTTTGGGGTGTTACACGACCAGTTTTAGCTGGAGTACATGCCCATGTTGATGGCCCATGGGAACATGCCATGTAGAATTCATACATGACATGTAGTCAAAATTTTAAAATCATTAATTATTTTCATTCTCCTGTTCCCTTCTTGGACGCCTCATTTTCGGTCTTTGATAATCTTGATCTAAGGTGCACATTTGACCTTGTAGAGTTATGCCACCGAGAAGACCACTGGTTGTTCACCAGGATATCAGCAATGATTATACTCTTGAGATGGTTGGCCATGGGCTACCAGTGGATCCTCCAGTAGTTCCAGATGCAGCGTGAGCTATTATACCCGACATAGGCGTGGAGGCGCAGTTCCGTGACGGCTTTATGGGGTTCATGCAGACCATCCAGGGAGCACAGCAGGACACCACATATATGGCAGAGCTGACGCATATCTTCCTACATCAGCATCCGACAATGTTTTTAGGGGATGGAAAACCACTGGCTACGGAGTCAAGTATGGATTCGATGCAGACTATTTTTGAACATCTCGAGATGCCTCCTAGGTGGAGGGTCATGATCGCTACATACATGCTACGTGATTCCGCCAAGAGGTGGTGGGATGTTACCGCCCAGTCTGAGCATCACCGTGAAATGGAATGAGAAATCTTTTCATGTAGACTTCTATGAATTATTCTTCCCATAGATGCTGAGGGCAGATCTAGCTTGAGAGTTCCTGAATCTACAACAAGGCTCCATGTTAGTGATTGATTATTCAGCTCGCTTTACCGAGATTCAGCGTTTTGCACTCGTTATGGTGGGTGATGAGGTGTTGAGGGAATGATTCTCTGAGGATGGTCTTAGATATGAGATCCGAGAACTAGTGAATGTTTTTAAGTTGCCTATCGTGCATGATATTGTGAACCAGGAACTGATTACTGAGTGGAACCTATGGGAATCTAGTGGGGTGGGCCAGGGTGGTTCGACATCAGCTTATGGTACTATTTCTACTTCTAAGAGGAAGATACAGATGGATTTCTCTCATGGTGGTAGTACTAGCCCGAATAATACTTCAATTGGCCAGGTCACGTGCTACCGTTGTGGTAGAGAGGGGCACAAGAGACCGCAATGTCCACGTGACCTAGTGGAGTTCCGAGCTTCTGGAAAAATGGGTCATCTCCATCATTTTTACAGGGTGTTTCCACCAGTGGCTAGTGAGAGGGGTTCTGTACAGACTCTGCGTGCGGGAGAAAAACCCAATGAATCTTACCAGTTGGGAAATTGGAAGACGTCCGGGCATGCAAGCAAATATGGTGTTCGTGGTCATGGTATCCAAACACCAGGATCACATGTAGGATCGAAATAATGATGTAGATGCTCAAAATATAAGAGGGGGGTTGAATTGTATACTATAAAAATTCCTTTGGAACCTTTAAAGTTAGTTATGAATAACTATGGTTTCCTTAAGAAAAGAAAAGGGCTATGTTTAACAAAGTTAAACTTCAGCAAATTCACAACACCTCTAACACCAAATGAAAACATGGAAAGAGATTCCGAAAGTAGGTTCCGGAAATATGGTTCTGGAAATTGAAACTTAACAAAAGATTACTATATGAGATACTACCTTAAAGCGTATAGAATCCAATTGAAACAGAGTATGAGTAAGTTAGTATAAGAAAGTTATACTTTCCCTATAATACAAAATGTAGCAGAAACAAACAAGTAGTAAAACTACAAGTAAAAAAGATATAAGTCTTTTAACCCAAAGAGAAGGGTATCCAACAACCTTGGATAAAGGTCCCTTGATTTATACTTTCAAGCAAGTATGTCTTACCCACACCAGGGTAAGCCCTCGATACGATGATCGGAGTCTCTATCTTGCTATCCCTGCAAGCCCTCAACTTCAAGGTAGTTGGGAACCTCTTTCTTCCTTAGCAAGGAAACCCTCAACTTCAAGGTGTTGGAAACCTCTGTCTTACTATCCCCGGAAGTCCTCGAATGTAATCACCAACCTTCGGAGTCTCACAAAGCAAAAACTGAACAAGCGGTTCAGTACGCACAAGGCATGAAAAGCTTTCTCTCTCTAGAAATCACCTTAGCAGCGTGTGGTCTCTAGATAGATAAACTTCTCTTTTTTTCTATTCTTATATATGAGCTCTTTCAAATGAGCTTCTATTTATAGGAAAAATCTCCAACGGTTACCTCCCTCTTCCAACAGTCATATTTTCCATGAAACTCGAGGGACCTGTACATGTGTAACTCAACCAACAGATGATTAGAAACATAATAGAAGACATCATTTTATAAAAAACAATGTATAACTGAATGCACGACATCATTTTGAAACAAAGCATTTGTGAGTAAAAGCTAATCAATAGTTCGGAGTGTAAGCAAGCCAAAAGCTTGGAGTCTAATCAAAATGAAGTTTGGAGTCTATTTTAGGAAATGTTCTGATTCTGTTTTATATGAATTCGGAGACTGGTTTCACCAGAGATCGGATTTTGAATCTGAAGAGTTTGGAGTCGAACTTCTTAAGAGTTTGGAGTCGAACTGCTTAAAAGTTCGGAGTCGAACTTCTTAATAGTTCGGATTCGACCTTCTTCAGAGTTCGGAGTCGAACTACAAAAGAGTTCGGAGTCGAAATTCTTCAGAGTTCGGAGTTGAGCTACAAAAGAGTTCGAAGTCGAACTTCTTCAGAGTTCGGAATCCAGAATTCAGATTAGAACTACATTACAGATCACATCCAGAATTCGGATCCTAAAAACAGAATGCTCCAAATATTTTCATTATATGGCTCCGTAAATTTGGTTATGAATCCGGTTATTGAATTTAAGAAAAAATTTTCTATGTATAAGAAAATCTAGGTTAAGGTATATTTCCTTAAAGAAGTAAATTTTCCATATAGGGGTAAAAATAATTTTTTCTTAAGTATAAGGTGTTTGTGATTTTAAAAACTAGAAGGAATGGAAAAGTTATAAGGAAAACCTTATTGACTCAACAATCTCCCCCTTTTTGGAAAGCACAAACATCCTTACGAGAAAGCATATAAGGATATTGAAAAAAAATTATTAGAATTTGAAAATAAGACTTATCTCCCTTTGTTCATGGAAAGAAATGAATACAACTAACTTCCCATTAGGCATTGAAACTCTAAGGATTGTATTGTGAGTTTCCGGAGTGGAGTTTTCATTAATATAAGAGTGAAAACTTCATAGTGGGAAACTCCCCCTTTCATTAAGGATATTTCTCTTAGAAATTTTTTCTTTCTCCTCCTTAGGAAAAATTCTTTTTTCCTTCTCCCCCTTTGTGATTTTATAAAAGAATTGAAGGGAATGGAAAACAAATTATGCTACCTGAAACATTAGTATATAACAAGATACAAACCATCCAGATAACCATTTCATTAGAGTTAGGAAAAAAATACAAGGAAAGACAACTACAACAAAAGATCGGAGTGGGTTTATTTGTCTTCCTTTTCCTTCGGAATGAGCTGCTTCAACAAGGCTTTGAGTTTCTTCAAGTCTCTTTGATCTTCCTCTCTTTTCCTCTCCAAGGATTTTACATTTTCTTCTTGAGATTTTAAAGCCTCTTCCTGAGCCTCCAGGGCTTATTTCTGAAACTTCAAAAACTCATCTTACTTTTCCATCTTCTGCTAAAACTCAATCCGGAAATCTCTTTCAGTTTTCCAATTTTGAGATGCCGAGTTAAGCTTCCAATTCAAATCCCTGACCTGTTGATTCCGAAAATTTTGCTCCTGGGTCAACTTCTCAGAAATCTCATTAACATTTTTATCCTCCATTTCAAAATCATTTTGAACTTCAGCCTGAAAATTCTCAAATTGAACTAAATCTTCATCAACCCTCTTAGACCACTTGGTTACTATACTACAGGACTTTCTATGCATGTCATAATCGATCAGAAAACTTTTCTGTTCAACTTCCAACATCACAAACATATCCATTATCATGGATAAAGAATCAGATTTTTAATTCATAGATTGTTGCAGCAACTAGCATCTAGAATCTATTGTTGGAAGAATCGGAATTGTGTCCACTAACTTTCTCAGAGATTGAACCACAAAATCATGCCCGTGGGATGATGATTCCGAATCAGAAACTTCTTTTTTGAGATTCCACTTCTTCAACTGGCATCATCTTCCTTCTAGAGGTACCACCAACCTCTTTCCTTCTGATGACATCTTTAATGGGTGTCTCCATTAGAGTTTGCTTCCCTTTATCAGATTTCAGAATGGATTGCACATTTGGAGATACTTTCTCAGATTCAGAAACATGAACAATCTTATCCTCATCTAGTTTCTATTTTTCTTGTCCTTCACCAAGAAAGTTCTTCTCATAGGATTATTCATTATCAAACATCTCATTCGCTTCTTTTTCTTATTCTTCTTCTGGATGTTCCTTGCTAGCTTCCTCATCTCCCTTGCCTGAGGTAACTATCTTTGAGGATTCTGCCTTATCTTTGTAGTCCTATACTTGCTTCATTAAGGTATCCAGATCTTCACTCTCCTCTTCTTCTTCTTCTTCTTCCTCTGCTTCTTCAGCAATTTCCTTCTCAGCTTCTACAACTATTCCTTTACCCTTGTACTTTTCCGAAGTGACATAGTTTTTCACTAGAGTTTTTGGTAAATAAGGTTCAACACCAAAAGTTTCCGAAATTGGAAGCCTTTCGGAAGCCAACTCTGTATCTTTTAGCAAATATTGCACTAGTTCAGCTTCAGAGATCTTCTTTATCAACTTCTTTTCCTTCTCTTGCCTTTCTAGCTCCTCAGAAGCCTTTTCTTTTAATGCCTTAGCCTCAGCAGGGTCCAATCCGAATTGAGGATCCCCTTCCTTCCTCATTTATTTATGTTTCCTCCAATTTTTTTCTACTTCATCTGTATAGATTTTCTGCTTCTTCGGCATGGGAGGTGTGGATTCAGTTTCCTTAGGCTGAGGAACTTCTTCATCAGTAACTACTTCCTTAACCTTTCTCTTCTTCCATTGCTTTTTTGAAGGTTCCGGAGATTCTTTTTCAGCTGTTTCAAATTCCTCTATAGATAGGGGTAAAATTCTCAGGACTCACTAGAAAAACCCATCTTCTTTCTTTTAAGCGTATCATCACTGACAAGCACGAGCTTGCAATTCCAGATCTTTGATTTTCAGGAAACTTTGAAAGATTCTAAGCATCGAACAATCAGCTTAGACAGTAAGGCAGGAAACATCATAATTTAAGCTCTTAGATTTCCTTCTTTAATATTATTGATTGTAACCAAGACATGCCTTATCAGATTTATCTTTCTTAGATTTACCAAAAAATCTAAGACATAGATATCACTCTTCATCAGATTGTCTTTATCTCCTTTTCTCAGAACTAGAAAACCTTGCACCAATAGTTAATGTATTCTATTATTCGGAGTGAGCCGAGAAATCTTAGTTGTTGAATCATCCTTAATCCCAAGAAACTTTAGTGCCTTCTCCATATTGAGACTTCCTTGCACATCGGAATGTTTGTGAGAATAGAATTCTTCTTCTCCCTCATATGCTATACCAAACAGGCTTGCTCCCTTAGTTTAAGAAAGTTTATAAGTCTTCCCATAAGACTTAAAAGAAAAACTTTCTCTGCCATCTTCCACCAAGAAGGAAACAGACTCATAAAACTCTATCAACAAGTTAGTATAGATCGGATCCTGTTTATCTGGTTTTTCTATGCATACATCTTCCCATCCATTCAGTCTAATATTCTTTGAAATAAGAGAATCAAGATTAAAAAATCCGGATGAACTAACCTTTCCCTGTAAACTATCCACTTTGAAATTGGTTCGATAGTTGACATATCTTGAGAGGTTGCTTCATCATACATTCGGAATGAAATAAACTTTAGGATTCGGATTGTCTTCAAAAGGTTCGGAACCGGCCTTAAGAGGAGCAGCAGAGCTTCGAGACACAAAAGCTTGAAAAACCGATGTGGGAAGAGTCTCGGGGTCCCATTTATATAGGCAAATAATTTGACCATTGGTCTTCCAAAAGTCATCTAACGGTTGAAAAATCTCTGATCTGATCTGACGGTTGAGAATAGTCCCTCAAGAAAAAATGACTCTGATCTTTTGAGGTTTTTAAGGAAAAAATTCGGATTTGAGGAAAAAACTAGAATCTGAATTTTAAAAAAAAATACCAGTAAGCAAAAATTTGATTAAAAAACTATAATTAAGAAAAATATAACTTACGGATTGACAAGAAATATTGTTCAAAATTGGTAATATTCTTCTTAAAAAAAAACTTCATTACGAAAGTTGCAGTACGAAAACTTCGTTACGAAAACTCCAGTCCGAAAATCTCCATTCCGGAAATTTCGTTATGAAATTATTAGTAAGAAAATTCCATTACAGAAGTCTTCAGTACGAATACATTCATTCTGGAAGTTTTCATTCCGAGAATTTCAGTCCTAAAAATTTCAGTTTCGGAAATTCCCATTCCGGAAATTTTAGTTTCAGAAAATTCCATTCCGTAAGTTTAGTTCCGAAAGTTTTTTTATTAAGAAAAACTAACGACCAAATGTACTCCCCATATGAAGAGGAGTTGATTAATGTTAGGATAATTTTTCAACAAGAATTTAATGAAGAATGATTACCTTACAGTTATAATTCCTAACTTTTGTTTAATGTATTCAAATCTATCGGAGGGTAATGATTTTGTGAAAATATCAGCAAGTTTATCTTGTGTTCCGATAAACTGAAGAATGATATCTCCTTTTGTGTGTGATCCCTAAGAAAGTGATGCCTAATATCTCTGTGTTTTACATGAGAGTGATGTGTAGGGTTCTTACTTAAGGCAATAACACTTGTGTTATCACACAAAATTTGAGTTTTAGTAAAGCTCAAGCCATAGTCTATGAGTGTGTGTTGCATCCACAATAGTTGAGAACAATAACTTCTAGCTGCTACATATTCAGCTTTAGCAGTGGAGAGTGCTACAAAATGTTGCTTCTTGCAGGACCAAGAAACTAATGAATCTTCTAAGAAATGACAAGTTCCAGATGTACTTTTTCTATCCATTCTACATCCACCAAAGTCAGCATCACAAAAGCTTTCTAGAACAAAATCATCTCCAGAAGTATAAAACAATCCTAGATCCATGGTTCCCTTAAGGTAGCGAAAAATTATTTGTACTGCCTTTAAGTGAGATTCCTTAGGATTAGATTGATATCTTGAACATAAGCATACTGAGAACATTAAGTCTGGTCGACTAGCTGTTAAGTAAAGTAAACTTCCTATCATACCTCTAAATGATGTTTGATCTACTGGTTTCCCAGCTTCATCATGATCTAAAGAGTTTGAGGTACTAATAGGAGTACTTATACTCTTAGTATTTTCATAACCATACTTTTTGATAAGAACTTTATTATAATTATGTTGAGATATGTTGGTTCCTTCTGGTTTTTGAGAAATTTGAAAACCAAGGAAAAATTTTATCTCACACATCATACCCATTTCAAACTCAGATTTCATTAGACTTGCAATGGAGTCAGTCAAAGATTGTTGAGTTGAGCCAAATATGATGTCATCAACATAAATTTGAACAATCAAAACATTTTTCTTATCTTTATTTATAAAAAGGGTTGGATCTTCATTTCCATTAACATAGTTATTTTGAAGCAAAAATCCAGTGAGTCTATCATACAAGGATTGAGGGGCTTGTTTAAGACCATACAAATCTTTGTTAAGTCTAAAAACATGATCAGGATGTTTTGTATCTTCAATGCCAGGAGGTTTTTCAACAAAAACATCCTCTTGGACATAACTGTTAAGAAAAGCACATTTCAAATCCATTTGGAAAAGTTTGAAATTAAAGATGTTGTGATGGCAAGTAGAATACGGATAGATTCAAGTCCAGCTACTGGAGCATAGGTTTCTTCATAGTCTATTCTCTCTTGCTGATTATAACCTTTAGCAACAAGTCTCTCTTTATTTCTTACTATGACACCATTTTCATCACATTTATTTCTGAAAACCCATTTTACTCCAATAATAGAAGTTTCCTTAGGTATTTCAACCATGGTCCATACTTTATTCGTTTCAAATTAATTTAGTTCATCTTGCATGGCTTTGATCCAATCATCATCACCTAAAGCTTCATCAGTGCTTTTAGGTTCTAATAGGGAAAGAAATGCTAGATGTTCGACTTCATTTGTTAAGGAACTTCTAGTCCTTAAAGGTTTATTTACATCACCAATGATACTATCACTGGGATGATTCTTAAGAAACACCTGATTTGGGTTTTGAAAAGCCTATTCATCAACATATGGTAGAAAGTCTTCTGGGGTAAATGTTTCAGAAGTATCTTCTTGAAAAGTTTCTATATCAGAAGGTTCGTCTATCAAAGGTTGATAATCGGTTTTTGAAAACACATCCGAGGATTTAGGCTGGGATGGTTTAAAAACAAAACGATCTGACTCATCAAATTTTACATGCACTGTTTCTTCAATAGTACAAGTATTTTTATTGAAAACTCTATATGCCTTAGAAGTTGTGGAGTAGCCTAGGAAAATCCCTTCATCAGATTTTGGTGCGAATTTATGTAAGTTATCTTTAGTATTCAGAATGAATACTTTGAAACCAAAAACCATGAAGTAGGAATGTCTTTGTTTTCTACCATTCCATAACTCATAAGGAGTTTTATTAAGAAAAGGTCTAATTAAAACTCAATTTATAGTATAGCAAGCAGTACTTACAGCTTCAGCCCAGAAATGTCTAGCTATAGAATATTCACTCAACATTGTTCTAGTTATCTCTTGAATAATTCTATTTCTTCTTTTAACTACACCATTTTGTTGAGGAGTTCTTGGTGCTGAAAAATTGTGAGTAATACCTTTTTTACTACAAAAAGTTTCAAAATCAAATTTTTTGAAATTCTCCTCCATGATCACTATGAATAGTTTTCAATGGAAGAATTTTATCATTTTTAACTTGAGCTCTAAAACTTTTGAAATAAGAAAAAGCTTCATACTTCTTTGCTAGAAAATAGACCCATGTAAATCTAGTGTAATCATCAACTAGAACAAACACATAGTATTTGCCTCCAATAATTTCAGTTTGTGTTGGACCAAAAAGATCCATATACACTAACTGTAAAGCATCAGTTTTCGAGACTTCACTGATTGATTTAAAACTACATTTATGTTTCTTGCCATATTGACAAGGATCACAAACTTTAGACTAATCAAATCTAAGCTCCGGTATATCCTTAACCAGTTTCTTCTTAGAGATTTTGCATAAGTTCCTAAGGTTACAGTGACCTAGTCTTCTATTCCATAACCAGGAATGATATTACATTTAACTTTGGCAAGGTAAATCTTGACTCCTGAGGTATTCTAGGTTCAATGTGTAAACATTCTCTTGCCTATAGGATGAGAGAATAAATTCTTCCTTGGAATTGTGAACTAAACACTTATCATTCCTAAAATTCACAAGGTATCCTTCATCACATAACTGACTTATGCTAATGAGGTTGTTATTAAGACCCTTAACAAAAAGAACATTTGAAATTAAGGTTTTACCAAGATGAACAATATTTCCAATACCAAAAATTTCTCCCTTAGAATTATCTCCGAAAGCTACCTTTCCTCCTTTCGTTTTGATAATATTTTCAAAAAATCTTTTGTTACCAGTCATGTGCTGGGAACATCCACTATCCATGTAACATCTGTTGTTGTTGGTATTCTCTTTATTTTCCTGAAAACAAGAAGATAATTAGATTTTTGGAATCCAAACATGCTTGGATCTGATATTTCCAGATAACAAAATTTTAGGAACCCACATCTTTTTTGAGAAATAAGCTTTATGAAAACCTAAGGATTGGGTTTTGTTTAAGGAACAATTTTTTTCCCAATGACCACCACTTTGACAATTATTACAAAATGGGGCACTTTTAGGAACAAAATAATTGTCACTAAAAATTGGTTTTGCATGGGTATAACCAAATCCGGATTTATTTCTTAAAGGTCGTATTTGGGAATACATTTTATCAAAATTTTCCTTACCATGGGTAAAATTTGATAAACACTTCTTTAAGGAAAAAAATTCAGACATGAGTTTTATAACCAAGTTTTTTTCCTCAAAATCATTAGTTTTAGAACTAGAACTAGGCTCGAAAACATTTTTCTTAGAAATTACTTTTTCTAACTCTTTAGAAAGTTTGTTCTTCTCAGAACTTACTTCCTCAATATTTTTTGAAATACTTTCAAAATCAGTATTTTTCCTATCAAGATCTTTAGAAAGATCTGATATTTCATTTGTAAGAATAGAATTCCTAGAGTTTTCCTTATCAAGTTTCTTATTGAGTTTGGAGTTCTCAATTTCAAGAAGTTTAGCAAACCTAGAGACTTCTTCATAAGTAGGTAAAGTATTTTCTTCATCAGAAGAGGATTCTTCATCACAAGAGTTATAATACTTACTATCATTAGAATTTAAAGAAACATTGGTCAATGATTCAGCATTTCGTACCTTATCCATAAAACAATGATTATCAATAGGTAATCTGGCTATAAGACCAAGATTATTCTGTCCTGAAGATTTGTAATCAGAAGATTCATCTGAAGAGTCACCACCACTGGCACTCTAGGTATCATTTGATTTCAAAAAATTCTTAGCTTTGCCTTTATAATAATTCTTTCTGTTCCTATCTGAATGCCTTTCTTTGCTTTCTTTATTTTTAAGTAAAGGTAAATCTGGTCTAATATGTCCATCTCTCTTGCATTCATAACAAGTGAATTCTCCATCTTTCTTATCTTTTTTGTCCTTTTTCTTATACTTGGATTGGAAATTTATCTACCCAGCTATCTTGTTCATCCTTCGAGCAAGATTTTCTAACTCACTTTTAGAGGTTTCACTCTCACTAGATTGAAATTTGAAAATAACATTCTTAGACTTGGATCTGGTTACTCTCTCTGGAGTCTTAGCTTTCATTTGATTTGATGTTATTGTAAAAGCAACAGTACCATTTCCATTTTTCTTTTTGATGTTGTCAGCATCTCTCTTCATTCTTGTTTCGTGTTAGAGAAGAGTTCCAAATAACTCATCAAGAGAAATTTGAGTGACCTTCTTGTTCTCATCTATAGCTGTTCATTTGGATTCCCACTCATTGGGCATAATATCAATTATCTTATCCACTAGTGCTTCATCATCTAAACCTTTTTCTCCATAGACTATAAGTTGTTGACTATAGTCATAAATATATGTTGAACTTTACAAATTGGTTCACCATAAATAAAAATTGAAGCCATGATATTCATCTCTAAGCATAGCTCTCCTAGTCTCAATCACTATAGAAGTTCCAAAGTGTGTAACCTCTAACTTCTTCCAGATACAATTAGCTGCTTCACAAGAAGAAATTTGGCTATATATATTTCTAGTCATTGAACACAGTAGAGTATTGCGTACCTTATAGTTGAGTTGATATTCTTTCTTTTCCTAGTTAGTGAATGTTCTAACTTCCTTGTCAAGAATTTTATAATCACCAGTAAGCATAACCAAGTTGTCCACTCCAGTATTGATAACAAAATTATTCATTCGATCTCTCCAGTACTCATAGTCATTACCATCAAATATTGGTGGTCTTGTAGGATTTAGATTATCAATGGAACCAACATTGATTCCTGCCATGCTAAAAACTTTGGCACACAAACTTGTTAGTAGAAAAAGTTCATAATCACAAAGTTCGGAATGACAAAATTCGGAATGAGAAAGTTCGGAATGAAAATGTTCGGAATGACAAAGTTCAGAATAACAAAGTTCGGAATGACAAAGTTCGGAATAACAAAGTTCGGAAGAAAAACTTATACGATATTACAAGTATTTCATAGACCTCCTCTGATACCAATTGTAGGATCGAAATAATGATGTAGATGCTCAAAATACAAGAGGGGGGGGGGGGTGAATTGTATACTTTAAAAATTACTTTGGAACCATTAATGTTAGTTATGAATAACTACAGTTTCCTTAAGAAAAGGAAAGAAACTTAAAAAAATTCACAACACCTCTAACACCAATTGAAAACATCGAAAGAGATTCCGAAAGTAAGTTCCAGAAATATGGTTCTGGAAATTGAAACTTAACAAAAGATTACAATATGAGATTCTACCTTAAAGCATATAAAATCTAAATGAAACAGAGTATGAGTAAGGAGGTATAATAAAGTTATACTTTCCTTATAATACAAAATGCAGCGGAAATAAACAAGTAGTAAAACTATAAGTAACAAGATATAAGTCTTTTAACCCAAAGAGAAGGGTATCCAACAACCTTGGATAAAGGTCCCTTGATTTATACATTCAAGAAAGTCTGTCTTACCCACACCAGGGTAAGCCCTCAATACGAAGATCGAAGTCTCTGTCTTGCTATCCCCACAAGCCCTCAAATTCATGATAGTTGGCAACCTCTGTCTTCCTTAGCAGGGAAGCCCTCAACTTAAAGGTGTTGGAAACCTCTTTCTTCCTATCCCCGGAAGTCCTCGAATGTAATCACAAACATTCATAGTCGCACGAAGAAAAAACTGAACGAGCGGTTCAGTACGCACAAGGTATGAAAAGCTTTCTCTCTCTAGAAATCACCTTAGCAGCGTGTGGTCTCTATATCAATAAACTTATTTTTTTTTCCTATTCTTATATATGAGCTCTTTCAAATGAGCTCCAAATTATAGGAAAATTTCCAACGGTCAGCTCCCTCTTCCAACGGTCATATTTTCCATGAAACTCGGAGGGACCTGTACACATGTAACTCAACCAACGGTTAATTAGAAACAGAATAGATGACATCGTTTTATAAAAAACTATGTATAACTGAATGCATGACATCGTTTTGAAACAAAGCATTTGTGAGTAAAAGCTAATCAATAGTTCGGAGTGTAAGAAAGTCAAAATATCGGAGTATAATCAAAATGAAGTTTAGAGTCTATTTTAAGAAATGTTCGGATTCTATTTTATAGGAATTCAGAGTCTGGTTTCACCAGAGATCGAATTCTGAATCTGTAGAGTTTGGAGTCAAACTTCTTAAGAGTTCGGAGTCGAACTGCTTAAAAGTTCGGAGTCGAACTACTTAAGAGTTTGGAGTCGAGCTTCTTCAGAGTTCGGAGTCGAACTACAAAAGAGTTTGTAGTCGAACTTCTTCAGAGTTCGAAGTCGAGCTACAAAAGAGTTCGGAGTCAAACTGCTTAAGAGTTCGGAGTCGAACTGCTTAAGAGTTTTATGTCAAACTTCTTCAGAGTTTGGAATCTAGAATTCGGATTAGAACTACATTATATATCACTTCCAGAATTCGGATCCTAAAAACAGAATGCTCCAAATCGTTTCATTATATTGGAAATTTGGTTATGAATCTGGTTTTTGAATTTATGAAAAATATTGCTATGTATAAGAAAATCAAGGTTAAGGTATATTTCCTTAAAGAAGTAAATTTTCCTTATGGGGGTAAAAATAATTTTTTCTTAACTATAAGGTGTTTGTGATTTTCAAAACAAGAAGGAATGGAACAGTCATAAGGAAAACCTTATTGACTAAACATCCCAAAGGCATCAGGGCGGGTCAGCTTAGCGTAGCCAGGCTGTGTCGCAGGGCCACGACACTGGGCAGGCATATGCAGTGCAACAGACACAGTAAGAGTAGGATCCCGGACCATTTACTGTCAGAGGTACTATTTTAGTAGCTTCGGTTTTATCTTTAGCAATTTTTTATATGGGTGTTACACATATATTTATATCTATGTCCATTGTGAAAAAACTTGGTCTATGTGTTTCTTCTTCCTCTAGTGTGATGGCGCTAGACACTCCGTTAGGGACTAGAACGATAGGTGTGCGTCAGTGCAGGGAGTGCCCCCAAGTGGTTGGTGGGTGTCATTTTTTATGGGACCTCTATGTCATAGAGATGACGACCTATGAATTCATTCTTGGGTTGGACTGGCTGGTACCTTTTCGATCCTCTGTATATTTCTACCATCGTAGGATGAGTTTCGCATCACCAGAGGGTGGAGAGTTTCTATAAATGGGTGAATGGGTTGTCCATTAAAAGCCATGCTGGACCCAAGCATCGTGGGCACGGTGGAATGATATCCGAGATTGCGAGTGAATATCTGGATGTTCAAATAACTTTTCAGAATGATTTCCCTTCAGTAATTGATCATTTTAGGGAGGTATTCTTAGACGGCTTTTCAGGTCTACCTCTAAAGCGTGAAGTAGATTTGTCTATTTATCTTGTTCCATGAGTGGAACCGGTGTCCATTCCTCTTTATAGGATGGCTACACCTGAGCTGAAGGAGCTCAAGAGGCAGTTAGAGGAGTTATAGGCAAAGGTTTTCATCTGAACCAGTACTTCTCATTGGGTTTCGCCAGTCCTCTTTGCGAAGAAGGCAGATGGTACATTCAGACTATGTGTGGACAATCGAAAGCTGAACCAATTGACAGTCATGAACTAATATCCCCTACAAATTATTGATGATATTTTTTATCATCATTGTGGAGAATGAGTGTTTTCGAAGATTGACTTGAGATATGGATATAATATGTTTCACGTTAGACCATCAGACATACCGCTAACAGCTTTTCGGACCAGATATGGTCTATTCGAGTACTTGGTTATGCCATCGAACTTACGAATGCGCCACCAGTTTTCATGCCATTGATGAATCATGTCTTCCATCCTTTTCTTGATTTTGTTGTTGTATTCTTTGTGGATGAAATCTTGGTGTACTCTCACACTCAACACGACCATGCTACCCATCTTTAGATCCTATTGAGTACATTATGAGAGAATCAGCTATATGATAAGATCTCAAATTTCCACTTATGTATGGACTAAATTTACGTCCTGGGTCATATTATCTCAAAGGAATTAGTTGTAGTAGACCCAGAGATGGTGAGACTAGTAGTTTCCTAGGATAAGCCTAAGAACGTTTTTTAGATACAGAGTTTCTTGGGGTTTTCTGGTTACTACATGCATTTTATACCGGACTTCTCCCTCTTAGTAGAGTCATTTACATGTTTGACTAAGAAGGGTGTGAATTTAATTTGGTCATAATCTTTTGGGACATCCTTTCAGGAGTTGACGGGTAGGTCGACATCCGCACTAGTCCTGATCCTTCCAGAGTAGGGGAAGAGCGATACAGTTTGTTGTGATGCATCTGGTATGGGGATGGGAGGAGTATTAATGGAGGGTGTTCCAGTTGTTGTGTATGGGTCTCGGTAGTTGAGGCCACATGAGAGGAATTACCTGATGCATGACCTCAATTTGGTTGCAGTTCTCCATGTGTTGCGCTGTTGGAGACATTATCCCTTGGGATAGCCTTTTGTGGTTTTCACCAACCACAAATGTCTCAGATAAATCTTTAATAACCGTGACTTGAACATGAGATAGTGAAGGTGGGTTGAATACCATTAGTTATTTGATGTTGAGCTTTCCTACACACCTGGTAAGGGTAACACAGTTGCTGATGCACTGAGCAAGAAGACTCAGATAAAGGCAGTTCATGAGGCCAGTGGTGAGTGGCAGTTTATGGATTTGTTCTCTGAGATTCATTTTGAGATGCACGATAGTCAGGGGAAAACCTATCTTTCATGATAAACTGGGACTTCTACCCTCTTGGATAGAGTTTGGATGAGACAGTTTGTTGGATTTAGAAGGCCTAGTTCTACGGGAGTCGGTGGAAAGTGAGGACCCTCCTCCGGGTTGGGCGATAGTCAATGATGAGGTACTATGTTTCCATTGATGAGTTTGGGTTCTAGCGGATATATGCGAGGAGATGATGCAGGAGTTTCATGCTTCATCTTGGGTAGTGCATCCCGGAGTTACCAAGATGTACCGTGACGTGAGATATTAGTAATGGTGGCCGGGAATGAAGAAGGACATAGCTGGTTTTTTTCTAGGTATTCCACCTATCTTCAAGTGACCGCGGAGCATCAGAGGCCATTTGGATAGTTACAGAAGTTACCCATTCCGAAGTGGGAATGGTATGATGTCACGACGGATTTCGTGATCAGTTGACGAGGTCACCTCAAGGATGTAATGTTGTGTGGGTTGTTGTCGAAAGACTTACAATGGTATCTCACTTTTTTCAATTATGGAGGCCTTCGATGTTGATGAGCTTGGGAAGATGTATATCTGAGAGGTAGTACGCCTTCATGGGGTCCCATGCCCTAGAATTTTTGATAGGGACACCCGCTTTACATCGCTTTTATGGAAGATTTGTTTTAGGGAACTAGGTATAATGGTTCTTTTGAGCACATCATACCACCCTCAGACTGATGGCCAGTAAGACCATGCGATATAGGTTCTTGAGGACATGTTGCGTGCAAGCTTCCTGGACTTTGGGGGCTCTTGGGATAAGTACATAACCTTATTCATGTTTTCCTATAATAATAGTTTTCAGGAAACTATTGATATGGAACCTTACAAGAATTTATATGGTAGGCCATGTCGATCACCCTTGTGCTTGTTGGAGTCAGGTGAGGCATTTTTATGGGGGCCACGTCTCGTGTATGAGACTTCTGACCAAGTCCAGTTGATTCAGAAGTGGATGAGTACCACGCAGTCTCATCATAAATCTTATGCTATTCACCGTAGATATACCTTGGAGTTCGTGGTTGGGGATCAGGTTTTCTTACATGTTTCACCAAGGTTAGTACATAGGCGGATCAAGAGATAGGGTAAACTTTTACCGAGGTAGGTGGGCCGTTTGAGATTCTGGGGAGAGTTTGGTCGGTTGCCTACCAGTTGTAGCTACCACAGTGGTACCAGGCCATGAACGAAATCCTCCATGTATCTCAACTGTGCTATTATCATTCATACTCGTCTCATGCATTTCAACCTGAAGAGGTTGAGCTACATATCGATGAATCCTTTGAGGAGCATCTGATTCGTATTGTTGATAGAAGCACGATGGTTTTCTGAGTCTGGTCAGTTCCTCTCGTTTGGGTGATATGGATGCATAGCCGAGTGCAGGAAAAAACCTGGGAGAAGGAGACCGACGTACGTCCTCTGTGGCTAGAATTGTTCACAGCTTTATCATTGCCAGCCTTGTAAGGGAAATTTGGGAAATAATTTCTTTAAGGGTGGATGTTTGTAAAAACCCAGTTCTTATTCTTTAGGTACAAGTTTCTTCTTTTCCTTTTTCCTTAAGTGTTTTGGAAAAAATAATTAAAATGGGAAAAATCAGAAATTTTGTGACTACATGCCATTAACTTTTCCACACATCGTGTACTTTGGCCGTGTGGGATGAGTACAGAAGGTGTGTAGGTCTATCGGCGATGAAGGGCGTAAGAACTGACTACACGCCCTGTGTAGGTTATTTATAAGCTATGTATTCAATCCACATGTGAACAGTAAGGTGGTGGAGGCAGCCTCCAGTGGAGCGATAAGACATGCAGTGTAATAAACAATATAGGTTGTGTAATCATGTTGATGGAAGAACAGTTTGGCGGAGAAAAAGTAGATGCCAAAGGAACATTTAAATGAGAAAAGTACATGCTGTGTACTTGATAGTAAACGACGTGAAGTTTGTTTTTTTTCTCTTAAAATGGGAAGTGGCCTCCTCTATTCATAAAGGAAGCTTAGAATGCTGGAGGAGAGCAGGAGGGATGGCCGAAGCTTGGTGTATCTCACGACCACACACTAGGAACCTGATTCCTACGTTGTTTATCTCCTTCAAACCGCACGTGTAAGATATTCCTCTCTTAGAGCCTTGCATACCAATTCTATCCCAAGGGAAAGTTAATTTAGTTTTAACAGGATTATGTTCATCTCAGATCTACTCTTTTCTCTTTTATTTCGGGAGGCGTCATTCACATATACCGATCAGAGACGATTGAGGTTGGTTGTCTAAGGTTTATTTCCAACTGTGGAGTTGAAATGGTGTATCGTTGTGCTACAAACCTATGTTGGGTTGTCTTTTAGATGAGGCCATGGCTGTTTTAAATACTTAGAATTTTATAGGTAATTGAATGTAACTATAAACTACTGTTTGGGATCACTAGTTGGATCCAAGACCACCCCAGGGGTGCGTTCCCCTATTTATCCATTTGGCCAGGATACCCGAGGGTATTCCATGATTATAATGTTCATTTCTTTTTATTGAGAGAAAGTATATATATAAGTGGATGGTTTATGCTTTGGGCTCAACCTAGTTCATTTAGCCGGTGGGCAATTTTTTTCTTAGCCTGAGGGCAATGTTTCGTTTAACATGTGGGCAGTGTTTTTCATAGCCTGAGGGAAGTGTTTTGTTTAGCCTATTTGTAGTGTTTTTTTTAGCATGAGGGAAGTGTTTGGTTTAGCCTGTGGGCAATGTTTTTCATAGCCTGATTGAAGTGTTTTTTAGCCTATGGGGAAACTTTTAGTGCCTGTGGGCAGTAGATTATATGCATGTGGGCGACACATTGTTCTGCTATGGGAAATATCTATTATGCTTGTGGGAAGAAACCTACGGGGTTCGATTCTGATTACCTAAGGGTAAGGATTGTATGTCTGAGGATAGTGTTATCATGAATATTCACGTTGGGTTTTTTTTTAATGTTGTACCTACCTAGCTTAATCACAATCTTAGTGGTGATAAGTTATAACTAAAATGGAAATATAACTTGTAGAGTTATTTACTTTTGAGTACAGCTTAGTTTATTTCATTTACTACTGAACGCTACTGCTGCACATTTTCACTAACAGTTGGGCATGGGCCTTTGGTGGGTGCCTAATGGGATTCATTTATCACCCCTAGTTTGGGTCTTGTCTTCGGCCCAAATTGACTATATTGCTACAGGTGTCGACAGGGGAAAGGGTCCCTATATAGGTACATAATTCTAGAAGAGGAGTAGGAGAGCATGGGACCAAGATTAGGCTTGCGATGATGCTGTGTTACATTTAATCATCTTTGTTTACTTTGGTTATACCTTGTACATGTGTTGTATTGTATTGTATTACAGGGTTTCCTGTTCTGGCTTCTTTCATAGAATTAGTGACAAGATGCATCTTTATATATATGACTGCTGATTCTCTTTACTTTAGTTGTCCATTTCTGTTGTATGATGTTTACTGCTTCCGATGTTGAATGTTATATTTCTTTTCTACTACGCTACACTTTAACAAATGAGGGAATTGTTTCCCCACTATCATACCTAGCCATCACTACTAGTTGGAAGCCTCTGGTGTTTGAGGAAATGCCATTGAGTTCATGTGACCAACCGGATTTGGGACACCCATTGAGTGGCTTCCGAATCTGGGATGTTACATCCTATATGATTTTTGTTATGTCGATACCTGACTCTACCTAGGTAAATAAATGGGTATAGGATCTCACTATTGTCCCCTATGAGGGATTCCTACTCTATCCAGAAATCCATGCCTAGGTGGGGGGTCGTACTATTATGGGTGGAAACAATACCAGAACTTTAGTTGAACAAAAAATGGGTCACTGAACCAAACATAACATTTCCATGGAATTATGGACATGAAGAAAAATCCATGTATAGAAAACTACACTGTGTGTAGAAAGATTATATGATGTGTCATGTGACCCCGAGTATGACTCGTGTACAATGGCCATTGATGAATAGCATGTCATGAAGAAAGATATTTAGACGACATGTAATAACATTACACACTATGTCCTACTATACAATGGCAATTCCATATATGTTGTTCGTGTACCCATATGTGGCTTAAACCCATGCTTGGAAACCTGTGTACCAATACATTTGGTAACTTACGTAACTGACCTGGTCAGGTAATGGGGTGGGGTAAATGTTGTTTACTCCACCCCTATATGTGTATCGATCAAGATACACCCCATGTCTCATATAAGGATGCACACTCTGTGTGACAGTTGTCATACTTCATTTCATGGATTCCTCTCATGTTGAGCCTAGGATGCCGCTGAACTGGTCCCACATGCCATGTTTTTCAGGATACATGTAGGATTCATCATGATTTTGAAGAATTTGATATTCATCCTCCCACACCTCAGTTGATATTTGATCCATCATGTTGGCCGTCTGATATCCATGAAACTCAAGACCTGAGGTTTCCCTGACACTGCAATGCCAATTCCATTGGTTTCTGACCAATGATAATCCCCAATTACATGTTTTGATCCACCCGTATGAAGAAACATTGAAGAATGGTTTATCTTGAACAGATTTGATTCATCAACCACCATCATCATTTCAAATCCATTGGGTCTTCATCATTTTAGATCACCAATTTGGGATCATTACGTTATCAAATGGATTCTCAACAATTCCTCATTCATAACCCTGTGAAGAATGCGATGAATGCATGGTCAAAAGGGGGGATTAAATCAAATAATGAACCTTGAAATGAACATCCGCCATTTTTCATCACGACGCAGATTCTCTCCAATTAAAGGGATCAAACGGGGAAAATAAAATGATAAATCAAATTAAACAATGATTAATTTACCCAATATAAACAAGATAAAAGACCCTCTTGTAAGAGCGATCAATCCGCAAGTCAACCAGTTTGTGGGTTGATCTGCCTTTGTTGTTTTATTCCAATAATATAGAAAGAATAATTGAAATCCACCATCTACAATAATCATTGATGAAGATGGAGATTGGTCATTTGTCAGGATTCGATCTCTCTACACAAATATCCACACGTCATTGTTCATCATCATTCATCGAGAATTCTCCGGGGAGGCTACCTCTAATGATTTGTAGGATTACAGGAAAATTTAACATGGTAATGAGCCTAAACCTAGTATTTTGGTCCAATATAAACATATAACATATTGACGTGTTATAGAAATGAATAAAATAAAATAAATTTATAATTTATTTTGTTTCTTTTATAGCTTAAAAAATCTATCTTCTGCTACTGACCCAGGTAAGTTGATTTTAAGCCTTGAAATATGTAAAGTCATTTATCTAAAAACAACGATTCTCTCAGAGTTTTGGTCCGGGAACCCATTTAAGTGTTATTCCCCTGTCATGTAAAATCCTTGATGCACTCTATTTAAATGTTTAATTTATTTCAATCATTTCTTATGGGAAATTTGGGCCTCATAATCGCATACCTTCAGAAATCCTAGACTCATAATAATTCCATATAATATAAAACATATACATGGAAATATATGATTTTACATTCTCCCCACCTTAGGTATTTTCATCCCAAAAAAGGAAAATAAAAATGATAAAAAATAGATGTGGGTAGTACTCACAGATCTGAGCCTCCCGCTCCCATGTGCTCTCCTGAAGGGTCCTGTTCTACCACTGGACATGCAGCAATGGAATATATCACCTATGATGGATCCTCTCCTATAAATCCTTGATCACCACTAGGTACTCTGGGAAGGTATCTCTATCCTCGATGTTTATCTCAACCCAGTCGATGATGTGTGATGGTTTGTACACATACCTCTTTAGTTGTGACATGTGGAAGAAATCATGTACCTCGTGTAATTATAGTAGTATATCTAAGTGGCACACCACCTCATGAACTCTGTGTAGTATCTAAAAAGGTATGATGATCCACATATACAACTTGACAGCCAACCAAATCTATGCAACCCTCATCGAGGTGAGACCCAAAGGAAGACATGGTCTCATTATTTAAACATCATAGGGCTCTAACGTCTATCATCATACGACTTATGTAATATCTGTGTAGTATTCATCAACTCCCATATGATTTGTACCTTCTCGGTAGTAGCCCACACCGACTCTGGACCCATGAGTGGGGTCATCCAATAAAATTAGTAAATAGTTGGTTCTCCTATATGAAGCCTTACACTATTCCATATCGATGGTGGAGTGGTATTTGTTGTTATATGTATACTCCACCAGTAGTAGGTGGTTCTCCCAATGTTAAATAAACTCCATGATACATGCCCACAACATATCCTCTAAAATATTTATGGTTCTCTCTATTTTACCATCTATCTTGGGATGAAATGTTGTGCCCAAGGATAGATAAGTCCAAAATGCCTCCAATAATCCCTTACACAACCGGGTTGTGAAACAATCATCGCAATCTGATATGATCATCGAAGGAACTCAATGTAGTCGAAATATCTCATGAATTTAGAGCCATCCCAATGTGTCTATGAAATCTTCTTCTTAATAGACATGAAGTAAGCCGACATGGTGAGTCGTTCAATGATCACCCACATAGAATCATGTCCCATTGATGATAATCGTAAGCTCATAATTAATTTGATCGATATTCCATCCCACTTCCAATCCAGCACTTCTAAGGGTGAGCTAACCCTACAGGAACCTCATGCTTATCCATTACCTACTGGCACGTAAGGCATCGAAAAATTAACATTTCTACTGCCTTCTTCATACCTATCCACTAGAACTGACAGCGGAGGTCCTGATACAATTTGTCCACTATAGGATATACCTACATGGGGGATGTATGGAAATCCCTTAGAATCCCCTCCCACAACATTACATACACACCTGAGCATCCTATGAAAATAATGACGTGCTCCCTACCTTCAGAATATCCATGAGATTCTTGACATATGGATAACCGAGTATGTAATGTGTCGCTATCATCATCCCCTAATTGTACCTCCCCAACTCACCATAAGTTTAGAGATGTGAAAACCATATACTGGAGATTTGATGCATCATCTCCATCATCAAAGGATAACTACAGAGAGGTCAACTGCTCTAAGGCCTCTCTTAGCATATGTGAACTTGATCTTCGTATAAGGGTATCATCTACTACATTCCCCTTATGATGATTATTGATAATCTAAAAGTCATAATCCTTGACAAACTCCAACCATTTCTTGTGCCTTAGATTAATATTCCATTGCAAGAAAAAGTATTTGACTCTCTGGTGGTAAAAGTTGACAATTAACCATTCTCTCATTAGGCAGTGTCCCCTCATGTTCAACGTGATGGATACCGTTTCCATCTCAAGATCATTGGTCATACAGTTCTGCTCATGTTTCTTTAGCTACCCTGAACCATAATCAATCACCACCTGTATCTACATCAGGACAGAGCCAATCCTCGTCCATAATGCATCATATAAAACTATTTACTCACCACCCACTTCTGGATTTCTCAGGATCAATCCTCTTGGAAAACTCTGAATCAAATACTGGAAATCCTACTGGGACTTCTCCACACATTTGAAAAGTTTCCCCTTTTGGGTCAATGCACTCATCAGTGCAGATATCCGAGAGAAATCATGGAATACACTTTGGTAGTATCCTTCCATCCAATGGATGGTCCACCTCTCTTTCACACTCTGGGGTGTCTCCCATTCTAACTCCACCATGACCCTGGATGGGTCCAATACTACTCCATCTACTGAGATTACAAGTACCAAGAATCAAACCTCATGTATCTAGAAATAATACGTAGATATCATCTCAATAAGCTGGTGCTCTCAGATTATATCTTGAACCTTCCGCTAGTGTCTCATGTGCTTCTCCTCTAGCGCTGAGTACACAAGGATGTCATCGATAAAGACCACTACAAATCGGTCTATGTATGGATTGATGATCTAGTTCATGCATCCCATGAAATATATGGGGGACTTCATTATTCTGAAATTCATCAGAAAGTACTCACAGTAACCTAAGCGGCATCTAAAAGCTGTATTCGGTATATCCTCATCTCGTACTCATGAAGGGTGGTAACCTGATCGTATTTCATTCTTCTAGAACAACTATTCCCATCATAAATGATCGATGAGGTCATTGATCCTCAACCTTGGATTATTAGTCATCAATGTTACCTGATTCAGGAGCCAGTAATCCAGATACATCCTCAAACACCCATCTTTCTTGTGCGCAAACATAACTATGGTTGTCGAGGGTGAAACCCTTGGTCTTACTAATCCCTTCCTCTATAAATTATGTAGCTTCACCCTCAACTATTAAATCTCTCTAGGAGACATCCAATACATGGGTGAGAATATTTGTTTTGTCACGTGGTGTATGTTGATACAATAGTGGATCTCTTGATAGGTAGGTAATCTTAGATCATCTTCTAGAAATGCGTCCTCATACTCTCCTACCACTACTGTGAAATAAAATCTCACAATATCAGCACCTTTGAGGGTTCGTCTAGAAAAATCATGAGTGATTGGATACACAATCCAAAGAATGATCCCAATCTATTCTTCATATGTCTCCTTGTCACCGAAACGGGAAGACCACATTCCATCATGGCATATGCACCGCACTCTTCGGCTAAAGAAGTCAATTTGGGCATGGTCTAAAGATAACCAATCCATTCCGAGAATGACATTTTAAGGCCGTGACATTTTCATAAAGAGGTTCTAACTGGAGCAGTCACCTCCAAGGGTAATATCACATTGTTGAAAAAATTTATGATCATCAAGTCTCATCTCGTAGTACTCTCAAAGAATAATGGTTGAGTCATTGGATCCACCAGAATTTCAAGGCTTCATAAAAGACATGCAGAGAGGAAAGAATTATTGGAATATTTTTCTATAATTTTCGCATCCAAAGATGAAAAATACATTGACCTTTCATCTATCATCCCTGGATTCCATGGGTCATATTTCTGGACCACATGTAGCTACCCCCGACCCCGTCCCCAGCTCCCTGAGCTGGGTGAGGACCTCATAGGGGTGGTGGTGGAAATATGCCAAAACATCTTCCACCTACAACCGCTCTCCATGATCCTATTACACGACTTTCACCCAGAAGGTCTTCCTACTCCACTATGTACCTCTACCTTGGTGGTACATTCACCATGTCCCAATCATCAGCTCGGTGAGTAGGGAAATTTCTAGCGAGATGCCCCTGTCATTGCACGAGTAGCATGGCATGTACCTAGGATGACTAGATCCAACATAAAATACTTGGACCACATATCCTCAATATTGGGTCCTCCAATGACATCTCCCACATCCCAATCACTATGTCTCATGTCATCTCCTTGTTGATGAGGTCTCCTAAACTATCTTCCTATTGGTGAGTGTCACGAGTTGTTTTTGCTCAGCTAAGAAGCTCTCGACCACCAAATCTGGATCGATCACTTCTTCATAAAATTAAATTCAAGGATGCACTACACTAGAAACGATGTACCATATTATAAATTTCTCCAAGGTTTGAGATCTGATGTAAAAATCTTCGACAAAATCCCTCAAGTAAATGGAGAGGTTGTTTAATCATGATGAATAATCATCCGCCGTTAATTTCCCTGTTGTATCTAAAGAAGCTATTGGATTCAAACTCCTTTCACCATAACCAAAGTCAACTCTTCCATAAAGAGTCTCTCTAACTCCATCCACAAAATATTATAATTTTCATGAGTCTTCATGGTCATACTCCACCATCATCACATCGAACGCTAACGAAGTATTTCTTGTAGGATCATCATCTAGTTTTTGGGTGTCCTCAGTAGATGGAAAACTATGGCCACCACCTCAAGCCGTTCTTCAACTGCCTAATGATCTGTCTTTCCTCTGAACCTGAGGGGTCTCTATCACTGAAACTCATGGAGGATGCTCATACTATGCTCTATGTGTATTTGTACTGAAGGGACCGTGTTCTTCTCTAATGGTGGTGCTATAAGAGGTTCCCTAAATCCAAGCCTTGTCACTGAGGGGGTTATCCTCATGATTGAGTCACAGAATCCTAGTGGGTATGTGTCAAGGGGGATTCTATCAGAGAAACAAGATGTACCATTGTTAAAGAGTATATCTATATAGCTAACAGTAATGAAAATTTAAAACATGACCCATTCTTATAAGACTTATATAATTTTTTTTTCATTACCCACAAATAATATTCCAATGTACCGTGTCAAAAAGAAGGTTATTAGAGTCTTGATTTATGGATAGGTTAGCCACCAGCAGCAACACTAGATTCCATGACCTAAAATCCAAACAGGAAACACATAACACTATTTCCCCATACCAAAATCATAGACTCATGGTCCAATGGTTGAACCGACCACCTCTGATCCAACTCAATCATGACCCATCCTAGTGGGGCTTATACCACGACACCCCAAGCTCGCTTCGAATATCCCAAGGGATGGTGACTAAAATTGAGTATGAATATCACTAACATGGGTGCCAATTCATATGTACATTCAAACACATACTCATCTCCATGACCATAAATTATTTAATGATAAAAAACCACCAAGGAACAAAAATGCATGAAAACAATTAAACCCAACCAACAGAGTAAAATAGAATGTAATATGCGGATGATAATCTATGATAGAATACAATCCCACCACTAAAAAGATTTTTCAACTATAATGGCTAACCTATAAGAATGAAATTGAATATCAAAATAATTTTTGTAGCCTTACGAACAGCTCATCCTATAAGGAAGCACACAATGCTCGGTTCGGTCCGGGTCTGCCTAGGACTCCAACATAAGGATGATCGTCTGGAAAATAAATGACACATGTTGGAAAATCCTACGTCGGGGTGATAATAAGCATACTCAGAAGAGGAAACCAAAAACTAAAAAGTAATAAAAAAGTAATGGTATAGTATGATCTATATAGTATATTTCTATATAACATATAACAAGAGAATCATGTCCCTATATACTCGAATCCTAGACACGTAGTCTACAGGTGAGCCACACTTACAACATAACCCTGTTATGGATTTAGTTTGATGATTCTTTGAAGCAATCATTTGGGAGAACACGCTCCATGAGTCTGATAGCTATGATGATGTACATCTAATATTTAAATTAGTCGAAAAGTTTCATGAAAGATATAGATGCACTGACAGATTTGAAGAGAGATTAGATGAAATCATTCCAGTAGAACGCACAACTGAGTAGTGAAAGATCACGATACACTAATAAGGATCACTACTAGTGTCCTGGATTATACCAAGACTCATCTATATTTTCCTTATACATAGAGGATCAGTGTCCTGTTGGATTCGTCCTATCGATATCAAACTATACATAGGGCCTTGAATGGGTAGAGGAACTTTCTTCAGGACTCTCAGAAGGATTCCTACTCTATCGAGAATGCCTTATTGAGGGGGGGTCATACTCTTGTGAATGGAGACAATATATTTCCTTCAGGGGAATGATCATATGGGAACTAAACCATGTGTAACTTTTCCATGGAATGGTGGACATGAAGATGATGCCTTGTACAAAAAATACATGATGTGTAGATTGATCACACGTCGTGTCCTATACCCATAAGTACTGCCCATGAAAAAAATTACTTTTCATGGAGAACGCCATTTAGAAAGATATTTAAATATCATGTAAGAATGTGAGATAGTGTTTCCAACTATCTAGGGCCAATTAGGGTACGCTGGCTATCTTCCCGTAAGCTAAATCAACCCATGCTTGACAACCCATGTACTAGTACATGGGGTAACTCGCATAACCAGTTTTGTCTGGACATGTGGCGGAGTACATGTCGTTTACTAAACCTCATGTCTTTGTATCATTTGAGATACACACTAACTCCTCTATAGGGACTCACATGCTGTGTGACAATTGTCACATTCCGTATCATTGATTCCTATCACACAGAAGCCCATCGACTACTAAAATGGTACCACATCCCTTGTTCTTAAGGACACACACCATGTTAATCATGATTTTTTGGAAATTATTATTCTTCCTCACATTCCATTTTTGATCTTCAATCTGTCGATCTATTCATCAATCACCATGAAACTCTAGTATCTAGGTCACCCCAAATCTGCAATGCCTATTCTGTTGGTTTCGGGCCTCCGAGAGGCCCTGAAAACATGTTTCAATGAACCCTCAAAAAGAACCATTGAATAAGGATTTCTCTTGATCCTAGATGATTCACCCACTTACATCATCATCAAACATTTTCTAGGTCTTCACAGTGTCATATCTCCAATTTGGGATCATTGAGTTTCTAAATAGACGTGCTATGATCCATTGCTCATAACCTCACAAAGAATTCAACAAATGTGGGGTAAAAATGGAGAATAAAATAAAATAATGAACCGAGGAACGATCCACCACCGTCATTCATCACGACATTGATCTTCTCCCATTATAGCGAACAAATAGAGAAAATAAAAACATAAATAAAATTAAACATGGATTAATTACCCAAAAATAAACCTGATAAAAGATCATCCTGCAAGAATGAATGATCTGTTGGTTAACTTGTATTTGGTTTAATACTTGTTCGTTATATGAATCCCTGAATGGGGAAAGTTGAATTAAAAAACCAATCCCTACCTAGATCATAAATGGGGAGGGAGATAAGTCTTCTGTTGGGATTTTATCTTGCTGCGCAATGATCCACATGTCATAGTATTTTAGGAAATCAATTGTAGGGACCCATATCATGACGTACATAGACATTACATTAATTTTGAGAAATACTTAATACATAACAAAAACAGATACCCAAGGACTGTAATAGTTTAGTGTCTTAGGAAACTCAGAACATCGTCTTCTAGTCATGGTGAAAGATCTTCAACATCTCCCATAAAGGTCTTCCCTATTTTTTTTCTAACCTAAAACCTTCTTTAAATTATGGGGAAAAACATATAAAATGGTGATATCAAATGATAAACAAGGGTATTATTGGAGAAAATAAAACAAACCATATACATTTCAATTTAAAAACATGATCATAATGTTTAAACATCAAAATCTTGAGCAATGAAATAAAACATGCCAGTACGTAAGGAATAGACCATAATGGATCATCAATCATGATAAAATAAAATGGGAATAAAACATGTAATTATGGAAACCATTAGGCACATGTTATGATATCCATAATATCCAAGGTGTTGCTGCAAGGACCATCATAGTGGAAAAAGTCCATTAATAAACTAGGTTTACTTGGAGTTCCAACACTGTATTACTGAACCCGATTTTACTTGTCATTCCAGTCATGCATATCACATGAGATATAAATCTTAAACCTATTCATTATAGGGAGATATTGGTCCCACCAATCTCATAATTAAATCATTCTTACTTGTTCCACAAATTAAACATAAATCATTCATCATAACACAAATAATAAAATGGGTCTCCCAAACATCATCCCATCATAACGTAATCTATATAAAACAAATGGATATCATTTCATAATAAGAAGAATAAAACCTTGTAAATAATAGAGACATTATACTTGAAACATAATCATACTAAATATTTTCATCTTAGATGGAGAATAGTTTTGACAAAACACTTGAAATGAATTCTTGAGGAAAATATCATTTCTTCTTCAAAATAATTTTCTATTCACAAAATACCATTCAATTTTAAAAGAAAATGTATTTTTTTGAAAGTAATCATGAAATATTGTAGAGTAAGATTCATGAAAATTAGGCATTATGAAATCATAAAAATCCATTCATGCCATATAAGATAAAAAACATTCTCCTCGTACTTTTGACGGAAATGTCAAAGAGTACCTCGCATGGTAAACAAAATAAAGATTCCTTCCATACCTTATAGTAAAAGTAATAAAAGGGTAAAAAAACATTAAGCGTACATGGAAGAATATTAAACATTTTATGAAAACATTTTTGAGAAAATATGGGCATGGATGATAAACATACTCCTAGTAAATACTTACGAATAAACAATCACCGATAAGAACGACATTTGAATCATTATCCATTACCTTATGTCCAATTTCTTCTGTATTTTTATGAAACTCCAGTATAGTGGGTTTAAACATATTATTAACTTGTAACATAAGAATAATAATATTTATGATATCATATATGATTCACTTATGACTTTATATTACCCGTTCTTTTGTAAATTCTATGTTAAAGCAACGTTTTGGGTAAAATCATTTCATTTATCATACGTGTTTTGACTTGTTATTTTTTATATTATTACTTATATCCGGATTTAAATAATTCAATAATTTAAAACATGATTTATATATAATATATATTCAGCATATAAATTTTTATGATAGATCTATAAATGGAATGAAATACACTGTTCTTGGACACCGTTGGTCGGACGTAGGCATGAACGCTGTTTTCATTTCCTTATTGAATTAAATGTAATTAAGTAAATAAAACATATATTTAGATAAATCAAGTATCATTATTATGTAATATATTTCATGATTATTTTTTATATATACTTTATAATCATAAATTATTTGTTAATCATGGAAAAAGAATCTCATCGCGTTCGTGGAGACGGTAGTCCGTACATACGCACGAGCGACAATATTAAACTTTTGATATTATAATAATATATAATTGGATGTAATATCATATATAAGAATCATAATAGTGTTATATTTTTTATTTATATCATTTATACTCATTATTATACCCTTCCAAATGATGAATTGTTTGAATAACAATCTACTCCACGACGTAGAGACGGTAAGCCGTACGTACGCACGTGTGGTGACTTTTTCATTCATATGATTGATAAAATAACTAATATGGTTGTAAAATTTTTATAATAACATCAAATTATATAGAATATAAGGGAGTTAATAATTAATAATGGAAACAAAAAAGAAGGAGGAAGTGGATCAAGAAAGGAACTTGAAATAGGTGGTGAGATATTTTCAACTTTTTCAGGGTTTTTCTTTTGATTTGATCAATCAGGTTCCATAAGATGGATTTATGACAAATAGAAGGCCTCTATGTTTAAGGGACTACAACTGGGAGGGTATTTTGGTAGGGGTTTTCCAAGAAAAATGGCTTTGGAGGTGTTACTTATAGAGAAGGGGGAGTTCCCTTTTATAATAGCGGTGAGGGGAACCTTAGGAAAAACATAAAATATTATTTTATAATAAATTCATATTCAGTTTATAATGGATCCAAAGTGACATATTTCGAGGATATTGTGGGGATGGGTCGAAATCCTATAAACTAATAGGTTTTAGACATGTTTAGGTTACCATTTTTACATTATATGTTAGATTTAACTCTAAGGAAAATAATTTAACTTTTACCTTATCTTATTGTATTCTTACACTATATGGTTAATAAACATACTATATAATTCCATTAGAACCCCAATTGGTTCATTAAGGTAATTTATATTATTATATAATACTTTTAAACGAACCTTAAATTTTTAGGACCATTATATCAATTAGTAATATAATATTTGTTTTGAAAACAATTTTATGTCAATTTTGACATTATTAGTTATTTGTTTTTTGATAAAATATTCATAGCATTATTACTTCAAAAAAATTACATTTCATATATAATAACATGTCATATTCACTTAGAAAATTATTTTCTGTCATAAAAACTTCGAAATTATATTTATTGTAATATTTATAAGACCATTTATTTTATTCATTCATGAATATGGTAATTACTCCATCATCATTGCATCATTAATAAATTAAATTATTTAATGTCTAAAAATTATAAATAAGTTACCATTATGTAGAAAATATTTTTACCTTTTCAAATAATATTTATAGTCGAATTTATTTTATGTGTAACCCTATATTAAAAATGTTTTAGTTATTAAACTTTGATTTTTATCTCTTTTAACTCTTCTTTGAATTAAATAACAATAGTTGTCCTAATCTAATCTAAGATGACCTAAATGGTAATATATTATTCTCTATGTTTGTTTGTGATATAATTACACTTATCCAATAGAATTAGGGCATGTTTTAGGGTAATAATAATATAATTTTTTCCCTTAATTACACTATTTACTTTTAAACGTGGAAAATAAATGAAAGAAGTTATTATTCACCAAAAAATATTTTTATCTTATTGAACCACATTTTACTTACTGATATCAACCATGTGTGTCATATTTTTAAAATTCCACTCACAGAAGCAGTAAAATTAAGGTTTATGTATATTTATAAATTCTCCTTAGAGGTTGGTAAATAACAGTAAAAAGTTCAATAAAATTTTAATATATCATAAATTATTATAAAATGACTCCAATTAATTAAATTGATCTTCTATAGGTATTATGTATATATTTTTTAACTAAAATTAATTTTAATAAAATAAATAATTATTTAAATAAAAATTCGGTTTTAAACTATTACTCAGTTTTTCACTATTCATAAAAAAAATGATAGTTTTATAAAATTACCAAAAATTTACCCAAGGATAATTTCGATATTACGAATCCAAAAATGAAGTTCATTTTTATAGATAAGATTTATAAAATTTTAAAATGTGGGTATTTATATTCATAACAGTTAGTTCATAATAATAAGATCTCATTTTTTGAAACTCGGTATTGCGTACAACACACGCTATCAAGGTAGGTTGCTCTGGAGTGCAACAGAAGCCTAGTATAGTGTTTGCGTATACTGAAAGATAATGTAGTGTTGTGTATAGCCCAAGATAAATTGGTGAATAGTGGGTTTAAACATATTATTAACATGTAATATAACCATAATAATATTTATGATATCATTTATGATTCACTTATGACTTTATATTACCCGTGCTTTTGTAAATTCTATGTTAAAGCATCGTTTTAGGTAAAATCGATTCATTTATCATATGTGTTTGGACTTGTTATTTTTGATATCATTACTTATATACTGATTCAATTAATTCCATAATGTAAAACACGATTTATATATAATATATATTCAGTATATAAATATATATGGTAGATCGATAAATGGAATGAAATACACCATTCATGGAGACCGTTGGCCATACGTACGCATGATCGTTGTTTTCATTTCCTTGTTGATTTGAATGGAATTAACTAAATGAAACATTTATGTACATAAATCCAGTATCATTATTATGTAATATATTTCGTTATTATTTATTATATACACTTTATAATCATAGTTGAATGGTTAATCATGGAAAAATAATCTCATCGCATTCATGGAGACGGTAGTCCGTACATACCCACAAGATAAAATATCATTATTTTGATATTAAAATAGTATATAATTGGATGGAATATCATATATAAATAATCATAATAATGTTATCTGTATTATTTATATCATTTATACACATTATTTTACCCATCCAAATGATGAATTGTTTGAATAAAACACTACACCATGACGTGGAGACGGTAAGCCGTATGTACGCACGTGTGGTGAATTTTTCATTCATAGGATGTATAAAATAACTAATATGGTTGTAATATTTTTATAATAACATCAAAGTATATAAAAGATACTGGAGTTATTATTTTAGAATGGAAACAACAAAGAAGGAGGAAGTGGAAGGATAATGGAACTTGAAATATGTGGTGAGATATTTACCTCTTTTTTGGGTTTTTCATTTTGATTTGATCAAAATGGATCCATATGTTGGCTTTATAACTTAGGGAAGGAATCTAAGATTAACGGAGTATAGTTGGGAGGGTATATTGGAAGGGGTTTTATGATCCAAATGGCTTCGGAGGTGTGAATTAGAGAGAAGGGGGAGTTCCCTTTTATAAGAGTGGTGAGGGGTACCTTAGGAAAAACATAAAATATTATATTATAATAAATTCATATTCGGCTTATAATGCCTCCAAAGTGACTTATTTAATGTCTAGTGTGGAGATGCTATGAATTCCTCTCAATCAATAGGTTTTAGACAAGTTTAGGGCACTATTTTCACCTTATCATTTAGATTTATCTCTAAGCTAACTAATTTATCTTTTACCGAATCTTCTTGTATTCTTAAACTATAAGGTTAATAAACATAGTGTATACAGCCATTAGAACCCCATTTGGTTAATTAATGTCATATATATTATTATATATGTCTTTTGGATGAACCTTATATTTTTTAGGACTATTATATCAATTAATAATATTATATTTTAAAAAAACTATTTTATATCAATTCTGATAGTATTTGGTAATTGTTTTTTGTTAAAAAAATAATATCATTATTAGTTCAAACAAAATACATTTAATCAATCCTAACATGTCATATTAACCTATAATATTCTTGTATGTCATTAAAACTTGGAAATTATATTTATTTTAATATTTATAATACCATTTATTTGATTCTTTCATAAATAAGGTAATTACTCCATCATCATTATGTCATTAATAAATTAAATTATTTAATTTCTAAAAATTAAAAATAAAATACCATTATGTAGAAAATAATTTTACCTACATAATGAATATTTATAGTCGAATATATCTTCTATATAACCCTATATTAAAAATGATTTAGTTATTAAACATTAATTTTTAACTCTTTTAACACTTCTTTGAATTAAATAATAATAGATGTCCTAATCTAATCAAAGTGGACCTAAATGGTCATATTTTCCTCTATAAGGTTTTTTTTGGTTGAATTATACTTATACAATAGAATTAGGAAATGTATTAGGGTAATAATAATATCATTTTACCATTAATTACCATATTTACTTTTAACCATGGTAAATAAATGTTAGAAGTTACTATTCACCAAAAATTATTTTTATCTCATTGAACCACATTTTAATTATTGTTATCAACTATGTGTGTCAGATTTTTGAATTCCCACTCACAAAATCGGTAAAATTAAGGTTTATGAAATTTGTAAATTCTCATAGAAGATGGGTAAGAGATGATAAAAAGTTCAATGAAATTTTAATATATATCTAAAATTTTTATAAAATGATTCCAGTGAATTAAATTGTTCTTATATAGGTATTATGTATCTATTTTGACCTAAAAAAATTTAAATAAAATAAATAATTATTTAATGAAAAATATTGTTTTAAACTATAACTTAGAGTTTTCACTATTCATCAAAAATTGAATGTTTTCAGAAAAATACCAAAAATTCACCCTAGTCTAATTTCAATCTTATGAATCCAAAAATAAAGTCCAATTTGAACGATAAAATTTATAAAATTTTAAAAAGTGATTATTACTATTCATAACAGTTAGTTCATAATAATAATTTCTCGTTTAGTGAAACTTCGTATTGCGTACAACACATGCTATCAAGGAAGGTTACTCCAACGTACAACATAAACGTAGAATAATGTTTGTGTATACTGCAAGCTAATTTGGTGTTGTGTATAACATAATCTAATCTTGTAGTAGCGTACAACACCATACATCAATGAAATAAAAAAATCTCATAAAATCTCAGGGTGTTACATTCTACCCCCATTAAAATGAGTTTTTCCATCAAAATTCATCGAGGTTATAAATCGTTTACTACTTGTAAGTTTCGTTCATAGAAATCAATATCATAAAAAGGAATACCAAAACTTAATTTTAAAAAGTGACATATGAAACATAACAGTTATCCAAATTAACTCATCACTGGGTTTCCACATAAGAGAACATAGGTGAAAATATGGATATGAAACAGAAATATAACCATCATGTTCTGATGGAGTGTGGTAGAGAACATGGATATGAAAAAGGCAACAATCATAAAGACACAAAATTTTTTATGTTCTAAGGTACCATCTAGGATAGCGTTTTTTGTTTTCAAGATCATTTCCCTAAAGATAAAAAAATGGAATTAGAAGAAATACTTAATTGATTTTGGTACAATCTCACCGTTGGTCATTCGTTGTACAATTTCCACGCCATCTCTTAAATACATTAAGTTGAATTTGTCATTCGTGAAGTGTTTGCAGATCGTGCGATAGAATGATAGGTCATTCCATCTGTCTCAAAAAAATGGTTAGCAAAAGTTATTAAATATACCTAAGTCCATCTATGGTGAGGTTAATTGTATATGATTCAAAAAATGGACTTAGACTCCAACTATCATACCTCTTGATAAAATAAAAATAATATCTACAAAAAAGGGGATTCGTGTAGGCCAGTGGTAGGCGATAAAGTCCTGTCACACTTCGGTTGTGGGTTTGATTCCCACATTATTGTCCGACGTGATGGGTTGTTTCCCATCCTACGGGTTGTCCTTTTTCTAAAACTATACTATTATAAAATTCAAGAAATAATATTTAAAAAAAGTTCTATCCTTAAATAATACTATCTGATGTCCAACATAATCCATTCCAATCTTTAGGCTTATCCAAAATACATCCATCTAATCTCATAGTATAACGAAAAATATTACTAGAGAGGTCTTCTACCAAGCATGTGATTACCATCATTTATCCCCCATATATCATAAGATATATCTTGTTGTTGGTCACATTCAAAACATGTTAATACCTTAATCATGTATTCTCTTGAAAAATGAATACCCATTGAACCTTAGTGAAAACATGAATGCTGTCAAAACTTAACTCTTTCCACATACAAAAATCCCAAAATTTTTATATACTCAAACCATGATATCACTTTGTCCTTATATTAGTTACCAGCTCATGAATACTATCAAACATATTATTTTCTCTGTATACCATTATTATGTGCATATAATCTACATTACAAAAAAAAATCAATAACTTTTCTTCATTACGGGTACCATATTCTTATGAAAAACCACAATGGACCAATACATAGATATTTCAATTTACCAAAAAAAGTAACTCAACAACATTATTCTTGAATTCCAATAAATAAGACCTTCAATCAATCCTCTTCAATGATTGTAATTGAATAGGTCATTCCTGGATTTATATGTAACCTCTTAGGTCAGGGAATTGAGTTGGGTAATGCCCATGTTCTCCACAGATAAGACATCGAACTCCATAACAGTCTGTCACTCTATGACCCTTCTCCCCACACAGATAACATCTTCCCCTCCATTTGACGTATTCATCAAGGTTATTCTTCCCTTATTTAGAAATATAAATCATACTTTATCAATTCTCCTCACCATGCAAACATGCAAAAAAGTCCATCTTCCTCTTATTTAATGAATTAGGAATACAACTAAAGTTCATCTTGTTAATCACATATCATGATGAATGATTCTGCCTAATCTTGATATCATTCATTCCAAGAATTACACACTTTTTTCGATCATAGTCACCAATTTTTCTGTTGGAATCAATGTTAACCGAATTACTTCTCATTCCCTCCATTGACTAAATCCAGAAACCATAGTGTAAGAAATAGTTAAAATAACAAGGAACCACATAATCATAAAATGTCACTTATGGGATGTCAAACTTATCACACATTCTTTAATTCATGACAACTTAGGTTCACCCTAGGTTATTCATGATCGTCAAAATAATTATAGTACTGTAACCAATTTTTATACTAAACCTTAGGGATATCCCTAGACATACCTTAGAAACATCTCTAGGGATCGCACTATAGTTTCCTGATCCTAGTTTCGAATGGTTAACTAATCCTTTGCTCTAATACCAACTATAGAGACCCATGGCTTGATGATATAGACATTACATTACTTTTGCGGAATACTTAATACATAACAAAAACAGACACCCATGGACTATAATATTTTAGTGTATTTTCAAACTTGGAACATCATCTTCTAGTCATGGTGAAAGATCTTCCACATCTCCCATAATGGTATTACCAATTTATTTACATCCCTAAAACCTTTATTTAAATCCTAGGGAAATGAAAAAATATAAAAGGGTGATATAAAATGCTCAGTAAGGATAAGAATAGTGAAAATATAAAAACCATATACATTTGAATTTTAAAACATGGACATAATGTTTAAACCTCAAAATGTTGAGTAGTGACATAAAACATGGTAGTACGTAAGAGATAGATCATAATGGAACATCAATAATGATAAAATATAATGGTAATAAAACATTTAATTGTGGAAACCATAAATCACATGTTATGACTTATATAGTATCAAATACATTGCTTCCAAGGCCATTATAGTGGAAAAAGTCCATTACTGAAGCGGGTTTTATTGTCGTTCCATCCATGTATTACTGAACTAGATTTTTCTTCCCATTCAAGCCATGTCAATATAATGAGATATAAATCTTTACCCCATGAATTTGAGGGATACATAGGTCCCACCAATCTCATAATGAAATCATTCTTACTTGTTCCACAAAATAAAAAGAAATCATTTATCATAACCCAAAGAATAAAATGGGTCTCATAAATATCATACCATCATAACGCAATCCATATAAACAAATGGATATAATTTCATAATAAGAAGAATCAAACCATGTAAATAATAACTACATTATAATTGAAACATAATCATAATAAATACTGTCATATTAGATGGAAAATAGTTTTGACAAAACACTTGAAAATAATTTTTGAGGAAAATATTATTTCTTCTTAAAATTATTTTTTTTCAAAAAATACCTTTAAATTTTAAAATAAAAGAGATTTTTTTGAAAATAATCATGAACTATTATAGAGTAAGCTACTTGAAAATCAAGGGTTATAAAATTGTAAAAATCCATTAAGGTCGTATAAGTTAATAAAAATTATCCTCGTACTTTTTCTTGAAAAGTCAAAAAGTACCTCGTATGGAAAACAAACAGAATGATTCCTTTCATACCTTGTGGTAAAAGTCATAAAAGGGTAAAAATGACTTTAAACGTACATGGAAGAATAGTAATCATTTTATGAAAACATTTTGAGGAAACATGGACCTGGTTGATAAAATACCCCAAGTAAATACTTACGAATAAACAACCCCAAATAAGAACGAGTTTGGCATAATTATCCCTTATGTTATGTCCAAATTGTTCTATATGTGTCCGAGACTCTTGTCTAGTTGTTTTAAACCTATTATTAACTTGTAAAATTACAATAATAATATTTATTATATCATATATGATTCACTTTTGACTTTATATTATCCGTTCTTTTGTAAATTTTATGTTAAAGCAGCGTTTTGGGTAAAATCGTTTCATTTATCGTACGTGTTTCGACCTGTAGTTTTTGAAATTATTACTTATATCCTTATTTACATAATTCCAGAATATAAAACATTATTTATATGTAACATATATTCATCATATATATATATATATATATGATAGATCGATAAATAGAATGAAATACACCGTTCATGGAGACTGTTGGCCATACGTACGGATTAACGCTATTTTCATTTCCTTATTGAATTGAATGGAATTAAGTAAATGAAACATATATGTACATAAATAAAGTATCATTATTATGTAATATATTTCATTATTATTTATTATATATACTTTATAATCATATTTTAATGGTCAATCATGGAAAATGAATCTCACCGTGTTCGTGGAGATAGTAGACCGTACGTACGCACGCGCGACAATGTCATTATTTAGATATTAAAATAATATATAATTTGATGGTATATCATATATAAAGAATCATAATAATTTTATCATTATTATTAATATCATTTATATTCATTATTATACCCATCTAAATTATGATATTTTCGAATAACAAACTACACCATGACATGGAGACGGTAAGCCGAACGTACGCACGTGTGGTGACTTTTTCATTCATAATATGGATAAAATAACTAATATGGTTGTAAATTTTTTTATAATAACTTCTAATTATATTTAATATACTAGTTTTATTATTTTATAATGGAAACAATGAAGAAGGAGAAGTGGAAGAAGAAAGGAACCTGAAATAGGTGCTGAGATATTTACCTATTCTTCGAGTTCTTTATTTTGATTTGATCAAAATAACTCTATAGGATGGCTTTATGACTAATGAAAGGCCTCTAGGATGAATGGAGGACAGTTGGGAGGGTATTTGGGAAGGGTTTTTAGGATCCAAATGACATTGGAGATGTGAATTAGAGAGAAGGGGGGGTGCCCTTTTATAAGAGGGGTGAGGGGCACCTTTAGAAAAACATAAAATATTATTTCATAATAAATTCATATTCAGTATATAATGGCTCCAAGGAGACTTATATAGAGTCTAGGGTGGGTATAGGTTTCCATAGTCTCAATAAATAGGTTTTAGACAATTTTAGGTTACCATTTTATCCTTAACATTTAGATTTAACTCTATGTAAAATAATTTAACTTTTACCGTGTCTTATAGTTTTCTAAAACTATATAGTTAATAAACATACTATATACTGCCAATCAAACCCCAATTTGTTCATTAATGTCATATATATTATTATACATGTCTTTTAGACGATCCTTATATTTTTAGGACCATTATATCAATTAATAATATAATATTTGATTTAAAAACTATTTTACGTCAATTTTGACACTATTTGGTATTTGTTTTTTTGTTAAAATAGTCACAGCAAGATTAATTAAAAAAAATACATTAAATCAATACTAACATGTGATATTCACCTTGAAAAATCTTGGGTGTCATAAAAACGTTGAAATTATATTTATTTTAATATTTATAATACCATTTATTTGATTCATTCATTAATAAGGTAATTGCTGCATCATCATTGCGTCATTAATAAATTAAATTATATAATTTTTAAAAATTATAAATAAAATACCATTATATAGGAAATCGTTTTAGATTTCTAATGAAAATTTATAGTTTAATATATCTTATTTATAACCCTATATTAAAAATAATTTAGTTATTAAACATTGATTTTTAATTCTTTTAACAATTCTTTGAATTAAATAATAATAAAATTCCTAATCTAATCCAAGTAGACCTAAATGGTAATATTTTATTCATAAGGTTTTTTTCTGTCAAATTATACTTATCCAATAGAATTAGAACATGCATTAGGGTAACAATAATATCATTTTTACCCTTAATTACCCAATTTACTTTTAACCGTGGTAAATAAAAGAAAAAAGATACTATTCACCAAAATTTATTTTTATCTTATTTAACAAAATTTTACTTACTAATATCAACTATGTCTCTTGTGTTTTTGAAATTCCACTCACAGAAGTAGTAAAATTATGTTTTATGTAAATTTTCAAATTTTTCTAGGAGGTGGGTAAAAGACGGTAAAAAGTTCAATAAAATTTTTATATATCTAAAATTATTATAAAATGAATACAATGAATTAAATTGAACTTATATAAGTATTATGTATCTAATTTTACCTAAAATAAATTTTAATAAACTAAATAAATATTTAAATAAATATTCGGTTTTAGACTATAACTGAGTTCTTTCACTAATCATCAAAAAATGAATGTTTTTAGAAAATTACCAAAAATTCACCCTAGGATAATTTCGATATACCGAATGCAACACTGAAGTCCATTTTTAAAGATAAAATTTATAAAATTTCAAAAATTGGGTATTAATATTCATAACAATTAGTTCATAATAATAATATCTCGATTAGTGAAACTCAGTATTGCGTACAACACACACTATCGAGGAAGGTGTCTCTAGAATGCATCATAATCCTAGAATAGTGTTTGTGTATACTGAAAGCTAATGAGGTGTTGCATATAGAACAAGCTAATTTTTTTATTTCATAAAACACAAGACATCAATGAAATTAAAAAATATATTTTTCATAAAATCTCGGGGTGTTACATCAAAGGGGTTGCTCATCTCCAATGTTCAAAAAGATTATTAGAAATGTTTCTAGGTTTATGAGCCTAACCCTGGGATCATGATCATTAAAAACCAAAAAACACATTGCTGCACTATGGAAGTGTTCCAAAAAATTAGTAATTTATTTTATTTTCTTTAAATCATCCAATATCTATCATCTTCTTCTGTACTGCGCCGGTCGATGTTATGCCTCACCTTAGGTAAATTCGCTGCTCAAAAAGCAATGGTTCCCTCATATTTCTAGTCTGGGAACCCATTTAAATGTTATTCCACTTTTTTAGTAAAACTGATCACTCAAACTATTTAAATGATTAATTTATTTCAAACATATTTTCCAGGCACTCCAGGCATGGAATCTCATGTTATCTCAAAGCATGGTATCATAATAATTCCATATAATATAAAAGATCTACACTGAAAATTTGAGACATTACAATAATTAATAAAAAGAATATGTGCATCTCATGGTAACATAATTTGATGATTTAATTCCTTATCGAAATTATCTAATATTTCCTTCTTTAATTTTATAAACTAAATCTGTTTCATTTTTTATAGAGTAATTAAAATATGTGTAGCATCTAGTATGAGATATAATGAATTATGAAAATAAAAATTCAAATGAAGACTAGATAGTTATTCAATAATTATATCAAAAATCATCTCATAAAATAGGAATATATTTGAATTTGAGTTTCTACAAACCCATATGATATGGATACCACCCTTTGAGTAGGAATAAAGTCTTATTCAACAGATAATTTTTTTTCGAAGTTTATATTTATCCCTATGCCAATTGAAAATTATAGGTTTATTTGAAAAAACATTACAAATTTAGTCACACGAAAAATTTATAGTAGATCTATGTAAAGGATGTTATTCTAAAAAACACATCAAATTCCCTTAATGGATGAAAAAATTTTTATATATGTTACATTATTAAAAACAATTTACATGAAATTCACAAATCTAGACTATTTCATTATTATCTTGAATCACCTAATCGATATAGATATCATATTTCCTTCCTTGGTGTAGTAATGATAAATTGGATTAGTTTAATGAATAATATAATTCCCAATTCTCCAACACAAATTACATTCAAATAACAGTTGTTCCCTATGATACTTCATTTTCCCCAAATAACTCAACATATTCCTTGTATATTAGATTCTCTTTTCCATTCTTTTCTATACATAAGATATCACATTATTCCTTTAACATATTTCTATATATTTTACTTCACAAATTCCTTACATGTTAAAAAATGAATATTTTTTCCAATTTGGTCGTCATGAATATCCCATTCTATGTTTATAGGCATGTTTGGAAACTCCCAAATGTGGAGATATTCAATACCAAAATGAGACAGATGATTAAAAATAATTATAAGGCCCCAGACTTAAACCTTACTTAATCTTGAGTTATTACAAGATTACACATTGAGGATCTTTTCAGGTTTAGAGTTTTAGAGAATTAGATCATGAAACTTGCATTACATTCCACACTTAAACAAAGTGGTTACATAAAAGACAGTATTCATTCTTCCCATCAACGGTAACATATTGAAAATAAAACATGGATTCTTTCTTGACACATCCTTGACACTATCATCACATCATGTACCTTTCCCTTGACCTGTGAAAAACATTTCAAAAACTTGGGATGAGCATAAAAAACTCAGTAAGGGTTATAAAAATATGGAAAGGAAACATGAGTTCATATATACATAAGAATGAAATCATACTTTACCCATAAAACATAGGCACTTTAACATACCTCATCAAACCATGAATAAATCAAAGAAAACATGAGACATAAAGGTAACTTGAGGCATTCATAACATTCTTACGTAGGTAGTAACCCTCTTGGTTACGTTTGGAATACCCATCACAGTATATTCCCTAAATCTCTTCGGAGAAACCTTAACATTTCACTTCTTCGCGTTACCCAATGCATTGGAGAGCTATAACGGGCTCACCCGCCCTTAGTTTGTCACGGAACCACCCGTTTTCATAACAATGCCCAAGAACCATAACATAAATGTGTCACATAAAACATGCATAAAGGAAACATAACATTTCCATATTTCAATCACAATATAACAGTTTAGTATATTGAAATATTGAATCCATTCAAAAAGAAACCATTTCCAAAACCATTTAAAACATTTAATAAAGAGATTTTTGAATCAAAGTGTCCCATACCACCTTGAAGCTTAAAATTTTAAACCATTAATATCCATATAAATAAATCCTTAAAACCATTTTGAAAACATGGATATTAATAAGAACAAATAATTAAAACATTTAAAATGATATTTTGGTCAAAGGGGTTTTACCAAAATCAGAGACACTTGAGTACAATAATTGAGGAATAACATTAATTCAGAACTTTATAATATCATGAGAATAAATTGATTCATGATATAATACTCCAAAGGACAGTATATACACCATATAAGAGTGAATTGGTGCATAACAACAATGAACCCTCAATAGAAATGTCAAATGTGATGAAATCCCTTATAAAGAAGGTATCCTTAAATTAAGGACAAATAAATCTCAAAAATATGTGTGACAAATATAAATACACCCAATATAAGTGGATATTAAGTGTAAAACAATAAAAGGTCATTCACACATATTCAATGGATGACATATTCAATGACTACATGTTGAACCCAAAGAAATCGAAATTGGGTTAAAAAGTTCCCTTGACAGCCTAACGACATCACATCAAAATGAGTTGATGAGAGATAAAAAGTGTATCTCATCACTTGGAAATAAAATTTACATCAATAAGGATATATTAGAACATATCCGAACATAACAATATGTAAATTAAAAGACCCAACAAAATAAGTCTTTTAAAAAAGAGGAGGGTGAAAGGTTCCCTTACCAACTTGGGTATCTTTCAAAACATACACCCCATGAAAGAAGGACAATAGATGATTGATGTAAATACTCATAAACGAAAGTATATTACACAAAGAGTAGAATAATGGTCAGTACATACACCACTCAATGGAATTTGTGGAAAATGTAGCAGAAATCTCACAAGAATAAAAGTGAGATGAAAAATCCCTTACGAAAATTCGGCAGCCTAACGGCGCCACTCAAAACTTACAAAATGGATTGATGAGAGGAAATATGGTCTCTCATAATATGAACATAATATGTACAGTAGAGGTAATTTAAAAGAACATCCCAATCATAAGAAATATGAGCATAAAAGGAATGACATAAAAGAGTGTACTTAAAAAGAAAGAGAGGTGTAGGATCCCTTACCTCAGGTCCGACTTGACTCGATCGTTCATTAATCTCCTGAATAATAAACTTGAGTTAATTTCTACATTGATTAAGAAACTTTTTCTAGTTCATTATTCATTTTATATAACTTATTGTCATGTTATAAACATTATGTAATCATTTATGTTAATAATATTTGTTTTGCGGATATTTGGTTCTTAAGTCGAAAGTGGACTTCTTACCATTACATGTTGTTCGTGTGGCCAAATGTTTATTATATCCAGAATTTTATTCATGATGTAGATATCATATATGTCATATATATCCAGTATATGCATGCATTTATAACATTACATAATCATTTAGAGGTAAGAAATGAAATGCACCGTTCATGGAGACGGTAAGCCGTACGTACGCATGAACGCTACATTCATTTCTATTTCATATTTTATAGAATGGAATAATAATGAAATAAAGTTATATTATAATTCCAGTATAATATAATATATAATATCATAGTTACATCCTTTATACGTCCCACATATGGTATTTAACGAATGAAATCACTTTGAGGGGGCGGTAGTCCGCACTTCCTTAAATGAAGATATCGCGTTTATCCATAATGGAAACCATAAAGGTATGCCCAAAATGAAAAAAACAGAAGCATAAGGAAAACATAAACATATTATATATCATATATAAAAATAGTGACATCATAATGGCCACCTTTGAAGGTGTTAAATGAGTATTGAACAATCATCCTTCCGGGAGGCAGAATTTCGCCATCCACGGAAACCGAATGTTCTTTAACCATTTGATGTAGTTGTGTGAGAGTGTAGCTCGAATAAATCTTATAACAACATCCTAGTATATTGAAGATACTTTTTTTGTTACAAAATAAATAAATAAAAAGTGTTTAGGGGGTTGGAGAAGCAAAATAAAACAATTGAACATGAGAGAATGAATTACCTTTAAAAGTTTAACTCCTTTTGATTTGAGCCTAAAGGATTCATTTGAAAGGATTATGCCCAAAGGGAATCCTCTAGGATGAGTAGAGGGATGTGGAGAGAGTAAATGGGCAGGGTTTGGCCGAGACAAAGGCTTTAGGAGTGTGTGAAATGAGGTAGAGGTGGGGGCCTTTTATAAGAGGAGAGGAGGGGCACTTTTGGAAAGTAAGGAAATATTACTTTTTTTGAAAATTTGTTTCGGTTTTAAAAGGTCCCACATTGATATAATTCGTTGATAAGGTTATAAGGGTTCTAAATCCACCCATCCAATAAGTTTTGGACATGTGTAGTTTATAGATATTACATTATATTTCCATTTTATTTTTAATCGTTAAATAATGATGTCATCACTGCATCATTATGATGTCATAAATAATTTAATTTATTTAATGTCTAAAAATTATAAAAAAATTACTATGATGTAGAAAATCTTTTTAGATTTCCAATGACTATTTATAATAAAAAAATATGACTTCTATATCCCAACTTAAAAATTGTTTTAGTAAAACATATCATGTTTGTGTCATTTTTAATTTTAACATTAAATAAAAATATATTATTGTCATTTTCCAACTAAAGTGGCTCCATGGGGTCCCCAAGTTGGTCCATGGCTTGTCTTGGTCGGAAATGACTCACCCAATAGGTGTAGGACAAGTGTCATGGAGTTTTCACATTCTTATAATATCATTTCTACTTTAAACTACACTAATTACCACTAATCGCGATTAACAACTTAATAAGTTACTATTCACCAAAAAATTATTTTTATCCCATTGAACCACATTTTACTTCTTAATGACAACCATGTATGTCGTATTTTTGAAATTCAAAACACAATGATGGGAAAATTTCATTTAAATGGAAAATCAGTTTTTATAAGTACCACTTAGTGGTTTCACTATTCATCAAAAATTGAAGTTTTTCAGAAAAATCCCAAAAATTCACCCTAAGATATATTTGATATTCCAACTCAAAAATTAAGTCCGTTTTACAAAATTCAAAACATATTAGTCACATTATTTAATTTAATAATTAATTCCCGCTGTCAGAGCAAATAGCGTGTTTTTATAAAAAAATAAGTATCAAAAGATTGACACTAGTTTAAGTCTGATTTCAAAGTGAAATTAATTTCAACGACCACTATTGGATTTAATGGTAAAAATATTTTCTAATTTAACTTTGAAATCAATTCAAAATATTATCTAATCATATAAATAAATTAGATTAAAAAGAGGTTTTGAATTAAAACACAACATTTACACTATTCATTAAAAAAATGAACTTTATCGCAACGATACGAAAATTTACACAAAGTAAATTTTGATGTCCCGATTCTTAGTAAGAGTTTTATTTGGTCCAAAATAATGTTTAAGAGTGAACAAAACTATATTTAATGATGGTTCAACATCAAAAGGTGATAAGTGAACCTTTAGTGAAAACTAGGGCATATACGCCTAAAATTGAATTCTTTCCGTATTTTAATCCTCTATCCTTTATTGTATAAATGTAAAAACATTTAAGAACATATATAATCATATTTTAGTTATTTCTATCCATTCCCTCCATTACAATGGCTACATGTTAACTACCATTTAAAATAATATTATTTTATTATTAGAGTGCAACGTAAGATTCCCAAGAGACTCGTTGTTGCGTGTTGGGTACGCCATCGAGCATTGCATCCCCTTTAAGGTCATATTAATATTTTATTCACAAATATGGATAAATATGAAAATGTCATATTCTTTATTTACGTGGGGTGTTACATCCTTCCCCCCTTTTGGGAATTGCGTCCTCGCAATTTTAAAATTGGGCTTGGAAACATCCTTGAAAGCCCCACATAGGAACAAGAGTTGGTAAAACAATCACTTTAAAATAAAGAAAGATAAGCACAGAGGTCACCCGAGTTAACCCATACTAGGATTCCAAGTATGAAAATATGGACATGGAGGAGAAAACATAGGGTCATGTTCTGATGGAGAGTGATAGAAAACATGTTTAGGAGACAGTTAACAATAAAAAAATCACAAACTTGTGATGGGTTAAACGGTGTTGGGTTCCCCAGTAGGAAAAGTTAATAGACAACATTTTTGTTTTAAGTTACTTTTTATTGAGGAATTTATTCATAAGGAAGAATAATCACTTATCATGTTGACTTTCAACTTTTACTAGATTCCTTAGTAAAAGTCATATTTTTTCCAAAAGACGAGTATTTAGGGAGACTTGTTCGCATTAAGAGTACTATAATCAACTTCTAGAGAATCACCTAATCCACAAAAGAGAACTATATACTTCCCATATATTTAGACCTTAACCATAACCAAAACCAAAAAGTTTTGTACAAGGTCAGATAATCCAGAAAAGGATAACCCTTTATAAAAAGAAAATCTATTCTTAATCTCCAAAATTTTTCAAACAAAACCCAAAGTTCAACAAGGATCATCCGATAAACAATTTGTCCATAAAATTCTTCAAATTAAACCAATATATGATTGAAACCCAAATATTTGAATGATTTGGTCACATAGTCTTCCAAGTTAAATCGTAACATTTATCTCCAAACAACATTAGTAGCTCCTAAAGTCTCGCATTGAAAAGTAATTAACCTAATCACATATCCTCTATGATAGGTTAATCATTTTCATAAATAACCCAAAATCAACTTACTATTAATTCATAAAATCATATAACTAAAAAGACTCAGTCAAACTAACCAGGGACTTCATGTAGTCCAGTGGTAGGTGATTAATACCAGTCGCACTTTGGTTGTGGGTTCGATTCCCGCAGCTTTGTCCGACGTGACGGGTAGTCACACGGTCTGCGTGTTGTCCTTTTTCCAAAACTATATAATTCTTAAAACATTCCCCCAAAATAAGATAAAATATTCAAAGATGATCATAACATATTTTAACCTCAAGTTTATCTCATGCCTTTCATTTTCCATCATAACATATAGTAACCCATAATTACCTCAAAAGTAAGGATCATATAAACCCAAATGGTTCTTTATAACTATGTCCACAAAAGAAAAGATAACTATTACTTGAATAAAATTTTCCTATATTAAACATCAGGGTTACACATAATATAAAAAGTCTTCTAATGTAACCCCATCATCAAAAGAGACATAATACTCTTAAGAATTTCACCATAACTCTTGAAGCCCTTATATGTTGACATCTTACTCATTCAACATTCTTCATGATCCATTATCCATTCATTTCCAATTTATTCCGAAATAACTCTTTCCTACAAACAAAATCATGAATCATATCCTAAGATTCCAAAATATGAAAACAATAGTCATGAAATAGTACATACCTTTGATTGGTCATTGTCAGTTTCTTCATCCTCAATCGGAATGGAATTAGGTATTGGTAAACGAATATTGGTACGCTCTTGGTGACCCCATTCATGAAACTTCTTCATAGGACATGTGTTTGCATAATGACCATGCACACCACATTTAAAACATTCAATTGATCCCTCAGAAATAACTTCTTTCCCTTTCCTCGAGTCAACAGGATGCTTCCTTTTTCCATGGCAGGTTCTTGCTTTATGACCTTCATTTCCACATCTATAGAATATTTCTGTCCCATTTGAAACATTTTCCTAGGTGTTTCTTTCCACATATTTGACACATAGGTTTTTGAACACACTTACCTTTATGATTATTACCTGTACTTCCGTAGGGATTTGTTTCTTGCATATATGATGTCTTAGAGAAATCACCAAGGTTTAGGTGGTCAATCATGACTCCAGATAGTTGGTTGAGGATAGTCACAAGAGTTCTCATTGCAGCTCCCATATCATTCAGTTGCTTGCTCAAAAAAACTGTCACAGTTTCCTTCACATCCACTATTACATTGGTTCCTGCTAGATCCAGCCATTTACTAAATCCAAAAAGGTCAGTGTGAGTATATCAACAAAACCATCATGTACTAATGAGTAAGATAAACACTAAGATATACTTACTCATTCAATTTATCTAAAACTGGGACTCTTTCTGAAATCCTAACCATTATGGTAATGTCACTTATGCTTAAAGAATACCCTAACCTCTAAAGTTATCTAAAACGACCTTTGATACCAACTATAAGGCCCCAACCTTAAACCTTACTTAATCTTGAGTTATTACAAGATTACACATTGAGGATATTTTCAGGTTTAGAGTTTTAGAGAATTAGATCATGAAACTTGCATTACATTCCACACTTAAACAAAGTGGTTACATAAAAGACAGTATTCATTCTTCCCATCAACGGTAACATATTGAAAATAAAACATGGATTCTTTCTTGACACATCCTTGACACTATCATCACATCATGTACCTTTCCCTTGACCTGTGAAAAACATTTCAAAAACTTGGGATGAGCATAAAAAGCTAAGTAAGGGTTATAAAAATATTGAAAGGAAACATGAGTTCATATATACATAAGAATGAAATCATACTTTACCCATAAAACATAGGCACTTTAACATACCTCATCAAACCATGAATAAATCATAGAAAACATGAGACATAAAGGTAAATTGAGGCATTCATAACATTCTTACGTAGGGAGTAACCCTCTTGGTTACGTTTGGAATACCCATCACAGTATATTCCCTAAATCTCTTCGGAGAAACCTTAACGTTTCACTCCTTCGTGTTACCCAATGCATTGGAAAGCTATAACGGGCTCACCCGCCCTTAATTTATCACGGAACCACCCGTTTTCATAACAATGCCCAAGAACCATAACATAAATGTTTCACATAAAACATGCATAAAGGAAACATAACATTTCCATATTTCAATCACAATATAACAGTTTAGTATATTGAAATATTGAATCCATTCAAAAAGAAACCATTTCCAAAACCATTTAAAACATTTAATAAAGAGATTTTTGAATCAAAGTGTCCCATACCACCTTGAAGCTTAAAATTTTAAACCATTAATATCCATATAAATAAATCCTTAAAACCATTTTGAAAACATGGATATTAATAAGAACAAATAATTAAATCATTTAAAACGATATTTTGGTCAAAGGGGTTTTACCAAAATCAGAGACACTTGAATACAATAATTGAGGAATAACATTTATTCAGAACTTTATAATATCATGAGAATAAATGGATTCATGATATAATACTCCAAAGGACAGTATATATACCATATAAGAGTGAATTGGTTCATAACAACAATGAACCCTCAATAGAAATGTCAAATGTGATCAAATCCCTTATAAAGAAGGTATCCTTAAATTAAGGACAAATCAATCTCAAAAATATGTGTGACAAATATAAATACACCCAATATAAGTGGATATTAAGTGTAAAACAATAAAAGGTCATTCAAACATATTCAATGGATGAAATATTCAATGACTACATGTTGAACCCAAAGAAATCAAAATTGGGTTAAAATGTTCCCTTGACAGCCTAACGGCATCACATCAAAATGAGTTGATGAGAGATAAAAAGTGTATCTCATCACTTGGACATAAAATTTACATCAATAAGGATATATGAGAACATATCCCAACATAACAATATGTAAATTAAAATACCCAACAAAAGAAGTCTTTTAAAAAAGAGGAGGGTGAAAGGTTCCCTTACCGACTTGGGTATCTTTCAAAACATACACCCCATGAAAGAAGGACAATAGATGATTGATGTAAATACTCATAAACGAAAGTATATTACACAAAGTGTAGAATAATGGGCAGTACATACACCACTCAATGGAATTTGTGGCAAATGTAGCATAAATCTCACGAGAATAAAAGTGAGATGAAAAATCCCTTACGAAAATTCGGTAGCCTAACGGCGCCACTCAAAACATACAAAATGGATTGATAAGAGGAAATAAGGTCTCTCATCATATGAACATAATAATTACAGTAGGAGTAATTTAAAAGAACATCCCAATCATAAGAAATATGAGCATAAAAGGAATGACATAAAAGAGTGTACTTAAAAAGAAAGAGAGGTGTAGGATCCCTTACCTCAGGTCTGACTTGACTCGATCCTTCTTTAATCTCCTGAATAATAAACTTGAGTTAATTTCTACTTGATTAAGAAAAATTTTCTAGTTAATTATTCCTTTTATATCACTTATTGTCATGTTATAAACATTATGTAATCATTTATGTTAATAATATTTGTTTTGCCGATATTTGGTTCTTAAGTCGAAAGTGGACTTCTTACCATTACATGTTGTTCTTGTGGCCAAATGTTTATTATATCCATAATTGTATTAATGATGTATATATCATATATGTCATATATATCCAGTATATGCATGCATTTATAACATTACATAATCATTTAGAGGTAAGAAATGAAATGCACCGTTCATGGAGACGGTAAGCCGTACGTACGCATGAACGCTACATTCATTTCAATTTCATATTTTATAGAATGGAATAATAATGATATAAAGTTATATTATAATTCCAGTATAATATCATATATAATATCATAGTTACATCCTTTATACGTCCCACATATGGTATTTAACGAATCAGATCACTTTGAGGGGGCGGTAGTCCTCACATCCTTAAATGAAGATATCGCGTTTACCCATAATGGAAACCATAAAGGTATGCCCAAAATGAGAAAAAACAGAAGCTTAAGGAAAACATAAACATATAATATATCATATATAAAAATAGTGACATCATAATGGCCACCTTTGAAGGTGTTAAATGAGTATTGAACAATCATCATTTCGGGAGGCAGAATTTCGCCATCCACGGAAACTGTATGTTCTTTAACCATTTGATGTAGTTGTGTGAGAGTGTAGCTCGAATAAATCTTATAACAACATCCTAGTATATTTAATATACTGGTGTTGTTACAAAATAAATAAATAAAAAGAGTTTAGGGGGTTGGAGAAGCAAAATAAAACAATTGAACATGAGAGAATGAATTACCTTTAAAAGTTTAACTCCTTTTGATTTGAGCATAAAAGATTCCTTTTAAAGGATTATTCCCAAAGGTAATCCCCTAGGATGAGGAGAGGGATGTGGAGAGAGTAAATGGGAAGGGTTTGGCCGATCCAAAGGCTTTATGAGTTTGTGAAATGAGGTAGAGGTGGGGGCCTTTTATAAGAGGAGAGGAGGGGCACTTTTGGAAAGTAAGGAAATATTACTTTTTTTGAAAATGTGTTTCGGTTTTAAAAGGTCCCACATTGATATAATTCGTGGATAAGGTTATAAGGGTTCTAATTCAACCCATCCAATAAGTTTTGTACATGTGTAGTTTATAGATATTACATTATATTTCCATTTTATTTTTAATCGTTAAATAATGATGTCATCACTGCATCATTATGATGTCATAAATAATTTAATTTATTTAATGTCTAAAAATTACAAAAAAATTACTATGATGTAGAAAATATTTTTAGCTTTTCAATGACTATTTATAATAAAAAATATGACTTGTATATCCCCACTTAAAAATTGTTTTAGTAAAACATATCATGTTTGTGTCATTTTTAATTTTAACATTAAATAAAAATATATTATTGTCATTTTCTAACTAAAGTGGCTCCATGGGGTCCCCAAGTTGGCCCATGGCTTGTATTGGTCGGCCATGACTCACCAAATAGGTGTAGGACAAGTGTCATGGTGTTTTCACATTCTTATAATATCATTTTTACCTTAAACTACACTAATTACCACTAATCGCGATTAAAAACTTAATAAGTTACTATTCACCAAAAAATTATTTTTATCCCATTGAACCACATTTTACATCTTAATGACAACCATGTATGTAGGATTTTTGAAATTCAAAACACAATTATGGGAAAATTTCATTTAAACGGAAAATCAGTTTTTATAAGTACCACTTAGTGGTTTCACTATTCATCAAAAATTGAAGTTTTTCAGAAAAATACCAAAAATTCACCCTATGATATATTTGATATTCCAACTCAAAAATGAAGTATGTTTTAAAAAATTCAAAACATATTAGTCACATTATTTAATTTAATAATTAATTCCTGCTGTCAGAGCAAATAGCGTGTTTTTATAAAAAAAATAAGTATCAAAATATTGACACTAGTTTAAGTCTGATTTCAAAGTGAAATTAATTTCAACGACCACTATTGTATTTAATGGTAAAAATATTTTCTAAATTCACTTTAAAACCAATTCAAAATATTATCTAATCATATAAATAAATTAGATTAAAAAGAGGTTTTGAATTAAAACACAACATTTACACTATTCATTAAAAAAAATGAACTTTATCGGAAAGATACCAAAAATTTACACAAAGTAAATTTTGATGTCCCGATTCTTAGTAAGAGTTTTATTTGGTCCAAAATAATGGTTAAGAGTGAACAAAACTATATTTAATGATGGTTCAACATCAAAAGGTGATAAGTGAACCTTTAGTGAAAACTAGGGCATATACGCCTAAAATTGAATTCTTTCCGTATTTTAATCCTCTATCCTTTATTGTATAAATGTAAAAACATTTAAGAACATATATAATCATATTTTAGTTATTTATATCCATTCCCGCCATTACAACGGCTACATGTAAACTACCATTTAAAATAATATTATTTTATTATTAGAGTGCAACGTAAGATTCCTAAGAGACTCGTTGTTGCGTGTTGGGTACGCCATCGAGCATTTCATCCCCTTTAAGGTCATATTAATATTTTATTCACAAATTTGGATAAATATGAAAATGTCATATTCTTTATTTACGTGGGGTGTTACAATAATCATAGGGTTTCAAATTAAATCATCAATTTCATTAGAATTCCAATAATTATAATTAATCCATTATCCATCATTCATAGTGTTACCACAGTTCCTTTTAGTTATATACATTAGCTGAAACCAAAAATCATTGTATAAACAATAATAATCAATTTGGTTAGTCATATAATTATGGAAAATAATTTTAAGGATATATATATGTCTTAATATTTTTTTTAATATAAAAAACCTTTTGGTTAGAAAATTTCATTAATGGTCATAATAGATTCTAATCTGTCAAAATAGATCATACTGAAAATATTAATTTTCCAATGAATATTCCACGAGTTTTTCAAACCAAGAATGTAGTAAGAGAACATTTTCCATGCACAATTATAATGGACAAGAGATACATGATCAATCCTTTTTGGGGTTATCATATTCAGTTTAATCTATACCAAAACCATGCCCAATGGTATTATCCCAATATATACATATATTTTTAAGTAAACAACACATTACTATTCACAATAACATATGTTTTTCTCCTATACCAACTATTATACTATGGTTTATCACAAATGATTCCTCATAATGTTTTCCAAAATATAAAAAACCATTCATTGATAAAAACTATAATGATCCATAATTTTGATACATAATCACTACAATTAATTAGAATAAATATCCATTTTACATCATCATGATCCATACCAATATAGAAACAATTTATTGTCCTTGGAACATGGATACACAAAGAAATTATACATAAATAATCTACATAATTTCTCACTAGGTTTGTTAAACCTAGAACCCATCTTTTATGTAGTATACATAAAACCATTCACCAAAAACTAAGAAATGGATGCTTAAAAAATTGTGAGATCATATATTAAATAAGGTTAAATATAAGAGATATCAATAAAAGATCGTAATTAGGGATATGATAAGAATAAGGTTATGATGAAATTATATTAACATTAAAAAATAATATCCATCAATTCATATATAATGACCACGAAACATGACATGTTCATTTATCAGAAAAAATAATGAATACATTAGAGTTTGGAATCATCAATAATCAATCATCATCCATAATGACATATTGTAATTATAATACATAAGTTCATGTAATATTATATGAATATAAAATCATATCCATGATCAAGGATTAGTTACATGACTATAATAGTAGATTGGTCTCTCTAATTAATAAAGATTTCAATTATAAATGTTAACTCCTAGTACTATCTTATTATCCAAAGTCATCATACCAAACTAGGATAACTCAATAATCCAGATCTTATTATCTCTTGAGATATACAAATTTATCCAATTAATTTAATTGATATTTTTCACCCACATAACTTTTTTTATATTGTAATTTATTGTTATTTTTATACCATAATCACAAATAAATATTTAATCACGAAAAACATCAAACATTGTTTTAATAGATAAAAATACTATTAAAAGATCAAAATAAACATTCTTGAGGAAAATAACCCTTTATTTGAAATAAATTTTAAAGAATATTAAAATTTTCAAAATATAATAGTTAACATTTTCTTCATTAATAATCCATAAAAAATCTGATGAAATATTAAATGAAATTAGTTTTCTTGCTGTTATAAAAAGTTATTCATACGATGTATGTTAAAACAAATATTTCATTCACATTGTCGACAATAATATAGAGGCCTATAGTTGGGAAAATCACAATAATATTTGACTAAAAATATTATAGTCCTTTAAAAAATAAAAAAATATATTTAATTTTTTTAGGAATATTAAAAACATTATTGAAATCATTTTAAATAAAATATGAACACGTAAGAAAACCTTCCCGACCTAAATAAAAAACATGGTTGGTTATTCTCAAAAAAATTCATGATAATATGCTCCTAAAGAGGATAAAAATATAGAGAAAAAGAAATATCTTGAAAAACCCACAGGAAAATAAATTTCATATTTATTATGATACATATTACCTATAATATCAATATCGAAAAATTAAATTATAAACAATCCCGATAAAAATTAGATTATAATATAAAACCATTACATCATGTTTGTATTTTATAATAAGCTCTATAACATCATTTATAATAAATTAAAATTTTTAATACATATGTAACCGAACCAAAATAATATATATCATACCAATAATGGTTTTTATACAGTATCTTCTGTCCCATTTCATTACAATCTTTCATTATCATCATCATTTTAGCTGTCAACAAAATCATTTTTCATAGATGTTTTCATTTAGTGGTTATTGGAAAGGTGTTTTATCAGGGTCCCTTAATCTATATAATTTAAATTATTATATTATCATTTATATTAATTATATATATGATTATATTCATTCATATAAATCAGTGATGATAAATTATTTACATAACTATGGAGAGACAATATCTTATATATACACATGAGCCATGATTCCTTTTTTAATGGATGGAATTAAGGAACGTGAAATATTAATTCACCCTGATTTTTTATTATATAATTATCATATATAATCATTATTCCTATCATAATATATAACCATTAATTATGGTGGATCAAAATGAATTGCATCGTGATTTTGAAGCATTAGTCCACACATATGCTCATGTGATACATTCATCTACATGTTGATTGAAATGATGTGATAAATAGTTGATCCATAACAAGAATAAAATTTAATTATGTTATTGACATTGGATTCAATTTTTTTATGGATTAACATCTTTATTGAATAATGAATAACAAATATATTTGAAGGATCATTATTACGATAAATAAAACTTTATATAGATACATATTTTTTCATATTTTATAAGCCTTGAAGAATTGGAAATGGATAATTGAAAAATATCTTGGTTGGAGTAATAGATTATATGAAGGTTTTAAAAGATTTATTATAATATTTTTTTAGGTTTAAATGGAATGAATAAAATAGGAGATGAGGTTCTCTTTTTTATGTATGGGGATAGAAAAACCTAGAATTTGATAATTTATTTCAATTATATATAGTCATGATCATATGATAATGGTTAAAAATGGCTAGGGTTCCAAAGGAATGATAATATAAGGATAATATTTCTTTAATCAATATGAATACTATAATATTGTGTGGTAACCAAAAATGTATCTCCTTGTTTAACCCTCTCGGTAATCCTATTTTAACATTATATTTTAAGAACTATTATATTTATTATTTTGGATTCAACAAATGTAATCAATTTTTCTAGATCCGGAATTGAGAAGTGAGATAATTTAATTCCAAATAATCTTGAAACCAATAATGGAACCCTGTATTAGGTAAAAAAATTTGTAAGAATAAAACATAATTTACAAATATTATATTCCATCTAATTAAAATAATATTAATATGAAATATATTATTTAATTTATAATGTCTAAATTTAGTGAAAAAAATTAACCAATATACATCATTTTAATTTATTAATTCCCAAAAAATTGGACACAAAAAAACTCATTTTATAAAAATGTATTTTATGGGTAAAAATGATTATATATAGAAAGTGAGTATAATGATGTTTCTTCTATAAATTGTTATAGTTTTCAGAATATTAGGATTTTGATTTTAATTTGAGTAAAATTTATAATTATAATGGGTATTTTACATGAAAATAAATAAATCATTTTACAAAAAATTTGTTTTTCACTATTTAATGGTAAATAAATCTTTTTTAAAAAAAAACATATATTTCACCGAAACCAAATATGGAACTATTTGTTTAAAATATATATATTTAATCAAAATTTTTAAGAAAACTTTTTAATTTTTTTTTAATTTTTTATAATTATAAATTCAATAATAACAATTTTGATAACAATATATATTTGTCGCATAAAATAAATTTACTGAAAATGGGTACTTATATAATTTCTGTTAATCAAAAAATTATCATGATTAAAAAATACATAGTTTTTTTAATTTGGACATTACTATTATTACCTAGGAATTCAACAAAATGGTTCTGATGTTTTATTATATTGTATTTCATATATATTTGGCATTTCATATAAGGAACAAAATCAAATATATCTTTTTCTATTATAGTAGAACTAAATATAAAATATTGGTGATTTTATCCATGTTGAAATGAAAACATTTTAGTGGATCACTGGCACTATTGATGGTTTGGATATCTCCAAAGAGTCGAAGAAGGACATGAAAACCATTAGAATATTCCATTCCATGTTGAATATGGAAACTAGAAACTACTTCTGTCATCAAATAGAAATCTATTGTGGAGATGTGGAAATAAAGATTTTCACCACCCGATAGACACACGACTTGTGAAATGGGTATAGAGGAGACATGGGGAATTTCATAATTATGTATGATGTAGTGGGGAATAAGAGAACATCCCTAATAGATAGATGATTTGGATCAACCATTGAGGAAAAGAGTCATAGATGACATTAAATAATGAGACCTAGAGACAATGAAGACCATTAAGCAGTTGGAGGGATGGATTATACCCTATTACTAGAGAACTTTGATAGATCTACACTAGATATACGGATGACAACACTGGAACTAATGAAGATGATGTGATCGAGAGATGTGAAAAATCGATAAAGGTTGGGAATTAATAAGCATATGTAAATCGTAAAATTTGTTTAAACACTGAATGGATTGTTACATTATCATGTATATTAAATATTATATTTTAATAAATTTTAAAAGAAAATGAAATATATTTCCAATATATGGGAAATAAATTTTATACAGTGTAGATGAGTATAGTATATCCAATAATTTGATATATCATTGTTTTAACATCATAATAATAGAATTTTCATTGAGTAATTGTATAAAATATGTGGTTCAAGAGTCAATAGTTTTTTTGAAGCTCATATCTCTCGTATTATATATTCATCTCAATGTATATGAGGGGTTAAAAGTTTTTATTTCAAAAAAATGTATTATTAATCACATCCTTATTATTATAATGTGTATAAGATTAATTAATTTTATGTATTAATTTCTATGTAATTCCTAATATAATTTATAGTTTGATTAAAATCATTTGTCGGATTCGGGTTTTGGTTAAACAATGTATATTATAGTACAATCAGATATGTCAGAAGGGATTTATTAAATATTTCACTTTATCGATGGCTACATCATCGTATGATAGAAAAATATAAGTAATTTTTCATTGAAACTTCCTGTTTCTAGAGATATAGTTTAACACCCCGAGATTTTATGAAAAATATTCTTTTAATTTCATTAATTTCTTGTGTTGTATGCTACACCAAGATTACCTTGCGCTATACGCAACACCGTATTAGCTTTCAGTATACGCAACACTATTCTTGGATCGTGTTACACGCAATTTTGATAATAGTTATTCTAGGAAACATTGCGTATATATATATAAATATTCAATGTATAAATGAAATATGGTTGGATTATGATATACGAAACAATGAAGGATTCTTGCACAGCATGCAACCATGACTTGGCTTGCATTACATGCAATCGTGACCTTCCTCGATAGCATGTGTTGTACGCAATACCGGGTTTTACTAAACAACAATATATTATTATAATATTATTATTAACTAGATGTTATGAATAGTATTAACTAAATTTTGAATCTTATAACATTATTATTCGTCTTACACATTTTCTAAAACATGGTATAAGAATAAATTAAATTTTTCAGGTAAAATAAGTATTTTTTCAAAAAATGCAGTTTTGCCGCCTTTTGATGGCGAACCCACTTTAAAAATTGTTTTTGATATGTTTATAAGTTAAATTTGACCAAATAAAATTCCTCTTTTTAATCATGAAATAAAAATTTACTTTGGATAAATTTTTCATATTATTCTTGTAACTTTCATATTTTGACGAATAGTTAAAACACGCTATATTTTAATTAAAAAAAATATTTTTCATCGCAATAATTTATATGGTTAAATTAGAATATTTAATGGTTTTAAAGTATAAATAGAATATATTTTTAGCATTTGATATAATTTATGTCATTAGCATTGATTCTACCTTGAATTGGTAGGATAAATCAATTCAATCTTTTGCAATGTTTTAAAGAAAAACCCATTTTCTTTGGACAACGGGATTAATTTTAATTTAATTTATGAAACTTTTGTGTATTGAATTTGGAAAAATGGATTCCATATTTGGAATCAGTGGATCCAAATTATGTTAATAAGCTAGTTTTTTATTTTTGGGAATTATTAATAATAACTACGGAAAATTTTATTTACCATAGTTAAAGGTAAATCGGGTAATTAAGGGTAACTATAATATTATAAAATCACCCTAAAACATGTAAAAATATTATTGGATGACTAAAAGTCGACCCATATTACCTAAGGGTCTGATTATATTCATTTAATGGACTTTTGGCCACGAAAATAATTTAATTATTATTAAAACCAATGAATGTGACAACATGTCACTTTTTTAAATCTTATAAGTATAATAATTTTAATTTATTGATAATCTTCATGAAACTTCGAAAATTAATAGTATACAGAAATATAATACAATAATATACATCATAGGAATTTATTTATAATTTTTAGGGATAAATAATTATCATTTATTATGACACAAAGATGATGGAGTAATTGTCTTATTAATGCCATATTGACATAATTGATGTTATAAATACCCAAATAAATGTAATTTAAGACTTTTTATGAATTAAACTAATTTTCTAGGTTAATATAACATGTTATCATTGATTTAATTAACTTTTTTGGAACTAATCATTCTTTTATGATTTTCAAAAAAATCAATTACTAAATAGTGTCAAAATTGACATAAAATAGTTTTTAAAACAAATATTATATTAGTAGTTGTTATTTTATTCCTAAAAATCTAATGTTCGACCAAATGACTTAGATAAGGTTATATATATTAATAATAAAAAACTTGGGGTTCTTTTGGCATGATATAGTAATTTTATTAACCTTATAGTGTAAGAAAACAAGAAGACACGGTAAAACTAAAATTATCTAACTTAATGTTAAATATAAATGATAAGGTTACAATAGGAACCTAAACTTGTCTAAATTCTATTGGATGAAAGTATTTAGACCCAGAAGAACCTTAGCTTCGAAATAAATCAATTTGGAGCTATTTAAAACCGAATTTGGCTTTATAATAAAATAATATTTTTCGTTATTCCAAAGGTGCCCCTCTCCTCCCTTATAAAAGGGCACCCCCTCCCTATCTTCCTCACACCACTTTGGGCCTTCAAGATCGGCCAAAACCTGCCTAATTAACTTATACACATCCCTAGAAACATCCTAGATGTTCTGGTCTTCCTCAATGTCCAATTTTAGTACCCTAAGAGGAGGACTCAAAGAGGAGCTTCAAAGAAGAGGTAATGTTCGTTACCAATTCTTTCAACTTTATTTCTTCTTCCACTTCTTCTTATTAGGTTGTTTCATTATGAAGTAATAACATCAGTATAACTCATATAATGATATGTTATTATAAGTATGAAACAACCCTATTTCACCATCTATCCATCCTACGGAAAATGAAATCATCGCGCGTGCGTACGTACGAAATACCGTCTCCACGCCGTGGTGTAATCTATTTTCCACAACCACCGTACTTGGATGGGTATAATGGTGTAAATAATAACTATATATGATTATAGTATAGTGATATTGATTCTTAAAAAGTATACATACAATACATTTCAATTCACGATCATGAGAACGATATCATCACTCGTGCGTACGTACGGCCTACCGTCTCCATGAATGGTGTATTTCTTTCCATTTATCGATCCATTATATATATGTATATTATGAATATATATTATATATAAATCATGTTTTATATTCGTTAATTAGGTAATCATGATCTAATTAATCATATGAATAATTACAAGTTAATACACGAACGACAAATGAGATGATTTTACCCAAAACGCTACTTTAACATGAATTTACAAAAGAACGGGTAATATAAAGTCATAAGTGAACAATATATGATATAATAACAATGAATATGATTCTTTAATAAGTCAATGTCATTATTTAAATCATTATATAGGATGTTCGGACACTTACGAAGCAAATCGGACCTAAGGTAAGTTAAATATCACAATCTCATTTTTATCCGAGATTGTTAATACTTTGGCATTTACTAGGGTTTATTTTATCATCCACAATCATGTTTCCTAAATATGTAATATTATTTACATTCACCTACAATTGTTTAAATCCTATTTTACCCTTCGGTGAGTTTTTAGTAAATGATATGAAAGGAATCTTTTGTCGTTTTTGGTACGAGGTACTTTTTTGACTTTTCAGACAAAAGTACGAGAAGAATGTTTTTTTAACTTATACGGAATTAATGGAATTTTAAAACATTATTTCCAAGAAGCTTCCTTTACAAGTTTTCAAGTTTATTTTTAATGAACTTCTTTTAGTTTAGAATTGTACGACATGTTAAGAATGGAAAAGTGTTTTTGAAGCAGAAAGGATATTTTCCTCAAGAATAGAGTTCAAGTGTTTTATCAAAATTATTTTCCATCTAAGATAATAAAGGGTTCTGTTTCTATCCCTATTTTTACATTTATTTGATTATGTTGTGATGGAATTATTTTTATGAATTCTTTTATCTAATATGAATTGTTTTATGATGTCGTGTTGTTTAAGAATCCCATTTTTATTACATGGGTTATGCTATGATGTATGGTTTATGATTTTGTGGCACACATAAGAATGGTATCATTATGAGATGGGTGGGACCTATATCTCCCTCCAATTCATTGGGTTAATATTTTATATCTCATGAGATAGACATGGTTGGAATGGTAGGTTATACAGGTTCAGTGAAACCAGACTGAAACGAGGGTGACTCGGTTCAGAAATGGACTTTGTCCACTAAGATAGTCTTGGCAATGAGTCTTTACTAATAAGATATGATTATCTATGATTATCTGTGTATGCCACAAAGATTCATGTTTGAAGTTATGATTATTGGGATTTCATTTCACTAATATGATTTATCCCATGTTATGAAATTATTCTCTCTTTTGCAGGTTAAGATTTCCAAAATGTTATGTTCTTATGAATATGATGTGATCGATATTTCTTTTTTTTACACTTAATGAGCATTTGAGCTCACCCTTTTATGTTTTCTTTTCCCCAGGATATAAAGAAAGGTTTTAGGTAAAAAAAGGATGATCTTTATGGGAGATGTTGAAGATCTTTCACCACGATTAGAAGATTATATTCCGAGTTTCCAAAGGCACTAAACTATTACGATCCTTGTGTGTGTGTTTTTGTTATATACTAAGTATTCCGCAAAAGTAATGTAATTTCCATGTACGTCATGATTTGGATCTCTACAGTTGGTATCAGAGGAAATGTTTAGTCAACCTTTGGAAACTAGGATGCGAAAACGTTAGTGAGATCCCTAGAGATATTTCTAAGGTATGTCTAGGGATGTCCCTATGGTTAAGTATACGTATAGGTTATAGTACTAGAATTAAGCTAGTGATCATAGAATTAAACCTAAGATTTTATATATTGAAGGTAATCCCCCTTTATTATGTTGTTTTCCCTATCATGATTTTTGACACTCACACTATTCTTTTTGGGTTTTAGACGATGGCTAGAACCCGAAGGAACTGTGTTGATCAATGCAATGGACAATGCAATGATTGTCCTCCTGAACAAAAAATGTTATGGGAGCTGTAGTGAAAAATATTATTTCTATACTTACACATGCTATGAATCATTCTAGACTTCCAAATGAACAGAGAAGAGAACAATATTCTATTGAGTCCTTCATGAGGCAACGCCCACCTTATTTCAGTGGGTCTTCTAATCCACTTGTTGCTGAACAATGGATCAGTACCACTGAAAAGTTATTTTCAGTTCTTCAATGTTCTGAACATGATAAAGTCATCTTATCAGTATATCGTTTGGATGGTGAAGCTGATCAATGGTGGAATCTTATGAAGAATACGAGGCAAAGAGATGAAATTGAGTCCATGGAATGGGACGAGTTCAAGAACTTATTTTTCAATAAGTAATTCCCTCGTATTCTTTGAACAAAGATGGAGAAGGAGTTTCCTAAACTAAAGAAAAAGGATGATGAATAAGTTGGTATATACGAAGCGAATTTTACAAGGCTTTCAAGGTATGCATCCAGATTTATCATCCAACCTGAAAGTAAAGTTGATCGATTCTTCAGTGGCTTGAAATCAAATCTTCGAAGGGCATTAGCAATAAGAGACTTCAGTAGCTATGAAGAAATTTTTCATTATGCTATCAAGGTAGAAATGGAAGTTGGTGTTACTTATCCATCTCATTGTTTTGACAAGAAACAAAAGATGGAGTTCAAGGATAAATCTCCGAATAATGGTGAAAAGAAGATGAATGTTTCCTTATGCTCAAAGTGTGGAGATAAGCATGGTGGAGATTGTCTTAAAGGGACAAGTAAATGTTTCAAATGTGGAAAGGAAGGTCATCAGTCATTTGAATGCTGCAATGATGGGATGATAATGTGTAATGATGAAAACAAAGGAAGGGATACGAAGAATGAACCTACTACACTTCAATGCTTCATGTGCAAGGAAATGGGGCATTATGCTAATAAATGCCCTAATCCAAGGGTTAGTGATGATCGTCATGAGCAACAACTTAAGGAAAAGGACAAAGGGAAGTCACATGCGATCACCATTGGCGATGTTGAATATGACAACGATGTGGTGGAATGATTAAGTGTTTATATAATGGGATTCCAAAATAATTTTGTATATAGTATCGTGGAATATTGGAATATTTATGTTTTGGTCTATTGTGGTTTTCAATAATTTTATGGCATCAGTAAACATGAAAAGTGATTGAAATATTTTTGGAAAGCAGATGATATGCACATAATGAAGGGATAAAGAGAATCTAATATGTTTGATAGTATTCATGAGCTCATGATTGATATACGGACTAAGTGATATCATGGTTTGAGTATATAGAATTTTGAGGATTTTGGTATGTGTAAAGGGTTAACTATTAACTAAATTTATGTTTTCACTAAGGTTCAATGGGTATTAAGAGAATACATGATAAGTCCTTTGAATGTTTGGAATGTGACCAACAAGACATATCATATGATATATGGGGATCAACGATGGTATTAAATCTCTGGTAATGATTTTCACTATATTATGAGAATGGACTGTAGTATTATGGATAATCCTAAAGATTGGAATGGGTTATGTTGGAAATAAGTTAGTATTGTTTAAGGATAGAAGTTTTTTTTGATATTATTGATGGGATGTTATAGTAATATAGTTTTAGAAAAAAGACAACCTGTAGGACGGGCGACAGCCCATCACGTCGGACAAGGTCGTAGGAATCGAACCCACAAACGAAGTGCGACTGGCCATTATCACCTACCACTGGCCTACCGGAAGTCACTTGTTAATAGAAACTTGTATTATTTTATTAAGCGGTATGATATATGAAGTATAAGTTCATTTTAGGAACCATATATGATTAATCTCACTATAGATGGACTTATGTATTTTTTGATAACTTTTCTAACCTTTTGATTGAGACAGATGGAATGACCCATCATTCTATCACATGATCTGCTAACACATCACGAATGACAAATTCAACTTCATTTCTTTAAGAGATGAAGTGGAAATTGTCCAAAGAATGACAAACGGTGAGACTATACCAAAATCATGAAAGTATATCTTCTAATTCCAATTTCATCAACTTTAGGGAAATGATCTTGAAAACCAAAAATGTTGTCCTAGTGCTCTTATATCTGATGAATCAGATGGTACCTTAGATCATCACAAATTTATGGCTTTGTGATTGCTGGCTTTTCCATAGCCATGTTCTCTACCACTCTCCATCAGAAAATGATGGTTAGATTTCTCTTCCATATCCATATTTTCACCTATGTGGAAACCCAGTGATTAGTTTATTTGGGTAACCATTACATTTCATACTTTTGTTTTTAAATATTGGTTTTGGTATTCCTTTTTACGATGTGGGTTTCTATTAACGAAACTTTCAAATAGTAAACCATTTATAACCCCGACGAATTTTGAGGGTGAAATTCATTTTAAGGGAGGTAGAATGTAACACCCCGAGATTTTATAAAAAATATTCTTTTAATTTCACTAATGTATTGTGTTGTATGCTACACCAAGATTACCTTGTACTATACGCAACACCGTATTAGCTTGCCGTATACGCAACACTATTCTTGGATCGTGTTACACACAATTTTGATAATAGTTATTCTACGCAGCATTGAGTATATATATATATATATATTCAATGTATAAATGAAAGATGGTTGGATTATGATATTCGAAACAACAAAGTATTCTTGCACATCACACAACCCTGACTTGGCTTGCATTACACACAATCACGACCTTCCTCGATAGCGTGTGTTGTACGCAATACCGGGTTTTACTAAACAACGATATATTATTATAATATTATTATGAACTAGCCGTTATGAATAGTATTAACTAAATTTTTAATCTTATAACATTATTATTCATCTTACACATTTTCTAAAACATGGTATAAGAACAAAATAAATTTTTCGGGTAAAATAGGTATTTTTAAAAAAATGCAGTTTTGGCGCCTTTTGATGGCACAACCACTTTAAATCTAGTTTTTGACATGTTTATAAGATAAATTTGACAAAATAAGATTCTTCTTTGTAATCATGAAATAAAAATTTACTTTGGATAAATTTTTCATATTATTCTGGTAACGTTCATATTTTGATGAATAGTAAAAACACGCTATATTTTAATTAAAAACAACTTTTTTTCATCGCAATAATTTATATGGATAAAATATAATATTGAATGGTTTTAAAGTATAAATAGAGTATATTATTAACATTTAATATAATTTATGTCATTATCATTGATTCTACCTTGAATTCGTAGGATAAATCAATTCAATCTTTTGTAATATTTTAAAGAAAAACCCGTTTTCTTTCGACAACAGGATTAATTTTAATTTAATTTCTATAACTTTTGTGTATTGAATTTGGAAAAATGGATTCCATATTTGGAATCAGTGGATCCAAATTATGTTAATAAGCTACTTTTTATTTTTGGGAATTATGAATAGTAACTACGGTAAATTTTATTTACCATAGTTAAAGGTAAATCGGGTAATTAAGGGTAACAATAATATTATAAAATTACCCTAAAACATGTCAAAATCCTATTGGATGACTAAAAGTCGACCCATATCATCTAAGGGTCGGATTCGATTCATTTAATGGACTTTTTTCAATGAAAATAATTTAATTATTATTAAAACCAAAGAATGTGACAACATGTCACTTTCTTAAATCTTATAAGTATAATAATTTTAATTTAGTGATACACTTCATTAAACATCGAACCTGAATAGTCTCCATAAATCTAATACAATTATCTACATCATAGAAATTTATTTAGAATTTTTAGGGATTAAATAATTATCATTTATTATGACACAAAGATGATGCAGTAATTGTCTTATTAATGAAATATTGACATAATTGATGTTATAAATACCCAACTAAATGTAATTTCAGACTTTTTATGAATTCCACTGTTTTTATAGGTTAATATGACATGTTATAATTGATTTAATTAACTTTTTTTGAATTAATCATTCTGTTATGATTTTCACAAAAATCAATTACTAAACAGTGTCAAAATTGACATAAAATAGTTTTTAAAACAAATATTATATTATTAATTGTTATTTTATTCCTAAAAATCTAATGTTCGGACAAATGACTTAGATAAGGTTATATATATTAATAATAAACAACTTGGGGTTCGTTTGGCTTGATATAGTATGTTTATTAACCTTATAGTGTAAGAATACAAGAAGACACGGCAAAAGTAAAATTATCTAACTTAAAGTTAAATATAAATGATAATGTTAAAATAGGAACCCAAACTTGTCTAAATTCTATTTTATGAAATGGTTTCAACCCATCCCCACCTTATCTTAGAAATAAATCAATTTGGAGCTATTTAAAACCGAATTTGGCTTTATAATAAAATAATATTGTTCGTTATTCCAAAGGTGCCCCTCTCCTCCCTTATAAAAGGGCACCGCCTCCCTCTCTTCCTCACACCACATTGAGCCTTCATGCTCGGACAAACCCTGCCTAATTAGATTTTCCACTTCTCTAGAAACATCCTAGAGGTTCTTGTCCTCCTCAATGACCAATTTTAGTACCCTAAGAGGAGGACTCAAAGAGGTGCTTCAAAGAAGAGGTAATGTCCGTTACCGATTCTTTCAACTTTATTTCTTCTTCCACTTCTTCTTCTTAGGTTGTTTCATTATTAAGTAATAACTTAAGTATCTATAATATACTGATATTGTTATTATAAGTATTAAACAACCCTATTTCACCATCTATCCATCCTACGGAAAATGAAATTACCACGTGTGCGTACGTACGGAATACCGTCTCCACGCCGTGGTGTAATCTATTTTCCACCACTACCTTACTTGGATGGGTATAATGGTGTAAATAATAACTATATATGACTATTGTAAAGTGATATTGATTCTTAAAAAGTATACATACACTACAATACAATTCAACGATCATGAGAACGATATCATCGCTCGTGTGTACGTACGAACTACCGTCTCCACGACGCGATGAGATTCATTCTCCACGTTAACCATTCATGAATGATTATAAAGTATATATAATAAGTAGTCATGAAATATATGAAATAATAATACTAATTTATTTATGTATATATATATTTATGTCATCTACTTAATTCCACTCAATTCAATAAGGAAACGAAAACAACGTTCATGCGTAAGTACGGCCTACCGTCTCCATGAATGGTGTATTTCTTTCCATTTATCAATCCATTATATATATGTATATTCTAAATATATATTATATATAAATCATGTTTTATATTCTGTAATTAAGTAATCATGATCTAATTAATCATATGAATAATTACAAGTTAAAACATGAACGACAAATGAGACGATTTTACCCAAAATGCTACTTTAACATGAATTTACAAAAGAACGGGTAATATAAAGTCATAAGTGAACCATATATGATATAATAACAATGAATATGATTCTGTAATAAGTCAATGACATTATTTAAATCATTATATAGGAGGTTCGGACACTTACGAAGCAAATCGGACCTAAGGTAAGGGAAATATCACAATCTCATTTTTATCCGAGATTGTTTATACTTTGGCATTTACTGGGTTGTATTTTATCATCCACATCCATGTTTCCTCAATATTTAATATTATATCCATTCCCCTAAAATTTTTTAAATCCTATTTTACCCTTCAGTGAGTTTTTAGTAAAATATATGAAAGTAATCTTTTGTCGTTTTTCATACGAGGTACTTTTTTGACTTTTCCGACAAAAGTACGAGAAGAATGTTTTTTTAACTTATACGGTGACAAAGCGTTGTCGTGCACGCTCTCAAAAATTTTTATAGCTAAGTGCAGCACAGGGGCTGACCTAGGTCGTTCTCTTGAGGAGATTTTGTGGTTAATAAATCACTACTTCTATTCCACCTAATCTAATTCTTTTTTTGTTGTTTAATATTTTATGAATGTAATACAATTTAATAAAAGATAAAACTAACATGCAATGACAAAATGCAATTAATTGAGAAAGAACTTGGCCTTTATGGGTTGGTATGTGGGTTTCATCATTCTCCTTGTTGATATTTAAATTAAGTTTGATAATTCAATTATGAGATCTCATTGATGAATTACTATTCTTTTATTTATTGGTGTGAAATCTTGAATGCATTTTGCAATCTTAACTTCACCTCCTCCTATAATCAAGGTTGATGGCACACCTCGATCGAGAGTGTGTCATCTTCCAAGACCTGGCTCCATCGTATGCCATTTCAACCACTAAATGGCTCAACTCCATCGTATGAAGAGCTTGTATCCAGTAGAAGGGAGGGAAAATATTTAATAAAAGAATAGAAATGAGTTTGAGATCAGTGTCGTGGTGGACGATCGCCACACCCATGCACATCACTCTTACTCATAACAAACTTAATAAAATATAGGAATTTAAGCACCGAATTAATGAAATTTCCACATACCTCCCCCGGGCCAAGTCTCGGGTTAACCCCTCATATTTGAGGGTAAGAGGTCACGGTGGATAATATGATAATAATAAAAGAAGAAAAGAAGGAGAAAAGATGAAGAAGAAAACAGGGAGGAAGGGTGGACACAAAAATAAAAACAATGCATTAATTTTATTAGAAATATGAATTAAAAACTAAAACTAAAATAAAGAAAATAAATGAAATGGGGAAGATTTATGGTCGGCCTCCCTCGGTGGAGATCTCCTCCTTGGTGCCTTGAAGGAATGGATGGAGAATGGGATGCTTTGAGGAGGAGGTGAGAGCCTCCTTTTATAGGCAGAATTTGTACCTTATATGTCGACGCATTTTATACCCATTTAATGACATATTTACGCGTTCCACCCTTCCGAAATGTTGTTCATAAATGTCTTGGGAGTCTCCTCTCAAACTTTCAGCTGATTTGGAAACCGTATGTTGGAGTTATTAATTTTTCATTCTCTATTGCTGTTTCTGGACGAAGCATCCAGGAAGGTTCCTCCAACATAATGTCATTCAATAGCCTCGTTAAGGATCTCCAAAATCCTCCAATGCTATTGTAGAGACGGCCCTATCTGTCCTCAAGGTATCCCAGGTGGAAACACATCATTTGGATATGTGTAGGCCGCGTTTGATGTCCGTTACCTTGGGTGGGTCCATGCTGTCCGCCCGGAAAAATTCCAATCTTCAATGATTTTTTAGACCCTTTAGATAACCGAATCAGCTGCTGGTCCAGAAGACAAAAATGAAGGAAATTAAATAAGGATTCTAAAAAAAATTTAATCAGAAAATTTGGAATTTTATTTCTCCTGAAAGGACCAAAATACCCCTGACGTAAAATTCTGTCAAAAATCCAGAATTAGTCGTTTTTCACATTTGGGTTCAAAATAGCACTAAAACCTAAAAACATGATAATTACCCATTAAATAACACTTTTGTGGGATTATAAACAATGTTTTACAGTATAAAATATATGAAAATGTGAGCTTCATCATACGGCATGAATGGATTTTTAAATCATTATTTCCAAGAAGCTTCCTTTACAAGTTTTCAAATTTATTTTTAATCAACTTCTTTTATTTTAAAATTTTACGACATGTTAAGAAAGGAAAAGTGTTTTTGAAGCAGAAAGGATATTTTCCTCAAGAATGCAGTGCAAGTGTTTTATCAAAATTATTTTCCATCTAAGATAATAAAGGGTTCTGTTTCTATCCCTATTATTACAATTATTTGATTATGTTGTGATAGAATTATTTTTATGAATTCCTTTATCTTATATGTATTGTTTTATGATGTCGTGTTGTTTAAGAATCCCATTTTTATTACATGCGTTATGCTATGATGTATGGTTTATGATTTTGTGGCACACATAAGAATGGTATCATTATGAGATGGGTGAGACCTATATCTCCCTCTAATGCATTGTGTAAAGATTTTATATCTAATGAGATAGACATGGATGGAACGGTAGGTTATACCGGTTCAGTGAAAGAGAACTGAAACGAGGGTGACTCGATTTAGAAATGGACTTTGTCCACTAAGATTGTCTTGGAAATGAGTCTTGACTAATAAGATATGATTCTCTATGATTATGTGTGTATTCCACAAAGTTTCATGTTTTATGTTATGATTTTTGGGATTTCATTTCACTACTATTATTTATCCCATGTTATGAAATTATGCCCTCTTTTGCAGGTTAAGATTTCGAAAATGTTATGTTCTTATGAATATGATGTGATTGATATTTCTTTTTTTCCCTTACTGATCATTTGAGCTCACCCTTTTATGTTTTCTTTTCCCCAGGATATAAAGAAAGGTTTTAGGTAAAAAAAAGGAAGATCTTTATTGGAGATGTTGAAGATCTTTCACCATGATTAGAAGATTATATTCCGAGTTTCCAAAGACACTAAACTATTACGATCCTTGTGTGTGTGTTTTTGTTATGTACTATGTATTCCGCAAAAGTAATGTAATGTCCATGTACGTCAAGCTTGGGGTCTCTAAATATAGAGTTATATTAATTTGTTCTTATTGTGATTCCTTACCAATGTATAAGTAAATTTTCATCATCAATACCTAATGGCGGGAAAAAAGCATTTCCCATTAAATATTAGAAATTAGGGGAGTCATTGATAAATTTATGATAACACATTAATGATTAGTAGATAGGTAGATTCATGTAATGACTGGTTATTGATCATTTGATATGTATTACATATTTCATTTCTAATGTAATAACAAACATGGTTGATAATTTATAGATTGATTTTGAGTATGAGAACTTTAGGTATGACGTTTGTTGATGCTCCTTTCGTCACAGAGTATAAACGAAATGAAAAGGGAAATACCTCAAACAAAGAAGATTCATCCTTTGAAAAAATATCAAAAAAAGAGAAAGGGATGAATAAGGAGAACATTTCACATAGGTCGTGCAAGTTACGTCATGGTCGCGCAAGTACACTTGCGCGCCACATAATGGTCACGCAAGTGACTTGTGCGTCCTCTTTGGAAACCGCCCGGGGTCTTTTCCAGCCTATAAATACCCTCGGTGGGCCCCCCATTTCGAGGAGGATTTTTTCCACAATTTAGATATAGAGCTCTGAACGCCCAAGTCTCTTCTTTAAGTCTTCCAAACACTTCTAAGGTAATTCTTTACCTAGAATAGAAGTTCTAAACAAGAGGAATAAGGTATAAGTGTTAGAATTCACTAACACTTGTACACCTATGTGTTTTACACTTAAGGGAAATGTACACACTTGCGCGCCTCCATACCTACTCATTGAAACTTGCGCGCCACTCTTCTGGAAGTACCTCAGGATAATTCTAAGGGATTTTGTCAAGGATCACCCAAGTATTACCATACCGGTTTACAATCACGCAAGTACCTATGTTCCACACATTTATACCTGCATGCCTAGGACTTGCGCGCCCACGCAGTACCTGCGCACCAGACAGTACATGTGTGCCCCTATATTTTTGGATGACCTTCCTGCCCATTTCACCTCTCTTATGTCATTCCACCATTCTTATTCAAGATTCAGTCTTCAAGACACTCTTCAAAGACAATTATGGCATGTTTTCTTGATTGAATTCCTTATATGAAAATAATTATGTAGAACATCTATGAAAACATAGTGATTCACATATCTTTATGTCACTAATGGTAGAGATTTCATTCATTCAACCTGATCCATTAAGATGAGAGAACCCTATTCCTGGGCCTCTTTTTCAGGGGTAAGCCCCAGTCCTCATTAATTTGGGAATCCTTTTTAGGAGTAATTCCCATGTTCCATAACCTGGGCCTCCTTCTCAGGAGTAAGCCCCAGTCATCAAGTTCTCTTAATTTTGGTAATACTCATTATTATTAATCCCCAAGTTCCCAAAAATAATAAATTCCCAAAATAGGGGCATCCTATTTAGGAGTAAGCCCCAAGTCCACTAATTTGGGAATCCTCCTCAGGAGTAAACCCCAACCATAATTCATTTTAATCTGGGCTTCCTTCTCAGGAATAAACCCCAGTTTCAAATCTACAAATGTGGGAATACTCCGTTGGAGTAAGCCGCAAGTCCCTTAATTTCCCAAAGTCCCATATCCTGGGCCTCCTTCTCAGGAGTAAGCCCGAGTCTTAATTTCTCTTAACCAGTCCTAATTTACTTTTGATCTGGGTTTCCTTCTCAGGAGTAAAACCTAATCATAAGTCCCTTCCAAAATTGGGCATTTTACTTACGAGTAATCCCCAGGATTAGAGTATTCAAATCTCTATAATGTACATACACCATTATGGACCCTGATCCTGGATTTATTTCCTAAAGTAAATCTTAATCTCAATCTATTTGGGAAGTTGTACATACATAATCCCCACATCATTTCTTATGATTGTATCTTTCATAGCACAATATTCTGGTTTTACTAATACCTCTTGTTTCTCATACCGAGCATGACTCACGTGAGCTTAGAGTGTAAAAGTAATTATGACATCTTTCTTTGAGCTATCAATCATACATAAACATCATACTCCTTTACTCGAACTACATGGGATCTGATATCTTTTCTAAACAAAGGTTATGTAGGTAGCCCATCTGCGGGTTTGATCCCATCTCTGAAATAACACATGTACTTCTGAATGACAATAAACTTCAGGTGCCCCACTTAGTGGCTTTAAAACCAGCATGTTCATTATAATGACCAAGAGACTTTTATATAATGTGTCGAAGGATACCATAGACCTAGAATCTCTAACAAATATAGATGATTCTCTATTGATGAAGAACCTCAAATACATATAAAATATTTTCTAAATTTCCTTCAAATAATAATCATTGATTGATAGATCTAAAGAAAAGCTCATTTTATACTTGGTAATGTAATAAGGATTCACGAACATAACTTAAATATATAAAGAGAGTCCCGGAGTAGACAATAATTCCCTTAAAAAAGGTGTGATGAGTCCCACCTCCCATCCTCTCGACGAATGAAAATTCTTAAGCCTCATCAGTCCACAACTAATGAGTGCATACCTTTGGAAAGTATGTCCAAATGGATATGGAATCATTGGATGTTTCCGGTTCTATGAACAATCCCCATTAGAAACTGATTGGAATGTTTGATCCTTTAATCAATGAGTTCATTCAAAATTCTAGAGTAAATCAAATATGGTGAACCCGACGTGAATCCTTAACCAAGTTAAAATGATGCTTTGATTATTTTTAGGCCCCTATTTAAACTCAATGAGAGGGACAACAAAGCGATCAATAACATATGTGCTCATCCAAAAGATGTAGTGGCCGAACATATCTTGATTATGTCTGTTATATCAAACAAGAACTCTTTTCCAAGATTTTCTGCTTTACGAGAACAGATTTTCTTAAGTTCACGACTGTGAATACTTCTAATATGAAAACCTCTGCTACGAATGCCACTACTACTACTCCTGCTGGATCATAGTCTGCTCTAAGGTCGACATCACCTACTCAGCATCTTCAACGCTGGGTATCAAATGTGCTGGTTAAGGAGTACCGTTAACACAGTACCATTCCAACTAGGGAGGCTTCCCAACGAGCCCTCCATGTGAACAAAACACACCGGTCATCCAGACAGTGACGACCCGTGATCAAGAAGCAGGCGGTGCTAACCACCGTCTCCAACCGTTTCGGGTCATTATCCTTGGAATGCAATCACCATTCACTCCCATATTATAAGGAGGTGAATGAGAAGGTCCCACGGGGCCTTAGTTCAAGGAGAAATGAGTCATTCCCAAGGGCTCCCATCAACAATCACCGCCAGACTCATGCGGCAGTGCACCCTCAACATGATGAGGGTATCGTTTCAAGGAATTCGGCTCAAGTTCCCCAAACCCGAGCATGAAAGACGAATTGCAAGAGGAGAAATCTGGTTAACAGTGAGTAGGTTCTAATCTCCTCCATCTCCAGATAAGTCCACCAACCTAACTTGGTGGCAAGCAATGATGGGGCACACACACCCCTCCGTTTTAATTCTGCTGTCTAGCAGACTCGTCTGGCAGCATCACGACAATCCCGCTAGGCAATTCTGGAAGAGTACTACAGGCAGGAACATACACCTTTTTATCCATCATCATCTAGTCAGCAGGATGGTATGACTACATATGATGGAGCTCGTCAACCACGTTTGGAGAAATGCAATCAGCAGGCACAAAAACCAGTTAGTATTGATCAAGACTAACAATAGTCTCGTTTGGTAGCATTCAGAGAAGTCAGTCGGAAAGCTCCGGTGACAAACAAGTGGCAAAGTCAACTCTCTGCCCCCAAACATGAGTACTGTCTGGATTCACTGTCAGGAAAAGGAGGAAAGGAGCAGGAACACACACCTACTTCAATCACGTAATGGACGTATATCCCCATTCTAGAAGCTGAAGTAACCACACACATTATGTCAATGGTGAAAGAGCAGAAGCGAATACCTGCTCATATTCTGGATGCCTTCCAGGATATTATAACATCTTCCGCAGCATCACAGGGAAAGAAATGAAAATCTATCCCTACCAGTGGAGTGACTCCTCAACAGATCACTCCGAAGCAGATATACACTTCTGTTCCATTCCAAGAGGGTTGTGGGGAATACTCCCTCATATCATATGGAAAACCAAGACAGGAACATACAATTTATTTGAGTGGAGATCGCCAGCCTAACCTGGCCATCTCTCCTGATCAGGCACATACAGATGCTCAGAGTAGCCACTTTCGTGAGCAAGTGGTTTCCAAGGCGCGTAAGAAGGCATCTAAAAAGAAGACCCTCCCAACACATTCAGGAAATCAAGAGCCAATCTATAACAAGGCCTTTCTTGATACTGGAGTTATTGAAGCCCTTAGATAGTTATATATTGGGATCCAAGATTCTACTCCCTCATTTCACAATTTTGGGAACATTAATTCCAATGGTCTTCAATAGACACTTCCTCATGAAGGGTTGCTTCATGACAATTAGGTTGATCTTGAAGTATCATCTTCAGATGAGAGCTACAATAACCCTCTGTGTGGCCAGAAGACCAAGGAGAAAGTGATCTCATCTGTTGCTGTAACCCACCATGTTGGTCCTCCCCATGATGATGAATTTCACTGTGAAAGTTCTCTCCGCAGTAGTGATGCATATTGCCAGGAAAATGATTCAGTGGATAATGTAGTGAAGATAAATCCCTCTTATCTTGAGGCACTTGAAAATGAAAAACTAGTCATATATGATGCTTCATCGCTAGCAGGTAAAATACTTTGTCGATCAGAAGATAGGTCGGGGTATAGGTCATTCTCCGAACCACCCCTGGGTTATTCATCTTCTAGTTTGATCAATGGATTCTTTACTAGTATTGTTGAATCTGATAAAGCAACAAGAAAGCACCTCTATGGTCTAAACAGGTAGAATAATCTTCATTAAATGATAAAGAGGAAATTCTTAACATGAGAAAACAACTAGAAAAAGCTGAAGTGCCAGTCATGTTTTGGCCTCTGGCTGACTCTCCGTATGACATTCCATAGATATTGACGGAAGATGGAATTCATGATATTCGTCTCAACATTTGGAAAACTCTTTGTCAGTTGAAAAATAAATTATTATCATATGATGAATATGAAAATCATGTTAAGATAATAGAAGGGTTACAATGCCAGATTGATTTGGCATTTCTATCTGTCTCTCGATATCTGAATGCTGAAAAGTAGTAGAGATCCCTTCAGCATTCATGCCTTGACACACTATGAATATTGCACCAGTTAATTGCCAATTCCAAATCTGTTATTAATGTCAGAAGATGGGGTGTTCATGGAGAACTACATTTCACTATACTCTCCATTCAGTAAAGCCCGCTGAAAATGGTCTCATGCAATGTTATTTCCCATGGCCAGCCAATGTCATAGGGATTTGTTTGTAATCAAAATCTTCACCAAGAACATGATTCAACTAGTTCCTCTCAAAATCAAGAATACAGAGAACAAGTTTTTGAATTACTCCTGCATCAAGAGAACGAAAATATCGTACATGCCTCTCGTATGGAGCAAGCACATCATCAAGTGACATAAGTGTAAGAAATTATCCAAAAGTCTTTTGAACTGGGTGATAAAAGTGGATGCAGGTTGATGCATCCAGCTAATTTCAGGACTAAGGTCCACAAGATCAGGAGAGCTTTTAAGAAAGTCTCAGACATAGCATTTCAAGAGCCACCCCAGCTTTCCAGACTGGGGACTCTTTTAAACCAATCCTCGAAATCAAAAAATAATATTCGAGGAGTTGAGAAAAGACAATAGGAACATCCCCAGTCTACTGGATAGGGGACTTTTTCAAATCATCAATCCCCTCCTCAGCGAAAGTCGGTCTTCTCTCGATTGGGGAAGATACCACAAGAAGAATGAAGAGGCAAATTATCAGGAGATTCCTTCCAAATTACAGTTCGTCAAGAAGTTCCAGAGGGATCGAATCAACAAAAGGCAATGTATCATCAATGAAATGGAAGAAGAAAACATCATAGAAATGCTGATAGAAGGGATGCGATGTGTTATGAATCAATTAATGTCATTAATGCCTTTTTTTTCTGATCTACCAGATGAGGATCACTCAGGGGACTCAAATGAAGTGGTTCCTTCTCAAGAAGATGCACGCATAGACAAAAATTAAGAACGTGTGCGTACATGAAATAAATGGTTTACCCAAAATTTCGGTGTTCCTTAAAATAACCCACTTCCCCCTCTCCGAATGAGATCCAAAAAAAGGGAGGGGAAAGAATCAGGTAAAATATCGTTTTTCTAGAGAAGGCCAATCGCTCTCACTAGAGAAAAGATTTGTGCAATAAGAGAAAGAAATGAAGGAGTTAAGAAAGATGAATGTTGAACTACTTCAGGGTAGTCTTCTTCTTAAGAGTGCTGGAGCCAGTCAGCCAAGGGAATTTGTTGCAGCTACTGAGATGGATCAAGAATATCCTCCACTATCTGTACACCCTCATAGGTCTAATCCTACGGGTCAAGTGAAGCAATAATTGGCAGTGCTACCATCAGTTATAGAACCAGCCACCACATCTTCCCAAGCTCCGTTCATTGCACCTGCCCAAATCCAAGTTCCACCGGATGTTTCTCAAAAGTTAATAACTACCACTGAGTCAATAATAGCTCGGTTAGAGACTATCGAAGGGAAGAGTGTGTAGGTTAAACCAGAAAAGAGTGTTTACCCTGAATGGGTAGATTCAATCCCTCCACCATCATGTTTTGGGAACCCTGTATTCCCTATATTCAAGGGATTAGGTGATCCTGAACAACATTTGATGCATTATGTGTCTTGTTTCGATCCTATGATGGGAACTCCAGAACAGACAGAAGCAGTGAAACTCAGATGCTTCGTGCGAACCTTGCAAGGACCTGCTTTTGTTTGGTACACAAGCTTGCAAACTCGGTCAATTACTGGGTGGGAGGATCTTCACCAAAAATTCCTTCTTCAGTTCAGCTCAAATTTTCCATAGAGAATAGTTTTTGATCTAAAAAACTGTAAGAAAAGTGAGAATGAAAGGTCCTAATATTTTATTGCACGCTGGAAGTGATTAACATATTCCCTAAGCTTAATACTCCCTCAAGAGGAACTGTTGCCAAACTATGTGGCAAATCTTCATGATGAATTACGCACACTGTTGATCACTGTGAAATAAATAGGAGGGTTTCGAGACCTTACTTCAATCACTCAGCAGATTGAATATTCCCTTATATAGGATAAGGCTAAATCTCGTGTAATTCCCTCAGCTCTAGGAATGAGAATGGATAATGTAGAGACTGCTACATTTATGCTTAAACAAGTACCTTTACTTACTTCTACTTCAAAACCTTCATCTTCTCAAAGGGATCCACCTCCTGAGCTTCAAAAACAAAGGCCGTTTCGTCAATATGATCAATGAGATCAAAGACAGAGACAATTTGAGGATCTAAAGGGAAACACTTACTATTTCCAAAATGAACACGTTCCTGGCTACTTCATTTCGGCTCTGGAAAATAATTTGGTTCAGTTGCCAAGGCCCAAAAGGCCAAACAAGAAAGGAGATGAAGACCATCCCAATTATTTCCCCTTTCATCAAATATTGGGGCATCCCATCCAGGAGTGTTTTGTCTTAAAATACCTCCTGCAAAATATGGTTGACTCGGGACAAGTCAAACTAAAAGGCTCTTCCTCCCAGGAAGCATGTGATACTGCTACAGTTCCAAAGGAAGAAGGCGAATGGGAAGAAGTCAAAAGTAAAAATGAACAAAAATATGATGATTGGATGGTCAGAAAAATTATCAACCGAACTCATGCTATTTTGCGAACACAATTAAAGAAACCAATTGTATCTTCTGCCATGAATGTTGCAGAAAAAACCTCTTCATCGGAGGTAAAATCCTCAAAGAAAAGGCATAATTCCAAGAAAGAGGAACAATTCAAAGAAGATGAGTATGTTTAAACGCATAAGTTGTCTTTTACTCTAGCGGATTTCATGCCATCTACTTCAAAGCAACGGGCACTGCCCCACCAAACGACACATCCTAAACAGGCTAATCAGGCAGAGTCTTCATCAGACGAAGAGTTGATCTTCAGTTCTGTTAATATGATTCAATTAACAGATTCATATGCCAGTCGCAGTTTCGATTTTGATGAGCCCGAGTTCCCTGTATCAAACAGAGGAATCCGAGGATGTTCCAAAGGATCAGGATACAGAGGAAGACGTGGATCTTCCAGAGGCCACTATTCCAATTCTACCCATGCTTGAACTGTGTATGTGGCAGAAACTCATGGTAGAGCCCTTCAGCGAGCTCAACAAGAACAAGTAAGTTCTTCCACCAATAGAAAATTTAGTCCTGGCACAATTATTCTTGAAGATCGGTTGAAGGTTCAACCTTTTTCTTCTCAGCATGTAAATAGACCTAATCGGTCTAATCTTCCATAGCCAAGAGTATTACAATTCCTACCCCAATATAAGATTCGTCAACTTCCAAAACATAAACATCCAAGGCACCTGCTAAACCATATTTTCCTATTGGGAAACAAAGTCCTTTGGATCAAAAGTATGATGTATTGAATCATCTGGCCCAAGTACCGGCCATGTTATCAATTTTGGTGCCTTGAATTTATCAAAGTATCTTTGGGAGGCACTCATTGAGGTTTTTTCAAGTCCTCAGGAGTTTGAAACTGAAATTGCTGCAGCTGAGGTATACCATGTAGATAATAATCCTGCTAAATTCCATGTAGTGATATCATTAACAGATGAAGATGAAGATGATGTCATACAAGGAAACATTAGACCTTTGTATTTCTATGGAAAGGTCAATGGTGTGGACATCCAAAGGGCATTCATTGATAATGGTTCAGGAGTCATCCGCATCCCCATTCGTACACTTTGTCAATTGGGCCTCAAGGAATCTAATTTATCTCCTTCTACTATGATGTTACAAGGATTTGATAAAAATGAACAAGAACTACTGGGTGATATTACACTCTGAACTCAGTTTGGAGATCTTGTATCCAATTCAGGTTTTATGGTTGTTCACCAAGACTCATCCTTAAACATCTTTCTTGGAAGATCCTGGCTACATCAACATGCGGCTATCCCTTCATCATACCATCAATGTCTCAAATATTGTTTTGATGGTCAAGTTGGGACATTGAATGGTGATAAGGCCCCGTTCAAGACATGTTAATCTCAATACATTGAGGCAGAATTATATCACATGAAGGGAAAGGAGAAATCCACAAAAAGGGAGATTACCAAAGATAATACTCCATATGGTTTGGAGAAGATTCCAGTAAATCCATTTGCACATGTGAGTATAGATTATGTGTTACCTATCAGTCAAATTGACAAGATAGACCCAAATCAAAATACTCTTATGGAATTATCCATAATGTCAATTATGGCAATCGAGCAAGACAACATGGGAGAAATTGGTGAGCCACCAAGCTGTGATGAAATCCCAAATGAAGATGTCTTCATTTCATCCGCTGAAATCCAGCATGTCTATACTTCGCCAATCAGGTCAGAAGAAGTTATAGCAATGTCAGAGGTGAACGATGATGTCAATTATCAATCTATCATCTCCTCTATATTACCCAAGGAAGACCCTTCATCCTCAATCGGGACAGAAATGGAAGCTTCTTCTTCAGGATGTTCAAATTTTAACATCTCTTCTAATCATGGAAATTATTCTTCATCATCCACTAAGCAAGTAGAAACAGAAGAAATAACACATGTTGAAGAAGAAGAGGAAGATCTCAGGGATGCTCCTATAGAATTTGAAGAGGGTATCTCTACCACCATGGATGAACTCAGAGAAATAAATCTTGGTATAAAAGAAGATCCACACTCCACTTTAATTAGTGTGGCCATGACTCTTGAAGAGAAGGATATGTATATTTCCTTTCTCAAGAAAAATCGAGATATATTTTCTTGGAATTATACAAAGATTCCAGGGCTTGATCCTGATGTTTCCACTCATCGATTGGCATTACCAGAAGAGCATCGAGGATTTATAAAAGCCTCTAAAAGAACACACCCAACCTATGCTTCCAAAATTGAAGCCGAAGTGGATAATCTAATCAAATCTAACTTTATCAGAGAAGTTCAATATCCTAAATGGTTGGCTAATATTTTCCCAGGGAAAATGAAGAATGGGACAATTAGAGTTTGCATTGATTTCAGAGATCTTAATCGGCATTGTCCTAAGGATGATTTTACAGTTTCGATTACAGAACTATTAATTGATGCAACAGCTGGCTATGAATCACTTTCCTTCTTTGATAAATATTTAGGATATAATAAAATCTTAATGGATCTAGAAGATGAAGAATCTACAGCCTTCAGAGCCCCTCAAGGTGTGTTTTTCTATCGGGTAAAGCCTTTTGGCCTAAAGAATACAGGCACAACAAATCAATGTTCCATGCATCATTTCTTCAAAAACTTTTTAGGGATGTTTTTTGATTGTTATGTGGATGATTTGGTGGTCAAATCCAAAAAATGTTCTAATCACTTGGCGGATTTGGAAGTCATATTCCACAAGCTTCGAAAACATTATTTGAAGATGAACCCCTTAAAATGTGTTTCAGGGGTAACTTTAGAAAACTTTCTTAGCTTAGTTGTACGCCAATGTTGTATTGAAGTAGATCCTGAGAAGAAAAAGTCCATACTTGTTATGTCACCTCCTAGGAATTTGAAATAATTGAAAGGAATTCAAGGATACTTAGCCTATATTAGGCGTTTCATCACCAATTTGGCAGGAAAAAGTTTACCCTTCACCAAATTGATGAAGAAGGGAGTCACTTACAAGTGGACTGAAGAATGTCAAGAAGCATTCAATATTATCAAGAAGTATCTCTTGAGTCCATCGGTGTTAATGCCACTTATTGAAGGAAGACCACTTATCCTCTATGTGACAGCCTTAGAGTGATCATTGGGTTCCTTTCTTGCTCAGAAGAATGATGGTGGGATTGAAAACAACCTCTACTATCTCAGTCGGACAATGCTTGAAGCAGAAACCCGATATTAAAATATTGAGAAGTGCTGCCCGGAATTAATATTTGTAGTTCAGAAGTTGAGACATTACCTGCAACATCACGAGGTCCAATTTTTATCTCACAATAACCCACTAAAATTCATCCTTAGTCGTCTAATGCTTACAGGACGTCTGGAAAGGTGGGAAGTTATTTTGCAGCAATACGATATTCATCATGTGTCTCAAAAGGAAATAAAGGGCCATGCTCTGGCTGATTTCCTTGCTGAACATCCTTTAGTAGAAGATACATCTTCAGATATTGAACATCCTGATAAGGAAGTCTCCTTTATTCAATATAGTCTTCAAAAATGGGAAATGTACTTTGATGGTGCTTCCAGAAGTCCAACAGGGAAGAAAATGGAAGATCCTAAATTCAAAAAAGTTGGATTAGTAATTATTCTTCTTTCCCCAGAAATGTCAGTGTTACCTTATTTCTTCTCATCTTTGGGAGGTGGTACAAATAATGAAGTAGAGTACCAAGCTATCATCGTAGGCTTGGATTTGGCGCTTCAAGCATGAGTAAATAACTTAAAGGTGAATGGTGATTCAGACCTGTTAATCAAATAAGTCAATGGGGATTATGCAATCAGAAAAGAAGAACTAATCCCTTTGCATGATTATGTCAGAGAGTTAATGGTGGAGTTTTCTATGAAACCGACATTTTCTTATGTCCTGAGATCACAAAAGCCCAAGCTGATTCACTGGCTAATATAGCCACAGCTCTAGAAGATCCAAATCTGGACGAGACAACCATAAGTATTTCTCACCGTCATACAATTTCACCTTATATTCGAACCACAACAGAGGAGATCAATGAAATTAGTTCCATTCCTGAACCGTATGGTCATACTACAGGATGGATGACACCTATCAGGGAATACCTTCAAAATGGAACACTTCCACTGGATAGAGCAGAGAAAGAACAAATCTGGCGACGTGTGGTCAATTTTACTCTTTATGATGGCCCAGATCACCGAGAGAAAATTCTCTACAAGCGTGGTTTTGATGGAGTTATCGTCAGATGCATTGATGGTGAAGAGGCAATGGCTGTCATGAAAGAAGTAAAAGCATGAGTTTGTGGTGCCCACAATTCTGTACATAGACTGTCTGATCAAATTCGAAGGCTTGAATACTTTTGGCCTTCAATGATACAAGATTGTGTTGATTTCACAAAGAAGTTTCATTCATACCAAGTACATGACAACTTCATTCATCAACCTCTAGAGTTTCTTCATATAGATAAATACTCGTGGCCATTTGCCACATGGGGAATGGATGTAGTGGGTCCTTATCCTTCGGCTACATCCAAGCAGTTTAAGTACATTTTTACTGCTACTGACTTCATTTCCAAATGGGCAGAGGAAATAACTCTCAAGGAAGTCAGTTCTAAATGCATTGTTATCTTCATCCAGTCTAACATCATTACCAGATTTAGTGTCCCTCATACCATACTAATGGACAATGGAACCAAATTCTGTTCATCCGAGGTGAAGAAGTTGTATCAAGAATATAACATCAAATCCAGTCATTCATCTCGGTATCATGCAGCGGCCAATGGCCAGATAGAAGCTTTCAACAAATCTCTATCAACTATACTTCAAAAGATTGTGGATAAAGATTAGAAGTCATGGACTGATAAACTCTTTCAGGATTTATGGGCATATCGGACCACCACCTGCACTGCAATGCAGTCAACTCCATATTCACTGATATATGGAACGAAAGCAGTATTTCCCATTAAGGTTCAACTACCGTCGCTCAGAGTAGCTATTTGTGATCAGTCATCTACAGATGAACAATATCAAAAGCGATTGGATGAATTGGAATGCTTAGATGAGAAATTATTGTGCACCCTGCACCAGTTTGTAGTCTATTAGAATCGAATAGCACGAGCTTTCAACAAAAAAGTTCATCTTCTTTCATTCGTTCAGGGAGAATTGGTATTAGTTCTCAGAACTCTAATGATACTAGGAAGGAAACCTCCCAAGCTTGAACCAAAGTGGTAAGGACCTTATTCAATACATAAGGTCTATTCCAATGGAGCTTATTCTTTAATATCAATGGTTGGAGAAATCATCAATACTCTAACCAATGCCAGATTTCTGAAGAGGTATTTTGTATAAACACAATATATACCAACCATGGTCCATGCATATGACCTTAAACTATTGGCATTTCATATTTTCCAGCAAGACGTTAAAACTGCATAATTAGTTACGGTCCATGCATTTGAACTTAAACAATTTGCATGCCCCTTACATCCAGCATGATGATAAACTACACCATCCACGGTCCATGCATACACCCTTAAACTATTGGCATATCATATTGTTCAGCAAGACGTTAAAACCGCATCATTAGTTATGGTCCATGAATATGACCTTATACTATTTTCATATCCCTTATGTCCAGTACGACTTTAAACTGCACCATCCAGGGTCCATGCATATGACTTTAAACTATTTTCACTTACGTCCAACATGACGTTAAACTGTGACATCCAAACTACATGATGCTAAACTATACAGAAGTCCCTTACGTCCAGCAAGACGTTAAATTGCATAAGCAACGGTCCATGCATATGACCTTAAACTATTCGCACTTTCATCCAACATGACGCTAATCTGTATCGTCATTTTTTCGTCCAACATGACATTAAACTGTGAAAAAGTCCCTAATATGTCGAACATGACGTTAAATGTGTCCTATTTTGTCCTTACTACATGATATTAAACTGCACAGTCCTTTTTTGTCCATCATGACATTAAACTGTATTATCCCCATCGTCTTAGCTATAGGACAATAAATTTTATAACACCCTTATTGTCCAATATGACATTAAACTGTGTCCCTTAAATATGTCCAACATGAAATTAAACTGTATTTTGTCCCTGCTACATGACACTAAACTGTGCAGCACCAATAGTCCTTATTGCAAGACTTTAAACTGCATAGTCCCTTCATATGTCCTATATGACATTAAATAGTGCATTGTTAAGGTTGTCTCCACCTCTTTTTTCTCACACCGAGTATGACTCATGTGAGCTTAGATTAAACTTCAACCATAACACTCTTTCAGGTCCACTAACCATGTGTAAGTTCTAACACCATTTTTTAGGTCGTTTTCCCCAAGAAAAACTTGATCACTAATTCATTCATTAATTGAACTACGCGGAATTTGATCCTTTCCTTCTAGGCTGGGTACGTACGCATCCTCCGGTGGTTAAATACCAAACCAAATCTCTTCACATTTGTTCACCTCTATCTCATACGATGTTGATTTGTGAAACTGCCCCCAGAACCAATATCTTAACATTGGTTCACCTTCATCCTTTCTATACGACATTAAACTGTACAACATTTTTTTCCTGTATGACAATAAACTACTATATTCTTTGATACCCTCACCTGAGTGGGAATCATCATTTACATTGATTTTCAATCATGTTTTATTCCAAAGACTACGTGCATACATGGAAATGGCCAAACCTTTTATTTTGGCCCAAACCATCATTGCACTAAAATCCCCTTTAACCCTTCACTCGTAAGAACCAAATCTGTACAGAGGGTATTTCTAGAACTATGTGGGCATGATTCCCATCATTATGGGATACGTAGTAATGTTCGAGTGTCCCTCGAATCCAGCCCCATGTCTTTTAGGCCTAACCCCAAATTCCACTTTCAATCCCCTGGCTGAAATGTCCCCATCAAAACACACACTATGTATTTCTTATAATGGTCCCATTTCTATGACCCTAACCTAATATCTCCCATACTTTAGTCCCACATGAAATTAAAATATATTTCAAGAACAAAATATGGCTTGATTCTAATCCTTATGGGATATGTAGTGAAGTCTAATATTTCAATTCAAGACCCAACCACAACGTGATTATAGTTAGCATTGATCTATGTATCTTTTACATACATTGAACGATACCCATTTATGTGTCATAATCCTAACCTAAAATATTTTCAGATCTGGATAAACCTTTTCTTGACTTCTAGTCACAAAAATATCAAATTTCCGAGAGTTTGTTTTCCTAACTATGCATTACGTGCCCTTAGGCGCCCTTGAAAAAGTAGTCTACATAATGTACTTGTCAGCCACAAGATACTATTATTTGACTATGCAGCCAATGCCCTTAGGCGGCCCTGCATAATTCAACCTCCTAATGGGTTTTTTAAATAATGGTAAATTCATTCTTAGGACGAAAACCTCCTTTTTCATTAGTTGTCTTAACGATGATATGTAGGGATCCAAAAAATAGCCATTCTTTACATATTTGTCTCATACTCTTTCATGATCTGAAAATATTCAAGTCTAGGATTTATATTTCTCTTCTCTACATTTGGGTCAGACCTTCGTAGGAGTGACATTCATCTAGTTCATGGATAATCTTGTTTGGAAATATCTTCTCCATATTCAAGTACCTCTCTCTATACAAAAAACTCTATACTTTGTAAAATTTGAATCTCCATAATCATCCACTGGATTTTAGTAGTAGAAAGGTAAATTTCTGAGAGTTCTTTTGCCTGACTATGCAGTATGTGACCTTAGGTTTCCTCGCATAAACAGTCCACATAACAGACTTGTCAGCCAAAAGATACTATTATTTGACTATACAGCCAATGCCCTTTGGTGGACCTGCATAATTCAACCCCTAACGGGTTTGTTAAATAATAGTAACTTCATTATTTGGATCTAATTATTCTAATTCATTTTAGCCCTTTTTCATATCATTCCTCATATTCAAAATTTCTTAAGTCATGGTTTACATTTTTCCCTCATAATTGAGTGTGGTAATATGTTATCAGATAAATTATCAAGGAATTGAGTCAATTATAATTCATTCGGTCAAAGCTATTTCGACCTTAAACATTTTCCTTTTTTATGTCCGACGTGCATGAATTTAAATTTCCCACAAAAGACAAGGGAAATATGAATAAAAGTGAACTTACAGCTCAATAAACATACATTTTTTATGATTTAGGTAATATTGAGAAATTAAAAGATTCGGTGTCTCTAGGGTTATTTATAATAATCCTAGTATAAAATCAAACTATGCTTATTAGGCATATTAGATGAGGTAATATTTAAAGCAGGAAGCAGGAAAATACGTACACATGTAATTGAAGATGAAAGAATTCTTTACATTTGATGCAAAAGAATTAGAAGGACATCCACAGATTGGAGTCTCTTATCTTTTATAGGAAATTAAAAAAGGCTGTCAACATAAGTCTTCACTTGATTAACAACATCTTGAGCTTCATTAGAAGCTACTTGAGGCGCATGCACCTGACCAACTTCACTCTTTTCAGCCTGATGGAGTGCTTTCCTGGCATCCTCAATGGCCTTCATACCATTCGTTTGAGCTCCCTCTAATGAATTATTGATATTAGTCAAGTTCTCCAGTAACTTTATATAACTGTTGCTGGAGGTGCATCTACTGGAGGACTTTATCTTTAATTTTATGCTTCATCTCTTTCATCTTGGCAGCATCGTCAGCCTCAACTTGGGATACTGCAGCCTCATATTCACTAGTATTGGCTGATAGTTTCACCCTGTTCAGATCTTCATGGAACTTTTTCTCTTGTTCCCTCCTTGAGATGACTTTTTTCACCACGACATGGATCTTTTCATATCCAAAACCACCAAGTCCTAGCATGACGAACAGGGATGACAATCGGGAAATCTTTGATGACAGATCTTCAAGAGTCACTTCAGATATGATTTTCCATATGTTGTTCCATGCCTTGTGTCGTGAAAAGTTGAGCGATTTAAGAACCTCCAGGTCTGATTCAGCTTCATCATCACAGGGGGGCATGTAATCTGGGATTATTGCACTTAGAGAAGTGCCCTGTTCTGCTCCTTCCCCCCTAACCTGTGCTTCTTCTCTTTCAATTTCTGTTGGGGCGGAGGCTGATGCCTCACCTCCAGATCTATCCACTGCAATTGATGGCCCTGCATAATTAATTGAAATCTTTGGTTAGTTTCAAAGGATAAAAAACAATCAATTGTCTTGAAAATTAAGTACAATCACAGATATTGTTATCCCTTACCCAACGGTAGATCAGAAACCTGAGAAGACTCCTCCCCATCATTCCCAGTCTCAACAGGATCATCAAGATGGGTATCAAAAGGGTTTACTGGGTTTATCTCCACTTGATCTAATTTTTCTGCAATGGTAGGGTTGACATCAATGTCCAAACCTTCTTTAGGCATGGGTAGTTCAGCAGCATGCTTAGACAAAACTGCACATTTTAACCAATCATGATTAGACATGTAATAAGAGGCTATTTTTAATAGGACGAACGACAACACTCACGTCCATAATCTTCTAAATTACATGGTAATTTAACATGATTTATAAACTATTCAAAATATGCGCCAAGTTCAATCATTTCATATAATGTCATCTCAGAATCCTAGTTAGTCTCACCAGTGGGAGCATTTGATATGTCTTCTTGGCGACTTACATCCTACGGTCCTTGACCCTGGACAGCTTCTTTGGATAAAATCGCGGCATCAGTTGCAACAGCTGCCAGAGGCTCTAATACAGGAGTTGAACCTGAATTATCACAGAATGGAAGTCAGTCGGTGTTTCATTCAATAGTATCAGTAGGGATACTGGGAACAGATGTTGTCTCTTCTCCAGGAGTAGCCAAGTCAGCCTGAATTTGCGATTGTTTCACTGCACCCTCCATGGTCCTAAAAGGAGGATCATTCCACTCCCGTAGAGGAGAAATTGAATAAGCCCCTGCAATCCCAAGGAAGATGAGCAATCATTTCATGGTTTAAGACTCATGATTATCCGAAGAACATACCACTTCTAATGAAGCGTTTATATGTGGAATTCCTTCTTCGTTGCTTTTTCTTCCTTGTCTTTTTGGGAGTGTCGGCAGTCTCCATTTCAGGTACCAGGATTGGAGAATGAAAATCCATTGCCAGCTCCTCATCCATGGCCTACTGGCCTAGAGATATCACACCCAATTTGTGACGAGATTCAGTAGCAGCCCCAATGGAAGTACCACTAGGGCTATATTGTTGTGAAGGAACCTCAGTAGTTCCTTTCTTTGCATGTTGCAGGATGAAGAAAATAATTTCCTTAAGTAACAAAGCTTTTACTGAAATCAATTTGCAAAGAAAATAAGGAAAGAAAACAAACATCTTCAGGAGCCACGTACTCATGCCCCTCCTCAATAGTGGCATCGTGATCCATCATTTCTTTTACCCGCTTGGTGATAGGGATAGAATCATCGGCGACATATATATAGGTCCACAACTCTTTAACATAGGCTCTTACTTCATCAGGGTTATCCTTGAAATGAATATTTGTAGGAGCCTGAAGATTTCGTATTCCAAGAAGATATAGCCCTTCACCTAGCTAAATCTAGATAGTTTTAGTATCACAGTACACATCCGGCCATGTCTGGTTGGCCTTTTGTTGTAGATATGCAGGGTTACTAGAAGTCTGTGAAGAGGGTCCTATAACCTTGGATTTTAATTTCTTTCTAGCTCCAACAACTATAAAATGATATTGAAAACTTGTTACTCTATAAAGTTACTAGAAATTAAATTGCCTCAATAAAGTAACTCACTAGGAGTTGATGGAGTGGTTCTCTTGATTCTGACAGGTGGATTATATACATCACGTGGCCGCTTTGAAACTAGTTGTATCTCATGAGAATCTGATGAATTAGACTCGGTTGAAGAACTCAGTGAACCAGCTTCCGGAGTGGAAGAATCACCTGCCACCTGAATTGTTTCTTTCTCAATAGTTCTCTTCTTCTTCCCCACCTGATAAACAGGTTTATTCAATATTTCCTCAGGATATGATGCTATCCAGTTTTCAGCATACCATATGGCCAAATTTCTTACCACTTCAGCATCTGGTAAGTCAAAAACTGCCCTAGTCCTTTCCATAGCCATTAGCAGCCATAGTTTTCAGGCAACCATTGGATACTGCACTGACATGACGTGCATTGGAGGAGATAAAACAGTTTTCTGTAGGAAATTGAATTGGTATGCAAAGAGATATATAACATAGTCCTCACATATAATTTCCCCATCAATTCTGGTGGCTAGTACACCATCTCTGCAAGCCAACATGTAAGACCTCTGTTCCAAGATGGCTGATACATCGTCAACAAATCACCCTGTCGACGGATTTCCATAGGGAAAGAAGTGGAATTCCTTATACATACCCAACCTTGGCCTAATATCATTGGCATTGAGGGACAAAGGAAAAAATCCAGAGAAGGCCTGAACAGATGGCCTGAAAGAACTTCCAGGAATCTGTATTCCATTTTGTACAGCATATGTCCAGAAGTGAGTGGCGATCCATCCCCATAAAACTAGTAATGGTCCCACTAATCTCAAAGGATACATAACCATATAGACATGGAGTAAGCTCCTATGAATCATTGCCAAAACTAGGGAGTCCAACCCCACCATCTTTCTCTCAGCTAACTTGGCTGCAATAACGAAGGTCCCTGGCCTGACGCCTCCCTTCGAATCTCTAACTGGAAAAATATAGTCACTAAGACATAAGGCTAAAAAGCCTTCCAGAGGGTCTTCTCCGGGATTTTATGATTCACTTCATACCCCCATTTCTCATACTCTCCTTCTTCCAGAGTCACCCAGAATATGCCAGGAGCACCACTCTTATCTTCTCTAGGGCAGCTAGTAGGGCGAGTACAGGTGGGCCTCTTTTCCCTCTTCTTCTTGAGAAACACATCCTTCCATTCCTCTGGATTAATATCCATTCTATAATGATTCTTTGAAGTCTTTGAGGTTTTGAGCTTAGGATAAATCTTCAATAACTCTCGAACCAAATTCGGAGTCTTCTCCGGATCATTCAAGGTTGCCTTTGGAGGAATGAATTCTTCATACATATAACCCAAAATTGGAACCCCTGAGATCTTAAAGACAGCCCAAAAACTAATGACTACTTCTCCATGGGTCAAATGGAAATAATTTGTTTCTAGGCTCCACCGGCTAAGAAAAACCAGTGAAAAATTATCATTCCTATAAAAATATGTCTTCCCAGCCCAGAGGGCTTTATAAATCGCAGCTCCATTCAGATTCTCGACAAAATATACACAAGATTGTTGCACCCAATAAGACCACATCCAAGTTGGTTTCACCCCTCCTCCAGAACTGAATTCCCATTTCTCCTTCCATCATTTGGATTGGTCCATCTGAGAATTTCAAAAAATTGTGGGATAACAATGTGGTTGTAGCTCAAGTTTGTGAGGTTTCAGATCTAGTGCACATGAGATATGATGCATTATATAGGCATTATTTACTTTTCCTGCATTAGAAAATGTTATTACAATTGAGACATTTGCTAAATAAAAGCTGGTGTATGACTGAAACAAGGAATGCAGGAGATAGTTCATTGCCTCTGGAATATTGACATCATGTAGATGACCAGGCCTATACAGAGCCAGATAGATATTCTGTGGTAAATTAATATGATGCTTCTTCAAGTACTTGGATAATTCTAGGAGAGTAATTTCATAGGTGGAATAATAATCATGGCCAACGATGTCCATCATCTCATCATTCTTTTTCTTGCTAGTTCATCAGTCGTTCGGATTCTTTTTGGAGCCATTGGATCTGCACAAAAGTTGATTAATTAACTCTTAAAGTAAGTTAATTTTTCATAAAATTTGTGAAGGAATTTGAAAAATTGGCTAAGAAAATTAGGCGCGCAAGTCCCATAGTTGGCGCGCAAGTCTCCTTCGACCACGCATGTATTGGGCAAGCAAGTATCACCGCGCAAGTCCAAATACCTTAACAGAAGCGTGAAACAAGAAACAAAAAGCATAGAAGAACGAAAGCTGGGAGTCCACTTACGCGCTGAGAGCAAGAAAAAAGCGAGATCCAGGTGCTTTGTGCAATGTGAGGCCATCTATTTATAGATGAGGCCATATCCCTACGCGTCGAACCCTACGCGCCGGGTCATGCGCGCCCAAAGCCCATTTGCGCGCCATACCCTGCGAGCCCTAATTTCCTTTTGTTTCTTGTCTTCCTCAAAGTCAAATCCTCATTCCTTTTTGGATCTAACTCTGAGGGGGGACTTCTGTTGATGCTCCTTTCTTAAAAGAGTCTAAAAGAAATGAAAAGGGGAACACCTCAAACAAAGAAGATTCATCCTTTGAAAAAACATCAAAAGAAGAGAAAGGTATGAATAAGGAGAACATTTCCCATAGGTCATGCATGTTTTGGCATGGTCGTGCAAGTACACTTGCGCGCCGCCTAATGGTTGTGCAAGTGACTTGCATGCCCTCTTTGAAAACCGCCTGGGGTCTTCTCTAGCCTATAAATACCCCTAGTTGGCCCCCCCACTTTGAGGAGGAATTTTTCTAGAATTCATATATAGAGTTTTGATCGCCCAAGTCTCTTATTCAAGTATTCCGAACACTTCTAAGGAAATTATTTACCTAGAATGGATGGTCTAAACAAGAGGAATAAGTTCTAAGTGTTATAATTCACTAACACTTGCACGCCTAAGTGTTTTACCCTTAAGGGAAATTGAAACACTTGCGCGCCTCCTTACCTACTCAATGAAACTTGCACGCCACTCTTCTAGAGGTACCCCAGGATAATCATAAGGGCTTTGGTCAAGGATCTCCCAAGTATTACGATACTGGTTAACAATCACGCAAGTACCAATGTTCCGCGCAGGTATACCTGTGCGGCTAGGACTTGCGCGCCCATGCAGTACCTACGTGCCTGACATTACCTGTGCGCCCCTCTATTTTTGGATTCCCGTCCTACCCATTTCACCTCTCTTATGCTATTACACATTTCCTATTCAAGATTCTGTCTTCAAGACACTCTTAAAATCCATTTATGGTATGTTTTCTTGATTGAATTCCTTATCTGAAAAGAATTATGTGGAACATCTCTCAAACCATAGTGATTCACATATCTTTATGTCACTAATGTTTGATATTTCATTCATTCAACCTCATCCTTTAAGATGAGAGAACCCTATTCTTGGGCCTCCTTTTAGGAGTAATCCCTAGTCCTCACTTGTTTGGGAATCCTCTTTAAGAGTAATCCGCAGGTTCCTTAACCTAGGCCTCCTTCTCAAGAGTAAGCCCCAGTCATCATGTTCTCTTAATGTTGGGCATCCTCCTTAGGAGTAATCCCCAATTTTCCAAAAATCATAAATTCCCAAAATCCGGGAATCCTCTTTAGGAGTAAGCCCCAAGACCCTAATTTGGGCATCCTCATCCAGAGTAAGCCCCAACCATAATTCATTTTAACCTGGGATTCCTTTTCAGGAATAAAGCCCAGTTTCAAATCTACAAATTTGGGCATCCTCCTTAGGAGTAAATCCCAAGTCCATTAATTTCTCAAAGTATCTTAACCTTGGACTCATTCTTAGGAGTAATCCCCAGTCTTAATTTCTAATAACCAGTCCTAATTTACTTTTGATTTGGGTTTCTTACTCAGGAGTAAAACCTAATCATAAGTCCCAACCTAACTTGGGAATTTTCCTTAAGAGTAATCCCCAATATTAGAGTTATCAAATCTCCTTAAAGTACATATTCCTCTATGGACCTTGATTTTGGATTTCTTCCCGGAAGTAAATCTTAATCTCCATCTATTTGGGAATTTGTACATAAATATGCCCCACATCATTTCTTATGATTGTATCTTTCATGGCATAATTGTCTGGTTTTACTAATGCCTCTTGTTTCTCACACCGAGCATGACTCACGTGAGCTTAGAGTGTAAAATAATTATGTCATATTTCTTTTAGGTATCAATCATTCATAAACATCATACTCCCTTACTCAAACTACATGGGTTCTGATTCCTTTTCTAAACAAAGTATAAGTAGGTAGGTCATTTGCGGGTTCAATCCCAACTCTGAAATAACCCATGTCCTTCTGAATGAAAATAAACTTCATGTGCCCCACTGAGTGGCTTTAAAACCAGTATGTTCATCATAATGACCTAGAGACTTTTCTATAATGTGTTTAAGGATACCATTGACCAAGAATCTCTAACAAATATAGATGATTCTCTATCGATGAAGAACCTCGAATACATAAAAAGGATTCTATAATATTCCTACATATATTAATCATTGATTGTTAGATATAATGAAAAGGTCATTTTATACTTGATAATTTAATAAGGATTCACGAACATAACTTAAATCTATAAAGAGAGTCTCAGAGTAGACAATAATTCCCCTCAAAAAGGTGTGTTGAGTCCGACCTCCCATACTCTCGACCAATGAAAATTCCTAAGCCTCATGGGTCCATAACTAATGAGTTCTTAGCATTGGAAAGTAGGTCCAAATGGATATGGAATCATTGGATGTTTCTGGTTCTATGAAAAAACCTGTTTGAAACCGATTGGAATGTTTGAACCTTTAACCGACGAGGTCATCCCCAATTCCAGAGGAAACAACGTTGTACAATGATATATTTTATATCACTAATATATGAAATATAATATTTTTATTAGTTTTGGTATTTATAGTTTTTAGAGTACTCATGATATGTTGAGAATCATATACCATTATCCTCCTTAGAGGAAAGCTAGGTGACCTATCACAGAACCCTGCTAGATTGTTAAATGTTTAATAATTTTTTGGTTTAGAGTTTATTTGATCTAATTGTGATGTTATATGGTATAACATATTTTTTTCTCTTATAGTGGTTTGAGTTTAGTGAGGTAATATTCATTCAGCCTAACATGAACCATGAGGCCACTAATTATATTTATTTGTTCAGTAAGATGTATATTTTGGTCAATAAAAGATATAAATCATATATTGGTAGGTGAAATTAGTCTATTGATATTAATTTTACTGTAAATAGGTTTCTTCATGCCTTATCTCTATTATTACACCCATATTTTGGTATGTTGGGGAAGTCTATGACATGGATTATGGTCTTATTTAAGATCCTTGAATCGATCTAGATAGATCTTTATTATTTTAAATTACCTCCAACGTAGATTAGGATGACTGATAACTTTAATGAATCAAAATAGATGATATATGAACATTATATGTATCGTTTTAATCATTATGATTACAATTATTTATTAGTGGAGACGCCCTTTTTTGAGAATTATTTATATACCATTTATAAATGTCAGTTGTTCTTGAGGTAAAATACATCACTTAATATATATTTATTATGGTATAGTTCCCATATGTATGAAGATTCATGGGATTTAGATGTACATAATATATATAAATAGGATTTTTTTTTTCACTAGTGATATTTATTGAAATTTATATTGTAAATGATTCCGTAAAGTTGGTAGTTTTTATATTAATTGATTATAAATTTTGGGCATTACATTTTATCTCAATAATTTTGAATTATAATTGAATAATTTTATTTTTAATTTTTAGACATGGGTTATAGTTCAAAATAACACTGAATAATTAAAATTCTTATTGTTCATTAAATTTACTATAAAATTAAACATGAAAATATATTTCTTACACCTATATTGTAATATCATAAAATGTGAACTTTTATTATCTAGGAAGGAATTATGTGGTTTTTGGTTAACAATAATGAACATTGTGATCCTTTGGGAGTATGGTGGCGGTATATTATGATTATGTTGTGTTTGATAAGAATTAATTTCTTTAGAAACATTTATTTATTTTCAATATCCATTATTTTTCAATTCAAACATTTTTTTTACCTCCAAATAATCAAAACATGGAATATTACTCATCTAATTCCCCTTAGTTTGTTACACCTCCTTTAGATATATCTTTAATAATTATAAATTGTATTTTGATATGGTATGTGTGTTGAATCTCTGGATGTAAGAGTATCAATTTTTTTCATTTTATTATTCAATGGTGATGTGATTTTTATTTAAAATCATTTTAATATCACTATCTCACAGATTTGCTGATTTTTTTACATAGTATGATTGAGGAGGTAATTAATGAAATTTTTTTAGTGTTAATTGATAATTTATTAAAATAGACCCCATGAAAATTTAATTAATTGGTTTAATATAATGTTTTTTCAAATAGTATAGTGATATGTATGAATTTAATAGTTGGATTTTATTAAAAAATTTAAATGAATTGTTTTTTAATATAAATTTATGAGATATATTTTTATTTGTGAGTATTTATTTTCAATCATAGAAAATTATGATAATTATGAACATAGTAAAGATATATTATTTATTACATAATTGGTCAAAAAAATTGAAAAGGAAAAAATATTCTTAATTTATGATAATTATGTTAAAGGATTAGTATGCATGAAAAAATTAATTAAAAATCCAACTGAGTAGTTTTGGATTATTTTTAAACATTTATGATATTTATAAAATATCATTATATATATTTGATTTCACATATATGTAAAGAAATGAATATATTTAACATATGTCTACTATCATGATATAAATATAAAATATCCTTCTTATAATTGTATATATCTACTATACTCAAGCGTTTGTGTTTGCCGATATTTTGTTTGGTTACTTACCTGATAAATAATTAATCAATATATTAAAAATATATTTTTAAAATTTTTTAAAGTGTATTCATGCCAATACTATTTGACATTTGGAATCTGTGATTTAATTCCTCGTAATGGTATTTAGGTTTCAATAATCCACTAATACATTAAATTTTCAATTTATAAAAAACATTGTAAAAAGAGAGTATAAAATGGAATTTTCGGGGCGATGATTGTTTACAATATAAAAAATGTTATGTTAAGGCATAATGAAAAATATTTTTAATATCATATTTTAATATCGTTGAATTTAAAATATCATTTTTGAATTATAATGAATAAATTGTATTATAATGTTTTAATATTATTTAAACAATCTTATGTATTTTTTTCATGATAAAATTGTGAATATATTTTTTATTTCTTATGTAAATTTTATGATAAAATGATGTTTTTAGGGTAAATAAAATTTTAACATAGAATTGGTTTCTACAATTATTTTTTTTAATTTTTTTAATGAATTATCAAGTGTTTGTTAACATAATTTTTTTTAATTTATATTATGGTATTTAATGTTCTAAATTTTTCTAATGATTGATCATTAATTAATTCATTATTTTTCTTTTATAATAGGGATTTTGATATTCGTATAGATAAATTTTTAAATTAAAAGGTCTCATGTATTTATAAAATACACAAACAATGTTGAGATAGTCTATGATGTGAACTGGACAATTATTTTATCCTGAAAATCAATAATGCAGTGATATATAAATATTTATGGGATTACGAAATGACTTATTTTAATATATGAATATTTTTCCAAGTGTTTATTAGGGGAATCACTTAATCTATTTTTGGGGATTTTACATGATTTCGTCGACATCTATGGAATTCATTGGTGTTAGTTATTGAATGTGTGACACCCCAAACCCAGCTTCCAGGTGTTCCATTCGCCGATCCTAGTTGGTCACATGACCCCAAGCGCATCTCCCCTTATGTTAGGGGATTTCAATTATCAGTGGGCATTTAATAGTGAAATCATTGGGTAGACATTACCCTCAGGTCAGACTGCACAATTAATATAGAAACAATTAGCAATAGCAGAAGAATAATAAAAAGATAGAATATGTTTGCAATGAAAAAATGATTAATAAATACCAGATACTCATAGGAAATGTTTAATTACAACATGATTCCATGAAATGGTAGTAAAAAATGGGATCAAAATTAAGAAACATGAATACATAGTATAATACTTAAAAAGTGAAACAAAATCCAGAAGATAATCCATAAAATCTCTAGCCTATGTTCATGCATCTGTTCCTAAGGTCCATCAATGAAAATAGAGTCCGAAATTGGATAAATAGTGCATTCCAATATCTATAACTAAAGGTAAATAGCCTTCTCGAGTGCCAATAGTGGCGCGAATAGGATGTGAGATAAATATCAGTAGGCCTCCACCAATGGTTTATACATGTAATCTAAGTGGTGCTCATAGGAAAGTAGTGTATAACTAATAGTAGTGATGTAATGCATGAAAGAATTAAATAATTACCCTCCCACTCATATTTGACGGGATGCCTGGTAGGTCTACATGCTTCATATCGGTGCTAGAATGTGTGATCAAATCACTATGAATTTATATAGTTTATTATTAGAATTTGGTAAGATTTCCTCTCATTTATAAACATATATTTATATATATATCTATGTGTGTGTGTGTAATATATAGTGTGGGTTATGAATGCCACCCATCAATAAAAGATACTATCATGTGGTAATAATACCTCTCATCCAAATAGCGTTTATAATTGGCATGAGGTAAGAATGCCTCCCACCCAAACAGAGAGTAGCAATGACATGGGGTAAGAATTCATTCAAGCCATCCATATATAAATATTCATGAGTGTCATAATAAAAGAGTCATTTACAGTATACTATGTGAGGAAAACCTTATTACATAATATCTTTTTTAACAAACTAATCATTTTAGGTAATTCTTTTATAAAATTAGTAATGTGAAGGGAAAGACATGACCTCCTATAAGAGAATTCCATTTGTGGAATTTTAATTTATGGGGTCTAATCCATATCAACCCAGCTAACCCTTTCTATCAACCACGCCCTTTTTTCAAAAATACAAAACCAATAACAAAGGCACAAGCTAAGTAAAAATGGTATATCCAAAAGTCACGCTGTCAAATTAGAAATATCAGGACTAAGAGGTCCAAACACCCATGAGGAATTGTTTATTGTTCAAAATACATAAATAACCAAGGTCATATAAACTTAAAACCAAGATAGCCAATATAAAGCAGGATTTTACATTTTGGAAAATTGGGAAAAAATTGAAAATTTATGTGTAAGACACCTTGTGAGTCCATAAAAACATGAAAAATATATAAACCTTTAAATATGATTCCATTAACCTTTGAAATCACACTAGGGTCAATTAAACATGAAGAATTCAACAGAAACGTGGATCTCAATAATGTTTAGCTCATGAAACAATGTGTATAACTACCAGATGACCAAAACTCAAATAGAAAATCACTTGACGACCTACTTTAGAGCCATAGATGATGAATCACTGAGTATCGGCCTCATATTACGAGTATGTTGGATTAGATTAGAGTTTCCCTAAAACAAACAAAAAATATGTTGAATGAGCATACATATAAATAGTGCAACCAAAGGAGGAATATAACATAGAAATATGGGAGCATGGGGTTATCCTTACCTTTTGGAATCCAATTCCACCAAATAAAAAAAGACCATACACTAGATAGGGGTGAAATATGTGGTACAACAAGACTATGGGTCTATTATACATAAAATTGTAGGAGAAACAGAAAATTATAACATAATGGGAAGGATGGTTAAATTGTAATTTTCCCCTTAAAATTGGTCTACATGGTTTCTAAACGTGGTCCGGGAAACCATGCACCAACCATGTTAATGTAACATCCTCAATATAGTAGGTCTGTTTGGTCTCTATGCATGGTTTCCCATACCTTGTGAAAACATTTCAAAACGGCTCTGTAATTTTCTGCGACACTCTATATCAGGTTTCCTGGTTTCTCTTAACTATGTGGTCTAGTCTTATTTCCCCTTTTTCGGAGCTTTGAGCTTTAGATGATCCATGGGATCTCTCGTAACATCCATAGTATGTTTAGAAAACTCTATTAGGACCATTTAATACCTTTATAAAGAAAGACTAGTGATCTATAACTTGTATAAATAGTTAATTTATTACATCCTCCCATACATAAAAAAAATCATCCCTGAGTTGCCCTTCTTGAGGGTAAAGAGATACATTCTGCATAGAGTTCCAGACAATGATATTTGAAATCAAATTCATATTCTTAGGTCTCATCTGTTACCCAGTTGTGCTTCAATAACACCATAAAAGAGGAATAAACCAACCCTGTTGTGTCTCTAGTCTCCAATCAACAATCCAAACTGTATACTCCTCAAATGTAGTATCTATATCCCAATCAACATCAGTAGGACAAAACACATCATATGGGTCTGGATAATATCAGAGAAGCTAAGATATATGAAAGAAATCAGGTATGTGATGATATCTCTTAGTATGTGCCAACTGGGAAGCCACGAGTCGAATTCTTATCAATACAATGAAGAGTCCAAAAAATCATTTTTATATTTTACCCTGCTTCCAAATATATATATTCCCCAACCAAGGCAATACATTCAAGAAAACCTGGTCTCTGACCTTTAAATCAAGACATCACTGACACTTGTTGTGATAGGACTTCTATCTCGACTGAGCTGTCAACATTCACTTCTGAATCAGCTAGACCTTTAAAAATATATCCTGGATGAGATGAAGCCCTAGGGCAGCTACTCCACCTTCCTCCAACCAAGAAATAGGAGAGTGAAAAGGCCTACCATAAAAGGCTTCGTTGGGAGCCATTTCAATGGTAGTTTAGAAGCTGTTGCAATAATAAAACTCAATGAGGGGAATGTGTTTCACCCAGGAAACCCAAAATTCAATAATGTATAAACATAGTATAACCTCTGGAACCTAAATTGTCAACTCCATTGTCCCATCAGTTTAAGGGTGATAACCTCTGCTCAAATGTACATGTGTACCCAAGGCCTTCTGCTACACCTGCTAGAACCATGTCATAAAATTAACATATATGTCAGAAACAATAGGACAAGGTTCTCTATGAATGCATAACACCTCATTTTTCTATAGCTTTACAAGATCATCAACATAAAAGGTATATCATATAAGTAAGAAATGGAAGATCTTTGTTAGACGATCATTTAAAACCCATAATGTGTCATTTCCATGAGGGGATTTGGGTAGTCTAGTTACGAAGTCCATTGAAACATCATTCTATTTCCACTCAAGAATAGACCACCATTGAATATTCCCTACCAGGTGATGATGTTTTTTTTCACCAACTCATATGTGAAACATCACATAATGAAATGAGATATCTCCAAATTAATTTTGGGCACCCAATATTGATGTTGTAGGCATCGATACATTTTCCTAGCACTTAGGTGAACTACCCTTGTTGATGTGTAGAAGTCCCTCATCATCTCATCTCTGATGTCTGTTGGGACCCATACAAACTGATGTAACAGAAGTGTATAATCCATATTGACCATTTTTCAAGAACATGTATCATCATTTGAGACATTCTCCCATTGTAAAAGGCCTTTAGGATTAGATATGTGTCACAACCATTATCAATAAGAAGAGAATATGCCACCACTAAGGAGAAGAGGATATTGTAACCATCGTCTTATCAATCCCCAACAAGAATCTCCAAGAGTAAGTCCATAAGCTTCCATTCATCACTGGACACTTGAACTGCAAGTGTCTGAGTCTTTCGGCTTAGTGCATTGGCTACTGAATTCCCTTTACCTGGCATGTAGGAATGTTCTAAATAAAGATATTTTAGGTACTCAAACCACCTATGCTTTCGATGATTGAGATCTCGTTGTGTAAAAATGTATTTGAGGCTATTGTGGTATGTAAACACCACAATGTGACCTCCCTATAAATAGTGTCTCCAAAAATATAAGGCAAGAAGAACTACATCGAGCTCTATGTTGTGTGTTAGGTAATTCTATTCATGAGTCCTCAAATGATGAGAACAATACAAAATAACTCACTCACACTGTACCAAAAGAGCTCCAATCCAGATACAGAATGTTCCACTATACACAGTGTAAGACATTCCTATATCTAAAAGAATATGTATTGGTGATGAAGTACTTATTCCCTTCAATTCCTGAGTGGCTCCTTCATAAGATTCATACCATTCAAATTTCACACCCTTTTTAACCAAAACTATAAGAGGCACTGCAATGTATGATAAATCTAGAATAAAAAATATATAGTATCTATTAATCCCCAAGAAACATTCGATATCAAATACATTATTGGGATGCTCCCAAGAAATCACATCCCTCACTTTCTCTTGGTCAACAAGAATCTCTTGTATCCGAGATGATATAATCTAAGAAGTGGATTTTATCAATCCTTATGTGGCATTTAATGATCTAATCATAGATCTAATTAACTCATGGTGTATTTAGAAGGATTTCAAGAAGGAATGCATGGTCACGTCTTGAGAGAGAATACACCTAGATAACTTCTATGAAGACAACCAAAAATGAATCCATAAATCGGTGGAATCCCCAATTCATAAGATCCATAAAGACAACAAGATTGTTTTTGAGTCTGAACAACATAGTTATCTACTTGTAGAAGACATACCCGCTTCTAAATGACATGTGAGGTATGTATGATGACCTGTTACAAACTTGATGGTAGCCTGATCTCAGATCAATCTTTGAAAACATCATCACTCCTTGAATATGATCAAGGATGTCTTTTATTCATTGTGATTGATATGAGGTCTTGATTGTTAACTGATTAAACCAACGTTAATCCACACAAGGACTAAAGGTACAACACCCTTCATGTAAATGTGGATAGGTGAACCCCATGGAGAAGTATTGGGATGTATAAAACCTTTCACCTCCAGATCTTACAACTTATTTTTGAGTTTTAGAAGATCCTTCGGTCACATCCTATATGGAGAAATGGTTATAGGTGTTGCTCCTACAACATGTTAAATCTTGAACACTAAATATTTTACTAGAGGTAAACCGGATACATCATCATGAAAAAAACTCTATAACCCACAACTATATATTAAAAAAAGTAGGTTTCAATCCCATTTAATCTAGGTAAAGACATCCAACCTATTCCATTAAACTAATTGTCCTCTACTGCTCAGGTACGACTCATGTCATACAAACATTTCATTCCCCCTTATGCACATGATTGATTCCCTATAGTGTTGTTAAAATCACCCTCCGACAATATTATTCCATATGGTCTATGTAGGGAACTAACCTGTCCATTTCAAGGATTACGTTGGTACCCTTCATATCGAGAACATACAGGTCCCAATTGACAAGGTAACCAATTATATCAATGAGAGAGTTAGGAAGAGGAATAACACCCCCTAAAAGGATAACCATGGTTCTATCTAGAATCACATCACCATGATAATACTCAATGTCAAGGACGAGACTCTTCATGAGAGTCTCAGATAAGAACAATTGAGAAGAACTTATATCAGACAAAGTTGATACTAATGAAGAGGCTACTAGAATAGTACCTCATACAGAAGAAGGTTTGGAACCCTTCTCATGCAGAAGAGGCTAGAATGCATGTAAATAGCTTTCACTACAACCCTAAGTCAACACCTGACTACTCGGAGAAGGCCCGTTCTTCTGGCACTGTGAATCATATTCCTGATTTTCCCTACATAGACCACCACCTATGCCAGATTTTATTGAGATATTTTAGCTACATAACATTGATACTTCTTATGAACCCTCACATGATAGAGTAGGAGTATATCCCTATTCAATAAAAACTGGAGGGAATATTCTACAATACCTATGGAGATTACACAACCTGCCATATCCCCTACACTCCACTTAATGCTACCTATTTTGGATCTTGAATTAACATGGAATTCTTCACTGTTGATAGATAAGAGAACCACCAAAATATGGATCTGAAGCACCTATACTCCCTCGAGACTCTCTGAATCATCACTTTTTCACCAATGATTATACAATAAATGATTTCAGTGTTGAACTTCCCCTTGCTCTCACCCTCAGCATATCTAAAATTCTTTAATGTGTTTAGGGACTAGTTGATGATCTTATAAATAGTTTCCACCCTGAAAATGTTGTCCTGTGATAGGATGTCATAACACAACACATCCTCAAATCTCTTAGTAGGAATAATGTCATCAAAAAAGAGAGAATCTGTGAAATGTTGTATCTCAGTGAAATGGGATTAGTAACCCATGACTAACATAGTCTCATGCTTCAAATTCATGATCTCCCTATCTCAGTCATACCTCATAGTATAGGGAAATAATTTGTCATAGAAAACTATCTAGAATTCATCCCAAACCATCTCTCTATGTTGACTTACATGGGTGAGGACATCACACCACCTATTGGCTGAGTCACATAGACTATTGGTATCTCGCTTGACCTTCCAATATATAGGTGTATCTATGTTCTCGAAAATATAAAGTAACCCATCAATCTAGGATTTCAAAAAAAAGGTCTACCACCCCTGAGAATGCGGGAGTATGTTGCTATAGAAATTCACGAGTCAAATCTTCCATGCTCGGGTCTAGTCACAATTTGACTTGAATATTCTTCATCATATGCAATGGGCCCCCTCAAAAATGGGTATCCACACTCAATTCAAGAATGGGAGGAAGAACCGCGTGTGGCTCAAATAGAAGAAACACTTTTGGCTCAGTTCCCTCCACCTCTTGAACATGGTCTTCACAGCCTGCAAGGATCATTACTGGGGGGATGTCGTTGCAACATAATGATGTAATTCCAAATGAGTTTCTCAGAATAGATTTATAAAATTCAAGGGATTTAATTTTAAAAAATTAATTTATGTACTAAAATCTTCTTATATGTATGAACACACCTATTTTATTTAATATAAATTAAGGAGTAGATTCTAGAATAGATTGTAATATGCCATAAGATTGAAGAACCCCCTAACAACTACTAAGGTCGGGATCAGTCAAGTTCTAAGGTTGGAATGTGTAAAAAGGGTTGTTCTCAAATTACAAGTCATTATAAATAGTTGAATCCACTGATATGTCATGTTCAAGAACATAACAGCCCATACACCATGTGATTCAATGTATGACACTCACTTGAATGTCATATTCTTTTAAATTTTGTTTATGCATGAGATTAGGTCATTCCTCGAATGGGTTATCTTGTTAAAATTCCATTTTCTGATCCCTAAGGGACTATAAACCTTATGAATCAAAGAGTGGAACCCACTAGTCACCACATTGAATGATCTAAATCGTACAAAAATAGATTCATCATTATTGTTTATACATAACAATGCATATCAATATGAAACAACCAATGATTGCACAAAATTTAAACGTTTCATGGGAAGATGGATGACCTATCTATATTATACCTATTATGACACAGGTTCTATATATAACCATTATCTCATTGGGTTTAACAATGAAATAACTATTTTAATATCATTAATACTAATAACATCAAATCACATGTGAAGCACCCAATAGTGAAATGACATCAACAGTAATAGCATAATAAATAATAGACATAAGTAAGTAAACATGGAATCTACCCCATACATGGGTTCACAAAGCCCAAGCACTACTCATAACTATGTCCCTAAGCATTCCCAATATCCAATCTATTGTCTGCAATTAATAAATTCAAAAAGGAACCTACCTCTAATACAACATTTTGATATCCTAGACCCAGCATCCACATTTCCGGTGCCACGAGCCCGGTTGGCCACATGACCCATGGTGTGTCTCCCCATAAGGTAGGGCATGCTGGTTAACAGTGGGGTTTAATGGTGAAATCCATAAAAGAAATTTACCCCCATTTTAGAGTGCACAGATAGTATAGAATCAATAATCAATAGAAAAATCATAATCAAAAGAGAGAATAAGTAATTCTTGGAAGACCGAAGACTAAATATAAGGGCTCCATTGGCAGTGTTTGATATAAATATGCATGCATTGAATGATAGGAATAAAATAGAATAGAATTAGGAACCAATAATACATAGTATAGTACTACATATGTGAAATAAAAACACCAATATTTCTTATAGAATCTCGAGACTAAGACTGGTCCTCTTCTCGTAAGCTACATCTAGGCAAAGAGTTTCATTAAAGAGACGAGTGGTGCATTTCTCTATCTATAAATATAGGAAAAAATCATTCTCAGGTTCCGAAGATGGACAACATAGGGTTTTAGATAAATCTAAGTAGGCCACCATAAGTGGTTTCTACATATAATCCATGTGGAACTCATATATAAATTGTAGGTAGCTAATAGTAGGAATGTAAATCAATATAGAATTAAATAATTATCCTCCATCTCAGGTCTGAAGGGACACCTATTAGGTCTATATGGATTAACATAGTGTAGGAATGCATGGTCAAATCTAATGGTATATATATAGAGAGCTTATATCTGGGATCAGTAAAAATTACTGTCTTTAATAAACATATATATATATATATATATTTGAAATAGCTAGAATAAGGTAAGAAATCCTACCACCCATATAAAAATCAGGCATGGTGTAAAAATGCCTCCCATCCAAAAAGGGGTTATAACTGGAATTATGAAAGATTTCCTCCGGACCAAATAGATATTAAAACTGGAGTGGAGAATTAAAACCTCCCATACATCCATATATAAAGAGTCATGAGTTTAATAATAATATAATCATTTAAAATAATATATGTAACGAAAAACCTCTTGCATGATTTCATGTTTATCAAACTAAAAAATTTAAGAAATGCGTTTATAAAATAACAAAACTCACCTTAAATTCCTTCCTTAACTTAAGATCATTCAATTTATCATATTATATTTTATGGGGTACAATACATATCATCCCAACACACACATTCTATCAACCATTCCATTTTCATAACAATGTTTACTAATTACAATGGCACAAGCCAGGGAAAAAAGTTCACATCAAAAAGGCATAGGGTAAATTTGGAAATTACATGCATAATAGGAAAAAACACCCATTCGGTGTCTTGGATTGTTCAAAACAAACATGGAACCATGGTAAAATAAATTTTAAACAAACTAAATATTTATAAATCACGGTTAGACATTTTGAAAAATTGGGCTAAAATGTCAAAATTTGTTGTAACACCCCTTAGGAGTCCATAACAAACAACTAGAATATCTGAATCACTATCTACGAGTATGTTATCATATTTCACCATTCTTGGGTCAATTATACATTATGAATTCAACAATAAAGGGGCCCTCAACAAAGGATGTCTCACGTCACAACATGTTTAAGTTTGAGATAGCCAAAACACAAATGGAAAATAATGTGGCCACCTACCTTAAAGTTGTAGATGATGAATAACAGAGTATCAACCTCAGATTTGGAGATGGTAAGAGTGGATATGAGATTCCTTCCAACCCCTTAAATGTTGGGTGAATGATCATACTTCTAAATTGTGCAACTGATGGAGGAATTTAACAAAGAAACAGTGAGGCATGAGGTTTTCCTTACCTCTGGCCATCCAACACAAACTATGGATTGAAGATCAAACACTAGACATAGGTAAAATAGAAGATTGAAGTAGGATAGAATCACTGGTTATCATGATGTGTGTAGGTATACTATGTGGAAAAGGGTAGCATAAATGGATTTTTTTAACATAAAGAGAAGTAGGAGAGAAATGGAAATTCTCCCCTTAAAATTGGGCTATATGGTTTTTGTGAACGGTTAGCAAAACAATGATTAAACCTTTCCCAAGTCACTACCTCCTTATAGTATGTCATCAAGATATTTATGAATGGTTTACCTAACCATGCTCAAACCATGAGAAACATATTTTCTATTTTATATACCCTATGCTGCAGGTCGCACAACCGAGTGCCTGGGCCCACATATTTTCTCATAACCATACATACCAACATGATTTCCCATTTATTAATGCACTCTGCTCTAGAAGATCCTCAGACGCTATGGTAACATCAATAACATGATTAGAAGCATCTATTATGATAATATAATATATTTGAAAAGAAAAACTAATGATCAGTACCTTAGTCAACGAGTTTTGTCACTACAATAGGTAAACAAAGTATATGTGTATCGAGGTAAGCATATGATGTTTTTTATTTGTATTCATTTTTTATGTCAAATGAATAATATACTATTATATGATAGAAATTTAATAATGTTAAACATAATGTGATTCTTGGGTCCACTGGGGTTTTTTCTAAGATATTTTATCTTTCCATGTTCGTAGAAAATGAGTTTTTATAACGAGATTATTCAAGTATATAAAATAATGGGTTATTATAATTTATAATTTGGATTTTGTTTAGAAAAATATAATATATGATTTATTTTTTTCTGTATTTATGTAATAATTTATCGGTTTTTATTTTGAGATAATTAATTTACATTATTTTATGATTCTTATATTTTTTTCAAAGTTTTTACGAAAATAAATTTGATGACCTTATTTTCCATTTCTTATATCATTTCATGTTTTTAGATGATATTATATATATTATTACACAATCCATAAAAATTAGTTTTTTATATTACATGTAATGATTAATTGAATGAAAAATTTGTCCCCCAAGGGATATGTATAAATATTGTAAACCAGTCGCAACCTTTATTGATCAGGGAGAGAATCTAGGGTGATTATAAATTTCTCCTTGTAAACACTATCATACATGGTTATGATGATATATTATTGTTATCAAAACTATTCAAATCGATTTTAAAATATTAAAATTAGGTGATTTCGATAATAACAGAGAAAATAACCTGAACAATATTTTGAGTAATTGATCATGGTGACTATATTAATTAATCATTAATTTTTCACATTTTGCAAAATTTAGAACCTGATATAATAATTTCTATTATGATATGAGTCCATTTTTTAAGAAGAAACATTAATTTAATTTGTGAAAAATTCATTAAAAATGTATATCCATGTAATGAAAATATTGAAACATTTAATCATTCAACATTTATTATAATAGTAATTAACTAATGTCGATATTATTTAACAATAAATTAATTTTTTGTAACCTATCCTTTACTAAATTATTTTTATGAAAAAAAATTTCGCTATTTTATTAAATAAATAATAGAACCCCTTATTATTCAATATTTACAAATCCTATCCACTTCATGTCTTACCTTAAAAAACTATTTAAATAATGGTATTAATAGTTTATATTGATTAGATTAATAATGATTATTTGAAAATTTACCAATCTATAAACTCCATTGAAAAAAGAAAAAATACAAAAATAAATTAATTCTATATATCATTTATATTAATAGTTAAAAAAACTAATTCATTATAAATATTGGTTCAATTGAGAAATTTAAAATAATTTTATCAAAATCTATGTCTAAAATTTATTTTAGCATTATTTAAATCAACTCACATTATTTGATACATGATAATATTAAATTTAAAATTATTTTTTGATATGTAATAAAAAATATTCATTTTAAAATATTATCTTACATCAATGAAAGAGTTTTCTGCTATTCAATATGTCTTTTTTTCATGATAATTGATTATATTAATCATTTAATGATATAGAAATTTTACCATATAATTGAATAAGATACTCAAAGTCTATATAAACATTCAACAAATGAAATCAATTATTATTAAGGATTATAATTGGTAATTATATTTCTATTTAATAATTTATTATATTTTAATGATATTCTTGATGTTTTAGAATGTTTTAATTGTGATTTATAGAAAATATTGAAGATGTTTTTTAATGAGAAATTTATTTTGTGTCATTATTAAGAAAAAATATTAGAATTATTTAAGAAATGATAAATATATAATGGGTCCCATGTACTGTAGATATTTTTAGATGATTTCTGAAAAAAATAATAACTATTTTCTTGAAATAAGACATTAGTTTCTTAAAAAAATTATCTATAAAAAATTAAATTTAATGTATGAAATCCATAACATTGTTTAATATTGAAGGAATAAAATTTATATCTATGTGGTGGTACTTATTAGATTAAAAGAAGATAAGTATGGAGTTATTGTATTAAATTTGTAAAGTGTGAAATTTGTTAGTTTGAATATACTCATTAAAATAGATAACAATAATATATATGTCATTGTGCAGGTTGTTTCATGAGGCACATGTTTGAATTTAAAATAATAATAAATTTTTATATGTACAATTTCCTTTCAAAATATATTTTTATGTATAAATAATTTTATTCATAGTTATCCATGTTGAAATTAAAGGACCACATCAATTATATATATATATATTGTTTATATTAGTTATCATATTAATTATTATAATATTTTTTTAAATTTTATTTATATTATATGTGATATTTACAGGTTTACTTTACAACTATATTATTTCATTATTTTAAAATAAATTGAAATGAAATATTCCATTATAATTACTTCATTCATAAATTGAATAATATTTATTTTTTGATCTTTTTTATATTACAAAATAAATACATATCCATTCCTTATTTATTACAGATTATACTTGAGTGTATTATCCCATAAAATGTTATAAAAATGATATTTAAGGATTCATACAGAATTTCATTATGATTTTTTTTGAATTTTATGAAAATAATATTTTTTTATTGAATTATTTCATTTAATATGTTATTATCATTCATAAATTCCATTTAGTTTAAAAGTAATCCAATCATGGACGATTATATTATTATTGGAGTGAAGTTTAGCCGTCATTAGATTAAAATGAATTGAAATTTTTGAGTTATAAAATATTATATTTCAAATTATCATGTGTATAAAATATTTAGGATTAGATTAATCTAACAACTTCATTCAAATTAGAATTAACATAAAGATAATATTATACCTTACATGATACCAATATGATTAAAAATTAAAATATTTAAACAAAATTAATCATTCAAACTATTTACCATACAATTGTTTCTTCATATGGGTTTATTAAGGTTATTATATTATAATTAATATTAAATATAATATCATAATTATTATGATTGATTTTAAATTAAGAATTAGATTGATTTTATGATTTTTATGTACCTTATGGAGTAGAGTAAAAAATATCAACTCACAAAAATTGACTTGTTTATTGATGGGAGGAAAGTGTTATATGTGAGGTTTGTTGATCATGTGGGTCTATAAAAGTTAATACCATTAGAATCCCTAATAAAAATATCAAAAATGATTATATTAAGGGATCCAGATTTAGAAAACAATATAGGGGTAAATCCTAAGAAAAAATCATATAATGAATGTTAGAAACCAAATTCCCTTTGGGTCACATGTGAAAATAAAAATACAATTAGTAATGAAGGTATTTCATTTTTGGATCAAATAAGTGATTTGATAGAAAGTAGATATAATCATATCATGTGACTTTTTATTTATCTTAATTTCATTATCCACTTTAGTGGACGAATTTATTTTTGATTGGAATAGATCATGTCATTTCAGGAATTTTTTAACATCAACCTTACGAAAATACCTTTTCCCATAGAATGAAGTAATGGAAAAATCACTAAACCATTGGAATCATGAACAAGACCTCTCCAACTCCTCATACATGAGACCATAATTGCATGACCCATGAATGTTGAGTTTAAGGTTGAGGGAGATAATAGTCCAAAAAAACATACTTTTCAGATGGAGTGTGGTTGGAAGAGGGTCAAGGATAAATCCTCTATAAGAAAATCCATAGAGAGTGTTCCTCCTCACAGTGTTTCATAACCTATGACCACCCTGAAAAGAAGAATATAGACCTTACCAAAATATAAATACCTATTAATGGAACACTATCATGATGAAACTTATTCCTTTCATCCCAGACACAAAATATTTTGTCTTTGAGGTTACGATATCATTCCTTCATCTATTGATTTTTTTATCAAAACCACTAAACCAAAGATGAATTAAATTATAAAAGTAATTCCAATTTATTTTGAAACCAAATAAATCCTAGAGACCAATCCACAACCTGACTATCCGATGTTTGTGATAGAAGATATTTGTCTTTTATTCTATCCTATGATCATGGATTCCCAACAACTTGGTGGCTAAGAGAATTCCATTACCCTTAACTACCACATTAGTTGGAAGAGAATGATTACAAACACACTATAAAAGTAAATTAAATTTAGATTTAATTTACAAGCACTAGAGGAGACCAAAGACCATGTTATGTTCATGAGAAAATATTACCATTTATTTATGGGACTTATTATAGGATGTTTTATATTTGGGGATTCTGAAGATACAAGTTTGATGGATGTACTCCAACTTGATATTGTCATAGATAATATTAAGGCTGGGATCAATATATACTTAATGTATGAGGAGTGGAGGCTAGCATGGTTGAAGGTCATCTCTAATGAATAGAATCTTGGATAACCCAATGCATCAAACACACTTTCAGCCCATGAAGATAATTTCCCATAGTCCAATTATACAATGATTGTTGTTCTAAAGTACATGTATATATCTTTGGAGTGATATTCATAATGGGGATAAATTACCACATGGTGAAATAATATTATAGAAATAATTATGAGTGAAGGATTTTCTCCAAGGATAATTCCCATCAATGAATTCCGATATAATTTTACACAATAAATATAACATCACCTCAACAATATTATTCACCTTGATAACCAAATTATCCACTTTTCTATCTAATCTTGTCTAGGATTCTGGTTCAAATATTTCACCTCTATTGGAAACCAAAATATCATAGGATACAAAGTTCTCATTGTATTATTGGATCACATTTGTCACATTGAGTACTGAAGTGATGTTCATGGGGTGAAAGGAAACACAAAATTGGCTTGGGTAGTGCTTCCTACAAATAAAATAAATATTTATATTGATTTTTGATGTGTTTTACTCCTTAAAAATATGATCACCCAGGAAGTCCATGATAATTTATTTTATAGTAATCCCTTTCATGGAATAAGTTATCTACAAATGTCATTCCAGGCTTGAGGATAGAAAAAACATACCACTTATCACAATTAATAATTTTACAACTCATTTAAGTATAATCCTCCATAATATTGATAATTACACAAATAGAGGAGATGAATCAATTAATAATGAATAAACTGTCATAAAAAATTATTTGATGGGACAACCCATTGAACTGGGCCATGAAATGCTATGGATTGATGTTGTTGAGTTTCATATAAGAAGAAATATGTCTATAGTTAATATCATGAACCATAATAAATATTCTAGGATAGAAGGTGTAAGCCTAAAATATCCCCCTAAATGACCTCAAAAATATTACTTTCATTCAAATAAAAAGAATAGATAAAATGATTTGTTATAATAGTTGAACAATACGTAAACCACATTTTCCAAGGAATACATACATCTCATTAATTGGAAAATAAAATTCAACTAAATGTATTCATATTAAAAGTCTATATACCTTTCAATTATGATATTAATGCCCTTACTTATTACCAATATCATGAATAATTTCTTATTTATTAGCAATGGTAACATTAATTAATCTTCCATTGATAAATCATGTTTCCTTTATTCCATCCAGTTGTTAATTAATTGATAAATCTTCATATTTATAATCGAAGATTGGAAAATATAAGAGAAATTACACTTGATAATAGGCTTGAATTATAATACATATTAGGGATTCGTCACATTTAGAATGATTACAATCGATGTACTGCATGAAATTGGATGAACACAACATCCACGAAAAAAATATAGATTTTCCTAGATAAAAACATTCTTGATAATATCCGAGGAGCTCATATAAAAAAATCATGAGAATCCATAAGATCATGGTTCATATACTTGTTAAGGGAATACATTACTTCCAAAATCTCATTCTTGTAAATACTTCACTCAAAGATAGATTTGATATGAGTAAATAATATATGTTTTATAGAATTTAATACATCAACATGAATTCCTTGGTAGTCATGTTGTATGGAAGGGTTAGAGATATAATGTACATAAATTATATAATAGTTGACCATAAAATGAACCACCTATATTTCACTTCTCAAATAACAACAAAATAGTTAGATGTTCAAATGGATACATTGTTATCTTTCTTTTAAGGATTCAGGATACAACAAATTCTTATGAGCTTCCACTTTGAGCTGAGTGGACATGGATCATTCATGAATAATTCTCTCATGAACATGAACTAATTTATTAAACTAATTATTTTTAGTTTAAGGTAAGCACATACATAATCATATCATCCTCTTAAATTTTCCCACTATTCACTCAATATAATATTTTATGTCATGAACATCATTAGATTGGGATATTGTGGAATTGAGAAAGGTAGTATGATCATTCTTTATGAAATGAAAGATTTTGTGTAAGCTATTACAGTGTCATTTCATCAATGTTTTGGTCCAAAAATCATACACCACATGAAGTATGATAGGTTTATGAGAAAACCAATTGGAAAAAATAAATTAGATCCACTATCAATCCAATAATTTAGGTTGAAAGGGAGTGGGTATTGGATTGAAATGACATGAACTAAATTGGAGACTGATCCATTATGAAAGAAAGAGATGGATTTGTGGTCATTGAGATAATGATCCTATATAAACCCAATGAATCTAATATCTTTATTATTATTTTACATAATGTAATTTTTACTCGATAATCCCAAATAAAGAAGACCCTTCTTAGATGAAAAATAAAATATATCAATTTCTTCTCTCTGAGGGTACATGAATCTATATTTCTTGTCCAAATTATAAAAAATTGTATTGAAATATACTCTCCAAAAATAGGTTATTTCTGTTGGATTAAATGAATCAAGATAACCCAAATGGATCTCAAAAAACTGGGAATAACACTTGGAATATAAAAATTGAAAAGGATGACCGAATAACTATTGCAGACTTTTTTAAATTTATGATGTTTATGAGAATCTTGTTTCTCCAAAGTGATAGATAACATAAAAAAAATTATATATAAGGTTTTTTTATGGTTTCACCATGTATCAAATATTGTGTGACCATAATTCAAGATAAATATTCATGACTTGAAGACGATTATTTTTGTTATCAAGAGAAATGTTTTCTTGGATACCACATTTGGGCGGACGTCCATCATCACTCAGGTCCTTGGGCCACAAGTAATCTTAATGTTCAAGGATTTTTTTTTGAAAACCTACTTTTTACCACTAGGATATGAAATATATTATATTTATATTGGAAAAAAATATTAGATCTATTTAGAATGGGACCTAGTACAAACTTTTTTTTGGTATTGAAATAGGGTTGGGTTGGTTATCCTCCACCTTTAAATGAATATATTACAAGTTTCATGAATGATCTAAAAAATAGGATCAATGTTATTTCCTTGGTATAAAATAATAAAAATTAGCTATTCGATGATGGATCATGGTTCCTACTAAAAGAATAGGATCATGGCTATGGTTATGTGTTTGGAAAAGTAATAAAACAGACATTACATCGCGATTTTGTGAATTCCTAGAGGGGCATGGGTAAAATACAAAAATTGTATGGATTTTGGAATATCCTATGGTAGTGGAGAATGATGTAAATCCATAGGTCTGCTGAGGGAGTAAGCATCCTAAAATGATTTATTGGAGGTGATGAGAGAATTCCTTGGGCTTTTCGATGAATCAACACATCCCCACTAGCCACTGAAGCCACATGATCGAATGAAAATGATTCACCATGATCATGATTTGATAATATGGTTTTGGATGTGAGAATTGGTTTATATAATGATTCTCAATTTGATTCTTACATTCTACACAATAGAAATGAGTGTTCATGGAGGTGACATGAAAAACAGAACTGAGGTCCAAAGGATATACAATGAGTTTCTTTCACTCTATCTATCTATTAACCCATAGAGTAATTTCTGAATGAGGATGTGAAGAGATATATATAGTGAATAATATTTGAGCCACCAATTATTATTGAATATATATTGTGATATCATTGATTCTTACAAGTTTTCCATATATGTGCAATATCATTTTTAGAAATCATATATTTCAGATGTTGAGTGGGAGACAAATAATATTCAAGTACCATAAAATGTGAGGATATTAGTATCCTAGATGTTACTATATCAACAAATAGAACTACTAAAAACAACATAGAATGATATATTTAGGGTAGTAAGACCAATCCATGATGAACTCATCATAAAAACTTATGTTGACACCAAATGACTTTTTGCTAATATATGAAACACTGGATAGATGATCTTAACCCCTTGACTGTACAATGATCTAGAAGAGGCCTAGATGCAGATTTTCATAATAAATGGTTCCCACCAAGGTCAATAAGAAGAGATTCAAAGATTCCTCAATGTTAGAGAGTATAAAGGTCTGCACCACAATTCCATCATTCGGGCAGAAATTGGAAATGGAGAAGGGAAATTTTAGGAACTCAGAAATTATAGCCATTGATAGGAAGGGGATCTGAGTAGAATATCATTTACAAATATGTTATGGATAATTTTAAGACCCAGATAGTGAATAATAACAACGTGAAATGGGGTTATATGAGTAACTAAAAAGAAAAAGTGAGGGGGAATATATAGCTTCGCTGGATGCGATTGAGGTAGTATCGACCCCTCCATGGAGACCAGGGCCACCATAATAGCCAAGAGATCTTTATAACCCTAAGGTGAATACATAGAGTTCACCTATAAGGGTTTATATATTTTATTATATATTTGTATTCATAAATCTCCCATATAAATATAAATTTACAACTAGATTTATTTTATTTATGTAAACTAAAATTTATATTCATTAATTTATAGGGATTTTCTGATTTAATAATATTACATGCCAATGTGAGTTATTATAAGGCCCATAGTGAAAATTCATAGCCAGTTATCCAAGTATGGATTCATATTATATTCAGTTCATTAGAGGATGTGCACAGTGATCCAAAATATTGTGAGAAGTGGTTTATGGGGGGACTTATCATTCATTTACTACATATTATTCATCATTTATATCGATATACATATTTATATCACTGGTTTAGGGAGAGTATTGATTTTTTAAGATATGGGAATTTTAAATTTATATGGTTTATATTAGTTTGTGTTTTCATTATTCTAGTTTTTTTATTTTACTATGCTATTTTGAATAGTGTTTACTTATCATAATGATAACATTTATTTAATTTGGGGAATTAATATATAATTTATATATGCATATATGTGTAATTTCCTATATTTGCACAAGAACACCATTTCCATGTCCTTCAACAGGTTCTTATGAGTGTTACTCCAAATATTAGATTGTTCATAAGGTGTCACGATTTGTACTCAAATATTTTTTAGATAAAAATTGTTTCATTATGGAATTTCAATTATAATATTGTTCGTTTATATATTTGTTTTCAAATTATTCACCCATGTTTATTCATTAGATATTATTATGTAGAGTTTCATTTATGATCAATGGAATTATAATTTTTGAATTAATATAGTAATATTTTTTTTAATTTAATACTATTAGAGGAAATGTATCTTATTTTTTATGTTATTTTATTCATTATATTTTCATCAAACCTTCTTATTAGAGGAATGTTCATGATATCACACTTAGTTTCACATCCCTCTCATGATATTTCACCAAGGTGTTAAGTTAGCTATATTATTTCTCCATTTTGATGCATATTGAATAATCAATTGAGTTACTATATTTTCAATTTAATCATTTCCAACCATCCAAAGATAAGATTAGCTTGATTATTACCATAGTTTGGGTCATAATGTTCTTAAAATTTTATTTTTTCTGATACAAGGAGATAAATATAAAAATCAAATATATGTTGTTAGAGAAAATAAAATATTTGAAACATTTTGGTTTCAAAATATATTAATACGAATATAATTTTAAAATCGAGGAAATCAATTATTATAGAAAGAAATTTTGAATTTAATTATTAAAATTCTCACTTGGAGATATAATATATGTTCATATTATATAAAATTTTGTAAACTAGAATCAATTGATAGTTTTTAGAACTATATTTTTCATCATATTATTGTTTTGAATCATATGATTAGAGATAAAACATAATTTATTTTCTATCATGGAATTTTGTTTGGAGATATCTGGTAAAAATGAGTTTTAAAGGATTCCTAAGTTTTTTATTAATCTTGAAAACTATATGGGTATATAGAGATCATTGAAAAGTATTAATGTTAATTTTTAGAAATTTAAAATAATTTTTCTTATGAAAAATATGTTTAAATTTTGAAAAAAAACATGGAAACCACCATTTGTATATGCAGTTCATTTTATGTAAATGGAAATCCTCAGAGATATTTTTACATAACATACTGTGGCTGGTAAGGAACATTGAAAGGATGGTGGTATAAATATTATTCATAGTGTATAAACAAAATAAGGTTAACCATCACGATGGAAGTAACCTTGGTTTTAGGTAATTTACCCTTTATATATTTATTTTAATTATACATAATTACAACGTTATGCTTCAAGAGGTGTTGTTGAGTTTTTTCATGGTTTTGAGGATTTTAAAGAGATTCATGGTTTATGATAGGATTATAGAATATTTTGATCACCTCTACGAATTCATGATAAGGAATATATTGGGTTTTAGAGAGGTTCATAGTTGGTGTAGAGTTTGGAAAAACAATATCGATACGTGGGATGAAAAATTCACATTGAATCTTTGACATATCCATGGTTGAAACAATGTTTTTATAACCTTGAAATAAAACCCTTTTAGGGGTTTCTTATGATAGTATATCATGCATGATTGGTGTATGGTTTGTCTAACTATGTGAGACAACTATTCTAGAGGTTTCCATGGGATAGTATAACTCGCATGGTAGGCACACTATGTTCCAAACAATGTAGATAAACTGGGATACATATGTAACACCTAAGGTAAATAAAGAATATGACATTTTTATATTTATCCATATTTGTGAATAAAATATTAATATTACTTTAAAGGGGATGCTATACTCGATGGCGTACCCAACATGCAACAACGATTTTCTTGGGAATCTTACGTTGCACTCTAATAATAAAATGATATTATTTTAAATGGTAGTTAACGCCTAGCCATTGTAATGGAGGGAATGAACAGAACTAACTAAAAAATAATTATATATGTTTGTCAAATATTTTTACTTTTTATAATAAATGTTATAGGATTAAAAATGCAACTGAATCCAATTTTAAGCGTAAACATTCTAATATTCTTTAAAAGGTCGATTAACTGCCTTTTGATGGAGAACCTCTTTTAAATCCACTTTTTGACAATTTTATGTGATATATTTGACAAAATAAAATTCTTCTTTATAATTAGGACATCAAAATTTACTTTGTTTAAATTGTTTGTATTTTTCTGAAAAAGTTCAATTTTTAATGAATAGTGAAAAATGTTGTATTTTAATTCAAAACCTCTTTTAATCTAATTTATTTATATGATTAGGTTATCTTTTGAGTTGGTTTTAAAGTTAAATTAGAATATATTTTTAACACTTAATCCAATAGTGGTCTTTTGAATTAATTTCACTTTGAAATCGGACTTAAACTAGTGTCAATCTTTTGATACATTTTGTTTCATAAAAACACGCCATTTGTATTCACAGCGGGAATTAATTACTAAATTAATTAATGAAACATATATGTTTTTAATTTTGTAAAATAGACATCATTTTTGAATTCGGAATATCAAATATAGCTTAGGGTGAACTTTTGGTAATTTTTTGAAAAACATCAATTTTTGATGAATAGTGAAACCACTAAGTGGTACTTATAAAAACTGATTTTTCTGTTTAAATGAAATTTTGCCATCTTTGTGTTTTGAATTTCAAAAATCCGACATAAATGGTTGTCATTAAGAAGTAAAATGTGGTTCAATGGGATTAAAATAATTTTTTTGGTGAATAGTAACTTATTAAGTTTTTAATCGCGATTAGAGGTAATTAGTGTAGTTTAAGGTGAGAATAATGTTTTAATAAAAATAAATGACCTAGACACATGTCCTACCTTCATGTTATGAGTCATGGCCGACCATGACAATCCATGGGTCAACTTGGGGACTCCATGGAGACACTTTTGTTGGAAGATGACATAAATACCTTTTTATTTAATGTTAAAGTAAAAATGACACAAACATGAGTTGTTTTGCTAAAACAATTTTTACATGGGGTTATACAAGTCCGATTTTTGACTATAAATAATAAATGGAAATCTAAAAATATTTCCTACATCATAATATTTGTTTTATAATTTTTAGACATTAAATAAATTATGTTATTTATGACATCATGATGATGCAGTGATGACCTCATTATTTAACGATTTAAATAAAATGGAAAGATAATGTAAACTCTAATACAAAATCATGTCAAAAACCTATTGGATGGGTGGATTTCGAACCCTTATCACCTTATCCTCGAAAAAAATTGATGTGGGACCATGAAAATCCTAAAATCATTCTAAAATAATGTAACATTTCTTTACTTTCCAAGAGTGCCCCTCCTCTCCTCTTATAAAAGGCCCCCACATATACTTCCTTACACACACTTCTAAAGCCTTTGGATCGTCCAACCCCTGACCCTTTTATCTCTCCACATCCCTCTCTAACTCCTTGAATCCTTAGCTTGGGCAGAAGTCTTCCCAAGGAAGCCATTGAGCTGAAACCAAAGGGAGTTACCCGATTTTAAGGTAATGTCTTCACTTGAGTCCTTTTGTTTTATTCTGCTTCTCCAACCCCCTAAACTCTTTTTATTAATTTCCTTTGTAACAACTCCAGTATATTAAATATACTAGGATTTTGTTATAAGAATTAATGGAGCTACACTTACACACACCTTCGTCTAATGGTTAAAGAACATACTGTTTCTGTGGTTGGTGATTTTATGCCTCACGAAATGATGATTGTTCAATATTCTTTTAACACCATTAAAGGTGGCCATTTTGATGTCACTGTATTATATATATTATATATATGGTATTTATGTTTACTATATTCTTATGTATTTTATATTTAATCCATACCTTTATTCTTTTCATGTTGTGTAAATACGATAATTTCATATGAGGAAGTGTGGACTACCACCCTCTCATGTGATGTGACTCGTACATTCAATACATGGAATGTATAAAGAAAGAAATTAATGAACATATGTGACCTATATAACATATATATTATTCTGGAAATATAATGTATATATATTTATATCATTTAATTTTAATTCCATTAATATGACAAAAAAATGAAAGTAGTGTTCATGCGTATGTAAGGCCTACCGTCTCCATGAACGGTGCTTTTTGTTTTTTATCTCCAAATGATATGGAATAGTATAAAATGAATATGTACTGGATATATATGATATTTTAATCATTAATACTATTCTGGAAATTATTTACTTATAAATACATGGGCAATCATTTTTCAATCAAGTTTATTTTTGACTCATGTACCAAACATCGGCAAAAACGTCTGATATGAACTAACATTATTAAACAATTATAATATCATTATAATATTTCATATGAACTGAATAATAATCTTTAAAGTAGGACCTTTAGAAATTATAAATTGACCAAATTTTATTATTAAGGATATTAAAGAATGATCGAGTCAAGTCGGACCCGAGGTAAGGGATCCTACTCCTCTCTTTCTATTTAAATACACTCTTTTATGTCATTCCTTTTAAGCTCATATTTCTTATGATTGGGATGTTATTTTATATTACTCCTAGTGTAATTATTATTTTCATATTATGAGATACCGAATTTCTTCTCATCAATCCATTTTGGATGTTTTGAGTAGCGCCGTTAGGCTGCCGAATTTTCGTAAGAGATCTAACCTCTCTCTTTCTTTTTAAGTACTCTCTTTTATGTCATTTTTTTAAGATCATATTTATTATGTTTGGGGATGTTATTTTATATTACTCATACTGTAATTTTTATGGTCATATTATGATATACCCTATTTGATCTCATAAATCCATTTTTAGAAGTTTTAAGTGGCACCATTAGGCTGCCGAGTTTTCGTAAGGGATTTTTCATATCACTTTTATTCTCGTGCGATGTATGCTACATTTGCCACAATTTCCTTTTAGTGGTGTATTTACTGCCCATTATTTTACTCATTGTGTAATATACATTCATTTATGAGTATTTACATAAATTTTTTATTGTCTTTCCTTCACGGGGTGTATGTTTCGGATGATACCCAAGTCGGTAAGGGAACCTTTCACCCTCCTCTTTTTAAAAGACTTATTTTGTTATGTATTTTAATTCACATACTATTATGTTGGTATCTGTTCTTATATATCCTTATTGATGTAAATTTTATGTCCAAGTGATGAGATACCCTTTTTATCTCTCATCAACTCTTTTTATAAATTTTGAAGTGACACCGTTAGGCTGTCAAATTTTTTCAAGGGAACTTCTTAACCCAATTTTGATTCTTTGGGATAAACTTGTACTCCTTGAATATTCCATTAAATGAATATATTTGAATGTCCTCGGATTGTTTTACACTTAATTTACACTTATATTTGGTGTATTCGTTTGTCACACATAATTATGTAATTGATTTTTCCTTAAACCAAGGATACCGTCTTCGTAAGGGACTTCATATCAATCTCCATTCATTGAGGCATATTTTGTTTTATACACAACTTTCTTTTATACGATGTATAAACCCCTTTGACTTTTAAGTATATCCAAAAGGAATCTTTGTTATATGAAGCATTTTAAATAACGACAAAAGGGAATGTTTTTGTCATACGTATGCGGCGACAATGAATTCTCCGCCGCCATGACCATTATTTGAGTTTCGGATTCCACTACAAACCATACCTTCTTTTTAAAAGAAAAATAAATACCATGTTTAGCTTTTCTTTTATTTTGGTATTGAAAATGGTTTTCATAAGGTTGTTTATATCAATGTGTTTTATTGATATCTTGTGATTGAAATGTGGAAATGTTATGTTTCCTTTATGCATGTTTTATGTGATATGATTATGTTATGGTTTTTGGGCATGGTTTTGAAGACGGGTGTTTCCATGATAAACTAAGGGCGGGTGAGCCCGATATAGCTCTCCAATTCATTGGGTAATGCGAAAGAGTGAAACGTTAAGGTTTCTCCAAATAGATTTAGGGAATATACTATTGTGGGTATTGCAAACGTAATCAAGAGGGTTACTCCCTACGTAAGAATGTTATGAATGCCTCAAGTTACCTTTTATGTCTTATTATTTCTATGATTTATTCATGATTTGATGAGGTATGTTAAAGTGCCTATGTTTTATGGGTAAAGTATTATTTCATTCTTATGTATATATGAACTCATGTTTCCTTTCCATATTTTTTATAACTCTTACTAAGATTTTTATGCTCATCCCATGTTTTTTTGAAATGTTTTTCACAGGTCAAGGGAAAGGTACATGATATGATGATAGTGTTAAGGAAGTGTCAAGAAAGAATACATGTTTTATTTTAAATATGTTTCCATTGATGGGAAAAAAATAATACTATATTTTATGTAACCACTTTGTTGAAATGTGGAATGTAATGTAAGTTTTATAATCTAATTCTCTAAAACTATAAAACTAAAAAGATCCTCAATGTGTAATCTTGAAATAACTCAAGATTAAGTAATGTTAATGGCTGGGGCCTTATAGTTTTTATCAGAGGTCGGTTTAGATAAATTTAGAGGTTAGGGTATTCTCTAAGCACAAATGACATTACCATAATGGTTAGGATTTCAGAAAGAGTCATCATTTTAGATAAAGTGAATGAGTAAGTATATCTTAGTGTTTACCTTCCTAATTAGTACATGATGGTTTTTTTGATATACTCTCATTGACATTTCTATTTTTAGTGAATCGATGGATCTAGCAGGCACCAAAGAGACAACAGGTATGAAGGAAACTGTGGTAGTTCTCGGATTAAGATACTAGATAAAATGGGGGATTCAATGAGGAAACTCGTGGTTTTTCTAAACCAACTATCAAGGAGTCATGATCAACCAATTGAACCTTAGTATGATCTATAATTCATCATGTACGAGATGACCAATCGATTTTTATGTTCAGGTAATAATTATTAAGGTATCCATTAGAGTTTATATGATCCTTACATTTGAGGTAATTATGGGTTACTATATGTTATGATGGAAGTGTAAGGGATGAGATAAAATTGAGGTTAAATTATGTTATGATTATTTTTGAAGATTTTATCTCATATTGTGGAATGTTGTAAGAATTATATAGTTTCGGAAAAAGGACAACACACAGACTGTGTGACAACCCATCGCGTCAGACAAAGCTGCAGGAATCGAACCCACAACCAAAGTTCGATTGGTATTTATCGCCTTCCACTGGACTATGTGAAGTCCCTGGTTAGTTTGACTAATTATTTTTAGTTATATGATTTTAGGAATCATGAGTAAGTTTATTTTGGGTTATCTATGGAAATGATTAACCGATCATCGTTGATATGGGATTAGGTTAATTACTTTTTAATATGAGAATTTAAGAGAAACTGATGTTATTTTGAGATAAAAGTTAATTTGTACCTTGGAAGACTATGTGAATAAATCCTTCAAATATTTGGGTTTCAATCTTAGTTTGGTTTACTTTGGATAATTTTATGGACAAATGTTTTATAAAATGGTCCTCGTAGAACTTTGGGTTTTGTTGGAAAAATTTTGGAGATTAAGAATAGATTTTCTTTTTATAAAGGGTTATCCTTTTCTGTATTATCTGATCTTGTACTAACCTTTTTGGTTTCTTTTTTGGTTAAATTATAAAGACATGGGATGTATATAGTTCTATTTTGTATATTAGGTGATTCTCTAGAAGTTTATTATAGTACTCTTAATGTGAACAAGTCTTCCTAAATACTCGTCTTTTGAAGAAAATATGAGTTTGTGTGTAACGCCCCGACCCCAGTTACCCAGAGTCGGTGCATTATTACATAAAATTGGCATGATCACAAGAAAGATCAAATCTAGAAAGACTGATTGGTTTAGTAGCCTTGAAACACTAGATATATTCATAAGTTTTACATTACATTATAAAATGAAAAACTACTACAACAACATAATGTTTCCACAATCCACACTATTAACCCCTCATAAAATCCCTGCAGGTCATTCATAATTTACTTCTTCACTTCCTGGAAAAAATAAAACATAGAAAAGGGGTGAGCTCAAATGCCCAGTAAAGATAACAATATAGCGGAAACTTTCATAAATAAGAATAAACATTTAAGGCAATGTATAACTAAAACAAAAGCCTTTTAAATATGAACTTTCAACATGGTATGGCATAAATAAAATGAAATAATGCCATTTACTAATTCACATGGATATTCTAATAATTGAATAATCACATGCAAAAATCAATAACCACTTTCATAATGTTGGAATGCATAATTCCAGACTATCATAACCACATAGCCAAGGCCTCGTGCCAAGACTACAAATAAGATTTTGTCAAGGCCTTGTGCCAAGACACTAGTTTGTCTCATTAGACCTACCGATGCATCGAGGAGCTATAGCGGGCTCCACCCATCACATATTAAGTCCAATGCATTCCCATATGAAAAGGTTTAAACATAACATAAACATTCATATTAAAACTAGCATATGAAATGTCAATACTTTCACCATAAAATATGAATGGTATAAAAATAGCACATCCACAGTCAAACATATCACAAAACCTTTAATACAATATAGAAGTTTTGTATCATAATAAATCAACTTCAAATAATCTTAAAATCCATCAATGGATGTTGACATAGATGAAATCAAAATTCTTTTTAAAGAAATATCTCCTTTTATTTTGAAATAATTTAAGATCCATATATAAAATAAAACATTTTCTTTGAAAATATTCTTATAAGCTTGTAAGGGAAGCTTTGAAGATTTTATAACGGTGGAAAATAGCCGCACCCGCCGTATAAGTTAAAAAAAACATTCTTACCATAATTCTGTCGAAAAGGTTAAAAAGGACCTTGTTTTGAAAACGACGGAAAGATTCCTTTATAAACCTCTTATAAAAAGTCAAACAAGGTTATAAATGACTTTAACCCATATTCTTGTAAATAATAAATATGTTTTTAAATACATTTCGAAGAAACATGGATGTGGATGATAAAGAAATCCCAGTAGATTATTACGTATAAACAACCTCAGATAATGAAGAGATTGTGAAATAACCCTTACCTTGTACTTTTCCTTGGTTGGGGTAGGTTAACATCCTGTATAATGGTGAAATATTTGTTATTAAATTATACAATAATCATATATATTAATATGATATCATATATGATCTTTTAACATTGGTTTGTTAATAATATCTTAGAATTATCGTCGTTTCGGGAGTTAACTTACTCATTTTCTTTTATATGTTTTGTTACATAAGCCATGGTTGTTGTATCTTATTCATATCCAAAATGATATCTAGTACTTAAACATCATTTTTAAATCATCAAATGATAATTATACTTGAATGGATACGATGGAGAATGAATCTCATCGCGTTCGTGGAGACGGTAGTCCGTACGTACGCATGAGCGACAATATCATTCTTTTGATATTAAAATAATATATAAATGGATGTTATATCATATATACAGAATCATTAACATGTTATATTTATTATTTACATGAGTTACACATCATTATTATACCCATCCAAATAATATTATATTGAATAACAATTACACCACGACGTGGAGACGGTCAGCCGTACGTACGCACGTATGGTGAAATGTTATTCAAAGGGTGGATAAAATAATGAATATGGTTGTACCATATTTATAATAACATCAGATTATATGTGAGATACTGGAGTTATTATTTTAGAATGGTAAGAACAAAGGAAGAAGAAGTGGAAGAAGAAATGAACTTGGAGAAGGGTGGTGAAATCATTACCTCTTCTTCGGGTTCTTCCTTTTGATTTGATCAAATGGGCTCCATAGGTTGGCTTTATGATCAAACTAAGGCCTCTAGGTTGTAGTGAGGGATGTTGGGAGAGTATTTGGGCAGAGTTTGGCCGAACCAAAAGGCTTTGAAGGTGTGAAGAAATGAGAAGGAGGAGTGCCCTTTTATAAGAGGGGTGAGGGGCACCTTTGGAAAAGCTAGAAATATTAATTTATAATAAATTAATATTCGGTTTCTAATGGTTCCAAAGCTTATTATTCAAAGGTTAAGGTGGGGATAGGTCGAAAACCACTCAACCAATAGAATTTAGACAGGTTTGGGTGCTTATATTAACCTTATCTTTAAGTATTAACTCTAAGTTAATTAGTTTCACTTTTACAATGTCTCTTTGTATTTTTATATAATATGGTTAATAAACTTACTATATACATCCAAGCGACCCCCCAAGTGGTACATTAATGATGAACCTATCATGATATAAGTCTCTTGGCCGAACCTTAGATTTTTAGGAATTTAATATCAATTAATAATATAATATTTGTTTTAAGAACTCTTTTATGTCAATTTTGACACTATTCAATAGTTGATTTTTGTGAAACCCATAACAGATTGATTACTTCGAAAAAAGTCAATTAAATCAATCCTAATATATCATATTATCCTAGAAAATTAGTTTAATTCATTAAAAGTTTCATATTATATTTATTTGGGTATTTATAATATCAATTATTTAAATTTTTCACTATTATAGTAATTACTACATCATCATTGTGTCATAAATAAAATAAATTATTTAATGTCTAAAAATTATAAATAAAATAGCATTATGTAGGAAATCCTTTTAGCTTTCTAATTAATATTTATAATCTAAAATCCAATATATATAACCCTATGTAACAATTGTTTTTCTAAAAGATATATGCTTGTGTCAGTTTTGTATTCATTTTAACTTAATTAAAATAAAGTGTCATTATCACTTACAAGTGGATCCATGGGGTCCCAAAATAGACCCAAAGATTACCATGGTCGACCATGTATCAACCAATAGGGCTAAGACACGTTTTAGGGTAATTTAGTATTATTATTATATTATTTATTAACCCTTATTTACCGGATTTACCCTTAACCATGGTAAATAAAATATTTACCGCAGTAATTATTCAAAATGTCTAAAAATAAAAGTTACCTATTAACACAATTTGAACATCCTGATTCCAAATATGGAATCCATTTTCCTAAATTCAAAACACAGAAGTGGCAGAAATTAATTTAAAATCAATTCCCGCTGTCAAAACAAAAAGCGTGTTTTTAAGAGATAATAACTATCAAAAGATTGACACTCGTTTATGTTCGGTTTAATTGTAAAATTATGTCCAATGACCAACATTATATTAAATGGTAAAAATATATTCTAAATATACTTTAAAACCACTCAAATTCATAATTTATCACTATTAATTATTTTTATTAAAAAAGTTGTTTTTAATTAAAACTTAGTAATTTTCACTATTCATCAAAATATGAAAGTTATCCGAAATGTACCAAAATTTCACCTTAGGCTAAATTCGATATTGAGAATCTAAAAATGAAGTCCATTTTCAAATATAAAATATATATAATTTCAAAAAGTAGTTATTACTATTCATAACGGCTAGTTTAATTGGTTGTTAGAACTCGGTGTTGTGTACAACACACGCTATCACATTATTCAAAGAGAAGCGTACCGTAGAAGCTTGGGATGTTTCATTTTAAATTTTTGATGTCCCAATTTAGTCAAAAAGTTTAAAATATAGTATTTAAAAAGGGTTCACTATTAAAGTTGATAAAAGTGCAATACTGAAAATGAATTTGTTCTTGCATTATATCTAAGAAACTCATAATATGGATTCTAAAATTATAAGGATTATATAAACATTAAAATTTATCTAATACTATTCATAACCTCTTTTGAATGGCTTGTTTGGTAAGTGATGGTGTGCTTGAACTTGGTGTTGCATGTAGTGAAAGTTATTGAATTATTTTGAAGAAATAACACACTATGAAATCTTGGGGTGTTACATTCTCCCCTCCTTCAATAAATTGCGTCCTCGCAATTTGAAATTGTTCTTCGAAAATAAAAGATTGAAAATAGATAATATATTTGTGGGAAAACCCACATCGGAAATTGGGTTACTAAAATTTAGTCTTAATATGAGGAAAATAGAAATGAAAGGGTCACCACCAAATTATGATCTTGATTAGGAGAACATTGGTGGCAATTTGAGACATATAATTGGAGGAAAAACGTAAATATTTATAGGTAGTGATTGAGGTCATCAATCACAAACAAGTATAAAATTGAGGTCCTTAAATTCATCAATCTATGATGATTTGAAATACCATCGGTTCAACAAAACATAGGGTATTAGGATAACACAATTTTGACATTTCAAAATATCTTAGTTGAAATCCCACATCGAAAAATGAATTAATGAGGCCTCTATTTAAAATAAAGAGTTGAAAGTATAAAGATTACCGAAAATAACACATACTAGGGTTCCATGTAGTAAAATATGGATATGGAAGAAAAATCTAACCATCAATTACCTGATGGAGAGTGGTAGAGAACATGGCTATGAAAAGGCCAACAATCCCAAAGCCATAAATTAGTGATGATTTAAGGTACCATCTAGGAAAACATTTTTGTTCTAATTTTATTTTCTTAATATTGAGGAATTTTTTATGAGATTGGCTAAGATCATATGGAGATATACTTACTTTATAATTAGAGTTTTATCCATTAATAAATTTCTACCACAAACTCATCTTTCACTCTAAAAGATAATAGAATGTAAAAAAATTCTATTTACACTATTCATATAGGGTTCCAAAATAAAGGAATTTATAATTCATCTACAAGATCTTTTAATAAAAACTACATTATTTAATCCAGGACATCTCATGGGCCAGTGGTAGGTGATACACCCTTGTCGCCCTTCGGTTGCGGGTTCAAGTCTCGCAGCCTTGCCGGACGCGATGGGTTGCCGCCCGACCTCCGGGTTGTCCTTTTATGGAAATCCAAAATAATCCAAACTAGAACTACCCAAAATACTTCTATCCAAACTCATAGTCCAACATTTATAAGGAAGGTAAACATAATATAGATCCTTTTTACCCCATAATAGCATATGAATACCTTCATCATGTATTACCATATTCCTTATTGATTACATTCATGTTCCCTTATTCCATATAGAATGTTGGATATACTTCATTAATCCAAAAATGTTTTAAACCCCAACAATGATGGAATATACAAATCATAAACCAGCTTCAAGGTAGTCAATAATATCCAATATAATTTATCCAAATTAATCATGTATTATTCTAAAATCACCACCTCGGTATCTGAACCATATTATGGTTTATCTTTCTCTCAACCATATATTTTCCAAACATTTAACCTGCTACTGAGTCACTTTTCTGTGTTCCACACCATCTCATGTCCTTAATGAAATAGTACTGCAGTACAATCCTTATATACTCCATAATTATTATAACAAGTACATTGTTGATACAACACTCAATTGATATAATCAACATAATAACTCTAATCATTCCTCTTCATCTGTGGTAGTATCATAACTTGATTATTATCCAATAGCATCATTTGCGGCATAGTCTGATGACTGGGACATAGGTTCGCGTAGTGTCCAAACTCCTTGCAAATGAAGCATTGTACATTTGAAACCATTTTCTTACCCTTGAAGTCATGTACTTTGTGCCCTTTTCCTCCACACTTATAACAAACTCCCATTCCTTTCAGGCAAGTTCCAGGGTGTTTCTTTCCACAGTTACCACATATGGGAAAATTCTTCTTTTCCCTCTTCCCTTTATCCATCTTTCTCTCTTCTATCCTTTTCTTCTCTTGCTTCCCTTCAAAGCCATAGGACTCAGTAAACTCTTTACTTATCTTATCAACACATGATATTATTTCTTCATATGATGATAATACATGGGAGACTATTTCTCTTATAAATTCTAGCTTAAGACCATGAAAGATATGATCCTTCCTTCTCTTTGGATCATGTGCATTTCTGGAGTTCTCATTCCTTCTACTGGGCGCCATTTCTAAACAATGGAATACACTAGATCAGTTTATGAATCAAAATACATAATCCCATACTTATAAAACACTTAACATAAATTGAACTATTTATGGATATAATCCATATTCATAAAAATGTCTCATTTGAAGATGTATATACTCATAAACCCTTCATAATGGTTTGTAATGAAAATGAGAGTTATCCTAAGCATATCCCCCGGGAGTGTCGTAACCAAGAGTGCAGCAAGGCCCGTTGTCGTGCACCAGTTCCCGTTCGAGTCTATCTCAAAGCGGTGTTTTCAGGTTTCACCCCTAGGTACATCTGTGCCAGAGCCGCCTCTACCTGCTCGTATCCAGACAGGGATGTATTGCTCGGAAAACTCACAAAATCTCTACAATTCCAAAATTCTAGGAAGTTCTTCTATACTAATCCTCAAAGTTCATCTTAGGTCTACGTGCTCTAATCAGAGTTTATCTAAATCTAGCTTCCAAGGTTTGTACTAAACTTCCTCTGATATCAACTGTAACGCCCCGACCCCAGTTACCCAGAGTCGGTGCATTATTACATAACATTGGCATGATCACAAGAAAGATCAAATCTCAAAAGACCGATTGGTTTATTAGCCTTGGAAACACTAGATATATTCATAAGTTTTACATTACATTATAAAATGAAAAACTACTACAACAACATAATGTTTCCACAATACACACTATTAAACCCTCATAAAATCCCTGCAGGTCATTCATAATTTACTTCTTCACTTCCTGGGAAAAATAAAACATAGAAAAGGGGTGAGCTCAAATGCCCAGTAAGGATAACAATATAGCGGAAACTTTCATAAATAAGAATAAACATTTAAGGAAATGTATAACTAAAACAAAATCCTTTTAAATATGAACTTTCAACATGGTATGGCATAAATAAAATGAAATAATTCCATTTACTAATTCACATGGATATTCTACTAATCGAATAATCACATGCAAAAATCAATAACCACTTTCATAATGTTGGAATGCATAATGCCAGACTATCATAACCACATAGCCAAGGCCTCGTGCCAAGACTACAAATAAGATTTTGTCAAGGCCTTGTGCCAAGACACTAGTTTGTCTAATGAGACCTACCGATGCATCGAGGAGCTATAGCGGGCTCCACCCATCACATATTAAGTCCAATGCATTCCCATATGAAAATGTTTAAACATAACATAAACATTCATATTAAAACTAGCATATGAAATGTCAATACTTTCACCATAAACTATGAATGGTATAAAAATAGCACATCCACAGTCAAACATATCACAAAACCTTCAATACAATATAGAAGTTTTGTATCATAATAAATCAACTTCAAATAATCTTAAAATCCATCAAAGGATGTTGACATAGATGAAATCAAAATTCTTTTTAAAGAAATATCTCCTTTTATTTTGAAATAATTTAAGATCCATATAAAATAAAACATTTTCTTTGAAAATATTCTTATAAGCTTGTAAGGGAAGCTTTGAAGATTTTATAACGGTGGAAAATAGCCGCACCCGCTGTATAGGTTAAAAAAAACATTCTTACCATAATTCTGTCGAAAAGGTTAAAAAGGACCTTGTTTTGAAAACAACGGAAAGATTCCTTTATAAACCTCTTATAAAAAGTTAAACAAGGGTATAAATGACTTTAACCCATATTCTTGTAAATAATAAATATGTTGTTAAATACATTTCGAAGAAACATGGATGTGGATGATAAAGAAATCCCAGTAGATTATTACGTATAAACAACCTTGGATAATGAAGAGATTGTGAAATAACCCTTACCTTGTACTTTTCCTTGGTTGGGGTAGGTTAACCTCCTGTATAATGGTGAAATAGTTGTTATTAAATTATACAAGAATCATATATATTAATATGATATCATATATGATCTTTGAACATTGGTTTGTTAATAATATCTTAGAATTATCGTCGTTTCGGGAGTTAACTTACTCATTTTCTTTTATATGTTTTGTTACATAAGCCATGGTTGTTGTATCTTATTCGTATCCAGAATGATATCTAGTCCTTAAACATCATTTTTAAATCATCAAATGATAATTATACTTGAATGGATATGATGGAGAATGAATCTCATCGCGTTCGTGGAGACGGTAGTCCGTACGTACGCACGAGCGACAATATCATTCTTTTGATATTAAAATAATATATAAATGGATGGTATATCATATATAAAGAATCATTAACATGTTATATTTATTATTTACATGAGTTACACATCATTATTATACCCATCTAAATAATATTATATTGAATAACAATTACACCACGACGTGGAGACGGTAAGCCGTACGTACGCACGTATGGTGACATGTTATTCAAAGGGTGAATAGAATACTGAATATGGTTGTACCATATTTATAATAACATCACAGTATATGTGAGATACTGGAGTTATTATTTTAGAATGGTAAGAACAAAGGAAGAAGAAGTGGAAGAAGAAATGAACTTGGAGAAGGGTGGTGAAATCATTACCTCTTCTTCGGGTTCTTCCTTTTGATTTGATCAAAAGGGCTCCTTAGGTTGGCTTTCTGATCAAACTAAGGCCTATAGGTTGTAGTGAGGGATGTTGGGAGAGTATTTGGGCAGAGTTTGGCCGAACCAAAAGGCTTTGAAGGTGTGAAGAAATTAGAAGGAGGAGTGCCCTTTTATAAGAGGGTGAGGGGCACCTTTGGAAAAGCTAGAAATATTAATTTATAATAAATTCATATTCGGTTTCTAATGGCTCCAAAGCTTATTATTAAAAGGTTAAGGTGGGGATAGGTCGAAAACCACTAAACCAATAGAATTTAGACAGGTTTGGGTACTTATACTAACCTTATCTTTAAGTATTAACTCTAAGTTAATTAGTATCACTTTTACAATGTCTCTTTGTATTTTTATATAATATGGTTAATAAACATACTATATACATCCAAGCGACCCCCAAGTGGTACATTAATGATGCACCTATCATGATATAAGTCTCTTGGCCGAACCATAGATTTTTAGGAATTTAATATCAATTAATAATATAATATTTGTTTTAAGAACTCTTTTATGTCAATTTTGACACTATTCAATAGTTGATTTTTGTGAAACTCATAACAGATTGATTACTTCGAAAAAAGTCAATTAAATCAATACTAATATATCATATTATCCTAGAAAATTAGTTTAATTCATTAAAAGTTTCATATTATATTTATTTGGGTATTTATAATATCAATTATTTTAATTTTTCACTATTATAGTAATTACTGCATCATCATTGTGTCATAAATAAAATATATTATTTAATGTCTAAAAATTATAAATAAAATATCATTATGTAGGAAATCGTTTTATCTTTCTAATTAATATTTATAATTTAAAATCCAATATATATAACCCTATGTAACAATTGTTTTTCTAAAAGATATATGCTTGTGTTATTTTTGTATTCATTTTAACTTAATTAAAATAAAGTGTCATTATCACTTACAAGTGGATCCATGGGGTCCCAAAATAGACCCAAAGATTCCCATGGTCGACCATGTATCAACCAATAGGGTTAATACACGTTTAGGGTAATTTAGTATTATTATAATATTATTTTTTAACCCTTATTTACCGGATTTACCCTTAACCATGGTAAATAAAATATTTACCGCAGTAATTATTCAAAATGTATAAAAATAAAAGTTACCTATTTACAAAATTTGGAAATCCTGATTCCAAATATGGAATCCATTTGCCTAAATTCAAAACACAGAAGTGGCAGAAATTAATTTAAAATTAATTCCCGCTGTCAAAACAAAAAGCGTGTTTTTAAGAGATAATAACTATCAAAAGATTGACACTCGTTTATGTTCGGTTTAATTGTAAAATTATGACCAATGACCAAAATTATATTAAATGGTAAAAATATATTCTAAATATACTTTAAAACCACTCAAATTCATAATTTATCACTATTAATTATTTTGATTAAAAAAGTTGTTTTTAATTAAAACTTAGTAATTTTCACTATTCATCAAAATATGAAAGTTATCCGAAATGTACCAAAATTTCACCTTAGGCTAAATTCGATATTCCGAATCTAAAAATGAAGTCCATTTTCAAATATAAAATATATATAATTTCAAAAAGTAGTTATTACTGTTCATAACGGCTAGTTTAATTGGTTGTTAGAACTCTGTGTTGCGTACAACACACGCTATCACATTATTCAAAGAGAAGCGTACCGTAGAAGCTTGGGATGTTTCATTTTAAATTTTTGATGTCCAAATTTAGTCAAAAAGTTTAAAATATAGTATTTAAAAAGGGTTCACTATTAATGTTGATAAAAGTGCAATACTGAAAATGAATTTGTTCTTGCATTATATCTAAGAAACTCATAATATGGATTCTAAAATTATAAGGATTATATAAAAATTAAAATTTATCTAATACTATTCATAACCTCTTTTGAACGGCTTGTTTGGTAAGTCATGGTGTGCTTGAACTTGGTGTTTCATGTAGTGAAAGTTATTGAATTATTTTGAAGAAATAACACACTATGAAATCATGGGGTGTTACATTGTGTAAGGAATTTAATAAAAGTTGAAAGTCAACATGATAAGTGATTATGTTTCCATATGAATAAATTCCTCAATAAAAAGTAACTTAAAAAAAATTTGTCTATTAACTTTTCCTACTGGGGAATCGAATACCGTTTAACCCATCACATGTTTGTGATTTTCATGTGGTTAACTTTCTCCTAAACATGTTTTCTATCACTTTCCACCAAAACATGACCCTATGTTTTCTCCTCCATGTCCATGTTTTCTACATGGAATCCTAGTATGGTTTAACTCAGGTGACCTCTGCACTTATCTTTCTTTATTTTAAAGTGATTGCTTTACCGACTCTTGTTCTGATATGGGACATTCAAGGATGTTTCCAAGCTCAATTTTAAAATTGCGAGAACGCAATTCCCACAAGGGGGGAAGGATGTAACACCCAAGGTAAATAAAGAATATGAAATTTTTATATTTATCCAAATTTGTGAATAAAATATTAATGTTACTTTAAAGGGGATGCTATGCTCGATGGCATACCCAACACGCAACAATGAGTTTTTTGGGAATCTTACGTTGCACTCTAATATTAAAATAATATTATTTTAAATGGTAGTTAATGCCTAGCCGTTGTAATGGAGGGAATGAACAGAAATAAAAAAAATGATTATATATGTTTGTCAAATATTTTTATTTTTTAAAATAAATTTTAGAGGATTAAAAATGCAAATGAATCCAATTTTAAGCGTAAACATTATAATTTTCTTTAAAAGGTCGATTAACCGCCTTTTGATGGCGAACCTCCTTTAAATCCACTTTTTGAAAATTTTTTGGGGTATATTTGTCAAAATAAAATTCTTCTTTAGAATCGGGATATCAAAATTTACTTTGTGTAAATTTTTGGTATTTTTCCGAAAAAGTTCAATTTTTAATGAATAGTGAAAAATGTTGTATTTTAATTCAAAACCTATTTTAATCTAATTTATTTATATGATTAGATTATCTTTTTAATTGGTTTTAAAGTGAAATTAGAATATATTTTTACCATTTAATCCAATAGTGGTCGTTGGATTTAATTTCACTTTGAAATCGGACTTAAACTAGTGTCAATCTTTTGATACATTTTATTTCCTAAAAACATGCTATTTGTTTTGACAATGGGAATTAATTATTAAATTAATTAATTAAACATATATGTTTTGAATTTTGTAAAATAGACATCATTTTTGAATTCGTAATATCAAATATAGCTTAGGGTGAAGATTTGGTAATTTTCTGAAAAACTTCAATTTTTGATGAATAGTGAAACCACTAAGTGGTACTTATAAAAACTGATTTTTCCGTTTAAATGAAATTTTGCCAGCTTTGTGTTTTGAATTTCAAAAATCCGACATACATGGTTGTCATTAAAAAGTAAAATGTGGTTCAATGTGATTAAAATAATTTTTTGGTGAATAATAACTTATTATGTTTTTAATCGCGATTAGAGATAATTAGTGTAGTTTAAGGTATGAATAATGTTTTAATAAAATGAAATGTCCTAGACACATGTCCTACCCTCATTGGACGAGTCATTTCAGACCAAGAAAATCCATGGGTCAACTTGGTGACCCCATGGAGCCACATTGGTTGGAAAATGACATAAATACCTTTTTATTTAATGTTATAGTAAAAATGACACAAACATGAGTTGTTTTACAAAACCAATTTTTACATGGGGTTATACAAGTAAGAATTTTGACTATAAATAATCAATGAAAAGATAAAAATATTTCATACATCATAGTTGTTTTTTCATAATTTCTAGACATTAAATAAATTATGTTATTTATGACATCATGATGATGTAGCGATGACCTCATTATTTAATGATTTAAATAAAATGGAATGATAATGTAAAATCTAAGACCTACACATGTCCAAAACCTATTGTATTGGTGGATTTAGAACCCTTATCACCTTAACCTCGAAACAAATCAATGTGGGACCATTAAAATCCGAAACTCATTCTAAAATAAAGTAACATTTCTTTACTTTCCAAGAGTTCCACTCCTCTCCTCTTATAAAATCCCCCCATCTCTACCTCCTTACACAAACTTACAAAGCCTTTGCCTCGGCAAAAACCTGCCCATTTTGTCTCTCCACATCCCACTCTAACTCCTTGAAGCCTCACCTTGGGAAAACGTCTTCCCAAGGAAGCCTTTGAGCTCCAACCAAAGGGAGGTACCCGATTTTAAGGTAATGTCTTCACTTGAGTCCTTTTGTTTTATTTTTCTTCTCCAACCCCCTAAACACTTTTTATTAATATCTTTTGTAACAACTCCAGTATCTTAAATATACTAGGATGCTTTTATAAGAAGTATTAGAGCTACACTTACACTCACATTCGTCTAATGGTTAAAGAACATACTGTTTCTGTGGTTGGCGATTTTCTGCCTCACGAAACAATGATTGTTCAATATTCATTTAACACCTTTAAATGTAGCCATTATGATGTCAGTGTATTTTATATATGATATATATGGTATTTATGTTTACTATATGCTTCTGTATTTTATATTTAAACCATTCCTTTATTCTTTTCATATTGTGTAAATACGATAATTTCATATGAAGAAGTGTGGACTACCGCCCCCTCAAGTGATGTGACTCGTACATGCAATACATGGAATGTATAAAGAATGAAATTAATGAAAATATGTTACCTATATAACATATATATTATACTGGAATTATAATATATATATATATATATATATCAATTAATTTTAATTCCATTAATATGACAAAAAAATGAAAGTAGCATTCATGCGTACGTACGGCCTACCCTCTCCATTAACGGTGCGTTTTGTTTTTATCTCCAAATGATATGGAATAGTATGAAATGAATATGTACTGGATATATATGATATTTTAATCATTAATACTATTCTGGAAATTATTTACTTATAAATACATGGGCAATCATTTTTCAAACAAGTTCATTTTTGACTCATGTACCAAACATCGGCAAAAACGTCTGATATGAACTAACATTATTAAACAATTATAATAACATTATAATATGTGATATGAACTGAATAATAATCTTTAAAGGTGTACCTTATGCAAATATAAATTGACCAAATTTTATTATTCAGGAGATTAAAGAACGATCGAGTCAAGTCGGACCTGAGTTAAGGGATCCTACTCCTCTCTTTCTTTTTAAGTACACTCTTATATGTCATTCCTTTTAAGATAATATTTATTATGATTGGGATGTTATTTTATATTACTCCAACTGTAATTCTTATTTTCATATGATGAGAGACCCAATTTCCTCTCATCAATCCATTTTAAAAGCTTTGAGTGGCGCCGTTAGACTGCCGAATTTTCGTAAGAGATCTAACCTCTCTCTTTATTTTTAAGTACTCTCTTTTATGTCATTTGTTTTAAGATCATATTTCTTATGTTTGGGGATGTACTTTTATATTCCTAATACTTTTATTTTTATGGTCATTTTATGAGAGACCCTATTTGATCTCATAAATCCATTTTTGGAAGTTTGAAGTGGCGTCGTTAGGCTGCCGAGTTTTCGTAATGGATTTTTCATCTTACTTTTATTCACATGGGATTTATGCTACATTTTCCAAAATTTCCTTTGAGTGGTGTATGTACTGCACATTATTTTCCTCACTGTGTAATATACATTCATTTATGAGTATTTACATCAATGTTGTATTGTCTTTCATTCACGGGGTGTATGTTTCGAAAGATACCCATGTCGGTAAGGGAACTTTTCACCCTCCTCTTTTTAAAAGACTTCTTTTGTTATGTCTTTTAATTCACATAGTATTATGTTGGTATATGTTCTTCTGTATCCTTATTGATGTAAATTTTATGTCCAAGTTATGATATACCCTTTTTATCTCTCATCAACTCTTTTTCTGAATTTTGAAGTGACGCCGTTAGGCTGCCGAATTTTTGCAAGGGAACTTCTTAAACCAATTTTTATTCTTTGGGATAAACTTGTACTCCTTGAATATGTCATTATATGAATATGTGTGAATGTCCTCTGATTTTTTTACACTTAATATCCACTTATATTTGGTGTATTAGTTTGTCACACATAATTATGTAATTTGTTTATCCTTAAACCAATGATACCATCTTTATAAGGGACTTCATCTCAATATCCATTCATTGAGGCATATTTTGTTTTATAAAAAACATTATTTTAAATGGTGTATAAACCCCTTTTACTTTTTCGTATATCCAAAAGGAATCTTTGTTATACGAATCATTTTACAAAACCACAAAAGGGAATGTTTTTGTCATACGTATGCGGCGACAATGACTTCTCCACCGCCATGACCATTATTTGAGTTTCGGCTTCCTCTACAAGACATACCTTCTTTTTAAAAGAAAAATAAATACCATGTTTTACTTTTCTATTATTTTGGTATTGAAAATGGTTTTCATAAGGTTTTTTATATCAATGTGTTTTATTGATATCTTGTGATTGAAATGTGGAAATGTTAAATTTCCTTTATGCATGTTTTATGTGATACGATTATGTTATGGTTCTTGGGCATTGTTATGAATACGGGTGGCTCCCTGATAAACTAAGGACGGGTGTGACCGATATAGCTCTCCAATGCATTGGGTAACGCGAAGGAGTGAAACGTTAAGGTTTCTCTGAAGAGATTTAGGGAATATACTGTGGTGGGTATTCCAAACGTAACCAAGAGGGTTACTCCCTGTGTAAGAATGTTATGAATGCCTCAAGTTACCTTTTATGTATTATGATTTCTATGATTTATTCATGATTTGATGAGGTATGTTAAAGTGCCTATGTTTTATGGGTAAATTAAGATTTCATTCTTATGTATATATGAACTCATGTTTACTTTACATATTTTTTATAACCCTTACTGAGCTTTTTATTCTCATCCCAAGTTTTTTTGAAAAGTTTTTCACAGGTCAAGGGAAAGGTACATGATATGATGACAGTGTCAAGGAAGTTTCAAGAATGAATCCATGTTTTATTTTAAATATGTTTCCATTGATGGGGAAAAAAAGAATACTATCTTTTATGTAACCACTTTGTTTAAATTTGGAATGTAATAAAATTTTTATGATCTAATTCTCTAAAACTTTAAACCTAAAAAGATCCTCAATGTGTAATCATGTAATAACTCAAGATTAAGTAAGGTATAAGTCTGGGGCCTTATAGTTGGTATCAGAGGTCGGTTTAGATAACATTAGAGGTTAGGGTATTCTCTAAGCACAAGTGACATTACCATAATGGTTAGGATTTCAGAAAGAGTCCTCGTTTTAGATAAAGTGAATGAGTAAGTATATATTAGTGTTTACCTTCCTCATTAGTACATGATGGTTTTGTTGATATACTCTCACTAACATTTCTATTTTTAGTGAATGTAAGGATCTAGCAGGCACCAATGAGACAACAGGTTTGAAGGAAACTGTGGTGGTTCTCTGATTAAGATACTAGATAAAATGGGGGATTCAATGAGGAAACTCATGGTTTTTCTAAACCAACTATCAAGGAGTCATGATCAACCACTTGAACGTTGGTATGATCTATAATGCATCATGTACGAGATGACCAATCGATGTGGAAGTTCAGGTAAAAATTATAAATGTAACCATTAGAGTTTATATGATCCTTACTTTTGAGGTAATTATGGGTTACTATATGTTATGATGGAAGTGAAAGGCATGAGATAAAATTGATGTTAAATTATGTTATGATTATTTTTGAAGATTTTATCTCATTTTTGGGAATGTTTTAAGAATTATATAGTTTATGAAAAAGGACATCATGCAAACCGTGTGAAAACCCATCGCGTCGGACAAAGCTGTGGGAATCGAACCCACAACCAAAGTGCGACTGGTATTTATCGCCTACCACTAGACTACGTGAAGTCCCTGGTTAGTTTGAATAATTCTATTTAGCTATATGATTTTAGGAATCAAGAGTAAGTTTATTTTGGGTTATCTATGGAAATGATTAACCTATCATCAAGGATATGTGATTAGGTTAATTACTTTTCAATATGAGAATTTAAGAGCAACTGATGTTATTTGGAGATAAAAGTTAATTTGTACATTGGAAGACTATGTGACTAAATCCTTCAAATATTTGGGTTTCAATATTAGTTTCGTTTACTTTGGATAATTTTATGGACAAATTGTTTATCAAATGGTCCTCATTGAACTTTGGGTTTTGTTGGAAAAATTTTGGAGATTAAGAATAGATTTTCTTTTTATAAAGGATTATCCTTTTCTGGATTATCTGATATTGTACTAACCTTTTTGGTTTCGGTTTTGGTTAATGTTTAAAGACATGGGAAGTATATAGTTCTCTTTTGTGGATTAGGTGATTCTCTAGAAGTTTATTATAGTACTCTTAATGTGAACAAGTCTTCCTAAATACTCGTCCTTTGGAGAAAATATGAGTTTGTGTAAGGAATCTAGTAAAAGTTGAAAGTCAACATGATAAGTGATTATGTTTCCTTATGAATAAATTCATCAGTAAAAAGTAAATTAAAACAAAAATGTGGTCTATTTACTTTTCATACTGGGGATTCGAATACCGTTAACCCATCACAAATTTGTTATTTTCTTGTGGTTAACTTTCTCCTAAATATGTTTTCTATCACTATCCATCAGAACATGACCCTATGTTTTCTCCTCTATGTCCATGTTTTCCTACATGGAATCCTAGTATGGGTTACCTCGGGCGACCTCTGTACTTATGTTTCTTTATTTTAAAGTTATTGCTTTATCGACTCTTGTTCTGATGTGGGACTTTCAAGGATGTTTCGAAGATCAATTTTAAAATTGCGAGGACGCAATTCCCAAAAGGGGGGAAGGATGTAACACCCCAGGTAAATAAATAATACGACATTTTTATATTTATCAATATTTGTGAATAAAATATTAATATTACTTTAAAGGGGATGCTATGCTCGATGGCAAACCCAACACGCAACAACGAGTTTCTTGGGAATCTTACGTTGCACTCTAATAATAAAATAATATTATTTTAAATGGTAGTTAACGCCTAAACGTTGTAATGGATGGAATAAACAGAACTAACTAAAAAATGATTATATATGTTTTTCAAATATTTTTACTTTTTACAATAAATTTTAGAGGATTAAAAATGCAAATGAATCCAATTTTAAGCGTAAACATTCTAATATTCTTTAAAAGGTCGATTAACCGCCTTTTGATAGCGAACCTGTTTTAAATCCACTTTTTGACAATTTTATGTGTTTTATTTGACAAAATAAAATTCTTCTTTAGAATTGGGACATCAAAATTTACTTTGTGTAAAGTTTTGGTATTTTTCCGAAAAAGTTCAATTTTTAATGAATAGAGAAAAATGTTGTATTTTAATTCAAAACCTCTTTTAATATAATTTATTTATATGATTAGATTATCTTTTTAATTGTTATTAAAGTGAAATTAGAATATATTTTTACCATTTAATCCAATAGTGTTCGTTGTAATTAATTTCACTTTGAAATCGGACTTAAACTAGTGTCAATCTTTTGATACATTTTGTTTCATAAAAACACGCTATTTGTTTTGACAACGGGAATTAATTATTAGATTAATTAATGCAACTTATATGTTTTGAATTTTGTAGAATAGACATCATTTTTGAATTTTTAATATCAAATATAGCTTATGGTGACCTTTTGGTAATTTTCTGAAAAACTTCAATTTTTGATGAATAGTGAAACCACTAAATGGTACTTATAAAAACCGATTTTTCCATTTAAATGAAATTTTGCCATCATTGTGTTTTGAATTTCAGAAATCTGACATACATGGTTGTCATTAAGAAGTAAAATGTGGTTCAATGAGATTAAAATAATTTTTTGGTGAATAGTAACTTATTAAGTTTTTAATCGCGATTAGAGGTAATTAGTGTAGTTTAAGGTAAAAATAATGTTTTAATAAACTGAAATGACAGATACACATGTCCTACCTTAATTTTATGAGTCATGTCCAACCAAGAAAATCCATAGGTCAACTTGGGGTCCCCATGGAGCCACTTTTGTTGGAAAATGACACAAATACCTTTTTATTTAATGTTAATGAAAAAATGACACAAACATGAGTTTGTTTACTAAAACAATTTTTAAATGGGGTTATAAAAGTAAAATTTTTGACTATAAATAATCAATGTATGTATAAAAATATTTCCTACATCATAGTATTTTTTGAATAATTATTATACATTAAATAAATTACGTTATGTATTACATCATGACGATGCAACGATGACCTCATTATTTAATGATTTAAATAAAATGGTAAGATAATGTAAAATCTAAGAACTACACATGTCCAAAAACTATTGTATGGGTAAATTTCGAACCCTTATCACCTTATCCTCTAAACACATCAATTTGGGACCATTAAAATCCGAAACTCATTCTAAAATAAAGTAACATTTCTTTACTTTCCAAGAGTGCCCCTCCTCTCCTTTTATAAAAGGCCCCCACCTCTACCTCCTTACACACACTTCCAATGCCATTGGATCAGCCAAACCCTGCCCATTTTGTCTCTACAAATACCTATCTAACTCCTTGAAGCCTCAAATTGGGATGAAGGCTTCCCAAGGAAGCCTTTGAGCTCAAACCAAAGAGAGTTACCCGATTTTAAGGTAATGTCTTCACTTGAGTCCTTTTGTTTTATTTTGCTTCTCCAACCCACTAAACTCTTTTTATTCATTTCTTTTGTAAAAACTACAGTATCTTAAATATACTATGATGTTTTTATAATAATTATTCGAGATACACATACACACACCTTCGTCTAATGGATAAAGAACATACTGTTTTTGTGGTTGGCAATTTTCTGCCTCACGAAACGATGATTGTTCAATATTCTTTTATCACCATTAAAGGTGGCCATTATAATGTCACTGTATTATATATATGATATATATGGTATTTATTTTTACTATATGCTTCTTTATTTTATATTTAAACCATACCTTTATTCTTTTCATGTTGTGTAAATACGATAATTTCATATGAGGAAGTGTGGACTACCGCCCCCTAAAGTGATGTGACTCGTACATGCAATACATGGAATGTATAAAGAATGAAATTAATGAACATATGTGACCTATATAACATATATATTATACTGGAATTATAATATATATATATATATATCATTTAATTTTAATTCCATTAATATGAAAAAAATGAAAGTAGCGTTCATGCGTACGTACGGCCTACCGTCTCCATGAACGGTGCTTTTCGTTTTTTATCTCCAAATAATATGGAATAGTATAAAATGAATATGTAATGGATATATATGATATTGTAATCATTAATACTATTCTGGAAATTTTTTACTTATAAATACATGGGAAATCATTTTTCAAACAAGTTCATTTTTGACTCATGTACCAAACATCGACAAAAACATCTGATATGAACTAAAATTATTAAACAATTATAATAACATTATAATATTTGATATGAACTGAATAATAATCTTTAAAGGAGGACCTTAAGAAATTATAAATTGACCAAATTTTATTATTCAGGAGATTAAAGAACGATCGAGTCAAGTCGGACCCGAGGTAGGGGATCCTACTCCTCTATTTCTTTTTAAGTACACTCTTTTATGTCATTCCTTTTAATCTCATCTTTCTTATGATTGGGATTTTCTTTTATATTACTCCTACTGTAATTCTTATGTTCATATGATGAGAGACCTAATTTCCTCTAATCAATCCATTTTGGAGGTTTTGAGTGGCGCCGTTAGGTTACCGAATTTTCATAAGAGATCTAACCTCTCTCTTTCTTTTTAAGTACTCTCTTTTATGTTATTTCTTTTAAGATCATATTTATTATGTTTGGGGATTTTCTTCTATATTCATCATACTTTAATTTTTATGGTCATGGTATGAGAGACCCTATTTGATCTCAAAAATCCATTTTTGGAAGTCTTAAGTGGCACTATTAGGCTGCCGAGTTTTCGTAAGGGATTTTTCATCTCACTTTTATTCCCGTGGGATTTATGATACATTTGCCACAATTTCCTTTGATTGGTGTATTTACTGTCCATTATTTTACTCATTGTGTAATATACATTCATTTATGAGTATTTACATCAATTTTTTATTGTCTTTCTTCCACGGGTTGTATGCTTAGAAAGATACCCAAGTCGGTAAGGGAACCTTTCACCCTCCTCTTTTTAAAAGACTTCTTTTGTTATGTCTTTTAATTCACATACTATTATTCTGGGATATGTTCTTATATATCATTATTGATGTAAATTTTATGTCCAAGTGATGAGATACCCTTTTTATCTCTCATCAACTATTTTTCTGAATTTTGAAGTGACGTCGTTTGGCTGTTGAATTTTTGCAAGGGAACTTCTTAACCCAATTTTGATTCTTTGGAATAAACTTCTACTCCTTGAATATTTAATTCTATGAATATGTGTGAATGTCCTCTGATTGTTTTACAGTTAATATCCACTTATATTTGGTATATTTGTTTGTCACACATAATTATGTAATTCATTTATCCTTAAACCAAGGATACCGTCTTTGTAATGGACTTTGTTCAATCTCCATTCATTGAGGCATATTTTGTTTTATACACAACTTTCTTTTATATGGTGTATAAACCCCTTTGTCTTTTACGTATATCCAAAAGGAATCTTTTTTATACGAATCATTTTACAAAATGACAAAAGGGAATGTTTTTGTCATACGTATGCGGCGACAATGACTTCTCCACCGCCATGACCATTATTTGAGTTTCGGATTCCTCTAAAAGCCTACCTTCTTTTTAAAAGAAAAATAAATACCATGTTTTACTTTTCTTTTATTTTGGTATTGAAAATGGTTTTCATAAGTTTTTTTTATATCAATGTGTTTTATTGATATCTTGTGATTGAAATGTGGAAATGTTATGTTTCCTTTATGCATGTTTTATATGATACAATTATGTTATGGTTCTTGGGCATTGTTATGAAGACGGGTGGTTCAGTGATAAACTAAGGGCGGGTGAGCCCGATATAGCTCTCCAATGCATTGGGTAACTCAAAGGAGTGAAACATTAAGGTTTATCCAAAGAGATTTATGGAATATACTATGGTGGGTATTCCAAACGTAACCAAGAGGGTTACTCCCTACGTAAGATTGTTATGAATGTCTCAAGTTACCTTTTATGTCTTATGATTTCATTGATTTATTCATGATTTTATGAGGTATGTTAAAGTGCCTATGTTTTATGGGTAAAGTATGATTTCATTCTTATGTATATATGAAATCATGTTTCCTTTCCATATTTTTTATAACCCATACTGATCTTTTTATGCTCATCCCATGTTTTTTTGAAATGTTTTTCACAGGTCAAGAGAAAGGTACATGATATGATGATAGTGTCAAGGAAGTGTCAAGAACTATTCCATGTTTTATTTTAAATATGTTTCCATTTATGGGAAAAAAATAATTCTATCTTTTATGTAACCAATTTGTTTAAATGTGGAATGTAATGTAAGTTTTATGATCTAATTCTCTAAAACTCTAAACCTAAAAAGATCCTCAATGTGTAATCTTGTAATAACTCATGATTAAGTAAGGTTTAAGGCTGGGGCCTTATAACATACCATTGGACCTTCCTAAGCAGTGGATCTAATTCAATATAATTATTTAAAGCCTCATTTTATAGTTAAAATTCCTATAACATGAACATCACTTTATCTCATGTTATTCGAGACATCTCCATTTTGTTGTTGGATCGGTCCATAGTAGAATCAATATATGTTAATACCTGGGATTTAGTTTTATGTATTTGTTCATTGATGTTCTTCATAGATATATTATCCATATATTTATTGATGCTTTACATCTAATGATATTGGGATAGATCCTTGTTCCCTAATGTTATCTGTGATATTTAATTGTTGTATCTTTGGAATTACTGGTTTTTCATGATCATGCCTAAGGAATCAATGGTCTATTTATTATTTTATTCAATAATTATAAGGTTAGTGGATTCCCTCGTGGCTCCACTTGATTTGAGCATGAAGTCTACGTTTAACATAAATGATTTTCTTCATATTTTTATGAAATGTTTGTGGGATTTTTATTATATCCCAATTTAGTGATGGTGTTGGAAAATAGATTAAAATTTATGGTTTTGTTGAAATTACACATTGAAGATAATTTAAAAATTACAATATTAAAATTATGGATTAGTTTTGATTCATTAATAAATATTGTTGAAAATTTTTAATTGAAGATTTGTTTTATGTGAAATGTATTGTCTTGAATTTTTTAATTTTTTTTGTGTATTTTCAAGTGTATTAAAAGTGTCTCTATGGAAGGGGTTTTTTATTGGGTAAACTGGTATTATTACCATTGTGAGGAATTGGAAGATCAATGAGAGACTTATCATGAGTATGAAATAGTCACATAACCATGATTATGTGTATGTGTGGATTTTTGGAAGATGGAATGTGTTTTCCAAACGTATTTGCAATTGCTTTAAATGGTTGTTCAATATTTTTCTATTAAACCCCATTTGAGTTTAGATATAAATGATTTTAAATTTTTTAAACTATTTTATATAAATGAGGTTATATGTATTTTCCTAGTGGGAAGAGTTAGAAATTCATTGGGGAAATCCAATTCATTTTAGAATCAACCCTTGCTTTGGAACTATTGTGTGTTTACATATTTAATCATTCAAGACAAACGAGGCCTCGCTCATCTGGACGGACTTCGAGAGACTCTTCCGCTCAGAGTTCGTCCCGACCACCCTCCGTGCGGTGCGCATCCAGGAGCTTCTTCAGCTGCGGCATGGCAGCTTGACGGTCGCCCAGTACGCGGCGAGGTTCACCGACCTTTCTCGCTACTCGACAGACATGGTGCAGGACCCCTTCTTCCAGGCCCAGACCTTCGAACATGGATTGAGACACGAGATCAGGGCTTTGATGATCTCCCTCAACATTCCGAAACAGGAAGAGGTGTTGGAGAGGGCCCTTCTAGTGGAGAGTTTTCTCGCTGAGCAGGCTCCAGTGACAGGACCCTCCGCAGGACGGCCCGTAGCATGGTCTTCTGCAGCTGGCAGTAGACAGGTGATGCAGAGTTCCAAGCAGGCCAGACCATCAGATGGGCAGTCACAGGATGAAGATTCGGTTGTGCGGGGAACCTGAAGGAGAGCCAGCTACGCGAGGGGCAAACATTGCTACGCATGCAGTGGGCGAGGTCACATGGCTCAAGACTGCCCGACTCGTCTTACAGATGAGCAGCATGCGGTAGAGGGACCTCCCAGACAGAGATTCGGCCACGGTGGTCAGCAGGGTACAAGTGGACGAGGCAGAGGAGCTGGTCGAGTAGCCGATGGCGGGAGACACTTCGAGGTGTTGCCGCCACCACCACCAGAAGGTCCACCCCGACCGCAGGGAGTTGGTGGACATGGTAGAGCTCAGCTTCAGGCAGCTGAGGCCTTCGATCATGGAGCTCTGGGAGCAAATGGACAGGAGCGGAACTAGTGGACACGTCTTTTGTACTTATAGTTCCTTGTTTCTATTGTGTAGCGTCTTTGTATTATGAGGTGCAATAATAAAAGACGCATACCTTTGTGATGTTTTCATTCCTGTCATATTTTGTGTTGTTACTAAGAGGTTCTAGTTTTGACTGTTGAATTGACCCTCACTTGTGAGACATCTACTGGAGGAGACCCAGTTACAACACACTGATGCCGACAGTGTGACTCAACCCTTAGAGGCGAGAGTAACGATTGGATCTCTTGGTAGTAGCGTCGAGGCCTTACGACGTCATCCTTGGTATGGATTAGTATCATCCATGTCGGGATTGACTGTATTAGGTAAAGAATGTGGTTCATCCAGGGGATGGGACCAGATTTCTCTTATCGGCAAAGAAGAAATCTTGCAGCTCTTGTGGGACCTGAGATGGTCCAGGTCATCCAGGCGCGGATGAGTATAGCTCAGAGCCGGCATTAGTCATATGCTGACAAGAGGCGGAGGCCACTAGAGTTCGATTATGGCGACCACGTCTTCTTGCGGGTCTCACCTCGACGTGGTTTACAGAGATTTGGCCGAGGTTGCAAGTTTTCTCCACGCTTCATCGGGCCTTTCTAGGTCCTCAGTAGGATTGGCGAGGTGGCTTATCTCCTGGCTCTGCCACCTCAGTTGCACCAGGTGAACGACGTCTTACACGTATCTCAGCTGAGGAGGTACATGCACGACCCGACCCACATCATTGACCATAGGGATCTTGACGTTGACGATGGGGAGACATTTACGGAGGTCCCAGTGGAGATAGAGGATCGACAGGAGCGGGACCTATGTGGGCTATCAATTCCTCTTGTGCGCATCAGATGGAAGCACGGGAACCTCCAGGAGAGCACATGGGTGCGGGAGGCTCAGATGCGTGCTCAGTACCCTCATTTGTTTCCCTAGTTTTGATGTATCTTTAAGGGGACGTAAAGCCCTAAAGTGGGAGTAATGTAAAGACCCGTAAAATTCAAGGGAAATTTTTTCTTAATTTTCTTTGGAATTTTACAAGAACGCGGTTTTTGACGGCACCTGATTCTGAGGCCCGGAGTGCCCAAGATCAATTTCTGAAGTTTGGCTCAGGTACGTTCAGTGAACGAACGAGCGGGAATTTCTAACTTTTGATCCGGTGCTCGGAGTGGAAATCCGAGGACACCGATGAACTCGCAGCGCCGATATTCGCTTAAGGAGACCTTTTCCGAGGTTGCGTTTTATGCAGAATGAAAGTTAGTTTTGGGAGAAATTATACGAAGATAAATAAAAATGTGGAAACACTTTTTATTTTTAACTTGTTGGTTAACTCCTCCCAAAAGGAGTTAGGGGTGGGACGCACATCCACATAACCTCCCTTGAGAGGATTAAGTGTGGTGGGGCCCACACAAACCCTAACTCTTCATCTTCTCTTTTTAAAACTCCCAATAACCCCTCTTTAATTAACTTGACAACTTGGTTAATTAATGGAGTTGAGTTGTTTGGATTTCAACCCTTTGAAATTAAAATTGATAATTGTGTGAATAAAATAAGCCTTAGCTTATTTTATTTTGGTTGGTCTCCTTAGCCATCTTGAGAGGTTTTGGAGAATTATCTCCATCTTCTTCAAACTTTGACGAAGAACGTGAAGAAGATTCGGACATCGATGAAGAACGCCACGTTCTCGGGAACCGTCTTCCGCGACGCCATACCCACGACACCGACGACGTCACCTTCCGCGTCATCTCTTCCGCGACGGTTTTCCGCGAAGAAATTGCTGTCAAAGAGCTTTGAATCCTCGCTTCACGACATTGACGTCCTTTTTCCACGACGCCGACCAACATGACGCTCGTCTTCCGCGGGTCGTTGACGATTATCATTCTTGAAACCGAGGTAGGGGTTTATTGTTGATTATTTATTTAATCACGTTCTTGGTTCTAGCATGATGATCCATGAGGTTAAATGATTAAGTGTTATCGTCTAACGAGAGGGGGGCCGGACCACACAAACATGGCCAAAACCCCCTCCTTTGTTCTTGAATGTTTCTTGCGGATGAAACGTGATGGCTTGGTGCCGTCGCACCAAGAAGATATCATTCGTCCATTATTGCGCGGCGCCGTCGCGCTGCGCTGTGGAAAGATTATCATGAATGCGACGCCTTCGTGCCGCGTCGAAGGAAACCGAAGGTGCCATGGCCGGAGCGGGGCCGCGGCGGAGGGGCGCGGTGCCGTCGCACCGCGCCGGATGACGAAGGCCGCGGCCGGTTCCGGGCCGCGACGGGACGTGATGGCCGTCGGCCAGCCGGGCCGCCAGTGTCAGATGACGGAAGAGGACCAGCCCTTGCCAGTCCTGTTGAGAAGAAGCCGGCCGGCCAAGGCAGGCAGGCCGGAATGGTGAAAACCAAGGGAATTAAATTCCCCCGGGCTGCTTCTTTGGCCCTCCATGAAGGGAGGGGGCCACGGTTACAAGGGGGGGGGGGGGCGTTTTTTTTTCAAGGCACGACATCCAGCCGCGCCGCCAGCTGAGGAAGGGCGGGGGCCTTGCCCCCTGCGCGTGGCACCCGAGCAGCGCCCCGGCCGCGCCGGACCGCGCCGCCGCGCCGGCCAGGCTGGGTCGGGTCGAACCGGTTCGGGTCGACCCGGTACGGGCCGACCCAGGGGGGGGGGGGGGGGTCGAGCCGGGTCGGCCCGGACCCGGACCCCCCGTTTTCGAATCGACTTTGGTCTTTTACCCATAACTTGAGCTACGGACCTCCATTTGACGAACCGTCAGCGGCAGTGCGATCCTTGGATCGAGACGCTCGTTTCGCTATATCGAACTCAAGGTTTCAGAATACATTGAGTACGGCCGGGTTGGTTCGTACACGAAACCAACCGGGCCCTCGGAGTGGAAACGCTCATATCTTGAGCTACGGACATCCGATTGACGTGCCGTCAGCTTTGTTGAGATCCTATTAGTGAGATGAATCTTTTGGCATACTACGCCCGAGGTTTGGGCGTAGGTGGAGTACAGTCGGGTTGGTTTTGCCTAAAAACCAACCGGGCCCCTGGAACGAAAAATCCAATAACTCTCAGACCGGGCGTCCGATTGACGCGCTGTCTGCGACGTTGAGTTCCTGTTGACGATACGGAACTTTTGGATACATCAACTTCGGAATTTTTGTCAGTTGATGTATCAGCCTCTCGGCTCGTGGAGCGGACCCTCCCGAACAGGCTTGTTGTGTGGGGGAACCCTAGTGCTGGCTGCGACTGCTACTTCGACAGCGACGACCGTGCAGAGATCCTCAGTGGACTACGGCGACAACCATGCAGAGATCCTCAGTGGACTGCGACGACGACGGTGCAGAGATCCTCAGTGGACTGCGGCGACGACCGTGCAGAGATCCTTAGTGGACTGCGACGACGACGGTGCAGAGATCCTAAGTGGACTGCGATGATGAAGACATCTGGTCTTGTATCCTATGTGGGTCCTAGCTGTGCTGGTCTTGTATCCTATGTGAGTCCCAGCTTAGATGATTCAATACTGGTCTTGTATCTTATGTGGGTCCCAGTATAGTTGAATAAATGAATACAGCTGGTCTTGTATCCTATGTGGGTCCTAGCTGTGCTGGTCTTGTATCCTATGTGGGTCCCATATTAGATGATTCAATAATGGTCGTGTATCTTATGTGGGTCCCAGTATAGTTGAATCAATGAAGAGTGCTGGTCTTGTATCCTATGTGGGTCCCAGCTTAGATGACTCAGTGCTGGTCTTGTATCCTATGTGGGTCCCAGCCATGCTGGTCTTGTATCCTATGTGGGTCCCAACATAAATGAACCAATGAGGACGGCTGGTCTTGTATCCTATGTGGGTCCCAGCTTAGATGATTCAGTATCTATGTCTGATCATCTTTTTCACCTTTTCGATTATGTATACCTGTGCGAGCTGAATCTTGTGTTACTCTCCTTTCTGGATTGTGTTGAGCTAACCTGTGTGGATTTACTGTTTTCTCTCCTTTGTGGATTGTGTTGCGCTATCCTGTGTGGATTTACTGTTTTCTATCCTTTGTGAATTGTGTCGAGCTATTCTGTGTGGGTATACGTTTTTCTTTCCTGTGTGGACTGGGTTGTGCTTGGGCTCGGACGTTTGAGCCAAACGTGAATTGATGACTGAGGTATATGTATGGGAATATACCTAAGCAGTGTCGGTTGTTACTTCGTGATTGTATCTTACCTTTGTGGTTTTTCTTTTGTGGATTTCGGGAGACCTTCGGGGGTCTCAGGGTCCCTACTGAGTAGCTTATACTCAACCCTGCACGGGCTATTCCCACACTACGTTGTGTTGGTTGCAGACGACGGACATCGCTGATCGTGGTGAAGGCGTGCGGAGCAGGACGATACCAGGAGGTGGACCACTGGGTGGGACGTACTCAGAGCGGTCAGGTGGACCCGAGGAGCAGTGGAGACTGTCTGTACCCACCCTTCAGGTGGGACTTCTAGAGGACGGTTCGATGCTGCGTCTTTTCCTTTCAGTTGCTGTTTTTCCTTTCAGTTGTACTTTACAGTTGGGCTTGTATTTCTAGCCCCTTTTTCTTTCATCACATCTTGTACCATTTTTACTTAGTGTTTACTTTTCTTCTTGCTTACTCTGTGGGGCTTGTTTACTTTTCAAAGGCAATGCCTTCCCTTTATGTTGGGATTTACACCTTGGTGCTAGTCGCCAGCCCCTGTCCTATGGAAGGCGGGCTTGGGGTAGTCACAGCATGGGCCCCGAGGATGGGTCGTGACATATATCAGATAGTGGTTTTATTATTCATGGTTATATTGGTGATTTTTATATAGACTGTTTTAGTTATATATATACCCATACTTTCATGTCTTGTGCATGTGAACCAAGTCATAGTATCATCCCACCACCACTTACTAAGACATTGGTTGAGGGGCAGGATGTTACTAATGGTATATGTTTTTTCGATCCATGGGAATCAATTGTGTTTGATTATGGAGTTGTAAATATTATCAGTCTTGCAATTTTAGTCAGTCACATTGGGTGTTATAAATGATATATCGTTGTCTATATTTTATATATATAGCATAAAAATGTGTCTTTAATCTATTTATTTTTTACTTCATGTTACTAGGGATTTTGGGTACATGATTCGTTTTTGAAACTTCTATGTCAGTCATCACCTCATCATCATGGGTTTAGCTGATGATAGTTTTAGGAAATGCATTGATATTATAATATTCCAATTGGACATAATTTTTAATTATTTATTTAATTGGTAACACATGGGGTTTTTTTAAATGTGTTGAAAACATTTTCCAATGTTGATATTTTGAAAAGGATTCGTGGTGCAGTTTGTAAAATTTTAAAATGGTTAATAGTGGATAAAAATTAATTTGGAACTTTTTGAAATGGTAATATGATATATATATATATATGTAATTATTGTATAGATTGTGAGACTAAATGAGGTTTTTTTGTTACAGAAAATGGCACTAGGTTGGCTCCTTTTGTTCAAACTGGAAAAGTCTTCTTAATATGTGGATTCACCTATGCCACATGTGTCTCGATAGTTTCCCTAGAGTATTATCTTCTCTTTTCAATATATATATAGAGGGATCATGAATCACAATTCATGAAAATTGGATCATTAACCTATGTTAAAAAATACAATCAACCAATATTTGGGATGATTCCGAGATAGAAAAAAGGAAAATGTTAGTGAATTTGATAAATTTAATGATTGGTTTATTTGGGATACCATCAGATTTAATTTTGAATTTATAAATATATATGTTTGAGGATATATCACTCTATTTATGTGATTTGTAATTTAGTAGAATTTGAGTTAGGGTATAACATGGTATTTGTTTCTAGAACAGTTCAATAAAAAACAATATCCTCACATATTATAAATTATTCGTGAAAAGAACATATTTTTTTTGAAGTATGGGAATATATTGGTAAAGGAGTATACTGATTGATTTATGAATGTAGACCACTTTTCACTGGGTATTGTTGAAAGTGCATCTAATAAAGAACACATTTAGGAATCAAGGATGAAATAAAAAATCTATTCAAATATTACCATAATTTTTATAGAATATTATAAAGATATGATAAATATACGAATATTAGATAAAGGAGACATTTATTGTAACATAGTGGGATGAATCATGTTTATTTCTATGAGAATAGGATGGACCTACAATGCTAAAAACAAATGGAAGAGGTAGACCTATTCATGAGGGGGTGGAATATCACAATAGATCAGATAAAATACATGCTAGACTGATTAGTAATCCTACATGTTTTCATTTTATTTATTTGGATCATATGAAATGTGATTATATGGCGCCGTATAGATCAGGACATAACTGACACTTGATGCAGCATATCCTTTAGGGGGAAACAATCCATATTTCATCAAGGAATATTGCAGATAAGGATGTCACATAATCAATGGTAATATACACTTTATAATAATAATAATTATATCAAATATGAATCATGAATAATATATTATAAAAATCATTACTTAAGCCATCAAATATTTATTAATCTTGGCTCTTCTAGTATCAAAATCATTTGAGCTTCCCATCAATGTGTAACAGAAAAAATATTCCAAAACATATGAACATAAAAATTATGATCAAATAATTACTTTATTTCCACACATTATATTATTAAAGTACACCAACCTTATACATGACCTATATGGTTGGATGATAGTGGTATTTCATAGTTCTTTCTTTTAAAATTGATATTATTTATAGTATTGGTTTATTTTCTCACCATATTATCACACGTATTTAAATTATATATTCATGATTCTAATTGTCTATTTTATAATCTGTATTCCTCCACCAATATATTATATATAACCAAAATAAATGAGTAACTCTTTATACAACTCAATTATTATGTTGTTAACCAAAAATAAAATCAAACTATAATAATCCTGAGGTAAATTTATCACGTGAATAATATATATTACACATCATTATATAGAATCATATATTAATATAAAATGAAACATACACACAATTGTTTGCAAATAATGACATGAATCAAACCCCCACTTTCATATTCTATAAATAAGCTACAACCTAGTGAGACATCAAACCCAAAGTCCATTTACCCATTGTTCGTTTGATATAGAAACCCCAATTCCACTATAGTTCTAACACATATAATGTATAAACTATATTTGACTTAATTATTCCATCTCATAACTTGAAACGAGTGAGATTAATTTTAGAACAAAACTAAATAAATTGGTATACAATGAATGTAACTCTAATGATATATCAATGATAAAGTAAAGAGGTTTTTAAAAAAGGATAAAATAGATAAAACATCATAAATTAAAAAAAGAATACTTATTTTAAGAAATAATAAATTATTAAATATTACTAAATTAGTGCACAATTCAAAAATATACACATATGGTAAATATTTGCTAATAATTATTTAATAATTTATGATGAGGATATAATTTAAGTTATGATAAATAGGAAAAACAAACTTTTCTTCAATAAAGTTTTTATTATCATTTTTATGGTTTTAATAGGTATTCAATTATATTATAAATTAGTTATATTTTATTATTTATTTACTTATCAAACAATATAAAATTTACAATTCTCATAGAAATTTAGAGAAATTTAATATCTCATATTTGTTTAAAAACAATTTGATATAAAAAAATTATAAATACATTTGAAATTTAATCATAATTAAATTTATAACCATATATATTAATCTATAGGTAAATAATTTTAATTAACATTTACCCTATATGTATTTTTAAAAAATAATTTATTTTTTCATAAAAAAACCTCATGGATTTGTAATAGGTCAGCTAGGACATCACTATTAATAGTTATTTATAGTGTCAATAAAAAAATTTCTATAATCATATATTGCTATATACTATACTATAGATTAATGTATTCAACTGTGTTCTATTAAATTAAGAAAAATTGTAATATCATGATATTTTAAAAGGAAATATTATATTTCATAGTGTATAAGATATACAATACCATTCTTAAATGTTCAATGAAATATTATTATCGAAATTTGAACATAATAAAATTTCTATTAAATTATATCATATGAATAGTAATAGCTAATTTTTAAAATAACTATAATGTTCATACTAAATAGAAATTCATTAGTCATTCTTAGAAATTAATCTGCAAATTTTTTAAAGCATTTTTATTCTTCAAAAATATGTTTTCATTATAAACGGTTTTTATTTATTTCTATGAGATAATATAATAATTAATCACTAGAAATAGTATAACATGTATTTGTTAAAATTAAATCTATTTTGTAATTATTCACTTAAATATTATCTTTGAATAATTTTTTTAGATTTTCTATAAATTGTTATATTTTTCAATTAATATAGAAAAATAAATATTTTTATTGAAAAATGTATTTTCCTTCAATGTTTATATAAAGAAAATTATATTTTGGTCTAGTTTTCATAATATAATTACATCGTTTTGATTACTAATAATCCAATAAGGGTTTTTCAAAAAAAATTTGTATATTGAATTTGTATAAAAATATATTATATATCAAATTCATATTCTTCAAAAAAAATTCATTGTGTTATTCTAGTTTAATATAAAATTAAATTTAAAAATGATGTGTTATTAATTATGAAAAATAGATTCCATATTTTGAATCATTTTTTCCAAATTTAGTTAATAGTCCATATTTTTTTCATTATGAATATTAACATTAGTATTGTTTTTTATTAGAGTAAAAGTTAAATCAGTAAATTAGGGATTAAAAATAAAATTATAAGGATTAAAAAATGAGCATAAACACTAAAAAAATTTATTTTAGGTTTCTATTTATTAAAATTCATCCCTAATTATATTTTATGACATTCATTGTCATTTGGGTGAAATTGTGACTTCTATAATAATTTATTTAATGAAAATTAAAACATTTCACATAATTGTTTTTATGAAATATAATATTATTATCATATATGATAGAAGAAGTTATGTTCAGTAATAAATATTGTATTTGAATAAAAAATATATATTATTGTCCCAGAAAGTTAAATTTTATTTTTCATGAAATAATAATTTCATTTAAAAGCTAAACAACGCTGTACAATTATAATTAAATTTTTAGAAAAATAAAATAAAGTAAAATTAATAATATTATTAATGTGATCTATTAATGTTATATATTAACATTACATTTTATATATAAAATAAATTTTTTTATTTTCATTCATTCCTTGATATTATTAAAATCAAATTACTAAAGATATCAAAAAAGTGACATTAATGATAATTTAAAATAAAAAATATTTTATTAATTGATTGAAAATTTAAATAAATCATAGATTCATCCAGATGAATATAAAATGTATGATAATATCAAATGTGGTCCATTATGAGAGTTTATTCAATTATAGTAACTATATTGACCCTCAAAAGGTAAAAATCATTATTGCCTATGTAAATATAAAAAGTGTTAAGGAGGAGTTATAACCAAAGGAGAAGTGTAAACATGTGACCTAATCATTTAATTAAAAAAATGTATTATATTATTTCAATCCATAATCATAATGTATTGGAAATATGTCAGTTTAGACTGTATTTAAATTAATAATTAATTAATATTTTTAGTAATGTTTTGTAAAATTTCGAGAGTTCCCTTCCCCACTTTTATTGAACGTAACAACATATTATCATTTCATCCCACATAAACACCCATTTGTTTATCCAACTACTATATAAATACATTACTATAATCCCTACCCTCATTATAGAGGTCTTTTTTATGTATAATACCATCCTTAGTGGACTATATGGATTACAGAAAGATGTTGTCTCAAGATGATTTATCATTTTTAATCGGCTGTTTTAGTTTTTTTCTTACACCTCTTTCAAATATTGTATCACCATGGTAAAATAATATCATAAGTATAAAAAAATATAATAATATGTTATTATTTAAATTTTATGGCCAATATAAATATTCTATTCCATCAAATGAGAAATTAAACAGTCGACCTTGTGTAAAACATACTTGCAGCACACAACACAATGTAATTTTTTTCCATAAAAGTCTATCAAGACTTATAGAAGTGATGAAATTATTTATTATATACAATATATTGAAAATAGTTGTCATTATAAAAATATAATGTATCAATTTTTCCTTACCATTCCATTCACTTATAATTTATAACATTGTTCATGTGTATATCTGGACTACCACTTCCATGAAGCTATGTGATTCTTTTTTTACTTCACCAAATCAAATTAATGATATATATATATGTATAATTCGATGTGAAATATGATATTTATTATATTATTATCATTATTATGAGATAAAATAATTCTTATATTCTTTTTACAATTATTATTGAAAACTAAAAATGTTACTACAGCTTACGTACGACCTACTTTCTCCATAATTGAATCATATTTCATTTTACATAAAACTATTTTATGGAAATAATTAAAAGAATAATTGAGCTATAAATTTGATAATAATATCATGAATATTGTTATATAGAAAATTAAATGATAAACTATTTGATTGCAGACAACCCATCCATGTCAATTTGTATATATATATATCGAGACATCTCATGTGAACTTCAGTGAATATGTAATTGTATAAAACATTGTAATATGTGACATAAAATTAATAATAATCTTTATAAATGTACATATGCATGTAAATAATTTATCATTATTTTATTTTTTAATTTAATGAATATACATGAAAATTCATACTCAGGGTAATGGTCTTTATTTTAAAAATCCACATTCAAAGTTCCACATTCAAATATCTTTACAATGATTAATATGTTTGTTTATTTTCTTATATAACAAATAAATAGAATTTAAAACCATCATGATAACTCAATACATTGAATTTAACTTTTTCTTTACATCCTCTATTTAATGAAATATCTCCATTATGTTTTTATTTTTTATATTTTAATAAATGAATTATTTATCTTTAATATAATGGTGTTCAAAATGAAACATTTTATAGAATATTTAATTGTCATTAAAAAAATTAAAATGAAATGTCCAATTTTGACATATTGAACAATATTAAATTTTTCCATTTCAATAAATCTTATTCTATGATTGAATTTAATCTATGATCTTTCTTTTTTATTCAATAGAAAACCATATTTCATATTTTTTTGGTCTTTTGTTAATGAAAATTGGGTTTTAATAAAAAATGAATATTTCATCCAAAATGTTTTTCATAAGGCATTAAATGATTTATTATTGGTGTTATATTAATTATATGGTTATTTAACATTATTTATAATTTTTTATACCAATAATAACTCACAGGTGAGCCAGTTATATCTTATATTATGTGCGTTCCCAGATACCTTTCCAATAAAATGCGTTATCTGAAGATGGATGTTTCCCAAATTAATATTCCTTTCTAAAGAGTGATTTTAAGAGTGATATGTTAATGATTTCCCTTGGTACCTAGCATACTTTTAAATAAATTAAAATTTCATTTCATGGAAATCATATAACTTCATAATGTAAAATAATGATCTATTTAAAAAACATGAACCATGTTCAGCGTATAAAGGTATATATTTAGGAATAAAAATCATATGTTTTTAATTTAATTCATGAACTAAATAATTACATATTATTATATCCCTCACTGATATTTTTTTTCTCATTGTATGTTTTTAATCCCCCTCCATTTTAAAGATGGGTAATGGAAATGAAAAAGTCATGTTAAAAATCATACATATTTTTCCTGAATAGAGATAATGTTTTATTTTAAAAGTATTCCATTCTTTGGAAAATGTATAAAAATTAGATGTGCCCCCATTTTTTATTTCTAGGTTTGTTATGTAATATTTATAATCTAATTCTCTATATCTCACAACAAAAAGGATCATTGGGAAATGAAATAGATTTGTAATTTAAACACACTAGAATATCTACTTTTTATGTTTGGGTCCATAAATTTTGTATCAGATAATATTTGAGAGTATTTCGATATTATGTGTGTTAATATAAAGGGTTATAAAATATTTCATGAGATTACATGTTTCTGTTAAATTATAGGTTAAATGTCTTATACATTGATTATTTAGTTTTAACTAATGAAATATGAGGTGAATTTTTTTTGGACATTATATTTTGAATTGTAATTAACATAGGTATAAATAATTTAAGATAAAGGTTATATGTAATTTCTTAAGTTATTATATTTAAATTGAAAAAAATTCATTTTATCATGAATCAATTAATATAATGATGTAATGATTTTCTATTCTATAGATTAATCATCACTCTTAAATATGAGAGGGAAATGATCTAACAAAACCTTCTTATCCAAAAGAGTTTAATTTTTTAAAATTTTTATAAGAAAATCATGTTAAATTGACGTGAAAAATTATTGAACACCCAAATTGAATGTGAGAGACTATTTTATCTATACAATATATGTTAATTATTTCCAAATTTATGTGAATCATGGAGTCTCATTATTCTGATTAAAAAATATCATTTTTTCACCTCATCTAAAAAGGGAAATATCACCAAGGAAGTGATATCTAATTTATAGGGATAAGGTATTCATGATGGATGATAAAAGAGGTATCAATAGCATTAGGAAGAAACAAATTTATGTATTTATGGTGTGAATTATTTCATTTTGATATATGTATGGAACTATATGTATTGATATTGGTAACCCAAATGTATATATTTAAAATAATTTACTAGTTTAAATAATGTGTTATAGAGTATGGAAACAAGTAATGGTTAAATTTTCATGAAAGATATTGACTAAGGGATGTGGTTATCCATGATATTCCATTATATTATAAATAGCCTAGGAATCATGAAACACTTCACTAGTGTTCTATAGTAGGATTTGTTTTCAAAAGATGGAAAAATAATTTATATAGAATCAATTCTCTTAAAATGTTGTGTAGTAGAAGTATGATATTTTTTAGAGACATTTACTAAATTTGAATAGTTTTTTGAAGTATATATAACAGTTAATGTTATAATTTGAAAAAAATATTTACTAAAAAAGAAATTTTTCATTTTTTTAATATAGTTAATGTTATTGATAGCCATTATGGTTAATATGGTCTTTTATCAGCAGCTAATCATGGTTTATTACATTTATAGGATGTAATATGAATGCTATGAGACAACCATTGGGGTTAAAAAATTTCATTGCTGTTAAATTTATTAAGTTAATTTTTAGGAAGTCTACTAAATTTTTAAGAATTTAATGTGGATTATAATTTTATAAAATGGAAAACCAATAGTCTGAGTGACATCCCAACACATAGAACAAGTCCTAAAGGGTACAATCATCATCAAAATGAAAAAAATTATTTACCACATACATTTGGATTATGTTATATATTAATTAGTTTGAAATTATGTTAATTTAATAAAATGATATAACAAACATAGGATAAGTTCATTTTGGGAAGGAATGATTTATTACATAGATAACTATGGTTTTTTAAATTTATATTTTTATTATTTTAATAAATGATATTGGTAATAAGATCACTATAATTTCAGTGTGTATTATTGGATTATGGAAAAAATAATACAATGTGATTTTATTTGAGGAATAAAGTATCAATTATATGTTAGATGTATATATTACAATAATGTCGATTTATATTTATTCAGGTTATTACTACAAATTATTTCAATATCACTGAGATCATATTATTTGGACATATAGTTTTTGGTATGATACATTAAGTGTGACTGATGTTATTTTCAGATAAATATTAAATTATCCTTGGATGACCATGTTATCGATTTATTCTGATTTTTAGGTGTTCGACTCAGGGATGAATATTTTTGAGTGACATTATGAAATTTTGTCAGTTATATAAGTTGTACATTGGGTATTTTGATTTAATTTTGGAGACAATATATGATTTTTATAATAAAAATATTTATACTTTTTTAAATACCACACCTTGTTTTAACCATTTTGATTTTGACTAATTCTGAAATATAATAATAATATATCATTATATTTTTGTAAAATTTGTGAGATTCATTTGTTTATTATAGGGTAACTATATTAGACAAAATAACCTTGAATATTCTTTATTTGTAGAAAAGAGGTTCAGTATACAGTGATAAATTATTAAGAGAAGAAATTCATCTTGAAATGTCAGTATTCTGACTTTTTTATATAGTCTTGTATGTAAATTAATTATTTTAATTTTATGTAATTTTTTTTCAAGAAAATGATATATGTTTTATTTTATTTTAGAGAAATCAATAGAATTTAGAAACATTACAAATTTATGATTTTGGGATGGTTAAATGTATCATGAACATGTAATATATATCTTTTTAATAGTTATTGTAATTTAGTTATTCATTCCATATATATTTTTTAAGATACCATTTATTCTATAACACTTTCAAACCTACTATGTGTTATTTTATAAAGACCTTTATACTTATCTTCCTTTCTTACAAAAAGAGGTTTTACCTAAGCTTTTTACAATGCAGATTTTGAAGAAAGGTAATTTGATAAGATAAACCCAATTTGATGATCCCGAATTAAAATTGGGATGAAAAAATTTAATGAATTTACTGATAAAATAATATCCTTATATGTTAAAATGAAATACCATATTCGATAGTGTACAAGATTTGCCACATCGATCATAATATAACTATAAAATATTATCATTAAAATGTGACCATTATAACATAAATGTTAAAATTCTAGGTATGGAAAAAAATGATTGATTTATTGAATTAATATATTGGTCCTAATTAATATAAATTCATTGATAAATTCATTAAAAATAATAACATAATTGTTCGTAACGTCATTTGAATCTAAAAAAAAGATTTCATTGAATATAGTTTATTATTATTATTATGATTGATTTTTACTATTAATATATAATTTTTAGAATTATTATTTGAAATAATTACCTTAGTTTTTAATTCATCATTTCAATATTATTATAGAATAAATTTTTTATAATTTTTTGAAATGTTTTATTTTTCTAATAATGGTGAAAATTTTATATTTTTATTGAAAAATGTATTTTCTATTACAGGTTATATAAAATAAAACTATAATATTGACTAATATTAAATTATCATTAATTTAATTTTATTAATAGTACTTTAATTATGTATTTTACATGAATATTATAAATGAATTAAGTTAAAATACATTGTATACTTAAAAGGGTATTTTTCTGAAAAACTATTTTCCATTACCTTTTACCATTTTAATAATAAATTAAATTCTGTAGCACATCTACCTTGAATATTAAAAACTATATTCAATATTTAGAATTAGGATATCCTAAAATTTTAAATATACCCTTTATATGTTTTTCAATATGATAAGTAACCATAGTAATTGTTGTTACCATTTCAAAGGACGGATCAAGTAATTTAGGGTAAAACATAAAATGATAATATCACAGCCCATACATTACATGAATTGATATTACATAAAAATTACTATACATTCAATAAAACATATAATAAATCCACGATTGGATCATATATGTATTGTGTATTTAGAAATTTGGAATCATAAATGACTGCTTCATAAAACATCTATATTGTCTTCCACTTATTTCCCCATAACTAGGCATCTTTCTGACATAGCTTACTTTATGACCTTCTTCATAAACATGGTAAATGGAACACATAAAATAGTGAGGTCAAATTATCAGTTAGGTTATACAAAGAAAATATCAATCATCTGATAATCATAAGACAAAATTACATAACTTTATAAAATCTTGTCCCGTATACAAAATATCGTGATATCATGTCATGGGATAAAAAATCATATGAATTATTTGAAATAATCCCAAAAGTAAAAAAATAAGACATGGAGTTTTTTTGAATAAAAATAATAATGGAAAATCATTTCTATATTAGCCAAGGATCATATCAAAGACCATCATAGTGGAAAAAGTGCATTACTGAACAGTGTTTACTTTTTATTCCATCTATATATTGCTGAACTATATTTACATAGCTTTCCATTCGTGTTTACCTCATGAGTTATAAATCATTACCTAATGAATTGGATTTATAAATATGTCCCACCCAACTCATAATGAAATCATTCTAACATGTTACAAAAAAACATAAATCATTAATCTTAGCACAACACATGAAATAGAATTGGTTTCTTAAACATCATTGCATCATAACATAATTCATATAATATAAACGGATTTCATAAATATAATTCCATTATAAACACAATAAAATTAATATATTAATATTAATAGAAACATAAACCAATTTCAATTTATATGGGAATCTATTTTGATAAAACACTTGAGCTTAATTGCTATAGAGAATACTATTACTTTTTTAAAATCATATTCCATTCGCAAAAATGTAATGAAATTTTAACAGAATATAATTTAGTGGAAAAAATAATTTAAATCATATTTATTATGATTCATGGGAATAAGAAATTATGGATAAGTAAATATAATTTCATTTATTATAATTTAAAAAACATTCTTATAGTACTATTTCCGAAAAAGTCAAAAAATTCCTCCTATGGAAATTGACAGAAATATTTCGTACATACCATTAGATAAAATTTATTTAATGGATAAAATTTAAATTATAAAATAATATAAATAATATTATTTATTTAGGAAACCTGTATTTGGATTATAAATCTACCCCAGTAAGTACTAACGTATAAACAATCTATAAAAACAACGAGATCATGAAAGTATCCCTTCCATAGGTCTGATATCCTATGTACGTATCTGAACCTATTGTATAATGGTTAATGTATTATTTTATATTATATTATATCCATATTAAAATTTATTATATCATATATGTTAAAATTATATCATTTTGTAAATAGTGTTTCAATATTTCCATTATATCAAGTGCAAACTGCTTCGTTTTCCCATTTCTAATTTTCCATGGAAGTGATGTTTTTAATATTTATGATGTATTTTATTCTCGAATAGAATCAAATTATGTTTATAATTATAATTTTTACTCATAATATAAATTTTATAATCATACTTTAATTGTAAATGTGGAGAGTGAATCTCACCGCTTCGTGGAGCAGGTATGTCGTACGTACGCACGAGCAACGATACCTTTCATTTGATGGTTAAATGGTATGTAATTGGATGGTAAATTGATTATACAGATTAATAATCATGTTATATTCATTATTTAAATACATTATACATATCATTATACCAATAAAAATAATGTAATGTTGAATAATGGATTACACCACTACGTGGAGACAGTAAGTCATACTTACGAACGGTGGGTGATATTGTTATTTATAGGATGAAAAAAAGAAGGTATAATATTGTCCCATAGGCATAGTAACATGTCATCATGTATAATATATTTTATTTATAACCTTTTTATGGAAACAGCATTAGAAAATATATTATAAGAAGAAAATAATTTTTAAAAAGATGATAAAACAATTTCCACATTTTCGAAAATAACCTTTTGAATTGCACATAATGCCTTTTTTAAGATGACTTTATTCCAATTCTATGGCATCTTGGTTGAAGTGAATATTTTTTTGAGAGGAAATGGTCTGGTTATGGATGAGAAAAAGTAATTACAGGTGTTATTAAAAGGTAAGAAAAGGTTCCCATTTCTAAGATTGGGGAGGGGCACCATTGCTGGGTCTTATCATTCAAATTTCACCATTGATCAAGTTCACCTTCCAAATGATAGATTTATAAAAAAATTATCATTTTCTGAAAATTGTAGAACTAAAAATAATTTATCAGGGTTATTGATCCATTATTCCACCACTAATTGATCAAAAACCTGCTGAATGATGGTGGATAATACATCGTGAAGGACATAATAGAATATTTCTCCCTCTTTTCTTATTTTGAAGTCCTGCATGATTCATATCTAGAAATAATTGGGTGAGGATGGATAAAATATTTTTCATTACATCTTCCATATAAAAAATTTTCATGGGGGGACAATTATTTCATTTCTCGTCTCATTCATCATTAATGTGGTTTTTTGGGTTCCAGCCATGGAAAAAATCAAGAATCCTAGTGTGAGGAACACTAATAATATTGTGAAAACCACATAATCATTCATAAAATTTGAATTTAGGACACATTAGGTTTTATCCTAGGTTATTCAATGTCATTTATAAAACAGTAGGATTATACCATATAATTAGACATATACCTCAGGTTCATACTACAGATTTCTCATCCTAGGTTCTAAAGTTTAACTATAACATTTCTCTAATACCAAATTTAATGACCCATATTATACATACATATATATTACAAAAAAATATAATTACATTCACTACAATTTATAATAAATATATAACAGGAACTAATAGGTATAGTTTTATTTTAAACGTGGAATCATAAACAAATGGTTCATAAAACATATATATTGTCTTTCACTAATATCATTATAACCAGAATCGTTTTTAACATAGATTGCATAATACCCTTTTCTAGGACCTGGGAAAAACATTTGAAGGGTGAGATTAAATTCTCATTAAGGGTATGAATTAGAAATATTAATCATATCATAATCATAAGACATAAGGACATAAAATATTAAAATCATATCCTACATTTGAAATATGAGGATATCATGTCATGGGATAAAATTTCATAAGAATTTATGGATATAATCCCAAAATTCATAATATAATACATGATGTTTTCTTTCATACACATGAAAATATAAAATCATGTCCATATTAGCCATGTCTCAGAGCCAAGACCATCATAGCGGAAAAAGTCCATTACTGAATCAGTTTTACTTTTCGTTCCAACCCTATATTTCTGAACCCGTTTTACTATTAATTCTGGTCATCTCTATCTTATTAGATATAAATATTTAATAAATTAATGTAAGTTAAATATATGTCCCATCCATATCACAAAGAAACCGTGTATACATGTTCCAAAAAAAACTTAAATCATTCATCATAGTATAAACCATGATAAAAATGTGTTTCTTAGACATCATTCCAATATAACAAAATGCATAAAGATAAAAAGATTTAATAAAAATAATTCCATCATAGAAATAATCAAATAAAACTAATAATTGGTATTGAAACATAAACCTTTGTCATCTTATATGGAAAATAATTTTTATAAGAGAGTTGAGCTTAATTACTTAGGAAACTATGCATTCTTCACAAAAATGATTTCTATTGTAAAGATTCCATGATATTCTAAAGGAAAACAATTTAGTGGAAAATAAACTATAAATGTTGTACTAGATGTTTCATGGAATTTATTTATTATTAATAATTAAAAATATTTTCATGCCTTATACGTTAAAAAACATTCTTCCTATACTCTTATTGGAAAAGTAAAAAACACCTCATACAAAAAATAAAAGAAATATTTCTTCCATACCATTTAATAAAAATTCCCTAATGGGTAAAATAGTCATTAAAAACTGTAGAAGAATAGAAATAATATTATATTTTTATGAAGCTTGGATTTGGATGATATATATACCCTGTTAAATACTTACTTATAAAAAATCTACGAAAATAATGAGATTGAAAAATTATCCCATTCCTTATGTCTGATATTCATAATATGAATTTAAACCTCTTTTATAATGGTAATAGTATGTTATTAAATTATACAATAACCATATTTATATTTATTATATCATATATGATCCAATTAGATAACTTGTTTAATAGTGTTTCAATATTTCCATTATTTGGTGTGTTAACTACTTTATTTTCCCCTTCTTATTTTCCGTGTAAGTCATGATTGTTATTATTAAGATGTATTTTATTCATTTAACTAATTAAATTAAATTCATAATTATTATTTGTACCCATCATATATGTTTTATAATTATTATTGAATTGTTAATGTGGATATTGAAATCTCACCGCATCGTAGAGATGGTAGGTCGTACGTACGCACGAGCGATGATATCATGCCATTTAATGATTAAATTGTGTGGAATTGGATGTTATATTAATTATAATGGTTAATTATCTTTTTATATTAATTATTTAAATTCATTATACCCATAAATATTGTCACGACCCGTGCTCAGGGCCCGTGATGTGATTACCCCAAGCCTGCCTTCCATAGGCCAGGGGCTGGGGACTAACACCAAAGGTGTAAGTCTTGATAAATGGGAAGTCATTTCCTTTATAAAAGTAAAAAAACAAAACAGAGTACGCAATAGAAGAAAGAACTATGTAAATACCGTATACAAATAGTATGTTATGAAAGAACAGGGGCCAGAAATACAAACCCAATAATAAGTAGAGTACAAATGAAAAACTAGTACAACTACAGTAAAGTAAAACAGAAATTACTAAGTCGTCCTCCGAGAATACCACCTTAAGGGTGGGTACAGATGGTATCCTCATCACCTCGGGTCTATCCATCGGCTCTGTGTATATCTCGTCAAGTGTCTCTCCTCCAGGTACCATCCAGTTCTACAAGTCTCTACCTCGATCAGTTCTATCCGCCGTCTGCATCCAACACAACGTAGTGCGGGTATAGCCTATGCTGGGGTGAGTATACGATACTCAGTAGGGACCCCGAGGCCCTCGAAGGTATCCCAGAATCCACGAAGGATATAACACAAAAAAGAGTTGCAGATAAAAAGTATCAACCAACCCGAATTAGGTATATGATCATACATTTACCTAAGTTATAAATCTCAATTCATCTCCAACTCTCAAGCCAAAGCACAACCCAGTCCACAAATGAAAGAATTCAATCACATCGATGATAATGATTGAAAGTCAAGACTCATCTAACACAGGTATACATCTTTCGTATAGCGATAGAGATGATCAGATGTATTCCCTTATTTGTCTAAACTGTGATACCCACGTAGTATACAAGACCAGCTAAGCTGTCGGACCCATGTAAGATACTAGACCAGCTACTTTGTCGGACCCACTAAGGATACCAGTATAGAAGTCAAACTGTCGGACCCACTTAGGATACAAGTATAGTTTTCATTACCATCAAACCCATATAGAATTCTAGTACGGTAGTCAAAAATATCGATCCCCTGGAGGATTCTAGTACAGTAGTCATCGCTGACTAACCCATAGAGGATTCCAGTACAGTAGTCGAAGAAAAATCATCTAGATCTAGTGTTACCGCACACAGTACACTCGATTCTGGGAGGGTTCATTCCTAGAGCCAAGGGTTTCAATACATAAACTATCATGAAGATTAGATCTGATGTATCTTGAAGTTCTACCTCATCAAAAGGAACCCAACATGATAGATGGCGCGTCAATCAGACGCCCGGTCTAAGAGTTATTAGCATTTCTATTCCAAGGGTCTGGTTGGAAATATGCTCATTCCAAATCCATAAATCTTCCAATGTTTTCCAAAACACACATATAGTATCGTAAAAGGACCGCCTCATCGTAAGGGTTCTAGTTCTACAGACGGCACGTTGTTCAGATGCACGATCGTGAAGTTATTCACATTTAAGCAAAACTGGCCCGGTCCGTCAATCCCAATGGGTTGGTGGGTCGGCCCGACCCAGTTTGGAAGGTCCGACCCAGTTGGGGGTCGTCCTGGTCCGATAATGGGCAGCCCGGTCCGGTGGGGCATGGTCCGGCCCTTGGTAGGCGGCCCAGTATGGCGGGGCGAGGCCCGACCGGCTGTTGGTCGCGGCTCGACCACCTGGCCGAGTGACGTGTAGCGGGGGGGGGGGGGGGGGGGGGAGGGGTGGAGACCCCCCGAAATCTTAAACCGGTAGTGCCGAGATGCGCCACCCTCCTGCAAGGCTGGCCAAAGTCGTCTGACTTCTCTAGCACGAGTGTCCTTCTTGAGAGAGCTACTGTCCTCCGCACGCGATGCCAAGCATCTTCGTGGCCTCCTCCAACACAGTCGGCTGACGAGCTGGCCGGTTCGCCTGCCGAAGAGGCCCTCAAAGATAGGGTTGCGGTCCTCCATAGCACGACACCATAAGGTGCTGCGGTTCCACCAACCTGGCTGGCTACGGCTGGCTGGTTCTTCTTCGGCCAAGCGGCCCACGTATGTGGGCCGTAGTTCCTCTCCAGGCGGGCAGCATACGGCCGCCGCTTCCTTCGGTTGTCACCACGTCTTCTGTCAACGCCTCAATTGAAATAAAACAAGGATCAACAGAGGGTCTTCGGGTAGTGTTTTTTAGGCCAACAACCTCCGCGTTAGGCGGTATCATATGTCCGAAGATAAAACATGGTTTCAGTGAAGAACGAGGAACAATTTCATTCAATTAAAATTGAATCAAAACCCCTACCTCGTAATAGACATCGCACATCGACAAACCACAGAAGATGTGCGTCGCGGTAGTTGGGAATCGCGGAAGATGGTGTCGTAGAGAACAATGTCGTCTTGTCAACATTAGAGGAAGTGTCATTGACTTATGTGACGCTTCATGCAAGCCGTTTCTTCTCCCTTGACGTGGAGTAAAAATAAGTTAGGAGATATCTTGGAGCGTTCTTTACTAAGTGAGGATGATTTTCTTTGTGGAAGAATGATGCTCCTCTAATTTTCCAAAGGTTCTCCACCAAAATATTTTCTTAGGGTTAATATTATAATAGACTAGTCATATTTTAAATAATTCCCATGGAAATCAAATTAATTCAATTGAGAGGTTCCAATTAATTAATAATGTTATTAATTAAATTGGTTGTCATCATCAATGATTTGGGAGGTGGAGAGGCACCACCCTAAAGAGGGGAGGAGTTAATTAATTAAGGGGTGTTTAAGGGAGTTAAGGGAAGTTTAAAAAATTACGGCTCGTGTGGGGCCCACCTCTAACTCCTCTTGGGAGGAAATAACCACCACTAAATAATAAAATTGTGTACCAAAAATATTATTGATTTTGTATGAATTCATTAAAATATAACATTCAACCCGCATAAAACGCGATTGCGGTAAAGGTCCCCTTAAGTGAATATATGTGCTGCGAGTTCATTGAGGTCCTCAGTTTTCAATTCTGAGCACTTGTTCAATAGATAGAAAAACCCGCACGTACGTTTACTGGACATACCTGAATAAAACTTCAGAAATTGATTCTGGGTACATTGGGCCTCAGAATCAAGTGTCTTCAGAAACCATAGACTCATAAAATTCAAAGTATTTAAGAAAAAAATTTCCTTGAAATTTTCAGGTCTTTACATTACTCCCACCTCAGGACTTTACATCCCCATAATGAAACAACACACACTATGGAAAAAACAGGGGTACTGATCTCGCATCTGAACCTCTCGGTCCCAAGTGCTCTCCTAGAGGATCTTGTGATGCCAGCGAATGCGCACCAGAGAAATCGACCATCCACATAGGACCTGCTCCTTTCGATCCTCAATCTCCACCGGGACCTCCGTAAATGATTCCTCGTCATTGATATTTATCTCCCAGTGGTCAATGATGTGGGATGGGTCATGCACGTATCTCCTTAGCTGAGAAAATTGGAAGACATCATGCACCCAATGCAATAGAGGTGGAAGGGTCAGGCGGTAAGCCACCTCGCCTAATCTGCTAAGGACCTGGAAAGGCCTGATGAAACACAGAGATAACTTGCTGCCCGAACAGATATCAGTAGACCTCATCGAGGTGAGACCCATAAGAAAATGTTGCCTCCATCCTCGAACACTAGTGGTCTCTGTCTCCTAACAGCATAGGGCTTCTGTCTTCTCTATGCAGTCTTCATCCGCTCCTGGATGATCTTCACCCTATCCATCGTAGCCTAAACCATCTCTAGTCCTACATGTCATGACTCCCCAAGGTCAGTCAAACAAAGAGGTGATCTGGAGGGTCAGTCGTAAGTGCCTCGTATAGTGCCATCCAGATGGTGCAGTTGTAGCTATTGTTGTACGCAAACTCCAGCAAGGCTAAGTGATCATCCCAGCTTTGACCAAAGTCAAGGAAATATGCACGGAGCATGTCCTCTAGGGTTTGAAAGGCCTTATATGTCTGACAATACATATGAAGATGGAAGGAAATTATTAGACATAACAACATACCAAAAGCCTCTTATAATCCCTTCCAATCCATGAGAGTGAAATGAGCATCTCTATTGGAGACGATAGTTGATGGAACACCATGAATCCATATGATCTCCTGAATTTAGAGGCATCCCAAGATCTCTACTGAGCCCTACTCTCTGATCATTAGGAAGTGGGCTGACATGGTGAGTCGGTCTACGATCACCCAAACAGATTCATGAGATCTGGATGTACATGGAATACCTATCACAAATTCCATGGATATTCCATCCCACTTCCACTCTGGTACCTCTAAAGGATGAGCCAAGCCTGCTAGTACCTAGTGCTCCTCCTTCACTTGCTGACAAGTGAGGAATCGTGATACCAACTCTGCTAATGCATTCTTCATACCTAGCCACCAGTGCTATCATCTGATATCATGATACTCTTCGACACTCCTATATGTACCTCTAGACGGTAAGTGTGGAACTCTCTCACCACATCCTACTGTTGTGAAACTGGTACCATGGTGTATCCCCTGAAGAGGATGAAGTGCTCCCCTCCTTCAGAAAATCCCTCAGCTGCCTGTCCTGAGGATGTCTGAGCATGTCACATCACACAGTCAACATCCCCATGTTGTGCCTCCCTGAATAGCTGAAGATGTGGAGTGACTATGAGAGACTGAAGAAAGGCTTCTCCATCTATATCCACAAAGGATATCTGCAACGAAGCTAGTTGCTCTGTCGCCCCTCCCAACAGCTGAATGCCTGATCTCCTGCGGAGAGCATCAACTACAACGTTCTCCTTCCCAAGAGTATAGACTATCTCAATGACATATTCCTAGAGGAAATTGAACCATCGCCGCTTTCTCAGGTTCAGGTCCTTCCGCAAGAGGATATACCTAAGACTCTGGTGGTTAGAATAGACAATAAAGCGCTCTCCCATTAGATAGTGCCACCACATCTTCAAGGAAAAGAACATTGCTTCTAACTCCAGGTCATTGGTAGCATAGTTTTACTCGTGCTGTCTCAACTACCATGAACCATATGCGATCATTGTTCGCTCATGCATCAGGACACACCTGAGTCTGGTCCCTAATGTGCCGTAGTAAACTGCGTACCAAACTACCTCCTCCGGTAGCATCAAGATGGGCGCACTAGTTAATATATGTATCAGCTCCTGAAAGCTCTGCTGACAACTATCTAACCACATGAAGGGTTCCCCGCTCTTCGTCAAAGCTGAAAGTGGTGCTGGAACTATGGATAATTCTGGCAGAAATCTCCGATAGTACCCATCCATACCCATGAAATTCCACACCTTGGTCACGTTCCTAGGTGGCTCCCAAGCATGTACTTCCTCAATAATCACTGGATCCACTGCAACTCCATCCTCTAAGATAACGTGTCCCAAAAAGTGAACCTCTCGAATCCAGATCAAGCACTTTGAGAGATTACCATAATGCTGGTGCTCTCGAAGTGTATCCAATACAACCTGAAAGTAGTAGGTGTGCTCCTCCTTAGTAGTCGAGTAAATAAGTATGTCATCGAAGAAAACTACAACAAATCAAACGTGGTAGTTCTGAAAGATCCTATTTATGAGACTCATGAACACCGCTAGAGCATTGGTTACGCCAAAAGGCATAACCAAGAACTCATATTGGCCATACCGACACCTGATGGTTGTCTTCTGGACATACTTGTCTCGAACAATGAGCTAGTGAAAGCCTGAACTGAGGTATATCTTCGAGAACCATCGTTCTTCCTTGAGCAGATAAAAGAGGTAATCAATCCTCAGGTGTGGGTACTTGTTCTTCACGGTCACCTGATTCAGGGGACGGTAGTCGAAAAAAAGTCGAAAGCCCCCATCTGCCTTCTTGGAAAACAAAATCAGAGAAGCCCAGGGTGAAACACTGGGTCGGATAAATCCCTTCCCCTATAAGTCCTCCAGCTATACCCGCAGCTCACGAAGCTCGGTGGGAGCCATCCAATATTCTAGAGTAGATATTGGTTTTGTTACATGGTATAGGTCAATGTATCAGTATACGTATTTGCGAGGAGGTAGTCCTGGAACATCTTAAGGAAAAACATCCTCATAATGATCCACCACAATAGAAAAACTCGAACTCTGAAAATCAACCACTCCGAGGTTGAAACTAGCCAACTGATGTGTGATCGGCTACCGTCTCCTCTGCTAAAGTCCATCCTATGCTACAAAGGCTCCATTCTCACTGGTGAAGATGAACCTGGTCCCATTCATCCAGACACACCACACATTGCACCTAATGTAGTCGATATGAGCATGGATTGTAGAAAACCATTCCATACCAAAGATGATGTCGTAAGGCCTCGACGCCGCTACATGAAGATCCCAGTCAAAACTCTAGCCTCCTAGAGTAAGTTCATACTACCGGCACCAGTGTGTAATTGTCGTGTCTTCTCCCGTAGGATTCTCTAGCCGTAATGATGGAGCCAACGTCTCCATCAGAATCTCTTAGCTCCGAACAAGGGTAGTTGCAATAAAATAATGACTCACACCTATGTTTATAAGTACTACCACAAGGGTAGAGTAGACACAGATAGTTCCTCAAATCATCTCAACTGCACCATGGTCGTAGGCCTCGAATGACTGGAGCTGAGCTCTCCTATGTCCTCCATCTCCCTGTGCTCACGGTGTAACTCTTGGTGGTGGTGGCGGTAGAGCCTCGAAACATCGTCCACCACTCGTTGTTCATCCAGCTCCACTTCCTCATTCACCTGCTCCTGACGGACCACCATTTTCAAACGTCTACCTCTTCCTGGAAGGGACCTTTACTTTCTCCTTATATTCAGGGAAGGTCGGGCAGTCTCAAGCCATGTTACCCTGCCCGTCGAATGCATAACACTACTTGCTCATCGTATAGCTGGCTCTGTTTTATTTTCCCCACACAACCAAACCTGTATCATGAGATTTCCCACCTAATGGCTTGATCCACTTGGACTTCCACATCAAATGTCTACTTCTGGATGTAGAAGACTCCTCTATGTGTCGTCCTGTGATGGGTCTCACAGCTGTCGTCGGCTCAGAAAAAAACTATCCACAATATGGGATCTATCTAGTACTCCAGCATGCGTCAGAATAAAGAGGGAGATAATCAAAGCCATGATCTCATTTCTGAGTCCCTTCACAAAGGTCTGGGCCCTGATGAATGGGTCTCGTACCATGTCTGTGGAGTAGAGTGAGAGATCGATGAACCTCACTGATTACTGAGCTACTGTCATATTGACCTGCTGCAGATGATGTAACTCCTGAATCCACACCCCATAATGGGTCACTCGAACAAACACTGAGCAGAAGAGACTCTCGAAGGCCATCCATAGTAATGATGCCTCGCCATGCTTCTGGGGCATCAAGCTTCACCATCTACCTACTACTGCGTACCAGAGACTCATGGCAAGGATCACCATATGGTCGGATTGTGTCCCTACCAATTTGAAAACCTTGACAACAGCCTCCATCCAACCCTCAGCTACCTGTGTGTCCGTCTCTTCATAGAACCTGGGCGACCTCTATCGCTGAAACTCGTGCAACGAACTCAAGTGGCGTGCACTCTCTACTGTTGGAGCTGGCGGTATTGGTGGCCTAGCGGGTAGTGGTACCGATGGTTCCTCCACTGTGGTGGGGCCCTGCACCAAGGCCTCTTCGCTAGGTGGTCTACCATCCAGTATGTAACTCGGAACACTAGATGGTTGCCTTTGTGGGGCCATCCTGAAAAGAAACAGGTGTGCCTTGGTCAAACAGTATACCTGGTGAGCTGACACAAAGTAACCACAATGAAAACATTTGAAACACACATGCAATCAGTGTTTTCGTGTTCTGAGTCGAAAATCAGATGTCAGTGTCCTGGTGTAAGGATACTTCGGCCGCCACACCAACATTGAACTCTATGGATTGAAAACCACACTCAATACTCTTAACACTATTTCTTCACAGTAAGAATAATAAAATTCTTGAGTTCTGCTGTAGAACCTCCCTATGTAACCATTTTTTCATGACCTGTCCCCGAGGCCCATGTCGTGACTACCCCTAAGCCCTCCTTCCATAGGCCAGGGGATGGAAACTAGCACCAAAGGCATAAGTCCTGATGAAAGGGAAAGAATTTACTTTATAAAAGTAAACAGACATAACAGAGTATGCAACAGAAGAAAGCACTATGTAAACATTGTACACAAAAATTAAGTGCTGAAAGGAAAGGGGCTGAAAATACCAGAAAAACAGTGAGTATAGTTGTTTCCGACGCTTTCGCCGGGGCGCGCGCATCCGTCTGTGAGGACGCGCGGCTTTGTTGCCCCGCATTCCCGCTTTCCAAAGGCGGGCGGCATTCGCTCCTTATTCAGGGACGTCTGCTCCTTGATCGAAACGGGATGATGGGATGTCGGTTCTTCCTCCTGTGGATTCCTCCTCAGAACTCTTCACCTAGTCCGGGTCTCCCTTATAGATTTAATACGTAGTTCGTGAAACTCTTCCCGGTGCCATATCGTCATGGACGCCGGTTAATTACACTACTTCCGTCAAGACTTTCCATAGGGTCTTGACATGGTAGCGACCTTCGGTCGGAGTAAACGGCAACATCAGGAATGTCGGGGCATCTCTGGGTGCGTGGACATTGGGGAACCTGTATTCATCCTCATAAGAGGGCATCTCAAGGGTGCAGAACCCGAGGCGTACATCTGAGGTTTTCCTCAGCTTCCTGTGTTTAGCACAGGGTATGTTGCAAGATTAACGTCTAGCAGAGACGGTTACACCAAAGGCGTTCCATCCGAGGTTTTCCTCAGGCATCTCATGTTTATCACGAGGTAGGCCGCGAGTTTAACGTCTTGCGGAGACGGAATGAGGGTGATCAGAACGTCCCATAGAGACGGACCAGATTGGTATATCCCTAGGAGGGAACACCTGGAAGGTTTACCAAGGCGATGGATCAGAACGCCCAATGCGGACGGATCCGAGGTGGTGCACTTCCTATAGGGGAAAAGGGAGATGAATCGGGGTGTACACAGAGGACAGCGACCCGGAGATATGATGGGGCTTACACATGGAAAGCGGCCCATGCGCCGCTAGGAGCAGCGAGGAGGTGGATGGCATGATCCCACCGGGATGTGGCGGCCCGGGTGAGAATCAGGATGGGTGATGGATGGATGAGTGAAGTGGAGGAGGATGAAATGGGACCATCGCAGGGGCGACGGTGAAGTTGGGCTTGAGCCTTGAAGAGGCTTCCTACGTATCCCCGTGGCAGGGAATCAAAGTCCGCGTAGTTCGGGATGGTGCCGGTAAACCGACGTGAATTGGGTGATGGGTGGGCTTGAACCTCATGGAGGCTTCCTACGTACCATGCCTTGACACGGATCAAAGTCCCCGTAGTTCAAATGGGTGATGATCGCAATGGCTTACCACTGGACCAGGATGGGACCCGACGAGAAATGACGGGTGGGTGTGTCGGTGAGCCGACGTGAAAGTGGACCTTGGTCCAATGGGTGGTGGGCTTGAACCTCGTAGAGGTTTCCTACATACCATGCCTTGACACGGATCAAAGACCTCGTAGTTCGGAGAATACAGTTTAACGTCATGCGGGACGAAAGTGAACCCTGACGTGAATAAACGACGGGTAGATGTGTCGGTGAACCGACGTGAAAGTAGACCTTGGTCCACTATTGGTGGGCTTGAACCTCGTGGAGGCTTCCTACGTACCATGCCTTGACATGGATCAAAGACCTCGTAGTTCAAATGGTGGGTCGCAATGGCTTACCACTGGACCGGGGTGCAGTTTAACGTCGTGCTGGACGGGGGTGAAACCCGACGTGAAAGACGGGTGGGCTTGAACCTCTTGGAGGCTTCCTACGTACCATGCCTTGACAGGGATCAAAGACCTCGTAGTTCAGATGGTGAGCAGACCTTAGTCCATTGATGGTGGGCTTGAACCTCGTAGAGGCTTCCTACGTACCATGCCTTGACACGGATCAAAGTCCTCGTAGTTCGGATGGGGAGTAGACCTTAGTCCACTGATGGTGGGCTTGAACCTCGTAGAGGCTTCCTACGTACCATGCCTTGACACGGATCAAAGTCCTCGTAGTTCGGATGGTGGGTCGCAATGGCTTACCACTGGACCGGGGTGCAGTTTAACGTCATACTGGACGTAGGTGAAACCCGACGTGAAAGGCGGGTGGGCTTGAACCTCATAGAGGCTTCCTACGTACCATGCCTTGACACGGATCAAAGACCTCGTAGTTCAGATGGGGAGTAGACCTTGGTCCACTGATGGTGGGCTTGAACCTCGTGGAGGCTTCCTACGTACCATGCCTTGACGCGGATCAAAGTCCTCGTAGTTCGGATGGGGAGTAGACCTTGGTCCACTGATGGTGGGCTTGAACCTCGTAGAGGCTTCCTACGTACCATGCCTTGACACGGATCAAAGTCCTCGTAGTTCGGATGGGGAGTAGACCTTAGTCCACTGATGGTGGGCTTGAACCTCGTAGAGGCTTCCTACGTACCATGCCTTGACACGGATCAAAGTCCTCGTAGTTCGGATGGGGAGTAGACCTTAGTCCACTGATGGTGGGCTTGAACCTCGTAGAGGCTTCCTACGTACCATGCCTTGACACGGATCAAAGTCCTCGTAGTTCGGATGAGGAGTTTGTCGGTAAACCGACGTGAAAGCAGACCTTGGTCCGCTGATGGTGGGCTTGAACCTCGTAGAGGCTTCCTACGTACCATGCCTTGACACGGATCAATGTCCTCGTAGTTCGGATGGGGAGCAGACCTTAGTCCACTGATGGTGGGCTTGAACCTCGTAGAGGCTTCCTACGTACCATGCCTTGACACGGATCAAAGTCCTCGTAGTTCGGATGGGGAGTAGACCTTAGTCCACTGATGGTGGGCTTGAACCTCGTAGAGGCTTCCTACGTACCATGCCTTGACACGGATCAAAGTCCTCGTAGTTCGGATTGGGGAGTAGACCTTAGTCCACTGGTGGTGGGCTTGAACCTCGTAGAGGCTTCCTACGTACCATGCCTTGACACGGATCAAAGTCCTCGTAGTTCGGATGGGGAGTAGACCTTAGTCCACTGATGGTGGGCTTGAACCTCGTAGAGGCTTCCTACGTACCATGCCTTGACACGGATCAAAGTCCTCGTAGTTCGGATGGTGAGTAGACCTTAGTCCACTGATGGTGGGCTTGAACCTCGTAGAGGCTTCCTACGTACCATGCCTTGACACGGATCAAAGTCCTCGTAGTTCGGATGGTGAGCAGACCTTAGTCCACTGATGGTGGGCTTGAACCTCGTAGAGGCTTCCTACGTACCATGCCTTGACACGGATCAAAGTCCTCGTAGTTCGGATGGGGAGTAGACCTTGGTCCACTGATGGTGGGCTTGAACCTCGTAGAGGCTTCCTACGTACCATGCCTTGACACGGATCAAAGTCCTCGTAGTTCGGATGGTTTTGTCAGGGTCGGTGCTCACTCTAAGCCCACGTGAGTCATGCTCGGTGTGAGAAACAAGAGGTTGCAAGGACCTGACGATCACGTCGCGAAGGGTGCGTCCGTGAGAAGCGAAATGGGGCTTACGCGTTGAGCGGCCCATGGTGTTGGGACTTACTCCGGGATGGAGGCCCAGAACGGCTTACCGCTAAATTGGGTCACAACGGCTTACCGCTGGATTGGGTCACAACGGCTTACCGCTGGATGGGGATGTCAATGGCTTACCACTGAATAGGGATGTCAACGGCTTACCGCTGCATAGGATCACAACGGCTTACCGCTGGATGGGGATGTCAATGGCTTACCGCTGCATAGGATCACAACGGCATACCGCTGGATAGGGTCACAACGGCTTACCGCTGGATAAGGATCACAACGGCTTACCGCTGGATGGGGGTCGCAACAGTGGATGGGGCTTACGCGAGGAAGCTGCCCGGGTGCCACTAAGGAGCGACACTGGTGAATGGGGCTTACGCTGGGAAGCTGCCCGGGTGCCGCTAAGGAACGACAATGGTGAATGGGGCTTACGCTGGGAAGCTGTCCGGGTGCCACTAAGGAGTGGCACTGGTGAATGGGGCTTACGCTAGGAAGCTGCCCGGGTGCCGCTAAGGAGCGGCAATGGTGAATGGGGCTTACGCTAGGAAGCTGCCCGGGTGCCACTAGGAGTGGCACTGGTGAATGGGGCTTATGCTAGGAAGCTGCCCGGGTGCCCCTAAGGAGTGGCACTGGTGAATGGGGCTTACGCTAGGAAGCTGCCCGGGTGCCACTAAGGAGTAGCACTGGTGAATGGGGCTTACGCTAGGAAGCTGCCCAGGTGCCACTAAGGAGTGGCAATGGTGAATGGGGCTTACGCTAGGAAGCTGCCCGGGTGCCACTAAGGAGCGACACTAGTGAATGGGGCTTACGCTAGGAAGCTGCCCAGGTGCCACTAAGGAGTGGCAATGGTGAATGGGGCTTACGCTAGGAAGCTGCCCGGGTGCCACTAAGGAGCGACACTGGTGAATGGGGCTTACGCAAGAAGCTGCCCGGGTGCCGCTAAGGAGCGGCAATGGTGAATGGGGCTTACGCTAGGAAGCTGCCCGTAATGTCTTCCTCATGTCTGGCCATGAGGGCATCCCAACTCACTGGTGAATTGGGCCTCCTATCATTTGTTAGATAGGGAGAATACTACAGTTTAGAGTCATGTAGGTAGGACTATTGTCATCTCATGATAAGAGAATGAGGCATCTCTCGTTAGAAGCGAGAGGCATCCTATCATTTGTTAGATAGGGAGTACTACAGTTTATAGTCATGTACATAGGACTATTGGCATCTTATGCTAGGAGCATAAGGCATCTCTCGTATAGGGCAAGAGGCATCCTATCGTTTTTTAGATAGGGAGTACTACAGTTTATAGTCTTGTAGATAGGACTATTAGGCAGAAGGTGCCTAGAAATGGTTGGTGTTGGGACTTACGCAAAGCAGCCCTTTCTGGTTCAACCTGGCATAGGAGCCAGGTGATCGGGTTTGGAGGAGTTTCCTGAGGGATGGTTCGACTCAAGGTACTCGGGGAATTGATGATGAGAATCTCGACTCACGACATGGAATGAAACCAAGAGGTTATGTCAACTCAAGGTGTTTCATGGTGTGTGGAGGAGTATCTCGAATCATGGTGTTCCATAGGTGGAAGGTGGGAGCGCATAAGGGCGCAATGGAAAATCCCGGCATCCCGGCCCGAAAAGTTCGCGGTGCGACTCTCCATTTTTCATGGGGGTCTGTGACGGTAGCGAAGGGAGGATCCTCGCGAAGGATGGGTCTTCACGAAGTAGCTTCGCGAAGCATGGCCTCGCGGAGCAATGGTCTCTCGCGGAGCAAAGGGGTCTCGCGGAGCTTGGTCTCACGGAGCAGCATCGCGGAGCTTGGTCTCGCGGAGCAGCATCGCGGAGCAAGGGCTCGCGGAGCAAAGGGCTCTCGCGGAGCTTGGTCTCGCGGAGCAGTATCGCGGAGCAAGGGCTCGCGGAGCAAAGGGCTCTCGCGGAGCTTGGTCTCGCGGAGCAGCATCGCGGAGCATAGGCTCGCGAAGCATGGACTCCTGGAGACTCGGCTCGCGGAGCAGCAACGCGAAGGAAGCTGCTCGCGGAGCATGGCTTCGCGGAGCCGCAATGCGGAGCTCCGCTCGGCCGCCCGAGGGGCGAAGTGGCCGTGGCCGTCCTCGGCCGTCCTCGGCCGTCCGGAGAAGGGGGGTGAGCTGGGTATTTATAGGCAAGGGGCGCCGCGAAGCAAAACTTCCGCGCCGCCTCAGGAGCTTCGCGGAGCATCACCGCCTCCGGAGCTTCGCGAGGCCACGATGGTCGGGGCGCTTCGCGGCGGGGCTTCGCGGGACCGCACTGCACGGGTGCTTCGCATCGGTGCTTCGCATGAGTGCTTCGCGAGGGGTCTTCGCGGCGCATCGCAAACGTCAAACGGGTTCGCGGAGCCTCTCGCCTCATTGCTTCGCGGCGGTGCTCCGCGATCACGGAGGGGGGCTTCGCGAATGGGCTTTGCGAACCAGATTTCCAGCCCAACTTCAAACGTCCATAATTCCTAATCCGTAGCTCCGTTCGGGCCCTACGACCTGCCAAATCGAAGCTTGCGAAATGGAATACGATCTTGGATCACGTATGGAAGCATTTGGAAAATTTTGGGGACGCGTTTTTCGGGGTCTACAAAAGCCACCCCTAAGAACGGGGTCCCACGAGGACGAGAAGGGCGAGGCAGACCGCGTTCTGAGGAAACGACTGAGGAAAACGCGTGCATTGGGGTCCATTGTACCTCGATCGCATTGAGGATAAAATCAACTAAATCTCTAAGCCTGTGTGAGCTATGCTCTGTGCAGGAAACAAGAGATAATAGGAGCTCCTATACGAGAGTGTCAAACGACGGAAGGTGCAGGGGGATCGACATGGGACGTCAATCGCCATTTGGGGGAATCCTAAAAGAGAGAGGGGTCATGGCTGGAGAGTATGTCTCTCTGAACAGCCGACCTGCTTTTCCCACCCTGCTCTGGTGCACGAGCGGGGTAACGCCAGGGGCGTTAGAATCAATCCAATCAGAGGGAAGTGGGAGGTGTGAATCACAATACCCAAAATCCGGAACACTATGGATTCGGCGTGACAATCGAGGACAACCGTTAGCCGTGGCGGTGAAACGGTATCCTTATTGCGTTAGCCTGAAATGGGGACAACAAATGAGCATCGACCGCTGACCATATTCGCAGCGCGGGATTTTATCAATTTGTTGTCGATCAATCTTTTGGGACGTTGGCCCAGGACAGTTGGCGGACCATAGGTCAGACATCCATACTGTTAGGGGGTCCTTTCAGACATGACCCGTCTTCCGGAACGTTGGCCCAGGACGGTAGGTGAGCCGATGCGGCATGAGACCAGGCCGTTAGGGGGTTCCTTCAGACATGAAAGAGGACGAGGGTCCGAATAAGGGGCACGCAAAGCGTGGAACATGGAGTGATGGTCTGTCCGAACAGAATCCAGCACTTAGGTAGTTACACCACCGTGGTGGGATTACGCCAGATTGGCGCATCGGCCTGATCACGGATCATTCCTTCTTCCAGATAGGGCCTCTCTGACGAGGGCTGGAAATGGGGAGGAACATGATTTTGCGATTCCGGGGGCTGAACCCTAGGTGAAATGCCTGGGTGTCTCTACGTATCCCACGTGATGATGGGAATCAAGCCGCACGTAGTTCTTGAAGCGCAGTTTAACGTCATACTGGACGAGGAGCAGCCTAACCGTGTTGGTACACATCCGACCAAAACTACTAAGCCCACGTGAGTCGTGCTCGGTGTGGGAAACAAGTAGTAGTGGTGGGAATTTCCCGACGCAGAGAGGGGCAGGTTGGGGCAAAGGGATGCTCAGTGACTACTGGCCCAATGACACTTAACACGATCATTCAGCGCATCTAGATGCGCGAAGAGAAAGAGCCGAGTATGGTGGAGTTCCACTTGGACATAAAGGAGTGGAAATGCGTGAATCATGACGCTCGAGATTCGGATCACGATGGTGACGGCGTGGCGATAGAGGACTACTACTGACCATATTCGCAACACAGCATCCTATCGCGTTAGCCTGAAATGGGGACAAACAAATGAGGGTCGACCGTTGACCATGTTCGAAACACGGGACCATGTCACAAATGTTGTCGAATATCCGCAGGGGCGTTGGCCCGAAACGATTGTAGGGCCCTTAGGTCCAGCATTCATGGAGAGCCCTTAAGCTTAGTATCCATGTCGTCCGAGGGTCCTTTTGGATGTGGAAGAGGATGAGGATCCAAATAGTGAGCTCACGAAGCTTGGTCATGGGATGAGGGGAATGTCCCTGTGAAAATCCCATGCTTCGGGCTTTTTTTCAAAACACATCTGAATACGTCAACGAAACGTATTAGAGAGGGAGCAGATTCCTTTCCCTTGAGGAGATCTTAGTTTATGGTCATAGACTTCGGACCATGGATTGGAAAAAGGGGATCAGGGGACGCGTGACATCACAACCTGACGTGAATGAGCTCGAGTCGAGGGACCGAACTCAAGGGTTAGGCTGGACCCGCGGGGAAGTACCCGGGCGCTCCTACGTATCTCATAAGGATGAGAATCAAGCCATACGTAGTTCTGGAAGGTGGCAGGGTAAGGTACCAGTGCCAGGGGAAAGGGGAAGTGCGGACGTGGCCCTTGCACTAAAAGAAGTGGAATTTGATGTATCTTGTTTGTTCTTTGAGGTGAATGGTTTTTTTTTGTGAAGCGACAGGCCTAGGACTGTAGGTCGTGATGTCGCCACAAGAATCAAGCCGTGATGGGCGTTGACAAATGGCATGGCGCGTGACCAATACCCAACGTGATGTCCTCTACAGCGAGGTCACCACAATGCGGTGCCGTTTTTCGTCGTGCGGCCAGGACGATAATGTCACAGTTTAGGGTCGTATGATAGGACCAAGCATGCATTTTATCGTCATGCAGCGCAGACGTAGCAGAGACGATGCTAGGCGGGAAATGTGCGCAGTGTTTATAAAACACATTTGACAGAGACATGATCCCACATCAAATTATACGCCATCCGGAGGTAAAACAGGGGAAGAGACTGGCTTCCTGAATGGGTTGTACCCGGAGACAGGGTGTCTGGGCGGTCCTACGTGTCCCATGAGGATGGGAATTTGAACGTAGTCCCGAACGGGTCTTAGTTTATGGTCTTAGAGCTCGGACCAGGGAGTCCCGAAGGACGCCAGATTGCAGCTTTGTCCCCCTAACATGCAAAGGTTCACTGAGGGATAGCGCCAAAAGTGTCGAGATTCCACCTGGACATGATGGGGTGGAAAATGATGTGAATCATGCAACCAACATTCAAGGACTGAAGGGGCTGGCGTGACGACAGAGGATTACTGCTGACCATGTTCGCAACACAGCATCCTGTCGCGTTAGCCTGAAATGAGGACTAACAAAACGAGCATCGACCGCTGACCATATTCGCAACGCGGGATTTTATCGATTTGTTGTCCGTAAACCTGGAGGGCGTTGGCCCGTATCGGTAGGAGAGCCCTTGGGCGTAGTATCCAGGCCGTTCTTGGGGGTCCCTCCGGGTGTGAAAGATGATGGAAGTCCGAATAGAGGGGAACACGAAGCTTGACAAGTGGAAGGAACTTGACCAAGTTGAATCTGACACTCTTGGTCCTAGACCAGAGTACTCTCAATACATGGGTGAACCGCTGCGGGGAGCCAAGGGACTCAACCTTGAGGGTGATCGAGAGATGGCAGATTCCCAGGGGAAGGGGGGCATGATGCCCACAACCTTGTATCATACCTACGCACCCCCCGCTGGAGAGGGATGGACCAAGTGGTCTAGGTGACCGGGAAATCAGGATATCTCCCAGAGGTGGGGCTGGACCCGAATCTTAAACATCCAGGTGGTCCTACGTATCCCATTATGATGGGAATCAAGCCATACGTAGTTCTGAAAGGGTGCCTTTTAATGTCATGCAGGACAGGGGATAGGAGGACTGAACCTCAGAATGGGGTGTGCGTGGTGCAACTATTGCGTACCCGACGTGAATGAGGACGTAGTCCTACACTGCGCCACGCAGTCCTGTGATCAGGGTCCTGAAGGCAGGATTAGAGGGGTAAATTTGCTGAACTCAAGCTGGGTTCGGAGACAAGGGGTCTTGAACGTAGTTCCAGATGAGGGTCTTAGTTTATGGTCTTAGAGCTCGGACCGTGGATGGTGACAACTCCCAAGTAAGCACAGAGGTCAACCCAATCCCTAAGCCCACGTGAGATAAACTCGGTGTGGGAAACAAGGGGGGGACCCTCATTGCAACACTTGGGGCATCCATTAAAGGGGAGTCAGCAGAGAGTTCCGAAGGACACCTTTGATGTAGCTTGTTCCTCAAACGCGCAGACGTGCACGGGGGAAAAAGTACCGAGAGTCCCGAAATTCTACTTGGACACGATGAAGTGATGAAGGGTGTGAATTGTGTACCCGGCATTTGGGCTTAATGGGTTGGCGTGACGACAGAGGAAAACTGTTATCCATGAAGGAAACACAGCGTCTGTATCGCGTTAGCCTGAGGTGGGAGCAACAAACGAGCATCGACCGCTGACCATATTCGCAACGCGGGATTTTATCGATTTGTCGTCCGAAACCCTGGGGGGCGTTGGCCCGTATCGGTAGGAGAGCCCTTGGGCTTTTGTATCCAGGCCGTACTTGGGGGTCCCTCCGGGTGTGAAAAATGGTGAAAGCCCTGATGCGGGGATACGCAAAGCCTGGAAAGCGGGCGCGGACGTGTCCGAGTAAAGCTTGGCATTCCAGGTAATGAACCAGAGTACTCTTAAGCACATTGGTGAACAGCCGAAAGAGGGATCGACGAAACAGCTCGGTGGTGCGAGAAACATGGCATGGTCACTACAAGACCCTCGTAAATGAGGACATAATCCCACACCGCACCATATGATCTCTTCATGGAGGAAGGATGGGCCAAGGGGCCAAGATGGGATGAGGATTCCCGAGAGATGGGGCTGGACCCGGATCTTGGACATCCAGGTGGTCCTACGTATCCCATCAGGATGGGAATCAAGCCACACGTAGTTCTTGAAGTGCAGTTTAACGTCATGCGGGACTTGGGTGGGGAGTAATATACTCCTGAGCAAGGTGTATAGTATGGCGAAAAACCGACGTGAATGAGGACGTAGTCCTACACCATACCGTACAATCCTATAAGATAGGTCCTGGGCCGCGGCCTAGAAAGGCCGAGGGGCCTGAGGCTGAGCCTCGGTCAGGAGGGCCTGACCGGTTTGTAGTTTAACGTCTTACATGAGGACGGGGGGCCAGGGGCCCAAGGAGGCTAAGAGGCCTGAGGCTGAGCCTCGTAAGGGGAGTTGTACGGCATGGTACATGATCCCGACGTGAATGAGGACGTAGTCCCACACCACACCGTACGCTCTGGGTGAGGAATTGTGGGCTGTGGTCCCGATCACTAGCACCACCTGGGGGAAGTTTATCACCTCAGGATGGGGCAGAATGAATCACTGTTGACCATAGTCGAAACACAGCGTTCCTATGGTGACCCGCATGGGGGCAACAAATGAGGGTCAACCGCTGACCAAATTCGCAACGCGGGACTTGTTTCAATTTGTTGCTTGAGAAAACCCTCAGGGGCGTTGGCCCGTATCGGTAGGAGAGCCCTTGGGCTTTGTATCCAGGCCGTTCTTGGGGGGGGGGGCCTCCGGGTGTGAATCCATCCACGAAAGGGGCAAACACTTCCAGGGGGGAATGTGCAGCCGGGTCGAGGCTTGCTCGACGTGGGCCGGGGCAAAAAAAATGTGCACCCTGCCGTGTCTTAACCCGAGGGGAAGATTTCGGCTTTTGGGCTGGGCCAACAGACGAAATGTCTGGGCGTTCCTACGTATCTCATAAGGATGAGAATCAAGCCATATGTAGTTCTTGAAGGCCATGCAGTTTAGCGTCATGCGGTAAGGACGTGGGAGGGTAGAAGAACGGAGCGGGCGCATGGTGCGACCTTTACAATCTTTGCGTGAGTGGGGTTGCATGAGCGGGGCCAAGAAGGCCGACGCCCTGCTACACAAAGATCCTCCAAGGAGACCATTCCCAGGGGGGATAGTGGAAGAGAGAAGCTTGGGGCTGGGCTCGAGACAAGGCGTCCGAGCGTTCCTACGTATCCCATAAAGATGAGAATCAAGCCGTACGTAGTTCTTGACATGCAGTTTAACGTCATGCGGGACGAGGGGTATCTCGTTCGGGGATGTGTGCGGCATGGTACATGATCCCAACGTGAGAACGTAGTCCTACACTGTACCGTACAATCCCGTAAGAGGGTAAGTCGGAGAGAAACGAGGGGGGCCTGGGGCCAGACCTCGGTGGAGACGGGGCCAGGGGCCCAAAGGGGCCGAGGGGCCTGAGGCTGAGCCTCGGTCAGGAAGACCTGACTGACTTGCAGTTTAACGTCTTGCAGTGAGGACGGAGATGCAGTTTAAGGTCATGCGGGACCAAGTCGCAGTTTAGGGTCGTGCAGGACCAATGCAGTTTAATGTCGTGCAGGACGATAATGTGCAGTTTTACGTCATGACGGACGAAGATGAACAGTTTTACGTCATGCAGGACGATGATGCAGTTTAAAGTCTTGCAGGACGATGATGATCAGTTTTACGTCATGACGGACGAAGATGAACAGTTTTACGTCATGCAGGACGATGATGCAGTTTAATGTCATGCAGGACGATGATGCAGTTTAATGTCGTGCAGGACGATAATGATCAGTTTTACGTCATGACGGACGAAGATGAACAGTTTTACGTCATGCAGGACGATGATGCAGTTTAAAGTCTTGCAGGACGATGATGCAGTTTAATGTCGTGCAGGACGATAATGATCAGTTTTACGTCATGACGGACGAAGATGAACAGTTTTACGTCATGCAGGACGATGATGCAGTTTAAAGTCTTGCAGGACGATGATGCAGTTTAATGTCGTGCAGGACGATAATGATCAGTTTTACGTCATGACGGACGAAGATGAACAGTTTTACGTCATGCAGGACGATGATGCAGTTTAAAGTCTTGCAGGACGATGATGCAGTTTAATGTCGTGCAGGACGATAATGATCAGTTTTACGTCATGACGGACGAAGATGAACAGTTTTACGTCATGCAGGACGATGATGCAGTTTAATGTCATGCAGGACGATGATGCAGTTTAATGTCGTGCAGGACGATAATGATCAGTTTTACGTCATGACGGACGAAGATGAACAGTTTTACGTCATGCAGGACGATGATGCAGTTTAAAGTCTTGCAGGACGATGATGCAGTTTAATGTCGTGCAGGACGATAATGATCAGTTTTACGTCATGACGGACGAAGATGAACAGTTTTACGTCATGCAGGACGATGATGCAGTTTAAAGTCTTGCAGGACGATGATGCAGTTTAATGTCGTGCAGGACGATAATGATCAGTTTTACGTCATGACGGACGAAGATGAACAGTTTTACGTCATGCAGGACGATGATGCAGTTTAATGTCATGCAGGACGATGATGCAGTTTAATGTCGTGCAGGACGATAATGATCAGTTTTACGTCATGACGGACGAAGATGAACAGTTTTACGTCATGCAGGACGATGATGCAGTTTAAAGTCTTGCAGGACGATGATGCAGTTTAATGTCGTGCAGGACGATAATGATCAGTTTTACGTCATGACGGACGAAGATGAACAGTTTTACGTCATGCAGGACGATGATGCAGTTTAAAGTCTTGCAGGACGATGATGCAGTTTAATGTCATGCAGGACGATAATGATCAGTTTTACGTCATGACGGACGAAGATGAACAGTTTTACGTCATGCAGGACGATGATGCAGTTTAAAGTCTTGCAGGACGATAATGATCAGTTTAACGTCATGACGGACGAAGATGAACAGTTTTACGTCATGCAGGACGATGATGCAGTTTAATGTCATGCAGGACGATAATGATCAGTTTTACGTCATGACGGACGAAGATGAGCAGTTTTACGTCATGCAGGACGATGATGCAGTTTAATGTCATGCAGGACGATAATGATCAGTTTTACGTCATGACGGACGAAGATGAACAGTTTTACGTCATGCAGGACGATGATGCAGTTTAATGTCATGCAGGACGATGATGCAGTTTAATGTCGTGCAACTAGGACATGGTTGTTACGCAGTTTAACATCATGCAACTGGGACGGTAAACCACGCGAATTGTGTCAGTAGAGGAATGGTCATCTCTACTCCATTCTAGTGGTTCGAGATGAGGGGGGATCTATATGAGGGGAATTCTATAAAATCGCCTGATCATGAAGATCCTTCCACAAGCTGGTTTCAAGGCCATAGGGAGGACATCTGTGGTTGATGCAACGTGGTAGTTGGGATGACACAGAATGTCGCAAGGGTAGTAGGGATGACTACATTACCTTGACCTATAGTGGAGAAGAAGCCAGGAGCGTCGGTATGACGGGGCGAAGGAGCCCAGAAGGCTTGGAAGCCTGGAACGTCGGCACGACGGGGCGAAGGAGCCCGGAAGGCATGGAAGCCTGGAACGTCGGCACGACGGGGCGAAGGAGCCCGGAAGGCGTGGAAGCGTGGACGTCGGCACGACGGGGCGAAGGAGCCCGGAAGGCGTGGAAGCCTGGACGTCGGCACGATGGGGCGAAGGAGCCCGGGAGGCGTGGAAGCCTGGACGTGGGCACGACGGGGCGAAGGAGCCCGGGAGGCGTGGAAGCCTGGACGTCGGCACGGCGGGGCGAAGGAGCCCGGAAGGCGTGGAAGCCTGGACGTCGGCACGACGGGGGGAAGGAGCCCGGGAGGCGTGGAAGCCTGGACGTCGGCACGACGGGGCGAAGGATCCCGGGAGGCGTGGAAGCCTGGACGTCGGCACGACGGGGCGAAGGAGCCCGGAAGGCGTGGAAGCCTGGACGTCGGCACGACGGGGCAAAGGAGCCCGGGAGGCGTGGAAGCCTGGACGTCGGCACGACGGGGCGAAGGAGCCCGGGAGGCGTGGAAGCCTGGACGTCGGCACGACGGGGCGAAGGAGCCCGGGAGGCGTGGAAGCCTGGACGTCGGCACGACGGGGCGAAGGAGCCCGGGAGGTGTGGAAGCCTGGACGTCGGCACGACGGGGCGAAGGAGCCCGGGAGGCGTGGAAGCCTGAACGTCGGCTTGACGGTGGCGGCATGAGAAGCACCTCCATAGTTGCTGGTGAAAATAGAGTTGGGGTCGACAAAGTGCCGATAGAGTTAGGGAATGATTCCCCCTTCGCGGCCTCATGAGACGGCAGAGTCGGCGAGGAGCCGATGGAGACGGGTGGCGGAGCCACCTGCGCGGCCTCTTGAGGCGGCGGAGTCGGCGAGGAGCCGATGAAGTCGGGTGGCGGAGCCACCTGCGCGGCCTCTTGAGGCGGCGGAGTCGGCGAGGAGCCGATGAAGTCGGGTGGCGGAGCCACCTGCGCGGCCTCTTGAGGCGGCGGAGTCGGCGAGGAGCCGATGAAGTCGGGTGGCGGAGCCACCTGCGCGGCCTGTTGAGGCGGCGGAGTCGGCGAGGAGCCGATGAAGTCGGGTGGCGGAGCCACCTGCGCGGCCTCTTGAGGCGGCGGAGTCGGCGAGGAGCCGATGGTGTCTGGTGGCGGAGCCCCCTGCGCGGCCTCTTGAGGCGGCGGAGTCGGCGAGGAGCCGATGGAGTCGGGTGGCGGAGCCACCTGCGCGGCCTCTTGAGGCGGCGGAGTCGGCGAGGAGCCGATGAAGTCGGGTGGCGGAGCCACCTGCGCGGCCTCTTGAGGCGGCGGAGTCGGCGAGGAGACGATGAAGTCGGGTGGCGGAGCCACCTGCGCTGCCTCTTGAGGCGGCGGAGTCGGCGAGGAGCCGATGGAGTCGGGTGGCGGAGCCACCTGCGCCGCCTCTTGAGGCGGCGGAGTCGGCGAGGAGCCGATGGAGTCGGGTGGCGGAGCCACCTGCGCAGCCTCTTGAGGCGGCGGAGTCGGCGAGGAGCCGATGAAGTCGGGTGGCGGAGCCACCTGCGCGGCCTCTTGAGGCGGCGGAGTCGGCGAGGAGCCGATGAAGTCGGGTGGCGGAGCCACCTGCGCGGCCTCTTGAGGCGGCGGAGTCGGCGAGGAGCCGATGAAGTCGGGTGGCGGAGCCACCTGCGCGGCCTCTTGAGGCGGCGGAGTCGGCGAGGAGCCGATGATGTCGGGTGGCGGAGCCACCTGCGCGGCCTCTTGAGGCGGCGGAGTCGGCGAGGAGCCGATGGAGTCGGGTGGCGGAGCCACCTGCGCGGCCTCTTGAGGCGGCGGAGTCGGCTATGAGCCGATGGAGTCGGGTGGCGGAGCCACCTGCGCGGTCTCTTGAGGCGGCGGAGTCGGCGATGAGCCGATGGAGTCGGGTGGCGGAGCCACCTGCGCGGCCTCTTGAGGCGGCGGAGTCTGCGAGGAGCCGATGGTGTCGGGTGGCGGAGCCACCTGCGCGGCCTCTTGAGGCGGCGGAGTCGGCGAGGAGCCGATGGAGTCGGGTGGCGGAGCCACCTGCGCGGCCTCTTGAGGCGGCGGAGTCGGCGAGGAGCCGATGGACCGTAGTCTTCAAACACCGAATGTTACTCATCCTCTCACATATAATGGAGAGGGAATTCACATGGATGATGCCTCGAGTTTCCCAACACATTTGGTGTACTCGCTATTGAAGGAGAAGAGATTCACGTCGGGTTCACCATTTCTGTTTCCGACGCTTTCGCCGGGGCGCGCGCATCCGTCTGTGAGGACGCGCGGCTTTGTTGCCCCGCATTCCCGCTTTCCAAAGGCGGGCGGCATTCGCTCCTTATTCAGGGACGTCTGCTCCTTGATCGAAACGGGATGATGGGATGTCGGTTCTTCCTCCTGTGGATTCCTCCTCAGAACTCTTCACCTAGTCCGGGTCTCCCTTATAGATTTAATACGTAGTTCGTGAAACTCTTCCCGGTGCCATATCGTCATGGACGCCGGTTAATTACACTACTTCCGTCAAGACTTTCCATAGGGTCTTGACATGGTAGCGACCTTCGGTCGGAGTAAACGGCAACATCAGGAATGTCGGGGCATCTCTGGGTGCGTGGACATTGGGGAACCTGTATTCATCCTCATAAGAGGGCATCTCAAGGGTGCAGAACCCGAGGCGTACATCTGAGGTTTTCCTCAGCTTCCTGTGTTTAGCACAGGGTATGTTGCAAGATTAACGTCTAGCAGAGACGGTTACACCAAAGGCGTTCCATCCGAGGTTTTCCTCAGGCATCTCATGTTTATCACGAGGTAGGCCGCGAGTTTAACGTCTTGCGGAGACGGAATGAGGGTGATCAGAACGTCCCATAGAGACGGACCAGATTGGTATATCCCTAGGAGGGAACACCTGGAAGGTTTACCAAGGCGATGGATCAGAACGCCCAATGCGGACGGATCCGAGGTGGTGCACTTCCTATAGGGGAAAAGGGAGATGAATCGGGGTGTACACAGAGGACAGCGACCCGGAGATATGATGGGGCTTACAAATGGAAAGCGGCCCATGCGCCGCTAGGAGCAGCGAGGAGGTGGATGGCATGATCCCACCGGGATGTGGCGGCCCGGGTGAGAATCAGGATGGGTGATGGATGGATGAGTGAAGTGGAGGAGGATGAAATGGGACCATCGCAGGGGCGACGGTGAAGTTGGGCTTGAGCCTTGAAGAGGCTTCCTACGTATCCCCGTGGCAGGGAATCAAAGTCCGCGTAGTTTGGGATGGTGCCGGTAAACCGACGTGAATTGGGTGATGGGTGGGCTTGAACCTCATGGAGGCTTCCTACGTACCATGCCTTGACACGGATCAAAGTCCCCGTAGTTCAAATGGGTGATGATCGCAATGGCTTACCACTGGACCAGGATGGGACCCGACGAGAAATGACGTGTGGGTGTGTCGGTGAGCCGACGTGAAAGTGGACCTTGGTCCAATGGGTGGTGGGCTTGAACCTCGTAGAGGTTTCCTACGTACCATGCCTTGACACGGATCAAAGACCTCGTAGTTCGGAGAATACAGTTTAACGTCATGCGGGACGAAAGTGAACCCTGACGTGAATAAACGACGGGTAGATGTGTCGGTGAACCGACGTGAAAGTAGACCTTGGTCCACTATTGGTGGGCTTGAACCTCGTGGAGGCTTCCTACGTACCATGCCTTGACATGGATCAAAGACCTCGTAGTTCAAATGGTGGGTCGCAATGGATTACCACTGGACCGGGGTGCAGTTTAACGTCGTGCTGGACGGGGGTGAAACCCGACGTGAAAGACGGGTGGGCTTGAACCTCTTGGAGGCTTCCTACGTACCATGCCTTGACAGGGATCAAAGACCTCGTAGTTCAGATGGTGAGCAGACCTTAGTCCACTGATGGTGGGCTTGAACCTCGTAGAGGCTTCCTACGTACCATGCCTTGACACGGATCAAAGTCCTCGTAGTTCGGATGGGGAGTAGACCTTAGTCCACTGATGGTGGGCTTGAACCTCGTAGAGGCTTCCTACGTACCATGCCTTGACACGGATCAAAGTCCTCGTAGTTCGGATGGTGGGTCGCAATGGCTTACCACTGGACCGGGGTGCAGTTTAACGTCATACTGGACGTAGGTGAAACCCGACGTGAAAGGCGGGTGGGCTTGAACCTCATAGAGGCTTCCTACGTACCATGCCTTGACACGGATCAAAGACCTCGTAGTTCAGATGGGGAGTAGACCTTGGTCCACTGATGGTGGGCTTGAACCTCGTGGAGGCTTCCTACGTACCATGCCTTGACACGGATCAAAGTCCTCGTAGTTCGGATGGGGAGTAGACCTTGGTCCACTGATGGTGGGCTTGAACCTCGTAGAGGCTTCCTACGTACCATGCCTTGACACAGATCAAAGTCCTCGTAGTTCGGATGGGGAGTAGACCTTAGTCCACTGATGGTGGGCTTGAACCTCGTAGAGGCTTCCTACGTACCATGCCTTGACACGGATCAAAGTCCTCGTAGTTCGGATGGGGAGTAGACCTTAGTCCACTGATGGTGGGCTTGAACCTCGTAGAGGCTTCCTACGTACCATGCCTTGACACGGATCAAAGTCCTCGTAGTTCGGATGAGGAGTTTGTCGGTAAACCGACGTGAAAGCAGACCTTGGTCCGCTGATGGTGGGCTTGAACCTCGTAGAGGCTTCCTACGTACCATGCCTTGACACGGATCAAAGTCCTCGTAGTTCGGATGGGGAGCAGACCTTAGTCCACTGATGGTGGGCTTGAACCTCGTAGAGGCTTCCTACGTACCATGCCTTGACACGGATCAAAGTCCTCGTAGTTCGGATGGGGAGTAGACCTTAGTCCACTGATGGTGGGCTTGAACCTCGTAGAGGCTTCCTACGTACCATGCCTTGACACGGATCAAAGTCCTCGTAGTTCGGATTGGGGAGTAGACCTTAGTCCACTGGTGGTGGGCTTGAACCTCGTAGAGGCTTCCTACGTACCGTGCCTTGACACGGATCAAAGTCCTCGTAGTTCGGATGGGGAGTAGACCTTAGTCCACAGATGGTGGGCTTGAACCTCGTAGAGGCTTCCTACGTACCATGCCTTGACACGGATCAAAGTCCTCGTAGTTCGGATGGTGAGTAGACCTTAGTCCACTGATGGTGGGCTTGAACCTCGTAGAGGCTTCCTACGTACCATGCCTTGACACGGATCAAAGTCCTCGTAGTTCGGATGGTGAGCAGACCTTAGTCCACTGATGGTGGGCTTGAACCTCGTAGAGGCTTCCTACGTACCATGCCTTGACACGGATCAAAGTCCTCGTAGTTCGGATGGGGAGTAGACCTTGGTCCACTGATGGTGGGCTTGAACCTCGTAGAGGCTTCCTACGTACCATGCCTTGACACGGATCAAAGTCCTCGTAGTTCGGATGGTTTTGTCAGGGTCGGTGCTCACTCTAAGCCCACGTGAGTCATGCTCGGTGTGAGAAACAAGAGGTTGCAAGGACCTGACGATCACGTCGCGAAGGGTGCGTCCGTGAGAAGCGAAATGGGGCTTACGCGTTGAGCGGCCCATGGTGTTGGGACTTACTCCGGGATGGAGGCCTAGAACGGCTTACCGCTAAATTGGGTCACAACGGCTTACCGCTGGATTGGGTCACAACGGCTTACCGCTGGATGGGGATGTCAATGGCTTACCACTGAATAGGGATGTCAACGGCTTACCGCTGCATAGGATCACAACGGCTTACCGCTGGATGGGGATGTCAACGGCTTACCGCTGCATAGGATCACAACGGCTTACCGCTGGATAGGGTCACAATGGCTTACCGCTGGATAAGGATCACAACGGCTTACCGCTGGATGGGGGTCGCAACAGTGGATGGGGCTTACGCGAGGAAGCTGCCCGGGTGCCACTAAGGAGCGACACTGGTGAATGGGGCTTACGCTGGGAAGCTGCCCGGGTGCCGCTAAGGAACGACAATGGTGAATGGGGATTACGCTAGGAAGCTGCCCGGGTGCCACTAAGGAGTGGCACTGGTGAATGGGGCTTACGCTAGGAAGCTGCCCGGGTGCCGCTAAGGAGCGGCAATGGTGAATGGGGCTTACGCTAGGAAGCTGCCCGGGTGCCACTAGGAGTGGCACTGGTGAATGGGGCTTATGCTAGGAAGCTGCCCGGGTGCCCCTAAGGAGTGGCACTGGTGAATGGGGCTTACGCTAGGAAGCTGCCCGGGTGCCACTAAGGAGTAGCACTGGTGAATGGGGCTTACGCTAGGAAGCTGCCCAGGTGCCACTAAGGAGTGGCAATGGTGAATGGGGCTTACGCTAGGAAGCTGCCCGGGTGCCACTAAGGAGCGACACTGGTGAATGGGGCTTACGCTAGGAAGCTGCCCAGGTGCCACTAAGGAGTGGCAATGGTGAATGGGGCTTACGCTAGGAAGCTGCCCGGGTGCCACTAAGGAGCGACACTGGTGAATGGGGCTTACGCAAGAAGCTGCCCGGGTGCCGCTAAGGAGCGGCAATGGTGAATGGGGCTTACGCTAGGAAGCTGCCCGTAATGTCTTCCTCATGTCTGGCCATGAGGGCATCCCAACTCACTGGTGAATTGGGCCTCCTATCATTTGTTAGATAGGGAGAATACTACAGTTTAGAGTCATGTAGGTAGGACTATTGTCATCTCATGATAAGAGAATGAGGCATCTCTCGTTAGAAGCGAGAGGCATCCTATCATTTGTTAGATAGGGAGTACTACAGTTTATAGTCATGTAGATAGGACTATTGGCATCTTATGCTAGGAGCATAAGGCATCTCTCGTATAGGGCAAGAGGCATCCTATCGTTTTTTAGATAGGGAGTACTACAGTTTATAGTCTTGTAGATAGGACTATTAGGCAGAAGGTGCCTAGAAATGGTTGGTGTTGGGACTTACGCAAAGCAGCCCTTTCTGGTTCAACCTGGCATAGGAGCCAGGTGATCGGGTTTGGAGGAGTTTCCTGAGGGATGGTTCGACTCAAGGTACTCGGGGAATTGATGATGAGAATCTCGACTCACGACATGGAATGAAACCAAGAGGTTATGTCAACTCAAGGTGTTTCATGGTGTGTGGAGGAGTATCTCGAATCATGGTGTTCCATAGGTGGAAGGTGGGAGCGCATAAGGGCGCAATGGAAAATCCCGGCATCCCGGCCCGAAAAGTTCGCGGTGCGACTCTCCATTTTTCATGGGGGTCTGTGACGGTAGCGAAGGGAGGATCCTCGCGAAGGATGGGTCTTCACGAAGTAGCTTCGCGAAGCATGGCCTCGCGGAGCAATGGTCTCTCGCGGAGCAAAGGGGTCTCGCGGAGCTTGGTCTCACGGAGCAGCATCGCGGAGCTTGGTCTCGCGGAGCAGCATCGCGGAGCAAGGGCTCGCGGAGCAAAGGGCTCTCGCGGAGCTTGGTCTCGCGGAGCAGTATCGCGGAGCAAGGGCTCGCGGAGCAAAGGGCTCTCGCGGAGCTTGGTCTCGCGGAGCAGCATCGCGGAGCATAGGCTCGCGAAGCATGGACTCCTGGAGACTCGGCTCGCGGAGCAGCAACGCGAAGGAAGCTGCTCGCGGAGCATGGCTTCGCGGAGCCGCAATGCGGAGCTCCGCTCGGCCGCCCGAGGGGCGAAGTGGCCGTGGCCGTCCTCGGCCGTCCTCGGCCGTCCGGAGAAGGGGGGTGAGCTGGGTATTTATAGGCAAGGGGCGCCGCGAAGCAAAACTTCCGCGCCGCCTCAGGAGCTTCGCGGCGCGCTCGCGAACGTCAAATGCGTTCGCGGAGCATCACCGCCTCCGGAGCTTCGCGAGGCCACGATGGTCGGGGCGCTTCGCGGCGGGGCTTCGCGGGACCGCACTGCACGGGTGCTTCGCATCGGTGCTTCGCATGAGTGCTTCGCGAGGGGTCTTCGCGGCGCATCGCAAACGTCAAACGGGTTCGCGGAGCCTCTCGCCTCATTGCTTCGCGGCGGTGCTCCGCGATCACGGAGGGGGGCTTCGCGAATGGGCTTTGCGAACCAGATTTCCAGCCCAACTTCAAACGTCCATAATTCCTAATCCGTAGCTCCGTTCGGGCCCTACGACCTGCCAAATCGAAGCTTGCGAAATGGAATACGATCTTGGATCACGTATGGAAGCATTTGGAAAATTTTGGGGACGCGTTTTTCGGGGTCTACAATAGTACAACTAAAAAACTAGTACAACTGTAGTAAAGTAAAACAGCAACCGCTGAGTCATCTTATGAGAATCCCACCTGAATGGTGGGTACAGATGGTCTCCTCAGCACCTCGGGTCCATCCGTTTGCTCCGTATACGTCTCATCAAGTGGTTCTCCTCCGAGTACCATCCAACACTACAATTATCTACCTCGATCATTATTGTCTGCCGTCTGCATCCTACACAACGTAGTTCGGTAATAACCAGTGTAGGGGTGAGTATAAGATACTCAGTAGGGACCCCGAGACCCACGAAGGTCTCCTAGAATCCACGAAGGATATGCCGAAATGGAGAGTTAAAAACATGAAGTATCAACCAACCATACTTAGGTACATGCCCATACATATACCTAAGTTATCAATCTCAGTTCTGCTCAAACTCTCGAGCCCAAACACAACCCAGTCCACAAAATAAAGAAGTCAGTCACATCAATGATAATGATTGAAAGTCAAGACTCAGCTCACACATGTATAAATCATTCGTATTGAGATAGAGATGATCCGATGTTGTCACTAATTTATCTAAGCTGTATGACCCACGTAGGACACTAGACCAGCTAAGCTGTCAAACCCATGTAGGATACTAGACCAGATACTCTGTCGGACCCACTCAGAATACTAGTACAGAAATCAAAATGTCAAACCCACATAGGATACAAGTACAGTTATCGTCATCGTCTATCCCATGGAGGATTATAAAATGGTAGTTTCAACTGTCGAACCCATGGAGGATTCTATTATAGTAGTCATTTCTCTTGAACCCATAGAGGATTCTAGTAAAGTAGTTGAAGCAGACGCAGCCAGCTCCAGGGTTCCCGCACACAACATGCTCGATTCTGAGAGGGTCCGCTCCTTGATCCATGGGGTCAATAGATAAAAACTCACAAAGTCTGGATTTGATGTATCTCGAAGTTTCTTATCATCAAAATAAATCTAACCCGATAGACGGCACGTCAATCAGACGCTCGGTCTGAGAGTTATTGGATTTTCCATTCTAGGGGCCTTGTTGGAAATACGTTTCTTTCAAACCCATCTGTCTTCCAATGTTGTCCAAAACACACTTAGATTATCACAAAAGGACAGCCTTGTCGTAAGGTTCCTATTGATGTAGACGACGAATCATTTAGATGCGTGGTCATGATGTTATTCGCATTTAAGCAAAAAGAGCCCGGTCCATCAAGCCCATTGGGGTGGCGGGTCGGCCCGACCTAGTTTGGCGGGTCTGACCCAGCTGGGGGTCGGCCTGGCCTAATAATGCGCAGCCCGGCCTAGTGGGGCATGGCCCGACCTATTGTAGGCGGCCCAACCCGGTGGGGTGCGGCCCGACTAGCGCGGCCCAACCCACTGACGCCGGTCAGCTTCTCCAGCATGAGCGGCCCTCTTTTCTCCGCACGCGGTGCTAGGCGGCACAAAGAACACCTCCGACCTGGCCGGCTGATGAGCCTGCCGGTTCGCCCACCTAAGCGGCCTGCAGAGAGAGGGTCGCGGTCCTTCACAGCGTGGCACCATGGGGAACCGCGGTTCCACCAGCCCGGCTGGATACGACCGACTGGTTCTTCTTCGGCCGAGTGGACCGCGGATGCGGGCCCCAGTTCCACTCCATGAGGTCGGCATATGGCTGCCGCTTCCTCCTGTCGTAGCCACCTCTTCTGTCACTACCTCCATCAAAATTAAATGAGGATCAATGGAGGGTCGTCGGGCTCAGTTTGTTCGGTCCGCTCCCTCAGCGTTAGGCGGTATCATATGTCAAAAGATAAAACATGGTTTCAACGAAGAACAAAGAACAATTTTATTCTGTTAAAAATTGAATCAAACTCCTTACCTCTTAATAGATTTCCCACGTAAACAAACCGAGGAAGAAGAGCATCGTGGCAGTCGGGCGTCAAGGAAGATGGCATCGTGGAAAACGGTGTCGTCCCGTCAGCGTTAGAGGAAGAGTTGTTGATGTAGGTGACGCATCTCGTGAGCGGTGTCTTCTCCCTTGACGCGGAGGAAGAAGAAGGTAGGAGAAGTCCTTGAGCATTCTTCACTGAGAGAGGACGATGTTCATTGTGGAAGAATGAAGCTCCTCTAATTCTCCAATGGTTCTCCCCCTAAATATTTTCCTAGGAAAAATATTATAATAGACTTGTCAAATTTTAAATAATTTCCATGGAAATCAAATTAATTCAAATGAGATTTGGAAATTAATTAATAAGATTATTAAATAAATGGGTTGGCATCACCAATGTTTTGGGAGGTGGAGAGGCTCCACCATAATGAGGGGAGGAGTTAATTAATTAAGGGGGGGGGGGGTTTAAGGGAGTTAAGGGAAGATGAAGGTATTAGGGCTCATGTGGGCCCCACCTCGATCTCCTCTTGGGAGGAAAAACCACCACTAAATAATAATGTTTTGTACCAACAATTTAATTTATATAGTATGAATTCCTCAAAATATAAATTTCATCCCGCATAAAACACAACTGCGGTAAAGGTCCCTTTATACGAATACTGGCGTGTGAGTTCATTGGTGTCCTTGGTTTTCAATTCCGAGCACCTGTTCAAAATATTGAAAAACCCGCATGTTCGTTTACTGAACGTATCCAAATAAAAATCAGAAATTGATTCTGGGTACACTGGGGTCCAAAATCAAGTGCCGTCAGAAACCACAGACTTGTTAAATTCCAAAGTATTTACGAAAAACTTTTCCTTGAAATTTACTAGTCATTACAACTATACCCATCCAAATAAATCATTGATGAATAATATATTACAACAAGACGTAGAGATTGTAAGACATGTTTACGCTCGCATAGGGATTTTTTTATTCATAGGTTGGATAAAAAGTGTTATAAGATTATCCTATAACTATATTTACATATAAGAACGTATATGAAACTTTATTTATTACTTTATTGTGTAAAAGAAAAATTAAAAACAAGTACATGAAGAAAATAATTTTAAAAGAGGTGATAAAACAATTATCTCTTTTTCAAGTATCGCTTTTTGATTTTCACAAAGGGCCTTATTAAGATTCCTTTTTGTCCAATGTGTGTCCAGTAGAATGAAGTGATGTATGTTTTTCATTGAAATGGGCATGTATTAGAGGATAAAACATGCTTTAGATGTGTGATTAAAATAGAAGGAGAGATGCCCTTTTATAAGATAGGGGAGGGGAGCCTTTGGAAATTCTGAAACTATTAAATAAATATAAGTTAATTTTTATATTAAAATGACACAAAAGTGGATTATTTAGAATATTATATGATTATGGGTCAAAATAATTTGAAAAAAATTACTTTAGACATGTTTTGATTTTATTATAAATGATATCATTTTAATTTTTCCTTATTTAAACTATTTAATTTTAGTTGTGGTAATATATTCAAAAATATTTAATGGTCATAAATATTATCATATATGACGTTAATTGACCAAAATCCATATTTCCTGATACATAAATCTGTGTAATTATAACTTTTTAATTTATAATTATTTTTATGATTTTTAAAAATTTTAATAAAATTTCATTTTTATAAAATATCAGTAGACTCAATTTTGATACTATTTGTTTCATTGATTTTAAATAAAATCCACACAGAAGATAACTATGAAAAAAATATTTAATATACTCCAAAAATTTCATAATAACCTATAAAATTTATGGAGAACATTAATTAATTCAAATTATATTTCATTTAATATTTTTAAAAAATGTTTATTTGATATTTCTGTTAATAAAATAATGTCTACTTCACTATTGTGTCATTCTTAATGGAAATTATTTAATTACAAAAATTTTAAAAAAAATTATCTGATGTAGAAAATTATTTTATATTTCCAAAGAAGATATATAGTCAGTATTTTTTCATGTTTACCAAAAAATTAAAATTAATATACTTTTATAAAATGAATGTATGGCATTTTTCACATTCATTGATTTTAATGAAATTAATGTCCTATTCATGAAAATGTGGTCATTAAGTGATTTCATTTCGAAACATATATGTTTTGGGTCGAATTTATTAATCCAATATGATTTTTATTGGTGTTAAATTATTTTTATAATATTAAATTTTCCGTTAATTACCTAATTTACCATCACACATTTTAAAACAAAATTATATCAAAAGTTACTATTTATAATTCTCAACAAATAAAAGTAGCCTATGAGCATAATTTGGACCTTATGATTCTAAATATAGAGCCAATTTTTAATAATTGAAAACAGAAAAGTTTTAGTATTTAATTTTAAATCAATCACCTAGTCGGAATGAGAGAACGAGTTTTAAAAGCTAAAACATTTCAAAAGATTGAAATATTTTCACATATGAAGTCAGTATAAAATTAATTGTAATGATATAAATTATATTTAATGATATAAATTTCATATATTTATTCTTTAAAACCAATAAATATTAAAATTTAATGATATTATTTATTTGGATGAAAAACTTTCTTCCTCTTAAAAAGTAGTGTATTTTTACTATTGATTAAAACATTAAATTTATCAGAAAAGTTTCAGAAATTCATCTAATGAAAATTTTTATATACCGCTTAAAAATAAAATGTTCATGTTTTCATATAAAAATTATTACTCTGTAAAAATATTAATTTTAATGTCCTCAATTCAAAGGTGTAAAATTTATCTTTTAAAAAATACGCTTTTATATGAAAAATCTAGTTTATTCATACCCTATGACTAAAATATCCTTTCAATAAACATAAAAAATATTTTATTATATATATATCATATATATAAATATATGTCTAATTAAATTCATTTAAAAAATTAATTCACTAAATATTTAAAATATCTAATTGATTTATATTTTTCATAAATAAATGATATCCAATAAATTCACAACGCATTTTGTAAATATTTCTATACTTATTCCCTATTACCTAAAGTCTAAGAAATAATGGTAATTTTATATAATGGAATCTAAAAGTTTTTTTTAACTCACAATTGTGTTCAACACAGGCTGCTGATGAATAGAAAATATTTAAAGAAATTATTTCATAAAAACATTTAGTTGTTACATATAAGGAAAATAAAATTACCATAAAATTGGAGAATAATTTATTTTATATTTTTTTTATAATAATCCAATATTTTTTTGTATGGGATTTTTGTCCATTTTTATAAAATAATGACTTTTAAAATATTTTATTTATATAAAATTCGAAAATTTTAGACTGTTGTTTTTATTAAATATAATGTTTAAAACAATACATTACTAGAAGATATGTTCATTGAAAAATCGAATTTTGACATCTAAAATACTTAAATTTATCTTGTTAAATTAGTTTTTATTGTTTTCATTAAAAGATTACATTAAATTCCTACACAATGATGGCACTGTAAATATTTGATTAGTAGGAAAATAAAATAAAATAAATGTACAACTATTTTAAAAAATAATGTGATCCAAAATGTTTTTAGATGAATATTAAATGTTTCTAATCTAATAAGACAATTTTTTTATAATTTGACTTATTTTCATGATGTTATTAAAATCAATATATTGAATTGTTCTAAAAATTGACATTAATGAAATATTTTAATAAATAATATTATATTAAATGATATAATAATAATAAAAAATTATATTCACCTATGTGTTAATGATATGGTTGATAATATGAACCAATGTCCACTTATTGGCCTTTTTTCATTTATAGTAACATAATTGAGCATCAATGGGAAAAACCCCTTACTATCATGGAACATTAAGAAGGGTTAAGCAGTGGTCAAACCCAAACGATAAGGGTAAAAATGGTATATAATATTGACAAATTTTTTTTTGGATAATAGTATTTAGACTCCCCATCATCATATAATTAAAATAAATTAGTTTTCATCCATTTGGAATAAAACATATCTAATAATTATTTAATATTCTGAGCAATTCCAACCTGAACCCACCCACCCCTTATTAAAGCAACAAATGTTTTTCATTTATTATGAAATTTAAACCCACTTTTGTGGGTCAATAAATACCAAAATATCATCCATGAATTCCTCCCCACATTTTAGTGGTCATTTATTAGTCATAAGACCAACCATAGTGGTATTTATTTTTTATGAAAAGGAAATTCTTTAAAATAGAGGTATATTTTTTAATCAATTATTTCTATTTTATTTTCTCTTCATCCCCATTCAAATCTTATTAATAAAATTAAAAACAATAACAAAAATGTCATATATATATATACTGTTATTTTATTATCTCAATTTCGTGACATATATCAATATCCTCATCCATCAAATGTGAAATGAAACCATTATTCATGTTTATGATAGATTTCAACCTCATGAACCAATGTAATTCATTTTAAATCACTGTCTCTCAATTATGGTTATAATTATAGAATTAATGTTTTTATTTTATATTCATTACATAATTATCATTAAGAAAAATATAATATATCATTTACCTTCTTACATTTCAATTCAATATCAAAAAGTGTGAACCCAATATTCACATCCATCATCATAGATTTGTTTTTGTAAAAATGTAAAGTGAAAACGTAGAGGAATTTCGAGGGGGTAAAATTAAGACATAGTGGCTCCATAGACACCACCAAATATAATAAAAAAATTTCCTTATTTTATGTATTTCGACCCATTCATGGGAAACATACCGACCACTTGAGTGCCTTCATATACTCAATTATCTATGAGGATTACAAGAGACATCCCAGTCATCCATACCTAATGACACACCATTCTAATCATGATGTATAGTGTCTTAAAACTCATGGGCTTCTAGATGAAAATTATTTTTATTTGTTTCATTATCCAGAATACGATTTATAACATCATTTTATGCTTCACATCATGGGTTTCCGAATTCCTTAAAAATTGATTCTTTTCTACAAGGCCTTTTTAAAATATCATGAAAAATAAATTACCTGGGTACATATTTCCATAGGTTAGAAGCATCATCCATGTAAGCCACATGTCCTCCAAATGCACCATCAATGATAGAATCACCCAGATAATCCCTGGAATATGCTTCAACGGGAGACTGATAGAGAGATTTCTCACTAAGATAATTTATCCTACCAAACCAATCATTATAAATATCTAGAATTATGATAAAAATGAACTTATAATTCCACCATGATTTAGGCTTCTCACTCAAAATAGACGAATCTTGTACATGCACAACAGGTTTGGATTTTTGAGGGGCAACAAATGGAATCCGTCCTCATCAATTTTTTACCTTTATTCATTGAATGATCAATTACCATATATGGTTGTGACTCGTATTTGGATGATACCTGAGACATTTAAAATCCATCAATTTTACCAACACATCGCAATATGAAAGTAACATTTCCTATAGATATTTATCAGCCATTCCCTAGGGGGTCAGCTGCATTTTTCTACCAATCAATGTGATTAGACATATTGGAATGGTCAACTCATATATGACGAAAAACACATATTTCGAAGATCAATACTAGAAGAATATGGAGGGATATCAACAAAATTAAAAGAAAGGGGTAAAACATTACACCCATTCTGTAATTTATCTTAATACCCCATTAGAACATTCTCCACAACAATATTTCCATCAAAGATAATAATCATTAATTTTAAATCATATGACTTATGTTCATATTTTCTACAGCTGCAGAACCTCATTCCCAGGACACAGTTTCAACTAATACTCACAATTGGAATGAACATGAAGAATTGTTTGAAAAATATTCATACTCGATGACCATATCAATCTTATACTCTCCAACAACTAGGAAAAAATTTCAACCAAAGTTCAAATGAGATCAAATTTAACTAGAAAGAAAAAATAATAGACATATTTTTCTAGTTGTCTTGTTTATTAATATCTTAATGAATGTTCAAAAAAGGTATGTGATATCCTAGAAGCTATCTGATTACCAAAAAAAATTTAATCCATTAATTCAAACCCATTAGTTTATAATTGTCTTCATTTCATGATATGAATCAAACTAGGTCACCCTATATTTAAATATGAGGAAAACTAGTTTAAGATTAATAAAACCACCTCTACAAGCCCTTAACATTAGTTATTGAGAAGGTAAATATATTTGAAAAACCTCTAAAACAATGGAAAAAATGTTTCAACCATACAAACATAACACATAAGAGAAACAATGATGTAGATAATCAATATTTATATGTTTTTAATTCACAAAATGTGTGATATATGAAAGGATGGAGTGTTTACACGCCTTCATCCAATATTAAAATAATTTTTCATTCACTTTAATGATGGATTGGGAACAGTTCCTTGAAATCTAATTATATGAATGATCGGAAAACTATGAGAAAAAAAGGATCATTCAGTGGATTCACTCTTGGTTATTCATTATTCATCATATGTTCAACAGACCATTAATTTTTAATGAGAGAGACTAGATCAACTCTTATTTAGAATCACGTAGCATCCGAAGGTAACCCCACATCACATAGTGTAGGCTCATAATTTGATTCATTGGGGTATAATAAAAACAATTTATGGATTTATGTAATCATAAAAATGAGGAAACATATATATTATTTCTCAAAAAAAAATAAATGGATTTATAGAGTGGTGCCTCCGGGAATCCTAAACTACATCATAATCCACCTTTTATATCAGTAAAAAATTTAATGTCATTTGTGCATACATGTCGACTACCAAATCCAAGAATCGATTTGATTCGTTTTTAAACACCAAATCATATGTAGGATATATATATACATATATATATTTATAATTAAATATGTAATATTCTATTTACTTCATTGTTATCATTATAGTGATGTAAAATAATACATTTGTTCATTCTGTATTGATCATTTAAAAACTAAAACATTATACATGTGTATGTATGACCAACTATCACCACAATTATAACATATTTAATTATCCATAACAATTTTTAATCCATTACTTTAAAATTATAATTTATTTTTTAAAGTTATAATTATGTCAAGAATATTATTCATGGTATGAATAATTGATGAACCCTTTGACTGTGGACAACCTACTGATGCCAATATGGGCATATATATGAAATATTATTAAAACTTCTGACATGAAGATAAACGATTTCATAATTGTATATATCATGTTTATAAGTGATATAAAAGTAATATTAAACTATAAAAATGTAAATGAGAATGTAAATAATAAGGCTATATTTATTATTAATGATGAAAAATAATGTATGTCACGAGTTACACTCATGGTAAGGTACATTCTGATTACAATCATTTTTCAAATTCCTCTTTCAAATATTTTTATAATAGTCAGATGTAATGTATATATTATCATATATGGAATTAATGGGATTTATTAATATCATTACCTCCCAATATTTTTAATTGTAATTTATAATTTTCTATTTTTTAAAGAATATTTTTCATTATGTGTGTAGAGAATTCTTTTTAATAAATTATTTTTCTTGAATTTTTTTGATGTGTTTGAAAAGGAATTTTATTACATGATTTTTGAATTTATTTAAAAAATGAATAATGAAATATTATTTTTTTACTATATACATGAAAAATTAGTTTTTCCACAACAATTACCAATATTGGACGTTTGAGTTCCCCAACATGATTTTTTTTCTCTTTAATGAATACATTATACATCCTTTTCTAGGTATGTTGGTATTGGAAATCGGTTTTTAAACATAAAGGGGAATTTTGATATCATAAAATTTTTTCATACAAGTTTGTAATAATTTGATGAGTTTTTTATTCAAGATATGGTCCGTATACATTATTTATGATGGGATGATCTCTATTATACCTTATGTGTAATACCATTATAGAAAATAAGATTCATGTTCCTATATAGTTCTCAATGAATTGGGTTCTTCGGAGGATGAAACTGACTGTATGGTTATTCAATTTGTAACACCCCAAGCTTCCCCTGTACGTTTCCCATTGAATAATGCAATAGCTTGCATTATATACAACTTCGAGATTCAAACAATCCATGACCAATCAAACTAGCCATTATGAATAGTAATACACACTATTTGAAATATTATAAATAATATTTTTCCAAATGGACTTCATTTTACAATTCGGAATTTCAAATTAGCTAAGTGTGAATTTTTGGTATTTTTTTGAAAACTATCAATTTAGAATGAATAGTGAAAACACTGTGTTATCGGTTAGAACCAAATTTTTAGTTAAATAATTATTTGATTTATTTAAATCTATTTTATATAAAAACTGATACATAATAATTATATATGTTCAATATAATTCATTGATGTCCATTTATAATAACCATAGATATATAAAAATTTTATTGAACATTTTACCGTCTTTTACCCACCTCCTAGGAGAAATTTTAAATTTTTTTAAAACATATTTTTTACCCCTTTTCTGAATTGAATTTCTAAAATCCGAGAGCTATGGTAGATATCAGTATGTAAAATGTGGTTCAATAAGATGAATATAATTTTTGGTGAATAGTAACTGTTGATTTTTATTTACAACGATTACAAGTAAATAAGGAAATTAAGGGTAAAAATGATACTATAATTACCCTAACACATGTCCAAATTCAATTGTATAATTGTAATTATACAAAACCCCACCATATAAATAATATATGATCAACTTTGGTCCACTTGGATTAAAGTAGGACTTTTATGATTATTTTATTTAAAGACGAGTTAAAAAAGTTATATTCAATGTTTATTAACTAAACCATTTTTAATATATAGTTACAAACAATATAAATTTGGATATATATATTCATTATAAAGATAAAAAATTTCTATAATATTTTATTTTATTTATAATTTTTATACATTATATAATTTCATTTATTAATGACACAACAATGATGCAGCAATTACCTTATTAATAAAATATCAAAATAATTGATATTATAAATATCCCAATAAATGTAAATTGAGACTTCTGATGAATTTCAATAATTTTAAAGGTTAATATGACATATTAGTATTGGTTACATAAATTTTATTCGAAGTGAAAATGTCATTAGGGAATCCAAAAAAAGAAAATAATAAATAGTGTCAAAAATGACACAATTGTGTTTTAAAAACAAATATGATATTATTAATTGATATAAAATTTATAAAAGTATATAGATATAAAATAGTACATAGAAAAGATTATATACATTAATAATTATCCACATAAGGTTCTCTTGTCTTGTTATAATAAGTTTACTAAACATATAATATTAAAATACAATGAGACATGGTAAATGAAAAACTATTTAACTAAGAGTTAAATCTAAAAGAAAAGGTTAATAGGATGACATAAACCTATATAAATCATATTGGTTGAGCGTTTCTGGACCCATACCTAGCTTTTCCTCGAAATAATTTATTTTGGAGCCATTATAAATAGAAAATTATTTTATTATAATATAATATTTCAAGCTCTTCCTAAAATGACCCACACCGCTCTTATAAAAGGGAACATCACCTTCTATTAATTTACCACCTCCAAAGCCATTTGGATCGGCCAAAACCTACCCAAATATCAATCCAACATTCCTCAATTAATCCGAGAGGCCGTACATTGGTCAGAAATTCATCTCAGGGGGACCTTTTGGACAAATCAAAATGAAAAACCCGAAGAAGAGGTAAATATTTCATCACCTATTTCAAGTTATTTTCTTCATACACATCCTCTTTCTTTATTGATTCAATTCTAAAATAATAACTCTAGTATCTTATATATATTGTGATGTTATTATAAAAATGGTACAAACATATTCATTATTCTATCCATCCTATAAATGAAAAAGTCAGCATACGTGTGTACGTACGGATTACCGTCTCCACGTCATGGTGTTGTTTGTTATTCAAAAACATTATTATTTTGATGTGTATAATAATGAGTATTGTTGGAATCACCTGTTTTGATAAATCCCTATTATGATTAATTATGTTTTGATAATCCATAATGTTGTTAATTATTTAAACATTTCATTATTTTTGTTAATGGTTATGTTTCTTTAAACCTCAAAATTTAAATACTTTCACATATGTCCAAAAAATAAATCTTTTGTAATATATATAAGTCTTTCGGTTAATTAAAAGTGTATTTTCTTCACTGTAATCTAAATTAACTAATTATGTAAATAGGATGAATAAACACACACTTATTCCCTGGAACAAAACAAAGCTACTGGTATGAATAAGTCTACCGGTATGCAAGGTACATAATAGAGCTGCCGTGACACCAGAACTACCAGTATGTGTAAGTCTACCGGTATGCAAGTCTACCATTACAGAAAGGTCGCCATTACACCAGAGAAACCGGTAAGTGTATGTCTATCGGTATGCATGTCTACCATTACATAAAGGACACTCTTACACCAGAGATACCGTTAGAGTAAGTTTATTGGTAAGAAAGAATGCTATAAATATAGAGTGACATATATATATTTGTTTGTATACTGTTATGAAGTCCACTGGTATAAAGAAGTCACCGACACTCAAGTCTACCGATAAAAGGAGCTACCAGAAGGAGCTCACCACTACAAAGAGACCCACCGCTATATAAAGTGACTGGTACATGGAGCTACCTATCGAAAGAGATACTAATACATAGAGCTACCGTTATAAAGCACAAATGCTACTGATATAGAAGAACTACTGATACAAGCTCACCGATACTAAGAGCTACCGTTGGAAACCAATCATAGTTTTTCTAAACTCTATCTCAATTTGTTTATTTATAAACGGTCATATTTTGAGGTTTTTAATGCACCTGCTATTAATTAATGATAGGGGTTGGAATTTCAGGAACCGTACCTCATACCTGTAAAAAAGAAATAATTCCAATTACTGGAGCTAAAGATATAAAAGGGAACTTCGAAAGTAACAAAAATGAAAATACTCATAGAGATAATAGAGAAGAGACATCTGTGCCCCCACGTACTTGAAGAAAACTAGACATAAATGAGGTCATTCATACAAGAAGAGAACACAAGATGAAAAACTACGACGATCTATTCATTGACTCGAGCTGATCAAACTGAACCTGAAAGTCATGGAATCAAATGACACTCTGTTTTTTGAAAACAAACTAGAGAAGGACTCAGAAGAATTTTTTGATTAATCAAAAGGAGTCCAGAGTTTCAATTAAAATACCTAGATCATTCTAGACTCATATCTATTCTCTCCCAGTGATTCTTTTACTTACTTTTTGAGCAGTGTGTGTACTTTGTTTATTCCATACACACACTGACTCATCTACTGAACTAGAGGATTTCTAAATCTGCACACAATCTTTTCCCTATACTTTTTATCCCACTTTGCATAGTGGCAGTGGTCATGTATGATTTGGATAGCCTATTTTCTATTGTTTTGTTTCCTACGTAGAACTAGGGTAGTGGTCAGAGGACCTGGACAGTCTTTGTACTGTTGTTAACCCCGATCTAGTGTGTGGATCAATGTTTATATAAACAATTTTAGAGGACTAAGTCTCGGAATGAGACTGAACCTATTGTATTAAATTTATTTTCATTTTACTTTTATTAAAATTATTTGTTTAGAATATTCCAAGGCTAATTACTTTGAAATAAAATATTGTTTTAAAGTTACTTTGATAGTTAATCTAGCAATTTTTTGTAATTATTGTAAATCTGTAGGTTAGATTCAAAAGCTAATTTATTTTTCTGATTAAATTAAATGAGACCTAATAATTCTTTTAAGAACCTAATCGAACCATTATAGTTTTACAAATTCACTACAGTTTAACTTGTTTTATAAATTGGGGGATTTGAATCATAATGTTTTTAATAGAAATTTTAATTAAAACTCAATTCAGCCCACTCATGAGTGACCACTCTAACAAACATTTGGTATCAATGGATTGTTTTTTATTATAAAAGGATTTTCAAATACTCTGTTTTTCAACATTGATTTTAGTTGTATCTAAAATATCTCAAATTTTTATTAGTTCTAAATTTTATCTCTTTAAATATACATGATAACATTTAATTATAAATAATTAACTAGAAGGTGCTGCTACAAATAGGCCACCTTTATTTAATGTTGTTAATTATGCTCAATGGAAACTGAAAATGAAAATTCATTTAGAAAGTATGGGATTTGATATCTGGACTGCCATAGAGATTCAGTATAATATTACAGAAACTGAAAGAACTAATCTGGATGTAACTATGAAAATAGCTTACAATAATAACTATAAAGCTACGAATTCCATGTATTGTGCTTTATGAGATGAATAATTTAATCAAATATATTCTTTTAAAACTTCTTACGAAATCTGGGATACTTTTGATATTTTCCATGTGGGAACAACCAATGTAAAAGAAATGATATTGAACACCTACACTATTATGAATGATAATTTTAAAATGAAGCCTGATGAACCTATTTCTGACATGTATCTCAGGTTCAACGAAATTTTAAATACAATGAGCTCACTAGGAAAATCTTTTCCTGCAAAAGAGAAAATCATGAGGATACTAAGATGTCTGCCAGTGAGATGGAGTGGCACATCAGTCTCAATAAGAGAATCGTGTGACATAAGTTACTTTCCTGTTAAAGTGCTAATTGGTAAGTTAATGATGTATGAAGAATAGATAAAGGTAAACAAGGAGAAAGATGATGCACAAAAGAGGAAGTTAGTGGAATTTAAGTCTACCTCCTCAAAGAGAAAGGTCAAGGAGAAATCTCACATACCCACTGAAAGCTCAACAAGTGAAGTTTCAGATTCTCATAGTGATGAAGAGATGGCTAAAATGGTCAGGAGATTTATGAAATTCTAAAAGATGAAAAAATTCTTTAGAAAATCAAACTTCAGAGGAATGTATGATCAATGAGGTAATTAGAAGAAAAATTGGAATAAATCTGACAAGGATGAAGAGATATTGTTCTATAAATGCAAAATGGAATGACACATTAAGGATGACTATCCAAAGTTAATGTTCAAGAAGAAACATGACTACCAGGAAAAAAATATATGAAAGCCATGAAGGCATCATGGAGTGCTTCATAAGACAACAAAAGTGAATCTGAGACTTCGGATTCTGAAAATAATTATGCCAATATGTTTTTCCTGACAAACACATCGGAGGTGACATTGGATACTATTGACTTAAATTCTTATAATTTGGTAGTTGATTATGATTCTGAATCTGAAAACATGTCTAGTGAAGAATTATTTGAATATTGTAATATGCTAGAAGAAAACTGTAATGAATTGAATGGAATGTATAAGACCTTGAAGAAAAAACATGACTAGAACAGCTCTGTTAAATCTTCACTTGATATAGAAAAGGAAAAGAATGCTCAATTACTCATGGAAAATAATGAACTTAAATTGTCAAATCAGAAACTTATAAAAGATTAAGAAAATTTCATGAATGGAAAGAACACTCTTACTCAAATTCTATAAAAACAAGTGGCACCAAAATATACCACTGTAATAGACTATCAGCCTGGACATAGACTGATTAATAAAAATAGAATTATTCTAAAATACGGACAGAATGATGTTATATCTAGTTCTACGAATTCATATGCCTCAACTAGTTATTCACATTGTTATAGATCACACAAAGTTTATCTTTCCAAATCTTTTGAATATAATGATTATATGAAACCCATTAGAAAAATCTGGGTTCCAAAAACTTTTCTTGCTAACCATTCTGGACCAAAGAATATCTGGGTACCAAAATCATTTTCTATTTAAACATGTTTTGTAGGAAAATTTCTAGAAGAGTTCATGTAAGAAGATATGGTACTTGGATAGTTGATTTTCAAGAAAGATGACTAGTGAATACTCATGCTTCAAGAGTTTAATCAAGATTGATGGAGGAAATGTCACTTTTGGTGATAATTCAAATGGAAAAATATTCATCTTAGTCCAGATTGGTAACACTGATTTAGTTTTAATTTCTTAAGTATTATTTTTTGATTGATTAAAATACAATCTATTAAGTATTTCTCAGTTGAGTGATGATGGTTTTAATGTAAAATTTTAAAATGATTCTTGTAATTTTTTTAATTCTAAAAATATTTTATTATTTTCTACTTTGAGAAATTAAAATGTTTATGGAGTTTATTTGAATTCTATAGACAAAAAAATGTTACTTTTTTAAATAATTTTCATAAAGAATATTGGCTTTGGAACAGAAGATAATGACATTGCAAGATTAATTCACATAGAAAATTGACTAGGAAGAATTTATTTAGAGACCTACCTCAACTAAAACTCCCATCAGACAAAGTTTGTATTCCATGTGAAAAGGGAATTCAACATAAAGTTTCATTGAAAATAATGAAAGAAGTTTCATCTTTTCAACATCTCGAGTTGGTTCACATGGACTTGTTTGGACCTTCTAGAGTTTCTAGTTTAAATGGGAAGCACTGTGTCTATGTCCTAGAATATGACTTTTCTAGATACACTAGGGTATAAATTATTTCTCACAAAATTGAAGCCTGCTCTTATTTTATGAAATACTCCAAGTCTTCTGAGAAACTTAGAGGACACAATATTAAGACCTTTTGAAGTGATCATGGCCGTGAGTTTGAAAATCATGAGTTTTAATCTTACTGCTCACACAATGGCTACAGTCACAAATTTTCTTCCCCTAGGACACCTCAACAGAATGGTGTAGTTGAAAGAAGAAATAGAACCCTTCAAGAATTTTCAAGAAATATGATTAATGAGTACGATTTACCTATTTATTTTTGGGCTGAAGCTATGAATGCAGCTTGTTATATTATAAATAGAGTCTTGTTTAGACCTGTTCTCAAGAAGACCCCTTATGAACTGTGATATAATAGGAATCCTAAAGTTAGTTACATCAGATTTTTTGGTTGTAAATTCTTTATTCTTAATACTAAGGATAATATTGACTTGTTTTCTTCTAAATGTGATGAAAGAATCTTTTTGAGGTCACTCTATAACCATCAAATCTTATAGGGTTTTTAATAAAAGAACCAAATGTGTGGAAGAATCTGTTCACATCAAATTTGATGAAACTTATGCACATGATCCTAAGTATTCTCTTGTAAATATTGAAGAAGATTTGTCTGTTCTTGACCTTAATGATAAAATCAATGAACCTTTTTTAAATACAACTAGTTTTGACATATTCCAGAAACTACTTTTGGTGAACCCAAACCTAGAGAGGAAACTGAAATTTCTAGTCCTACATTTATAATATCAACTAGGATTCTAATGAGTCATCCTGTAGATGTTGTTTTTGGTAATCTTGATAGAGGGACAGAGACTAGTGATTCTCTATGAAATCAGGTTGAACATCAATCATTTCTTTCAAAGTTAGAACCAAAAAATATCAATGATGCAATCAATGATGAATTTTGGGTTATAGATATGCAAGAATAATTAATTCAATTTGAAAGAAACAAAGTCTGGGAACTAGTTGACACACGTAAGGACACATTGACCATAGGTACTAAATGAGATTTTAGAAATAAGGATGATGATTCTGGAAACATAGTTAGAAACAAATTAAGGATAGTTGCACAATGATATAGTCAAGATGAAGTAATATACTATGAGGAATCCTTTTCACCTGTAGCTAGATAAAAATCTATTCAGATTCTTCTTGCCTATGTTGCTCATCTGAATTTCAAGTTATATCAAATTTATGTTAAATGTACTTTTCTAAATGGATTTATAATTGATGATGTTTTTTTTCAAACAACCACCTGGATTTATTAATCCTCATTTTACAAATCGAGTTTTTATTCTCTCTAAAGAATTATATGGTTTGAAACAAGACCCACGAGCGTGGTATGACAGACATAGTAGTTTTATTACATCAAAAGGTTTTTTCAAAAGGGATTTCTGATCAAAGAATCTTTATTAAATGAATCTAAAAATATGTTTTGATAGTGAAAATAAATGTTGGTGATAATATTTTTGGATCTTATAAAAATTCTTTATGTATTGACTTTTCAATGATTATGAAAAATGAATATGAAATTAGTTTAATGGGAGAATTCAAATAATTTCTTGGATTTCAAGTTTTTCAAAATGAAAATGGTATTATTTTAAATCAAAGTAAATATATAAGGTATATTTTGAAATGTTTTGGTTTAGATAGTAGTAAGGAATGTGATAAACCTATGAGTACTGTTTTTATGTTGGATGCAGATGAAACTGGAAAACCAGTGGATCAAACCAACAACAGTGGTATGATTGGGAGTCTGATTTATCTTACTACTAGTCAACTAGATATTATGTTTAGTTTGTTCATGTGGGCAAGAATTCAAGCTAATCGAAAAGAGTCACACTTGCTTGCTGTTAACAGAATTTTCAAATATAATAAACATACTGCTAACTTAGGATTATTTTATCCAAAAGTACAATCATTTGACTTAATAAGTTATTCAGATAATGACTTTTCTGATTTCAAGTCAGAGAGGAAGAGAACATATGGAACATGTCATATTCTAGGTAAGTCCTTAGTATCAAGGTTTTATAAAAATCCGAATTCTATTGCATTGTCTACTACTGAAGTAGAGTAAATTGCTGCTTGTAGTTATTATGCACAAATTATGTGGATGAAACATACTTTGTTGGACTACAGATGTCAGTTGAGACATGTATCTATAAACTGTGATAACCCTAGTGCTATTAATATCTCTAAGAATCTCTTGTCTCACTCTAGGTCTAAACATATTGATTTATGGTACCACTTTTTGAGAGATCATTAACAAATGTGTGATATTACTCTTGAATTTATAGGTACTAAACATCAATTTGGTGACATATTAACCAAGCCATTAAGTTTGGATAGGTTCAGTTATATTAAACAAGAGTTAGGAATGGTAGATCACCGTTAGAAACCTCACCGTTAGAAACATCACCATTAGAAACCCCACCGTTAGATACCTCACCGTTAGACAACATCACTGTTACTATTCTCACCGGTAGGGCTTACCATTAAAATTCTGAATGGTATATCATATAACATTGTTTTATTTTCTTTTCTTTCTAAAAACTAAAGTGTTTTAGTTTTTTTTATTATTTTATTCCTAAATGATCTAAAATAATGTCTAAAAGTTTCTCAATTTACCGTGAACTCTACCCATTTGGATACTCACCATCTTGTAAACCCAAACCTTTAGACCTCTCATGAACCCTATGTTTCCAATTATGGAAATGGTTCGTGTGAAGAGATCGACGCTCAATGAAGGAGATGTGCCAACTACTAAGTGGAAAAAAGTCAATTTAGGAACCAGTGGCAGTGGCACTATTAAGGAAAGTTGAGAGCCCATGAATCTGCATCTAGCCAAGAGGGAGATTGAGATTGAAAAAGAGATCATCACTGAATGGTTTTTAACTTGAAAATCATTAATCTTGAAGATATTGGAGGATCAGGGTTGGATCGAGTGTTTTTTGAATAACAATGGACCTTACATCCAGGTTTTAGTGAAAGAATTTTATATGCATGTTCATTTTGAGATGTCAAAAGAGGAAAATTGGATGATTTTGTTTGTGAATAGTAATGTGATATCTTTCTCATCTAGTGAATGGGCTGAAAACCATAGAGTACCTCATGAATGAAAGTATGGATTTTCTTCTATGTCCGTACCTGGAGCCAGTGATAAATTTGAATATGAAGCTGCACTACTTGAGATAACTGGAAATGGAACTCCAAAGAAAGTGATTGTAGTCGAGATGTAAGGTGAGAACAGATTGTTGTTCAATTTTATCCAACATGTGATTAATCCCAGGAGAGGGGATTTTTACACACTGATATTTGAATACATATACTTGTTGTATCTTTTGTGGCATGGAGTGATGGTCAAACTATGAAGAATATTGATGATTCAGATAGAGGACATGACCATACCAAAATCCAAGACCAATGCTTTGTTTTTGGAAAAGTTGATATCTGTCATGATAAAGGAAAAGGGAGTGGCTGAGTCTGAGGATGAGACAGTAGTGGTAAAGTATAATTTTTTCATTACTCAAACTGTAAGAAAGTATATGAAAGTGAATTGTAATCCATGGAAGAAGAAGTGGGTGAATGATCAAGGTAAGGTATATGAAAAATATAGCCATGTGGTCCATACTTCTAGGCTATAGGATGAGAGGGATCAAGGTCTAAGACCTGATGAGGCCATCCCATCTTATATTGATTTTGAAGAAGATGAGACCTCTGTTAAAGAAATAGGGGATCCTGATCTTCCTCCCAGCCCTACACCTCATGGTATTTCTTAGGGGAAAGCTAGTCCTCCAACTGCTTTTCCTATAAGGGACCCTATTTTGGATGAGGATGATGAGGAGACATCTCAAGATGTGGAAGACCAACTTGTGTCTGATCTTGAGGAGACTACTCCTGAAACCCCTTCTGAGGATAATGATGAAGAGGAATAAAGACATGTTCATGAGAGATCTACATATGAGATCACAGTTGAGAGCTCTGTCCTTAGTTTGAGTACAGAGATTGGATTTTATATTATGCATATTGTGGCTGATCTAGTTGAGCCATCAGACATACCTAAACCTGTTGAGCATCCTGTTGCAGAGTTAGAAATGGTTGTTGATGATCTTGATGGGGAAGAATAGTCGGATAATGCTATTGGGCAGAATGCACAGTTATATGGGGACTAGCCTATCTGACTTGGCACTGTTTCACTGGCCAATGCGATTTAGGATTGGGATGAAGACCCAGTTTTTGTGGATTGTGGGCTGGAATACCCTGATTCTGAAGATGAGAGACCCATGAATAGAACCAAAGCTAACTATAATAACTCTTCTGAGTTTTTATCGTAGAATGTAGTAAGGAAAGATGATTTAGACCAGTTGAAATCTTACCTTAAGACCTACTTTGTTGAAGAGATAAGAATAATTGAAACCTCTTTGATATCTTCCATTCAATATTTCATGAATGACTCAGTGGCCAGTATTGTGTCTCAAAGAGCACATACATTTGTGCCAGAAAACCTAGTTACAAAGTTTGATCTTGAATCCACAATGGCTGAGTTGAAGGAGTCTTGGGTTTTATCAGTTGAAGAATTAAAGAGCTATTTTGTTGAAGAGGTGAGAAAAATGGAAATGTTAGTAGAACACTCTCGTGTTTGTAGTGTGTCAACCACTATGGAAGATATGATTCCTGGAGTCAAGTGCTGCCAAAATTAGATTTCAAGCTTGTTAGAGAAGGTTGAATCTCTAACGATGTAAATTGTCTATATAGAGTCTTATATGAGCTCTATGTCTCAAGAAGGCAAAGGCTTTTACTTTGGGAAAAGTGTTGTGAGCCAGATGGTTTTATTTTTTGAGGAGTTCAAGACTTTAGAGGAACATCATGTCAGATCCCAGGACTCTCTTGTGGAAAATATCATAATTGGGAAGACTAAATATTTTATGGAAACAGTTGCCTTTACTATTACACAGATAAATTCTACCAGTCCTTTAGTAGAGTTGGATTAGATTCGAGCTTTGATGAATGTGGAGCTTCGTTCAACATCAATAAGTGGCTTTGTGGACTCATCTTCCCTAACTCAAGTGGTGTCTACCACTAGGTGTATAGGGAAAATTGTTCATAATTTTAAGAGAGAAGAATCTTCTTCTCAGAAAGAGGTCAAGGATAAAGTTGATTCTTATTTTTAGAAGGTTTATACAATGAATCAGTTGACCAACCATTTCAAACATCTTTTGGAAAATCAAAAATTACACCTCTAAATCATGCCTTTCGAGAACAAGTAAGTATGTTCAGACAGATAACTCCAGCTTTGGATAATTTATTAAAAAAAAGAATGATTTTTTGTCTTCTATGGAGAGGGAAGGAAGAATTATCATGGACTTCAGGAATTTGTTGTTACCTATCATACATATTGATGCTAAGCCTGTAATAGTGCCTCCTTCTCTACCTGCATCTGATTCTAGAACTTCATCTTCTGCATATGCTTTCCAAATGACCCCAGATGAAGCTATTCAATGTTTATCTCATATGATCACCCAGAGAGCTACCATATATAGGCCAGACACTATATCAGTAGCTCAACCTCCATTGATCATCACTGGTGTTCCCAAGCCTCCACCTGCATATACCTAGCCCAAATCTTCTTTCAGATCCTAAAGGAAAACCCAACGTGGACATTCAAGAAGTGGAATGAGTGGGTCTAGCTATGTTTGATAGGACTATTATTTATTTCATGTACAGTTAATATATCTTTTATTCTGGATTCATTTATATATATCACTTTTCAAAATATCTTTTCTTGTCTACTTCCTTAATTTCTGTCTTTACTGGTCCACATTTTCTCTGATAGATTCTTTTCACCAATCTTTTTTCTAATCACAAAGGGGGAGAACTCCTTGATTAATGGAGGAGAAGTCCTTGATTAATGGTGGAGATACCTTTAATAGAGAGTAAAAGTCATTGAATTTATTTTATCTTTGATATATTGGATTATCATAGATATATTTATAGATCATTATCTCAGTAATATTTGAAACTGTGTCAACACAAACTGAGAAATCATAACTATTGTATTTTGAGTCTGATACATTTTGGATTACAATGTCATAAATAGTGATTATCAAAAAGGAGGAGATTGTTGGACTCATCTGTTTTGATAAATCCCAATTATGATTAATTATGTTTTCATAATCCCAAATGATGTTTATTATTTAAACATTGCATTATTTCAGTTAATGTTTATGTTATTTGAACCTCAAAATTTAAATACATTCACATATGTTCAAATGATAAATCTTACGTGATATATTTAATTATTTAGGTTAATTAAATGTGTATTTACATCACTGTATTCTAACATAACTCATTCTGTAAATAGAATGAATAAACAGACTCTTAGTCACTGGTACAAAACAAAGCTACTAGTATGAATAAGTATACTGGTATACAAGGAACAGAACAGAGCTACCGTTACAAAAGAACTACTGATATGTGTATGTCTACTGGTATGCATGTCTACCATTACAGAAAGGTCACCATTACACCAGAGCTAACGGTATGTGTAATTCTACTGGTATGAAATTCTACCGTTATAGAAGGTTCAATGTTACACCAGAGCCATCGTTAGGATAAGTCTCCTAGTAAGGAAGAGTGTTATCAATATAGAGTGAAAACTACAGCTATGTAATTCTACCATTATGAGGTCAAACAGTATAATGATGTCACCGCTACTCAATTCTACTGATACAAGGTGCTACCGGTAGGGGATCACCGCTACAGTAAGACCTAACACTATATAAAGCGTCTGGTACATGGAGATACCGATGGAAAGAGCTACCGATACATATAACTATCATTATATAGAACAACAACTACCGATATAGAAGAACTACTCATACAAGCTCACTGATACTAAGAGCTACCGATTGAAACCAATCATACTTTTTCTAAACTGTATTTCTATTTGTTTATTTTGCAATGGTCATATTTTGATTTTTTTAATGCACCTTCAATTAATTAATGATAGTGGTGGGAATTTCAATAATCTTACCTCGTACCTATGAATAGGTAATCATTCCCATTGCTAGAGCTAATGATATAAACGGGAACTTCGAAAGAAACCAAAACGGAGATACACAAAGAGATAATAAAGAGGCGACATCCGTACACCCACTTAATCGAATAAAACTAGAAATAAACGAGTTCATTCATACTTGATGATAAGATAAGATGAAGAACTACAACAATCTCTTCATGCACTCATACTGATCAAACTGAACCTGAAAGTCAAGGAAGCAAACAACACTCTGTTTTTAGACAAAAACCAGACAAGGAATCAGAAGAATTTTTTGATTAGTCAAAAGGTGTCCAGAGATGCACTTGAAATAACTAGATCATTCTAAACTCCTATCTACTCTCTCTCTGTGATACTTTTACTGACTTTTTGAGTAGTGTGTGTACTGTTTTTAATCCATATACACACTAACTCATGTGCTGAAGTAGAGGATTTTTAAATCCTCTCACAATCTTTTCTCGAAACTCTTGTATCCTACTGTGGATAGTGGTAGAGGTCAATTGTGACCTAGATTGCATGTGTGCTATTGTTTTGTTTTCCACATAGAACTGTCGTAGAGGTCAGAGGACCTAGATAGTCTTTGTACTATTGTTAACATCGATCCAAGGTGTGGATAAAAGTTTATATAAACTATATGAGGGGACTAAGTCTCAGCTTTAGGATGATCCTTTTTTTAAATTACTTTTCATTTTACTTCTGTTAAAATAATTTGTTTATAATATTCCGCTGTTAATTACATTGAAATACAAACTTGTTTTATAGTTACTTTGATATTTAATCTTGCAAGTTTTTGTAATTATTGTAAATTAGTAGGTTAGTTCCAAATGCTATTTTAATATTCTGATTAAAATAACTGAGACCTAATCAATCTTTTAAGAACCTAATCAAACCATTTCAGTTTAACAAATTCAATATAGTTTAACTTTTTTCATAAATTGGGATATTTTAATCAAAATGTTTTTAACATAAATTTTAATTGGAACTCAATTCTACCCCCTCTGGAGTGTCCACTCCAACCAACAAGTATAACTGATCTAAATAAATAATATAACATGTTAATGATTATGTATATATGATATACCATCCAATTACATATTATTTTTACATCAATATAATGATATTGTCGCTTGTGTGTAAGTATAGATTATCATTCCCACAAGCGCGATGAGATTCATTCCCCATCGTAGTCATGTAAAATTATTTTCATTTCATGATTAAAAATAATGTTTATAAACATAATACCATTCTGTATATGAATCAAATACATAAAATCCATAACAAACATGACTTACATAAACAATCATATAAAGGAAAATGATTATTTATCACACAAATCGATGATACTACTGAAATATTATTAACAAGGAAAAATTAGACGATAATATATGATATCATATTTATGTATATTGTTCTTGTATAATTTAATTACAATCGATTAAATATTATACATGAGGTTAACATACCATCTACTAAAGAAATGTACAAGGTAACGGTTAATTCTACAATCTCTTTACTAATCCGGGGTGGTTAATATGTAAGTATCTACTAGGACCTCATTATCATCCACATCCATGTTTTCTTAAAAATGTAATTCAAAACATTTTAATATTTACTGAACTATGGGTTAAATTCATTTATACCTTTATTTGACCATATATGTTTTGAAAGGAATATTTCTGTAGTTTTCCAAACGAGGTACATTATGGTCTTTTCAATAAAACAATGGTAAGAATGTATTTTTTTAACTTATACGACGGGTGCGGCTATTTCCCCCCATTATAACATCATCGAAGCTTCCCATAAAAACATATAAAAATATTTTTAGAATAAAATTTTTCTATTGTAATTATATGACTTTTAAATGATATGAAAATAGAAAGAGTTATTTCTCTAATTTTTTTAAATTTCATCTATGTCAATATATGTGGATGGATTTTAAGATTGTTTGAAGTTGAGTTATTATTATAAAAGTATTTCATATTTTATTGAATTTTTTTTGATATGTTTGACTATGGATGTGTTATTTTTACCCCATTCAGGATTTATGGTTAATGTAATGACATTTCGTATGCCAGTTTTAATACAAATGTTTATGTTATGTTTAATCCTTTTTATATGAGGAATGAATTATACATAGTAAGTGACAGGTGGATCCCTCTATAGCTCCTCGATTCATCGATAAGCCTCATAAGACAAACTAGTGTCTTGGCATAAGGCCTTGACCAAATTGTATTTTAGTCTTGGCACAAGGCCTTGACTATGTGGTTATGAAGTTTGGAATTATGCATTCCATCGTTTTGAAAGTGGATTTTGATATTGCATGTGATTATTCGACTAGTAGAATATCTTTGTGAATAAGTAAATGAAATTTTTTGATTTTATCATTGCCATATTATTCTTATGTTTATGTTTAACATTCAATTTTTATTCTTACACATTGACTTAAATGTTTATTCTTATTTATGAATGTTTTCCCTATATTGTTACCCTTTCTGAGAATCTGAGCTCACCCCTTTCTATGTTTTGTTTTTCCCAAGATGTGAAGAAGTATTTTATGGTTGAAATTTAGGTATAGGATAAGGATATATGTGTTTTCAAAAGGACACAAAATGTTTTTGAAATTTTTATTTAATGATGTAATGTAAAACTTATGAATGTATCTAGTACTTCCAAGGTGATTAAACTGATCGGCCTTTTAGGGCATGATTCCTTATATCATTCCAATATTATGTAATAATGCACTGAATCTGGGCTTTAACTGGGGTTGGGGTGTTATAGTTGGTATCAGAGTATGTTTATTAATAAAATTGGAAGCTACATTCAGAAAAAAAAACTGATTAGAGAACATTACCCTAAGATAGACATTGAGGAGTAGTATAGAAGAACATCCTAAAATTTTTGTACTATAGATATTTTCTGAGTTTTCAAATCAATAAATCCCTGTCTGGATATGAAGAGGTAGAGGGGGCACTGGAACAGATGTACCTAGGGGTAAAACCTGAAAACACTGTTTTGAGCTAGACTCAAAAGGAAACTGGCAACCGAAAACGGGCCTTGCTTAACTCTTGGTTAAGATACCATCGGTGGATATTCATAGGATAATTTTCATTTATTTACAACCTATAATTAAGGGTTTATGAGTATGTAATTCTTCAAAGAAGTTTTTTTAGGATTATGGATTTTATCCACAAACTATATAATTTATGTTAAGTGTTTTACTAGTTTGGAATTATGTATTGTGGTTCATAAAATAATCTTTTGTATGCCATTGTTTTGAAATGGTTCCAAGCGGAAGGAATGGAAACAATATCAATTCTTGTAATTCATGTAGAGATTTCCCTCTTACTCAAGATAATTATAGTGGATCTTGTGAAGCAAGTAGTGTTGAACATCTTATCACTGTAGTAGGACAGGTCATTCAGGTTATTAATAATAGCCTTACCCATATGGAAGACCCTAATCCACCACACAGAGGATCAATGTTAGAACTCTTCATGAGGTAACAACCACATCATTCAAGGGGAGTACAAATCCATTAGTAGCTAAGCAATTGAAAAAATCTGTAGAGAAAATATTTCACAGTTTGGGGAGTTATGAAATAGAAAAATTTGTCATGGCAGTTTATCGCCCTCACAAGAGATGTAGATCAATAGTGGTCATAGATTCAAAACACAAGGGAAGATGATGAAGTTTCAAAATTTATATGGATGGTGTATAAGGATGTTTTCTTAAAAAATACGTTCCACGTGATCATCAAGTGGATATGGATTAGAAATTTTTTAGTCTGAGACATAAGGAAGATAATAATGTAACAAAATATAAGGCCAACTTTATAAGGATACCAAGGCATGCTGAAGATTATGTACATAACCCAAGAAGTAAGATTGATCGATTCATTGATGGGTTAAAACCATTTATCCAGCAATAGTTAGATTCACAATCCTTGATATTATATGAAGAATTTGTCTCATGTGCTGTCAAGACAGAAAAAGAATTATCTGTGTGTTTCGACTTTCAAGAAAAGTAGGAGAAGAAGAGATCTGCTGAAAACTCTAGAAATGTAAATAAAGTGATAAAGGGAAAATTTGATTATCCATCCTAAGGTAAATGTGGGATGAAACACCCTGGTACTTTCCTAAATGGAATGGGAGTCCATTACAAGTGTGGTGAAAAGGCCACCAGGATCACAATTGCCTGGAGAAGAAAGCGGTAGTCAATGTTGAATGATAAAAGTTTAGGGAAAAGTGGAAATTTGCAAACGAATGTTCTAAGATACAAGGAAACATACAACATAAAATTCAAAGTGATAAAGGGAAAGCTTATGTGATCACTATCAATGAGGTTGAAGCTTTGAAAGAAGTGGTGGAAGGTAATTTAATGGTTTCCTCTTGTTTAGAAAATTCTTTATTTGATTCTGGATCATCACATTGTTTCATATATTTCGAGTTTTCTAAGAAAATTAGATATTTCGATTTTGATTAAACAAAGGAGTTATCTGTCAAAACTCCTAAGGAAAGTATCATTGCAACAATGTTTTGTGGATCAGTTCCCATTTGGGCATATAAAAGTTCTTTATATATAGATCTCATCATCATACCCATGATTGAATTTTATATAATCATTAGAATGGATTGCCTTTCGGACCATGATGCAAAAATTTATTGGAAGAAGGAGGATACAATTATTGATGATGATAAGGAGTACCTTATATTTAGAGTAGAAACGTCACCACCTGATTCTTATATAGATCCTCCCCTAGTAGATCAACTAATTTCAATTATTGTGGAGGAAGAGAATGAAATAACTATGAGTGAGTAAAGTAATATTTAAATAGATGATGTACCTATTGTTCAAGAATATGTTGATTTGATTCCAAATGATTTACCAGTACATCCTCCAAATGAGAAATTTATTTTTTCCCTTGATTTAATTCATAGTTCACAAACCATATCGAATATCCCTTATATAATGGACACTATGAAATTAGTATAACTAAATAATCAACTAGACGAAATGAGTAATAAGGGATATATTAGAACTAGGGGTTTTCTATGGGGAGCCACTGTCTTGTTTGCTAAGAAGAATGATGGATCTATGAGGTTGTGCATTGACTATAGGGAGATCAATTCTATAATAATAAATAACAAGTATCCCCTACCACGCATTAATGATTTATTATAACAACTTCATGTAGCTAAATATTTTTCAAAGATTGACCTTCGTTCTGGATATCATCAGTTGTGTATGAAGAAGGAAGACATTATGAAAACATTATTTTGAACCAGGTATGGGCATTACGAGTTTACAGTAATTCCTTTGGAATTAATTAATGCAACCTCTATCTTCATGGATCTAATGAATTTAGTTTTCATGAAATATCTTGATGTCATTGTAGTGGTATTAATTGATGATATATTAGTATACTCAAAAATCTATGAAGATCATGAAAATCACATATGTAATATTCTGAAAACCATTAGAAGAAATGAATTATATGTGATCTTTTGAAAGTGTGAATTATGACTTCAAATGATTTATTTTATTAGCTATATTTTCTTTAAGGATAAATTCTATATTAATACTTCAAACAAAAAGGCAATCTAGGAATGGTATACATAGACGATTATAACTGAGGAAGGTAGTTTTATTAGTTTAGGAGGTTATTGTCGACGATTCATCACAAATTTTTCCCGGTTGGCTAACCCATTAACCAAGAACACATGTAAGGGGGTTAAATGTTTTTGGACAAAAGAGTGAGAATAATGTTTCTAATAACTGCAGAGAATATTATTCAATGATGGTATATTTACTCTACCATCACAGAATGATGGGTTTGTTATTTATAGTGATGCTTCAAATAAAGGGCTTGGTTGTATCCTTATGCAGACTGATAGAGTTATTCCTTATTCATCATTAAATCCAAAAATTCATGAACAAAACTATCCCACTCATTATTTTGCATTAGTAGCTATAATAATTTCTCTAATAATATGGAGACACTATCTCTATGGTAAAAAATGTTATATTTATACTAATCATAAGAGTTTGAAGTACATTTTATCACAAAAAGAACGAAACATCAGGCAAATTTGAGGGCTTTAACTACTGAAGGATTATGAATTAACTATACACTTCCATCCTGGGAAGGCATATAAGGTGGAAGATGGTTTGAGTAGAAAGGATCATGGAGTTCTGATCAAGATGAGAGGTAAAAGGGATCCTATTTTCATTAATATAGTAATGATGGTTATGTGAATAACCATGGAATGTGAAACATTAATACATTTTCAAATGGTTTCCAAACCATCATTACTAGAAAGGATATAGAGTTCTCAGACTCATGATGAGGAATTTCAAAATAAGATTAACATTGTCAACGATGGGATATTTATAGACTTTGTATATGAAGATTGCATTTTGAAATTTCGGAAGAGAATTTGTGTTCCTGATACACTTGATCTAAAAAGGAAATTGTTGGATGATTCTCATAGCTCCAATTTCCCTATACAAATTTGTATCTGTAATATTATTAAAGATGTAAAAAACATTTTTGGTGGGACAACATGAAGATAAATATTTCTGATTTTTTGTCAAGATGCATTGTTTGTCAACAAGTGAAAGCCGGAAGACAAGATCCTAGAGGAGTCATGCATCCTCTTCCAATACTTGACTGAAAATGGGATGATATTATGATGGAAATTTTCATGGGGCTACCAAATAATCCTAGAAGGAATGATGCAATATGTGTCATTGTTGATTGTCTTACCAAGTCAGCACATTTTCTTGTTATAAGAGATGATTTACCAATTGAACGTCTCACAAGACTGTATATTAATGATGTTTTAAGAATCCATGGTGTACCCATATCAATTGTTTCTGATCGTGATCCCCATTTTACATTAAGATTCTAGAAATGTCTTAGAAGGCCCTGAATACTGAACTTCGTTTGAGCACTGCCAACCACCCTCAAACTGATGGACAATTAGAACAGACTATTTAAACCTTATAAGACATGTTGAGATGATGTTTATTTGACTTTAATGTTATGTGGGGTAAATATTTATCTATGGTATAATTTTTCTATAATAATAGCTTCCATTATAGTATTCAAATGGAACCATATGAATCATTTTATGGAATGATATTCTGCACACCAACTTGTTGGGATGATGTTGGTGACAGAAAACTTGTAGGCCCAGAAATTGCTGAGGAAACAATATAAAAGGTGATGGTTATCCAAACCCAAATCAAAGCAACCCAATGTCGGAAAAAGTGCTATGCCAATAATTGATTGAAGGATTTAGAATTTCAAGTAGGAGACCATGTTTTAATGAAGGTATCTCAATTGAAGAATGTTATACGTTTCGGTAAGATAGGTAAACTGAGTCCCAGGTACATCGGACCTTTCGAAATTCTATAATGAATTGGAGTTGTAGCGTATAGTTTGGAAATGCCTTGAAGTCTCTCCAAAGATCATGATATGTTCCATGTATGACTATTGATATAATAAATGCTTGACCCAAAGCATGTACTCACCTATGATGAAATTGAAATGGAACCTAATCTATCTTATTGTGAAGATGCAATCAAGATTATTGATACCCGAGAACAAGTTTTGAGAAACCGGATGACTTGTCTGGTAAATGTTCTATGAAAAAACCATAAGATGATTGTGGAAACCTGGGAACCAGATGAACATATGATGATGAACCAACAGAATATTTTAATGCAGTAGTGTTCTAGAAAATTCGAGGATAAAATTATTTGAAAGAGTGAAAAATGTAACACCACATGCTTCCATAGTACGTTTCCCTTTGAATTATTCAATATCTCACATTGTACACATCTTTGAGATTATAACACACCAACACCAATCAAACTATCTATTACAAATAGTAATACCCACTTTTTGAAATTTTATAAATTTTATTTTTTAAAATGAATTTCATTTTTGAATTTGGATCATCAAAATTACCTTAGGGTGAAATTATTGTATTTTTCTGATAACATTCAATTATTGATGAATAGTGAAAAACAATGTGTTATTGGATAAAAATGACTTTTTATTTCAATAATTATTTATTTTATTTAAATTTATTTTATGTTAAAATAGATACTTAATACCTATATAAATTCAATGTAATTAATTGGAGTCATTTTATAACAAGCATAAATATATAAAAAGTTTATTGAACATTTTACTATCTTTTACCCACCTCCTAGTAGCATTAGCCAATTTGCATAAAACATAGTTTTAAGGCTTCTGGGAATTGAATTTCAAAAATATGATAAACATGTTTGATATTAGTATGTAAAATTTGGTTCAATAAGATGAAAATAATTTTTTTTGGATATTAACTTATGATTTTATTTACCATGGTTAAAAGTAAATAGAGCAATTAAGGGTAAAATTAAAAATATAATTACCCTAAAACATGTCCTAATTCTATTGAATACGTTTAATTTGACCAAAAAAATACTTATGAATAAAATATTATCCCCAATGGTCCACTTGGATCATATTAGGACATTTATTATTATTTTATTTGAAGAAGAGTTAAAAGAGTTAAATTCAATGACTAACAACAAAACCATTTTTAATATAGGGTTACACACAATATAAACTGGACAATAAATATTCATTAATAATCTAAATGTACTTATTACATAATGGAATTTTATTTATAATTTTTAGACATTAAACAATTTAATTTATTTATGACAGAATGATGATGCACTAATTACCTTATTAATGAAATATTAAAATAATTGATATTATAAATATCCAAATAAATGTAAATTGAGACTTACGATGAATTAATCTAATTTTATAAGATAATGTGACATGTTAGGGTGGTAAATAAATTTAATTCTAAATGATAATGATTTTATGGATTTAAGTAAATCAAATACTAAATAGTGTCAAAATTGACATAATTGAATTTTTAAAACAAATTCTATATTATTAATTGAAATAATATTCTTAAAAATATATGTTTTGGACAATGGAAATAGATAAGTTTATATATTTTAATAATTAACCACATGGGGTTCTCTTGTCTTGTTATAGTATGTTAATTAATTATATACTATAAAAATAGAATGAGACATGGTTAGTGACAAACTATTTAACTAAGCGTTAAATCTAAAATATAAGGTTAATATGAGGACCTAATCCTATCTAAAACCTTTTTGTTGAGAGTTTTTAGACTCATCCCCACAATATACTATAAATAATTCTTTTTGGAGGTATTAGAAACCGAAAATGATTTTATTATAAAATAATATTTCATGTTTTTTCAAAAGTGACCCTCAGCTCTCTTATAAAAGGGAACAACCCATTATTTTTATTTAACATATACAAAGCTATTTGGATAGGCCAAACCCTACACACATATCCTCTCAACATTCCTACAATAATTTTAGAGGCCTTAAATTGGTCATAAAGCCATCCGAAGAGTCCTTTTGATCAAATGAAAAGGAAGAACCCAAAGAATAGTTAATATTTCATCATGTCTTTCCAGTTTTTTTGCTTCTACCACATCCTCTTTCTGGGTTATTTACAATCTAAAATAATCACTCCAGTATATTTTATATACATTGATTTTATTATATAAAGGTACTACCATATTAATTATTCAATCCATCCTATAAATGAAAATGTCTTTATATGTGCGTACATATGGATTACCATCTCCACATCATGGTGTCTTTTGTTATTAAAACACATCATTATTTGGATGGGTATAATGATGAATATAACTAATTTTAATAATTAATATAACATGATAATTATTCTTTATATATGATATACCATCCAATTGCATATGATTTTTCCATCAATATAATGATATTGTCTCTCATGCGTATGTATGGATTGCCGTCTTCATGAATGTGATGTGATTCATTCCCCATCATAATAATTCAAGAATAAATTTTATTTTATGATTAAAAATAATGTTTATGAACATAATATAATTCTTTAAATTAATAAAATATATCCTATACATTACAAACAAGGGTTACATAACCAATCATAAAGAAAATGAATCAGTAAACATCTGAAATGGTGATACTACTGAAATATTATTAACAAAGAAATATTAAAGGATAAGAAATGATATCATATTTAGGTATATAGTTTTTTATAAGTTAATAACAATTTTATAACTATTATAAATGAGTTTAAAATTCCATATACTAAACAAAAGTTCAATTTAAGGGTAAATTCTATAAACTCTTTACATATCCGAGGTTGTTAATACGTATGTATGTACTTGGACCTCTTTGTCATTTACATAAATTTTTTCTTCGAAATTTAAATCAAAACATTTTTACTATTTACTAGACTATGGGTCAAACTCATTTATACCATTATTTGACCATATATGTTATGAATGGAATCATTCCGTCATTTTCCAAACTAGGTACATTATGAACTTTTCAAAAAATTTAATGTATGAATGTATTTTTTACCTTATACGGTGGGTGTATCTATTTTCTGCCATTATAACATTGACAATTATTACCATACAAGATTATAACAATATTTTCAAAATAAATGTTTTATTTTAAAATTATATTACATTTAATTGATTTCAAAATAGAAAGAGTTATTTCTCTATAAATGTTTTGATTTCATCTAGGTCAACATCCACTGATGGATTTTAAGCTTGTTTGATGATGATTTTTATGATACAAATCTTTCTTATTTTATTGATGGTTTTGTGATATTTTGTACTGTGGATGTGCCATTTTTACACCATTAATGGTTTATGGATAAATTATTAACATTTCTAATGCTAGTTTTAATCCGAATGATTATGTTATGTTTAAACATTTTCATTGGAGGAATGCATTGGACTTAGTAAGGGATGGGTGGAGCCCGCAATAGCTCCTCGATGCATCGGTAGGTCTCATGAGACAATCTAGTGTCTTAGAACAAGTCCTTGAAAAAATATTATTTGTATTCATGGAACAAGGCCTTGACTATGTGGTTATGAGGACTAGCATTATGCATTCCATCATTATGAAAGTGGCTATTGATATTGCATCTGATTACTTGACTAGTAGAATATCCATGTGAATAAGTAAATGGAATTTTTTGATTTTATATTTTCCATATTAGGATTATGATTAAGTTTAAAAGGCATTTTTTAGTCTTATACATTGCATTAAATGTTTATTCTTATTTATGAAATTTTCTGCTATATTTTTATCCTTACTAAGCATCTGAGCTCACCCCTTAGTATGTTTTATTTTTCCCAAGATGTGAAGAAATATATTGTGGTTAGCCTGAAGGGATATGATAAGGATATATGTGTGTTCAAAAGGAGACAAATGTTGTTGATTTTTTTATTTCATTATGTAATGTAAAATTTAGGAATGCATGTAGTACTTACTGGGCTACTAAACTGATCAGTCTATTGGAACATGATTCTTTGTATCCTGCAAATGTTATGTAATAAAGCACAGAATCTTGGCTTTATCTTAGTTTAGGGCATTACACCATTTTTAAGAGTTACTATATGAGTAACTTTATAATGATGTAACAAGTCATCTACATGAAATCTCAATTAATTCTATTGTTTTTAAGGAAATTGTATTATTTTCAAGAGGCATGATAATTATATTTTTGAAAATTATGATTCCATTTAATGTTACAAATTTATGTTTTTATGGAAACATTTTCTTGTGTATTTTTTTCATCAAACTAATGACTTGTTTATTTTTCAATCAATTAAATATATTTTGTGATCATCCCATGTTTGTATAATGTTTTCATATGTTTTAATGATGGGAAATGGGAAATAAAAAGTTAAGATTGAAATCCTGAAGATTAATAATGAACATAAATCATTTATTATTTAAAAATAATATATTAATAGAAAAATGGATACTATGTTGAATTTTCCACCATGAAATTTATGTGTTTTTATGACATATATATATAGATAAACACTCTAAAACTCTAAACCTAAAATATATGCGGGGAAAATTATTTTGAGTTTAAAATCATTAAAATAAGTATTGTTATCAATATTGTGATTATATGAACACTGAAAATATAAAATTACTATCAAGTATAATATGTTATTTTATGTTTTATATATTGTTCACGCCATTTCATATTACTTATTCATTTTGGCCAAGTTGATTTACCCTTTCACATTTATTTTTAATGGAATGTAATTTCAATAAGAAAAACCATATGTTGATGAATATTTGATAAAATCCATTTTTCCATGAAGTCATTTTAGAGACTCCTATAGGGGATGTTTGTTCATTTTGGTAAAATATATTAAGACTATAAAATCTATTACACCGTGAGATCATTTCACTAGGAAATATTGTTTCTAGAGAGAAAATAATGACCCACAAAACATCTCGGGGTATCATCTATAATGTATTGTGCCATAATTTTTTATCACACCATGGTAGAGTGAATTTATAAATATGATATTGATGAATTATAATAAAATGATTTAATTATTTTGTTTGAATATTTATAGATCACCTATAATGGTTTTTTACATTAACTATGGTGTGGAATCATAACATTTATAAAATTATTACAATTTTATATGAAAAATATGTTATAGTCCTTCGATTTAATGAATATAAATTGGGGATTCTATTTAATTGATTTATTTTAGAGAAACAATGTAATAGAAATGTGTGTTTTGGAATTTATTCAGTTATGTAATCTAGGAAAATGATTTTTAAATATCTTTATCCAATTATAATTCGACATAATAATGATACAGTGGATCTAATACTACTGTAGGATTCTGATAGTGTTAAATATTATTAAAATATATTGAAAAATAGAAAACAAATTCCTAAAATAAAAAATCATACATACTTATTTTATTGAATAAATAATTGAAGATACAATTTAATAAATAACACATGTTGATCCAATCACATCCAAATAAGTTTTATATAGATCATTGGGGACTATATAAATGATTGTGGGAATCTTTTGATTATATTGAATGAATTATCTCAAGACCTAGTTTTCTCTAATAATTTTTTTTATGTTAAGAGAAAAACATATCTTAATAATAACACCATTAATGGTTTCTAACCATTAAGCCACATTTATATGGTGAAGAAAAATTATATTATCCTCGGAAAAATAAATAATTTACTAATATTAATATGAAAAATTCATTAAAAGTCTATATAAATCTACTATTTTCAATGAATAGTTTCAAAATAAAATTTAATTATTTTTATTTATATAATCATCAATGATGATCACACTATTTAATTTCATCATATCAGAAAGGACTCATCCATTATGATCAGATGCATATGTAGAAACTCTTTGTTTCAAGCATTATGATGTTAAAAGATCATATCATGCATATATACCATTAGATATTGTCTTTTACATTTTAACAGTGTATATAAATATAGGACATTGTGAGGATTATGTTCCAATAAATTTTTTTGCCTTTTGTGTAAATACCCATCAGAATCAATATATATAAACCCATGAATCTTAAGGCTGTTCATAAACATTTTATATAGTGTCACATAAGAAAAAGTTAAGAATTTCATAAAGTGACACCAAAATTTCTATCTTTAAATTTAAATGTACAATATTTTTTCAATAAAAATATAAAATGAATCATAATTCCATATATGATATATAATTTAATTATCTATTATAATCCAGAAGATAAATCCAAAAATGATTTAAAAAACATTGGAAACATAGTAATAAGAAAATTTTTATATTTTACATTACAAATGAATTTGAAAAGATAAAATAATATTTTACAAATATATAAAAGTTATAAAAATATTAAACTTTGAAACCTTGCTTAAAAATAAAAATATAATAAATATATAGTGAATTGTTCAACATATATAGATGTAGAATGGAACACAATTTCAATAGTTTAAAATGGTTTTAAAAAAATCCATGATAATTAAATTGATTATAAAATTTCATTTCTAAAAGAATTAAATTAATATTTGAATTGTACTGAAAAAAATAATTATTTACATTTAAATATATGAAAATAATAATTATTGATATATATGAATAACAAATTAGTGAACAAAATAACCAAAATTGAGTATCAAAATTATTTAAAATAACATCACATTTATATCAATAATTAAATCAGTAAAACATTGTTATATTTATATAAAATTATAATTAGAAAAATTGATAAAATAAAATATTATATGTTGATTCAATGAAAAAATCAAATTTATAATAATTTTATCCATGAATAAAGAGTACAACTTGTTGAAATGATGGTTATTTTATGTAAACCTTTTCATCTTTTGTAACAAGTGAAGAAAATGAAATTGAAAGAGGTGACATGAAATAAAATTATATATTTCAGGATTTAATACATAATTATTATAAAAATATGTAAATATTGTAATAAATACGTAGTATAATGTAAAATATGTGCATAGTTTGAAAATTTTACATATGAAAGGGAAATCATATGAAATCCCTTATGTTAGATGCTCACTTGATTAGACATTCATTAACACTCTATATAAGAAATTCAGGTTTATTATTATAATCTATGTAAAAATATTTATATTTATTTTAAAAAAGATATTAAATTATTTTAACACCTCTAAAATATTGTTTAAAACAGTATTAGGATTGGTAAGATGATTAATATAGAACACCTAGCTTTATGCATGTTTTGAAATTCTATAAAAATATTATTATTTGAATATAATCATTAATACAAAGCATTTCAATTGGAATTTATCAATATTAATATCATAATTATGAAAACTGGGTAAAGTGTTTTTATATATTGAAAATATATTAAGTAATAAATAATTAATAAGAACTCAATGTTCCGTAATTTTATATTATATTTCAAAAATCCGTTTTCATAAAAATTGGTGTTAATTGTTTTTTGAAAAAATATAATAATTAATTTTTTAAATTTAAATAAATTTCATTGTTTAAATATTGTATAAAGTTTTAAATCACAAATCCAAAATTAGCATTTTCTAAAATTTTTTGATTTTACTTAACAGAATTTGTTTCAGTGAATTTTGAGAAAAATAGATTTTATAAAAAAAATTATATTCAATTATTTATGAAGTACTATTCAATGAAAATTATTTAAAAATTTAATTGGTTCCTCTTAATTTTAAATAAAATAGTAATTTTATTTATTTAAAAACTTTATTGATTTTTATATAGAATGATTTTTATACATAAAATTTCTATTTTAATGAAAAATGTTTTCCATCCGTTTTTGAAGATTTATTTTCAAATTATTTTTTGAGATATATAGTTTTTATATTTTATGAAATTGATTAAATATTTTGAATAATAATTTGTAAAATTTTAAAATAGGTCAAATTTATTTTTAGGATATTATAGATAGTAATTGTAATAAATAATTCATACGTCGGTAAGGGTATGTCGGGTAATTAGGATTCAAAATTATGTCACTAGGATTTAAAAATTTATATTTAAGATACCTTATTTTTATCGTATATTTTTTCATCCTCATCGAATATTTTATTAAAATCCCATTATGGATTGAGAGTAACTGTAATATTATTTTAATAAAATAATAAATATAAAGATCATGTATAATATATTTAAGAAAACTAATATTGTTAATTGGGTAAAAATGTTGTTATGTTTGATTATAAATGGTTATTTGAAATATTAGATAACTTTTAAACATTGTAATTTTTTTAATTTTAATTTATTGAATAGTTACCTTAAATTCATATACAACACCAACACCATGCTTGTGCTAGGAATAGAAAAATAAAGTAAATGGTTTTATATATCTATAAATTAATAAATTTTGGATGAAGTATTTACTTGAATTATTTAGTTTTTTTATATAGAAAATATTATTTATGTTTTACATGTTTATTTTCGAATTTCATTACTCTTTTCATGTCATCAAAGGTTAAAAATGTGAATAGTATCTGAAATGACTTTAATGATATCTTATAAAAAATAATAATTTATTTAATGATATAAAATTCTTCAAAATATTAAAATTTTCAAATTGAATGGGATATCATATATAATAATTATCATTTCTTACACATTGGTTAATTTTATTTATATTTTATCTTTATTGACACTTAATGAGTAAAAAAATTGATATTATGCTAATCTTCGAAAGGGTTAGTGAGGGTTTAAACTAAGATATAAGGGTTAAAACATAACCTAAAATTTTATAAAATTTACTAGATGAGTTAATGTATACCCATATTGAAACAATATTGAAACTATATCTATTTAGATCATCATGGACCTAAAAAATTATTTTAATTACTTTAATTCTGTATGTAATTCCATGTGATCTCTTATCCAATATTATATAAGGGAAACACCATACATCACTTCCTAAAACATAATGAGGCATCTATATAGATAAAAAATGATAAAAACACTTATTACCATATTAATATACATTCTATAGGTTTTTTATACTTAAATTTCCATCCCTAGGGACTTTAATGAGAGGCCTGAAAGTGGTTCTACGAAGAAGATGTAATCATCATAACCGAGCATTTTAATTTTACTTATTAGTGAACATAATGAAATTATATCCTAAAAATTAGTATTTAATTCTCTATTTGTCATACACACTGATATTTTATTATTTTCTCTTCATAACGTTACTCATCTACTTTTCAATCCTATGCCAAAGGAGATCATCATTCTAACGAACATGTGGACTACCCCCAACATTAAAAGTTGTGTATCATTTTCTCTTAAATATCATTAAAATATTATAATTATGATATATTGATGATATAAATATATATATATATATACAATATTAATTGAATAATTATTATTATAGAAATATAGCATACCATATATATCCACACCATTACGGTCATTAAAAATGGAATCATCGCACTTGTGTTTGTAGTTACTACAATCTCTTTATAGTAATGTAATTAAACTTTCAAAACCACCTCTCATTAAAGGAACTGGATATATATTTAAATAAAATAATTTTATTTAAATTATAATCATTCTACATATATAATACAATATCTTATTAATAAATTAAAATAAAACAGAATGTAAAATCCTTGCAATTGGATATATATAGACTACCTCCTCACAAGTTGTTATATTTTATTTATGTAACCTCTATTCATGGATGAAATTAAAATGTATTTAATTGATAGATATTATTATTATTTTACCATTATTATTATATTTTTTTTGGAACAATGAATCCTTTGATCATTGTCATCTTACCAACGTAATTTCTCAATTTTGAGCCTAGAATCCTCAAAACACCCAATGTAAACTAAACTGATTATGAAATTTAATATATCATTGAACTAAATTTATTAATAATGATGTATTGAACCTAGAAATGGATTAAAAATGTAAATAACTAATATAATTTTATGATAAATGATTTATAGGACATAGATTAAATGTTTGGATTCAGGGTATGGAGTTTTTTAACTAAATTTTCATTCACGACATTATAATTCTATTTAGAAGACATTTTTATTGCCTGATTATTTTTTACATTAACTAAGGATATATTATATTATATACACACTTATTCTATATGGTTTTAAAATTGTTACATAAAATCATCTCATGGACTAATTTTCACTACAGTTGTACTGTATTGGTTATGATTATTCTTCTCAATTATGTTTTATTGATAAATTCCTCATATTATATACCTAAATAATTTTATAATACCATTATGATTTCAATTATAATATTATATTACAATATTTAATGTTCCTATGAAGTTATCTATTTTGTTAAATAATTATTCAATTTTTATAAATGATTCATGGTTTTCCATTGTCATGGTTTCAACCATTTGAGAAATTATTCTTCATAAAACCCATAATTTATTTTATATGGAGAACATACTACTCAATTAAGTTGTTATAAAATATTATTCTTTTGAAATTTTAATTTTTATAGTTTTTAATGTTAATTATCTAGATGGACTTTTTTCATTAGTTTACCATGTTTTATGGGATTCTTCTCCCAAACATCCGTCTTTATGACATATATTGACTAATGAGACAATTTTCATTTAAAATATGTAAATAATAACTCTTGAGATATATTATAATAAATATTATTAGTGTTAGGTTATTTTATATTGTATCATATGTTCTTATATTTGAATGGGTTTTTTGTTATAAAATAACATATATGTTTTTTTCCACAAAAACGTTAGTTTAAAGGTTATTTTCTAAACTCTTCCTTCATGTTGACAATATTTTTTCAAGAATATTATTCTATAATTAGAAATAATGAAATAAAATTTTTATAATTATCTATGAAAATATTTTAATATTTTATCATATTATATTTTTACTGTTTTTCTTGTGGGTCACTTTTAACTATCTCTACAAAAAGATATCAAAAATAGTTTATTTTTAGAATGTATGACATGAACATAATATTAAATAATCAAAAATTTTATTTTTTTCATTGATTAATTTATAAGAGTTAGCATTTTTTTTCAAATATAATATTTTTCTTCATATTGTATGATTTTTTATTTAAAATGCTAATGAAATATATTGGTATTTCTGCGATTTTCAAAGTTATTTTATAAATTTTTAATTAAAACCATTTTAATCAATGTAAATGTAATTAAATTAAATATATTATTTAATAGGTATATATTAATATGATACAATTCACATCCTTTTTATTATATTTTTTTATGAAGATTTAATGATATTTTTAAAAACCCTTTATTTTCCTCAGATAAATCAAGCAATGAAAGTTGCAATGAAATGAAACCATCTATATGTTTTTCTCATAATATGGTTCTGCGACATTATTAATGATTTTTTTATTTAGGATTGAATAAATATCATTCATATAAATTGTTTTATTTGATATGTTTTTGTCTATTATATCGTTGAAATTAATTGGTTAATTTGAAAAAGTTAAATGAAAAAATGATACCCATAAGACACAGTAGTATTTGGTTACTCCTAATAGAAGATTAATTTTACAGATGTATGTAACTCAGATGAAATTATTGATTTGAATAATGTTTATTATTCCTTTGAAATTGATGGAATTATCCAATTCATTCTACTCTATTGTGAATATTAAATAAGAAAAGACACATTCATAGTTCCTCAATCCATTTTATGATTTATAATGTTTTCATTGATCATGGAATGTTTTATATTAGATCTGGAATTTTTATATATATGAATATTTTCTTATTTCAAATAATTATTCAATTTATATTGATTTATGATACACGTATGAAAGGGTATGAATTATCTTAATTAATTCTCATACACAATGATTATTTCATCATATCATTATGCTCTTCTTATGCTCCCTAATAACATTTAATGGATAATGATTATGTTTTCCCTTATTGAGAATTTAATCTCAACCTTATTATGTTTCACATTTCCCCATGTCATTATGAATAATTGTAAATGAATTATTTCTTCAATTCTTCCTTGTTGAAATAATTTTTTATATATTTTTGATGATTTACTGTGAAATAATAAAATTTGGGTATGGGGGGATTCTCGTATACTGACATGGGTATTCTTATGTAAGAGTTCATAACAAATATCAAAATCCAAAAACCTAAAAATTCCTTTAGGTGTGTATTTGAACCAAAATTTTTGTCTAATGTTGAATTTTTTAAATGGATAAAATTGGGTAAATATTATAGATATCAGTTCCATAAATGTAAAGAATGTGTTTTGAGAACTAGATCAAGGTGTGAGGTTTGTGGATGTTATAGTTAATATTAAAGAATGATTTATAAATATTTGTAAATTATATTGATTTCATATGAGTTTAACATTATATTTATTATTTACATAAAGATTTTATAATATTAAGGTCGATGATTTTTTAACTGCATGGACACCCCTTTTTGATATTATCATATGTGATTGAAGGGTCATAAATTACATTTTTGGGATTAATTTTATTATGATGAGTATTATGTAACCCTTTTGATTGATGTGAAAGATTATTTCAAAATAATTCTATTACATGTTGGGTGATGTAAGGTAAATGGTATTATAAAACCATGGATATTAAAACATTATTTGATATTGAGGTTATTAATATTAGTTGGGATGTATGGTCATTTATTTATAGAATGGTCTAAATCGACTCATTGGGTTTATTGTTGATATTTTAGAGATTAATGTTTTAAATAATATTTTAAAGGATTATATGTTCATATATTATAATGTGGCAGTAATTTTGGTTTTATTAAAGACATTATGAATAGATATTTGACTTTTTATAAACCGCTTGTTAAACAAGAAGTTAATTATATAAATTTAGACATTAAATGTTAATATTCATTATATTAAAAATAATGATTAGATAGAAATGGAAACAGAATGAAGAATTAAATAAATAGATGATTTCACATATTGGGATATGAATCCAAATGGGTAATTATATTTTTTTACCTTCTTATTCTATATAAAAATGGAATTTCTATAATCTATTAAATGATCCTGAAATAAAATGTCGTTCTATTATGATTTCCATGACACGATTCACTCATAAGTTACATGACACAGTTGGCCTAATGGACACATGAATTCCACTCCATATTCTAGAAGGGTTTTATAATTAAGGATGGTATATGATGGTATGTTATGGAGACTATTCCCTCTTCATTGTAGTGGATCATATCAAATATTTATGAATAAAAACACTGAAATGAATATAATTATAAATATAAATAATACAATGAAGAAGAAATAAATAATCATGATATATATTTTGGTATAAACAATAACTAGTATAAAATAATTAATGATGATGTCATTATTATATATAAAATGTTTTTGAAAGAAATAGGGATGCATATATAGAAATTACAAGTTATAAAAATCATTTTAAATAGCCAAATATTTATCTCACAGCATCATAGGAACTCACTATTTCCTAATTTCATTTAATCTATCATAATATATAATATAATGAAACCATATAAGCATTATTTCCCCTTTAAAAACCTGTATCCATAAATTCTATATAGGAACCAATCAGAATGTGGAATAGGGTGTGAGTAAAACATAGTAGGTCACCACCAATTGTCTCTAACTCTATCCAATATTTGGATATAATAATGAAGAAGTGTGAGTGTAATAAAAAACAATATATGAATTAAATTTATAACACCCATATCATATAGGGATCCCTGAGTGGTACCCATACGATACTACCGACATCATAATAATCTAAAATGTCTCTAAATTTTTATTAACTTTTAAATGACAAGGATCATCACGTACATTAATTTGAAAAAAATAAATATAGAATCACATTTAAATTAATTATAAATAATTTATATGGAATATCATGACCATTAATTTCATATTAACAATAAATAATTTCATTTAAAATGATTCCATGAAAATCATGTGTAACATATTTTCTATTAATTCCAAATAAACAAATTTTTATTCCATGTGTATAAATTCATTTAATAAATATGAAAATTCAAGTTAATTATATAAGTTTATCATAATTAAATGAATCTACATAATATTATAATAAATACTATGTAATTTTAACATTACCATTTATCAACATTGTTCATTATTTAATCCATAAAACTAAGGAGTAACAAAATGGGGTCAATGTGTAATCCACTTGAAACTACATCATTTAACAAGGGTCATGTGACATTGTATTACCAATAAACATTTAATTAATTCTTTTATAAATAATCATATGGTCTATGGTTAGGTCGATACAACAAATCAATCATCAATTTAATTTAAATAATCTCAGTAGCCAAGATGAACCCAAAAAAACATTCATGGTGATTTGGTCACAAGGTAAAATTAGTCATCATGGAATTTTATGAAACCCACCTAGAGGATGGTTTAGGATTATGTTTTCCAAATCTAACCAGTTACCACCATAACATTTAAAACCAATTCATGGTATAGTTAATAAACTGAAGACATTACAATTTTTTTGAGAAACACACAGATGTTCTGGAGTGTGGAACAATGGTTTGAAAATAAAAACACTTACAATTTTAGTTCAATGGAATTGACAATCTATATTAGATAGGTAAAAGAGACCCATCATATATTGGTCTCTTATTCATTCTTTAATGAGATAAACTGGTGAAATATAAAATAGTTATATAATAGGGAATATTAAATCACTTGAAGATTTGATTATATAGAGTGAGATAAGACAAGATAATAATTAAACTGGATTATAGTCATATAGTTGGCTATACAACATGATGAAAAACTATTTATGAACACTAAATTAACATCAAAAAATTATCAAAGGGAAAAACGACCATAATAAGGTTATTTTATTCCCTAAAGATAATATGAATATAAGATCTCCAATATCACGAGAATCGAGTGAACCTTTAGGAGACATGCAACGAAATAACCTAGGGAAGATCCCATAGAGCCCCTTAAACAAGTCCTTCTACCCTTGTGAAGTAATACTGGACACTCATTAGACATGTGGTAGTAGATAGAAACTATCCCCCATGTCACACGAGTGTTCAACCAACAGATTCCAAACAACGCATCCATAAATATTTTGAAAATGGGAGAAAATATCCAAAAAATGGGAGAATCTTGTGGTCATAAAGAACACAAGATGCATCAATGGTAGGTAGATTTTTTTAATAAAAAAACTCGTGAAATCTCTTGATATCCCATTAAATTTTAAAATAAAAAAATTAATATATAGGGGAAATAAGACATCCTATTTTGGGCATAAACATTATTCAATGCAACCTAGGTAGTTCACGTGACACCAGAGGCACCTAGTGACATATCCACCTCCCAGCATTAGATCTCCACTGGCATATCTCCCTAATATAACAAAAGTAATGATACATATCTATGAATTATTCTACCCCTTCTAGATCCAAAATTAATCCTAAGGGTCTTTACATGATAATTTCTTGAACATAACCATATAAATTATTCTAGGTCAAGCGACACATTAGCAATAGAAAGAATGAATGTCAATGAAAACACTAAAAAAAACACTCAATTCCCTATTCCCTTGTAAAATAGACAAGGAAAATAAAGATGGAATATATAAGAGCATATTTTAGTCATAAAACTTATTTTACAACCCTTGATAAAGAAATAATATTCTATTCAAAAGTCTCAGACATTCACCTTAATCTCATGAAGTCCCTTAGAGATATCGGCTTGACAATATTGTATTCCCTCAGCATGACCAAAACGATCGAAAATGCCCTATTAATTATATATAATAAACCCATTTTTTCGATGGTACAGTAAATTTGTCTCTAAAAATCATGTCTTACACCTAAAATAACCTATAATAGGACCTCATGTAGACACGTGACACTAAATCCCTCTATCCACTACATCAAGGATTTTGGTGATATGTGCGTGAAATGTGGAGGATAATAGGGGTGGAGATCTATATAAATTTAACATCCCAAAATGAATAATATTTCAATATACACATTTATATAACTTTACTTGGATCCTTGAATCAATGCAACCACACATTAGGGCAGATTTTATGGAGTGGCTGATCTCTGGATTGAGAATGTTTTCTATCAGGAAATATATTGTAAGAAACTCTAGTGATCGTTTCACCTTGATATTAACTAAATATGATCACTCATAGATCACATGATTCAATTATAAAAAAAAATCCCATATATTTTATAAAATTTATTAGATTTAAACCAATTTGAACTGAAAAAATCTAAGGCATGTGCATGAAATGGGTTGAACAAAGACAAAAAAATGAGATACTTATGAGGAAAACGTAAACGATGACTCACATGAGTTAAAAATTAACAACTAAAGATATGAAAAAGAACCAGGAAAAGTTGACATGATGCTCCTTTGGTATACTACATGGATCATAAAATGTTCCATAGAAATGTAAAATTAAATCACACGGTTCCCCCATGCCTTCCACCGATGTCTCAAAAAATCCTCTGAGTTCAATACCCATACCATGAAACTTCCAATAAAAAATATTCCCCAATCATACAAAAAAATCTGTACATGTCATATATCTATCACAATAACATCATTGTATATAATTTTCTATTGCAATGTCCATTGGACTTGGAAGACACCTTTTGTGATGACTTCCAGATATGTCCGTCTAGGTAATGCATCACAAATCAAACTTTTCAAATTGACTCATGTTATTCCCTTAATGTGTGTCATCCGAAATTTGTGATAATAGTTGGTTTAATCAACAAGAAAATTTTATTCCAAATAAGCAAGTCATCCAAGATTTTTTATTGGCTTCCTAGACAAGATGACCAGGTCTCGTGGTATCTCTCAAACAATTTATCATCTATCATGATAAGGACCTTCATTAATGTCATCCAAGAAATGAAACATCCCTAGGAAAAGTGTACTTGTCTTTTTATATGATAGGAATAATACATTTGACAGTTCAAGAAGACTATCATGTTATTTGGAGAAGGAAATCAGCACATGTATTGAAAACAACCAGGCTAGGTCTAAAGTGAATCCTCAATGGATAAACCTATATCAATGGAATAATATGATATGAAATACGTCTAAAATGCATAATTATTTTGTAATCCATACCTAATTGAACTATGAATACTCTTATTCCTTCAATAAGAAGGATACACATGACCACATTCTAAATTCTGAGTTCCATATCAACTATCCAAAAGGGTTTGACTACTGTATAATTTGTGCATCCATAAGTAGTGAGGATTATTATTTACCATCCCTTGTTTCTCAAGCTGAGTATAGCCCACATGGTCTTTAGTAGTTTAAATGATCACAAAATTTTCATCATAACCCTACATAATGATAAGGTAAATTTTAGTGTGTATGCCCCGATCAACGATAAAATATGATCTCTCCCATATATTAGGGAGACCTCAGTGTTTAATCCCAAACTAGATAAACTATTATGATTCTATTTCCCCCAATAAACAATATATGTATGATTAAAATATAAGTCCAAATAAAAAATTTCCATCCTCATTGTTGTAAATCATCTATTTTCTTAGATATTTCAACCATCAGGATCCAATCATTCACATGGATTGACCATTCTTCTACTTCCTTCATCAGACTGAGAAGCCAACTCAACTAATATTACATTGATTTATTTTGATAAAAAACATTAATAGGACAAATTTCTAAGTCCTTATGTCCATATTAAATGACACATGGGTTGTCCCAGTACATAAGTTCCTCATCCATAGGCAGTGATATAGATTATTTTCTATATATTTTTTATCAAATGGAGCTCGGCCCATGTGGGCTTAGTGAATTTAAAGGGTCATATAATTAAAATTATAAATATACACCATTCCAAGAAACCTTAGTACGTAAGAACTAATAAGTAGAAAGATATTATAACCTATATATAAGGTAATATTCATCAGGGTTAGTCCTGAGGGCCTGATTGAACTATAATTACAATGATTTATTCCATAACAAGGAAACACATAATGTCTCCTTGAGAATCAAACATGAATAAATAGTTCCTATCTTCCATCACATATGTTCTCTATACATGACATAATACTATATGGGTTTTAATGAAATACATCAATGTTTATTCATGTTATAAACATGATATGCATGACAACACATAATGGATGAATACCCTTATCGAAATGTTATCCACCTCCCTTCATGGAAGTAAATTCTAAAGTGTCTTATTGTAATGCTTCTGAAAATGCGTTGATTCTCTTTTCTAGAAAATGGATGAATATACTTAGATTTATATAGATGGATCAACTTCTAAAATCCCCTTATTTTATATAAAAAATGGGTTTAGAAATGGTATTTATTTCCAGTAATAGATCATATTGGGAGATTAGGAATAGTTCCATGAACACATCTTTCATCATTAAAATATTCAAATAATTGAAGTCAATTATCCTCAAAAGTGCTTAAATAGCCCGCCCTCTTATCCTATCGACCAATGTGAGTTACTATGCATCATTGTGTCTGACAAACCTAGTGATCACCTACAATTGGAATGACGGTCTGTATTGAGTTATTCAATTAGGAACCATTGAAATTTTATACTAACAATAAAAACACGGACCTGACATTAATGACATGTGAAATAAATTGAACACCTCATAATTAACCATTGGTCCAAACTAAATCTATGTCACTGTGGGTGTCGAGTCATCACATTACCATCAAAACAAAAATAATGATCCCGATCTGAATTTCGGAAATAATGGAGTAATCATTTAATCATGTGTTAGTACATTTTTCATTGTATGTTCTATGAGGGAATGATAATGGGCCGACATAGAGCCCCAAATAGAATGGTTGTCCTTTTTACATTAATTGGGCCATAGTTTGGGATTATCAAAAAAATATGATATGCCTCATATAAATATTATCGATGATCGACTATAAACGGGGTTCCCATAAATATATGTAGATCCTTTCATTAAAATATCCTTGTGCACTAAATGGATGGATCTAGAATTAAAAAGGAAAATTGTGTTAACCATGAATAACTGATTGAGATTGCGTTAAATATATGATATTTTACTAATCAATGATTTTTTTCTTTTATTATACATGAATAAAAATAATACTCTGATAAACAACATCCCAGTCCTGGATAATGTTTTTATCTAAAAATAATTCAAAAAATACGTCATTGGATGCAACCCCTACATTTCCCAAAATGATCTCACATGCCTGGTTGTCTCAATTTCAATTAGCAAAGATAATGATCCGAGAAAACCATCATCTATGTAAAATTTTTAATTTTTAATTTTCATACATGGAAATACATGTACTGAAACTAAAATGTCATCATCGTCCAATGAAATATTCATGTAAGATAGCACCTCTCGTTTTCCCAACCAACAACTTTGGTAAATTATCATAGAGTGTTACATTTGTGACCTTCAGTATATGTAGTGGGTGGAAAACGGATTCAAATATGGATCCCTTCTTATTTAGGGGATTCTGAGGTGGGATCCTATCAACCGTTTTCAGCAACACCATCCAACTAGTACCCATAAATTTCCTATTGAGGTAACCACCTAACACATTACCATATCTGATTCCCATGAATGAAAAAAGATATGAACATTTTGAAAGGAATGTTCTAGATAGTTGTGAGTGGGATAATACTGCAACTCATATTTAATATGACATCCATAATATTTGAATGAAAACATGAAATCAGGCTCAAATAACATGCCTTTTGGATGTTTTTTGTTGTATATTCTTATAGTAGGCAAGGGGATGCACATATCCCTAATCCAGTAAATAAATAACATTTATATATTTTGGTGTCTCGAGGAGGATAGAAGTGGGATCCGATCCCCACATAAATCTAATATATCTACTAGTATATATTGGAGAAATAAAATATGTAGTTTCATATCCCTACACATACACTTCTAAAATGACATTACAATATTGAAACAACTGAAAAATTCCATTTTAATATTCTTGAATGGATATATAAATAATTAAAATATCATATTTCTATCCCCATAGCTATGGTATCTCAAAACACTTATAATTATGAAAAAGGTTTTCTCTATAGTAGGAACACATTCTTACTGATATCAAATAGGATTATCATCATATTCTGATAATGTACATGACATCAGACTGAGCTCATTATCATTTTCAAACTAGGGCTCAACTGGTGAGAGCTACACATGCCTTCCGACAGGGTAACATGCCTATTAAAAATATAAGGTGACATATAATAATGGACCATGATTTGTCTCTTCTCAACATTTTGGTCATTCCTCACCATGTGTGTGGGGAAGATTCCATAGGACAACATCATATTCTTATTGAACAAGGATAACAGAATACTAAAAAGGCCAAGTATGAGGCTCAGATCCCTATTAAGAATGAGTCTCACAAATTTAGAATGGAATTTTCTTGTGGATAGGCTCATATTCGTTTTAGTGAATCATAAAAAAATATTCTTGTAGATCATGGAATTTTGGACCATATTCCTACTGAAGCCATAAAATAACTGCATCGGTGTATCTTAGAGGCAATACGATAGGATTCTCATATACCTTCTAAAATTGTAGAGGCCCATCAGTATATTTTAGTGGGAAATTCACATATGGACTAGACCATGTAACAATTTCAATTAGGGCTCACTATGTTAGAGCGACACATGGTTTAGAGACGTAACATGTCCCAATAGCAATACACCAATAACATATTCAAACAGTTTAGGATACAGATCATACCCATGTTATGATCATGAATCACCATATAAGAATGGAATATTAATTGTCTAAGCTCATATTCCAATCAGTAATGAGAAATTTCATGGGCTTGTTCCTATAGCTTCTTAGTAGTGGGGTTATACTCATGTAGCACTATATAGTTATAAAAAAATTCCTCAAACCCATCATACAATGTGACTATATCCCATAACAATTATAGAAGTTTTCTTAGTATATTCTATCAAAGATGAAGAATAAGGAACACATCCCTAATATTCTAAATTCTAGTGTATGTTTGGTCAAAAAAGACACATTCTAAACACCTCAAAGATCCATAAACTATTCAGATAATGTAGGAGATGATCATTACAATGATAGTCCTCTGCATGCTAGTGTAGATATGGATCACATGGACTCTACTTCATACATCTTTCATGGTAACCCTCCACTTTGATATATACGATAGATAAGAAATCCACCCCTATTATAGATTCGTTTATATTGATATTTCTAAATACTCAAACTCCTCCATATAGAGAAATGATTGAAACATCATGGTCAACCGTATATAGTTCCTCTTTTACATCGAGCATAAATCTACTTTGGTTAGCATGACACCAAAACAATCATCTTATATGGTCATTCAAATGGAGGCATGTGAGTAAGATGAATGGAATCTGACATTGACATATCAAGATAGTTAGTTGGATTTTACTCACATGTATTATTCTATCCCCTTATAACTTCTTACTATGAAATCACAGACAATCTAGAAAAGGAGTTAGTGTTTTAACAACACCCAAATATATGGACTAGTTATCAGAGACTAAAGGCGTGAATTGTCCCCTATCTAGAATATTAGTACCACCTTCATCAAAAAAAGCTATTTTCATGTCGATATGACCATTTTTTCTATATCCTAGTACCTGATAATGGAGGAACATAAAAAAATTTCAATGCATTGTTTCTCTCAACAACACAAAAACTATCTACATATAAATTATCATAGAATATCTAGATGAGTTTATCAAAGGATGCGTAAAATAAAGAGAATTTCACTAAAATAATTCCCTATAACAACATTACCCTTCAGATATAATGTCTATTAATGTCATATCCTCTAGAGAAATTTGAGAAAAATGTAACGAATGAGATACTTGGTCAGTACAACAGATTTCACCAACCTCAATACTGACTATAAATCTTGGATGGAAAAAGACCATAACCCTTAGATCAATGAACTATGCCCCTCAAATCAATGTTAAATAATATAATATGTAAAAATAAAAGTTTTCATGGTACATTTCTCTTTGAATAATGCAATTGTTGCGTTGTATTCAACATGGAGTTTTAATACACCATATCAAATTAAACTATCCATTATAAATAGTAATACCTACTTTTTAAAAACTTATAAATTTTATGTTTCAAAATGGAATTCATTTTTGGATTCTGAATATCAATATTATCTTAGGGTGAGTTTTTGGTATTTTTCTGAAAACATTAAATTTTTTGTGAATAGTGAAAAACACTAAGTAATTGTTTAAATCGACTTTTTATTTAAATAATTTTTTATTTTATTTAAATTTATTTTAGGTAAAAATATATACATAATAAAAATATATGTTCATTGTAATTCATTGGTGTCATTTTATAATGAGTTTAGATATATAAAATTTTATCGAACATTTTACCATATTTTACCCACCTCCTAAGAGCATTTCCAAATTTGTATAAAACATAATTTTACTATTTCTATGAGTTGAATTTAAAATTTCAAGAGACTCGGTTGATTTTATTATGTAAAATGTGGTTCACTAAGATGAAAATAATTTTTGGTGAATAGTTACTTTTTTTCTTTTGTTTACAATGGTTAAAATTAAATAGGGTAATTAAGGGTAAAATGGTATTATTATTACCCTAACACATGTCCTAATTCTATTGAAAAAGTATAATTCGACCAAAAATAACCATAGGAACAAAATATAAACCTCTTTGGTCAATTTGGATTAGATTAAGACATTTATTATTATTTTAATTAAAGAAGAGTTAAAAGAGTTAAATTCAATGTTAAATAACTAAACCATTGTGAATAAAGGGTTACACAAAATATAAATTCAAATATAAATATTCATTTGAAAGATTCATATATTTCCAACATAATTATATTGTATTTATTAATTTTAAACATTATATAATTAAATTTAATTATGACACAATGATGAAATTGTAATTACTATATTATTGAAATATTAAAATAATTAAAATTATAACTATCCAAATAAATCAAATTTTAGAATTTTAAATAATTATAATAATTTAATAGGTTAATATTACAGGTTAGTGTTGGTTAAATCTATTTAGTTATTAGTAATAGTGTTTTTAGGACTGTAACAAAAATCAATTATTAAATAATGTCAAAATTGAAATAAATGAGGTTTTATAAATAATACAATATTATTTGTTGATATAATAATCCTAGAAATATAAGGTAAGGCCAAAAGATGTTATAATAATAGGTTAGACAATAGTGAACCACTTTGGGTTCTCTTGTATGTTTACAGTATGTTTATTAAACATATAATATAAAATAGAAAAAGAGTTGGTAAATGTCAAACTATTTAACTAAGAGTTAAACATAAAAGGTATGGTTAATACAGTGAAACAAACCTATCTAAAACCTATTGGTTGATAGTGTTTTGACCAATACTCACCATATCCTTTAAATAATTTATTTTGGATCCATTTGAAATTGAAAACCATTTTATTATAAAATAATATTTAAATATTTTCCTAAGGTTCCCCACACCCCTCTTATAAAATGGAACTTCCTCTTCTCTCAAATGAACACCATAAAATCCACTTGACTCGGCCCAAACCTGCCCAAATATCCTCCCAACATTCCTCCCATAATCCTATAGGCCACCCTTTAGTCTTAAATCCAACCTAAATAGCCATTTTGATCAAATCAAAACGGAGAACCCAAAAAAGAGGTAAATATTTCATCACCTCTTTCAAGTTCTTTTCTTCTTCCACTTCCTCTTTCAATGTTGTTTCCATTCTAAAATAATAACTCCAGAAACTTATATATACATTGATGTTATTATAAAAATGGTAAAACCTTATTCAATATTCTATCCATCCTATAAATGACCATGTCACCATACGTGTGTTCGTACAGATTACATCTCCACGTCGTGGTGTAGTTTGTTATTCAAACACTTCATCATTTGGATGGGTATAATAAGGATTATTAATGATTTAAATTAAAAATAATATATGATAATTATTCTTTATATCTAATATATCATCCAATTATATATTATTTTAATATCAAAAGAATGATATTGTTGCTCGTGTGTCTGTACAGATTACCGTCTCCACAAATGCGATGATATTTATTCCCCATTGTATCCATTCAAGAATAATTTTCATTTGATGATTAAAAAAACTTTTTAAAGACTTAATATCATTCATAATATGAATAAGATACTTCCTATCCATAACAAACATTACTTATGTTACAAAGCCTATAATAGAAAATGAATATGTTAACACTCGTAACGATGATACTAATGAAATACCATTAAGAGAGTGATATTAGAAGATCATATATGATATCATATTTATGTATATAGTTCTTTTATAATTTAATAAAAATGATTTAACTATTATAAAATACGTTAATATACCCTCAAAAAAGTAAAAGTACAAGGTAAGGGTTAATTTTGACAATCACTTCATTATCTGAGGTTCTTTATACATAATTATCTACAGGGACATTTGTATCATCCACATCCATGTTTAATAGATATATATTTCAAAAAAAATTTATAATTTACAAGAAAATGGGTTAATGAAATTTAAACCCTTATTTCACCTTATTTGTTTTGAATGGAATCTTTCTGTCATTTTCCATACAAGGTACTTGATGAAAATTTCGACAATATTAAGGTATGAATGTTTTTTATATCCTATATGCCATGTGCGGATAATTTATTTCATTATAACATAGTCGGATATTCCTTTACAAGATTGTAAAAATAGTTTCAAAAATAAATGTATTCTTTTATAATTATGTAACATTAAATGATTTTAAAAAATAGATATTTCTCTCAAATAGTTTTGATTTCATCTATGTCAACATCCTTTGACGGATTTTACAATTGTTTGAAGTTGATTAATTAGGATACTTATCTTCCATATTGTGTTGAATGTTTTGTGATATGCTTCATTGTGGATGTGTTGTTTTTATACCATTCATGGTTTATGAATAAATTATTGAAAATTCGTATGCTAGTTTTAATACGAATGTTTATGTTATGTTTAATCATTTTCATATGAGGAATCCATTGGACTTAGTAAGTGATGGGTGGAGCCCACTATAGCCTCTCGAGGCATTGGTTGGTCTCATGAGACAAACTAGTGTCTTGGCAAAAAGCCTTGAAAAAATATTATTTGTAGTCTTGGTACAATGCCTTTACTTGTAGTTATGTAGTCTGGCATTATGTGTTCAATCATTAAGAAAGTGGATATTGATATTGCATGTGATTATTCAACTAATATAATATCCTTGTGAATATGTAAATGGAATTATTTGATTGTATCTTTTCCATATTATTATAATGTTCATGTTTAAATGGATTTTGTTCTAGTCTTACATTGCCTTAAATGTTTATGCTTATTTATGAAAGATTCTGCTATATTGTTATCCTTACTAAGAATCTAATCTCACCCAGTTCTATGTTTTATTTTTCCTAATATGTGAAGAAATAAATTATGATTAACCTGTAGGGATAGTCTATGGGATATGAATGTGGTTAATGAAGACAATGTTGTTGTTGTTTTTCATTTCATGGTGTAATGTAAAAGTTATGAATGTATCTGTTAATTATAAGGCCACTAAACTAATTGGTCTTTCGAGACATGATATTTTTTCATCATGCCAATTTTATGTAATAATGAACTCACCAAGGGTAACTGGGGTCGGGTCGTTATAGTTTGTATCAGTGGATGTTTAGTACAAACCTTAAGAAGCAAGATTTATAAAAATCCGATTAGAGAACATTATACTAAGATATACTTTTAGTATTTGTATATAAGAGCACACTAAAAATTTGGTATTGTAGATATTTTGCGTATTTTCCAAGAAATATATCCCTTTCTAGATACGATCAGGTAGAGCCAGCTCTGACACATATGTACCTAGGGGTAAAACCTGAAAAAACTGCTTTGAGCTAGACTCGAATGGGAACTAGTGCATGACAACAGACCATGCTGCATTCATGGTTATGACACTCCCAGGGGATATACATAGGATCATTCCCAATTTCATTACAAACATTTATGAAGTGTTTATGATTATATACATTATCAATGATTTTTTTTTCTGATTATTGATTATATCCATAAACTGTTCAATTTTTTTTTATATTTTTTACATGTTCTGAATTATGTATTGCGATTCATAAACTAATCTAGTTAATGACATTGTTTAGAAATGGTGCCTAGTGGTAAATAATGAAATCTATTTCGAGGAAAATAATCCTTGTAAGGACGTCCCTCCTACTCATGATATTCATACTGGAGCTGGTGAAGCATCTAGTGTTGATCAGCTTATCACCATACTGGGACAACTCACTCAGGTTACGAATAATAACCTTACCCGTAGGGAGCACCCCGATCCACAATGGGGAGGATCAATGTAAGAAAACTTCATGTGTCAGAAACCACCAACATTAAATGGGAGTACAAATCCATTAGTAGCTGAGCAATGGATAAATTCCTTAGAGAATATATTTCACGCTCTGGGGAGTAACTATTGGGGAAAAGTTTTCATGGTATTTTATTGCCTCATGGGAGATGCAGATCAATAGTGGTCATTAATTAAAAACACAAAGGAAGATGATAAAGTATCATATATGAAATGGAGGGAGTTTAAAGATCATTTAAAACAAAAGTACATTCCTCATGACCATCGAGCATATATGGAAAGAAAATTTTATCGCTAGAGGAAAAAGGGGGAAGACATTGTTATAGAGTGTGAGGCTAATAGGACAAGGATAGCAAGACATTCAACATGTTATATACGTAACCCACAGAGTAATATTGACCGATTATTTGAAGGGTGAAATCCATTTCTTCGGTGAGCATTAGGCTCACAATACTTCTTGTAATACAAAAATATTGTCTAATGTGCTTTCAAGACAGAAAAAGAATTCTCTAGGTCTTACGACATTGAAGAAAATCAAGAGAAGAAGATATTTGCTGAACACTATGGAAATGTAAATAAGGGGATGAAGGGAAAAGTTGAATATCCATCCTGCACTAAATGTGGGAAGAAACACACCGGTAGTTTCCTGAAGGGAATGAGATTCTGTTACATGTGTGGTGAAAAAGTCCATCAAGCTTGGGATTACAAGGGGAAGAAAGAGGCTATCAATGTTGAATGATACAATTGTAGAAAAAGGGGGAATTATGAAAATGAATGTCCTATGCTCCAAGGAATCCTAACTCATAAAAGGACAAGGGATCAAGGCCATGCTTCTGCTATCACTACTGCTGAGTTTGCAGCTCCGAAAGATGTGGTGGCAACTAATTTAATGGTTTGCTCATGTTTAAAAAATGATTTATTTGATTCTGGATCATAACATTGTTTCATATCATCCTTGTTTTCTATGAAAATTATAAATTTTCAATTTGACATAACAATGGAGTTGTTAGTCAACACACCTAAGTGAAGTGTCATTTCAATTATGTATTGTGAATCTTTTCATATTAGGGAATATAAATGTTATTTATCTGCTAATCTCATCAGTATACCCATTATTGAATTTGATATAATCCTTGTTAGGTATTAGCTTTTGGACCATTGATGTGAAAAATTGTTGTAAGAATAAGGAGGTTAAGATTCTCGATGATGATCAGAAGTACCTTCTCTTTAGAGCAGAAACATCACCAACTAATTTTTATCTAGATCCACCAATAGTAGCTCAACTAAATTCAGTTATTAGGGAGGAAGAGAATGAAATAACTATGGGTGAGGAAAGGAATGTTCAAATAGAGAACATACCTATTGGAAATGAATATATTGATGTGTTTCCAGAAGATTTACCTGGACATCCTCCAGAATGAGAAATTGAGTTTTTCATTCATTTAATTACTGTTTCAAGGCCCATATCGAAGAACCCTTATAGAATATCCACTGTGGAATTAGTGGATCTAATGAATTGACTAGATGAATTGAGTAATAATGGATTTATTCACCATTGTGTTTATCTATGGTGATCCCATGTTTTTTTGTTATGAAGAATGATATATCTATGAGGCTACATATTGACTACAACGAGATCAATTCTATAATAATAAAAAACATGTATCCCCTACTTCACATTGATGATTTATTCAAAAAACTTCATGGACCTAAATATTTTTTCAAAGATTGACATTCGATTTGAATATCATCAGTTTTGTGCGAAAAAGGAAGACATTCCAAAAACTTCATTTCGATCAAGTTACTGGCATTACGAGTTTACAGAAATCCCTTTTGGATTGACTAATGCACCCTATTCCTTCATGGATCAAATGAATTGAGTTTTCATAGAATATATTTGTTACTTTTTAGTGGTATTTATTGATGATATCTGGGTATACTTCAAATGCTATGAAGATCATGAATATCAATTGCACATTATTCTAAGGACTCTTAAAAGAAATGAATTATATGGGAAATTTAGAATGTGTGAATTATGGTTTCAAGATATTTCTGTTCTTGGCCATATTTTCTCTATGTATGGAATCTCTATTGACCCTTAAAAGGACAAGGAAATCCAAGAATGGCCAGCACAAATTATTATAACTAAGGTATGCAGTTTTATTGGTTTACCAGGTTATTATCATCGTTTTTTCTAGAATGTTTCTCGGTTGGCTTAACCATTAACAAAGATCACATGTAAAGGGGTGAATTTTTTTTGAAAAAAAGAGTGTGAAGAGTTTTTGGTAGAAATGGATTAAATATTAGTCAATTCTCTTATCTTGACTCTATCATCGGGGAATGTTGGGGTTGTTATTTATAGTGATTCTTCAAAGAAAGGACTTGGTTGTGTCCTTATGTATAATGATAGATTTATTTCCTATTCATCACAACAAGTAAAACATCATGAGAAAAACTATCCTACTTTTGATATTGTGTTAGTAGTTATAATATTTTCTTTGAAGATATGGAGACATTATCTCTATGGGGGAAAATGTGAGATATATACCAATCTCAAGAGTTTGATGTATATTTTTTCTCACAGAAATAACTCAACATGAGGTAAAGGAGATGAATTGAACTACTAAGGATTATGATTTCACAACACACTACCAACTGATGATGGAAAATAAGTTGTAAGATGATTTGAGAAGAAAGGATCATAGAGTTTTGAACATGATGATAGTTGAAAGGGATCCAATTTTCAGAGATCAATTGAAAATGGATTTGGGAATAAACATGGAAGGTGAAACATCAATACATTTTAAAATATTTTCCAAAAAATATTTACAAGAATGGATAATAAGTTCTCAGGCTGAAGATGAGGAGTTTCAAAAATAGTTAATGCTGTGAATGAAGGGAGATTGAGTTACTTCATATATGAAGATGGAATTTTGAAATGTGGGAAGAGACATTGTTTTCCTAACATAAATTATTTAAAAAAGGAATTACTAGATGATGCTATTGATCCAACTTCTCTATACACCCTCGTAGCAGTAAGATGTATAAAGATTTGAAGGAACATTTTTTGTGGGACAACATGAAAAGGGAGATTGCTGATTTTTTTTCAAGATGTATGGTTTGTATATGTAGAGACCCAAAGCATGACGTACATGAACATTACATTACTTTTGCGTAATAGTTAATACATAACAAAAATAGACACACAAGGCCTGTAATAGTTTAGTGTCTTTCGAAACATGGAATATAAACTTCTAATAATGTTGAAAGATCTTCAACATCTCCCATAAGGATCTTCCCATTTTTGTTTCCTTACCTAAAACCTTTCTTTTAATCATGGGGGAAAAGAAAACACAAAAAGGGTGATCTCAAATACTTAGTAAGAGTATGAATAGAGAAAATAAAACAAACCATATAAATTTGAACATAAAAACATGAACACAATATTTAAACATCATGATCTTGAGCAATGACATATAACATGGAAGTAGATAAGGAATAGATCATAATGAAACATCAATCATGATAAAATAGCATTGGAAAAAAACTTTTAATTGTGGAAAAACATTAAGCACATGATATGATTTCCATAGTAGCCAAGACATTGCTTCCAAGACCATCTTAGTGGACAATGTCCCTTACTGAACCGGGTTTACTAGCCATTCTAACCCTGTATTACTGAACCAGATTTACATTCCATTCCAGCCATGTCTATCTCACGAGATATAAATATTTACCCACTAAATCATAGGGAGATATAGGTCCCACCCATCTAATAATTAATTAATTCTTACTTATGCCACAAAATAAACTGGATACAATCATCAAAACCCAGAGAATAAAATGGGTTTCATAAACATCATCCTATCATCACATAATCCATATAAAACAAATGGATATATCATCATAAAGAAATTGAAACCATGTAAATCATAGATACATTATACTTGAAACATGCACATATGAAATAATGTCATCTTAGATGGAACATGGTTTTGATAAAACACTTGAAATGAATTCTTGAGGAAAATATCCTTTCTTCTTCAAAATTATATTCTTTTCACAAAATGTCATGCAATTTTAAAAGAAGAGGATTTTTTTGAAAATACTCATGAAATCTTGTAGATTATTCGTAATTAAAATAAGGTTTTATAAATCCATAAATATCCATTCATGCTGTATAACTTAAAAAAACATTCTCCTCGTACTTTTAACGGAAAAGTAAAAACGTATCACATATGGTAAAGAAAGAAAGATTCCATCAATGACAGGAAGAAAAAGTCAAAGAAGGGTAAAAATGACTGTAAACATACTTGGAAAAATACTAAACACTTTATGAAAACATTTTTATAGACATGGATTAAAAATATAAACCCGTAAATACTTACGTATAAACAATCTTAGATAAAAATGAGATTGAAAAATTATCCCTTACCATAGGTCTGATATGCTTATTATGTATCCGAACCTCCTGTATAATGATTTAAATAATATAATTTAATTATTATAGAATAATATTCATTATTATGATATCATATATGCTTCAGTTATGACTTTATATTACCCGTTATTTTGTAAATTCATGTTAAAGTAGCGTTTTGGGTAAAATCGTTTCCTTTATCGTTCGTGTTTTGACTTGTAATTATTCATATGATTACTTATATCATGATTAATTAATTAAAGAATACAAAATATTAATTATATATAATATATGTTCAGAATATACATATATTTAATATATCGATAAATGGAAATAAATACACCATTCATGGAGACGGTAGGTCGTACGTACGAATGAACACTGTTTTTGTTTCCTTATTAAATTTAATATATGTAATTAAATGAAATATACATAAATAAAATATCATTAATATGTCATATATTTCATGATTACTTATTATATATACTTTATAATCATTCTTAAATTGTTAACAAGGAAAATGAATCTTATCGCGTCGTGGAGACGGTAATCCGTATGTACGCACGAACAGTGATATCGTTCCCATTTTTGTTGAACGGAATTGGAGTGGATGATATAATATATTAGAGTCATTATTATGTTATAATAACCATATATTGTTATTATTTACACCATTATATCCATCCATGCAAGGTGGTGGGGGAAAACAGATTACACCATAGCGTGGAGACAGTATTCCATACGTATGCACACGCTGTGATTTCATTTTCCGTAGGATGGGAAGAAAGTGAAATAGGGTTTTTTCATATTTATAATAACATATCAGTATATAATTAATACTGATGTTATAATGTTATAATGAAAAAATTAATAAGAGGATGTAGAAGACGAAATAAATTTGAAAGAATCGGTAACGTATATTACATCTTTTCGACACGCCTCTTTGAAACCTCCTCTTAGGGCACTGAATTTGGCCTTTGAAGAAGACCAGGACCTCTAGAATATTTATAGGGAAGTTGATAAGGGAAATGGGCAGGGTTTGGCCGATCATGAAGGCTTAAAGTTTTGTAAAGATGAGAGGGAGGAGGTGCCCTTTTATAATGGAGGAGAGGGGCACCTTTGGAATCCTCAAATATTTTAGTTAAATATAAATTCAAACCCCACATAGAAACCTCAAAAAATGACTCAATTAAAATCATAGATGATGTAGGGTATTAATCTAATCAACCAATAAAATTTAGACATTTTTTGAGCTTATTTAATACCATAACATTTTGATTTAACATTATTTAATCTAGTTAATTTTATTTGTGGTAATAAAATTATAAATTATAAATGGTTATAAATAATCACATATGTGTTGTTAATTTTACACAATTTGATACTTTATGACATTTGAGACTATATAAATTTCAATTTAATTTTTTAAATATTTTTTTGATTTTTAAACAATTTAATAATATGTTATTTTTATAAAATAATAATAGTATCAATTTTGATGCTATTCATTTCATTGAATTCAAATAAAATCCACACAGAGGATATATTAAAAATAAAATATTTATTTGGTTCCTAACATGTCATATTAATCTAGAAAATTCGTGGATCACATTAAATCGTTAATATAATATTTATTTCACTATTTATAAAACCATTTATTTGATACCTCTCTTAATAAAATAATTTCTACAACATTTTTGTATAATTATTAAATAAACTTATTTGATGTATAAAAATTACAAAATAAAATACTAGGATTAAGATAAATCCTATAGATTTTATAATGATACCTTTAGTCATATTTATATTCTAAAATAACCTACTTTTAAAATTTTATATTTATTAAATTATAAGGTGACAACTTTGACATCATTTAAAATAAAATAATATAAGTGTCATAATCACTTTTATAAGACTCCAAACGGTCATATATTCAGTCAACGGATGATTATGGTGTATATATAAACTACCAATAAGTTTTGGTCAGGTTTGTGAGCCTTTTAATGGGTATTATTATTTCAATAAAAACTATATTACTTATTTTTCGCTAAATAAATAATTTCTGCATCATTAATGTATATGCTATTAAGGAAATTAAATATCTTTTAAAAATTATAAATAAATTACCATGATAAATAAAAACATTTTATATTTAAAATTAGTATTTATAACCGAATTTATTTTCTTTATAAACTTATATTAAAAATACTTAAATTATTAAATTTGATTGAGACATATTTCACTTTCCTTTAAATAAAATAAAGTAAAGGTCATAATCAAATACAAGTGGGTTCCATTAGATTCCATTTTGACCCAATTATGATTTAGGGAAAAATATAGTCATCCAATTATATTAAAACAAGTGTTAGGATAATTTTATAATATTATATTTACCCTTAATTACCCGATTTACCTTTAACTATGGTAAATAAATTTTACCAAAGTTACTATTCATATTGCCTAAAAATAAAAAAGTATATTATTAACATAATTTAAACCTACTGATTATAAATATGGAATCCATTTTTCCAAATTCAAATCACAGAATTTGTAGAAATTAATTTAAAATTAATCCCACTGTTAAGAAAACGGGTTTTAAAAGTTAAAACATCTCCAAAGATTGAAATGATTTTACCTATGAATTAAATGTAAAATCAATGATAATGAAATAAATTATATTAAATGGTAAAATTATATTCCATTTATATTTTAAAACCATTCAATATTATATTTTAACCATTTAAATTATTCCGATGAAAAAAGTTGTTTTTAATTAAAATATAGCGTGTTTTTAATATTCATTAAAATATGAAAGTTATCAGAATAATATGAAAATTTTATCCAAAGTAAATTTTTATATCTTGATCACAAAGAAGAATTTTTTTTTCAAATTTAACTTATAAACATTCCAAAAACTATATTTAATGTGGTTGTGCCATCAAAAGGCGGAAAAACTGCATTATTTTAAAAATACTTATTTTACATGAAAAATTTATTTTGTTCTCATAACATTTTTTAGAAATTGTGTAATATAAATAATAATGTTATAAAATTCAAAATGTAGTCAATACTATTCATAAAGACTAGTCCATAATAATATTAAAACAATATATTGTTGTTTAGTGAAACTCGGTATGGCGTACTATACACGCTATCGAGGAAGGTCGCGATTGCGTGTAATGCAAGCCATGTCAGGGATGCGTGTAGTGAAAGAATACATTGTTGTTGCGTATAATGGAATCCAACCATATTTCATTTATAAATTGAATATATATATATATATATACACTCAATGTTTCATAGAATAACTACTATCAAACGAACTTGAAATTGTCTGTACCAAAATCGAAGAATAGTGTTGCATATACTGCAAAATAATACGGTGTTGCATATAGCGCAAGATAATCTTGGTGTAGCGTACCATAGAAGACATCAACGAAATTAAAATAATATTCTTCATAAAATCTCGGGGTGTTACATTCTACACCCATTAAAATGAATTTCTCCCTCAAAATTCGTTGGGGTTATAAATGGTTTACTACTTGAAAGTTTCTTTAATAGAAACCCACATTGTAAAAAGGAATACAAAAACATAACTTTAAAAGCTAAATCATGAAACGTAATGGTTACCCAAATTAACTAATCACCGGGTTTCCACATAGAAGAACATAGGTTAAAAATATGGATATGGAAGAGAAATCTAACCATCATGTTCTGATGGAGAGTGGTAGAGAACATGGCTATGAAAAATCCAACAATCAAAAAGCCATAAATTTGTGATGATCTAAGGTACCATCGGATTCATCGGATATGAGATTACTATGACTACATTTTTGGTTTTCGAGATTATTTCCCTAATATTGATGATTTTTTGTAAAACGATAAATACTTACTTGATTTCAGTGTAAAATCATCATTGGTCATTCCATGAACAATTTCCGATTTATATTTTATTTAAAGATATGAAGTTGAATTTGACATTCTTGAAGTATTATAAGATCACGCGAAAGAATGATAGGTCATTCCATCTGTCTCTTTCACAATAAAAAGAGAGTATAAGATATTAAATATATATAAGTCCATCTATGGTGACGTTAATCGTACATGGTTCCAAAAATGGACTTGTACATCATCTATCATACAATGTAATAAAACTAATTTTAACAAACCAGGGACTTCCTGTAGGCCAGTGGTAGGTGATAAAGTCCTGTCGCACTTCGGTTGTGGGTTCGATTCCCATAGCCTTGTCCGACGCGAGGGGTGGTCGCTCGTTCTGTATGTTGTCAATTTTCTTAAACTACACTGTTATAACTTTCCATCAACAATATTGAAAAAATTTCTAGCCTTAGACAATACTAACTTATGTCTAACTTAATTCTTTCCAATATTTAGTCTTATCTAAAATACTTCCCTCTAAGCTCATAGTATAAAGAAAACAATTACTAGAAATGTCATCTACCGATCATGTGAATACAATCATTTATCCCCCATATATCATATGACATATCTTGTTGGTCACAATCCAAATATGTGAATACCTTAATCATGTATTCTCTTGAAACATAAATTACGATAGAACCATATTGAAAACATGAATGCTATCAAAAGATAACTTTTTCCACATACCAAATTCCCAAAAACTCTATATACTCAAACCATGATATCACATTTTATTTACATCAGTTGTGAGCTCAATAATACTATCAAACATCTCATTATCTCCATATCCATTCATTATGCATATATTAGATGCTTTCCAAAAATATCTAAATAACTATTCTTGGTTACTAGTACCATTCAACATATACTATAAAAAACATAAGTAAAAACAATAGTGTAACAATCCTTATATGTCTCTTTATTCCATAGTACCATGAGATTACTTATACCACATTACTCTTGATAAACATGTAATAATTACACTACCTCATAAACCATTGACCGAACGTGAACAATTCTTTCATCTCATATATCATTTTTAGTCTCTTAATCATCATCAACATAAATACTACCCATAATACCATGTTGATTCTCTTCATGAGACTTTACCTTAGGTCATTGGGTTGTATAATGCCCATACATTCCACATTTAAAACATTAAACCATTTTTGATGTCTTAGCAATACCATTATCCTTGTTCATGGTGTTAAATAAAACTTTTACTTTACACTTACTGGCTTTGTGTCCTTCTTTTCCACACCCAAAGAATCTTTTAGTTCCTTTGAAACATTCTCCCAAATGCCTCTTACCAGAAGATTTATATGATGGAAATTAAACTTTCCTTCCTCTATGATCATCATGAAACTCTATCTTTCTTTTATTAGGTGTGTCAGGAAACATACCAATGTTGAGATTATTTAACATATTATGAGATTGATGATTAGGCATAATGAAGATATGTGGACCTCCAGATCCAATTTCATTTGGTTGCTCATGATGAATATCATTCCATTGAGCATCATATCCTCCATTGTCGTGAATATTCCTGTTTCCAGCCATTTTCTAAAACCCAAAAATAATAGTGCGAGAGGAAAAAATCATGCTAGGAAAACAACATAATAAAGGGGATTAACTTTAATATCTAACATCTTAGGTTTATTTCAAATATCATTATCATAATTCTCGGACTATAACTTATACTTATACATAACCATAGGGACATCCCTAGTCATACCTTATAAATATCTCTAGGCATCTCACTAATGTTCTTGCATCCTTGTTTCCAAAGGTTGACTAAATATTTCATCTGATACCAACTGTAGAGACCCAACGATTGATGTACGTGAACATTACATTAATTTTTCGGAATACTTAATACATAAAAAAAATAGACACACATGTACCGTAATAGTTTAGTGTCTTCAAAAACATGGAATATAAACTTCTATTAATGTTGAAAGATCTTCAAAATCTCCAATAACGATCTTCCCCTTTTTGTTTCTTTAACTATAACCATTCTTTTAATCCTAGGGGAAAATAAAACATAATACGAGTGAGCTAAAATACTCAGTAAGGATAATAATAGAGAGAATGAAACAAACCATATACATTTTATGTAACACCCCAAGCTTCTATGGTACGTTTCCCTTCGAATAATGCGATAGCGTGTGTTGTACGCAACCTCGAGTTCTAACACACACCACAACTAATTAAACTAGCCATTGTGAATAGTAATACCTACTTTTTGAAATCATATACATTCAATATTTCAAAATGGAATTCATTTTTAGATTTGGAATATCAAAATTAGCCTAGGGTGAAATTTTGGTACATTTCGGATAACTTTCATATTTTGATGAATAGTGAAAATTTCTAAATTTTAATTAAAAAAAACTTTTTTAATCAAAATAATTAATAGTGATAAATTGTGATTTTGAGTGGTTTTAAAGTATATTTAGAATATATTTTTACCATTTAATATAATGTTGGTCATTGGACATAATTTTACAATTAAACCGAACATAAACAAGTGTCAATCTTTTGATAGTTATTACCTCTTAAAAACACGCTTTTTGTTTTGACAGCGGGAATTAATTTTAAATTAATTTCTGCCACTTCTGTGTTTTGAATTTAGGAAAATGGATTCCATATTTGGAATCAGGATGTCCAAATTATGTAAATAGGTAACTTTTATTTTTACACATTTTGAATAATTACTGCGGTAAATATTTTATTTACCATGGTTAAAGGGTAAATCCGGTAAATAAGGGTTAAAAAAATAATAATATAATAATACAAAGTTACCCTAAAACGTGTCCTAACATTATTGGTGGACACATACCCGACCATGAGCATCCTTGGGTCAATTTGGGGACCCCTTGGAGCCACATGTATGTGGTAGGGACACATTATATTAATAAAGTTAAAATAAAAATAAAAATGGCATAAGCTTACATCTTTTAGAAGAACAATTTTTACATAGGGTTATACATGTTGGATTTTCGATTATAAATATTAATTAGAAAGAGAAAAAGATTTCCTACATAATGATATTTTATTTATAATTTTTAGACATCAAATAATTTAAATTATTAATGACACAATAATGATGCAATGTTTACCTCATTAATAAATCATTTAAATAAATAAGATTATAATGATTAACATATTATCTAAAACCTGTCCAATTCTTATTGGTTGATGTTATTTAGAATATTAGTCATCTTATCTTCGACCTCAATGATTTTTGGACCATTATAAACCGAATATAATTATATTATAAAGTAATACTTTCACTCTTTCCTAAAGAGCCCCTCTTCTCTCTTATAAAAGGAGACCACTTCTACTCATTCCTCACACCTCTCAAGCCACTTGGCTCGTCCAAAATCTGCCCAACTAAGCTCCCCATATCCCCCTCCTCCTCCTTGAAGCTTCCCCTTAGGCAGAAATCATTTCAAGAAGTCCTTTGGTTCCAACCAAAGTGAGTTACCTAAATTAAAGGTAACGTTTTCTCTTAAATTATTTTCCTTTATTTTGCTTCTCCAACCCCCAAACTCTTTTTATTTCCGTTCTTTTGTAACAAAAACAGTATCCTCAATATACTAGGAGGTTGTTATAAGAAGGGTTCAAACTACACATACACACAACTCCATCTAATGGATGATGAACATAATGTTTCTGTGGATGGCAAACTAACGCCTCACGAAACGATGATTGTTCAAATACATCTTACCGCCTCTCATGGTGGCCATTATGATGGCACTGTAATTAAATATGATATTAATGATATATTTTTATATATAAGCTTCTGTAATTCCATTTTATTTCATACCATTATTCGTTTCATGTTGTATATACATACGATAATTTCATTTGAGGAAGTGCGGACTACCGCCCCCTTAAAATGATATGACTCGTTCATACCACACATGGAACGTATAAAGGATGGTGTTAATGAACTTAAGTAACATATATAAAATATTATATTATACTGGAATAGTAATATACCTATGTATCAGTTGGATTCAATTCTTTTAAAATAAAAATTAAAATGGAAGTAGCGTTCGTGCGTACGTACGGACTACCGTCTCCACGAACGCGGTGAGATCCATCCTCCATCGTATCCATTCAAGTCTTATTCTCATTTTAGGGTTAAAAATAATGTTAATATCATTCTGATTATGAATAAGATTTAATCTATCCATTACAAACATGTCTTACGTAACCAAACATTTAAGAAGAACGAATCGATTATCACCTGAAACGACGATAATACTAAGATATTATTAATAAAGCAATGTTAAAAGATCATATATGATATCATATTAATGTATATGATTCTTGTATAATTTAATAACAATTATTTCACCATTATACAGGAGGTTAACCGACCCCAACAAAGGAAAAGTACAAGGTAAGGGTTATTTCACAGTCTCTTCATTATCTGAGGTTGTTTATACATAATTATCTACTGGGACCTCGTTATCATCCACGTCCATGTTTCTTCAAAATGTATTTCAAAACATTGTTAACATTTAAAAGAATATGGGTTAAAGTCATTTATTCCCTTGTTTGACTTTTTATAAGAGGTTTATAAGGGAATCTTTCCGTCGTTTTCCAAACAAGGTGCTTTTTTAACCTTTTCGACAGAATTAAGATAAGAATTTTTTTTTAACTTATACGGCGGGTGCGGTTATTTTCCGCCATTATAAAATCGTCAAAGCTTCCCTTACAAGCTTATAAGAATATTTTCAAGAAATTTTTTTATTTTATATGGCTCTTAAATGATTTCAAAAATAGAAAGAGATATTTCTCTAAAAAGTGTTTTGATTTCATCTATGTCAACATCCTTCGACGGAGTTTACGCTTAATTGAAGTTGATTTATTATGATACAAAACTTCTATATTGTATTGAAGGGTTTGTGATATGTTTGACTGTGGATGTGCTATTTTTATACCATTCATAGTTTATGGTGAAATTATTGACATTTCGTATGCTAGTTTTAATACGAATGTTTATGTTATGTTTAAACCTTTTCATATGGGAATGCATTGGACTTAATATGTGACGGGTGGAGCCCGCTATAGCTCCTCGATGCATCGGTAGGTCTCATGAGACAAACTAGTGTCTTGGCACAAGGCCTTGACAAAATCTTATTTGTAGTCTTGGCACGAGGCCTTGACTATGTGGTTATGATAGTCTGGCATTATGCATTCCAACATTATGAAAGTGGTTATTGATTTTTACATGTGATTATTCGATTAGTAGAATATCAATGTGAATAAGTAAATGGCATTATTTCATTTTATTTATGCCATACCATGTTGAAAGTTCATGTTTGAAAGGCTTTTGTCTTAGTTATACATTGCCTTAAATGTTCATTCTTATTTATGAAAGTTTCCGCTATATTGTAATCCTTACTGGGCGTTTGAGCTCACCCCTTTTCTATGTTTTATTTTTCCCAGGAAGTGAAGAAGTAAATTATGAATGACCTGCAGGGATATTATGTGGGGATATGAGTGTGAATTATGGAGGCATTATGTTGTTGTAGTAGTTTTTCATTTTATGATGTAATGTAAAACTTATGAATATATCTAGTGTTTCCAAGGCTACGAAACCAATCGGTCTTTCGAGATTTGATCTTCTTGTGATCATGCCAATGTTATGTAATAATGCACCGACTCTGGGTAGCTGGGGTCGGGGCGTTACAGTTTGTATCAGAGGAATTTTAGTACAAACCTTGGAAGCTAGATTTAGATAAACTCTGATTAGAGCACGTATACCTAAGATGAACTTTGAGGATTAGTATAGAAGAACTTCCTAGAATTTTGGTATTGTAGAGATTTTGTGAGTTTTCCGAGCAATACATCCCTTTCTGGATACGAGCAGGTAGAGGCGGCTCTGGCACAGATGTACCTAGGGGTAAAACCCGAAAACACTACTTTGAGCTAGACTCGAACAGGAACTGGTGCACGACAACGGGCCTTGCTGCACTCTTGGTTACGACACTCCCGGGGGATATGCTTAGGATAACTCTCATTTTATTTAAAAATCATTATGAAGGGTTTATGAGTATATACTTCCTCAAAGAAAACATTTTTATGATTATGGATTATATCCATAAATAGTTCAATTTATGATAAGTGTTTTATAAGTATGGGATTATGTATTTTGATTCATAAACTGATCTAGTTTATGCCATTGTTTAGAAATGGCGCCTAGTGGAAGAAATGGAAACCATATCAATGCACGCACTCAATGTAGGGATTTCCCTCCTGCTCAAGATAATTATAGTGGGGCTGGTGATGCAACTGGTGCTGATCATCTAATCACCATACTGGGACAACTTACTCAGGTTATGAATAATAACCTTACCCGTATAGAGCACCCTGATCCGCAGCATGGAGGATCAATGTTAGATCGATTCATGAGACAACAACCACCAACGTTCAATGGGAATACAAATCCCTTAGTAGCCGAGCAATGGATATTTTCCCTAGAGAAAATATTTCAGGCTTTGGGGAGCAGTGAAAGGGAAAAAGTTATCATGGCAGTTTACCGCCTCACTGGAGATGCTGATCAATGGTGGTCATTGATTCAAAATACGAAGGAAGATGATGAAGTATCAAATATGGAATGGAGGGAGTTCAAAGATCTGTTTTTAGAAAAATACTTTCCTCGCGACCATCGAGCAGATATGGAAAGACAATTTCTGAGTCTGAGACAAAAGGAGGATGAGAATGTCACAAAGTATGAGGCTAACTTTACAAGGTTAGCGAGGTACGCTGGTGATTATATTCGCAACCAAAGAAGTAAGATTGATCGTTTCTTTGATGGGTTAAAACCATTTCTCCATCGAGCATTAGTCTCACAATCCTTTTCATCGTACGAAGACATTGTCTCATGTGCTATCAAGACCGAAAAGGAATTCTCTAAGTCCTATGACTTTAAAGAAAAGCAAGAGAAGACGAGACCTGCTGATCAATCTGGGAATGGAAATAAGGGGAAGAAGGGAAAGGTTGAATATCCATCTTGTGGTATGTGCGGGAAGAAACACCCCGGTGCTTGCCTGAAGGGAATGGGAGTCTGTTACAAGTGTGGTGAAAAAGGCCACCAAGCTCATGACTGCAAGGGGAAGAAGGAAGCTACCAACGTTCAGTGCTACAATTGCAGGGAGATGGGGCATTATGCAAATGCATGTCCAAAGCGTCAGGATAACTTACCTCAGAAAAGGCCAAGGGATCAAGGCCAGGCTTATGCTATCACTACTGCTGAGGTAGAAGCTCCGAAAGATGTGGTGGCAGGTAATTTAATGGTTTCCTCAAGTTTAGCAAATGCATTATTTGATTCTGGATCATCGCATTGTTTCATATCTTCCCAGTTTGCTAAGAAAATTAGATATTTCCAATTTGATTTAATAAGGGAGTTGTCAGTTAAAACTCCTAAGGGAAGTATCGTTGCAACAAAGTTTTGTGAATCAGTCCCCATTAGAGCACATAAATTTTCTTTATCTGCTGATCTCATCGTCATACATATGATTGAGTTTGATATAATCCTCGGTATGGACTGGCTTTCGGACTATGATGCGAAGATTTATTGTAAGAAGAAAGAGGTTACGATTCTTGATGATAATGATAAGGAACACCTTATTTTTAGAGCAGAATCGTCACCACCTAATTCTTATTTAGATCCACCCTCAATAGCTCAACTAAATTCAATTATTGGGGAAGAAGAGAATGAAATAACTGCGGGTGAGGAAAGGAATGTTAAAATAGGGGATGTACCTATTGTGAAAGAATTTGTAGATGTATTTCCAGAAGATTTACCTGGACATCCTCCAGAACGAGAAGTTGAGTTTTCCATTGATTTGATTCCTGGATCAAGGCCTATATCAAAGACCCCTTATAGAATGGCCACTGTAGAGTTAGTCGAACTAAAGAAACAACTAGAGGAATTGAGTAATAAGGGATTTATTCGCCCTAGTGTTTCTCCATGGGGATCCCCTGTTCTTTTTGTTAAAAAGAAAGATGGATCTATGAGGTTATGTATCGACTACAGGGAGATCAATGCTATAACGATAAAGAACAAGTATCCCCTACCTCGTATTGATGATTTATTTGACCAACTGCATGGAGCTCAATACTTTTCAAAGATTGACCTTTGATCTGGATACCATCAGTTGTGTGTGAAGAAGGAAGACATTCCGAAAACAGCATTTCGAACCAGGTACGGGCATTACGAGTTTACTGTAATGCCGTTTGGATTGACTAATGCACCCTCCGTATTCATGGATCTAATGAATAGAGTTTTCAAGGAGTATCTTGATGAATTTTTGGTGGTATTTATTGATGATATCTTGGTATACTCCAAAACCTACGAAGATCATTAAAATCACTTGCGCATTATCTTGAAGACTCTGAGGAGGCATGAATTGTATGGGAAGTTTAGCAAGTGTGAATTCTGGCTTCAGGAGATTTCTTTTCTTGGCCATATTGTCTCTAAAGATGGAATCTCTGTTGATCCTTCTAAGACCAAGGCAATCCAAGAATGGCCAGCACCTACGAGTATAACTGAGGTACGTAGTTTTATTGGCTTGGCAGGTTATTATCGACGTTTCGTCCAGAATTTTGCCTGATTGGCTAACCCATTAACGAATCTCACATGTAAAGGGGTTAAATTTGTTTGGACAAAAGAGTGTGAAGAATGTTTCGAAGAATTGAAGAAAAGATTAGTCAATGCTCCTATATTGACTCTACCATCGGGGAATGATGGGTTCGTTATTTATAGTGATGCATCAATGAAAGGACTTGGTTGTGTCCTTATGCAGAATGATAGAGTTATTGCCTATGCATCACGACAGTTGAAAATTCATGAACAAAACTATCCTACTCATGATCTTGAGTTAGCAGCTGTGATCTTTTCTTTGAAGATATGGAGGCACTACCTCTATGGTGAAAAATGTGAGATTTATACTGATCACAAGAGTTTGAAGTATATTTTCTCACAAAAAGAACTCAACATGAGTCAAAGGAGATGTCTTGAATTACTCAAGGATTATGATTGCACGATACACTACCACCCGGGGAAAGCAAACAAAGTAGCAGATGCTTTGAGCAGAAAAGACCATGGAGTTCTGAACATGATGAGAATTGAAAGGGATCCAATTTTCATGGATCTAGAGAAGATGGACATGGGAATAACCAGGGAAGGTGAAACATCAATGCTTTTTCAAATGGTTGCCAAACTATATTTACTAGAAAGTATTAAGAGTTCCCAGACCGATGATGAAGAATTTCAGAAGAAGATTAAAGCTTTGAATGATGGGATATTGAGAGACTTTGTGTATGAAGATGGAATTTTGAAATTCGGGATGAGACTTTGTGTTCCCAATATGCCTGATCTAAAAAGGGAATTGCTGGATGACGCTCATAGTTCCAATTTCTCTATACACCCTGGGAGTACCAAAATGTATAGAGATTTGAAGGAACATTTTTGGTGGGACAACATGAAGAGGGAGATTGCTGATTTTGTGTCAAGATGTATGGTTTGTCAACAAGTGAAAGCTGGAAGGCAACAGCCGGGAGGAGTCATGCAACCTCTTCCCATACCGGAGTGGAAATTGGACAATATTACGATGGACTTTGTCATGGGGCTACCAAAGACTCCTAGAAGGAACGATGCAATATGGGTTATTGTTGATCGTCTTACCAAGTCAGCACATTTTCTTGCTATAAGAGAAGATCTACCCCTGGAACGTCTAGAAAGACTATACATTAATGAAGTTGTGAGACTTCATGGAGTACCCCTATCGATTGTTTCTGATCGTGATCCCCGTTTTACTTCAAGATTATGGAAAATTCTTCAGAAATCCCTGGATACTGAACTTCATTTGAGCACTGCTTACCACCCTCAGACAGACGGACAATCAGAACGGACTATTCAAACCATAGAAGACATGTTGAGATCTTGCTCACTTGATTTTCAGGGTATGTGGGATCAATATTTACCACTGGTAGAATTTTCCTATAACAATAGCTTCCATTCAAGTATTCAGATGGCACCATATGAAGCGTTATATAGAAAGAGATGTCGTACACCAACCTGTTGGGATGACGTTGGTGAAAGAAAACTTGTAGGCCCAGAACTGGTGGAGGAAACGGTGGAAAAGGTGAAAGTAATCCAAAATCACATCAAAGCATCTCAAAGTAGGCAGGAGAGCTATGCCGATAATCGAAGGAAGGATTTGGAATTTCAAGTCGGTGATTATGTTTTCCTGAAGGTATCTCCGTGGAAGGGAGTCATACGTTTTGGTAAGAAAGGTAAATTGAGTCCCAGGTACATCGGACCTTTCGAAATTCTAGAACGAATTGGGGCTGTAGCTTACCGATTGGCAATGCCGCCAAGTCTCTCCAAAGTTCACGATGTGTTCCACGTATCTCTGTTGAGAAAATACATGCCTGACCCAACGCATGTACTCACCTATGAGGAATTAGAACTGGAACCTGATCTGTCTTATTGCGAAGAGCCCGTCAGGATTCTTGATACAAGAGAACAAGTACTGAGAAACCGGACGACGCGTCTGGTAAAAGATATGTGGAGAAACCATAAGATGGAAGAGGCAACGTGGGAACCCGAGGAACTTATGATGAAGAACCACCCGAGTCTTTTTATGCAGTAATACCCTAGAAATTGCGAGGACGCAATTATTTGAAGGAGGGGAGAATGTAACACCCCAAGATTCTATGGTACGTTTCCCTTCGAATAATGCGATAGCGTGTGTTGTACGCAACCTCGAGTTCTAACACACACCACAACTAATTAAACTAGCCGTTGTGAATAGTAATACCTACTTTTTGAAATCATATATATTCAATATTTCAAAATGGACTTCATTTTTAGATTCGTAATATCAAAATAAGCCTAGGGTGAAATTTTGGTACATTTCGGATAACTTTCATATTTTGATGAATAGTGAAAATTTCTAAATTTTAATTAAAAACAACTTTTTTAATCAAAATAATTAATAGTGATAAATTGTGATTTTGAGTGGTTTTAAAGTATATTTAGAATATATTTTTACCATTTAATATAATGTTGGTCATTGGACATAATTTTACAATTAAACCGAACATAAACAAGTGTCAATCTTTTGATAGTTATTACCTCTTAAAAACACGCTTTTTGTTTTGACAGCGGGAATTAATTTTAAATTAATTTCTGCCACTTATGTGTTTTGAATTTAGGAAAATGGATTCCATATTTGGAATCAGGATGTCCAAATTATGTAAATAGGTAACTTTTATTTTTACACATTTTGAATAATTACTGCGGTAAATATTTTATTTACCATGGTTAAAGGGTAAATCCGGTAAATAAGGGTTAAAAAAATAATATTATAATAATACAAAGTCACCCTAAAACGTGTCCTAACATTATTGGTGGACACATACCCGACCATGAGAATCCTTGGGTCAATTTGGGGACCCCTTGGAGCCACTTGTATGTGGTAGGGACACATTATATTAATAAAGTTAAAATAAAAATAAAAATGGCATAAGCTTACATCTTTTAAAAGAACAATTTTTACATAGGGTTATACATGTTGGATTTTCGATTATAAATATTCATTAGAAAGATAAAAATCTTTCCTACATAATGATATTTTATTTATAATTTTTAGACATCAAATAATTTAAATTATTAATGACACAATAATGATGCAATGTTTACCTCATTAATAAATCATTTAAATAAATAAGATTATAATGATTAAAATATTATCTAAAACCTGTCCAATTATTATTGGTTGATGTTATTTAGAATATTAGGCATCTTATCTTCGACCTCAATGATTTTTGGACCATTATAAACCGAATATAATTATATTATAAAGTAATACTTTCACTCTTTCCTAAAGAGCCCCTCTTCTCCCTTATAAAAGGAGACCACTTCTACTCATCCTCACACCTCTCAAGCCACTTGGCTAGTCCAAACTCTGCCCAACTAAGCTCCCCACATCCCTCTCCTCCTCCTTGAAGCTTCCCCTTAGGCAGAAATCATTTCAATAAGTCCTTTGGTTCCAACCAAAGTGAGTTACCTAAATTAAAGGTAACGTTTTCTCTTAAATTAATTTCCTTTATTTTGCTTCTCCAACCCCCAAACTCTTTTTATTTCCTTTCTTTTGTAACAACACCAGTATCCTAAATATACTAGGAGGTTGTTATAAGAAGGGTTTAAACTGCACATACACACAACTCCATCTAATGGATGATGAACATAATGTTTCTGTGGATGGCAAACTAACGCCTCACGAAACGATGATTGTTCAAATACATCTTACTGCCTCTAATGGTGGCCATTATGATGGAACTTTAATTAAATATGATATTAATGATATATATTTTATATATAATATTCTGTAATTCCATTTTATTTCATACCATTATTCGTTTCATGTTGTATATACATACGATAATTTCATTTGAGGAAGTGCGGACTACCGCCCCCTTAAAATGATATGACTCGTTCATACCACACATGGAACGTATAAAGGATGGTGTTAATGAACTTAAGTAACATATATAAAATATTATATTATACTGGAATAGTAATATACCTATGTATCAGTTGGATTCAATTCTTTTAAAATAAAAATTAAAATGGAAGTAGCGTTCGTGCGTACGTACGGACTACCGTCTCCACGAACGCGGTGAGATCCATCCTCCATCGTATCCATTCAAGTATTATTCTCATTTTAGGGTTAAAAATAATGTTAATATCATTATGATTATGAATAAGATTTAATCTATCCATTACAAACATGTCTTACGTAACCAAACATTTAAGAAGAACGAATCGATTATCACCTGAAACGACGATAATACTAAGATATTATTAATAAAGCAATGTTAAAAGATCATATATGATATCATATTAATGTATATGATTCTTGTATAATTTAATAACAATTATTTCACCATTATACAGGAGGTTAACTGACCCCAACAAAGGAAAAGTACAAGGTAAGGGTTATTTCACAATCTCTTCATTATCTGAGGTTGTTTATACATAATTATCTACTGGGACTTCGTTATCATCCACGTCCATGTTTCTTCAAAATGTATTTCAAAACATTGTTAAAATTTAAAAGAATATGGGTTAAAGTCATTTATGCCCTTGTTTGACTTTTTATAAGAGGTTTATAAGGGAATCTTTCCGTCGTTTTCCAAACAAGGTGCTTTTTTTAACCTTTTCGACAGAATTAAGATAAGAATGTTTTTTTAACTTATACGGCGGGTGCGGTTATTTTCCGCCGTTATAAAATCGTCAAAGCTTCCCTTACAAGCTTATAAGAATATTTTCAAGAATTTTTTTTATTTTATATGGCTCTTAAATGATTTCAAAAATAGAAAGAGATATTTCTCTAAAAAGTGTTTTGATTTCATCTATGTCAACATCCTTCGACGGATTTTACGCTTAATTGAAGTTGATTTATTATGATACAAAACTTCTATATTATATTGAAGGTTTTGTGATATGTTTGACTGTGGATGTGCTATTTTTATACCATTCATAGTTTATGGTGAAATTATTGACATTTCGTATGGTAGTTTTAATACGAATGTTTATGTTATGTTTAAACCTTTTCATATGGGAATGCATTGGACTTAATATGTGACGGGTGGAGCCCGCTATAGCTCCTCGATGCATCAGTAGGTCTCATGAGAGAAACTAGTGTCTTGGCACAAGGCCTTGACAAAATCTTATTTGTAGTCTTGGCACGAGGCCTTGACTATGTGGTTATGATAGTCTGGCATTATGCATTCCAACATTATGAAAGTGGTTATTGATTTTTACATGTGATTATTCGATTAGTAGAATATCAATGTGAATAAGTAAATGGCATTATTTCATTTTATTTATGCCATACAATGTTGAAAGTTCATGTTTGAAAGGCTTTTGTCTTAGTTATACATTGCCTTAAATGTTCATTCTTATTTATGAAAGTTTCCGCTATATTGTTATCCTTACTGGGCGTTTGAGCTCACCCCTTTTATATGTTTTATTTTTCCCAGGAAGTGAAGAAGTAAATTATGAATGACCTGCAGGGATATTATGTGGGGATATGAGTGTGAATTATGGAGGCATTATGTTGTTGTAGTCGTTTTTCATTTGATGATGTAATGTAAAACTTATGAATATATCTAGTGTTTCCAAGGATACTAAACCAATCGGTCTTTCGAGATTTGATCTTCTTGTGATCATGCCAATGTTATGTAATAATGCACCGACTCTGGGTAGCTGGGGTCGGGGCGTTACATTTTAACTTAAAAACATGAACATAATGTTTAAACATCAAGATCTTGAGCAATGACATAAAACATGGAAGTACTTAAGGAATATATCATAATGAAACATAAATCATGATAAAATATAATGAGAATAAAACTTGTAATTGTGGAAAAAAATTAATCACATGATATGATTTCCATAGTAGCCAAGGCATTGCTTCCAAGACCATCTTAGTGGACAATGGCCCTTATTGAACCGAGTTTACTTGTCGTTCCAGCCCTGTATTACTGAACCTGATTTACTTGTCATTACATCCATGTCTATCTCATCAGATATAAATTGATACCCAATGCATCAGAGGGAGATATAGGTCCCACCCATCTCATAATTAAATCATTCTTACTTGTGCCACAAAATAAACTTAAAATCATTCATCAAAACCCAGAGAATAAAATGGGTTTCATAAACATCATCCCATAATCACATAATACATATAAAACAAATGGATATTTCATCATAAGGAAAGTGAAACCATGTAAATAATAGAGACATTATACTTGAAACATACACATATGAAATAATGTCATCTTAGATGGAAAATGGTATTGATAAAACACTTGAAATTAATTTTTGAGGAAAATATCTTTTCTTCTTCAAAATCATTTTATTTTCACAAAATGTCATGCAATTGTAAAAGAAGAGGATTTTGTTGAAAATATTAATGAAATCTTGTAGATAAATCTTAATGAAAATAAGGCGTTATAAAATTGTAAAAATCCATTTGTGTCGTATAAGTTAAAAAAATATTCTCCTCATACTTTTAACGGAAAAGTAAAAAAGTATCACATATGGTAAACAAAAGAAAGATTCCATACATAACAAAAAGTAAAAGTAAAAGAAGGGTAAAAATGACATTAAACATACATGGAAGAATATTAAACACTTTATGAAAACATTTTTATGGACATGGATTAAAAATATAACCCCTTAAATACATACGTATAAACAATCTCGGATAAAAATGAGATTGAAAAATTTTCCCTTACCTTAGGTCTGATATGCTTCGTACGTATCCGAAATTCCTGTATAATTATATCAATAATTCCATTTAATTATGATAGAATCGTATTCATTGTTATGATATCATATAAAGTTCACTTATGACTTTATATTACCCGTTCTGTGGTAAATTCATGTTAATTAGCGTTTTGGGTAAAATCGTTTCATTTATCGTCCGTGTTTTGACTTGTAATTATTCTTATGATTACTAAGATCATGATTAATTATTTCCAGAAAATAAAACATTATTTATATTTAATATATATTCAGAATATACATATATATAATAGATCGATAAATTGAAATAAATACACCATTAATGGAGAAGGTAGGCCGTACATACGCATGAACGCTATTATCGTTTCCTTATTAAATTAAATATATTTAAGTAAATAACATATAAATAAATCAAGTATCATTAATATGTCATAAATTTAATGATTACTTATTATATATATTTTATAATCATTCTTAAATTGTTAACATGGAAAATGAATCTCATCGCGTCGTGGAGACAGTAATCCGTACGTACGCATGAGCGATGATATCGTTCCCATATTTGTTGAATGGAATTGGAGTGGACGATATAATATCTTAGTATCAGTATGATGTTATAATAACCGTATATAGTTATTCTTTACACAATTATATCCATAAAAATAAGGTGGTGGTGGGAAACAGATTACACCACAACGTGGATACGGTATTCCGTACGTACGCACACGCGGTGATTTTATTTTCCCTAGGAGGAGGATCCCTTTTATAAGGGATGAGAGGGGAACCTTTGGAATCCTAAAAACTATTAATTTAATATAAATTCAAACCCCACATAAAACCCCCAAAAAAATGACTCAATTGGAATATTGGATGAGATAATGTTTTACTCTAATAAACCATTAAATTGAGACATGTTTTGATCTTATTTTAAACCTTATCATTTTGATTTAACCTTATTTAATCTATTTAATTTTATTTGTGGTAATAAAATTATAAATTATAAATGGTTATAAATAATCACTTATGTGGTGTTAATTTTAAATAAATGGATACTTTATGACATTGGGGACTATATAAATTTCAATTTATAAATTTTAAATATTTTTGTGATTTTTAAACAATTTAATAATATGTTATTTTTATAAAATAAAAATAGTGTCAATTTTAACACTATTCATTTATTTGAATTTAAATAAAATCCACACAGAGTATATTATTCGAACTAAATTATTTAATTGGTTACTAACATGTCATATTCATCTATAAAATTAGTGTATCATATTAAATAGTCTGTATAATATTTATTTTACTATTTGTAAAACCATTTATTTGATACTTCTCTTAATAAAATAATTTCTGCAATATTTTTGTATAATTATTAAATATACTTATATTTTGCATAAAAATAAAAAATAAAATACTAGGATGAATATATATCTTATATATTTTATAAAAATACTTTTATTCAGATTTATATTCTAAAAAACGCAACTTTTAAAATCTTATATTTATTAAATTATGAATGTGACAACTTTGACATCATTTAAAATAAAATAATATAAGTATCATAATCAATTTTATAAGACTCCAAACGGTCATATATTAGATGATTGGATTCTTATGGTGTATATATAAACTACCAATAAGTTTTGGTCAGGTTCGTGAGCCTTTTAATGGGTATTATTATTTCAATTAAAATTATATTACTTATTTTTCACTAAATAAATAATTTCTGCATCATTAATGTATAAGCTATTATGGAAATTAAATATATTTTAAAAATTATAAATAAATTACCATGATAAAGAAAAACATTTTATCTTTCAAATTAGTATTTATAACCGAATTTATAGTCTTTATAAACTTATATTAAAAATACTATAATTATTAAAGTTGAGTGTGACATATTTCACTTTCTATTAAATAAAATAAACTAAAGGTCATAATCACATAAAAGTGGGTTCCATCAGATTCAATTTCGACCCAAGTATGATTTAGGGCAAAATATAATCCTCCAATTATATTAAGACAAGTGTTAGGGTAATTTTATAATTTTATATTTACCCTTAATTACCCGATTTACCTTTAACTATAGAAAATAAAATTTTACGTAGTTACTATTCATGATGCCTAAAAATAAAAAGAATATTATTAACTTAATTTAAACCTACTGATTCTAAATATGGAATCCATTTTTCCAAATTCAAATCACAGAAGCTTCAGAAATTAATTTAAAATTAATCACTCTGTTAAGAAAACGGGTTTTAAAAGTTAAAACACTGCCAACGATTGAATGGATTTTACCTATGAATTCAATGTAAAATAAATGTTAATAACATAAATTATATTAAATGGTAAAAATATATTCTATTTATACATTAAAACCATTAAATATTATAATTTAACTGTATAAATTATTACGATGAAAAAAGTTGTTTTTAATTAAAATATAGTGTGTTTTTAATATTCATTAAAATAAGAAAGTTATCAGAATAATATGAAAATTTTATCCAAAGTAAATTTTTATATACTGATCACAAAGAAGAATTTTATTTTTCAAATTGAACTTATTAACATGTCAGAAACTAGATTTAATTTGGGTGCGCCATCAAAAGGCGGCAAAACTACATTTTTTGAAAAATACTTATTTTATCTGAAAATTTTATTTTGTTCTCATAACATGTTTTAGAAATTTTGTAATATTACTAATAATGTTATAGAATTAAAAATGTAGTTAATAATATTTTTAATGGATAGTCAATATTAATATTAAAACAATATATCATTGTTTAGTAAAACTCGGTATTGCGTACTACACACGCTATCGAGGAAGGTCGCGATTGCGTGTAATGCAAGCCAAGTTAGGGATGTGTGTAGTGCAAGACTAATTTGTAGTTGCGTATAAAGTAATACAACCATATTTCATTTATACATTTAATATATATATATATACACACACTCAATGTTCCATAGAATAACTACTATCAAACGAACATGAAATTACGTGTAACACAATCTAAGAATAGGGTTGCATATACTGTAAGATAATATGGTGTTATATATAGTGCAAGATAATATTGGTGTAGAGTACAATAGAAGACATCAATGAAATTAAAATAATATTCTTCATAAAATCTCGGGGTGTTACATTCTAACCCCCTTAAAATGAATTTAGCCCTCGAAATTCGTCAGGGTTATAAATGGTTTACTACATGAAATTTTCTTTAATAGAAACCCACATCGTAAAAAGGAATACCAAAACATAACTTTAAAAACTAAATTATGAAATGTAACGGTTACCCAAATTAACTAATCAGTGGGTTTCCACATTAGAGAACATAGGTGAAAAATATGGATATGGAAGAGAAATCTATCCATCAAGTTCTGATAGAGAATGGTAGAGAACATGGCTATGAAAAATCCAACAATAACAAAGCCATAAATTTTTTATGATCTATGTTACCATTGGATTCATCGGATATGAGAGTACTAGGACAACATTTTTGGTTTTCGAGATTATTTCCCTAATGTTGATGATTATTTCTATATGGATAAATACTTACCTGATTTCAATGTAAAATCATCATTGGTCATTCCATGAACAATTTCCGCTTCATCTCTTATTTAAAGATATGAAGTTGAATTTGACATTCTTGAAGTATTATAAGATCACACAATATAATGATAGGTCATTCCATCTGTATCTATCACAATAAAAGGTGAGTATAAGATATTAAATATATATAAGTCTATCTATGGTGAGGTTAATCGTACATGGTTCCAAAAATGGACCATTACTTCATCTATAATACCACGTAATAAAACTAATTTCTACAAACCAGGGACTTCCTATAGGCCATTGGTAGGCGATAAAGTCCTATCGCACTTCGGTTGTCGGTTCGATTCCCACAACCTTGTCCGATGCGACGGGTTGTTGCCCGTTCTGCATGTTGACCCTTTTCTTAAACTACACTATTATAACATTCCATCAATAGTATCGAAAATGTTCTATCCTTAAACAATACTAACTAATTTCCAACATAATTCATTCTAATATTTAGGCTTATCTAAAATACGTATGTCAATGATCATAGTATAAAGAAAACAATTAATAGAAATGTCATCTACCGATAATGTGAATACCATCATTTATCCCCCATATATCATACGATATATCTTGCTGGTCACATTCCAAACATGGGAATACCATAATCATGTATTATCTTGAAACATAAATTACCATAGAACCTTAGTGAAAACATGAATGCAATCAAATGTTAACTCTTTCCACATACCAAAATCCCAAAAATTCTATACACTCAAACCATGATATCACATTTTATTTACATCAGTCATGAACTCAATAATACTATCAAACATCTCATTATCTCCTTATCCCTTCTTTATGTACATATTAGATGCTTTCCAAAAATATCTGAATAACCTTTCATGGTTACCGTTACCATTCAACATATAATTTCAGAAACATAAGGAAAAAAAATTGTGTAACAATACTTATATGTATCTTTATTCCATTGTACCATGAGATTACTTATACAACATTACTCTTGATAAACATGTAATCATTCCACTACCTTCATAAACCATTGAACGAAATTGAAAAATTATTTCATCTCATATATCATTTTTAGTCTCTTAATCATCATCAAGATAAATACTACCCATACGACCATGTTGATTATCTTCATGAGACTTTCCCTTTGGTAATAGGTTTGCATAATTCCCATACATTCCACATTTAAAACATTTAACCATTATTTATGTCTTAGAAATACCATTATCCTTGTTCATGGTGTTAACTGAACCTTTTCCATTACACTTACTAGCTTTGTGTCCTTCTTTTCCATACCCAAAGAATCTTCCAGTTCCTTTTAAACATTCTCCCTGATGCCTCTTACCACAAGATTTACATGATGGAAATTGAACTTTCTTTCCTCTATGGTCATCATGAAACTCCATCTTTCTCTTATTAGACGAGTCATGAAACTTACCAAAGTTGAGATTATTGATCATATTATGAGATTGATGATTAGGAATAAAAACAACATGTGTGCCTCCAGATAAAATATCATTGGGTTGCTAATGAAGAATATCATTCCATTGTCCATCATATATTCCATTATCGTGAATCTTCCTGTTTCCAGCTATTTTCTAAAACCCAAAAAGAATAGTGCGAGAGGAAAAAATCATGCTTGGAAAACAACATAATAAAGGGGGAGTACCTTCAATATCTAACATATTAGGTTTAATTTTAATATCGTTATCGTAATTATAGTACTATAACCTATAATTATAATTAACCATAGGGACATCCCGGGACATACATTAGAAATATCTCTAGGGATCTCACTAAATTCTCGCATCCTAGTTTCCAAAGGTTGACTAAAAAATTCCTCTGATACCAACTGTAGAGACCCAAAGCTTGACGTACATGAACATTACATTACTTTTGCGGAATACTTAATACATAACAAAAATAGACACACAAGGACCGTAATAGTTTAGTGTCTTTGGAAACTAGGAATATAAACATCTATTAATGTTTAAAGATCTTCAACATCTCCCAAAACGATCTTCCCCTTTTTGTTTCCTTACCTAAAACCTTTCTTTTAATCCCGGGGGAAAAGAAAACATAAAAAGGGTGAGCTAAAATACCCAGTAAGGGTAAGCATAGATAAAATAAAACAAACCATATACATTTGAACTTAAAAACACGAACATAATTTTTAAACATCTGATCTTGAGCAATGACATAAAACATGGAAACACTTATGGAATAGATCATAGTGGAACATCAATCATGATAAAATAGAATTGGAATAAAACTTGTAATTGTGGAAAAACATTAAACACATGATATGATTTCCTTAGTAGCCAAGGCATTGCTGCCAAGACCATCTTAGTGGACAATGTTCCTTACTGAACCGGGTTTACTAGCCGTTCCAGCCCTGTATTACTGAAACACATTTACTTGTCGTTCCATCCATGTCTATCTCATGTGATATAAATCTTTACCCAATGCATCAGAGGGAGATATAGGTCCCACCAATCTCATAATGAAATCATTATTACTTATGCCACAAAATAAACTTAAAACATTCATCAACACCTAGAGAATAAAATGGGATTCATAAAAATCATTCCATCATCATATAACCCATATAAAACAAATGTATATTTCATCATAAGTAAAGTGAAACCATATAAATTATAGAGACATTATACTTGAAACATACACATATGAAATAATTTCATCTTATATGGAAAATGGTTTTGATAAAACACTTGAAATGAATTCTTGAGGAAAATATCCTTTCTTCTTCAAAATGACTTTCTTTTCACAAAATGTCATGCAATTTTAAAAGAAGATGATTTTTTTGAAAATACTCATGATATCTTGTAGAGTAATCTTATTGAAAATAAGGCGTTATAAAATCGTAAAAATCTGTTCATGCCATATAAGTTAAAAAATACATTCTCCTATTACTTTTAACGGAAAAGTAAAAAAGTATCACATATGGTAAACAAAAGAAAGATTCCCTCCATAAATCAAACTAAAAGTCAAATAAGCTTAAAAATGAATTTAAACATACATGGAAGAATATTAAACACTTTATGAAAACATTTTTATGGACATGGATGAAAAGTAAATCACCGTAAATACTTATGTATAAATAATCTCGGATGAAAATGAGATTACAAAATTATCTCTTACCTTAGGTCCGATATGATTTGTACGTATCTGAACCTCCAGTATAATAATTTAAATTATTTCATTGAATTATTACAGAATAATATTCATTGTTATGATATCATATATGGTTCACTTATGACTTTATATTACCTGTTATTTTGTAAATTAATGTTAAAGTAGTGGTTTGGGTAAAATCGTTTCATTTATCGTCTGTGTTTTGACTTGTAATTATTCATATGATTACATAGATCATGATTGCTTAATTCCAAAACTTATATAATGATTTATATATATTATATATTCAGAATATACATATATATAATAGATCGATAAATGGAATGAAATACACCATTCATAGAGACGGTAGGCCGTATGCATGCATGAACGCTGTTTTGGTTTCCATATTAAATTTAATAGATGTGAGTAAATAACATATAAATAAATACATTATCATTAATATGTCATTTATTTCATGATTAATTATTATATATAATTTATAATCATTATTAAATTGTTAACATGGAAAATGAATCTCATCGCGTCGTGGAGACGGAAATCCGTACGTACGCACGAGCGATGATATCGTTCCCATATTTGTTGAATAAAATTGGAGTGGATGATATAATATCTTAGAGTCATTATGATGTTATAATAACCATATATAGTTATTCTTTACACCATTATATCCATCCAAGTATGGTGGTGGTGGAATACAGATTACACCACAGCGTGGAGACGGTATTCCGTACGTACGCACGCGCGGTGATTTTATTTTCCATTGGATGGGTTGAAGGTGAAATAGGGTTGTTTCATATTTATAATAAAATATCAGAATATAAGTAATAATGATGTTATTACTCTATAATGAAACAACTAAATAAGAGGAAGTAGAAGAAGAAATAAATTTGAATGAATCGGTAACAAATATTACCTCTTCTTCGACACTCCTCTTTGAAACCTCCTCTTAGAGCACTAAAATTGGTCTTTGAAAAAGAACAGGACCTCTAGAATATTTTATAGGTAAGTTGAGAAGAGAACTTGGAAGGGTTTGGCTGATCTTTAAGGCTCAATTTTGTGTAATGATGAGAGGGAGGAGGTTCACGTTTATAAGGGAGGAGAGGGGCACCTTTGGAATCCTCAAAAATATTAGTTTAGTATAAATTCAAACCCCACATAAAAACCTCCAAAAATGACTCAATTCGTATATTAGATGAGATAGGGTTGTAATATCATCAAACAATTAAATTTAGACATGTTTTGATCTTATTTTAAGCCTTATCATTTTGAATTGAATTTATTTAATCTATTTAATTTTATTTGTGGTGATAAATTTATAAATTTTAAATGGTAATAAATAATAACATATGTGTTGTTAATTTTACATAATTGGATACTTTATGACATAAAAGACTATATAAATTTCGATTTATATTTCTTAAATATTTTTGTGATTTTTAAACTATTTAATAATATGTTATTTTTATAAAATAACAATAGTGTCAATTTTGACACTACTCATTTATTTGAATTTAAATAAATTTCACATAGGGGATACATTCGAACTAAAATATTTAATTGGTTACTAACATGCCATATTCTTGTATAAAATTAGTGTATCACATTAAATAGTTCATATAATATTTAATTTACTATTTGTAATGCCATTTATTTGATACTTCTCTTAATAAAATAATTTCTACAACATTTTTATATAATTATTAAATATACTTATTTTCTGCATAAAAATAAAAACTAAAATACTAGGTTGAAGATATATCTTATAGATTTTATAATAATTCTTTTAGTTGGATTTATATTCTAAAAAATCCATCTTTGAAAATGTTATATTTATTAAATTATGAAGGTGACAACTTTGACATCATTTAAAATAAAATAATATAAGTTTCATAATCACTTTTATAAGACACCAAACGGTCATATATATGGTCATTGGATGATTATGGTATATATATAAACTACCAATAAGTTTTAGTCAGGTTTGTGAGCCTTTTATCGGATATTATTATTTCAATAAATACTATATTACTTATTTTTCAATAAATAAATAACTTCTGCATCATTAATGTATAAGTTATTAAGGTAATTAAATATCTTTTAAAAAATATAAATAAATTACCATGATAAATAAAAACATTTTATCTTTCAAATTAGTATTTATAACCGAATTTATTTTCTGTATAATCTTATATTAAAAATACTTTAATTACTATAGTTGAGTGATACATATTTCACATTCCTTTAATTATAATAAACTAAAGGTCATAATCAAATACAAGTGGGTTCAATCAGATTCAATTTCGACCCATGTTTGATTTAGGGAAAAATATATTCATCCAATTATATTAAGACAAGTGTTAGGGAAATTTTATAATATTATATTTACCTTTAATTACCCGATTTACCTTTAACTATGGTAAATAAAATTTACCGTAGTTACTATTCATAATGCCTAAAAATAAAAAGTAGATTTTTAAAATAATTTAAACCTACTGATTCTAAATATGGAATCCATTTTTCCACATTCAAATCACAAAAGTTGGAGAAATTAATTTAAAATTAATCCAACTGTTAAGAAAACGTGTTTTAGAAGTTAAAACATTGCCAATGATTGAAATGATTTTACCTATGAATTCAATGTAAAATCAATTACAATGGCATACATTATATTAAATGGTAAAAATATATTATATTTATACTATAAAACCATTCAATATTATAATTGAACCATATCAATTATTACGATGAAAAAAGTTGTTTTTAATTAAAATATAGCTAGTTTTTACTATTCATTAAAATATGATAGTTATCAGAATAATAGGAAAATTTTATCCAAAGTAAATTTTTATATCCTGATCACAAAGAAGAATTTTATTTTGTCAAATTGAACTTATAAATATATCAAAAACTATATTTGATGTCGTTGCGCAATCAAAAGGTGGAAAAACTGCATTTTTTTTTAAAAATACTTATTTTACCCGAAAAATTTATTTTGTTCTCATAACATGTTTTAGAAAATGTGTTAGATGAATAATAATGATATAAAATTCAAAATGTAGTTAATAGTATTCATAATGGCTAGTCCATAATAATATTTAAAAAATATATCGTTGTTTAGTGAAACTCGGTATTGCGTACTACACACGATATCGAGGAAGGTCGTGATTGGGTGTAATGCAAGCCAAATCAGGGATGCTTGTAGTTCAAGACTACTTTGTTGTTGAATAAAACAGAATCCAACCATATTTCAATTGTAGATTAAATATAAATATATATATATACACACTCAATGTTGCGTAGAATAAATACTATCAGACGAACTTGAAATTGTGTGTAACACAATCCAAGAATAGTGTTGCGTATAGTGCAAGCTAATACAATGTTGCGTATAGCTCAAGATAATCTTGGTGTAGCGTAGAATAGAAGACATCAAAAAAATTAAAAGAATATTCTTCATAAAATATCGTGGTGTTACAGTCATCATGTGAAAGCTGGAAGGAAACTGCCTGGAGGAGTTCAGAAACCTCTTCCCATACCTGAGTGGAAATGGGATAACATTACGATGGACTTTGTCATGGAGCAATCAAATACACCTAGAAGAAATGATGCAATATGGGTCATTTTTTTATCATCTTGCCATTTCAGGACATTTTCTTTCTTTAAGATAATATTTACCAATAGAACATTTAGAAAGACTATATATTAATGTTGTAGTAAGACTCCATGGTGTACCCCTATCGATTGTTTCTGATCATGATCCCTGTTTTACATCAAGATTCTTGAAAATACTTCATAAAGCCCTAGATACGGAACTTCATTTGAGCATTTCCTACAACCCTTAAACTGATGGACAATCTGAACGGTCTATTCAAACCTTAGTAGACATGTTGAGATATTTCTCACATGATATTTAAGGTATGCGGGATCAATATTTATCTCTTGTTGAATATTACTATAACAATATATTCGATTCAAATATTCAGATGGAACTATATGAAGCATTATATGGCATGAGTTATCACACACCAGCTTCATGGGATGATGTTTATGAAAGAAAACTCGTAGCCCCAGAACATGTTGAGGAAATGATGGAAAAGGTGAAGGTTATCCAAACCCACATCAAAACAAGACAAAGTTGGAAGAAGATCTATGCTAATAACCGAAGGAGGTTTTTGGAATTTCAGGTAGGAGATCATGTTTTCTTGAAGGTATGTCCATGTATAGGAGTTATACGATTCGGTAAGAAGGGTAAACTAAGTCCCAAGTACATTGGACCTTTCTAAATTATAGAATGAATTGGCGATGTAGCTTACCGGTTGGAAATGGAACCTATTCTCTCCAAATTTCATGATATGTTCCACGTATCACTATTGAGAAAATACATGACTGACCCAACGCATGTACTCATCTATGAGGAAATGGAACAGAAACCAGATATATCTTATTGTATATAGCATGTCCAAATTCTTGATACCAGAGAACAAGTGCGGAGAAATCAGACGACTCATCTTGTAAAAGTACTATGAAGAAACCATAAGATGGAAGAGGAAATGTTGAACCTGAGAAACATATGATGAAGAAAAACCTGAATCATTTTATGCAGTAATATTCTAGAAATTTATAGGATTATATTATTTGATGGAGGGAAGAATGTAACACCGCATGCTTCTACGATACGTTTACCTTTGAAAATGCAATAGCTTGCGTTGTATGAAACATGGAGATTTAACACACCATGACCAATCAAAGAGCCATTATGAATAGTAATACCCCTTTTTGAAAATTAATAAATTATATCATTAAAAATGGACTTAATTTTTGGATTTGGAATATCAAAGTTATCATAGGGTGGTTTTTTGGTATTTTTTTTGAAAACATTCAATTTTTGATGAATAGTAAAAAACAATGAATTATTGTTTAAAACAGACTTTTTATTTAAATAATTAGTTATTTTATTTAAATTTATTTTAGGTCAAAATAAATACATAATACCTATATAATTTCAATTTAATTAATTGGAGTGATTTTATAATGAGTTTATATATATAAAATTTTATCGACCATTTTACCATCATTTTCCCACCTCCTAGGAGAATTTCCAAATTTGTAAAAAACATAATTTTACCACATCATTGAGTTGAATTTCAAAAATTGGAGATACAAGGTTGATAAATGTAATTTAAATGTAGTTCAATAAGATGAAAACAATTTTTGGTGAATAATAACTTTTTTCTTCTATTTACCATGGGTAAAAGTAAATAGTGTAATTATGGGTAAAAATGATATTATTATTACCCTAAAACATTTCTTAAATCTATTGGATAAGTATAATTTGACAAAAAAACAACCTTAAGATTAAAATATGAACCTCTTTGGTCAACTTGGATTAGATTAGGACATTTAATATTATTTTATTTAAAGAAGAGTTAAAATAGTTAAATTCAACATTTAATACCTAAACCATTTTTAATATAGCTTTACACAAAATATAAATTAGACTATAAATATTAATTAGAAAGATAAAAATATATCATATATAATGTTATTTTATTTATAAATTTTAAACATTAAATAGATAAATTTATTTATGACATAATGATGATACAATAATTACCATATTAATGAATGATTAAAATAATTGATATTATAAATATCCAAATCAATCTAATTTTATAATTTTAATCAATTACACTTATTTTTAGGTCAATTAGACATGTCAGGGTTGAATAAATTTATTTAGTTTGAAGTAATAATGTTTTTATGACTATAAAAAAATAAATTAAAAAATAATGACAAAATTAAAATAAATGAGTTTTTAAAACAAATACAATATTATTGGTTGATATAATAATCCTAAATATCTAAGGATTGGAAAAATATTCATATAAAATGAGATTTGTATTATTAATGAACCACTTGGTGTTCGCTTGAAATTTTATAGTATGTTTTTTAACCTTATAATATAAAAATACAAAGAGACATAGTAAATGTAAAACTATTTAGCTAAAAGATAAATCTAAACAATAAGGTTAATATAGTTTCCCAAAAACATCTGAAACCTATTGGTTGGGAGGTTTTTCGACCTATCCCCACCTTATCCTTAAAATAATTCATTTTTGAGCCATTATAAATAGAAAATGATTTTTAATAAAATAATATTTCAATCTTTTCTTAAGGTGCCCTTCACCCCCTTATAAAAGGGAACTTCCCCTTCTCTCAAATTTACACCATTAAAGTCATTTGGATCGGCCAACCCATACCCAAATATCATAAAAAATGTCCTTCGTTCATCCCAAAGGCCTTACTTTATTCATAAATCCATCCTTTTGAACCTATTTGATCAACTCAAAAGGAAGAACAAGAAGAAAATGTAAATATTTCATAACCTCTTTCATGTTCTTTTCTTCTTCCACATCCTCTTTCTCTATTGTTTTCATTCTAAAATAATAACTACAGTATCTTATATATAATGTGATGTTATTATAAAAATATTAAAACCATAATCATTATTCTATCCATGTTAGAAATGACAAAGTCACCATACGTGCGTACGTACAGATTACCATCTCCATGTTGTGGTGTAGTTTAATATTCAAACATTTAATCATTTGGATGGGTATAATAATGAGTATAAATGATGTAAATAATAAATATATTATTATAATTATTCTGTATATATTATATACCATCCAATTATATATGATTTTAATATCAAAATAATGATATTGTCCCTCGTGCGTACATACGGACTACCGTCTCAACGAACACAATAAGATTCATTCCCCATTGTATCCATTCATGAGTAAGTTTCATTTGATGATTAAAAATAATGTTTAATGACATAATATCATTTTTAATATGAATAATATACATCCTATTCATAACAAAAATTACTTACGTAACAAATCATATAAAGGAAAACAAATCATTTGACACCCGAAACGATGATACAACTGAAATATCATTAACAATGAAATATTATAAGATCATATATGATATCATATTTATGTATATAGTTCATTTATAATTTAATAACAATTAATTAACTATTATAAAATTTTTTAACATACCCTCGACTAAGTAAAAGTACAAGTTAATGGTTAATTTCACAATCTTTTCATTATCTGAGATTGTTTATATGTAATTATCTACTGGGAACTCTTTATCATCCACATCCATGTTTCATAAAAATAATATTCAATTTTTTTTACTATTTACTATATAATGGGTTAAAGTATTTTATACCCTTATTTGACCTTATATATTTTGAAAGGAATCCTTCTGTCATTTTCCAAACAAGGTACGTTATGACCTTTTCAACCAAATTAAGGTAAGAATGTTTTTTATAACTTATACGGAGGGTGCGGATAATTTCCATAGTTATAATATCATCAATTATTCCATTAAAATCTTATAAATATATTTTCAAAATAAATGTTATCTTTTATAATTATGCGACTTTAAATGATTTCAAAAAAGAAACAATGATACATTTCTCTCTAATAGTTTTGATTTCATCTATGCCAACATCCTCTAATGGATTTTACACTTGTTTGAAGTTCATTCATTATGATACAAATCTTCCATAATGTATTGTAGGTTTTTTGATATGCTCAGCTGTGGATGTGTTATTTTTATACCCTTCATGGTTAATGGTTAATTTTTTGACATTTCTTATGCTAGTTTTAGTTTGAATGTTTATGTTATGTTTAAATTTTTCATATGAGGATTGCATTGGACTTAGTAAGTGACGAGTGGATCTTGGTATTCCTCCTCGATGAATCGGTAGGTCCAAGGAGACAATCTAGTGTCTTCACACAAGGTCTTGACAAAATCTTATTTTTAGTCTTCGCACAGGGCCTTGACTATGTGATTATGAAGTTTGGTATTGTGAATTCCATCAGTATGAAAGTGGCTACTGATATTTCTTGTGATTATTAGACTATTAGAATATCCATGTGAATAAGTATATGACAGTATTTAATTTTATCTATTCCATATTTTTCTGAAGTTCATGTTTAAAAGGCTTTTGTTATAGTCTTACATTGCATTAAATGTTTATGTATATTTATGAAAGATTCTTCTATACTGTTATCCTTAATGGGCATCTGAGATCACCCCTTTTTATGTTTTGTTTTCTTCCCAGGATGCGAAAAAGCAAATTATGACTAACCTACAAGGATATTCTTTGGGATATGAATGTGGTTAATGAAGACAATGTTGTTGTGGTTTTTCATTTAATGGTGTAATGTAAAACTTATGAATGTATATAGTACTTCCATGGATACAATACTAAATGGCCTTTTGAGAATTGATCTTTTAGGATCATGCCAATGTTATGTAATAATGCACTGAATCTGGGTAACTGGGGTTAGGGCATTATATAAGACATCAAATCCTATGTTGCGATCACCTTGAAAACTTCTCATAGAATCTAACTCCATCGTACGATGTTTCTACACGTAACTCCTACATGAGAGGATTACCACCTGATCAATTGGGCCATAGTATTAGCTACCATAACATCCGTCTTGGAGAAGAACTATCTCCCTGGGCTTGGGAAAACTATACCACCACCTCCACCACCCCGATCAATAAATCATTGGAGGGTTCATGTCATATTAACAATAGATACAAACGAATCTCATCCTTATAGGATACGGGAATTTATATCTTAATCACCATATTTAGGTTCACCTTCTTCTGATATGGTCATGGGTAAGTCAATAGTTTTTATATATCACCTGAATCCTACTAGGATGGAAGAATATATATCATAATGTATATTCCGAGATTATACATATCCCATACTAAATTTATTGGATCATAAATAATGTGTTTAGTAAATTATAATTATGGCCTTAGATACCCCCCCATATGAAGTAATTAGAGGATTTTCATTATCATGATCATCATAGAAAGAATAAATCTTCTTTCAGTTGGTGGGTAAACAACAATGGAAGAAATCTCATCCTTTCCTCCTACTAAAAGTCAAACCTCTACAGTCTGTGGCCAACTCATAGGTAATGACTAGAAACTCCCTCAATGTCATTACTCATAGTACTTGATTTTAAGAGAATATAAATAAGGTAACAATACCTATCTATGTTAACAATCCAAAGAGGACCAATATGGATATTGGCTAAAGAAACAACCCCGATGAAGGTAGTGCATAATCAAACTCTTGTGATGAATGCAATGGACAACCACCATTGCCTAAAACACTACATTAAATGTTGTTACTATCAATAAGATAGATATTTTGGATCAAAAAACAAATGTAGAGGGACTTAACATGGAAGACTTACACAGAGAGGAGTGTAATTTGGATGATCCAATAGAGGCTTCATGCACCTGTTACCAAAAGAGGCTCTAGAACATTACACCTATGAATATCGAGTTACCACATCAATAGTGGAACAATGCCAACGAAAAAGGTAAAATCATTTCTTTATCAAAATCACCACCCATACTAATTGGTGTTAGTTTCATGGAGGAGGAGTTTTCACAAGATGATAATGAGACACAAACTATTTGAAAAGTCATGGAATATGTTCTTAGGGGAATTATTATTATTTTTTATCAGATTCAAGATGAGTAAAATATTACTCCTTAGATACATATGTAATTATATTTTCCTTAAAAAAGATTTAAATCTGGTATTTTGACTTACTTCTGATCCAGGTTGTCGGTTTACATATATGAGGATGTGGAAAATTATCATGAAATTCTACTGTTGTGGTGAAAACCTCTCCCTGGATAAGGAGATCATTCATTATTATGATGAATATAGAATCATCAGGTGTTGGAGGTGAGGCCACCTCATCGACCCCCACCAACACCCTGTAGAAGGGAGGCAGCTCAAATAGTAGTACCACTGTATCTTTCTAATTTCACCAAGTCCTTGACTACTCTAATTGAATCAATGGAAGTGTGAATCACACCAGTGTATCCATAGAGGAATTTGTATCCTGAGTTGGTGGATTAATGTTTTCCATCACCAAATTCAAATAGCCATGAATTATCAATCATTGATGGTTTATGTGACTGTGGATAACATGTCACACACTTTGTGTCTTGATGTGGTCCGATGATGTCCCATTAGATCAACTTGAGGTAAAATAACTGAGTAATTTTTTATAAACATTGATATGTCCATCCTTTAATGACATAATTTCCACATAGAAGGATATTTTGTGGGATGGAGAGACATTAATCATCAAATCCAATATTTTTTCTCCTTGTTGTCGAGCAAAACAACAATTTTTAACCAAATAACCTGGATAAAATTTAAAAATGATAGGATCCATAACAACATATCCATATGGAACGGATTAAGTCGTTCAAATTGAATCCCTCTCTAATAAGAGAACTTTATAAGGATCTAGGCTAAAAATATTTATGATGATATACAAATTTATCTCATCATAAAAAACTACTTGGTGGGTTTTATGAGTTTGTAGAAATGGAACAATGACTGGAAGACTCCATTGACTGAACCTGAAAAAAATATTTAATTATTTTTTTGATGAATGGGTTAAATGTAGGCATATGGAAGGAAATAACTATAACTTTAAATCTAATAGAAGTTCATATCCAAACACCTAGACAGGTCCCAAACATCACCACACCTCCTGTCAAGTTGAAAAACCCACCAAATCAACCTCATCTAGAGGCATGGAAAATCTGGGTTTCCAAGTATTTTAGGAATAGTGGAAGAAATCACACTCTATTTAAAATAAAAAATTCGTTGATTATTTCATAGTATCCAAGAAATATACTTTTCAAGAATCTATAGCTGAGGAAGCCCAATGAAGAAACCCCACTGATAGTACTGACTACTTCCCTTTACAAATAAGGTTGGGTCATAGTATCCAAGAAATCATCATCTTCAAATATATAACTCAAGACATTGTAAATTATTTAGAGGTGTTTTTAGATAAATCAAAATAGTAGTTTGAATTGTTAACTATTTCCCATTCATGAGAATTCGGTGATTGGAAAAAACATCCATCAAAGCTTGAATGAGTGTTCTACCATTGGGTGACTTGAAAAATAGTTTTCTTAGTTCATTACACCCTTAGATAATAGCCATGTAAACCCATAATACTACCTATGATGGTTACATGAGATATGTATCCAGAAGGGGTCATGAGAATCTAATGATGATATCATATATTGTTATTTAAATGTGATACACATGGAACACCCCTTATCCAATGAGGAATATACATCTAAATATGTGTTCACTACACCAAACCATGGAAGAGGATGCCCCATGTGTATGATCGGTGGATACAAGGGACATCAGTGGCATGGTCGGACTACATAGTTCGTCTATGTCCCCACATAAGACATACATTCAGGTGACACATTTTGGAAACCCCTCTAGGAGGCCTAGAAAAATAATAGGGGTATCTCAAAACCCACAAGTTGTTATATAAGATGAGATTTCATGAATAACCACCTAGAAGGGGTAATATTTTTTGATCGAACCATTTAATGTATAAGACCACCAAGACTTGTGACACTAGAATCATGTTTTCCCATGAAATCAATACAAGTACCATAAAAATCCGCCTCAAAATCCTTAGATCCTGAGTCAAATTCTAGGATCCAACCCAATGTGGGAATTTATGACATCTAACACAAAATTACGACATTTATAAACTACTCTCGGTTCTCCCATACATTGTCTCAATTATTTATTAGCTCCCACAATCAATGGAACTAAAATAGAAGATCACTAAATGACTCAAAACCCCAATGGAATTTGAGAGAGAATTCACTACTGATATGGTCTATTGATTAGTGAACATATTAGTAGAATTCCATATTTCTCTCTTGATCACACAACAGGATTGGAAATAGGACATACATGAAAACATCATAATACTATATGTTTCAATTAGACTCGATAATTATGATAACCTAAGGGATATTATTGAAAATGGTTCTAAGATCATCATCATCCCAGTTTGAGCACTCCCATGTTTTGGATATAAAAATGTGGGTTGGTATCCGATAAATATGATCATTTAGGGATATAATAAGAATGAGTAATGCCCTATTTGTAAGACCAAAATCAATGCTTAGTTTGGAAATATCACATATGATGATGAGTTTATGGTTATATATAATGATGACACATACAATTCCCTGCTTTGATGTCCCTATCTCTATAGTGACAGGGTGGTACCATCAACCATCCATCGGTTTCTAAAATACCCCATTCATGGAATGTTATAATACTAAATTGTGACAATGCCCCATTTTAGATAAGAGAATCAACAATTTTTTATGCATTTGACAACAAAATGTAAGGAAAACAACCAATGATGTATGCTGATATATAGTTTTTATCCCAAATTACTTGGGGACCACCACTATAAATTCTTCATGAATGTTCAATAGTTACTATGTGCTCCCAATAAATCTAGATGAGGTGATAGAGATTATCCAAGTGGAAATAACTCATCTTATCCCCAGTAACCATGTAGAATAAGATCTTATCCGGCATCTCTCTGCTGTGACTCCGGGAGAATGTGATGATAATGTCTCTTCTTATGGCCTCTCTCACCAAGATAGTGAACTAGAATCCCACAAATTGAAAACATCAACTAAGAATGTATCCATAGACAGAAATATAAAGGAATATGAGGATAAACTTAGGAACTCTCCTCTGTCATTCGAGGAGGGCATCCCTACCACCATTAATGAGCACAGGCAGGTAAATCTGGGAATAGAAGGAGACCTGTATCCCACACTAATTAGTGCCACCATTCCCCACAAAGAGAAATATATGTAAAAATCATTTATAAATAAACAATTATAAGTCTTCACATGGAACTATATACAATAACATTAATTGAATCTTGATATGTCAACACACAATCTTGGATTACCCTATAAGAATCGAGGACACGTGAAATAATCCGAGAGGATTCCCCCCTCTCATGGAACAAATATAGAGGCTGAAGTTGAAAAGTTGATCAATGAAATATTTTTTCAAGATGTAGAAAAAATAGTATTTATCAATAAGATAATCCCTATTAGGAAAAATAATTGCAGGATTAGGGTCTACATTGATTTTAGAGAACATAATTGAAAATACCAAAATGAAAACATATTATATTTGATCATAGAGCTCTTGATCAATGAAACAGATGGCTTACATGCCCTGTACATCATGAATATTTACTCAATGTACAATCAAAAAAATATACCTATTGAATATGATGGATCTACATTGTTAAAATTACCACCTAGGATCCTTTTTTATTTTTTCATGGACTTTGGATTACGAAAGGCTGTATAGACATATCGATATTCCATGAAACATATCTTTAATCCATTCATGGGAAAAATATCAGAATGTTATGTTGAAGACATGGTGGTAAGATACCATATGTGACATGATCACTTCAAAATTCATCATAAATTCATCAATAAGATGTAAAATAATTGTTTGGACAAAAATATGCTAAAATGAACCCATAGGGTTACATCAGGTAATTTATTAATATTTTTGGTAAACCATGGTTACATTTCCTTCAACCTAGAAAAGACTATTTATATTTTAGTAATTGAACAAATGGAAATTATAAATAAATTAAGGGAATATGAGGTAACCATTCATACAATTTCCATTTCATTGAAAACATGGCCAATAATTCCTTCTCATTCAATAGGAAAATAAATAATGGAATCATGTATCAATTGAACGATGACTGTTAGCGAGCCTTTGAATGTTACTTCTTCACCAAATATCTATGATTACTTTAGTGGAATGTAGGACACACATCATGTATGTAGACACCATGTAACTCACATTGGATACCATACTCTCAAAAAAATGATGCAAGAGAGAGAATATTCTCTTCCACCTGAGAAAACAATGCTAAGTACTGAGAGCTGATACATTAATGTCGAGAATAACATCAATGAAAAAATCTTCATTTTGAAGAATATTCAGGATTACAAGGATAAGAACAATGTCCATATCATCTCTAATATTTACCATCTATGGTAAATCCTTTTCCCCCATGATATCTAGGTTTTTGGCTTGATGTGTGGTCATTGAACCCCAATATAATCCAGTTTTGGTCACAAGAATCTACAAAGGGGAAACCCCTTGATAATTTCTTCGCAGCACATTATATACCAATGAATACACTAGTGGTAAAAAATATCCTAAATGAGGGGGTATTATATTCCCATGAAACTCCCAGTTAAAGGGAAATGTATTTTTATGTCAACTCTAAAAGCCCTCTATTTATATGGTTGGAAGAACCCAACAATAAATCGTGTTGTATTATGGATTTTATTTTTCTCTCCCAAAAAAGAAGCATTTCTGAACTATTTCTCACTATCCCATGGATGCATGATTTATGAGGTCGAATACTATCCCACCATACCTATCTTGGAACTCGCCCTAAAACTATATATATCGTACGTGAATATCAATAGAAATTCCAAACCATTGACAAATTATATCATTACTAAGATTCCATAAAAATGGAATAAATGGCCACTCTCACTAGAAACATTTATGTAATGACGGATGAGTTCTCTTTAGATCCAACATTTCAATAGATTCCTCTTTGATAGAATACAGAAAATGATGTGTTGGGTAATGGAGCTATAGTCCCAACCAACCAAAATAGAGAGGAATTGATTTTTTTTATCACACACTAAAGTATGGTCTCATTCATTATTGACATCGATAGTGAAAAAATAAAGAATTTCCATACCACACCATAGAATGATGAACTAATATCCACTAATAGATGGATAGATCCCATTATCAATTATCACCAAAAAAGAGATCTCTTGATAAATAGATCTGAAAGGGAACATATTCAACATCTTGTAGTGAATATTGTACTTCTAAATATACAGTGGAAAAATTTCATCCGAAATATAGGTTTCAACAGAATCCTCATCAAATGATTATAATAAATAAGGGTTTACACTATCGTGGAAGAATCATATGTGGGATCCTGTAGGGATCATCATTCAAGGACTAGGCTATCCTAAAAAATCAAGATGCAAGGTTACTACTTGAAAACTATGATACATGACATTGTGGAATTCACCATGAAATGACATGCATTCCAAATACATGAAATCATCATCCATCATCCCGAAAACTTTCATCGAAAAGGTAAATATTCCAGTTTTTTTTATATTATGGAATTCATATTGTGGTGACATATCCCCCAACCACGACTATGAATTTTTGGAACATCCTTTCTTCTACCGATTTCTCTTCTAAGGGGTCTGATGTAATTTTCTTCAAGGAAGTTGAGATGAAGAAAAACATAAACCCCATAATTTCACATATCATCACTAGTTCTGGAATTCGTTACCCAATATTGATGCATAGTGAAACTATCATATATTCAATAGTGTTGAAAAAATATATTAAGAGAAAAATATCTTGTACAAACACTCAAGTACCAATAGATTCCTTTAATAAGACTCATTCATATATACTCTAGATGATGGGGATAAAAGATAATAATTCATGGCCCTGAATGCTTCTCCATGATTTATGGGATTACCGTACTACCATGTGTAGTACTGCAAAAGAAACACCATACACATTATTGTAAGGGACTGAGGTACTGTTACCCAATGAATTAAAACTACCTTCTCCATAAATATTATTTTTCTAAATCTCATGGATGAAAAATGATTCAAAAATCTAGCTGGTTGAATGGGGTATATCGATGAGAATATTTTTGGTAAAATGAACAGACTTGATTTCAATCGAAATAGGATCACACGGGACTTTAATAAGAAGTTCCACTTTAATTCATTACTCTATGGATAAAGAGTGTTGTCTCATTGGACCCCAATGATACCAGAAAAGCAGGATCCAATGCTGGAACCCAATTAAGATGTGAATTACATCATAAATATGATTTATCACAATGGAGCATAATAGTTGTACACAATGTATTGGTATAATGTCACACCCCCACCAATGAATGATTTATCAGGAAATTAATTGTGTAGTTATCATCAATATATTTCTGTCTTAATAATATAAAATTAACCATCACATCCACATTCATCTTGAAAAAGTGATGGTGAACATCATATCACCTCTCATCCTAGTAGAAAGATGTTATAGTACATTGGATCATTCATTCTAGCCACATGATATTAAACTACACAACACTGGTCATCCTGAAAGCAAGATGTTAAACTATAAAACATCATTCATCAAGTAAGCAAGGAATTAATCTACACAACACTGATTATATTAGTATCAAGACATTATACTGTATGTCATATTTCATCCTGGCATAATGTAATTAAACTGCAAAACATCTTTCTTTACTGCAGTATGATTCCAAATCATACATCATTTTTCATCCTTGTCATAATATTTTAAACTACAAAACACCTCTTTTCCAAGAAGTAAGACATAAAACATCATATCAACATTAATTATTATGGAAAGGCATTAAACTACATTGAAACTATCATCATCGAATTAATAACTTAATCTAAAAAAATCACATTGTCTTGGAAGCAATATGTTAAACAGCACAATATCATTATTCCTATAAGAAATACGTTAAACTCTGCCTCTAATATCATCCTTGGGGAAAGACATTAAATTGAACAACAACTGTAATAGTAGAATAAATATTGTAAACACAAAACAATATTCCATTATAGAATAATGACATTATAATACACAAAAAATCTCCTCATGGAAGCATGTAGTTAAAATGTACTACATATTTCATCCTGAATGGAAGGAAATATATTTAACATCACATCTCATCCTGGTAGTAAGATGTTAAATCAAACGACACCACTCATCCTAGAAGAATGAAATTAAATTGAAAAAGATTATTTTTTCAGGGAAGCAATACATTAAATTTCTTAACATATTTCATCCATGTAGAAAGAATGTAAACAACATAACAACACTTATCTTGGATTAATGATGTTAAAATATTCCACTTCTCCTGTCCTTGAAGAAGACATAAAACTGAAAAATACCTGACACACTTCCTAGAAGATTCTAAAATGTATGGAGAATTCCCTCAATGCATAAGGTATAATTTCCCAGATCTATTACATCCAAATTTACTCATGTAGGGCAGCCCACATCGTTACCAAAAGATGTTAAACTCCATAGCATATGTCATTTTAGTATGAAATTATACTACAAAAGTTTCTTATTACATCAGTGGTCTATATTATCATCTCAGTGAGATACATATGGATTCCTCAATCCAATATCTTGGTCCATCTACCACATGATACAAAATGAACATGTCCTATCCTTAATTACCTTTTCATTGTGAGTGGAACCCTTTCCATTCCTTATTTCTCACATATAAGAGATCTCACATGAAAATTGGAATTTCAGTAAAGTCTTCCAAAAATAAATAAGGAATAAAAACATAGAAAACGATTATTGTGGTCCTTACTGTATGACATTAAATTGTAAAACAATATTCCACACAACATGACATTAAACTGCATAGACAATGTCCTATGCCTGACATAATGTTGCACATTCCCATGGACTGCTGACAAGAGGACCACTATTTTTGGTTCTAATATACCACCACACAACCATTCAAGAACTATATATGGATTGATTTCTAATAACATAGGATATGTACTGATGCCTAAATCTAAAACCTTAGGTCCATTCACAACATAATATAAAAATTTACCACATGTGTATGGGAGAAATATTCATAGGGTGATTCTTCCTAAAGAACTATCTGTTTTGTGATTCCAATTACCATATGTTACATTATGACACCCATATTTTCATCTATGACTCCATCTGAAATACCACTTTTAATAATGTGAATTTTAATTACTTTTCGCATGATGCTAAATGGAATGGTTTATCATGAACTACATGTATGTTGATTCATTTCATCACATAATGTGTAGTGATGGTTTCATCTCCATTATGGGGCCCATATACATCAATTGAAATAAACATTACCACCTATACATTCAGGTCATACATACATTGATATTTTTATGTTCATGAACTATGTGTGTCGTGATTCTTATCAATAATAGTTACATAGTGATGCCAATATCTCCAATTATGGTCTTAGATACAACATATAATTGAATAAAACTAACCCAAATTCATGGGTTTGAGCCACAAGAGATCATTTTCCAATGCATGAGTCAGATCTACATAATACCTTTTTGATCAAGTAATATAACATTAATAATTTTACTCCTTGGTTCCCAAATCCTTGTTGCATGATGTTATAATGAATGGAAAAATTTTGTATACAACACATGATGTTATGTTGAAAGGAATATGACCTTACTAGATGATGTGGAATTGTCATGAAGAATATAAGTCCCTACTACAAAATGTTAAATTGTCTAGACCGCGATCCATTATCATCCCCTATCTAAGAATTATTAGAGGCATAAACTGGTGAGCTAGAGTATGGGGTGCTTTGTCCATTATTTGAGAACATCAATCCATAAAATCACACATCATATCTCAAGATCCTCATGTCATCGTAAATATTTCAGGGGTCATTGAAAAAGATACGAATCATAATGTGACCCATTGTTTGACTATGAATGAATAAAATTGTCTTATATATATGTGCCTATGGTTGTTAACCAAATGTGTCACTCTGCAAAAATAAATTTCTGATATTTTTGAGAGGTGACATTGTTGTATAATTACTCAACACCTTAGTTTTTTCTATGCTATTCTATCTATGATTTTCTTATATCATTACACATGACCTGAGAAACTTGATCCATTATTTACAAAATATTAATATCAATCTAGTAATGATGCCAACATAATCATGGCCCATGGTATCCAAATTTGGATCTCATGTATCATCCCACATATTAGGTACATGTCTATCATGACCATAAATTTTCTACAAAATGGTTACATATGTTTTACCAAAAACTCATGGCTAAAATGTTTAAAATTAATTAACCTTAAACTACTACTGAAATAGGCATAAATCGTTTCAGGATTATTTAATGCAATGGAAAGAATGAGAAAAAGTCATGTATTCTCTCACTTCACTCAACATATCCAATGTTTAAGAAAAATTAGTGAAAAAATATATAAATCATAAATCTCATACAACCTACAATGTATACTTATTAAAATAAAATCTTTTCATTCTAAACCCCCTAGTTTTGGAAAAATTTAGAGTTCTCATTTTTCACATATCCTCTCCATGTGAATAACTTCACTAGTTGGTGAAACAATTTGTAGGGTACTCAAAATATTCCTTTATGTTTAAAATTACATAAATTAACACTTCATGATTATAGTTCCTCATATCACAATAATCATTTCATGGCCTTTGGAAACGGATACGTAGTATCAAGGGACCAATTTTTTGACTATGAATCAATGAATTTTTCTCTTGAATATGCATCAATAGTTGTCAACCAAATGTTTCACATGGAAAAAACAATTTTCCTATCATTATAAATATGATCTCACCATGGTAATACTCAGCATCTTGGTGTGTTCTATGACATTACTAATATGATCATCCTATATCATCATCTTGAACCGATTAGTTTTCGAGCTTCATATACAATCCCCTAACCAAAATATCTATGAATATTAAACATCCTCAATGCTATGAAACCGTATTTTGTACCTTTTAGCAAGTGAATAAGTGAAATACTCCACCACAAACATTTGATCGAACACAACTCATTATTCATAACCACATGGTTTATGGATAAAGCTGCACAATTAATAGACGAACATTTCCATAATTGAGAACCTTTCCTGGATAGATTTCATCTCATAAAAATAAAATAATATGGATGTTTGATTCATAAAAAAAATATTTCTTGACCCTTGAGAAGGAGTGGAGTTAAAATTTAATTGACCATGCTATCGACAAATAATGTCTTTTCCCTACAAACAAAAGGCATCTACTACAATCTATAATGTATCTTCACTACATGTGATCCCTTGAAATTCAGCGGTGTAGTGTGGACCCTCATTTTATCATGGTTCATTCCAAAAGTATCTTCCACATTCCATATTATGTAGCTCGAGATATTTGGTTATGAATTTTATCACCCATATTACAACTATATCGGCATACCTAGCATAAAAAAAATTTATTCCTCGACCAATATTGCCTCTTTAAACTATCCATGATCATTTTAGAAGAGTATATACACTACTTTTTAGGAATGATATCAATGAATAAGGGCTTTTAACATAAAAAAAGGAACCTCATTTTTGTAGGAATGGGTATCTAATCCCCACAATCATTAGAAAACACTACGGAATAACTCTACAACTGAGTATTTATTGCATTATTCCTAGACTATCTGAACCATATTACATGATCAATAGTCACATCTTGGTAGAAAATCTTTAAACTAAATGGCCTCCTAATAACCTAGATAAATGAACCAAACGACAATGAAATAAGTTTCGAGTTATAAGAAAATAAACTTCAGTGACAGATGGTATAATGTAACAGAATCTAAACTATAGTGAATAAAGTTCAAATAAAAATACCTTAAAATACATTGATAAGAGGAATGATATAAGAGACCATAAACAATAGTTATTGAATGTCCGAGCTAAAATACCATAAACTACAAAAGAATTGAGAGGTTTTCTTCAAGAAATGATATGATTTCAAGTCCTTCCATATATCCATTGGAAAATAAATATACATTCACAAAGCCTATCTGATTTAGAAGTAGATAAATAATTATTCTTATAGGATATATTATTATATGATGTTATCCTTCTAAAAAAATTCCAATGATAAGTGGAATATATACAAAAATAAGGAATCTCATGTTTGTTTGAATTCAGAAAAATTTCATGGAAAAAAATTTTATGACTTAAATATTCAGGTCTAAATACTCATTTTTACTTGATATTATGAAAATGATGGGGTTTTTGGTGATTTATATAAATAATATTATCAAAATATCATGAAGTAAAGAAAACTTGACAATTGAATAAAAGGATAAAAAATAAATTCCATTATAGCGTGAAATTGGGGGAATCCCCATAATTAATATTATATCCAAAAATCTCATTAAAAAAGTGTTCATCAAACTATAATAAAATTATATACATTGAGTAGGTAGATTTGGAAGGATTCTGCATAGAATTTTCAGTTGAATATTGATGTTATTCTCTCTATGACACTTCTATTTATGCCCCAAGATAGAGAAACTTTAGAAATATATTCATCTCCAAGACTATCATTAGGAATTATTCCATAGAGGATGCTGATGATGAGAGTTCAGACATTAGGGGATATATTATTTTACATATCACTATATCTGTATAGTCCATTCATCTAACATGGATTGAAAAGTAGAAATAAATTGATGACTCTACTATAATGCCTCCAAAGCCTCCTTCATTAATTTAGAAATGGTATCCTCATCATCAAGATTGTGAACTTGCCTTTAATGTGGTTCAAATCATGTCGATTCTCGACAATTTATCTCAAGATTTCCTATATGTTTTGTCAATAAAAACCATCCTTCCCAAATTAATTTAATAGACAACGAAGGTGTTACCCTTTTTCATAAAATGACTCTAAATGATTTTCAGTAATAACATGATGAATATAATGAAAGATAAGGTTGTACCATGAACATTATAGTATGACTGATGTGATGGAAATTCTAAAATGAAGATTACCCAAGTGAGTTAGAAACGGAATAAGAGAGGGGGATACAAATATCTCATCCTCAAAATTTTCATCCCTCATTCATTATACCCGATGACTATTTTCCTAGATAGATTATGTGCCACTATTCGGATTGTCATCACTAAGATGAGGGTGATTCCTTGATGTTTCTCCCATTTCCCAAATCAACTCCATCATTACTATTGATAGATGTGATGGTGATGAAAAAGGATTGATCACATGGTGAATCAGTTGGATTAGAACACCCCTTGATATAGTTTTTACCCAAGCAATTTTATAATCTTGATAAAGAAAGGTGGGATCATCAGTAGGCAGAAGAATGATCTCAATATTGATATATTCACTCACCAAAAATATTAAAAAATGTGGGATTATTACAAGGTTTCCCTTTCCCCAAACATCAATTGATGGAAGTTGGGACACTTTCAGTGTAACTGCATTTATAAAACAATTGATAAGGTTTATATAGATCGTAAATTATCATATCATCCACCTTGGATACATTAAACCAGTACTAAAGAGAGATATTGTATGACCATTCGTCAATAGATATTCCTCCATTATTGATGAACAACCCATTCAATGCGAGATATCGGTTGGAACCAACAATACCATATTGAATCAACACATTAATAACCTCATAAGAGCCTTGTGATAAAGCCCCATACTCAAATATGTTCAAAAACCTATGAATAGATAATTTGTTGGGGATCTTAGTGGCTATTTTGTTTTAATAGAAATGGAAATTCTCTTCTATCCATCCTTATATGTAACATAACGAATATCTGTCCCTATAGGGTCTGGTTCCTTATTGAATGTTCCCAATATGTGGTAATGGTTTCACAATGGTAAGAACTAGTATATTAGGGTTTCCTCCCTCTACTAGTTTTTCATCCATCATCAGCATACGATCCCAGAATTCATAATGTGGATCCACCTCATGGGAAAGGAACATGGAGATGAAGCCTAGTATCTTAATGATGAGAAAGACTAGTAACATTACTCAATATCCCAATGAAGTGTGATACATAGCTTCTAAAAAGGAATAATATGATTTGAAACGGTCATGAACTTTATAGGAAGGGAAATAACGGGGGCCTATTGTAGTTGTAATAGTTCAACTATGATAAAGGAACATATTGATCCAATGTATGGAAGCGTTGAACAAATGAATATTTAAATCCTTTTGAAATGTTTATTTTACAATCATGAATATATCCTTCTCAAGGGGATATGTTGTGGAAATGATTTTCCTTTTATATTTATATATATGTAACTAATCATGAATCTCATTGAGAGGGGGAGTCCCACCAAGTTTTTTGATATCCCACAGGCTACTTCCCACTTCACCATGGAAAAAATGGAATTGATTGGTTACAGTAATTCAATGGCTGCCCAATTATATGATAAATACATACTATATATAGATGATAAATTTTCAAATCCACATTACTTCATAAAAATGGACAACAAATTACTAGTTAGAAATATCTTAGAATATTTTACTGAGACAGAATTATCACGCCCATTTATCAAAAAAGTCACCACCAGGATGCAGATCCCATTTTGTGATTTATCATCTGCACAAGTTGTTAAAATAAGAGATCAATATACTCTAATATTTTTTAGAAATGGTATTATGGGAAAAAATAATAGTTTCACATTCCCAAGGGGGTGTTTTCTAACATATAATTCAACCACTTGGATGGATTTACGACTAGTCTTAAATCCTCGATAATTATCATCTATATATTTCCTATAGACATTGACACATATAATGATGTAAAATTTTTATATGAATGAGGAATGGTAACATCATCTAGTAAGAAGAACCCATATAGAGGAAGCTATTGTTATAATGGATAATTTTGATTCCAAAATCGTAAAATCATTTCTAGAACCGCATTATTACAATTTACAGGTTATCAAGGTCAACCGTTGAGGTTTATATAAATAAAAACCACATAATTTGATGTATTAGAGAAACAATGGTCATATTTGAAATTCATGTGAAAAAGTTAGTTTTATATGTCATAAAAATAAAATAAAATCTTTTCATAGGATTCTTATAAACTAGAATCATATTGTAAATCACATGAATAATGAATGGGGTTCACAATCACATAATGTATTCAAAAATCGTATGGATCTTGAAGATAAATCAGATATCGTAATCCCAAAAGGCATCATGAAATCACTTGTCCCCTCAAGAGATTTGTGATTCCTTAACCTTGAAATTGTCATGAAATACCCAAAATCGTCAAATTATAATGCAATAAGATCCTTAGAAATCCTGAAGAAGACTATGAATCCCTAAAACCATAATTCAAAACAATACCAAAGATAAGCTCATGGTTAATTCAAAAGGTCACTTGGGTGGATGTAGTGTTTGAAGGAGTCCTCAAAATTATTTCTGGTGAACATATATCTTGATTAGTTCATATGGGAGGGTCTTGTGAATGGGTCATGTGATGGATAGAGGGTGCAAGAGAACCAGAGAATCACATTTTTGATTAATTAATACCTTTTCTACCACAATATATAGGGCATTATGATGAATAATAAATTTCTCCTTGAGGACTAAATTTCACCCATGAAACCGATTAGTGATAGTTCCAAAACCTCATGTGGGAATATACTTTCCTAAAAAGTGAGCCTTTTAGATAAGAATTTTAGTACTATAGGTTATTTGTTGAGTCCCAAAAAATAATTACCAGAAAATTGAAAAAAGGTAGAAATACCATAATTTGGGTATTAATTTCCCAATAATGAAAAGGAATAAAAGGTGAACAAATTCATTCATATTATGGGAAACTACAACATATACGTGATCACATAACATTTGAATGGTCCTACAGAGCCCATTCTATATGTACTTCTTCTCTTGAGAAGTCATTCTATAATATCATTAGACAAGCGGCGATAAGAGGAAAAGAACCTGTAGGTCATATGAATGGTCATTCTATGGACACCAAATAGTCTATATTAAAATCCGTTATAAAGTAAGAGGAAAATAACTGAAAGGTCAGAGCCTCTTGTTGTCATATATATCAAACAACACATAACTAATAGAAGGAATTATCATTTTGGAAAACACTCATGAAACCTCAAGAGATCCCAAAACATTGTTAAATAGATAAAAAAAATAAATAGGGGAAATAAAAGATCATCTAGTGTTCGTAAAAATCATGTGATGCACACAAGGGAGTTTTCAAGATACCATATTCCTTTAGTGACATGTTTGCTTCACAACATGAGGTTCTATCAATAATGTTTCTGTTGTCATGTGAAACAACTAATACAGGTCCATGCAGTATTTACCCTCCCCCCAATGGCTCAAAAAGAAATCATAATATTTTTCAATGATAAATTCTCATGCATCGCTATAAGACCATTTGTAGGCTATGTGACGCATCACTGATGGAGAAAATGATTGTGTTCAAAAAACACTAATTAAAATGAAAATGTACCAATGCCCCTATAAAATAGAAAAAATAAATAAATAGGTAAACTTTTATAGCATCATTCTGTTGATAACTCACTAAACACCACTTAATAATGCATCATTTTCTTGATAAAACTCTCCGAGTAGAAACTTGATCTCACAGACAACCTTAGACATGTCAGAACAGAAAAAAGGAAGTCTCTCTTCATAACCATATTATATAGTTATTCCACATTAATTATCTTTAATCCATTAATTTTGGCACTGATGTTATATTCTCATGGTCACAGAAAATCATCAGAAACCACTAGAATAACCTACAAAGAGACCATGTGAGGAATCTTAACCCCAAATCTATACAGATAATATAACCTCAATTTAAATGATATAAGACGTGAAAAGTGGTCTATAACAGAGGAGGTGAGGCCCAAATATCTCCCACCCAACGTGAAAAATGTATCCCTAGGCACATAGAAGAATGTTAATGTGGAACATCCAAAAATAGCACCCATGATGTTTTACATCAGGTAATATTTATCAAAAAAATCAGAGAGATCATTTATAATGCATTATTACTTCATATAAACACTAATAGTTCATGCGAAGAGATTCTAGTGTGTCACACAACGAACATCCAACGTATTTTCTAAAAAACAAAAGGCAAACCAATATAACACTAAAATAATATATTCCCAATATAATAAATTAATGGAATATGAATAAAAGAAGAGATACATATACAAGAAAACATATATAGTGATCCTCGTGAGCATCCCATGAAAATATTGGGTCATGAGATAGCAATAATACATGTCACATAGATCTCAAAACATTACATTGGTATAATATGTTGATCATTTGATGGTCCATGTATATTTCAGATAAATTAAAATTGAACCACACCCCATTAATGACACCAAAGGTTTAAAAACAATGTAGGTTCAAAATCCAAACAACACATTGTCCTCAATCCATGTTTCCCTTATCATACAAAAATAGTAGTGAATTCCATCAGAGTCCCATGTTAGAATCACATTATGTCATCTTGATCTTAGGACATATCCCAGACATGTCAACCAAATATCTCGATGACATCCATACATGATTGCCTCTGTCATGCATCACCCATAAGAAATGTTTCATTCACTCACATGAAACCCTCAAAGAGTATCATCCATATTTCATGATGAAAGTAGGAAAAGTTATATGGATCTTGGGACACCATCTAATCATGCCATCAATTATCTTTTGATGTCTAATAGGACAAGTTGATTAGGTCTCATGATGCCCCCTGGACAAGTCAGGTTACATCTTTTGACATCCTTGTGATGTCCTTCAGACAAGTCACTTGGATCATGTGATTTTATTTGGAATGTCTGGAATACAACCTCTGACATGTAAAGTAAAAATCATGTAATGTCAAGAAGAAAATCATATTATTTTTTGGAAAATAGGAATCCTTGGTAAAATGGTTTCCTTTTTATGTAATCTTTGATCAGCTACATTATATGATATGTAAATCATCTAAAGGGAAATAACATTTTGTAATCCCCGAGCAATCAAATTATGATGACAATTATTCATGAAATAACTAGGACATGTAAGAAACCATTCATTGTCCAAATATACATATCAAATATTTATAGGGTTGTCTAAGTATCTCATCCACAAGTAGTTTAAACTATTATTAGTTATAATTTGTTTCTTAAATATAGAAAAACTCATGAGGTCGTATGGTGTTGCAATGATTATATCATTCATGTTGCATACCTCTAAAAATAAGAGAAATATTTTTGTATAAGCCATGATCAATAGAATAATATGAAATTTCATATATATATAAGGGAAGTCTTATTATATCATCCTCAACCAACAAAAGTATGATGATCCTATTTCCTTCAATAACCAAGATAAGTATGAAGTCTTCCTAATGCCGGAGCTTAAATGTGAATGTTTTCCAGTGTATTTCCACTCGTGTGTTTGAAATTTAAACTATCGGGACATAATAATTCCAATGGGCTGATTGTGATACCTCATCCATCAATAAAATAAGAATAGAACTAAACTACAATATATCTTATTCCTTCTATATACATGATACATAAGACATTTTACTATGTTTTGAGGTATTTATTAAACATCCAAAGATAAATATCAGTTCATAAGTCATTCATCAATTTGTAGTGAGAATGATTACTTTTATACCTTGTTTCTCACATATATCATCCACCAAGTGGTTTTTACGGAATATTAACGGTCATTCCATTCTCAACATGAATATCCACCATACCAAGATTACCCCGTGATTAACTCAGATGACCGGCATGATATGATATATAAGATAATCTTTATTAGGGCTAGTACCAAGGGTGTGAATGTGATTTAATAACACTATTTTTTCCATGAATGGGATATATAGGATGTCTCTTAGAGATTCGATATTGGACACCAGGTTTTTATGTTCCCATTCACATTTCATATCATTGTGATCTTAAACTGCATGGGATTTAATGAACTGCAATTATTTTGATTAAATAAATAAATATGATATGTAGGAAGCCTCCTAATAGAATAATACCATCCTCATATTATTAGTTTTTCCCATTCATGGGAGAAAATTTTAAAGTGAATTTTTATGAAACTTTAGTATATAAGTAGCTACTCATTACTAGTAAATGGATGAAGAACATTAGATGCATACAAAATTTATTCTCATAGATGATCTCATTTTTATACACATAATTTTTTTTAATTTATGGTTATTATGTTAGGGTAACTACTGACATATCATGATAATGAATTGAATTGATAACAGATATTATATCTATAAAAGAGTCCAAAAGTGGGGAAAATATCCCCACAAAAGTGTGTGATAATCCCAACCTCCTATCCCCTCAATCTATACGACTTTATAAGATTATTTGGCTCTAAAAACCAAATTGATCACCTTAATTGGGGAATCAAGTCTATACCAAGTTATTGATGTACGAACTATTTGTATTTTTACATAATAATAACAACACTTTCTCAACAGAATTAATTTTGAATGAAATTTAACCCCTTATAATCACCCATCATCCAATCCAAATTACCCTCATTTAGGGTCCATGATCACAATTTCTCCATCAAAATATTTATGGTCGATTATAATATCCAATGAAGAATGGAACTCATATCCTAGAGTATTTGGATATGGTAGCTAAAGAGGCATACTTTTCATGATAAAAGAGGAAAAAAGCGGAGTGAAATAGAGTTAATGAAATGTGGTGTAAATGGTAAAATCGCTCTTTTGAATGGGTATATTGATTTGGATTCATGGTTGTAAAAATAATGGGCACCTAATTCTAAAGGTGGAACCCCCTCTCCTTGTTTGGGACATGGATTGAAAAAATTGGAGTAACATGTTCATATTTATTTTACAACATGAAACCCCCTAATATGATTAGTTACATGGTTAATAGAAATTGTGTTCACACTTTGTGAAATACATGTATCATTTATTTTTTTTACATGGCCATGCATCCTCCATTGCATGGATAAAATTATTTTTCTCCTTTATTTTTGTCCACATAGTTGATCCACATGGTAATTACTAACCATAATCCAATTGTGTGCCTTAATTTACTTCTCCAAATCTAGTGTTCTAATATTTAGAAAATTCATGTATTTACTAGAACCAATTTTACATTTGGAATTAATATAATGATAAAATAAGTTGTTTTAAAAAACTAGAAAGGTTCCATACCTCATCTAAAAACTGATATATTACAATCTACCCTCTACAGAACACCCCATACTAATTTTTCCCTTCAAAGGGTGGTTGATCATCAATTGAGAAAAAAATCCAACAAAAAATAATGAATATTTGAATCACATTCCTAGGTTTTTCCATTAAACTATCATACTACTTGATATGAAAAAGAGTAGAACTCGACTAACTTGGTGATCTTTCATGTAATGAAAGAATATTTAATTAGGATTGTCTAAAAGAGAAATATTTTAATCTAACTCAGCCTATTTTATTCGAAAACAATAATGTGGATCCAAATGATAATGTTGAAGCTAGAAAAAATGAACGATGTTAGGTATGGCACAATAACATTGTTATAAAATTACCTGATATGATACTAGATCAACTCCCTCTTTGATCATGAAATGATCAAAAAATATAGGACCCATATTACCTTTCATCTAAGTCAATGGATGATTCATTATTGGGGAAATATAGAATTAAATATGATCTCCCACCTCAATCCTCAATTTTCATTGGAGACCTTCAATATATGGCATATTCCTTGACTCGACCATCTTCATATGATTTCTATCAACATGTATTCAGTTGGATATACCTTGAATGAGACATGGTCCCAGTAGAGTTTCCCCACTAAGATATAACCACCATAGATGATCAACATGGCCTACAATATATTGATTCTATGTTTCCATATATGTAGTCACTTGAATACTATTATTATAATAAAAATTTTCAAGTTGAAAATATTTCTCACAAGAAATTGTAAAATCAAGGAAGCATTCCCTTTAAATATCTTCCCACACCAATATAGTATGATTAGATATGACACCAGTCTATTTGTGGTTTGTTAATCTCACAAGAACACGAAAACAAAGAAACTAATACAACCCATTCCATAACCATGATGTAAAAATAGAACCCCTATTAGATTTTATGATAATTGGTACCCATGAAATTATATATTCTCACCAAACAATGTTATATGAATTTAATCCACTGAGAAGGTCTCCCATATTGACATGAAGTGGGAGAAATTTGTCATCTGGTATAAGATATTTCATATGACATCACTTCCTTTAGGGGATTTCAGTAAACACATTTTAAAATAAATAGTTATGTATTCCAGCATACACTCTACAAAGTGTGACATCTATGAATTACCAGTATTTCACTGGTGTTCCATATTCACCAACTAACATGTAGAAAACTATGTAACAGAGCATGTTGTATGCTATTTCATCCCTGATCACCAATTCTTATAGAATAAGTCAAAATCCATATTTTCATTTCTATGATGTACTACTAACATGAAGGCATGTGATTCTAAACTCATCTCTTATCACATTTCATTAGGTACCACAATACACCCATGAATATTAAATATATGATACTTATCAAATACACAAACATGCAGTGGGTGATCACCGAATTCTCTCTCAGTTGTGTAGAATAATTTGGGATTAGAATTTTTTCCCATCATAAAATAATCCATAAATGAATAAGTAACAACCTTTTCTATAAAAATACGATTTATTTGACCATGTCTTGCCTCAAGATTCATCCCATAACATAAATCCAACCACTACCACTTGCAAGAGGATTCCGGAATAACCTATGTGTGAGTCTTCAATATAATATTATCAAACACTAAATTATATTTCATAGGGATATAAGAAAAAAATTATTAAATATATTTAACCCATATTCACATTAAAATGATCATATCACAATTAGTGAATCTTTATTTGAGTCATTCATGGACTGTGTATATAGTGAATTCTTCTCCCAATAGCTATTTCCTACATCAACATTGTCCATGAAAAAATACTTCTAGCCTGAGATAATATTTTATATAATTATGCTTGTAATGTCTAATAAAAATAATTTTAAATAGTGACTTGATCCCCTTGTATCAATATTAAACCTATATTTATTCTTAAAACATATTGATAAAAAACATATCCACTTCTAGGACCGTTTGAAATAAAAACAGAAGATATAGAAATTTTTCCCTTTAAATCAAGAAAGGATTCATCACCAACATCAGAATATGGTAATTTAACAACCTTATTTTTAATGAATGTGAGAGTTCTTGTAAAGAATAATTAAATTTAAATAAAGATTCTATATGTATCGTTCATCCCAATGAAACAACATATTTCGGTGAATTTCTTTGGAGACTCATAGGAAACTATAGATTTCACCAAATCTGTAACTATAGATACCCTTGAGTCTGATTTGATGTGAATAGAGAATTGATACTTATTAATTAAGAATTTAATTTTGTGATCTTATCTTATAGCTAGTATTATATTAGTGTAATCAATAATATTACAAGGTGTTAATCATGATAATGTCGAGATATACAATACACTAATATGTAATCTTCAAAAACGACTCAAAGGAATACAAGTACGGGTGGAGAACACAATTCATCAAGACTATAAAAAGAGATTTTCTATTTGTGAGAGTTAATGGAATTAAAAAATACCCATATATTACATATCTTATACATAATGTTTTAAATGGAATATATGAATGTATAGTTCAAACATGATGATATAAAAACAAAAAATAAATCATTAAAAAAACATGAACATCATGGATTTTTTCAAAGAGTTATTGTATATGTGGTAATGGATATCATTTCTTAACCATATGGGTATTTAACCATCTACAATGCACATGAAGCCTTAGAGACTTATCCTACTTCATGGTGAAAATCATGGGTGAACCTTAAGAAGAATTAATGGATAATACAAACTGTTTGGAATCCAGTTCCTCTAACTGAATTTTGATATTTTAATTATCTATCTAATCCATACTATAAGGAGGAATAGTTATAGATGTTCCTATATGATCTAGCTAAATTATAATCACAACATATCTCTTAAGAGGTAATCATAAAATCCATCATGATAGACAAAACTAAATTTTTCCTCTATAGGAGGGATGTAAGTCTATATAATTCGAATATAATTTATAAAAAAAAGTAATTTGGGATATTTCTAAACTCATCCCATGATTCATGGTCCAAATCAACATTCATGGACATCACATTCATTTTTATATGTAGTTACCACCATCCTGTGGTGAGAAAGACACCCTCTTAAATTAACATTCCATATGGGATTCATAAGGTATCAGCGAATCCATAATATTAATGATGTCAAAGCCTATAATTTCCTCGATAAAGTACCCCCAAATGAAATGTACATTTTCAATCTTACGGGGGAACTCCTTGTGTTGGTATACAGATTCTTAATATACTCCCAATAGAGTATTGAGGGACACCACCCCATAAATATATTAAATACCGAAGACAATAATTTTTGTGATGTGAATATATTTGGGTGAATGTGAAGGGTTTTGGATAAATAAAATATATTCTAATGTCAGGGATACACGAATTTTACATTGAACTATATATGATTCGACACTATCCTCCACAGGTATAGGTTATACTGCATATATCAAGCCTGATATGGGGACTAGAGACACCATATTATTTCCTAGATACATTCCATCCTACTAACACAAAATATAATTAATATAGAATATTCACCATCACCCACATACTAGACCCTATTGGACAGTAGTACTCAAACTCACATTCTATGGAAGAGTTGCTGACCAAAAACCAACACCTACTGTCAGTGAATATACAATCTCAATTACAATTATTGGAATGGACATGGAAACCCACAGATGGTAACCTATCCTACTACCAACCCAATACCCCACTAGATCCCTGATACACTACAGCTTGTTTTCCCAACATTCCACATTGATTAATAGTCACCTGGATACCCAGATTCATACTCAAACTAGTACGTCCACCATGAGAAATGAAAACATGATACATTTGAGCACTAGATTAATTTTGGTTCTCAATGATCACTGAAATATCATTCAATAAACCCCCAGTAACCCCCATGTTATTCAGATATATTAGTTTTAGGAACGCAATTTCAGATTAGATAGTTAGTCGAAAGATGTTCAAATTAGAACGAATGATCTGGAAATTCACATTATTAACCCATCAATCCCAAATCAACTTATCATAATAATGATTAAGAGATAATCATTAAATGTTTTTAATTTGAGATATGTTATCCATGATTAATAATGTACCATAAATGAAATAAATTAATTTCATATCTCTCATGGTTGTCATATTGTCTTCGAAGATGTAATCAAAGAGACTAGATTAAAAATATGTCAATGTCATTTCCTATTGTTGACCTACCTGATTTATGACATCCCACCAATTTATGGAGGATCTGTGAAGAATATAAAGTGAATTATTATCCCTTCTGCCATGTGGTGTCTACATGTTCTCTAGGATAGACAAATTTACCACTAGCCTCGACTCAACTGGGTGGGGTCCCCATTTCTTAATAAATTTTCATGTAAAATCTATGATCATTTGTGAAATGATGTGGGGGTCCATGCATGGTATACATGAACCATATTAAACCCTCTAGATAATGAACATCAGTACTCAAATCAGGTATAACATGAGGTTCCATATGTGTCACAACAAGTTTTAATACTAGTTCTAAAGGTCCTAGTATATTTGAATCATTGTAATCACCAAAATCATTTCGTTTGACCTGAGACCATAAGGGAAGAATATATCAAAAATTACATATAGACATTGAGAAATAATTTTTGGTTAAAAAAATATCTGAAAAAAGTAATATGAAATGAATAAAACATTCCTATACTAGAGTCAATACCCATTATCCTACACTTAATTCTCGGTCTAGGTAACTTATAAAATTATAAATGATGGAAATAGAGTCTACCAGCCCCCACTACTATGCTTAGGTATTGGTCAAAACCTTATATAAAATATCATAGGTTTTGGAATATAGATTTTCAATATAATGTTATAAAATAAAATATCATTTAGTTGTAATTGGAATACCCATTTAATGGTAACCATTAAATTTCAAATTTGATTGACAATTTGATTCATATGTGTATATTATATATATATATATATATCATTTCCTAGTTAGATGAGTTTCCATTACCATGTAATAAGGACCTATGTAGTGTTAAATGGGCAGCACATGTCAATACAACCAGCCTTTAATGATTTTTTAGTTATATAGTTCACTATTACTAAATTATAGTGGTCCACACACATTAAAAATATCAATTTTCACCTATTTAATTTCAACTAGTAATTCTTTATCCAATTAATATATTATTCCATGGATAAAGAATGGTATAATTGGATAGTTACAGTTTCATGACAAAAATATGTGGGAAATTTTTTTTTGCTGATAGAGACACATTATGTATCAAATTATACATCTCATTAATCATATAGAAATTCTTAAAAAATTACTAATATGCAGCTTGAGGAAGATACGAATTGGTGAAGCAATGAACACAATAAAATAAATATGGAATGGAATGTGTAAGACATGTGAATCCATAGGTTCCTATAACGATTCAAGTACAACAATTATTTTTCATACTAGTCCAACGGTAAAAAAAATCCATAATTATTATTAACACCACAAGTCATGTTTGTCACCAAAGGTGAAATTAGTACATCTGTAATAGGAACATATAGAATAACAAGTCACATCCCAAGAATGATTATTTTTCCCTATAAATAGGTAACCTACCACAAGACAAAAGATCATTACTAAATGTTGTTACATCATAATATCTTATCTATATACCAAAAAGAGTTATGAAAGTAAAAGAGAAGAATCCCAAATAACACTTTTTAATGACCCATGATCAATTCACTCATAAGGAATAGAATAGAGTTGGTAACATGACCCCAAGATCACATCTATATAGTCTAGAGGCAACCAACTAGAAGTAATAGTAAATGATGTTATGGTATGGAAACCATACCCTTTTTAGTAGAGTATAGAAAAATGGTGTGATAAAATTAAAACAACTGAAGAAGTAATATTATCTTCATCATAAATAATAAGATTTATTTGAAACAAATCTTCTAAAAATAAATATTGAAATAAATAAAGACTATAATGATATAATAAAGACGATAACATGATTATTAAAAAAATTGAAGAGAACAAAATAGGGAATCATACAATAAATGTATAGGTTATACATAACATATAGAAACAAAAACTTTATCACTTATAGCATCAGCAGTACTAACACAATCCTCTTCTCATGTACACTATCGATATATAGAAAATAAAAAATCTAATACTACCAAACATTCCATTAATAGTACTAGCCATTATAAGCACCATAAAATCACTGATAAATATTTCCTTTATCTTTGCAAAAAAAGGGATGCAAAGAATGTAACATTATCCAAATTGTTTGACCGTGATAAAGGGTACACTTTATCAACACTATATTTTTAACACTGATAAAGGGTGCTCTTTATCTATGATTTAATATTAGATCTAATAAATGGTATACATTATATGTTATTTTTCATCAATGATTATGGTCTTGATTGTCATGAGAATCCCAGATTTGAATAGAGCACGAGAGAGCGCTCCCTTATATATTGCTCCACTACATCGATATCAGAGAATTCAGTTGTGGGGATCGGCTCCCGCAAACATTACATACACCAATATGGGTTTAACAACCCGATATTTTATGATAAGTTTTATTTTTAATTTATTTTATGTCATGTGTTTTATGCTACCACAAGATTATCTTGTCCTATACGCCACACTGTATTAGCTTTAAGTATATGCAACACTATTCTTAGATTGTGTTCCACACAATTTCATGTTCGTTTTATAATAGTCATTCTACGCAACATTGAGTGTATATATATATATATTCAATGAATAAATGAGATATGGTTGGATTCTGTTATACTAAATAATAAAGGATTCTTTCACAACACTCAACCCTAACTTTGCTTGCATTACACGCAATCGTGACCTTCCTCAATAGCGTGTGTTGTACGCAATACCGGGTTTTACTAAACAATGATATATTATTATAATATTATTATGAACTAGCTGTTATGAATATTATTAACTAAATTATTAATTTTATAACATTATTATTCATCTTAATCATTTTCTAGAACATGGTATAAGAACAAAATAAATTGTTTGGATAAAATAAGTATTTTTAAAAAAATGTAGTTTTGCCGCTTTTTGACGGCACACCCACTTTAAATCTAGTTTTTGACATGTTTTTAAGTTCAATTTTACAAAATTAAATTATTATTTGGAATCAAGATATAAAATTTTACCTTGGATAAATTTTTCATATTATGCTGATAACTTTCATATTTTAATGAATTGTAAAAACACGCTATATTTTAATTAAAATCAACTTTTTTCATCATAATAACATATGTGGTAAAAATTTTATATTGAATGGTTTTAAAGTATAAATAGAATATATTTTTACCATTTAATATAATGTATGTCATTATCCTTGATTTTACATTGACTTCGTAGGTTAAATAGATTCAATCTTTTGCAATGTTTTAAACAAAAATCTTTTTTCATTCGACAATGGGATTAATTTTAATTTAATTTCTGAAACTTCTATATATGGAATTTGGAAAAATGGATTCCATATTTGGAATCATTGGGTCCAAATTATAATAATAGACTACTTTTTATTTTTGGGCCTTATGAATAGTAACAACGGTAAATTTTATTTACCGTAGTAAAAAATAAATTGGGTAATTAAGAGTAAATATAATATTATAAAATTATCCTAATACTTGTCTTAATACAATTGGATGATTATAATTTGTCCTAATTCATATTTGGGTCAAAATTGAATCCATTAGAACCCACCTGGAGGTGATTAAGACCTTTAGTTTATTTTATTTAAAGGAAAGCGAAATATGTCTCACTCAACTTTAATAATTAAAGTATTTTTAATATAAGTTTATACAGAATATAAATTCGGTTATAAATAATCATTTGAAAGATAAAATGTTTTTCTTTATCATGGTAATTTATTTGTAATTTTTCAGAGTTATTTAATTACCTTATTATCTTATACATTAATGATGCAGAAATTATTTATTTAGTGAAAAATCAACAATATAGTTTTTATTGAAATAGTAATACATATCAAAAGGCCCAAAAATATGTGAAAAACTTATTATTATGGTGATTATGACACTTATATTATATTATTTTAAATGATGCCAAAGTTGTCACCTTCATAATTTAAAAAATATAACAATTTAAATATTGTGATTTTAAGATGATAAATTCTAGTAAAAGTATTATTGTGAAAGGTAATAGATTTAGCTTCATCATAGGATTTTATTTTTAAATTTTATGCAACATATATGTATATTAAATAATTATACAAAAATGTTGTAGTAATTATTTTATTAAGAGATAAACCAAATAAATGGTTTTAAAAATAATAAAATAAATATTATATGAACTATTTAATGTGCTAAAATACTTTTTTTAGATACATATGACCTTTTATGAATCTATTAAAGCTTTTATTTTGAACATATCTTCTGTATATATTTTATTTAAATTAAAATAAATGAATAGTCTCAAAATTGACACTATTGTTTTTTTATAAAAATAACATATTATAAAATTGTTTAAAAATAAAAAAAAATCTTTAAAAATTATAAATTAAAATTTAAATGGTCTAAAATTTTATTAAATATCCAATTATGGAAAATTCACAAAAATAAGAAATTTTTTATTATAATTTAAAATATAGAATGTTATTACCACAAATAAAATTAAATTGATTAAATAAGGATAAATCAAGTTGATAATGTTTAAAATAAATTCCTAGCATGTATAAATTTTTTTTGTTGATGATATTACAACCATATCTCATCTAATATTCGGATATGAGTCATTTTGTATGTTTTTAAGTGGGGTTAGGATTTAATATAAACTAATATTCCTTATATATCCAAAGGTGCCCCTATCCTCCCTTATAAAAGGGCACCTCCTCCCTCCCCTCCTCACACCAATTTGATCCTTCATGCTTAGCCAACCCCTGACCATTTCAGTTTCCCACATACATAGAGACATCCTAGAGGTCCTTGTCTTCTTTATAGACCAATTTTAGTGCCCTAAGACGAGATCTCAAAGTGGCGCTTCAAAGAAGAGGTAATGTCCTTTACCGATTCTTTCAACTTTATTTCTTCTTATACTTCTTATTCTTTAGTTGTTTCATTATGAAGTAATAACATCAGTATAAATAATATACTGATATGTTATTATAAGTATGATACGACCCTATTTCACAATCTATCCATCCAACAGAAAACGAAATCACCGTGCGTGCGTACGTATGGAATACCGTCTCCACGCCGTGGTGTAATATATTTTCCACCACCACCTTACATGGATGTATATAATGGTGTAAATAATGACTATATATTATTATTTTAATGTTATATTGATTCTGAAATAGTATACATACACTCCAATACAATTCCATGGGAACGATATCATCGCTCGTGCGTACGTACAGATTACCGACTCCACGACGCGATGAGATTCATTTTCCATGTTAAAAATTCAAGATTTATTATAAAGTATATATAATAAGTAATAATGAAATATACGACATAACAATGCTACTGGATTTATGTACATATATATGTATGTCATATACTTAATTCCATTCAATTCAATAAGGAAACGAAAACAGTGTTCATCCGTACGTACGACCTACCGTTTCCATGAATGGTGTATTTTTTTCCATTTATCTATCTATTATATATATGTATATTCTGAATATATATTATATATAAATAATTTTTTACATTCTGGATATAAGTAATCATGATCTAAGAAATCATATGAATAATTACAAGTTAAAACATGAATGACAAATGAAAATATTTTACCCAAAACGCTACTTTAACATGAATTTAAAAAATAACGGGTAATATAAAGTCATAAGTGAACCATATATGATATAATAACAATGAATATGATTCTGTAATAAGTCAATGACATTATTTAAATCATTACACAGGAGGTTTGGATACATACGAAGCATATCAAACCTATGGTAAGGGATAATTATTCCAATCTCATTCTTATCTGAGATTGTTATTCGTAAGTATTTACTGGGGTTATGTTTATTATCCACGTCCATATGTTCTCAAAATGTTTTCATAAAATGCTTACTTTTCTTTCAGGTATGTTTAATTTCTTTTTTAACCATTTCTGACTTTTATTACATGGTATGTAAGGAATCTTTCTTTTATGAGGTACTTTTTGACTTTTCCGGCAAAAGTACGAGAAGAATGTTTTTTTAACTTATACAGCACGAACAGATTTTTACGGTTTCATAAAGCCTTATTTTCAAGAATCTTACTCTACAAGATTTAATGATTATATTCAAAAAAACTCCTTTTATTTTAACATTTCATGGAATTTTGTGAAAATAAAATGATTTCGAATAAGAAAGGATATTTTCCTCTAGAATTCATTTCAAGTGTTTTATCAAAACCATATTTCATCTAAGATGACATTATTTCATATGTGTTTGTTTCAAGTATAATGTCTCTATGATTTACATGGTTTCACTATTCTTATTATTAAATGATATCCATTTCTTTTATATGGAGTATGTGATGATGGGGTGATGTTTATGAAACCCATTTTAATTATTGGGTTTTTATGAATGATGTATGTTTATTTTATGGCACACGTACGAATGATTTAATTATGAGATGGGTGGGACCTATATCTCCCTCCAATGCATTGGTTAAAGATTTATATATCATGAGATAGACATGGATGGAACGGTAAGTTAATCCGGTTCAGTGTTACAGGACTGAAACGAGGAGTGAACTCGATTCAGAAAGGGACTTTGTCCACCAAGATGGTCTTGGCAGCAATGCCATGGCTACTATGGAAATCATAACATGTTCTGAATGGTTTCCACACTTACATGTTTTATTCCCATTATATTTTATCATGGTTGATGTTCCATTATGATATATGCCTTACGTACTTCCATGATTTATATTCTTTTCTCAAGATTTTGATGTTTAAATTTCATGTTCATGTTTTTGCATTCAAATGTTTATGGATTGTGTTATGTTCTCTATGCTTACCCTTACTAAGCATTTGAGCTCACTGTTTTTATGTTTTATTTTCCCCAGGAAATAAAGAAAGGTTTTAGGTAAGAAAACAAAAGGGGAACATCTTTAGGGGAGAAGTTGAAGATCTTTCACCAAGATTATAAGATTACGTTCCGAGTTTCCAAAGTCACTAAACTATTACGGTCCTTGAGTTTTGGTTTTTGTTATGTATTAAGTATTCCTCAAAAGTAATGTATTGTCCATGTACATCAATATTTGTGCCTATATAGTTTGTATTAGAAGAATGTTTTAGTTAACCTTTGGAAACTAGGATGCGAAAATGTTAGTGAGATCCCTTGAGATATTTATAAGGTATGTCTAGGGATGTGCCTAATGATAAGTATACGTATAGTATATAGTCATAGAACTACGGTAACAATTATAGAATTTTACCTAAGATGTTAGATATTGACGGTACTCCCCCTCTACTATGTTGTTTTCCCTAGCATTATTTTTTCCTCTAACACTATTCTTTTTGGGTTTTATAAAATTGATGGAAATAGGAAGATTCACAATAATGGAGGATATGACGGACAATGGAATGATATTCTTCATGAGCAACCAAATGAAATGGGATTTGGAAGTAAAAACATCATTATTATACCTAATCAGAAATCTCATAATATGATCAATAATCTCAACTTTGGTAAGCTTCCAGAATCAGATAATAAGAGAAAGATGGAGTTTCATGATGATCATAGAGGAAAGAAAGTTCAATTTTCCTCATGTAAATCATGTGGGAAGAGGCATCAAGGAGAATGTTTTAAAGAAACTGGAAGATGCTTTGGGTGTGGAAAAAGACACAAATACATTAAGTTCAAAAGAAAAGGTTCAGTTAACAACATGGACAAGAATAATGGTATTGCTACGACATCAACAATGATTAGATGATTTAAATGTGGAATGTATGGGAATTATGAAAACAAATGACCTAAGGTAAAATCTAATGAAGAGAATCATCATGGTCATATGAGTAGTATTTATGTGGATGATGATGAAGAGACTACAAATGAAATATGAGATGAAAGAAATGATGAATCTCAATCATGGGTTTAAGAAGTTAGTGGAATTATTGTATGTTTATAAAGAATAATGTATGGTACTATGGAATAAAGAATCATCTAAGGATGGTTACACTATTGTTTTTCAGAAATTATTTGAAAGTATATGTTGAATGGTACCGGTAACCATGAAAGGATATTCAAATATTTATCGAAAGAAGATGATATGCGCATAATGAAAGGATAAGAAGATAATGAGATGTTTGATTGTATTCATGAGATCATGACTGATATAAGGACTAAGTGATTTTATGGTTGGAGTATATAGAATTATTGGGATTTTGGTATGTGGAAATTGTTAAAATTTAACAACATTCATGTTTTCACTAAGGTTTAATGGGTATTCATTCTTCAAGAAAATACATGATTAAGGTATTCACATGTTTGTAATTTGACCAACAAGATATATCTTATGATATATTGGGGATAAATGATGGAATTCACGTGATTGTTATGTGAAATTTCAAGTAATCATTTTATTTATACTATGATCTTGGACTGAAGTATTTTAGATAAGCCTAACGATTGGAATGGATTATGTTGGACATAAGTTAGTATTGTTTAAGGATAGAACTTTTTTCGATATTATTGATGGGATGTTATAGTAATGTAGTTTTAGAAAAAGGAAAACCTGCAGGATGGACGACAACCCATCGTGTCGGGCAAGGCTATAGGAATTTAACCCACAACTAAAGTGTGACTGGCCTTTATCGCATACCACTGGCCTACAGGAAGTCCCTGGTTTGTAGAAACTAGATTTATTTTATTAAGCGGTATGATATATGATGTATAAGTTCATTTTTGGAATCGTATATGATTAACCTCACCATAGATGGACTTATGTATATTTGATAACTTTTTCTTACCTTTTGTTTGAAACAGATGGAATGACCCATCATTCTGTCACATGATCTGTTAACACTTCACGAATAATAAATTCAACTTTATTTTTTAAGAGATGAAGTGGAAAATTGTTCAAATCACGAGAAATAGTGATATTATACCAAAATCAAGCAAGTATTTCTTCTAATTCAAAATTTTTAACTTTAGGGAAATGATATTGAAAACCAAAAAATGTTTTCCTAATTCTATTATATCTGATGAATCAGATGGTACCATAGATCATCACAAATTTATGGCTTTGTGATTGTTGGCTATTTTCATAGCCATGTCCTCTACCACTCTCCATCAGAACTTGATGGTTAGATTGTTCATCCATATCCATATTTTCACCTATGTTCTCCTATGTGGAAACCCAGTGATTAGTAAATTTGGGTAACATTTATGTTTCCTAATTTAGTTTTTAAAGTAATGTTTTGGTATTTCATTTTACGATTTTTTTTTCAATTAAATAATCTTTCAAGTAGAAAACCATGTATAACCCCGACGAATTTCGAGGGAGAAATTCATTTTAAGGGGGGTAGAATGTAACAACCCGATATTTTATGATAAGTATTCTTTTTAATTTATATGAGGTCATGTGTTTTATGATACAACAAGATTATCTTGTGCTATATGCCACACTGCATTAGTTGAAGTATACGCAACAATATTCTTAGATAGTGTTGCACACAATTTCATGTTCATTTTATTATAGTAATTCTACGCAACATTGAGTGTATATATATATATATATTCAATGTATAAATGAAATATGGTTGGATTCTGTTATACGAAATAATAAAGGATTCTTGCACAACACTCAACCCTGACTTGTCTTGCATGGCATTACACGCAATCACGACCTTCCTCAATAGCGTGTGTTGTACGCAATACCGGGTTTTACTAAACAATGATATATTATTATAATATTTTTATGAACTAGACTTGATGAATAGTATTAACTAAATTTTGAACATTATAACATTATTATTCATCTTACACATTTTCTAGAACATGGTATAAGAACAAAATAATTTTTTTGGTTAAAATAAGTATTTTCCAAAAAATGCAGTTTTGCCGCCTTTTGATGGTGCACCCACATTAAATATAGTTTTTGACATGTTTATAAGTTCAATTATAAAAAATAAAATTATTATTTGGAATCAGGATATAAAATCATTCCTTTGATAAAGTTTTAATATTATTCTGATAACTTTCATATTTTAATGAATACTAAAAACACGCTATATTTTAATTAAAAACAATTTTTTTAATCGTAATAACTTATGTTGTTAAATTTTTATATTAAATGGTTTTAAAGTATAAATAGAATATATTTTTACCATTTAATATAATGTATTTCATTAGTCTTGATTACATTGAATTCGTAGATTAAATAAATTCAATCTTTTGAAATGTTTTAAACAAAAACCCGTTTTCTTTCGACAACGGGATAAATTTTAATTTAATTTCCACAAATTCTGTTTATTGAATTTTGAAAAATGGATTCCATATTTGTAATCAGTGGGTCCAAATTATATAAACAGACTACGTTTTATTTTTGGGCTTTATGAATAGTAACAACGGTAAATTTTATTTACCATAGTAAAAGGTAAATTGGGTAATTACATGTGAATATAATACTGTAAAATTGTCATCATACTTGTCATAATACAATTGGATGATTATAATTAGTCCGAAGTCATATTTAGGACTAAATGGAGTCCATTATAACCCACACGGAGGTGATTAAGACCTTTAATTTATTTTATTGAAAGGAAAGTGAAATATGTCTCACTCAACATTAATAATTATAATATTTTATATATAAGTTTACACAGAATATAAATTCGGTTATAAATACTCATTTTAAAGATAAAATGTTTTTTCTTCGTTAGGGTAATTTATTTGTAATTTTTAAGAGATATTTAATTACCTTATTATCATATACATTAGTGATGCATAAATTACTTATTTAGTGAAAAATCAATAATATTGTTTTTATTGAAATAGTAATACATATCAAAAGGCCCAAAAATCTTCACAAAACTTATTATTAGTGTATATATAAATCATAATCATCCATGGGCAGAATTTGTGACCATTTGGATCCTTATTAAGGAGATTATGACACTTTTATTATTTTATTTTAAATAATTCCAAAGTTGTCACCTTCATAATTAAATAAATATAACATTTTAAATATTGTGATTTTAAGATGATAAATTAGAGTAAAAGTATTGTTGAGAAATTTAATAGATTTTTTTTATCATAGGATTTTAATTTTAATTTTTATGAAACAAATAAGTATATTAAATAATTATACAAAAATGTTGTAGTAATTATTTTATTAAGAGATAATCAAAATAAATGGTTTTAAAAATAATTAAATAAATACTATATTAAATATTTAATGTTCTCCACTAATTTTATTAATACATATGACCTTTTATAAATCTATTAAAACTTTTAGTTCGAACATATATTCTGTACATATTTTATTTAAATATAAATAAATAAATTGTGTCAAAATTGACAGTATTGTTATTTTAAAATAATAACATATTATAAAATTGACTAAAAATCACAAAAATCTTTGAAAATTATAAATTTATATTTATATGGTCTAAAAAGTTATAAATTATCCAATTATGGACAATTCACAAAAAATAAGTAATTATTTGTTATAATTTAAAATTTAGAATGTTATTACCACAAATAAAATTAAATTGATTAAATAAGGATAAATCATGTTGATATTGTTGAAAATAAATTCCTAACATATCTAAATTTTATTGGATGACGATATAAAAACCCTATAGCATCTAATATTATGATATGAGTCATTTTGTAAGTTTTTAATTGGGGTTGGGATTTAATATAAACTAATATTTCTTATATTTCCAAAGGTGCCTCTCTCCTCCCTTATAAAAGGGAACCTTCTTCCTCTCCTACTCACAACATTTTGAGCCTTAAAGATTGGCCAATACATGCCCATTTCACTTCCTAACTTCCCTAGAAACATCCTAGATGTCCTGGTCTTATTCAAAGACCATGTTTAGTGCCCTAAGAGGAGGTCTCAAAGAGGCGCTTCAAAGAAGAGGTAATGTCTGTTACCGAGTCTTTCAACTTTATTTCTTCTTCTAATTATTCTTATTTAGTTGTTTCATTATGAAGTAAAACATTGGTGTCACTCATATACTGATATGTTATCATAAGTATGAAAAAAACCTATTTCACCATCTATCCATCCTACAGAAAACGAAATCACCGCGCGTGCGTACGTACGAAATACCATCTCCAGGCGGTGGTGTAATCTATTTTCCACCACCACCATAATTGGATGTCTATAATGGTGTAAAAAATGGCTATATATGATTATTGTAAAGTAATATTGATTCATAAATAGTATACATACACTCCAATACAATTCCATGGGATCGATATCATCGCTCGTGCGTACGTACGGATTACCGTCTCCACGATGCGATGAGATTCATTTTCCATGTTAAAATTTAAAGAATGATTATAAAATATATATAATAAGTAATAATGAAATATATGACATATTAATGATACTGTATTTATGTAAATATATATGAATTTCATATACTTAATTCCATTCAATTCAATAAGGAAACGAAAATAGCGTTCATGCATACGTACAACCTATCGTCTCCATTAACGGTGTATTTCTTTCTATTTATCGATCTATTATATATATGTATATTCTAAATGTAAATTATATATAAATCATGTTTTACATTTTGGATTTAATTAATCATGATCTAAGTAATCATATGAATAATTACAAGTTAAAACACGAACAACAAATGAAACGATTTTACCCAAAACACTACATTAACATGAATTTACAAAAGAACGGTTAATATAAAGTCATAAGTGAACCATATATGATATAATAACAATGAATATGTTTCTGTAATAATTCAATGACAATATTTAAATTATTATAAAGGAGGTTTGGATATGTACGATGCATATCCGACCTAAGGTAAGGGATAATTATTCCAATCTCATTCTTATCTGAGATTGTTATTCGTAAGTATTTACTGGGGTTATGTTTATTATCTACATCCATATGTTCTCAAAATGTTTTCATAAAATGACTAATTTTCTTTGATGTATGTTTATTGTCCTTTTTACCCATTTCTGACTTTTATTACTTGGTATGTATGGAATCTTCCTTTTACGAGGTACATTGTGACTTTTCCGGAAAAAGTACGAGAAGAATGTTTTTTAACTTATATGGAACGAATGGATTTTTACGGTTTCATAACACCTTATTTTGAAGAAGCATTCTCTACAAGATTTCATGATTATTTTCAAAAAATCTTTTTCTTTTAATATTTCAGGGCATTTTGTGAAAAGAAAATGATTTTGAATACGAAAGGATATTTTCTTCAAGAATTCATTTCAAGTGTTTTATAAAAACCATTTATCATTTAAGATGACATTATATCATATGTGTATGTCTCAAGTATAGTGTCTCTATGATTTACATGGTTTCAATATTCTTATTATGAAATGATATCCATTTCTTTTATATAGATTACGTGATGATGGGATGATGTTTATAAACCCCATTTTATTTATTTGGTTTTTATGAATGATGCATGTTTATTTTGTAGCACAAGTAAGAATTATTTCATTATGATATGAGTGAGACCTATATCTCTCTCCATTTCATTGGGTAAAGATTTATATCTCATGAAATAGACATGGATGGAATGGTAAGTTAATCCAATTCAGTGTTAGAGGACAGAAAGGAGGAGTGAACTCGATTTAGAAAGGGACTTTGTCCACCAAGATGGTCTTGGAAGCAATGCCTTAGCTATTGTGGAAATCATAACATGTTCTGAATGGATTCCACAATTACATGTTTTATTCCCATTATATTTTATCATGGTTGATGTTCCATTATGATATATTCCTTACGTACTTCCACGATTTATTTCTTTTCTCAAGATTTTGATGTTTAAATTCCATGTTCAAGTTTTTGCATTCAAATGTTTATGGATTGTGTTATGTTCTCTATGCTTACCCTTACTGAGCATTTGAGCTCACCCTTTTTAAGTCTTCTTTTCCCCAGGATATAACGAAATGTTTTAGGTAAGAAAAAAAAGGGGAAGATATTTATGGGAGAAGTTGAAGATCTCTCACCAAAATTAGAAGATTTTGTTCCGCGTTTCCAATGACACTAAATTATTAAGGTCCTTGAGTTTTGGTTTTTGTTATGTATTAAGTATTCCGCAAAAGTAATGTATTGTCCATGTACATCATGCTTTGGGTCTCTACAATGGGCCTACTCCAGCCATATGTGGTCCTTAGACAACCCTATTCTATAAATCACCCCAGACCATATATACTTATTCATTAAAACCAATAAAAAATATAAAAAAAAATAACAAAAAGTTGATATATTTTTAAAATTCCAAATAAAAATTTGAATAACTTTTAAAAATATTAAAAAATTATTTATAAAATTAACAATATTATATATATATATATATATATATTTATAAATATTAATATATATATATAATGAATAAATTGAAATAACTAAACACATAATTAATAAAAATGAGTAAATTATAAAATATTAAAAAATTCATTAGTTAAAAATTATTGATAAAAAAATAAATTAAATAAATAAATATATATATATATTAATAACTTTAGAAAAAATTATATATTAAAAATAATCCATATAAAATGAATTAAATTAAATAAATAAACAATTTAAAATTAAAATCGACAAATGATGAAATGTATTAAAATTTTAGTATTTAAATAATTGCTGATAAAAATGAAAACATTTACTATTCATATATAATAATTATAAATATTAATCAATATTATATATTAAATATAAATATATAAAATGAATAAATTGAAAACATAAATCAATAATGTAAAAATATAATAAAGTTACAAATTATTATAAAATATTATTAATTAATCATTTATCAAAAAGGGATTAAGATTAATATATATATAGATATATGCTAATTATAAATATGAATTAATAATATATATAATTTAAATTATGAGAATGAAAATAAATATTAATTAAAAACGTATTAATGTATTTTTTAATGATTTTTATACATAATTATTCCTTAATTAATTTAATATAGAATTAACTTCATATATATATATATATATATGTGTGTGTGTGTGTGTCTAAATAACATTTCCAAAACTATGATTTATAAAATACAAAATATTTTTGATTACATTAAATAATTCATACATTTATTGAAGAATGGTGTATCATAAAAAATTAATATTAATAAAAAATTCATACTAAAGGTATCGAGTAATGGAAATTAATTTAATACCATTTTATTTTTCAATTTAACATATATTAAACATGTCTTTCATTGATTTCACAAATACATGTATGCAATTAATGTATTTTTATATATAATGCACACTAACAAATATTTAAAAAATCAATGAAATCTTATATAGAAGCATATATACATAATATTCAGTTAATTTATTCAAATTTTGATATTCATTTATGAATATCATTTAGTAACATGATAAATTAAATGTATAATTATTTTAATTATTTACTTTGATTTATTTTCTTTAATATTATTATAGTTAGGTAATATTTTTCAATTTTAATTTATTTGAAATATAATAAATTTATAATATTTATTTATAAATGTATATATTTATTATTATTTAATACATTTGATTTTTTATATTAATAATTATTTCAACATTTATCCATATTTTTACATTAATTTGTATTTATTTAATAAAAAATATGCAGTTTTTCAATTTTTTCAATGTATACAAGTTTTAAATATATTATTTTACTCATTTTAACATGTATTTATTTAAGATTAAATATTCATTAATAATTTTAAATATACATTTTTAAATTTATATTAATATTGAAATATATATTTTTTAGTATTATTTACAATATTTATTATTTATAAATTTATATTTATAAATAAATGACCATAATTGTTTGAAAAAATTCTTCTATTAGTAAAAATAAATATTTATATATGTATTTTAATGTTACAAAATTATAATCAATATATTTAAATAATTACTACATTCACTATATTTATATTTATATTTATTGTTATATTTATATTTAAATTTATATATATATAATAAAACACACATAATTATTTATATATAAATAAAGATATAGATATTTAATTTTTCAAAACGTATTTATATAATTTTTCGTAATTAATTATATATATATAATTATAAATATATAATAATAGATCTTTAAAATTTGATTATTTCTGATCTAGGCTTCTACATCTTTTGGGGTTTAGCAATTGGGATATGTTTTCTTTAGTTAATTGATGTTTTTAACTTACATTTCTATCCCATGAGCTTAAACTCAAGATTGGATATTAGGTTATTTGAATATAAACCCGGGAGTCTTGCAATTCCATGATTAGGGTCCCTTTTTTGATTTAAACGATGTGATGAAATCTATGGTCCAATCATAGATCTAAATTAATCGTTGAAATTTGTATTTTGACTACCTGATTATCCTATGGTTTATTGGATCCACTATAGGAACACCAATCAATCGTGATAAAGGTACTATGATTTCTATATATGGGAATTATTCTAGAATATAGGTCCAATATTAGATTACATCATATTTGGTAAATATTGTCTTCATAGCTGCGGGAGAATTTATGTTTGAATCAGTTATTGATATTGAGTATGTACCAGAATTATGATCAATCTATAACTCAATTGGGAATGATTGTGTAATTTGTCAAACTGTTTAAATTGGTCATTTTATAGTAAAGTTGGACATCATTTTGAGAAAAATAGGATAAGAGTTCAAGTGAATGGTGAGAATACTACAATGAAAAATGTGTCAAAGGAGATTCAAGATGGTGTTCTTCTTGGGTCTCAATGTATTCCTTCCAATATTGTTGTTTCTACATTCCCTTCCATAGATTTATGTGCAGTTAATTTATATAAAAAAATGATAACAATATAGATCAAAATCATATTCATATTTCTCAAACTCCATAGATGACTGCATAGAAATTAGGAATATTTTAAAAAAGGTTTGAACATTATTCTACCTTAAAGGATGAAATTTTTTATTATGGTTAGTTCTGGTCTTCTATTAATTTCATTTAATAACGATATTATGAAACTTCATGTTCTTCTATATTTTCCTTTAATATAAAATCAAAACATGAACCATGATTTAAGTATTCCTCAACTTTTTTTGAACATTCTACTTCATTAATTGTTGGTCAAGACTTAATGAAAAAGATGATATTGGATTGTTCTCCTTGGGATGACTTCATACATGTGAAGGTTAGTTCTTCCATGAATTTAGATTACATCAAATTGAAGAAAGAATAATCCGATGGGATTTTGATGTAAGACAAACCATGGAGATATGGATGTCTTCCAGAAGCTCATTGTCAAGGTAAAAACATAAATGAATGGGATAAATTAGATGATCATTTTCCAAAACATGGTGATCCTTCAAAAGATACTACTATAATAGAAATTAATATTAACTATAAAGTATAATTACAGAATGTTGTTCTCAATGGAAAATTTTTTTCTCTTAAACCGAAAACATTTCATAATGATATAGAGGGTTATTTTCCTTTGGCCATTGATTCTTATAAGACTCTTCTTCCCACTATATTAGAACATGTTGAGGGTAATAAATACTCCATAGAGTCATACACTCATGAATCCATGGTATATATTTTTACTATGAAGAAATATTTGTTTTCAGAGACAAAAAATTATAACTCAAAAGATAATATGGAAAAACTATTGAACACAGATGAATGTTTAAGAGAACGTTATTTCAAGGGTTGAAGCTGTGGATGTTTCCATGGAAGATTTAATTGGCCCGAATTATGTAATGAAGAATGAAAAATTTGTATTAAGAGCAGAGGTAAACAGTGTGTTTGAATCTTTTTGATAAGGGGTTCTTTCTTTCATGTCTATCCCAAGTCGTTACTTTTTTTAATAAAAGGATTTTATCTTACCTTTCAAATCAAATAATTATATAAATGTAGTTAATGTAATAATTATATTTATAATAAATATATTAAAATAATTAATATATTTACTATATGTCTATTTATATTTATATATATTAATCAAATATTTATCTCAATATTTCTATATAATGATATAAATATATTTAAAATTATAAATATATAATTATAAATATATTTAGAAAAGTATTAATTAATTAATATTTTTATATATGTAAATTTTCTAGATTTTTTAATTATATATTAATAAATATAATTTTAAAAATATATTTTTCGACAAATTATTTTTTCAATTATAAGTAAATAATTATATATTTAAATAATTATAAAATTATAAAAAATTATTTAAATAATGAATATATGTACCATATATTCATTATTATATAAAATTATATAATGATATAAATAAAATATTAAAAATAATTAAATATTAATAAATATTATAAAATATATTTATATTTATATTTATATTTATAAAACATTTATGAAATATAATTTTTGTGATTATAATGTATCTATTCATCAGCGTGTATTCAGTAGCATTATATTTCGCTTTTATCAGTTATTTTTTGTAAGAGGTGATAAAACTCTCCAGATCAATTAAATAGAACCCTAAATATAATATTAATGCCATGATTCTAAAAAATTAACAAAGGTTCTGTATTTTCAATGATCTTTCTTTACATTATCAAGAAACCAATCTAGCCATTATACCATAGTAGGTTATTTATTTCACCTCCTCTATCTTTTCATTATTTTGGGGTTCCACTATTTTCATTATTGTCGTGTTTTATGAGCTTAGTGATATCATGTCTTATTGAGGAATTTTCATTGATTAGTTTTTTTATATTTCTGTTTTCTTATCCTCTATTATTTGAATATTATTGAATTCTCAAGCCTGGATGATCAAAACTTCCCCTTTGAGTTTAACAAGACCCTTGAAATTGATTTTTTCCCCATAATTATATGACCAACAACAAAAAATATTTTAGCAAAAACATACTAAATTGGGGAATGTTTATTTTTCTCAAACTAGGTACCAGTCCTTGAAATTTTTTGAATTAGAGGTACTATGTAGTAGAAAATTTAGTTCTGCACTATAGCAAGGTTATCTACTGATTTATTTTTTTTCCTTTTTTCAATCTTCGGATCAATTTATTATTTATTTATTTTTTTAAATATAAATTAAAGTGTAAATAAAGATTCAACGATGTGAGATCATTTCAATGTATCTATCTTATTTTAGATAACATGATATTACACATTATAATTGTCATTTGGTGATGGTCTTAGAAATTTTAGGCATGAATTTTTTTTCTTCTTCTTTTGTGTCTCCATGTTGTGAGATGTTAAATTTATAAGTTTATAAGGTCTAGAATTTTATTTGTTTTCATAGGTGGCCTCTATTTAGACCTACATGGTCATTGAATGTACATTATCATTTTTCATTGTGTTACTATTTATGTGTGGATTTGAGTCTGGTAGGATGTGTATCTGTTGGCTGATCAAGTTTGTCTATTTTTATTACATTCTATGCTGGAAAAAATGAATTTTTTTATCATGGGTCATTTATGTGTGGTGATTTCAGTGAGGGTCCCCACTAGGTCATTAATGTGGTTTTCCTTATAATTGAAATATTTATTTTTTAATTAATGAGTAAGTTACAATATATAAAATAATTGATAATTTAAAAATCAATGAAAAGGAGGTATAATACATACTTTTCAATTTTTGTTTTGTTAATCCACACAAGGAATAATTTGTTCAGTATTTATAGTTTAAATTACGCTAATCAGAATTAACAAACTGTAATAAACATGGAAATATAAATAACAAATCCTTCATATTATTAAAAATTTTAAATGTTTAGATATATAAATTTATATAACCAATGTTGAGCTATAATAACCTAGAGAAGACATAAAGAACGAATCAATCACTAATTAAGGTTTACTAAATTAAAATAATGAAATATTTTGATTTAAATAAATTTTCCATATTTAATTCCCTATTTAGAAACAACTCATATTTGATGAAAATGATTATTTACACTTTTTATATTTAAAACATACAACGAAAAAATCTTCTTAATAATTTAAAATTATGATGTAGTAACCCTTTTTAAAGAATAGTAACACATATGTATGTAGTTTAATGAAAACAAAAAATTTATATAATATATTTAAATAAAACAAAATCCATACAAAAAACATCAAAAAACCACACATTTATTACATATTATTTCCTTATTTCAGAATAAAAAACATGTTAATGATACATATAAAGATAGCTTAATGAATTTAAATTTCCAAATTATTTATCCCATACATTATATCATCACCGGTGCTATAAAAAAATCATGATTATGTATATTTGATTACGAAATAATTAATTCATGGTATAGTGAATTGAAATGAATCTCATCATAATTAATGACAATATATAAAAGTGAAAAATTAAATAAGTAATATCATATCATTTAAACTCTATATTTAAAACTGAATTCATGTTTACTAAAAGTAGTCATAATAATTTGAGGTAACAAAACCCAAACATATGACAATAATATTCCGTTATGCATATTAAAATGATTAGGAAATTTTTGAATTTATAATAAACCACTACTATAAATGAAATACAATATATTTGTATAGAAACAAATTATACCAGTTAATTTCATAGAATAAATAATTTAAATACAAGTAAACATGTTTACTAATATTTAAAAAAATACAAGAATAAATATATAATGTCACTGACCCATGTAATGTGGTTTCCATCTAATTTCATATAATATCTAGAAAAAACATTATTTGGTCCCACCCTAGAATAATTTTCACTGAAAATGATCATTTCTACCATTCTACATGTTATCTAGTAAGTTTTTCACAAATACTAAACCCCCTAGAAAACCCTAGTATCTTATAAAGATCCCAAACAATGTACATGCATCAAACTCAATGTAACTTCTTGGATGGATCCTTGAAAAAACCAAATCATTTATCTTTATCTCACCCAATGTGCTAGATCACCACATATTGATCTAAAACATAGATCAATTCAAATTAAATATATGAAATATATCATACATTGACCCATTATATGTCCTCATGATCTATTGGGAAACAATTTTAAGTGGAATGAATATTTATCAAACCTTCTTGAATATGATTATTTTAATAAATATTATCTCACATTAAATCATTGATTTGTGGATTCTTGTGTGATATTTAATGAAATTTTTTCTATTAATGAATATTTAAGTAGTTTATTTTTGGATGAAACCCATATTAACCTCAATACATAGTTGGGTTGTCCAAGAAAATAATGTCTGGAGTTAAATTTCTAATTTACTCATGTCATCTAAAAATGTTTTATTCTTGTCATATTTCTTAAAAAATTTATGATATTATTATGAATCAGGATTTTTTTAGTCTTGGAGGGGACCTAGTTAATATTTTTATAGTTATACATGTTTTAAATTTCATTCATCAAAAATTAAAATTTGTTTCTAAAGCTAAAATTGGGTTTTGAATTAAAAAATGCGGGTTTCCCTGTAATATAAAATAAAATATATTGAGTTTCATGAAAATCATGATGTGATTAAAAATCAAACCTATATATTTATAAACATTTATAAATGTACATAATTTATTATAAATGGTTTTATAAAATTAATATATTGTTAAGGGGGTTTCAATATGATTTTAAAATATTTCAAATGATGCTAAAGCTTTTTATTAAAATGAGGTTTAATACCCCATTATGTTAATTTGAAAATAATTGGACTATTTTAATAAATAATTAAAATAAATAACATTTAATATGGTGTTTTAAATATTAAAACATAATTTATATTATTTTTTAATGTTTATTTCAGATGATATATGAAATTTTAAATTTAGATGTGGAAATTTGAAATGTTTTGGTGTCTTATAAAGTGTTTTTTACAGTGGTTGGTTTTAATTTGAATTTTTGAAAATATCATAGTCATAAGATCAATAATTTATTATTCATTATTTTCATTCCCAAAAAAATACATTCCATGTCAGAGACTTATTTTTTCATTTATACAAGGGAAGATGATTTTTTTATTTATTCATTTTAGACCGACTAGATTTCTCACCATACTATTTTAAATAAGTATGATTAAGACTGAATTGATCTATTTACAATAAGATAAAATATTTTTGTCATGTTGAAATTATTTTTCTCTTCAATGGATAGTTGTTGAGGAATAAAAATAAAATTTACATGAAAATTTCATATTTCAAAGATAATATTTAAAATTAGTTATATGAAAATACAGATTCATTTATCGAACAATATTTTTGGATAGCAATATGACCAGAAGAATATATCATATTTTGTTTCAAATATTGAAATAAAATTTATGTGAATATATCATATTTTAACATTATAAAAAAGATATATTACTTAGATTATACAATATCTCAAGTGTAAATTTATCATTTCAAATGCTTTCACGATAAGAGGAGAGTAAATAAATATGAAACGTGATTCATGAAACTGAATTTATTTTTTGAAAATGAAATGTATGAGACTTTTATAATGAAACTTCAAGAAATTATTGTATTTTTATGTCTCAGATCTAGTAAAAACATAATTTTTCCACAATACTAGTGAAATCTATGAACCCATTAGGATCAGAACATAATTAAATCAAGGATGGCCATTACATTGGGTGATCACAATCATTCATTGTTGTCACTTTGTATACAATACCATTAATATTGGAGTAGACCACAATGGTATGATTTGGATTCCTTAAAGAGGAAACTAATCTATTCAAATATTAAAAAATAGTTTTCACTGATAATGTTAAGGTGTTTTTACTATACAATGTTTTTTATTATAATATTATATGTTCTCTAATGCATTAATATAATCAATATCAATTTTTTTAATACAGTTGAAGATAATGTATTGTTTATATTATAGTGATTCAAATCTAGGTAAAGACCAATCTATTGATTATAAAACAAAATTATTGTTATGGGATCAAAACTATTTAAATAAAAAACATGAACGACAGAACATCACATTGTTGAATGAAATTATCATGTAATGAATTATCGGTATACAATTTGAGGTTTGATGAATTCAACATCAACAACCTGTTTACTCAATCAATTCAATGTTCATTTTTATGTTTGGGTCATAATGAGGAGGATTGTGATGATTGATATCGATTCATTGTTCAACATACATTCTATGAAGAAGGAAATTCTTTTGGAGTATATAATGATAATATTATGATATAAATTATCTATTTTAACCAAAAAATAAAAAAACTAATAATTGAATTATTTACAATTATTCTGTGTGGAGTTTTTCTAGTTTAGAATAATTTTATATGGAATTTTTCAAAATGGCCACTATAAAATCCAAATGTTCCTCTAAGAATATTATTACCATGTTTTATATTACAGATTTAGAGGGGAAGGTAATTCCCACAAACATATTATTTATCCACACATTATAAAGTATGAAACATGGATTGACTTCATCTGTCATAGGTATGCGAATTTATTTCAAGTGAATTTTTGTCGATATTATATTATTTATCATTATTTAGTTCATCTGATTTAATGTTAAATATTAAATTTATGAAGAAAAACAATATTTTTTTAAAATAATCTATGTTCACCAAAACTAACACAACCCTATAAAAACATGTATGGGATACACTTCCCTAGATAATAAATTAGTATGGATTTTGAATAAATAATAAATGATAAATGTGACATGAAACAACATACAATCCATTGCTAATATGTCTATTGATGAATAAAAATTTGATGAATCTTCTATACGACAACATGTGTTATGGAATTCAGGGTCTTATAAATAATAAGGGTAAACTAGTCAATGAAATCAAAAAAGAAGTACATGAAACATATGTATGTTATAATACAAATATATTATTATTTATAATACTATTACATAAAAATAGATACTTATGTTCATATGATTTTTTACAAAATTTAGACATAAGAATAACTACTGACCATACGTTATAAAAAAACTACATCCATAAGCATTCAAGTGGATGAAACAATATGGTCATGCTCAAGGAGAGGGTTTTTGTGTTTATTATTGAACATATTTCAAGATCATGAAACAACAATAAGATAAATATTATATGATAAATGTATTTTGAGGAATAAATATATTACATACTAGATATTATTTTCTATCATGGTTTAACATTTGAATATATGAGGGAATGATCAAATTGAACTATCAGTTGAAAAAGTATTTACACATGGAGAACCAAATGAACCTGATACCGTTGAATAAATTCATTCTCTAAAACCAAATAGCTTTCTAGAGGTAATTAACATTTTTATTACTCATTCTCCAAAATGTGAAAAAAAATCTTCTGATAACATTGTATTACAAAAAATTTACCAGGATAATTTGTATGTTTTTTCTATCTATCAACACCCATTAATAACTTTATGGAATGGTCTATTGTGAATAATATCATTTAATGAAACCTACACAATAATTAACTCCCCATTTATCACAAGTGTGTGGAGATTAAGGTAGCTCTATAACTAACTTCTTAACTTCTGGTTCCACTTGATGTTCTAGATAATGGAATGGTCATCAATTATGTTGGAAAATTTGTAAAATGGACATTAAATCATTTAAATATACATGATTTATGTATTTAACAAAAGGTTTTATATGAAATAACCATTAATAGTTTATAAAAAAAGTTCTGATGTGATGTAATTTTTTACATATGAATTATGTGAAACAGAAACATAAGGTCTGATAAAGAGAATCTCGTGCATCGACGAAGAAACTAGATGGACCTTCAAGGAGTACCCTCTACCCACTAGCTCCACAACAACATTTATTATCATTAAAATTAATTAATATAAAACATATAAATATGGTAATATTCCTTAAATTCATTATTAATTATAAATATATGTAACTTTTATAGTGTACATAGTTGGTCTCCGAAGTATAACTAAGATCATCATGTTTGAATGGATGGAAGTATCTTCTGTGAATATATAAATATAGTACATTTTCATATTAAGATTATCCAAAAAAATATATATAATATGTTCATTAATGTAAAAAAATTATTATATTTTCTATAGGAGTTTATATTTTTTATATATATAGGGAATCCCATGTGATGGAATATTTTGTAATCATTAATCCCTATATTTCTTATATGTAAAAATCATATTTAGATAAGGTTGAAATTGATAATAAAAAAATTGATCTAAATTATGTGTTAGATAAATAAATAATAGAAGACAAATTCTTTTTAATGCCTACAATGCTGGGGTAAAAATCTATGATCTTGTTACATAATGTAAATAAATATTATTCACGGCTTATTTTTCATTTTAAGGTATCACATAATGCTAGTAACAAAAAATATACATGCATCAAATATTTATTTTTTGGTTATAAAGAAGGGCTATAAAATAAACTAACTACTCCTGACATGTATTGTGAATTTATAACAGACTTCAATCAACTATCAATAAATGAATAGGGAATTATAATTTTAGTTTGTGTTTTAACAAGAATATTTTTATGATATAAACATCACTGAATATAGTATAAATCATATAATATTTTCATCGAATAAAAATAAAAAACACATGGATTATATAAAATATAAAAAATTACAGAATATATGGAAATATTAAACTATGACATTATATTTCAAAAGAATTTACTAATTTCTGTCAATGATTCCATTTTTTCAAAAGTAGGATAATCGGAAAAAATAGGATATTATGTTTCCAAATTTATGATTTTGATCTTAAACCATTAAAATAAAACCTTCACCGCATATGAAATATTCATAGGTAAATAAAATTTTTGTAAAATTATTTCATAATAATTTATTTGACTATATTCTTTAGTACTACCATGGTTTCTAAAAACATTTTTACATAAAATAAAATGTAAATTTTTTAGAGATTATTTGGAAGTGTATATGGTTTTGTAATATTTCTTGATTTTTTTTTGTGATTACCAACTATTTTTGTGATATAGTATAATCTATATCCATTGAAATATAATTTGTGATTGAAGTATTATTATTAGAATGGTTATATAATATTTTAGATCTATTTCTCAAGGATATTTATAATATCGGAAATCAATTTTTTTATAAATGATCGGAAAACATGGTGTCATAATTTATACATTCATCATGAAGAGGAGAAATCCTAATGCATATTTTTCTTAAATTATAATTATATTATCAACATTACTAAGATAAATTTCATATAATTTTTAGAACAATATAATAATAATTTCATCACTAGTATTCAATCAAGGTTGGTGGTAAATGATATAATAAAATATAATATCATTGTTTCATATTGGTGTGTGATGGAATTATTTGGGGTATTTGATCATTTATTTGATGCGGGATATAATAATATAAATTATTTTTGAATCCATTCAATAAAACTTTCATGTTTACATTGGGGAAATGAATTGTCTAAAATTGATTCATTTAGATGAACATGATGTGAAATTAATTAATCCTGTAATTATATCACATATATTATCAGAATCATTACATGGGTGTAATAATTTAAATCTATGAATAATGAGTATATATATTTTAATGGAAAAAATTTATTTCACAAAAAAATATTTATGATGACATTTATAATATATAGTCATTAATAAAAAATATATATTATAGGTAATCAGCATATATGTATTATTTTATTTCATATTGTTTTACAGTCATGTGGAAAAGACCATTGATGGATGTTAACTTTCATATTAGCTTCTCTAATGTATTTTATTTTACGATCACTTAAGATTGACTAAATTACATGTGTTTTAGGTTCATATAATCTGTAATAATTATATAATATTACAATGATATGTAATTAGAAAATATTTTGTTCCTGTATGTTTTCATATCATTTTAAGTAATTTTTTTAATTAATTTATCCATCACTATTATCTAATAATACTTAATTTTAATTTTTATATACATCATGAAAAAATGACCTCATCAGCTTGGGTGACTCAATCATGTACTAAGATCATAAACTTGGTAAGGATGATGCACCCATGTTTATTCTACTTTCTCTTTAATCTCCAATTCATTCAATAATAGGTTTATCAAAATACAATATGTTTATATGGCCTCGAATTTTGAATACACTATAAGATAAAAATTCATTATGGAACTGAACATTACTCAAAATGATACACGATGTACCATATATGACTAAAATGTTTTGGTTTCAATTTAAAATTATCACTTTATTAATGTACTGATTCATATTAATGATTAAATTATTTCTTAATTGTATTAAAAATACAAGAATTGTTGTTATATATAGGTGTATTCATTTTTTTGAGTTTGGATAAAGTGTTTGATGATGCTCACACACATGATAGATTGGACATCAAGGATGAATCTAAGATAACAGAAAGAAGGAAATTATTCAAAAATGTATGTAGTCATCTGGAATAATTGAATTTATAATACTTATTTATTTTTTTGTTTCACATACTCAATCCTCGAAAAATAAATTTGTTACTGGTGTGCCCAATATGAATCGAACTCACTGTTATTAGTTTATAATTTACATTTTAGTTCAAAAAATAATCACATAATCAGTAATAAGAAAAAAAAATCCCAATATCCGAAATAACATTATCTATATATATATTTTATCAATTAAATGAAGATAATTAAAATATGAATTATTAGTGAGTCATTAACCACTCTTCTAAGTCCAATAATTTAGAAATCAAAATATTATTATGTGTTTGACAAAAGAAATTAATTTTTATCCACAAACATTACCTATAACCATAAAATCAGAAAACATAAGAAATTTTCTTTCTTCATAATGTAACTCATTATTATCTAAGTCAAACGTAAAGAAGATTGTTGGTGAATAAAAATGAAACCCAAAGTTTGTGATTCATACCATATATCAAACAAATGGATGCCAATTTTTCAATAAAGTATTGATATCGCTAGATATCTATGATCATTATTCTAATAAAAGGTACATCTTATTTTCTATATGGGGATATTTACCCTTTTAATCATTATAGAAACACCTATTATTTACATTTCCACCAAAGAACATTTCTTATGTTATATTCACATTGGGTGAATTTATTTTTAGAAGAATTTAGGACCCTTAAAACTGATATGACATACCAATATTATATTGATAAATTATTAAAATAATTCATAAATAATTTGATGTTTATAGGAATCAGTCTCCCATCAAAATGACTGATTATTCGACAAGCATGACCTAATGTTCTTATTCCCAGTCTAAAATGTCATTTTAGTGGAAAGGAAAAGTCACATTTTCAATACACAACAATAACATTTGGGGATTTTCGATACATTGTGAAATTGATCTTTATTTCATTTGTGATGTGTAAAAATCAATCAAACCTAAATTTTGTGCAGAGTATCAACATTATGACTCCATTTGTGTCTTTTTTAATTGAAATTAATCATAGAAAAAAAGACTGTTGACATACTCAGAATGGATAAATTACATTAGGATTATTCTAATAATTAAGAAATATTATACATAAGCCATTTTTAATACGTAGGAACCATCCTAATCATACCATGATGCACAATGTTCATTTTATGACTCTAATAGTGTACATTTATAAAACAATTTTGTAAATTTTACTAAAAGAAAATAGTGACATAGTCAAACCCAATCAAACACATTCAAATTGATTCTCTATATCGTGAAAATGATCTGTATGTAATTTTTGACATGTTGGGATCGACCTCAACTCAATTTAATTCATGTTGAGATTGATAAAACTCAAAATAATTTTTTTTAAAACAAAATTTATTTCAAAAAATAAATTCACTCATTAAAAATTGATAAAACACACTCATATTTTCTCACTAATTTTGAAAAAAATTTATACTTCATTTGGGATGTATTGGGTCTATCTCAAGTAAGTTTGATATATGATGGGCCTGGTATGAATAAATGTGTGTTATTCCTATTTGAAATAAATTTTAGGAAAATAATAAAATTGAATGGTTAAAAATATAGAAAACTCATTCTAATTGTTTTCGTCCAATATAAAAATGATATGTATGTAAATTTTCATTATGTATGAGTCAAGTACATCTCAATTTGATACAATGTGTGATCATTATGACTCTATGTGTATCTTTCTATTTGGAATTGATATTAATTTTTTGTAAAGGGGATAAATACAAACAAAAAATCATGAGAAGACATTTTTAATGAGCAGATACATTACGATAATGATACATAGGTCAATTTTTATGTGTCGAATTTTTTTTCACATTAATTAAATTCACGATGTTCCCAATATGACTAGATTAATTTCTTTTTATTTAAAAATTAAATTCATTTTAGTTAAAAAATTATAATTGAAAAACAAAAAAAATTATCAAACACATTCATATTATTTATATACTATAGTAAAAGGATAAATAATTCATTTTTTAGCTATAGAAATTAGACTCACCTCAATCATATCATATGTGTGACCAGTATAACTAAAAACGTTAGTTATTAGTTTAAAAAAGTATATAACAAAAATTGTGTCACTCAAGAAAAAATGTGAAAACACACATATATTGTATTTATAAATTAGGTAAAACAATTCATAATACAGTTATGTTGTACAAAAATCATTCTCTAATGAAACCATCAAACTATGTGACCAGTATGACACAATGTGCATGTTTCCCGTTTAAAATGAAATTTCAGTAAAAAAAGAAAAGTGACATACTCAAAACCCAACAAAAATATTTTAATTTTTTTGACACATTAGATAAATGATATGTAATTAATTTTAGATATATAGGAATAATATTATCCTCAATCCTATAATCATTGTTACTGGTATACATCTAAATGTGAATTTTTATTTAAAATTGACATTAATATTAGAAATATAAAAATGTCAAAAACTGAAAACCATGAACTCTTATTGATATTGTTTTGATAACTTATTACAATGAGCTATGTCATTTTTGACATGTAGCAATCACACACATCCCAATATGATGCACAATGTTCATAACATGACTCCATGTATGCCTTTTTATTTGAAATAGAAATAAATATTAATAATAAAGTTATGTGTCAAACTGAAAACTGATTAAACACATTCTTCTTGTTTTAAATCCTTGTGAAATTGATCTAAAATTAATTTTTGATGTATAAGAATTTTCCTCAACCAAATACAGTGTCAGTAATTTCTAGTATAACTCAATGTTTTTTATGAAATTAAAATTATGATTTTACATAAAAAAATATTTTCACACTCTAAAAACTGAATAGAGGATCAAATGTTGTCTTGATAAATTATAAAAAATTTAAATGTTATTTGGGACATTCCAAACTGAAACACGATGTTTCTAGAATAGATCAATGTTCATATTTCATCTTTTAACAAACGTGATTGTTAAAAGTTCAAGAGAAGAATCAAGACATTTTAAATGAATTTGGAATAATTTGATAATGTAATTAAATGATCCATACATCATTTTTTATATTTATTAATCAACCTCTCCTCAATATGAAACATATAATTATTGGAAAGACTCCAATTTAATTTTTATTTAATGTTGGCATTAAATTTAGTAAAAACGAAAAGTGACATACTCATAACCATGAAAATTAATTCATATTTTCTTAATACATTATTAAAATGATCTTTATGTCATCTGAGATGTGTATGAATCGTGCATGACTTAATCGGAACCACATTGTTCACGGTATGTCTCCATGTGTTACATTTTTGTTATAATTAAATTTAATTTTAGTAAAAATGAAATGTGACATTATCAAAACCTATCAAACACATTTATATTGTTTTGATACATTTGGGAAATGACCTATAAGTAATTTTTTATGTGTCATCATTATTTATACCTCAATCTTATGGATGTTGTTTCCAGTATAAAAGAAAGTGTTCGATGTAATATTAAAATTAACATTATATCTCATAAAGGGTGTCCATCACTAAAAATTGAAAATTTGTTATTATAATGCCTAAATAATTTTTTTAATACAATTCATTGTACAATTTTTAAGAATATAAATATATCTCATGTGAATACAACATATGATGTCACCAATAATACACAATGTTCTTATTTCATTTTAAAAATTCATTTTCTAAAAAAAGAAAATGTAGATTATCAACATCTAGAAAATTCATTTAATACATTTTTATACAATCAGTAAATTTTACATAAGTCATTTTTCATGTGCAGAATTCACCCACACCTCAATATGATGCACATTCTTACAGGTATTACTCAATTTTTTTCTTTTTGTTTATAATGGACAATAATTTTTTTTAAAATGAAAATCTAAATTCTAAAAAAAGGGAAAACAAATTCAGATTGTTTTTAAAATTTATTAAAATCTTACATATAGCATATTTGACATGTACCAATTAGCCACTCCTCAATAGGAAACTATGTGTGACCGGTATGTCTCCTGGTGTGTTTTTTATTTCATATTGACATAAATTTTAGTAAAAAAACCAATGTGACACAATACAACTATATAAAGTACTTTTATATTGTTTCATTACATTAAGAAAACTATGAATAAGTCTCTTTTAATGTCTATTGGTTAGCTTAATAGTAATAAAATAGATTGTGATCCAAGTATGATTACTAGTGTCTTTTTATATTTAAAATTGAGATTACTGTTAGTAAGAAGGCATGTTACATATTCAAAATAAAGAGAAAAAATTCAGATAATTTTTTTGCTTTACTAAAATTTCCCATGTCATATGAGATGGGTTGGAATCATCCTCACTAATATTTGATGCATAGTGTGCCATTATGGATCTATGTGTCCATTATCTATTTAAAATTGACATTTTAGTTCAAAAAGAGTGTGACTCATTAAAAATCAAGAAAAATCACTTATATTATGATTATAATTCCATAAAAATATTCATAATTCATTTCATACATGTAGGATTCAATGACATATTCATTCGACACCTGATGTGACCGATATGACTCAATGTGCATGTTTCCAGTTGAAAATGTAATTTTATTAAATACACAATGTGGGATACTCAAAACATATAAATAACATTTTTATTATTTAGATACATTAGTAAAACGATAAATATGTCATTATTCATGTGTTGGAATCATATGTACCCCAGTCTGGTGCATAGTGAGTGTGGTATCAATCCAAGTGGGTATTTTTATTTAACAATGACTTTAATTTTAGTACAAATCCATGTTGAAGACTGAAAATAGTAAAAAATAACTATAAATATATTTATTCCATATGATAACATTATATATGTCATTCATGGACTTTTTTAATCAACATCACCGCATTAAGATACTTGATTTTCTTGTTATGACTGAAAGTGCATGTTATCTCTTTTAAATTGACATTTTAGTTAAAAAAGTTCATGTCACTAAAAATTGAGAAAATTTACTTGGATGGTGATGATAATATATGAGAATTATTGATAATTATTTTTGGAATCTAAGAATTAGTCTAATATCATAGAAACACATGATGTGATATGTATAAATCAAATTTTGTGTGTCAGGTTTTAAATACCATTTTAGTAAAAACACACAACTGACATACTTAAAATTGAGAAAATTAATTCAGATTGTTTTGATATATTACAAAAAATGATCCATAAATCATTCATGAAATATATAAAATTACTACATTTCAATCTAACATATAATGTGGTCAGTGTAACTCAAAGTGTGTTTTTAATATATTTGTGTCATTCTATTTTTAAAAAAATCACATCACTATAATAGAAAAAATCATATCAAATTGTTTTATATTCAATTAATTTAGAATTACTTAATTAATATAATTATGGTATTAATCTCATACTTATTTATCAAATTTTCACATAAATAATACTTGATAATGAATAAGAAATTTGGTGATATGTAAGATTATAAAAAACTCAATCTGTTACAAAATTTATTGTGTATTAATCATATTTTGTTTTTAAATTGATACATTCTATTTAATTTATTTCTCTATTATATTAATTACACAATAATGATTTTTCTATACATGGAGACTCTTTTACTTGTTCTTGAGTTGATTTTTGGACAAAGTGCATGAGTGGGGATCATGGGAAAATGTTAAATGAACATTAATTTTTTATTGACTTTGATAATATTTACATACGAATTTAATTATCCAAAATTTTTTTTTGAAATATATATGATATAGATTTTTTATTTATGTTTAAATTTTAGTAAAAATAAAAATATCAACTTATATTATACTATCCTTTCGAATGTTGTAGTCTATTGTAAATTTTTCATCACACTAACATATTTTTCATTACTATTTATTCTCAATTTTATGATAAAGGGTGACTAAATTGGTGTTATTGAAATTGCCTAAAATGGATTTATTTATCATCTATAATAAAGTAGTTGATGAAGGATCCCTATATCATCTTTTTTTACTGATGATATCAAAATACCTTTATCAATGCTAAATAAAAGTGATGATAATTGTGGTCCTTCATTAGTTCATCTAAAATAACTGATAAATAAACACATTACGAGAAATTTTTTATTAATGGTAATGGATCCAATTATGATATAATTTCAATCCCTGAAAAAATCCTATTACTGTTTATCTCACGCATGTATTATGATTTTTTCACATAGAATGGACATTATTATAATTATTGAAGTAATATTTTATAGTAGTGATCCATTGAAGGCCACATTCCCTTTTCTAAACATGTATCCATGGTTTTTTTGGGTATAAATCTATGACCCAAACAGAGTGTGATTACAACTTAGAAGCACACCACCTATGATGTCTTACAATATGTAATTTGTGTATATATAATCATATAGTGTTCATGTAATAATTACAAATTAATAAAAATAATTAAAAATACTAACGTTATCTCAGGTACCCTATAGGATACCTATTTGTTACAACATTATTCAGACTAATTCATAATGTAATTTAATATTTATTTTTTTATAAAAAATATGGACTTTCATATACATTAATTTCTCATAAAAATAAAGGAGTTACAATCCTATTATTTTATAATATAAATTATGGAACATCAAGTTTATTAAAATCATTAATAATACAAAGAATGATATTTTCATAGATTCAAATTAAATTTAAGAAACATCATGTCAATTAGTTCTGAAAAAATAATATGGAATTTCATTTCAAAAAATTTGAATATGAAATATTGAACATCAGGTCTATTAAACATGGATAGAATAATAAAAAAACATCAAAATCATTTTAAAAATATTGATAAATAATTCCACTTTTTACATTTTTCAACACTATTATTAATTTAATTCATGAAAATAGCAGTAATAAATAGAGGTCCAAGAGTAATATATTATCCACTACATCACACATTCTAATCTCATGACAACGACACCTTACTAGTGTTTTTTTTCTCAAATGATTATATATGTCACAATGTAATTTAATCCAATCCAACCAAGTAGATTATTCGGGTCGAGTTTATTAACCTTAAACCAATTTACAATGTTACATAGAACATAAATGGTCCAGGTAAGAAATTTAAGATTTTATATAATTTTAGAGAAACACGTGTAAGGTGTGGTGTGTTGTACAATAAAAATAAAATATAAACAACTAATAATTTATATAAAATTTTAAAACATCCAACCATAGATTAACAGAATAATTTTCATCCAATATAGGCCTTCAATTCATGATAAAATGAGAGAAATCATAGAAACCGAAAAGATCTATAAAATATGCTATATTATCCCACAAGAAACTAGACATCTATATAGTGAGAAACAAATTTGAACATAAAGAAGATTAATAATTGAATTATAATTTTATATCCAACATGATGAATGATAATAAATTTTGAGCCTAGATAAATGAGGGAGATCGAATCCAAACGGATAAGAAGTGGATACCTTGAGCTGCATAATTTATTTTGGAAAATATGGGTAATTGGGAAAGGAATAAGATTAATGAGCTGGATGGAAAAGGGAAAAATATTCCTTCTTAATAATTCCATGGTTTTGAAACATGATTGGCTAAAATATATAGCAACCATGGACACATAATTATTAATGTGACTCCCTCGTCTCATGGCTAAGTGCACCAGATGAGAAACCTTTCATATCCCATGCATGATCGATGTCTAATATGATAACCACAAATGTATAGGGGCATGGTTTGTGGATATTTTAATTCAATTGTGAGACATAAAACCTCAATTTATATTAGCTTTCAAAAAAATATGACCGAACATATGATGTTAAAAACCAAATGTACTCAATTTTGGGTAAACCATTTGAGTCATACAATTACTACTAGTAATGAAATTACCATGTTCCTTACTCTTATTCTCATAAATGTGGTGTTCTAAGCTTTTATCTAGCCTCATAGGCTCCCAAATGCTTTCTTGGTCCATTATGAATTATTACACAGATACATAAAGAGGTTTCACTAAAATTTAAGTGACTCATACCTTACAGAAAATCCTAGATCATTCACATAATTACACCATTTTAATGAATTTATGGTCTTCTTAATCTTTATTTCATTTTTTGTTTTTTGGTTATTAACATTATATTCATCATGTTCCATATCGCTATATATTATTCATCATAAGTTATTCATTGTCACCCCTATCCATATTATTACTTCACACCAATTTTATCTTTATGTGGGAAACCAATACATGTTATTCCATGTGGAATTATTATTTCCCTCTTCCATATTTGTAAATAAAGTTTTATTATCAGTTTAACAATGTGATTTTTCGACAATGATATTTGTAAGTATTAAAAAGGTCATTCCATTCATGACCAGTTGTCTTATCTCCCACTCCATAGAATTGATTCTAAAATGTAGTCTAAATAGTTTGTTATCATGAATGGGATAAAATTATGTTGATGAAATTTATTTAAGGCGATAGAATGTAGTTTCGTAGAAATTTATTTGTAAATAGTACTACACTCAGTTGAATGCCTATAACACAACATCATTCATTAAGAGATTTATTATATACTATAAAGTTATATGTTTTTAAAATTTATTGATATATAATTGTTCTTCAATTGTCTGATATGAATATTATTAACCAAATTACAAAATATAAGATTATTTTATTTATATAATATGTATTTATTTATTAACATATTATAAATATGAGCTAATTTTAGTTATGTTATTTTACGCTACAAGAATACATTTTCATTTATAATTATTGTTAATATTTTTATGAGATGATTTCTTAACTAAAATAAAACACTTTAAGAATTATTATTTTAAAAAAATTATATAATTTTAGAAATCAATATTCCGGAAATAAATATCTATTACAATTTACAATTTTTTTAAATTAATTTTTTTTATTAAATACGAAAAATACCGAGTTTATTGAAAAAAAATAATTCCATTCATATATTTGTTATGCCCCATTTTGTTTTAAATTGAATTTTAAATTTCATTAATTACATTTTAATTAATATAATCTAAATAATTTAATTTTGATCATTTTTATTATATATTTTGAATGAAAAATATTTTTATACTTAAAAATTCATGTTCAAGTAAATATATTTCATCACATATTGTAGATTTCTATGAAAATTTATTTCATATAATTATATGGATTTAATTTGATAAAATGGATTTATTTTTTGAATTACTCATTTACCACTCTTTTAAATATATCATATGTGTTTTTTTTGTCATTATACATAGTAACCATGGAAAATATTTGTGAACCCGATAATGGTAAATCATGTAATTAATGATAACATTATTGCGATAAACTATAAAACATTAAATAATATCTATATTATTTATATTGGACTAGTTTAGATCATAAATATATGTCCATAATTTTATGATATGATAATTTTGTGCCATTTTTATTTGTTAATGACATTAATATTATTTTATGTAAAGAATAAATCTAAATTTTCAATCAAATTCTAAAATTAAATTGAATATTTATTTATAAGGATAATAAAAGGTTTTATTTAGTTTTAAATTGTACATTAAAGTGTTAAATTAATTTTTTATCCACGTATTCTAATATTAATTTTTTAATAGAATAATTTCTTTTATGGTTTCTGAATGACCAACGCACATCATATAAAATTTGTAGAAACATCGATTGAAAAGTTTTAAAAACATTAAACATAATAAAATATGGATGCAGTATTTTTTTCCATGAATATTTTAGATAGATAATGTGTATTAGTGTTGTGTTAAATTTTTATATTATAATTTCATTACAATCATGATGTTTTTTATGTAAAATTATTTGAATAGTTTTGAAAATGACTTTTTTAGTATTTTATGATAAATAATATTTTTTTAAAATGTTGGGTCCGATGCCTCATTTTTTTATTAAATCAAAGCAAAGACCTCTTTTTTAACTAGGTAGAGGGAAACCCATTACATAGCCCGAAGGCCAAGTGGGCTTGTAGCCCATTACATAGCCCGTAGGCCCAAATTTTTAGCCCAATTCACATTCTGTGAATAGCAACCCGCCTGCTATAGTACCGCACAGTACCGCCTCTGCTACAGTGCCCTGCCGCCGCTACAGTTCCCGCTAATGAACAGTGCCACCACTTCTATAGTACTGCTATAGTACCTGCACCTAATGGGTTTTGAACCCCCATTTTTCATGTAGGATTACGGGGTTATTACAACTAAGCCAAACCCCAACTACATAAATAATATATTTTTTATTCATTTATAAAAAATAAAATTTTAATATTTTACAATTAAATTGGATATGGTCAATAATATATAATACGTCCCATTTGTGGGACATATTTCCTTATATATTAACATTATTCACCCATAATACTATAAAATTCATTGACATCATGATAATCATCAACACTGATTTTAGGGGTGGGGGTGGAATAAGAGACCAGGGTTTAAAAATAACATAAACTTGTCTAAATTTTGTTAGATGATTTTATTTAATTACATCCAACTAATATATTCAAAATATCTCAATTTTGTTCCACTTGAACATGAAAAAACATATATTATTTTATTACGTTAATTAAGTCTTATGCAGCACCACTCATCAATTATATACAAAAACCACCATCCTCTATTCCTCAGAAATCACTAGCCATGTATTTTTAGAAAACCATATTTAATACTATTTTTTACATCCCAAGATACATTTTATTCATTTTATTATTTTTAAAATAATATTCCTATTATCCATAAAGAGACATATAATGGAGGTTGTTCAAAGAGGAGGTAATAATCTCAACCAAGAATTTTAATTTTACTTCTTCTTATATCGAATTCTATTATTTACTAACCATTAAAAAAATAATATATTCAGTATATAACATTTAGTTATATGTTATTATGTTAATTTCATAATATTAATCATCTCTTTTTTCATTCTATGGGGAACAAAAACATTGTTCTGCCTTACATTTGGACTGACCCCACTATGAGGTGATGCATTTAATTATTTCATACCTTACATTAATGGATTCTTATTATGATGGAATAAATGTAAATATATGATATTCATGACAAAATTTTGACTCTACAATTTTATGTTATCATCTATATTCAAACAATTCAAAACCATAAAAATGGAATCATCACACAATCATACATACAAACAATTTTCTCCACATAGTGATGTACATCGTTTTTAATTACATTCATTCATGGATGGTGATGGGGATGTATTTTATATAATTCAATGACTTTTACGAAATAATAAATATTATTTAAAAATAATATCATAATTTATTTCTTTATTTTATGTCCAATGTAATGTCAAATCATTTATCATGTGTATGCTTGTTCTACCACCTCGCAAGTATATTTATTTTCCTTTTCATGTCTGATTTTCAAGGATAAATATAAAATATTATTGACTGAATAAATATGATAATAATTTAGTTTTTATTATAATTTTTATAATTTAATAATTATTCATTTAAACAGGGTAAACATACCCAATTCAATTTGCAATTGTAATGATAAAGTCCTTATAACTCCCATTCAAAATTTATTCAATTACTTTGTTAAACATTTCCCATAGATAAATTAAAGATATTTTTAATGATAAGTTATTAAACCCATAATAGGTTTCAAACACAAGTAAGTAATTAATATATTATTTCATATATGTGTTAATGAACACTGATCCCATGTATGGACACGAGGTAAGGGGTTTTCTAAGATAATTTCTATTCATTTGGTCATACATCAACATCATTGTCTATGTTATGATATAATTATGCTTATGATGGACTATAAAAATACTATGATGTATGGACACATTTTTTTAATTTATAGATGTAATCATTTAATTGATATATTTTCAATTGATAGATTAGAGCTTTGTAATGATTATTTGTCTCAATATCGTTTCATTGAGAAAAGTCTTCTATTACGAACCTACTTTATATTATAATTTGTATATGATATATATTATGATATTATAAAAGAAAATAATATTCTATAGTTTTATTTAATGTTCCTTTAATTTTTTCTATTTTATAATATATTGATTCAAATATTATAAAAGATGCAATGATTCTTATGTTCAATATTTCAATTATTTGAGAGATAATTTATATTTTACACAATGATTTAATTTTAATTATTTTCATAAGACCCCATGATTATTTTATCAAATATAATATCATTTAAATTATGGTTTTCAATTATTAATGTAATTTTGTTTCCTTCAATGTCTTTTTATTCCCGAATTACCCACATTACAACGGTTTCTCATCTCAAACATCCATGTTTGAGACATGATTTGATCCATTAACCTATATTACATTATATAGTGTATATATTGACTATTGATATATAATATCAAGAAAATTATTAAAATCATTTAAATTTATGTTTCTTTTTATGTTATTTCATTCAATGTGTTTTCTATTTTAAAACATAGTTAATGTGTTTTCATATAAAAGATTATTTATTTTCTTTAACCAAAATCTTCCTCTATGTTATTTATCTTATTTAAATGGTGTTCATTTCTAATGATAAATGATATACTAAAGATACAATCCATGATCTTTTATATTCATTTAAAATTTCTTAAAGGTCAATTTTTTAACATTTACTTACTGGGTCACTTATACTGTATTTAGAAATAATTGAAAAGAATGTTCATTTTTAATAATTATGTCATGAAAATAATTTTACACCATTATTAAATTTCATTGTTTTGAATATTCCTTTATAGGGAAACATGTATATTTGAAAAATATATAATTCTCTATATATTTTATTAGTTTTTCTAGATAATTATACATTGTTAAATTGTTATTTTTCCTATTTTTGAAAAATATTTTAAATATTATTTTAAATGAATTTTCATCCATGTAATCATCCTTTTATGGTTTTTATGATTCATAATGGACAATATATGATGATTTCTGTCAATTCCATTGTCTTAATGTTTTATGATGATGGAATAATGATGTTTTTTTGAAAAACATTTCTTTTTTTGTGTAAATAAATATATAATAGTTTTTATAAAGTATATGCATCCATGTGTTCTCATTCATGATATGGTATTTAGACATTATTGATGATAATATAATTTTTGAGTAACTAAAATCTATAATGTACATTTCATGATAAGTGATGGTTGCATCACTTATGTCAATCCAATTCATTGGGTAATGAGATACAGTTAATTCAATGTATGTTCCTCTGAAAATATGAAAGAGTTATGTTACCCCTAAAAGATGAAATATTTTACTAATTTATGTAATGGTTATGAGATGATGGATTTAACAGATGAAGTTTGTCCAATGATGTTATAGGAATTTACCTGTTTAGTTGATTTCATTAGGAATATTTAATCTCCCATTATGATAATATAATTTTCAGTAATTACAAAAGTTAAAATGTTTAATTTTGATGAATTTTGTTTCACACGTATCATAATATTTTTTAAAAGACACTATTGTTATGTTAAATTGATATTCCATCTATCATGATTTATGAGTCACATTTCAATGGGTATCATTTCCCTTTTATTATGATCATGCACATTGATTATTTCATCCTACCCTTGTGCTTATCTATTGATCTCTGATGAAATTTTAACTATAAAAGAGAATTTATACCATTAACATGAAGTTTATATAATACTTATTATGTTTTATATTTGCAATAGTTATGAAAAATGATATTAAATGAATTATTTCTGGAAATTTTAATATGTCATGAATATTATTGGAATTTATGAAGACATATTGTGAGAAATGTAAAGGTGGGTATAGTGGAAAAAATGACCACATAAAGACATTGGAGTTATTATACAAGATTTTATCCAAATTCTATAAAATAATAGTTTAAAAATATAAATGGGTATATAAGTTGTTCAGTATAATATTTTGATGATTAATTTTTTGGTTTAATATAATTGATTCATGTTCATAAATATAAGAACAATAAATTAAATGATTATGTTTTTTTCCACTAGATCAAGGAGTTCAGGATTGTGGCTGTTATATTTAAAAATTCATATTTCACAAATATTATTCATTAAATTTTTTTAATGAAATAAATTTAATGAAATGTTATATTTCTTCCACATTCATTGTGGTATGGTGGTTTAAATTTATTCTATTTTCCTAGGTTTTCATCCCCAATCAAATTTTAATGAATATCATATAAATTTAGGACATATTTTTCTACAATTAAAATAAAATTTCATGGATTACGGTCCGAGTTCATATTTAACATTTTTTAATTCTATATTTTTTATATAATTAATCATAATTTAAAATTAAATTTATTAATTAAAATGATTAAATATGTCAGCATGGGAGAATTGAAAAAATAACATAATTTCAATACAATTTCAACATATTTCTAAAATATATGTTTTCATTATCATTCAGTAAGGAAATTATATAGCATAGATTATGAACTTATTAAATACAATCAAAACCAAACCTTTTACGATGAATGGTTTTTTATGAATATAGAAATAATTGGTTGTAATTTCATTTTTAGGATACCCTCATGATGTTAATAATATGTTATAATATTTTTGGATATGATATATGATTATTTAATATGAATATGTAAATGAAAATTATGTACACACGTTTTTTCTTAAACTAGCTAGATTATTCCATATTTCAATGGTTTCCTCCCAAATGTGGGGTTTATATCACCACTCATCCCAATGGAACCTGTTACATGAATCCCTATGCCTACCTCCAATAGGCCAATGGCTGGTGACTGAAACTGAGTAAGACTATCACTTAAATGGGAGGCATTACCTATGTACATGTACACACACAAATCTCCATAACATAAATTCTGAAATGTAAAAAACCACTAAGGAAAAAAATGCATGCATACCAATAAACCTAAATAATAGAGTACAAAATGATTATATTATGTGGTAATGTAAATTGGTGCAGCATAAAATCCCACCAAAATAATGAGTTTGAAAAAAAACAGTCTAACATGAAACAAAGTAGGAAATGGGACTATTGCATGAAGCCATAGGAACACTTGAGCCAGTATGAACTCACAAAGCTTTAACTGATCTTGTCCCACCCTAGACTCTATAAAAATCACCCTTATCTTCAGAAGACATGACACGTGAGGGAAAATATTATAAAGGGGTGATTATAATAAAACTCGATAGGATGCCCTAAAATCACAAAGCAATACACAAAGTACAGGTATAGTCAGATCAACACAGTATATGTCCACAACACTTATGACAAGAACATCCAGATATACTCAAAAAAAGACACATAGTCTAAAGGTAAGACATAGTTACTACATACATTCACTAGGGATTCAGTCTGAGGATTCCACAAAGCACTCATGTGAGAGAACACACTACTATGTTTTATAGTACTCAGGAGGCCTGCCCAAGAAGTTCTATTCATTTGCAAACATCATTAGAGAGATATAATAATATATCTAAAGAAAGAATTTTTCACAATCATTATGGTAGAACTGGATCCACAGATGGGTAAGATCGTGATATACAAATGATGATTACTTCTAAGGCCATTGGGTGACACCATGACTAATCCAGAATCACATACTAAATAGTGGATTAATGTCTGGTTGGATTGGTTCTGTAGATTCCAAGACTCTACATGGGGGACCAGAGTGGATATAGGAACCTACTTTGAGCCTCTAGGAGGGATTCTAGAATCTATCTAGAAATTCATACAGAAGGGGTCATACTATTCTAAAAAGTACATGATATCAACTATCCTTATATTGAATGAGCAAGGGCACCAACCCTAATGAAACATATCGATTATACGGAGGCCAAGTAGACCAAGACATGTAGAAGAGACCAAACTACTTATAATAGAGTCGCACATTGTGTCCTTATATCCAAATTTCACCCATGTAAACATGCCATGTACTATTACATTGTGTCAACTCATGTGTTCATGTCTATGTACCATGACACTGTGTAACCCGTTTATCAATTCAAGGTCTAGCGATGTGGTGGGGTACACACTGGGTAGGAATGTTGTGTAATCCACCTTGTGTATGTGTAATCTTAGAGAACATGAAGTGTATAGGTGAAGTTCACACATGACTTGAGAAAGGGGTAACACACCGTGGGACACATGAATGCCTCACAAAAACCTAGTCTCCACTCAGTGGGGGCCACACAATATACAGTTTGGACTGAACGATGTGTTCATCAAAATTTTCCTTAATGGTTGTTCTTCTTCCAGAAACCTCGGTCAATCCTATGGTGTTCCATATGAATATTACCTCACATTCAAACTGATCATACAAGATATTATTTCTATTGCGACATTGAATTAGTGGGTTTGGGGCCAGTAGCCGGCTTTGAAAAATGATTCTGATCATTTGCACAAATGTCACCCATAGATTAATATCTCCCAAAATACATTAAACCATCCACCACCATCATCATTTCACCTATGTTAGGTATTCTCAATGTTTTATCAACATTTTTGGATGGTTTTTCCAATAAAAAAAGGCATAACAATAATATATTAATATCTCGTGAAGATCATTAAGAACATTGAGGGAGAAAAGTACAATGAAAACCCCAAGAAAAAAACCTCACCTATTTTTTGTTCCAGTACCAATCCATTTTTTGATAATGATCATGATAAAAAAACAATACATTCATCCCCAAATTCCCGCAATAAAATCCTCCCACAAGAACAATAAAACCATAGGTCAAACTGTTCGTGGGTTGATCTGTGTTCATCATAAATCTTAAGAGCATGAATAAAATAATTGAAATAAAATTCCCAATTGTGGGGTTGGATTTTTCTCAAAAGGTGATCGATCATCTAGTTTCTATCATTGGCGAGATCCAACAAAAAACTTCTTGTGAATCTTTGAAACAATATCCATCTTTGTTTTGCGTCATGATAATTCACCAGCTTCTTTCCAGATCCACTAGGATTTTCCTGGGATATGATCCTAACCACGAATTCATGGTTAAAAAAAATAAAAACATATCGTTGGGTCACTGAATAATGTTAAAAATAAAATAAATTATTATTATATGTTATCCCTTTAAACGTCCAAAAATCTTATTTTGTAGCTGACCTACACCGTTTAGTGTTAGGTCTCGTCTAGGGTAAAGTTGTTTCTCTGCATGAAACAGTGACCTAAAATATTTGATATGGCAGTCATTGAGATGTTATTTAACTTTTATAGGAAAACTAATTGTGTGATTTCTATTTAAAATTTTAATAATTTTCATGATATTTTCTCTAGTACACCGGGCCTCAGAATCACATTTTGTCTCATTATGTATTATCTAATTCATTATATATAATATTTAAAAATAATACATGGTAAAATCTAGGACATTACATTCTCCCCTCCATACAGATTTACATCCCCGAAAAAAAACAAACACTATACAAATAGCTTTTGGTACTGCCCATGAATCTGAACCTCCTGCTCCCGTGTTCTCTCATAGAGATTCTCATGCTCCCACCAAACATGAACTAAGAGAATTAGCCACCCCCATAGGATCCCCGCATCCCAATAATTGATCTCTACTGGGTTACAATCAATGGAATTTCTATTGATAATTTCAATCTTGCATCATTTTATGACATTCGATGGGTTATACCTGTACCTCCACAACTGCGACATATGGAAAACATCATGTACTATGTCCAACTATGAGGGTAGATCCAAGCAGCACTCCACCACACCAACTCTACGTAGTATTTGAAAAGGGATGATAATCCTTATATATAACTTATCACCCCGTCCGAACCTCTACAATCCTCATCATGATAAAACTAAAAGTAATACATTGTTTTCTTTTCCAAATCCAAAGATATAAATCGTATATCAGCATAAGATTCCTAACAACTCTGTTCAGTCTTCATATACTCTTTGATGATATGCACCTTCTCTTTAGTAACTCACACCAACTACGAGCCTCTGATTTTTGACTCTCCTAGTTCAGTATAGAAATGTGGTGATCATTCGGGTCTCCTATACAAAGTCTCTAATGGTGTCTTAACAATTTTGGAATGGCAGTATTTATTTTATGTGAACTACACTAGTTGTATGTGATCCTCCCAACTATGACTGAAATCCAAAATCCATGTTCACAGCATGTCCTCCATAACCTGAATGTTTCACTCTATCTGGACATCTGTCTATGGGTGAAGCACTATGCTCAAGTGTAACTGGGTACCAAATGACTCAGGCAATCCCTTCCACAACCATGATGTGAAACGAGAATCCTGATATGAATTTATCGTCGATGTGACTCCAAGGAGTTGAACTATTTACTTAACGTAGAGGCATCACAATCTCTATATTTAACTCTTATATGGATTTATATGATGTGGAAGACTTGGGGAGTTGGTCAACGATCACCCAGATAGAATTGTGTCCCATGTATGTACATGGAAAACCCATCATGATGTCTAGTGATATACCATCCCACGTTCTTTTTAGAACCTCAAGGGGTCTAACAAAACCCACTGGAACCTGGTGCTCAGCCTTCGCTTGCTGGAACGTAACGCATTTAGAAATAATCTTGACCACATCCTTCATTATACATTTTCACATGATCTAACATCGGAGAACATGGTCGATCTTCTCCACATTAGGGTGTACCACTAAATGGGTTGTGTGAAACTCCCATGTAACATCCTCCCACAATGACACAGGTAATACAGTGCATCCTCTAAATAGAATGATGTGTTCCCCAATATGTAAATATCCATCAGGAGCATTCCCAGTGGAAAAATAATCAGATAGGGTCCCACAGTCAATATCCCCAAGTTATGCCTCCCTGGATCACTATAAGTATGTAGGGTTGACCACCATCAATTAATGGTAAGCTGCTCCATATCCATCCACAAAGAGTAATTGAATTGAGGCCAACTGCTCTAACACCCTTTTCAATAACAGTGAACTAGATCTCATGATGAGAGAATACTCCACCACATTTCCCTTCCTAGTTGTATATAAAATATCAATGTCATAGTCCATGAGGAACCCCACACATCATCTCTGTCTTGATATCAGATCCTTTAGAGAAAATATATACATGATACTATTGTCATCCAAGTAGATGATAAATCACTCGTGAATGAGGTAGTTTTTTCACATCTTTAATTGAAAAACTACATTTTTGAACTAAATATTTTTGGTTATGTAGTTATGCTCATGTGGTCTCAACTAGAAAAAACCATAAGTAGTCACCTCATACCTATTCATCAGGAAACAACCAAGTCTGTTCCATGACGCATTGAAAAACACTATATACTCGACACCCTCCTCCAGCAATATCAAGATCAGGGAACTCTTTAAACTCTCCACAAACCATTGAAAATCCTGTTGGCACTTGTCTATCCCCATGAAATTCTACCCCTTTCGAGTTAGATCTATCACATGTGATGATATTTTGGAAAATTAGGTATGAATTTATGATAATATCCTTATAGCCCATGGACCCTCCACGCCTCCATCACGCTATAGTTAGCATTCATCCTAGAATTGCATCCACCATGGCCAGGTCCACTACTACTCCATACATTGTGATAATGTGTCCTATAAAGTGGAATGCCTCAATCCATAACTGGAGCATATATATTTTCCCATAATGTTAGTGCTCTCGTTATAACAACCCTACTCTTTATTACACACTTAAACCAGATTTATTAAATCAACATGAACTTAAGAAAACTATGAGCATCCAAAGGTATAGTTTCGTGGAAAATTTGGAACATTACATAACATCTTTGAACATAAAACACAACCTCTTTATTTAAAACTTCAATTTCATGACCACAACATTCCCTCATACATAGCGTTACATAGGATAAATTAAAGACATACATGTGAAAAGGGTGATAAATAAACCCTAATAAGGGAGTAAATAAGGCATAACATGAAAAAAATAAAATACATGTTGGGAAATAGGGATTTCAATGTAGCATAAGAGAAATGTGAAAATAATGGAATGATATTGCATGATTATCATAACTTGGAAATGTGGCAACAACACTTAACATGGTAAAAGAATGAGCCAAGACTCATTACACATATAGATTGAATAAACACGCATTTAAATTGAATTATCATGAGTAAACATTAATTTCACTTGAAGTATCATTATACTAACCTTTACCCAATGAATTGATGTGCTATTAGGGTGCACCCTTATTAATCATTTCATTTATTGCATAAGTGTGCCACATGGATCATAACCCATGGATTTATTAAACATCATAACTTATTCCACAATAAAGTAATTTGGAAGTCATACTTCAAACTCAATAATAAATAGTTAAATGTTCACAAATGTTAATACCCTTAATATAGAAGTGGGCATGGTATTCAATACACAATTACATTGGCTTGGAAAATCATTGTGCAATTGTGGCAGCCGAACAACGTGACATAAGAATTCGTAAAAATGTTTGACGAGATATAAAGGGTTTTCTCATCATATGTACATTAAATGGAAACTAAGTGGTTCATATAGATACATGTACCAACATAATATATGGAATTTATATTTATAATACAAAATAATTTCTTGACTGTAAATGATGAGAGATAAATATCTTACGGAATTGGAGCATGGTAACGAGTGTTCGTGGAAGGAATTAATGATAGAGAAAGGGGTATATCATCATTAAATCATAATGAGGGAAGTATTTATAAGGTGATAAATCATACCCCAAAATTTTTAATTGAAAATAAAATTGCATAACATCATAATGAAATTTGGACAAAAATAAGAAAAAATGAAATACCATACTTGGAAGTGTGATGCCAATGGCTTGGGAGAGGATTGAAAGAGGTTTATTTGGAGCTTAGGGATCCTTGGGAGGATTATAGAGATAAGATGGAGGATGTTGGTCAAGCTCCAAATTTTTTTTGTGAAGAGGAAGTGGGAGATTGGGTGGGTTTATAAAAGAGAAGGGAGGGAATTCTTTATTATTTAGGTTTCGGACCCGACATAATAAACTAATAAAAAGAAAAAAACCATAACATGGTTATTTCCCATGGTTTTAGACAATGGGGAGTGTAAAACAATATTTTATAAGTTAAATGGAAAAACATGTTAAAATATTAGGCTTTCTTATATGGAGGCGAGTAACACTCTCATGGAAATCTTTTTAAAAAGATATATTTTTTAAATAATTGGAGGGTCCACTAAGGCATTGTAAAATAAATAAAATAATCCAAAAATCAAATTATTTTAATGTAAGACATATATTTTCCAAAAATAACATTTATATTATTTTATTACATCACAATTATTTTATTATGATGTCATAAAACACATAATATAATTAAACGATATTTAATTTTTACCCTAAAATCTGACTGTATAATTCCCCAGCCTAAAACATTACATAACCTTGCGTTATTACAATAATGCATATTGAGGATGTTTTTAGGTTTAGAGTTTTAGAGAATTAGGTCATAAATCATGCATTACATTCCACATTTCAATAAGTTGGTTACATCAAAGACAGTATTCATTTTTCCCATCAAAGGAGACATATTTAAAATAAAACATGAATTCTTTCATGACACTTCCTTGACAATATCATCACATCATGTACTTTTCCCTTGACCTATGAAAAACATTTCAAAAACGTGGGATGAGCATAAAAATCGCAGTAAGGGATATAAAAGTACAAAATGAAAACATTAGTCCATGTATACATAAGAATTAATGAAATCATAAATTACTCATAAAACATAAGCACTTTATCATTCCTCATGAAATGATAATATTTATGAATACCTCATAGAAAACATACGGCATAAATGTATCTTGTGGCATTAATAACATTCTTATGTAGGGAGTAACCCTCATGGTTACATTTGGAATATCCATCATAGTATGTTCTCTAAATATATTCAGAGAAACCTTAGTGTTTAACTCCTTTGCATTACCCAATTCATTGGAGAGCTATCACGGGCCCACCCTCCCTTAGTTTATCACAGAACCACCCTTCTTCATAAACAATCCAAAGAACCATAACATAATCGTATCACATAAAATATGCATACAAGAAACATAAAAATTCCACATTTCAATCACATGATATCAATACGACACATTGATATAATCAAAAAATTATCGAAACCATTTTCAATACCAAAATAAAAGAAAATTAAAACATGGTATTTAATTTTCATTTGAAAAAAATTTATTTCTTGTAGAGGAAGCCGAAACTCAAATAATGGCCACAATAGTGGAGAAGTCATTGTCATCGCATACATAAGACAAAAACATTCCCTTTTGTAATTTAGTAAAATGCTTCGTATAAAAAGATACCATTTGAATAAAATTAAAATTAAAAGGGGTTTATACACTATATAAATGAAGGTTGTGTATAAAACAAAATATGCCTCAATGAAAGTAGATTGAGATGAAGTCCTATACCTTGTGTTAGACTTGACTCGATCATTCATTAATCTTCTGAATAATAAACTAGAGTTAATATAAACTTTAATAAGAACCTTTTTCAAGTTCATTATTTCTTTTATATCACTTATTACCATGTTATGATCATTATGTAATTATTTAAGTTAAAAAAGTTGTTTTGTCGATCTTTGGTACTTGAGCCAAAAATAAACTTCTTATAATTACAAGTAGTTCATGTGTTAAAATATAAATTATATCCGAAATTATATTCATGATATAGATATCATATATATCATATATATCCATTATATACATGCATTTATAATATTACATAACATTTAGATGTAAGAAATGAAATGCACTATTCATGGAGACGGTAAGCCGTACGTACGAATGAACGCTACTTTCATTTCTATTTCGTATTTAATGGAATGAAATCATAATGATATAAAGGCATATTATAATTATAGTATAATATCATATGTAACATCATATACTCCATCCTTTAGATTTCCCACATATAGCATTAATGAATCAAATCACTTTTAGGGGGCGGTAGTCCGCGCTTCCTAAAATTAAGATATCATGTTTACCCATAATGGAAACCATAAGGTATGCCATAAACAAAAAAATAAATAATCACAAGGAAAACATAGACATAATATATATTTTATATAAATTGAGTGACATATTAATGGCCACCATGAAAGGTGTTAAAAGAAGATTGAACAATCATCGTTTCGTGAGGCAGAAATTCACCAACCACAGAAACAATATGTTCTTTAACCATTAGACGGAGGTGTGTGTAATTATAAATAAAATACATCTCATAGAGACATCATAGTATATTGATGATACTGGTTTTGTAAAAAAAAAGAGGAATAATAAGATTTTAGGGGGTTGGAGAAGCAAAATAAAACAAAAGAACATAAGAGAAGACATTTCCTTTAAATCGGGTAACTCCCCTTGGTTTGAACCAAAAGGGTTTCATGAAGAGATTTCTTCCTATGGTAAATCTTCTATGATGAAAATAGGGATGTGGAAAAATAATATTATATGATTTTGGCCGAGCCAATGGCTTGAGAGATGTGGGTAATGTGTTAGAGGTGGGGGCCTTTTATAAGAGGGAGGAGGGGAACTATTGGAAAGTCAAGAAATGTCACTTTATTATATAAAGAGTTTCAGATTTTAAAGGTCCCACAATGATATATTTCGAGGATAAGGTGATAAGAGTTTGAAATCCACCAATAAAATAGGTTTTTGACATGTTTAAGTCTTAGAGTTTACATTATCTTTTTATTTTATTTAAATCGTTCATTAATGAGGTAATCGCTGCTAATCATGGTGTCATAAATAAATTAATTTATTTAATGTCTAAAAATTATAAAACAAATACTACGATGTAGGAAATATTTTAATATTTCCAATGATTATTTATAGTCTAATATTTCATTTACACAGACAAAAATAAAATTGTTTTACTTGGGTGATACATACTTTGTTATATTTAACTTTCTTTAAAAATAAAAAGATAAAAAGTCACTATCACTAAAAAGTTATTCCATGGGGTCCCAAATATTAGCACACGGCATCCCATGGTCATCCATGATACAACCAGAAGAATTACGACACGTGTTAGAGACATTTTATATTATTATGTTATTAATTTATTACCCTTAACTACCTGATTACTAATTAATCCTGATAATTAAAGAGAATTACCGTCGTTACTATTCATAATGTCCAAAAAAAGGGTTCTAATTACATAATTTGGTCTTTCTGATTCAAAATTTGGAATCAATTTTACCAAATTACAAACACATAAATTTTATTAATTAATTTAAAAATAATTTTCATTGTCAAAACAAATAGCGGGTTTTTTAGAAACAATATCTATCAAAAGTTTGACACTTGTTTATAACCAATTTCAAAATGAAATTAATTACAATGAACACCATTGGATTAAATGGTAAAAATATATTCTAATTAATCTTTAAAACAATTTAAAATGTCAATATAACCATATAATTAAATTAGATGAAAAAGCAGTTTTGAAGTAAAATGCAGTATTTTTCATTATTCATTAAAAATGAACATTGTCAGAAAAATACCAAAAATTAATCCAAAGAAAATTTCAATGTCCCAATACTAAATAATAAGTTTATTTTAAAAAAATAGATCTTATAAAATTTTCAACAGATAGATTTAAAAATGGTTCGTCATCAAAAGGCGGTAAAACAATCTTTTAAAAATTGTAGAGAATTCTATGCTTAAGATTGGATTTATTCTCATTTTAAACCTCTAAAACACTATCTAATTCATATATAGACATAAATATGAAAATCCATAATTATTTACTTACTTGGGATGTTACATCGTTCCCCCATTTAAAAAATTATGTCCCTGCAATTTATTAACTTTTAGAATAAGTGAGGGTATTTATCCCCCATTGCATTTTCAAATTCCCATGTTTCCTATTCAGTCATGTTTTTTTTCACAAAACCATTACTTGATGAATCAACTTATTCCAAAACACTTGCTCTCTGTGGTCTAGAATTTGGACCGGTTTTTCCTCATAAGATAGGTTCTCTTCCAGCTGAACTACCTCTGGACTCAAAACATGAGATGGATCTTTCATGTACATCCTTAACAGCGAAGCATGAAAAACATTGTGTACCCGAGATAAACTCGGACGTAAAGCCACTTGGTATGAAACTGATCCAAATAACTCCAGATTTTCATATGGTCTAATAAACCTTGGACTCAGCTTTCATTTCTTACCAAATCGCATCACACTTTTCCATGGTCAAACTTTGAGGAAGACAAGATCACCGACCTCAAAAGAGAGATCATTCCTCGTGTTGTTCGCATAACTTTTCTGCCTGCTCTGAGCTGTTCTCATGTGTTTCTGTATTAGCTGAATTTTTTCTATCAACACTTCTACCAATTATGGTCCCATAAACTTCCTTTCACACACTTCATCCCAAAATGCTGGAGTTCATCACCGCTTCCCATATAATTCCTCAAATGGTGCCATCTGTATACTGGAATGAAAACTTTTATTACAAGAAAACAAAACCAAAGAATGATTTTGGTCCCAACATCTGTGATAATCCATAGAACAGGCACGTAGCATATCCTCCGAAGATTGAATTGTTCATTCTGACTACCCATCTGATTGAGGATGAAAAGGTTTACTAAAATTTAATTCAATACCCAATGACTTCTGAAGGCCTTTCCAAAAGATAGAAGTAAACCTTGAATCACGATCAGATACAATGGATAGGGGAACTACATGTAATCTGACTACCTCTTTAAAATAAAAATGAGAATGTTGATCTAGTGAAAAAGTATCTTTTATAGTATGGAAATGAGCAGATTTAGTCAAGTGATCAACAATAATCCAGATTTCATTATTACCTCGAGGTTTATTCGATAACCCAACAACGATGTCCGTGGATATATTCTCTCATTTCCACTCTGTCACTGGTAACTGCTGAAGCATACCTTTCGGCAACTAGCTATCTAATTTAACCTGTTGACAAGTCAAAAATATCACAGTAAAATTAGAAATGTCTCTTTTCATTCAGTCCCACCAGTAATACTCCCGAATATCTCTATACATCTTAGTACTGCCTAGATGAACTGAAAACGGAGAACTATGAGATTCACATAACAACTCTCTCTTCAACTGTGGATCACAAGGCACACACAATCTCTTCCAAAATCTCGAAACACAGTCATTATCAATGTTGAATTCAGCTAACATACCCTTCTGAACTAGCTCTACCCTTTTCTGTAACTCACTGTCTTGCTTCTGAGCTTTCTTAGTTCTCTCTGATAGAGAAGATTTCCCTGATACCTGTAAACAAAAAAGAGGAACATCCTACACCAACAACTTCTATTCCAAATTTCATCAAATCCTTAATCAAAGGATCACATTCCAAATGTAACATGGTTAATGATGCATTATTTTTTCGACTCAAAGCATCAACTGCTTTATTTTCTTTTCCCGAATGATAATGAATTGTAAAATCATAATCCTTGATTAATTATAGCCATATCCTCTGTCTCATGTTCAATTATTTCAGAGTGAATATATACTTTAGAATTTTTTGATCAGTATATATTTGACACTTTACACAATAAAAATGATGCCTCTAAATTTGTAAAGCATAAACAACAATAGCTAATTCCAAATCATGTATAGGGTAATATACCACATGAGTTTTCCACTGATGTGAAGCATAAGAAATTACCTGATCATTCTGCATTAAGATCCAAAAAGTCCTTTAAATGAAGCATCATTGTAGATAACAAACTCACCATTCCTGGAAGGTAGTGCCAAAACTAGATCATTCACCAATCTTCATTTCAATTCCTGAAAACAATCATCACATTATTTTGTCTAGATAAACATAAAACCCTTTCGAGTTAGCTTAGTCATTGGACTAGATAACCGTGAAATTTTTTTAACAAACCTTCGGTTTTAGGCTGCCAACCCAAGAAAACTACGAATCTCAGTTACATTTGTGGGTCTTGGCCATTCTTCAAGAACATTTTTTTGCAGGATCAACAGTTCTTCCATCATTAGAAACAGTGTGACCATGGAAATAAATTTGATGCAACCAAAACTAAAACTTGATGAATTTCCCATACAATCTCTTTTCTTTTAAGATATGAATAATAACCCTAAAATGACATTCATGCTCATCTCTACTTTTGGAAAATAGAAAAATATCATCAATGAAAAAAACCACAAACCTATCCAAGAACTCATATAAAATTACATTCCTAAAGTCAATGAATACATCAGTTTCATTGGTCAACCCAAAAGGAATTACTAAAAATTCATAATTTCCATATCTTGTACGAAACACAGTCTTTGGAACATCTCCTTCCTTTACCTTCAATTGATGGTACATCGATCTAATGTCAATCTTTGAAAAATACTGATCTCTCTATAGTTGATCAAAGAAATCATCAATATGAGGAAAAGGATATTTGTTCTTAAAAATTATGTTATTCAAGGCTCTATAATCAATTCAAAGTCTCATACAACCATCTTTCTTTTTAAAAAAATAAGATATGAGCACCCCATGGTGATGTGCTATGTCGAATGAAATATTTCTCTTATAAATCTTCCAATTTCTCCTTCATCTCTAACATTTAAATTTGAGTCATTCAATAAGGGGGTTTTGAAATTGGATTAGCATCAGGAACTAAGTCAATAGTATATTCAACTTCCCGATCTGGTATTGTTCCATGCAACTCATCAGGAAAAACATCAGGATACTCATTTACCACTTGAACATCATTAATCAGAACAGTTCCTTTGTTTTCAACAATATGTGCAAGGTATCATTAATTTCCATATTTTACAAGTTTCTTAGCCTCTTGATATGTTATATACATAAAGGGTTCATTATTGTACAAAAAAATGAAAGTATTTTAGAAAAGAAACATTTTTAGCTCTACAATCAATCTTATCATGGTAACCAGCGAGCCAATCCATACCTAGGATAACATCAAACTCTACCAGAGGTAAAACAATATGGTTTGAAAGTAGGTTCTTTCCATGGATAAGGTTATGATGATTCATTTATATTCTTTTTTCCTCAACATTTCCCCCAGGTGTTTTTACCACAAGTTTAGGTGTCATTTCTTGTGATGGAATTCCCAATTTACTGGAATCTTTTTTGAGATGAAAGAATGTGTAGACCCCGAATCAAACAACACATTGGAATAATCTGAACAGAAAACAAAAAAAGTAACTGACACCCCTTCATTTGATGGCCCAACATCTGCTAAAGTAGTTGCAAAAGATTTAACCACACCTTTCTGCTTGTGGTATGACTTCTTCCCATCATTTGAACTCTTTGTCGAACACACATTTGCATAATGACCCATCTCATTGCAAATGAAAAATTTCACTAATTGGAAATCAAATTTGGTGTAACCAACACCCTGATGTTTTTCAGTGCAATCAAAGGCCTTGTGTCCTATCTTACCACATCAGTTTCACTTTAAAGAATTCAAAAGACATTCCCCATCATGATTTTTACCACATTGATCACAAAAAAAACTTATTTTTCTTACCATCAGACCTTTTTGAAGGATTCTTCCCCTTCTCCTACCACATCGGTCTCTTCTTCTGTTGGTTGTTATAGAACACGTGATCATCAGAAAACACCATTTCAACCTTCTCAGAACATCGAATGAAGCTTTTCATAACTCTTTAACTCACGAGAAGAAAAACCCATATATATTTTGGATTTAATCCTGAGTAAAAACGATTTATTATACAATCATGGTCTCAGATAAAATTTGGAGCATACCATTCCAATCTAGTGAACCTTTCTTCATAAGTAGCCACTGAGTCATCCTCTTGCCTCAATTAAAAGAATTGCCTTTCCATCCTATATAGAAAAGCCTTAGGAAAATATTTCTCAAGAAACATACCTTTGAATTCATCCCAGTCAAGAGTATCAATCTCAGAAGCGTCCCTGATATTTTTAACTATCGACCACCACTGATATGCTTCCCCCTACAAACGATTAATAGCAAGAATAACATTTTTATTGTCTGAACCCCCCATGACATCGAAAATCATCTCCAGTGCTTTAATAGACCCTTCACATAGCACATGGTCAAATGATCCTCTGAATGATGGGGGATGTTACATCATGAAATGTTCCACCACTATCATTTTCTTCTGTGGTTGATCTGGCTGATCTCGTGCATGGATACCCCCACCATTTATCTCTTGATTCAACTATTCCATTTCTGCAACAAACAGTTTTGTTCCAATTCTGACCATATCAGGATGCTGATTCAGATGGTCATTTCCTTCTATATGACTTCCTAGCACTGCTTCCCTATTTCCTCCGTGGAAAACCATTTTGATCAAACATGTCTAAGATGAAGCAACATAATAATCTTCAAATTCTATATCATTTCAATTTGACCATAAAACAAATATTTTTGAATAATCGTTTAATAGAATTATAACTCCTAATGTTATCTAAACTGACCGTTGATACAAACTATAATGCCCCAGCCTTAAACATTAATTAATCATGAGTTGTTACAAGAAAAAACATTGATGATCATTTCAGGTTTAGAGTTTTGGAGAATTAGATCATAAATAATTCATTACATTCCACATTTCAACTAGGTGGTTAAAAAAAAGATAGTATTCATTTTTCCTATCATAGGAGACATATTTAAAACAAAACATGGATTTATTCATGACACTTCCTCAACAATATCATCACATCCTGTAATTTTCCATTAACCTTTGAAAAACATTTAAAAAATATGGGATGAGCATAAAAACCTATGTAAGGGATATAAATGTACGGAATAAAAACATTAGTCCATGTATACATAATAATTAATGAAATCATACTTTACTCATAAAACATAATCACTTTATCATACCTCATGAAATCATATGATTTATGAATAACTCAATGAAAATATAAGACAGAAATGTAACATGATGCATTCATAACATTCTTACGTAGAGAGTAACCCTCATGGTTACGTTTGGAATACCCATCACAGTATATTCACTAAATATCTTCGAAGAAACCTTAGTTTTGAACTCCTTCTTGTTACCCAATGCATTAGAGAGCTATCACGGGCTCACTCGCCCTTATTTTATCATGGAACCACCCGTCTTCGTAATCAATTTACAAGAACAATAACACAATCATATCACGTAAAACATGCATAAAGGAAACATAACATTTCAACATTTCAATCACAAGATATCAATACGACACATTGATATAATCAAAAAATTATTGAAACCATATTCAATACAGAGATAAAAGAAAATTAAAACATGGTATTTACATTTATTTGTAAAAAATGTTATTACTTATAGAGGAATCCGAAACTCAAATAATGGTCACGATGTAACGCCCCGACCCCAGCTACCCAGAGTCGGTGCATTACTTCGTAACATTGGCATGATCACAAAAGATCAAGTCTCGAAAGACCGATTAGTTTAGTATCCTTGGAAACACTAGATACATTCGTAAACGTTACATTACATCATAAATTGAAAAACAACAATAACAAAGTCTCCATAGTCCACACTAATATCCTCTTCTCACAATACCTGCAGGTCATTCATAAAATACTTCTTCACATCCTGGAAAATATTAAAACATTGAAAGGGGTGAGCTCAGATGCTCAGTAAGGATAACAATATTTCGGAAGCTTTTATAAATAAACAAAAAAATTTAGGGCAATGTATAACTAAAACAAAAGCCTTTTAAACTTGAACATCAACATAATATGGCAAAAGTAAAATGAGATAATTCCATTCACTTCTTCACATGGATATTCTACTGGTCGAATAATCACATGAAATATCAATAACCACTTTCATAATGAGGGAATGTATAATGCCAGACATTCTGAAACATTTTGTCAAGGCCTCGGCCAAGACATCTAAAATTATTAAGGCCTCAGCCAAAACCATAAATCAAATTGGGAAAGGGCCTCGGACAATTCCACGTCTAGTTGTCTCATGAGACCTACCGATGCATCGAGGAGCTATAGCGGGCTCCACCCGTCACTTATTAAGTCCAATACATTCCTCATATGAATAGGTTTAAACATATTATAAAGCATAACATAATCGTATCGCATAAAACATGCACAAAGGAAACATAACATTTCCACATTTCAATCACAAGATATCAATACAACCCAATGATATAATAAAAATGATTTCAAAACCATTTTCAATACCAAAATAAAAGAAAGTTAAAACTTTGTATTTATTTTTCGTTAAAAAAAATGATGGCTTGTAGAGGAAGCCGAAACTCAAATAATGGTCACAGTGGCAGAGAAGTTGTTGTCGCCGCATAAGTACGGAAAGAAAAACATTCCCTTTTGTTGTTTAGCAAAACTCTTCGTATAAAAAAGATTCCATTTGAATAAGCGTAAAAGTCAAAGGTGTTTATACACCGTATAAATGAAAGTTGTGTATAAAACCAAATATGCCTCAATGAAAGGAGATTGAGACGAAGTTCTTAATAAGATCATTTTTAAAATAAAATAGATCTATTATGTGTATTCACTATAGGTACACATAAAGAAATTAAAAATACAAAATATGACATAATAATATCATGACATAATTTGAAAGTAGGAGATTAACCCAAAGAATGAAAGTTGGGTTAAGAAATTCCCTTACCTTGCGTCTTGTCCTGACTCGACCGTTCTTTAACCTCCTGAATAATAAACTAGAGTTAATTTCTATTTACTTAAGAACCTTTTCCATGTTCATTATTCCTTTTATATCCCTTATTACCATGTTATGAAAATTATTTAATTATTTAAGTTAATAACGGTCGTTTTGTCGATCTTTGGTACTTGAGTCAAAAATAAACTTCTTATAATTACAAGTTGTTCATGTGGTGAAATATCCATTATATCCAGAATTATATTCATGATGTAGATATCATATATATCATATATACAGTATATACATTCATTCATAATGTCACCTAACATTTAGAGGTGAGAAATGAAATGCACCGTTCATGGAGACGGTAAGCCGTACGTACGCATGAACGCTACTTTCATTTCTATTTCGTATTTAATGGAATGAAATCATAATGATATAAATTTATAATATAATTACAGTATAATATAGTGTATAATACCATTTAATCCATCCTTTATACCTCCCACATATGGCATTAACGATTCAAATCACTTCGAGGGGGCGGTAGTCCGCACTTCCTAAAATGAAATTATCATGTTTTACCCATAATGGAAATCATAAAGTATCCCATAAATGAGAAATACAGAAGCATAAGTAAAACATAAACATATTTTATATCATATATAAATATAGTGACATCTTAATGGCCACCTTTGAAGGTCTTATATGAGTGTTGAACAATCATCGTTTCGTGAGGCAGAAATTCGCCATCCACAGAAACCGTATGATCTTTAACCATTAGATGTAGGTGTGTGTAAGTGTAGTTAGAATACTTATTATAACAACATCCTAGTATATTGAGGATACTGGTTTTGTTACAAAAGAAATTAATAAAAAGAGTTTAGGGGGTTGGAGAAGAAAAATAAAACAAAACAACATTAGAGAAGACATTACCTCAAAATCGGGTAACTCTTTTTGATTTGAGCCAAAGACTTCCTTGAGAAGAGTTATGCCAAAAGTGAGGCTTCTAGGAGTAAGGGAGGGAAGTTGGGAGAGTATTTGGGCAGAGTTTGGCCGAGCCAAATGGCTTGAAGGTGTGAATGGGGTGGGAGAGGTGGGGGCCTTTTATAAGTGGAGAGGAGGGTCTCTTTTGGAAAGATTGAAATGTTACATTATTACACAATTCTTTTCAGATACTAAAGGTCCCACACATATATAATTCGTGGATAAGGTGATAAGGGTTAGAAATATACCCATCCAATAGGATTTGGACAAGTTTATGCCTTGGATTTTACATTATCTTCTCATTTTATTTAAATCGTTAAATAATGATGTCATCACTGCATCATCATGATGTCATAAATAATTTAATTTATTTAATGTCTAAAAATTATAGAAAAATACTATGATGTAGGAAATCGTTTTAGCTTTGCAATTAATATTTATAGTCAAAAATATGACTTGTATAACCCCATGTAAAAATTGTTCTAGTAAAATATTTTATGTTTGTGTCATTTTTTACTTTAACATTAAATAAAAGGTATTTATGTCATTTTCTAACTAAAGTGGCTCCATGGGGTCCCCAAGTTGACCCATGGGTTGTCTTGGTCGGCCATGACTAATCCAATAGGAGTAGGACAAGTTTCAAGCTCATCTCATATTATTAAAACATTATTTTTACCTTACACTACACTAATTACCTCTAATCGCGATTAAGAACTTAAAAGTTACTATTCACCAAAAAATTATTTTAATCTCATTGAACCACATTTTACTTCTTAATGACAAACATATATGTAGCATTTTTGAAAATCAAATCACAGAAGTGGTAATATTTCATTTAAATGAAAAATCATTTATTTAACTACCACTTAGTGGTTTCACTATTCATCAAAAATTGAAGTTTTTCTAAACAATGCCAAAATTTCACCCAAAGCTATAATTGATATTCCGAATTCAAAAATGATGTCTATTTTACAAAATTCCAAAAATATAAGTTGCATTAATTAATTTTATAATCAATTCACGCTGTCACAACAAATAGCGTGTTTTTAAGAAACAATTTATATCAAAAGATTGGCAATTAGTTATGTCCAATTTCAATGTTAAATTAATTCTAATGACCACCATTGGATAAAATGGTAAAAATATATTATAATTATAATTTTAAACCACTAAATAGTATAATTTATCACAATAAATTTTTTTGATTAAAAAAGTTGTTTTAAGTATTTATCACTATTCATAAAATATTGGAAGTTCTCAGAATGTTACAAAAAATTAAACTTAGGATAATTTCGATATTAAGAATACAAAAATGAAGTCCATTTTGAAATATAAAATTTCTATAATTTTAAAAAGTGGTTATTACTATTCATAACGGCTACTTTGATTAGTCGCGGTGTGTTAGAACTCAAACTTGCGTACCATGCAAGCTATTGCATTATTAAATGAGAAGTATATCATGGAAGCTCAGGGTGTTACATTATCCCCTCCTTCAATAAATTGCGTCCTCACAATTTGAAATTTTTCTTTGAAAATAAAAGTTTGAAAAGATAAAATACCTTTGTGGAAAACCCACATCGGAAATAAAGTTAATAAAATTTATCCTTAATAAGAGGGAAATGGAAATAAGAAAGTCACCACCAAATTATGATCTCGATAAGGAGAACATTGGTGGCAATTAGAGGCATATAATTGGAGGAAAAACGTAAATATTTGTAGGGATTGATTGAGGTCATCAATCACAATCAACTGTCAAATTGAGGGCCTCAAAGTCTTCAATCTATGTTGATTTAAAATATCATCAGTTCAACAAGACATAAGGTATTAGGGTAACACATTTTTTGTTTTAATATCCCTTTACTAAAGTTTAAGAATTAATTTATTCATTGAATAACAAATAGGTATATATATATATTTATGCTTGACAATTAGAGTTTAAACCATCAACTCACCTTTCACTCAAAAAGATAATAGGACCAAAAAATATTATACTTATCCTAATTGTATAAGGTTCCAAATGTTAACACAAACCATTTAGATTAGTAAAATTATTTTGTAATAACCAGGGACTTCCTGTAGGCTAGTGGTAGGAAATGAAGGCCTGTCGCACTATGGTTGTGGGTTCGATTCCTGCAGCTTTTTCCGACGCGACGGGTTATGCCCCACCCTGTAGGTTGTCCTTTACCTAAAACTATAGTATCATAATATTCCAAAAATAATCTTCATAAATTTTTTAATCTTAAACAATACTATCCAAAGATCAACTTAATCCACTCCAACCTTTATAGTTATCCAAAATACTTCTGTCCAGCTCACAGTCCAAATTTTATAAGAAGGTAAACATAATGAAGATCCTTTTTTCCATGTAACAACATGTGAACACCTTCATCATGTATTCTTTTTAAACATACTGAAATACCATGATTCCTTATTCCTTATAGAATACTAGATATACTCCTCCTATCAAAAAAAATGTATACAAATCATCAATCAGTTTCAAGGAAGTTAAGAATATCCAATATAATTTATCCAAATCAATCACGTCTTATTCCAAAATCACTATCTCGGTATCAGAACCATATTATGGTTTATCATTCTCTCAACCATATATTTTCCAAAAATTTAACCTACTGTGGAGTCACTTTTCTTGGTTCCACTCAATCTCAAGTCCTTGATGAAATAGTACTGCAGTACAATCCTTATATACTCCATAATTATTATAACCAGTACATCATTGATAAAACACTCAAATTACAAAATTCATTAATAACAACATAAGAACTCTAATAATTACTCCTCATTTGTGGTAGTATCATAACTTGATTATTATCCAATAACATCATTTGGGGCATACTTTGATGATTTGGACATTGGTTTGCGTAGTGTCCCCAATCCTTGCAGAAGAAGCATTATACATTTGAAACCATTTTCTTACCCTTGCAGTCACGCACTATGTGTCCTTTTTCTCTACACTTATAACAAACTCCCATTCCCTTTAGGAAAGTTCCATGTTGTTTCTTCCCACAATTACCACATATTGGAAAATTCTTCTTTCCCCTCATCCCTTTATCCATCATTCTCTCTTCCATCCCTTTCGTCTCTTGCTTCGCTTCAAAGCCATAGGACTCAGAGAATTCATTACTTATCTTATTAACACATGATACTATTTCTTAATATGTTGAGAACACATGGGAGACTATTTCCCTTAGAAATTTTGGCCTAATACCGTGAAAGATACAATCCTTCTTACTCTTTGGATCATACATATTGCTGGAGTTCACATTCCTTCTACTGGGCACCATTTCTATACAATGGCATAAACTAGGTTAGTTTATGAATCAAAATACATAATCCCATACTTATAAAACACTTAACATAAATTGAACTATTTATGGATATAATCCATAATCATAAAAAGGTTTTCTTTGAGGAAGTATATACTCATAACCATTCATAGTGGTTTGTAAAGAAAATGAGAATTATCCTAAGCATATCCCCCGGGAGTGTCGTAACCAAGAGTGCAGCAAGGCCCGTTGTCGTGCACCAATTCCCGTTCGAGTCTAGCTTAAAGCGGTGTTTTCGGGTTTTACCCCTAGGTACATCTGTTCCAGAGCCGCCTCTACCTGCTCGTATCCAGACAGGGATGTATTGCTCGGAAAACTCACAAAATCTCTATAATACCAAAATTTTAGGAAGTTCTTCTATACTAATCCTCAAAGTCTATCCTTGGGTTATGTGCTCTAATCAGAGTTTATCTAAATCTAGCTTCCAAGGTTAGTACTAAACTGCCTCTGATACCAACTGTAACGCCCCGACCCCAGCTACCCAGAGTCGGTGCATTACTTCGTAACATTGGCATGATCACAAAAGATCAAGTCTTGAATGACCGGTTAGTTTAGTAGCCTTGGAAACACTAGATACATTCGTAAACGTTACATTACATCATAAAGTGAAAAAAACAATAACAAAGTCTCCATAGTCCACACTCATATCCTCTTCTCACAATCCCTGCAGGTCATTCATAAAATACTTTTTCACATCCTGGAAAATATTAAAACATTGAAAGGGGTGAGCTCAGATGCTCAGTAAGGATAACAATATTGCGGAAGCTTTCATAAATAAACATAAAAATTTAGGGCAATGTATAACTAAAACAAAAGCCTTTTAAACTTGAACATCAACATAATATGGAAAAAGTAAAATGAGATAATTCCATTCACTTCTTCACATGGATATTCTACTGGTCGAATAATCACATGAAATATCAATAACCACTTTCATAATGAGGGAATGTATAATGCCACACATTCTGAAACATTTTGTCAAGGCCTCGGCCAAGACATCTAAAATGATTAAGGCCCCAGCCATAACCATAAATCAAATTGGGAATGGGCCTCGGCTAATTCCACGTCTAGTTGTCTCATGAGACCTACCGATGCATCGAGGATCTATAGCGGGCTCCACCCGTCACTTATTAAGTCCAATACATTCCTCATATGAATAGGTTTAAACATATCATAAACCATAACATAATCGTATCGCATAAAACATGAACAAAGGAAACATAACATTTCCACATTTCAATCACAAGATATCAATACAACACAATGATATAATAAAAATGCTTTCAAAACCATTTTCAATACCAAAATAAAACAAAGTTAAAACTTTGTATTTATTTTTCGTTAAAAAAAATGATGGCTTGTAGAGGAAGCCGAAACTCAAATAATGGTCACAGCGGCAGAGAAGTTGTTGTCGCCGCATAAGTACGGAAAAAAAAACATTCCCTTTTGTTGTTTAGAAAAACGCTTCGTATAAAAAAGATTCCTTTTGAATAAGCGTAAAAGTCAAAGGGGTTTATACACCGTATAAAAGAAAGTTGTGTATAAAACCAAATATGCCTCAATGAAAGGAGATTGAGACGAAGTTCTTAAAAAGATCATTTTTAAAATAAAATAGATCTATTATGTGTATTCACTATAGGTACACATAAAGAATGTAAAAATACAAAATATGACATAATAATATCATGACATAATTTGAAAGTAGGAGATTAAACCAAAGAATGGATGTTGGGTTAAGAAATTTCCTTACCCTGTGTCTTGTCCTGACTCGACCGTTCTTTAACCTCCTGAATAATAAACTAGATTTAATTTCTATTTACTTAAGAACCTTTTCCATGTTCATTATTCCTTTTATATCCCTTATTACCATGTTATGAACATTATTTAATTATTTAAGTTAATAACGGTCGTTTTGTCGATCTTTGGTACTTGAGTCAAAAATAAACTTCTTATAATTACAAGTTGTTCATGTGGTGAAATATCCATTATATCCAGAATTATATTCATGATTTAGATGTCATATATATCATATATACAGTATATACATTCATTCATAATGTCACGTAACATTTAGAGGTAAGAAATGAAATGCACCGTTCATGGAGACGGTAAGCCGTACGTACGCATGAACGCTACTTTCATTTCTATTTTGTATTTAATGGAATGAAATCATAATGATATAAATTTATAATATAATTACAGTATAATATAGTGTATAATACCATTTAATCCATCCTTTATACCTCCCACATATGGCATTAACGATTCAAATCACTTCGAGGGGGCGGTAGTCCGCACTTCCTAAAATGAAATTATCGTGTTTTACCCATAATGGAAATCATAAAGTATGCCATAAATGAGAAATACAGAATCATAAGTAAAACATAAACATATTTTATATCATATATAAATATAGTGACATCTTAATGGCCACCTCTGAAGGTGTTATATGAGTGTTGAACAATCATCGTTTCGTGAGGCAGAAATTCGCCATCCACAGAAACCGTATGTTCATTAACCATTAGATGTAGGTGTGTGTAAGTGTAGTTCGAATCCTTATTATAACAAAATACTAGTATATTGAGGATACTGGTGTTGTTACAAAATAAATTAATAAAAAGCGTTTAGGGGGTTGGAGAAGAAAAATAAAACAAAACAACATTAGAGAAGACATTACCTCAAAATCGGGTAACTCTTTTTGATTTGAGCCAAAGACTTCCTTGAGAAGAGTTCTGCCAAAAGTGAGGCTTCTAGGAGTAAGGGAGGGAAGTTGGGAGAGTATTTGGGCAGAGGTTGGCCGAGCCAAATGGCTTGATGGAGTGAATGAGGTGGGAGAGGTGGGGGCCTTTTATAAGTGGAGAGGAGGGGCTCTTTTGGAAAGATTGAAATGTTACATTATTACACAATGCCATTCGGATTCTAAAGGTCCCAAAATTATATAATTCGTGGCTAAGGTGATAAGGGTTCGAAATATACCCATCCAATAGGCTTTGGAAAAGTGTAAGCCTTGGATTTTACATTATCTTCTCATTTTATTTAAATCGTTAAATAATGATGTCATCACTGCATCATCATGATGTCATAAATAATTTAATTTATTTAATGTCTAAAAATTATAAAAAAAATACTATGATTTCGGAAATCGTTTTATCTTTCCAATTAATATTTATAGTAAAAAATATGACTTGTATAACCCCATGTAAAAATTGTTCTAGTAAAATATTTTATGTTTGTGTCTTTTTTTACTTTAACATTAAATAAAATGTATTTATGTCATTTTTTAACTAAAGTGGCTCCATGGGGTCCCCAAGTTGACCCATGGGTTGTCTTGGTCGGCCATGACTCATCCAATAGGAGTAGGACAAGTTTCAAGCTCATCCCATATTATTAAAACATTATTTTTACCTTAAACTACACTAATTACCTCTAATCGCGATTAAGAACTTAAAAGTTACTATTCACCAAAAAATTATTTTAATCTCATTGAACCACGTTTTACTTCTTAATGAAAACCATGTATGTCGGATTTTTGAAAATCAAATCACAGAAGTTGTAATATTTCATTTAAACGAAAAATCAGTTATTTAACTACCACTTAGTGGTTTCACTATTCATAAAAAATTGAAGTTTTTCTGAACAATGCCAAAATTTATCCCTAAGCTATAATTGATATTCCGAATTCAAAAATGATGTCTATTTTACAAAATTCCAAACATATAAGTTTCATTAATTAATTTTATAATCAATTCCCGCTGTCACAACAGATAGCGTGTTTTTAAGAAACAATTTATATCAAAAGATTGGCAATTGTTTATGTCCAATTTCAATGTTAAATTAATTCTAATGACCACCATTGGATAAAATGGTAAAAATATATTCTAATTATACTTTGAAACCACTAAATAGTATAATTTATCACAATAAATTATTTTTATTAAAAAAGTTGTTTTAAGTATTTATCACTATTCATAAAATATTGGAAGTTCTCAGAAAGTTACAAAAAATTAAACTTAGGATAATTTCGATATTACAAATACAAAAATGAAGTCCATTTTGAAATATAAAATTTCTACAATTTTAAAAAATGGTTATTAATATTTATAATGGCTACTTTGATTAGTCGCGGTGTGTTAGAACTCAAACTTGCGTACCATGCAAGCTATTGCATTATTAAATGAGAAGCGTATCATGGATGCTCGGGGTGTTACACACGACGTTGGAGAAGTCATTGTCGCCGCATACATAAGACAAAAGCATCCAATTTTTCTTTTAGTAAAACGCTTCATATAAAAGGATCCGTTTAGAATAAAAGTAAAAGTAAAAGGGGTTATACACCGTATAAAATAATGTTTCATGTAAAACAAAATATGCCTCAATGAATGGAGATTGAGACGAAGTCCCATACCTCGTGTCCGACATGACTCGATCGTTCATTAATCTCATGAATAAAAAACTAGAGTAAATTTATACATTCTTATGAATATTTTTCATGTTAATTATTACTTTTATATCACTTATTACCTTGTTATGAACATTATGTTATTATTTAAGTTAAAATGGTCGTTTTCTCGATCTTTGGTACTTGAGCCAAAAATTAAATTATTATAATTACAAGTTGTTCATGTGGTAAAATATCCATTATATCCAGAATTATATTCATTATGTAGATATCATATATATAATATATATAAATTATATACATGCATTTATAATATTACATAACATTTATAGGTAAGAAACGAAGTGCACCATTCATGGAGACGGTAAAATGTACGTACGCATGAATGCTACTTTCATTTCTATTTCTAATTTAATGGAATGAAATAATAATGATATAAATGTATAGTTTAATTCCAGTATAATATCATATATAACATCATAAACCCCATCTTTTATATGTCCCGAGTATGGAATAAACGAATCAAATCACTTTGAGGGGGCGGTAGTCCGCGCTTCCTAAAATGAAGATATCGTGTTTACCCATAATGGAAACCATAAGGTATGCCATAAATGAAAAATACAGAATCATAAGGAAAAAATAGAAATAATATATATCATATATAAATTTATTTACATATTAATGGCCACCATGAAAGGTGTTAAAAGAAGATTGAACAATCATCGTTTCGTGAGGCAGAAATTCACCAACCACAGAAACAATATGTTCTTTAACCATTAGACGATGATGTGTGTAAGTGTAAATTAAATAATTCTCATAATAACATCCTAGAATATTGAATTTAATGGTTGTTTTACAAAATAGAAGAATAAAATGTGTTTAGGGTGTTGGAGAATCAAAATAAAACAAAAGAGCATAAAAGAAGACATTACCCTCAAATCGGGTAACTCCACTTGGTTTGAACAAAAATGGTTTCTTGAAGAGATTTCAGCCTAAGGTAATGATTCTATGATGAAGAGAGGGATGTGGAGAGATGAAATGGTAAGAGTTTGGCTGAGAAAATGTTTTGAGAGGTGTGGGTAAGGTGGTTTAGGTGGGGGCCTTTTATAAGAGGTAGGAGGGACACTCTTTGAATGTCAAGAAATGTTACTTTATTATATAATGAGTTTCGGATTTTAATGGTCCCATAATGATATATATTGAGGATAAGGTGATAAGGGTTCGAAATACACCCATCCAATAGGTTTTTGACATGTGTGATGTTTAGAGTTTACATTATCATTTCATTTTATTTAAATCGTTCATTAACGAGGTAATCGCTACTTCATCATGGCGTCATAAATAAGATAATTTATTTAATGTCTAAAAATTATAAAAAAATACTATGATGTAGGAAATATTTTTATCTTTCTAATGAATATTTATTGTCTAAAAGATCATTTACACTGACAAAACTAATTTTTTTACTTGGGTGATACATACATTGTTGTATTTAACATTCTTAAAAAAATAAAAAGATAAAAACTCACTATCACACAAAAGTGATTCCATGGGGTCCCAATTATTTGCACAAGGCATCCCATGGTAGGAAATGTCAGAACCTGTAGAATTAGGACACATGTTGGGAACATTTTATATTATTATTTTATTATTTTATTACCCATAACTACCCGATTACGAATTAATCAAGATAATTAAAGATAATTACCGTCGTTAGTATTCATAATGTCCAAAAACAAAAGAGTATTAATTTCACAATTTGGAAATTCTGATTCCAAATATGGAATCAATTTTACCATGTTCAAAACACAGAAATTGTAGTAATTAATTTAAAAATAATTCACGTTGTCAAAACAAATAGCGGGTTTTTTAGAAACAATATATATAAAAAGTTTGACACTTGTTTATGTCCAATTTCAAAGTGAAATTAAATCCAATGACCAAAATTGTATTATATGGTAAAATTAAATTCTAATTAAGCTATAAAACCAATTAAAAGGAAAATATTACCATATAATTAAGTTAGATTAAAAAGCAATTTTGATGTAAAATGTAGTATTTTTTACTATTCATTAAAAAATGACCATTGTCAAAAAATACCAAAAATTTCCCAAAGTAAATTCCAATGTCCCAATACTAATGATTTAGTTTATTTTAAAAAATAGAGCTTATAAAATTGTCAAAAGATATATTTAAAAATGGTTCGCCATCAAAAGGTGGTAAAACAATCTTTTAAAAATATTAACGAATTCTATGGTTAAGATTGAATTTATTCTCATTTTAAGACACTAATAAACTATATAATTCATAAATAGACATAGATATGAAAATACGTAGTCTTTACTTACTTGGGATGTTACATATTGTATCAAAAAATTATGTAAAATTGAAAATTGGATAAATTTTACATCCTTTCTAAAAATAATATTCATTTTAACTAAATAATTTTCTAAATATGTGAATTTTTTACTTTTAAAATAAAAACTCACATTTATAAAAAAATTACACGATTTTGAAAAATATGACATTCAAAACATAATAAAAATTACAATTTTATTTCATAAAAATTATACGATCATTTATATTGAAAAACTAATTTATTAATAATATTTTATTAAAATATTATATAATTAAAAAATTTATTAATTAGTCAAAATATATTTTTTAATTGAGTAGAATGTAAAAAATACTATTTTTTCTTTAAAAAACATTTACAATGTAATAATAATAAAATTAATGTATATTCATTATTCTATACAAAACAATAATGTGCATAATCATAGTGATAATGTATTGTTACATAACCACATATGACATCAACATATGACTTAAGTGTAAGGTGTAGGATGGAGAATGACTCCTGGGGTAGCTCGAAAAACATCGCTTGGGTGATAATCTCTACCAGCATCCACTTCTCCCATAGGTGGATCTATTCGAGCTTAATGTGTTGAATCTGGGCCTGATCTTGGTCAAAAGTGAATCCCAGTAATTCTACCTCCTTTCCAAACTCTGATAAATGGGCCTCATATAGAGAAATTCTTCAAGATGAGGCCATCACTTCCTTTTTCCCGGTAAATTTTTTGATTAAAGACCTATATTTATATTAATAATTTGATCAATGTTGAATTTCTATATTAGAAATGGTAATAATTATTAATGGTATTCTGAAATCCAAAAACATAAAAACAAAAAAGTGCATATTTTATATAACCATTTTACATACTAAGACATTTTATTAGATCATGAAGAATTTTCATTGATAAAAGTTTGGGAAGTTAAAATCTTATCCTTTAAGAAACATCACCCTCAAAATTTCTTTTTCCCACACTAGAAAATATTATGGTAGCACTGCTTCATCATATCCTCTAATCCCCACATTGTTTTTTTTTTCAACTTGTGGTTTATACAAAACACCTTAATGAGGGGCATTGTCTTATTTTGTAGAACTTTTTCACTATGGTCTAATATCTTCATCAGCTTCTCTTTATAGGAGAAGTCATTATCCAATGATCCCTACTCTAGATTCAGTACATCTGATGCATCGGGTATTTACTTCCTCAAGAGTGATACATTGAATACATCAAGTACTTTAGATAGCTTCATTTTGAGTTCCAGTCAATAGGCCACAACTCTAATGCAATCAAGGATCTTAAAAGGGCTGATGTTCCTTGAAAAAAGGTTTCCCTTCTTCCCAAATGTCATAACTCTCTCCCATGGTGATATGTAGAGGAATGACATGTCTCTAACATCAAACTCTACGTATCATCGACGATTATAATCATATCACTTTTTGGACTCTGAGAAGATTTATTGTGTTGTTGGATGGTCTTAAAATTCTCCACCATTTCATTGACCATTTCTAGAGATAGGAGTATTCACACCACAAATTCATCCAAACATGTCGGTGTTATGTACCTGTTCTTATACAGGGCTTCATAAAGAGACACTTGGATTCTTGGGTGGAATCTATTGATCACGAACTCAACATTTCTTCAACTATTTGGATTGTCCGCTCGGAATGGCTATTAGTTTGAGGATGATAAGACATTCATATGCCCATCTCAGTATTCAGAGCATGTTGAAGACTCTTCCAAAACATATAGTTGAAACATGTGTATCGATTGAATACAGTCAATAATGCTACTCCATTCAGCCATACCACTTCTCTAATATATATATGTCACAGTTGATCCAATAATAAATCTTATTGAATTGCAATAAAGTGTGCAGAATTTTTGAGACGATCCACAACAACCCATATAGCATTGATTCCTTTTGATGTATTCAGAAGACATGTCACAAATTCCATGGTGATTTTCCCCAATTTCGAAGTTGGTATGGGTAATGTTTGCACAATCCCCTTAGACTTCTATCTCTCAGCTTTAACATTCTCACATACCAGTCGCTTTAATGTATACTCAGTGATCTCCTTCATCATTTTATCCCACCAATAATTATCTTAGAGATCTCGATACATCATTGTGTTTCCTATGGGGATGGAGAAATTTAAACTATCTGCATCATCCAAAATATATTTCTCTAACTCCAAATTTGATGGAACTTATAGTCTTGACCCACATCTCACAATTCCTTCTTCATTAACATTGAACTCTGAGGATATCCTTTTTTGAATAGTTTTCACTTTTTTTTTTTGAATTCACACATCATCATTTTGATCATCCTTATTCATTTCCAAAAGAGACGGTTGAGCAATCATTTGTCAATGGATTGATGATGTTCCATTCTACATGATTCCCATTCCCATCATCATTCAATCTAAAAAGATTGGAACCATTGAAATTCTCATTAATGATAGAATTTTGTGTCTGTTATACATAGAATATCAGCAAATTGTTCACATTCCCATGGTAGTAATATATTGAACACTCATAGTCTTTGATTAGATATATCCATATTTGTTGGCGCATATTTAGATATTTCAGTGTTAATATATAATTTAGAATTTTGTTGTCCGAATATATTTCACACTCCTCCCCAAAGAGGTAATGTCACCAAATTTTTAATGTGAAGTTCACTACAGAAAACTCCAAAGAATATGTTGGATAGTTCTGCTCATGATCTTTCAATTAACATGAATCATATGCAACTACTTTGTCATTCTAAAACAACACACATCCCAAGACCTTCTTTGAGGCATTACTAAATTAAACAAAATGTAATCCACTTGGGGGTAATGTGAGCATGAGTTCAATGATAAGCCTCCATTTCAACTCCTTGAAGCTCTTTTTTTGCATTCATCATTCAAAGAAAACATGACTCCCATTCTATGCTAGCTTTGTAAGAGGGTTTTAAAATAATGAGGAATTTCTCACAGATCTATGATAATATCCAGCTAACCCCATGAAGCTGAAGTTATCGGTTATAGATGTTGGCCTCTTTCATCCCAATATTTCAGTTTTCATGGAGGGATCCACATATATCCCAGGGATTGGGATGATATGACCCATGAATGAGACCACCTTCAATCAGAACTCATAGTTGTTGTACTTTTCATAGAGCTTCCCCTTTCACATGGTCTTTAATACATTTCTTAAATTCTTATCATGCTCCACATTTGTTTTAGATTATATTATAATATCAACTATAAAGACTACCACATATTTGTCGAGGTAATCACTAATGACTCTATTCATCTTGACCATGATGATTATTAGAGCATTAGTGATTCCAAAAGGCAATACAATGAATTCATAGTGCTCGTACCTTGTACAAAAACCTGTCTTTGGGATCTCCCCCTTCTTCACCCATGGTAATATACCAAACACAAAACCAACTTGGAGAAATATTGTGCTCCATGTAGCTGATCAAACAAGTAATCAATTAATGGTAAAATATAAATTTCTTTATCATGATTTTGTTAAACTTGCGATAATCAATGAAAAAGAGTATTGAAACATATTTCATCTTGATGAAGTGGACTCATGCACTACATGGTAGATCACATGGGAGTATAAAGCCCTTATCCAAATTCTTCTATAGTTGTTTCTTCAGCTCCTCATGCTCGACAAAAACAACTTTTTGTGGAGTCTTGGATATTGGAAATTCCCCAAGTATAAGATCAATTGTGAAATCAACATCTCTTTTAGGAGGAAGACCAGGAAATTCCTTGGAAAAAAACTTCAACGAATTCCCTCACAATAGTTATGTCTTCAAGGATGGTTTCATCCTTATAGAAAATCATCTGAGCTAGATACGCATGCTCATAGGGCATTCATTTCCCCTCTTGAGATGATCGTTCAAAAAATGATTCATCTTCATCTTTGAACTTGTATAGAATCAGGGGATTGATTATCCATTTGGATAATAACATCCCTATCATGGTAATTTATGTTGGCTCTATATATGGATATCATATCAACGTCGAGAATTATATCAAATTCTACCAGATGGTGTATTATGAGGATCACCCAGAAGTTGAATCCACCAATTATGTGAAGGGAGGAGTTATATTGCTAGTATGTAATGATTTATCAATTTATTATTCTCAATGAAATCTATATATCCATGATTTTTGTGGTGTTGTGATCATTCTACTAATAATTTGAGATAGGAATGAGTGCACAGAACCATAATAAAAAAGTACATTCACTATTATTGATTGAATAACTGGTTCATATATCACCACTTCATTGGCAGTGTTCACTTTGCATGTAGTATTGTCAAATGCTCTCCCTTGATACCTTGAGGATTGTTGGATGCCTCCGAAAACCCTTGGATTATGGAATTTTATTGCAAATTGACCTCGTCATTTGATGTTGAAGCAATAAACAATGTGTTGAGGGTGGAATGAATCATTCCTATCCTATTCCACAACCACGAGTTTTCCTTTTCAGTATTTAATAGTTAGTTTCCCCTCTCATCCACAACTAAATCATTTCCTCTTCCGCTTAAATCAATTTGTGGGTTTCTTATTTCGACACCATTGGCAAGTGGGGTGATGGATATTCTTAGATCTATTGGATTTAACCATTGGACTTCCAGAATTAAATTCTACCTTATTTTTCTAATCCCTATGATACCCCTGAGATTCTTCGATCTCCATTTCAACATTAAGGGCACATCAGACAATTTCCCCATAGAAATCCAATTCCGAGATCACTAGAACTTTCTATAGACTAGGTTATAGCCAACAAAAGTAGCATTCAACCTTTCATTTTGGGGAATCGTCAATGTCAGAGGCATGTCATAAAATCCATGTGAATTTTTCCATAAACGCTACGATGGATTTGTTGTATTTTTTCTGGATGGAAAATAAGTCCTTTTCCATCTTATGTCAAAGGGTGTGTGGAAAATATTTATCAAAAATAATTTTACGAAAATCATTTCATTCTAACTCCTAATTCTCCTACTTGGGCATCAAATTTTATATCAATTTCCACCATTGATCAGCTTCACCCTCCATAAGATAAGAATCTACAAGAACCTTATCTTGTTTGGAACATTGAATTATAGAGATGCTATTTTCTCTGGGGTTGTTCCATATTTTCGAAATTGAGGGATCAAATGATCCATTAAAATTATGAGGCATTTGTCTATTTAATATCACAATGGCAACTTGTTCATTCATTGGTGGTTGGGGGGTGAACATTAATCTTGACCCATGTTTCTATTCAAAACATGATTTAACTAAGAGAGTGTCATGACAATGTTCACGATTCTAGCTCCCATCAGATTGAGAATCTCATTAGAATAGTCGTCACATTGAACTTCACCCCGTTTTTAGCCTGAGTCATCCTATTAATGTCCATTGGCATGAATATAAAGAAATATAGGGGAAACACATAATGTGTAATCCAGAGATAAAAATGTATGATGCAAAAATTATTTTTATTTCTATAACTTATGAATTTAAAGGCTTCAATCTATGTTTTCCGTGATCTACATCACAATATATATTCATAGGTGAATTCCCTTAATAATAGATAATAATATTCTTGTGAATTTACCAAATCATATCCCCTGGGTGTGTCCAAACCAAGAGTGAACCACGACGCATTGATGTGTACCAGGATACCCCGGGTTAGGCCTAAAACTTCTTGTTGATGTTTTCTCTCCTGGGTACATTTGTGCCAGGGATGCCTCTACAAACTCGTATCGAGACAGGGATGTATTTTCATGTTAAACAACTTACTCAATACCCACATTAACATAGATATTTTTTTATTAAAATTATTATTATCCCTAAGGTTTTCTCTAGGGTTTTCTAATCCTAATCCATAAAATAACAAAACCTATCCTTTGATACCAACTATAAAAGCCCTACTCTTTATTACATACATAAACATGATTTATTACATAAACTAGCACGTAAGATAACTATGAAGATCAAAAGCTCTAATGTATTGTGAAATTAGGAACATTACATAACATATCAGAACAAAAAACAAAACATCTTTCTTGAAAACTTCTTTTACATAACCTCAACATTCCCTCGTACTTAGCATTGCAAGGGATAACCTGATTACATACATGTGAACATGGTGAAATATAAATCCCATTATGAGAGTAAACAAGTAATAATTTGAATAATACTATAAATTTTATGAAATATTCATATCAATGGAGCATAATATAAACCTGAACATAAAGAAATGATATAACATGATTATCATAACATGGAAATTAGGCAACAACACACAACCTGGTAAAACCATGATCCAAGGATCATTGCACATGGATCTTGAGAAAAACTTCATTGAACATAAATTACCATGATTAAAACCTCATTTCACTTTATGTATCATGATACTAATCGTTACCCAATGAATTGGAATGCTATCAGGGTGCAACATTCATAATCATTTCATTTTAGGCATAAGTGTACCACATGGATCATGAAAGATAGATTTATTAAACAACATCATTTATTCCATGATACAGAATTGCCGAATTCATACACAAAACTCCCTAATAAATACATAAATGTGCACAAATATGAATACCCTTGATAGAGAAATTGGCATTGTATTCACTGCACAATGACTTTGGCTTGAGAAATCACTATGCAATTTCCGCGGCATAACTAAATAAAATAATAATTTGTAAAAATGGTTGATTAGAGATTAAGGGGTGTATCGTCATATGTACGTGAGATTGACATTAATTTATGCATATATATTAAATTACTATCCTATGTAATGAAATTTAGTTTTATGAAACAAAATAATTGCTTTAATGTAAATGAGGAGAGTGAAATTTCATAATGAATTTCAGTATGGTAACAGGTGTACATGGGGAAATTATTGATAGAGAAAGTGGTTTATCATCATTCAAACATAAGGCAGAAAGTATTCAATAGGTTATAAGTTATACCCCAACATTATTAATTGACAATAAAACAGGAAAACAACATAACCAAATTTGGACAAAAAATGAGAAAGGAAGAAATCCCTTACCTTGAAGTGTGATCACAAATAATTGGGAGAGGCTTGAAAAATCCTTCTTGAGATCATAGGGAACCTTGGGAGGATTATAGAGAGGGTAGGGAAGAGTTTGGTATATCAACAATGGATTCTACTTAAGAGGAAGTGAGATCTTTTGTCGGTTTATATAGGAAAAGGGAGAGAATTATTTATTATTTAGTTTTTTGACCCACTACATTATAATAACCAAAACCAAAAACCATACAATGGTTTTTGAAAAAGGGGATTGTAAAATATTACATTATATGTCCAATAGATGAAATTATTAAAAAAAAATTATCTCTTATGTGGAGGTGAGTCACACCACTCTCAATGAAATCATTTCAAAAAGTCAAAATGTTTTATATGTCTTAGAAGGTCCACTAAGGCTTTGTAAAATAAAACAAACATAAAATCAAATTATTTTAATGTAAAAACATAAATTGGTCGAACACCACATTTATATTTTTTTATTAAATCACTAATAGGATATTATGATGTCATAAAACAGATTATATAATTAAAGGATATTTAATTTTTACTCAAAAAGTCAAGTGTCCATGAAAATTATGAAAAAATAACAATTGGATAATTTTTACGTCTTAACTCAAATAATAATATTCATTTTATCTAAATAATTTTATAAAAATTTGAAATTTGATTTTAAAAAATTGAAATTTATCGAAAATTCATGGGTTCTGACAAAAACGGCTTCCAAACCATAAATAAAATTACAATTTTATTCCAAAAAATAATACAATCATTTATATTTAAAAATTAATTTTTTAATAATATTTTATAAATATATTATTTAATTAAAAAATTCACTAGTTGATAAAAATAGATTGCATAAATGAGTATTAACTAAAAAATACTATTTGTTCTTTAAAATCCATTTAAAAAGTAAAAATAAAATAAAATGAATGTATATTCTCTATTCTATAAAAAAAATAATTCACATAATCATTGTGAAAGAAACTTGTTACATAAACCCTTATAAAACACATATGTGACCAAAGGGTAAGGTGTTCAATGGTGATAGACTTTTGGTGTGGCTCAGATTACATCGCTCGAGTGGTAATATCTACCAACATCCACTTCTCTCTCAAGCGGTTCTGTTCGAGCTTAATGTGTTGAATCTTGACTAGGTTTTGGTCAAAAGAGAAACCAGTGTTGATACATCCTTTCCATGACCCAAAAAATGTGCATCATATAGAGAAATCATACTGTATGAAGCCATCACTTCCTTTGTTTGAGTAAATTGGTTTTGTTAAAGACCTATATTTATACTAATGATGTGATCACTGTTCAACGACTATATTAGAAACGGTAACAATTCTTTATAGTACTTTGAAATCCAAAAATATAAAACATGATAAGTTTGTATTTCATATAACTATTTTACATAATAATACATTTAATAACATCAATATGAATATTCATTTATAAAATTATGGGTCGTTACACTCGGGGTACATCTAGAACCATCAGATGGTGTCTCGTTTGCTCCTCCTTGGATAGTGAGTACACAAGAATATCGACGATGAACACAACCATGATCTATACTATTTTATAATAGAATTTTTATTTCATTAGTCCCAAATAAATATTTTCTGGTGTTTTTCATACAAAACGGAATCACCACGTACTCATAGTGACCATAGAGGCATCAAAATTTCATCATCAATATATCCTTATTCGAAACTCATTGGTGCTAATAGCCTTATCGAAAGTCAACTATTGAGAACCATTATACCCCTCAGAACTGATCAAACATGTCATCAATACAAATTATTTTATAATCCTTCTTCATGGTTACCTGTTTCAAGGGTCTGTAATTCACAAACCACCTCACTCTACCATATACCTTCATGAAAATCTATGGCCACCCAGGGTGAATCATTGTGTCTCATAAGGATCTACCCCTTAGGGTCCTCATACTACACCCTCTTATCAAAAAGCACTATGGGATCCATACGATATACTATTTCTGATGTAGGTTCCATCCTCAAGTGTAAATTGATTCGGAAGACAATCCCCTTCCTGGGTGATAATCTGAGATCTTCCTATATAAATACATCATTGTACTCATCCACTACTGCTACAAACTGAAAGTCTAACACCCTGATATTTTAGGAAAAATATTCTTTTAATTTCATTGATGTCTTATATTGTACACCACACCAAAATTAGTTAATGCTATATGCAACACCATATTATCTTCTATTATATGCAAACACTATTATCGGCTTGTGTTGCATGCAAGAGAAACCTTCCCCCATAGCATGTGTTGTATGCAATACTGGGTTTTACTAAACAACGATATGTCATTAAAATATTATATAAACTAGCCATTATGAATAGTAATTCCCACTTTTTTAAATTTTATTAATTTTTATCTTTCAAAATGGACTTTATTTTTGGATTCTGAATATTGAAATTTTCCTACAGTTAAATTTTGGAATTTTTCTAAAAATATTTAATTTTTGAGGAAAAATGAAACACTGATTTATTAGTTAAAACCTAATTTTTATTTAAATATTAATTTATGTTATTTAAATTTATTTTGGAAAAAAATAGATAAATCATTACTATATATGTTTAATTTAATTCATTTGAGTGATTTTATAATAATTTTAGATATATAAATATTTTATTGAACTTTTTACCGTCTTTTACGCACCTCCTAGGAGAATCTTTATATTTACATAAAACATAATTTTACCACTTCTATGAGTGGAATTTCAAAAATCCTAGAGACATAGTTGATATCAGTAAGTAAAATGTGGTTCAGTAAGATAAAAATTATTTTTTTATGAATAGTAACTTTTAACTTTTATTTATCGCGGTTAAAAGAAAATAGAGTAATTAAGGGAAAAATGATATTATTATTAACCAAAAACATATCCTAATTCTTCAGGATATGTGTAATTTTCAAAAAACAACCTTAGGAATAAAATATTACCCTTTAGGTCCACATGGATTAGATTATGACATTTATTATTATTTTATTTAAGGAATAGTTAAATTAGTTTAAATCAATGTTTAATAGCTAAAATTTTTTTAATATAGGGTTATACATAAGATAAATTCGAATCAAAATATTAATTAAAAGATAAAAATATTTCATACTAAATTTAATTTTATTTATATTTTTTAGACATTAATTAATTTAATTAATTTTTGACACAATGATGATCCGATAATTACCTTATTAATGAAATATTAACATACTTGATATTATAAATACCCAAATAAATGTAATTCGAGAGTTTTTATGAATTCCACTAATTTTACAGGTTAATATAACATATTAGGGTTGGATAGATGAATTTCCTTTGAAGTAATAAGGGTGTAATAAATTTAGAAAATACGAAATACCAAATAGATTTAAAATTGACATAAAAGAGTTTTTAAAACAAATATTAAATTATTAGTTGGTAATCTATTCCAAAAAATATACGGTTCATCCAAAATTCATATATAATGATATTTATATCATTAATTAACCACTTGGGGTTCTATTGGATGTATATAGTATGTTTATTAACCATATAATATAAAAATACAAAGAGACATGGTAAATGTCAAACTACTAAAAAAAGAGTTAAATATAAATGAGAAGGTTAATATAGTGAGACAAACTAGTCTAAAACCTATTGGATGAGAGTATCCTGACCCATACCTACATTATATTCGATATAATTAAATTTCGAGACATTATAAAACTAATATGACTTTATTACAAACTAATATTTTAGGATTTTCCTAATGTGCCCCTCTCCTCTCTTATAAAAGGGAACTCCCCCTTCTCTCTAATCCACACCTACAAAGACATTTGGCTCGGCCAAACCTAGCCCAAATACCCTATAAACTATCATACTTTCATCCTAGAGGCATTAATTTAGTCATAAATCCATTTTATAGAACCCATTTGATCAAATAAAAATGAAGAACCCGAAGAAGAGGTAAATATCTCACCACCTATTTCAATTTCCTTTATTCTTCCACTTCCTCCTTCATTGTTGTTTCCATTCTAAAATTATAACTCCAGTATATTCTATATACTATGATGTTATTATAAAAATTGTAAAACTATATTAGTTATTTTATCCATCCTATGAATGAAATAGGTCACCACACGTGCATACGTAAGGCTTACAGTCTCCACGTCGTGGTATAGTTTGTTATTCAAACATTTCATCATTTGGATAGGTTTAATAAGGAGTATATATGATATAAAAAATAAATATAACATTATTATTATTCTTTATATTTGATATACCATCCAATAATATTTTATTTTAATATCAAAAGAATTATATCATCGCTCATGCGTAAGTACGACCTATCATCTCCACGATGTGATGCGATTCCTTCTACATGATCTTCAGTGAATAATGATTATATAAATGAATTTAATGAATAAATATGATATATATTATCTAATACAATTTTTTAAATGAGTTATATATAACTTAAGAAGAGGAATGATAATCTATTCGACATAACACGTATAAGAACATAAAGCAATGAACACCCGAATAACAAGTAGCAATGAAATATTACTAATATGAGGGTGAGAATATGACCATATATGATATCATAACAATGAAAATGATTCTATAATAAGACAATTACATTATTTAAATAATTATACAGGAGTTTCAGACACGTACAAAGCATATCAGACATAAGGTAAGGGAAAATCTCGCAATCACATTTTTATCCGAGATTATTTATACTTCAGAATTTACTGGGGAATATTTATCATCCACATCCATGTTTCCTAAATATGTAATATTATTTCAATCCTCTTAAAAAATTTTAAATCCAATTTTACCTATTGGTTAATTTTTATTAATAGTTATGAAAGGAATATTTTGTCATTTTAAGTACGAGATACTTTTTGACTTTTCCAGAAAAAGAATGAGAAGAATGTTTTTTAACTTATATGGAATGAATGGATTTTTACATTTTAATAATGCATAATTTTAATGAAGCTTTCTCTACATGATTTCATGGATATTTTCAAAAAAATAATTTTATTTTAAAATTGTGTGGCATTTTGTTAAAAGAAAGTTATTTTGAAGAAGAAATGATATTTTCCTCAAGAATTCATTTCAAGTGTTTTATCAAAACTATTTTCCATCTAAGATGACATTATTTAGTATGATTATGTTTCAAGTATAATTTCTCTATTATTTAAATGGTTTTATTCTTATTATGATGAAATGGTATCCATTTGTTTTATATGGATTATGTTATGATAGGATGATGTTTATGAAACCCATTTCATTCCTTGGGTTATGATGAATGATTTGTGTTTATTTTGTGGAACGAGTAAGAATTATTTCATTATGAGATGGGTGGGACCTATATCGTCGTCCAATGAATTGGGTAAAGATTTATATCTCATGAGATAAACATGGCTGGAATAACAAGTTAATCTAGTTCAGTGATACAAGACTGGAACGAGGAGTGAACTAGATTCAGTAAGGGACTTTGTCAACTATGATGTTCTTGGTAGCAATGCCTTGGATACTATGGAAATCATATCATTTGATTAATGGTTTCCACAATTACATGATTTATTCCCATGCTATTTTATCCTGATTAATGTTTTTATGATCTATGCCTTATGTACTGGGATAATTTATGTCATTTCTTATGTTCATGTTTTTACGTTCGAATGTTTATGGATTGTTTTTATGATCTCCATGTTTACCCTTACTGAGAATTTGAGCTCTCCCTTTTTATGTTTTCCTTTCCTCGGGATATAAATAAAGGTTTTAGGTAAGAAAAAAGAACATGAATATATTTATGGTAGATGTTGAAGATCTTTCTCCCTGATTTGAAGATTTTGTTCCGAGTTTCTAAAGACATTAAACTATTAATGTCATTGGGTGTCATTTTTTGTTATGTATTATGTATTCCGAAAAAGAAATGTAATGTTCATGTATGTCAAACTTGGGGCTCTACAGTTGGTATCAGAGGAAAGGTTTAGTTAACCTTTAGAAACATGGATGCGAATACTTTAGTGAAATCCTTAAAGATATTTCTAAGCTATATCTAGAGATGTCTCTAAGGTTATGTATAAGTATACTTTATAGTCCTAGAATTACTATAAAGATCATAGAATTAACCCTAAGATATCAGAGATTGAATGTACTCCCCTTGATTATGTTGTTTTCCTAGTATGATATTTTCTCTCACACTATTCTTTTTGGGTTTTAGACGATGGCTGGAACCCGAAGGATCCATTTTGATCCCTGTAATGGAAAATGAAATGATTGCTATCTTGAACATACTAATGTTATGGGATATGGAATGAAAAATATCATTTCTATACTTAAACAAGCTATGAATCATTCTGGACTTCCAAATGACCAGAGAAAGGCACAATATTCTATTGAGTCCTACATGAGGAAATGTCCACCTTCTTTTAGTGGGTCTTCGGATCCACTTGTTGCGGAAAAATGGATTAGTACCATTGAATATATATTTTAGATAATTCACTATTTAAAGATGAAAATGTCATTTTCTCTATTTACCAGTTAGAAGGTGAAGCAGACCAGTGGTAGACTCTAGTTAAAAATAAAATTTCCCAAAATGAAATTGATTCCAAGGAATGGGATGAGTTCAAGAACATGTTTTTCAAAAAGTATTTCCCTCCTATTCTTCAAAAAATGATGGAAAAGGAGTTCTATGAACTTATACAAAAGGATGATGAATCTGTCGGTATATAAGAGGCAAATTATACATGTCTTTCATGGTATGCATCTGGATTTATCAACCAACCGGAAAGTAAAATTTATTGATTCTTTATTGTATTAAAACCAAGTCTTCGAATGGAATTATCTATAAGAGACTTCAGTAGCTATGAAGAAATTGTGCGTTGTGCAGTCAAGGCAGAACATGAAGTTGGTGTTACATATCCATCTCATGATTTTGGAAAAAATGAAAGATGGAGTTCAAGGAAAAATCTCAAATCTATGGTGAAAAGAAAACAAATGTTTCATTATGCTCAATGTGTCGAAAGAAGAATGGTGTAGATTGTCACAAAGGGACTAGAAAATGTTTTAAGTGTGGAAAAGAAGGTCAACTAGTAGCTGAGTGCCGATGTAATAAGAAAAATGTATCTAATGATGTGAATAGAGAAAATACTATAGAATACAGACCACCAAAACATCAATTCTTCAAGTGCATGGAAATTGGGAATTATGCTTACCAATACCCAAATCCAAGTTTTAATGATGATAGACCTCAACAACCTCTTAAGTAAATTGAAAATGGGAGGTCACATGCGAACACTATTGGAAATGTTTAGTACGACAATGATGTAATGGAATGATTATGTGTTTATGTAAAGGGATTCTGTAATAATGTTGTGAAATATCATTTATAATATTGTAGCATATTGGAATATCAATGTATTGGTTATTGTGTTTTTCAATAATTATATGGTACCTGTAACCATGCGAAGTGATTGAAGTATTTTTTGAAAGAAGATGATATGTGCATAATGAAGCGATAAGGAGAAAATAATACGTTTGATATTATTAATGAGCTCATGACTGATATAAGAACAAAGTGACATCATGGTTCGAGTTTAAAGAATTTTTTGGATTTTGTTATGTGGAAAGATATAACTTTTGACAAACCTTAATGTTTTCAATAAGGTCCTATGTAAATTCATGTTGTAAGAGAATACATGAATAAGGTATTCACGTGATTGGAATTTGACCAACAAGATATATCATATGATAAATGATGGTATTCACATGCCTGGTTGATGACATTTCTAGTAGTCATTTTCATTATACTATGAGATTAGACAAAAGTATTTTTGATAACAATAAAGCTTGGAATGGATTATGTCAGGCAGTAGATCGTATTTTTTAAGGCTAAACATTTTCTTTTCTAGAATGTTATAATAGAACAGTTTTAGAAAATGGACAACCTGCAGGATGAGCGATAACCCATCACGTCGGACAAGGATTTAGTAATAGAACAACCAAATGAAGTGTGACATGCCTTTATCGCCTACCACTACACTACAAAAGTACATGGTTTGTAGAAATTAGTTTTTTTTATTATTTGGTTTGATATATGATGTATAAGTCCATTTATGGAACCATATACAATTAATCTCACCATAAGATGGACTTATGTATATAAATTTTTCTAACCTTATCTTTGAGACAGATGGAATGACCTTTCATTCTATCACATGATCTTCTAACACTTCATGGATGAGAAATTAAACATCATTTCTTTACGAGATGAAGTTGAAATTTTTTAAGGAACAAACAATAGTGAGATTGTACTAAAATCAGGTAAGTATTTCTTTTAATTCAAAAAATATTCAACATTAGGGAAATGATCATGAAAACCAAAATGTTGTCCTAGTGCCCTCACATCTGATGAATTAGATGGTGCCTTAGAACATCAAAAATTTATGGCTTTCTAATTGTTGGATTTTTCGTAGCCATATTCTCAATCACTATTAATCCAAACATGATGGTTATATTTCTCTTCCATATCCATATTTTCAAGTAGTATACTACTTATAACACTTAAGAATTTTGAGAGTGAAATTCATTTTAAGGGGGTAGAATGTAACACCCCTAGATTTTATGGAAAATATTCTTTTAATTTCATTGATGTCTTATGTTGTACGCCACACAAAAATTATCTTATTCTATATGCAACACAGTATTAGATTGTATTATATGAAAAAACTATTCTTGGCTTGTGTTGAACGCACGAGAAACCATCCCCAATAGCGTGTGTTTTACGTAATACATACTTTCACTAAACAAGGATAAGTTATTAAAATATTATATGAACTAACTTTTATGAAAATTAATACCCACTCTTTGAACTTTTATAAATTTTTTCATTCAAAATGCACTTCATTTTTTGGATTCAGAATATTGAACTTTTCCTATGATGAATTTTTTGGTATTTTTCAGAAAACATTCATTTTTTGATAAATAGTAAAAACACGGAGTTATTTGTTAAAACAGACATTTTATTTAAATAATAATTTATTTTATTTAAATTTATTTTAGGAAATATAGATACATAATACCTATATATGTTCAATGTAACTCATTTTAGTCATTTTATAATAATTTTAGTTGTATAAATATTTTATTGAACTTTTTACCGTCTTTTACCCACCTCATATGAGAATTTTCAATTTTACATAAAATATAATATTACCCCTTCTATGAGTGGAATTTCAAAAATCCGAGAGACATTGTCGATATCAATAAGTAAAATGTTGTTCAATAAGATAATTTTTTTGGTTAATAATAACATTTTATTTTTATTTACTGCTGTTAAAAGTAAATAGGGTAATTATTGATAAAAATGATATTATTATTACTCTAACACATGTCCTAATTCTATTAGATTAGAGTAATTCGACCAAAAACAACCATAGGAATTAAATATTACCCTTTTGGTCCACTTGGATTAGATTTGGACATTTATTATTTTTTTATTTAAAGATGAGATAAAAAAGTTAAAATCAATGTATAATAACTAAAAAAATTTTAATTTAGGGTTATACATAAGTTAAATTAGACTATAAATATTCAATAGAAAGCTCAAAATATTTCATACATAATAGTTTTTTATTTATCATTTTTGAAAATTAAATAATTTAATTTATGTTTGACATAATGATGATGCAATAATTACCTTATTAATGAAATATTAACATTCATGATATTATAAATACCCAAATAAATGTAATTTGAGCCTTTTTATATATTGCACTAATTTTATAGGTTAATAAAAAATCATCGGGTTGGTTAGATTAATTTTCTACGAAGTAATAATGATGTTATGAATTTAGAAAAAAAATACCAAATAGTGTCAAAATTTTCATAAAATAGTTTTTAAAACAAATATTAAATTATTAATTGATATTATATTCCTAAAAATATATGGTTTAGCCAAAATACTTATATAATAATTTATATATCATTAATGAAGCACTTGGGGTTCTCTTGGATGTATATAGTAATTTTACTAACCATATAATATAAAAATTCAAAGAGACATGGTTAATGTCAAACTACTTAACTAAGAGTTAAATATAAATGATAAGGTTAATATAGTGACCAAAACCTGTCTAAAACATATTGGCTAAATGGATTTTAACCCATCACACATTATCTTAGAAATAAATCAATTTGGAGAAATATAAATCGAATATGAAATTGTAATAAATAATATTTTTAATTTTTCCTAAGGTGACCCTCATATCCCTTATAAAAGGGCACTCACCCTTCTCTCTAATTCACACCTCCAAACCATTTTGATCGGCCAAAAACGGCCCAAATACCCTCTCAATTGTCCTCCCCTCATCCTAGAGGCATTCATTTAGTCATAAAGCCATCCTATGTAGCCCATTTGATCAAATCAAAAGGAAGAACCCGAAGAAGAGGAAAATATGTCACCACTTATTTCAGGTTCCTTTCTTCTTCCACTTCCTCCATCTTTATTGTTTCCAATATAAAATAATAAATTCAGTATCTTCTATATAATGTGATATTATTATAAAAAGTTTACAACCATATTAGTTATTTTATCCATCTTATGTTTTAAAAAGGTCACCACACGTGCGTATGTATGGCTTACCATCTCCACGTCGTGGTGTAGTTTGTTATTCAAACATTTCATCATTTGGATGGGTATAATAATGAGTATAAATTATATAAATAATAAATATAACATTATTATGGTTATTTTTATATGATATACCATCCAATTTTATACGATTTTAATATCAAAAAATGATATCATCTCTCGTGCGTACGTACGGCCTACCGTCTCCACGATGTGATGTGACTCGTTCAACAAGATCATCATTGAATAATGATTATATAAATGAATTGAATGAATAAATATGATATATATTACACTAATACCATTATTTAATTGAGGTATCTATAACCTAAAAAGAGGAATAATAATTTATTCGACAAAACACGCATAAGAACATAAAGTAATAAACCACTGAATAATAAGTAGCAATGCAATATTACTAATAAGAAGATTAGAATATGACCATATATGATATCATAAAAATGAATATGATTCTTTAATAAGTCAATTACATTATTTAAATCATTATATAGTAGTTTCTGATACGCATGAAGCATAACCGACCTAATGTATGGGAAAATCTCACCATATCATTTTTATATGAGATTGTTATACTTTAGAATTTACTGGTGAATATTTATCATCCACATCCATGTTTCCTCAATATGAAAAATTATTTCTATCCTCCTAAAAAATTTTATATCCAATTTTTCCTATTGTTTAATTTTTAGTGATAGTTATGAAATGAATCTTTTGACGTTTTTTGGTACGAGATACTTTTTGACTTTTCTGGTAAAAGTACGAGAAAAATGTTTTTTTAACTTATACGGTATGAACGAGTTTTTACGGTTTCACAACATCTAATTTTCATGAAGCTTCCTCTACATGGTATCATGGTTATTTTCAATAAAATAATTTTCTTTTAAAATTGGGTGGCATTTTGTGAATAGAAAATGATTTTTAAGAAGAAATGATATTTTCCTCAAGAATTCATTTCAAGTGTTTTATCAAAACTATTTTCCATCTAAGATGACATTATATAGTATGATTATGTTTCAAGTATAATTTTACTATAATTAACACGGTTTGGTTCTTCTTATGATGAAATGATATCCATTTGTTTTATATGGATTATGTTATAATGGGATGATGTTTATGAAACCCATTTTAATCATTGGTTTATGATGAATGATTTATATTTATTTTAAGGAACAAGAAAGAATGATTTCATTATGAGATGGATGGGACCTTTATTTTCTTCTAATAAATTGGGTAAAGATTTATATCTCATGAGATAGTCATGGCTGGAATAACAAGTTATTCTGGTTCAGTGATACAGGACTGGAATGAGGAGTGAACTCGATTCAGTAAGGGACTTTGTCCTCTATGGTGGTCTTGGCAGAAATGCCTTGGCTACTATGGAAGTAATATCATTTTCCTAATGGTTTCCACAATTACATGTTTTTATACAATACTATTTTATCATTTTTAATGTTACGTTATGATCTATGCCTTATATAATTCCAAGATTTATGTCATTTCTTATTTTTATGTTTTTACGTTCAAACATTAATGGATTTTTTTTATGTTCTCCATGTTTACCCTTACTAAGCATTTGAGCTCACCTTTTTTATGTTTTCTTTTACCCAGGATATAAATAATGATTTTAGATAAGAAAACAAAATGAGAAGATATTTATGGGAGATGTTGAAGATCATTCACCATGATTAAAATATTATGTTCTGAGTTTCCAAAGACACTAAACTATTATGGTCCTTGGGGGTCATTTTTGTTATGTATTATGTATTCCGCAAAAGTAATGTAATTTACATGTACGTCGAGCATGGGTATCTACAGAAATATCATAATATACATGACTCCACTAGTGTGGATAGGTAATTCATGAGCGATATATTTCACCCTCTTAGGCTTTATTTGACCTTGTGTTTCATGGGTTTCCATTTTTACATCCATGAAAAACCATACCCCATTATTGTGGACACACCACACATTTGGCCTAAAATAGTCAATATGGTCATGGACCGAAGCTATATAATTTATTCCATGAATAATTTTATAAGGGATTCATGCTACCACCAATAGGTTCAAATACATAATCTATCCTCCAAGGTTCAGGTCCCCCTATCGGCAAAGGTGTGTGATCATCTAGTCGTCTCCCGTGTGCGTCTCCAATGCATAAGTGTCAAGTGAATGGTTCTATCAAAATCTCAGGGTATCATACACGGTTTTTGGAATAAAATTATTTATTTAGAACTATTTCTATCACTAAAGAAGCTATGGTAGAAAAGAACATATAGTACATTAAATAATCCATAGTGTCCCTCGGTCGTACACCTCGACCGCATGCAGTTGTCCCCACCCACATCCTCCAACTCTCTCATCATAGTGTGGACCCCATGGGGGGTGTTAATTTCAATAATCCCACCACCTTCTATATCTCTCCCTTCTCCTCATCCTACCCGCCACTTGGCCGATATGCCTTCTCCAATTATTTCCACTTCCTTAGTGGTCCATATAATTTATCCATGTTGGCAACTCGATGGGTTGGGTAATCTCTAAGTTGATGTACCCTACCGCCTCTTATGTATTGTTCAAATTTGGTATAATATATTTGGATAACTATAGGAATGTGATGTTGTTATTAAATATTCATTATATAGAATTGAAAAATATAAATCATTATTTAGGAAAAAAAAGAAAACAAAAAAAATTGTCAACGAAATTCATAAGGATAAACCCACCATGGGGAGATGTTTGTATACTATTAATATTAGGGGAGTTTGAAAATTTTATAACCAATATGAAGGGTGATGTGTATTCTATAAAACAACATATATTATTTATTCAAAATTACTTACTAAAAGTTTTATACCTATGTTCTTCCATAATTTGGTACATCTTCTGGTCTTATTTAAAAATGTATAAACTCATCTTCACCTCCATTTCTTATTAATTTTTGTTTATGTTGACCCATGTAGATGTAAAAAATTATTTAATATCCGAAAATTTTAATTAAATTGTTCTATTAGAAGTTATCTAGTATGCATTAGGATTTTTCCACATTATGTTATTCTTTATCAATATATAAAATGTTTTTAGGAATTTTAACATGTTATTTCTTAGAAACAAAACATTATTTTTACACATCATATATAAAATTTTTGTATCTATATATTTTAAAATAATTATGAATAGGGAGTTCCAAACATATTTCATCCAAATGATCTACAAATTTTATAAAAAATAAATACATATTACTTTATATATATTATTATTTTTTAACATGAAATCTTATAAACATTAGTTTTTTTGAATTTCATATCATAAACATTTAGAAAAATGAGTCACTAATTCTCCATAATAATAGAAAAACGAATCAAATAATTAATAAAATCCATATTTCACCAATTTCATATGATTTTACTTAATTTTTTGGTCCATTTTAGGATATATTTAGTGGTGAAAAACATTCCTCTACCTTTTATTTAATAATCACACCATTATTGGTTTATGGTTTCCTTGTTTAGATATTATAGAAGCCCATTTGTAGATTTAAATCTCAAAAAATTTAGAGGTAATTTTTTTTAAATAATTGATAACAATTTAGTACATAGAAAAGATAAAAAAATTTCTCCTAGTTATGGATTAGTTTCCCTATCTAATTGTTTGGAGAAAATCCTTTGAATGATTTTAGTATTGGGAAGTAGTGGATTTTACATCTCTATATTCTTCTAAAGAGAAATTATTTATGTGTTTCATCCTCCATGATCAATTATATTAATTTATCAAATTTCCACATGGGAGAGTTAATTAACATAAATGTTTGCATTGAAAATTATTATGGGTTGATTTTCTTTAGAGAAAATGATATAATCCTTACTCAAATAAAATGTGTTGTGTTCATGAATAATGTTTATGACTCCCAATTGGTGATGAAATGTATTTATCACCACTCAATCTCTTATAATTATGTATAGCCCAAATTATGTATTTACTTTATAGAATCATCATTATTATTTTTTTGTCACATCCTAAAAAATATGAAATATAATTAATGTTAATTAATATTTAATTACAAACCAATAATTTTTTAATAAAAAAATTCTTCAAAATACCATTCCTATATATAGTATATATATTATATTTTGTTGTTGGATAGTCATTGAATATTTGTACACACATTAAATCACAGAATACTATTCTCTTCCATCCAACACATAACACATGGTTATATGAACCCCATAATTATCCATGTTCCATTAGCCCTGTAATATTAATGGATTGACCATTAAGAGTGTCATATCAATATTCTAATGAATATGTTCATTAATATAATATATATATATATATATCAAATTATAATATTTTTATCCCATATATCCTCATATTAATTCATCATGATTTTTAAGTTTTATTGTAACATCATGGGATTAGTTCCACTAAAACGATTCCATAATCTGGTAATTCACATAGTCTAAAGAAAACATGTTTGTTTGCATGAGGTTGCCGAAAATAAGAGAGGATCCAATGTTGTTATAGTGGAGATAATATATGCTCTTGATTAGAGTATCACAATGGTATATCATCTATATATATCAAACAACAACGAATTAGTATGAAAAATAATAAAGAAGCTAAAAATAATTATAATAAACTGGTAATGTAACCTACTAAAGATATACATTCATGACCGCCTTTATAGATGAGGATACATAATCTATGTAGAAATTATATATAAAGATTACCAATATTGAATAATACATCAATAATATTTTAAAAAAAATCCCTTGGGATATCCCCTCAAGACTCTTGATATCATGGTTTTTCATGTCCTCTATAAAAACCAAGTACACAAGAACATCACATGTATAATCTCAAAAACTGAACCCACAAAAATGTGGTTTGTTTAGGCACCCCATTAAAATTGTAGCCATAAACGAGTGCGACTAATACTCTGTAGGCATTCACCATTGGTGTCAAAATAATTTCAAATACTAAATATAATATATTGAAGTTTGTATTTATAAATGATAAAAAAATAAACCTAGAAATTTCAAATAAACCAATCAAATTTTGTTTCCCCAATGACACTTATATGAATATTACTACATTGGACTAAGTCAAAATATATCATTCCACTTGTTATGAGGTATATATATTGGCATATGTCATTCCATTTTTTCCACTTCTATATATGCACAATCATGGACAAGAGATTTATTGCCAAGGTATCCACATAAGGGGCTCATTTATTAATATGGGTTTCATACACAAGTAACATATATATCAACATAATATAAGGGACATTGTGAAATTATATCTAATTTAAAACTGATATTATGTAGTCTATGAATATAAAAAAGTATCAAAAATATAAGAATAATCTATGAAATATTCTAGATATATCATGTGTCATGTATCATACATATTGGGTCCAGGTCCCAAGATGACAACCTGAGCAACATCATCAAGACCAAGGATCATATCCAATTATATACACTAAATAGTATCAGAACTACATGGTCTCGGTCCCTTAGTAATAATTATGTAAACCTATATCCATAGGTATGATGACATATTGAGGTCGTATATGCCACAACCCAATAACATTCATCATTTTCATATCATCAGAAAACATACCATGTGTTCAAACATTCTATAATTCAATCCACTAGTTGGTGGAATATAGTATGTAATTAGACACAGGGTTCATAGTTTCCCCACCTTTCCACATTATATGTTTCCATTATGTGTGTAATCATTCCTATGGGGTTCAATTTTCATGCCTCAATCCCCTAGTCATCACCATATCGTAATAAAACAGGTGCCATACCATCACAAGAAGTCGGTTTCCTAATGATATGACCATCGTTAACCATGAAATATAAAATGACATGGGATATGATAGTGTACATACCAAAAAACAATTTAATACCTCTTAAAAAAGTTATTTATGAACTCACTCAGAAGTTATAAAATTAAGGGCCATGTTTTTTCTGTGAACATTCTATTTTTTGAATATATAACATTCAATTAATGAGTTAGTTAATTCGATTTTTTAAAAATTGAGGGAGATATGAATGTTAATTTCATTATTAATCACTTACCTAGAGAGGCATAGTATAACCTAAAAATATTAACAACCATGTAATTTTTTTATAAACAATTAACACCATAGTTGAAAATGTAATAATATATTCCTTGCTAAAATTAATTCCAAATTCAAGTCATTGAGTTATTTTAATAATAATTTAGTCATAGTACTGGGGTACACAGTGGATTTTAGTTGTCTGAGTATTTAAAAATATTTATTAATAGAGTGAGATATCTTTTTTGTCTTTGGTTATCTGATCCCCGATAGATGGACCAAGTTCAAATGTGAATAACTAAAAGCACAAAAATAATTAAATGTTTATCTCAATTTATTTTATTCATGGTTTACTATATCCTTTATCAATTTATCATTTTTTGAATGATCTAGAGATAAAATCAAGTAGATCATCCACACACACTTTATGAAGTGGCATAAACAATAATCATCAAATTCTGGGTGTTATCACATAGCACCGATGACCACTTCAACATCACAAGAATCATGTAATCTTCTTTCTTACGATTCATGAAGACAAAATTAGATCAATATTTTTATGATATATTTTTAATACAAAGATGCTAGAAGAAATAAGAGATCTCAATTTATTGGAATGAATTTACACAACTGAAATGAGATCACCATTAACTTATATAATTGATATCTATATTACCATGTTTGTGTTCATGATCAATGTATTTTTAACATCCATTAAATAATTAATAAATAAATAATTCTGTTGAACTCACTTTTCAAAAAAAGTATTTATATTTTTTCACATACATGAATGATATATATTAAATATATTATGTGATAAATCCTAGTCATTAACATGACTCATAATTACATATAATATTAAATTAACGTCGAATATTAAAATAATATTTATTCATATAGTATTATTCGTGGTATTTACATGAACATTTATAAATTCTTTTAATAAATAAATTCAGTCAAATTATTTTATATTCTAATAATAATGAATTTATATAAATTTTAGTGATTGATAGAACATTTAAAACTCTCGAACCACATGGTGGGGTAATCTATGTACTATATACATAATTCCTAGAATAATTAAACATATTGAATTCTCTTTTGTGTGTGAACATCTAGGAATTTATCTCAATAGTATAAAATATAATTAATTGACTATGACTGAATTATATAACTCTATGAGGTCTCACAAAGAGATAATTATCCATCATTTCACTGAAAACCATACATTGGACACTTACATTGTGATATAACCTCATTACCGAATGATATGTGATAAATAAGGAAACACACTATTATCATTTTCCATGATAGAATTTTTATTTTTTGACCTCACAAAACATATTTACATTCTACTACTATGTTTATTAAATTATTTAATTCATTTCAATTATGATTTACTAAAAAAAGACATACCTTCCTCTATTCAAATGTGAAAAATTATATCTTGATCATTCAACAAATGCCATGACCCCAATGAAAAACCCATAAAAACTACCTCACTAGGAATTCTTTGTCATGGTTTTCATCTTTAAAAAATGGACATGATAAAGAGATATAAATTGATAATGATATTGTGTAAAGAGACAAATAATATTTTTCATAGATAGTAACAAATGGTGACAAATAAAACATGAGGTTTTCATATTAGTGGGTAAGTCTGAATTTTCTCAATTACTATAGAACAATAAGTGGGAAATCTAGGATAATAAGTCTCAATGATTATGATATCCTAACACCTAATAGTCATACATCAATAGTGTCCTATTATAATGACGTATCTACACCATATTAAATAAATTAAAACATTGTTTCATCGTTTCATGAGGTTTACATTCTATCCTAATATATGGTATTATATTTTTATTGGAAAAATAAACTATAGAAATTATCCTAAAATATTGCTTGTAGAAATTTATATAGTATATATTTAATATAAAATCATGAATATCACTCTATTCATAAAATCGTAATAAAAATGTAATGTTAATGTTGGTTTAAGGGGACCCACTTTTACAACACTCCCACTTTCACATGAGCCAACAATCTTTCCATCCTTGTTATATCTAACCTGACTATGATCATATTTCTACTCAAACACACCATTTTCTTCTATATCTACAAAAACTCCATCATGTCGTTATATCTCTATGTGAAACCTCGTGTAAATGATCGAAACTACTCAATAGATGTAATACCTGAATGTCTTGTCTTATTTTTCACTTTCGATACACAAGATCTCAGCTAGTAAGCATATCATAATTAACATTATAAAAATACATTAATTCTTATATGTGATTCAAGAAATTTTAGAAAGTCATTTTGTATTATACATTTCTTCTAACATACGATGCATGATTTAATGTTCTCAATATTTGTCGATACATCAACCACTATCATTTATGATATTTTATTGCTCACAACATTATCCTAAATGTGATATTAAGCATGTTTATCCACAAAATACTAGTCTTGTACAGTTATAATTCATACCCATTACTAATCACATATAATATATATATATATATATCCACTATACATGCATATAAAATTAGATAGTTATTATTGTATCTCATTCAATTCTCCTAGATATATCTGATATTTTATTACCTTAGTTTATATGTTCAAAATATTTTTTATTGCACAATGCATTACATGGGTGATAGATCCATCACAGAATCCTATTGAATTCAACATACCACATAAATATTTTTTATATACATTACATGTATTGTTGCATATATTTATTCGATATGATGTTGGTTAAAATTATTGCTCTAATTTTTCCAACTTTTAATTTTCAATATGTCGTCATTGTGTGTACGATTTTCATGTTCTTAGAAACTGTTAAGTCTACCTCGTTTGATCATTTTCCCCAGATAATATGTTTCATATTTAATTTAAACTCTGTATTATTTATTTTTGTTTGTTATTTGGTAACTATGAGAATGAATATATTTTTCCATATTTTAGTAAACATATTTTATATGGAAATAAATTATTCTCCCACCATCATCTAATAGACACATTGAAATGATTCTTTAAACATAAATATTCTATGACATAGTTTCCTACATTCATAATAAAATTATCTAAGTAACATGCTTCCAATATTAGAATTATATCATGTCACCATCCCATTCTAGTTGTGTCACCTAGATGACTTACAATATTTGTGGTCTTGACATCTAAGGCTTAATAAAATGTTAATAGAAACAATATTTAATATGACAATTTTTAATTGATTTCAAGTTATTTTCATGGAATTAGAACTTGGTACCTATTGGTATAATTTTTGTATCACACTTATATTGTGTTCCTTGAATACCCACAACATTAATTAAACAAATAACTTCATGTATGTTGATACATGGAATTCCTTATTGAATTTTAGTTAATATTTTAAATCATTGATATCTTTTGTATACTACTTAATTGTATGATTTATTATTCCCAATTTATAATGTATCACCATGTCTAGTGTATAAAAAACAACTATCTTGGTATTGACCATTATACACAACACATGTCTTTGGAACATCCTGTTTCCATAACCTCTAGAGGAACATGTTCAGATTCCAACTCCATATACATCATTAGAAATGAAATAATTCAAGAAAATTTGATCCCTCTATATCAAATAAATATGTGAATACTTTTGTGAAAATATTGTCTAGATCGTGAATATAACTACTATGTGATAGTTGGTTTTTATAATATCCAATATATATATTATGATATTAACTAAGATCCACATTGTGTTTTTCTTTCTATATGTGTGTCTATATTCTTAATGAACTCTTTACATACAAACATAATTTACATATGAAATAATGAATTTTTATATTTATATTCCTCATATTTTATTCATTTGTTTACCACCCTATGCATCCTTTTTTCTCTCATGAACAACCAATGAAGACCATGACTATTTAATGGTTTATTTAAAAGGTTTAATACACAATAAACAATCACATAATCCGGATTTCTAGGAATAACTAAAATATTTCCATCGTACTATCCCCTTTATGTAGTAAAAAAATGATTTACAATTTCAAAATGGTTAATAATTGTGGTAATCCATCTAAAATTAAGGAACAACATTTTTTCTTGATCTACATGAATTACCCCTAATTTGTAGTGTTCTTGTTGTCGTTTATTGATAATAGAAATAAATTCTATAACACACACTCAGACGACCACTGACCAAAGGTCATGGATGTGTCCAAAATGATTTTAGAAAGTGTTAATACAAATGGATATATAGAATATAATCATAAATGTGAGATATACCATATTTAATCATGAAATAATTATGATTCCCACCATATCCATTTTCACATTCTTCATCAATATCAAGCATATGACAAAAAAACTGAACAGTATTCTAAAACACATAGTTCCCTATGGAACGTCATAAAATACATTGGGATGATTTAGATTTTTTCAAAACCATGGGCACATTATCAATGAGATTACTAGTGATGAAAGAGTAAAATCAAAAGGATTAAAGTATTATCACAAACTCATATCCTTACAAATACTATTTATAAAATCAATGTGTATCATGTGTATTTATAAATAATACAAATAGAATTACTTAAAAAATGTAACACCCTTCATACATTCCTTGAGATTATCTTATATATGAATCCTTATATCTAATGGCCTATAAAATAATTTCACAAAATCATATAATTCCACATGAATGTAATCCGGATGATGAAATATGGATTCCTCAAACATGGAATAAAATGAAAGATCTTATGACCTACTAATATACTAACAATTATCTAGGTTGGTATAATAAATTTAAACTCTTCATTACATGATACTCATATCCTTAATAAGGGTCAAATTATCTCATTACCCCCTGTACAACTTGGGTATCATTTTATAATCTAAAGGACCAACTCAAGAAAAATAGAAACTGAATGACATCACATGTCTAAAATAGTTCACTAGAACATAATACGGTTTTCATGTTTTGAGGATGATACATTCCTTGACCAATCCCCTTACTAAGTAAGAAAAATCCACCGTACAAATTTGCCATCATTAAAGAATCAATGTGCCCTACAACCTATCGTTAAGGTTTAATGCAACATAAAAAAATTTATAGAAGCCTATGGGGAACACTCATGTTCATATTATAAGGAATTATTTGGGAAGAATTTAAAATGAACTTACAAGGCGAATATTTATAAAAATTACATTAAGAACTCATTTAAATGAATTATCTCTATCTATGTTTACTTTATAAAAAATTTCAATGATCTATTTTATATATTATCAAGAATGTGTGAAAAAAAAATTTACATGGCACATTATCTTGGTAATTCGATATGATAAACATGAATTTTAAATCAAAATAACTTTATAATATTTTAGTTATACATATTGTATTCAAAATTTTCCTTATTTACCAATTAATATGTAGAGGAAAATAACCATTAACTTAAAATTGACAATTTATTTATCTTACACATCATATGCATATAACTCAAAATATTATGACATGTTGTTATAAATTAGTGAGTAGATTGGTCAAATAATATTACACCATATATCTATATGTTAACCCTTGTATGTTGATAAAGAATCATTATATAACTATACCTATATAGCATAATCACACTCCATGGTATAAAGTGTTATGACATGTCATTGTAATAGTGACCTACAAGGGTCCCACTAAATATTCTAATATTCAATGAAATGCATAGTGGGTTTATATTTTATGAAGCATGACCTAGTATCCCTATATTGTCCCATTTGGGAATTTTTGAATTTAGTCATATGTGTCATCATTCGCCAGATATTGAATTTCAAGCCTTTAAATATGAAACCAATTTGTTTATGTTCAATAGTTAATATCATTTATATGTATACAATGATATCATTGGATATCAAAATCATAGATGATGTTTCAATTATATAGGTTAAAATTTCTCAAATTATACTACCCTCATACAATTTATAGGTTGAATATTTTCCCCATTTTAATCGAATCTCGAATGTCCCAACACATGCCAGTAATGGTATTTGTCCCAAAAATTTCATGATTGAACACTTATGGTGAAACGACCATCCCACTTAGTATTATTCCATTTAGGTATATACAGTAACTTTAATAACCAATTGTATATCAAATTTGATGTATTCATACAATTAAATGATTTAAATAATATTATAATTGTTAGATTCTATGTATATAGGAGACAACTAAGTATGGTGTAAATGTAAACATGATAAACATGGAATAATAATATCAGGTATAATTAAATATTCATGAAATTAAATATGAATGTAATGTGAATATATGTGTGGAAATAATTTTGCATGCGATTCTACTTACATTCCATATTCAGCCAATGGTACAATAACATAACCAGATAAATCAAAGATTAGGAGAAGTACCTCATTAATTGAATCGGAAATCACAATCAACTGTAAAAAATATCAATATGAACAATAGTCTAATACCTATCCACTTTCTCTATTCCTTATGCATCGGTTGATCACTCCTACATACACCAATTATCCAAGATCCAACACATTCCTAGACTCCAATATACAATCCTATAATAGTAAAAAAATTGAAAAAAACATATCTGATAGAACTTTATAACATCTTGACATGTGAGTAACTAAAATGTTTCCCCTATTCAGTTGGTCACATGGCACTATGTGTGACTCCCCATATTTTAGAGTTCAACAAATCATAGTGAGGGTCCAATGATCGTCTAATGGGGAAACTATTCCCTCATGATCAATATAGAACATTAGAATATCATGTATAGAACATATAAATACTTAATTAGTATAAATAAATAATAAAAAGAAGAAAATAATGATAATAAAATAGTAAAGTATTCTAAAAAGTTTACAATATTGCATCGATGTCCACTTAAGGTTACAAAATCAAAGTATCAGTCATATAGTATGTGATCCAATACTAAATAATAATACATTATTTAAAAAGAAAGAATCTTCTATTTTTATCCCCTCAATCAGTATGAGATTTAGATCAGTCATATTGTCTTAATATCCATTATACATGTGAAAAATACAAGCATAATCCAAAACATGAACAAGAAAATATGAGGTATATTCAGGAACACCTAAGAAATAGTTATCTGAATAGGGTTATTAATAATATCTGTATCCCATCTCCAATTTTTTTTCGAGTTAAATAGTCCACTAATATAACATACAGTAGTGTGAAAGTATTAATACAGATGTATTGAATAAATAATTTAAAAATAAACATGTTGGGAACATGTTCCCCAAGGACACCTAGCCGACCATAAAATCTATGGCCTAAGCTATAATATCTCTTCACATATTCTATCATTAATGTATGCATTCAACATAAAATATTTTTATAGATATACACTCACTATAATGGACCCGAGGTTTATTTCCAAGGAATTTATATAAGTGGATTATATATCAATAGGGTAGTTGGACCCATGTCACTTAACAATATTCAAAATATAAGGGCTTCCATGGATAAAAGTTCAAATGAAAATTGATTATAAATATTCTTTTAATAAAAAGACACGACATTTAAAATGAATCGTCAGATATGAATTTTTTCCGACATATCTGGTAACAAGTATCTAACCTACGAGGGCTATCTCCCATGGTGATAACTAGTGAGGCCTCTAAAAGGCCATGTAACTCTCCCAATGGTAGTCTTTTTATAGTATAATACTAAAAGTTACATTTCCCAAGGAAATATCCAAGTTTTAATATATCTAGAGTTATGAATGTATACAATTGTTTCATGTTCCATATGTCAACCAGCTTATCATTTCCAATCCATATGTAATCGTACATCTGGGTAGTTGGTTCAATATATATATCCCCTAGAAGAATTAATGGAATAATTAATCCCAACTAGGGCTCGTAGGTGTCATATCTAGAACACTTAGTTGGTTCCACCCCATAATAGAAAAAGTATCATAACTTCATAATAAATCAATGTCATACCCAGATGTTGAACCTTAAGAACGTAATATAAAATGACATAGACAATGATATTTTTTATACCCTAAAAACATTAGAATACATAATTTATTCAATAAAAACCTCACATATAAGTGATGTATAAGGAGTTCTATGTTAAATTACATGACCGTACTATCATTTCAATATATGATGCTCAATTTACAAATTTCTTTGTAATAATATTAGTAATTTGAGGACAATGCGAAGGTCCATCCCATTATTAATGCACATTCTAATAGTGACCATTTATGAACTAAAATTATTGTGTTCTTGAAGAATTATTCATAAATAAATAACACTACACTTGAAAAATATATTAGATAGGTCATCCTAACATGAATAATAAAAAAAAGTCATCGAGTTATTTATAATATAATTTAGGAGACGACCACATAGGATATAGTTTATCCAATATGTGATGATAGAGTGGAGTTTACAACCCTTACACATTTGAATTAATTTCACTTGATTAGTATATTATCAATTTATGAGACAGGGGAAAATAACATTTGGTTTAATAAGAATAAAAAAATTGAACTATAAATAATCTTAACAAAAACACCTAAGGGGTGGACTTTGTGGAAAAGAAAAACCTTTAATGAAACAATTTTATGGTCAAAAAAATTAGTTAATCAAATTATTATATACATTATGGATTTCACATTATGGTGATGTCACACAGAATGTATTGTGAGGGTCACACCAAAGAAAATTGTAATTTTGTTAAACATCGAGGGAAAATATATATACCACATACCTAATACATTATAATTTTCACACTTCCTTTACCGATCATTCATTTTTTATGGTTTGATATAAAACCAAAAAATAAAAAAATGCATGAAAAATTGGTTGAATTAGATTGCATAAATATAGCACAAAAATGGTGATATATTTAGAAAAAGTAATCCATAGGATTGAATAACATATCATGAGTATTACATTGTAATAGAAGACATCAAATTAGAATCTAGATGGAAGAGGAATATCAAAGGATACCTTGGAGGGTGGTAGAGCACCCAAGGTAGAGGGAGAGGTGTTATTGAAATGGGACCATGAAAAATAGATGGTAGATTATATAATATAGATAGGGAAATCATTAATCTTATCACTTATAAAATATACATGGCTTGGTCACATGTCTATGGAAAATGTATTTTAACCATATTTACCATATTTCCCAAGGGATATGCCCCACTTATAACTAGATACAACATTTAATAAACCATATACATCCATTGAATTTTTAAATAACATGAAAGAAACACATTTCATGGTCATCCACATGGTTTAAATAACCATAAACTACACCCATGATGTAACATCCAACCACATCCCATTGTCTTGAGATGGATGATGAATGATACTTGACCTTATGCGATTTTCGCAAGACGCCAAATGATGGAAATAAATATAGAGGGCTTCAAATATTATTGGGGAATGATTTTAACATAAGATAAAACAAACTAAACAAAAAATCACAACAACACAAAGTACATAATGCAAGTCAACATGGTTCTACAATTCAATAAACCAAAATTCTTATACAAAGAAGCCAAAAAAATAAATAATTAAAGTACCAAGAGGAAGACCACAAAACCAAAAACCAATAAGATATGTCATTACTTCACAATTGCAATCCACACTCCAAGCTCTAGAACCATAAAAATTTCCATGAATCATGATCAACTGATATAAAAATAAGATTATTTACCCTTACATGGGACCTGAAATACCACATCAACAAATGATCCAACGTGCCAATGTAGGGGGTGAGTACAAATACTCATTATTTTTTCCCCAAATGATTTCCCTTCACAATCAGGTAAGATAAAACCATTAGCACCATTATAAAAACTGTTTATAGAAATAAATAAATATCACAATCATTTATAATAATCCAAACACTCCCTTACCATGAAATCTTCCACCCAACTAACGAAACTAGAAATAAAATCCAATAACAATTCCGTATACAATTTTCTAACAATTTATATTATCACACAATTTACACCTTCAATAGAAACACTCAATAATGAATGACCATTTAGTTTGACAAGACCAATATGATAAACTATCACGATTAAACATATCATCAATACTGCCACACTACTTTCCCAATATAGTTGTGCATTCCAACTAATTATCATTGATGGTGGCCCTTCCATTCACTATTCATCAACTATTATATAGAGGTACTCCATGCAAACTCCAATTCTATGTCAAGACAATAAAAGATTCCCAATAAAATAAGAAATTATATGCACCCATAATGGCACAACAATATGAAAATAAATATTCCAATAAAACAATATCTTAAGCACATCTACCATTTCAATAAATTGAACATTAATCAAAAAAACACATAAACACTTTTACATTCCAAAACATATTTCAATAAAAAAAATTATTATTGAAATTAATCTTTCATAAAACAATTTACCAAATTAAAAACATTATTGATTTTAAAATTAACATTTTAAAACCACATTACATTTCCCCTTTTTCATCAAAATCCCATTTCAACCAAAATCACCATATCATAAAAAAATGAGATTCCAAACATATTTTTACATCATATTCATAATTTAATTCAGGAAAAAATAATCAATTTCAATATGGGATAATGTTATAGCAATGTGGATGCGAGAGGGAGGCCACATATTTTAGGGTTACAGTGAAATCAACTCACCGCACAACCGCACACAAGTACAGGTGAAAAACTCCATTAAACCACCATAGATCTCACTGAAAATCATACAAAATCCCATATAAAATTATTTTCTACAAAAAAACCCTATTTATTCATGTAATGGTTGTAGATATTAGAAACCAAATTAGACTGATAACTAGATCTAAGAAAAAATGAGTATGAAACAAGAGTGGAGACTTACTAGAAGAGAATCACATTCAATCCACCTTTAAATCCCTTCAAATCACTTATATAATGAGTGTGATAGACTTTATAACACTTTAAAACCAAAAAATACTAAGTGAAGCTCGACTGGGAGGAATAATGGAGGGTTTAAGGATTATCCCGACCAAAACTGAATTTACTACCATTTTTTTGTAGTGCATGTTTAGATCGCATGGTTAGGAAAATAGTGCACTAACCATGTGCATGATAATACTTCAATATGGATATTGCATAGACTCCTCACATAGTTATATGAGCTATGTGGAAACTTTATGAAGGCATACTATCTCTGGCCACATGGTTACATAGGTTTGTCGCACGGTTTCTTCTAACCGTTCTCAAACAATGCTCCTTTATAAAGACTCCCATGAATTTCCAAAACCCTTCAATGATCTCCAAAAATATTCTGACCTCCACCCAAAAACTTTAAAAACATAAAAAGGTATTAAATAAGGTTACATACCTCAAACCATGGGGTGGTAAATTATCCCCGTCATTGGACATTACATTCATAGAATGTTAAGAATCAACACATTGGTGAAAGATCTTGGTCCATTACTCGAAAATATATTTATCTTGCTCCCATGTAACCCCTTGAATTTGATCATCTTGCTGAAAAACCCAAACTGGACCAATGCATTGACCAAGATTAACATTCTCTTTCCCTTCCAAAATCTACACTGGAACTTGTACCAACAATTAATCCTGCTATATAACAACAAGATCCCATCGAATGACTTGGTTAGGATATAGCTAATACTTATTCATATTAGAATCATGATACACATTTTTCACCACATGAAACAATGATGGAAAGGCCATCTGATAAGAATCCTCTATAACATTCTCATTTATCACAAATGTCCCAATTTACCTTGTAGATAACATACCCTTCTTCCCAAATTGACGATAACCAAGCCTATGAGAGATTTTTCAGAACACATGATCACCCAACTCGAAAGAAAATGATTATCAATGATGGTCTACATATGATACCTGAATAATTTTAGCCATCACCATTCTCTTTCTAATGAACTTAATTATCTTCGTAGTTTCTTGGACAAGGCTCAGTCCCACCATCAATGTGTCACAATTTTTCACCCAACAAAGTGGAGAACAACACGAGATCCCATACAATGATTCAAACAAATCCATATGTATCAACGTCTGATAACTTATATTATAATAGAATTCCACTAATGACAAATGATCTTACCACAATACCCCAACATCCATCACACATACTGGAAACATATATTCCAATTTTTTATCATCCTCTTTGATTTCCCATTTGTCATAGAATGAAATGCCATAATAATCATCAATGGAGTCCCAAGGGATTCCTATAAGGATTTCCAAAAAGAGGTGTGAACCTTATATTTCAATATAATTCATTTGAAAATGAAAAACATACAGCTTTTAAAATTCACGAATATATATTTTGGAAAGATCCTCTGATGTATGAGATTCACAAATATGGATGATGTAGGAAGAATTTTTGAACGATATACTATCATCCATATGGCATTGTTCTTTCTAATCATTCATGGGAGACCTGTAGCAAAATCTATCACTGTTTTTCCAATCTTCCAGATTGGGGTTGGTAGAGATTCAAACATACCTGTCGGTCAATGATGCTCTTCCTTGACTTTCTTATATGTCAAATATCTTGAAACAGGCCCTACCACATTTAATTTCATACTGGTCCACTAAGACATTACTTTTAACCCATTAAGCATTTTTTGTATTCTAGGATGGACTTACCACCTTTAATGATGATAATCCCTGTTAATTTCATCCGGAAAATTCACTAGTGCAACTATACGATTAAAAAAAACAAAACATAATGGACATTCTTTTATCATCCCTCAAAGGTCTCACCACCATTTTGTTTTGAACTCGTCTCCAAACACTCAGAATTAAATGTTTGTGCCTCTTTAAACTAACTGCCCTAGTCATGAATGATCGAAATCAAAAGGAAGACTGCTCTATCACCCTGTTCCTCACAATCCAACTACATTTCGGCAATGAACAGCATCAGCCACCACAGTTCTGATGCATGTTTGACTACCTAAGAATTCAATTTAAAAAATAGTTCATCATCCACTAATTTTCCCTTACCCAATGTGTAAATCATGTAAAAATCATGCATTTGGAGATATTCCATCCATATTCTTTTCCTAATGTTCAAATATCTCAGTAATTAAATATGATGTAAACTCTTATGATCAGTAAACATTATGAAATTATCACAAATGAGATAATGAAACCACATTTTCAACGCAAGAACCACAAACACCATCTCCAAATATAGTTTTGGGTATCTCTTCCTGGAACCCACAACTTTCATGAGCCACACACCACCTCATGAATTGATTTGATGAGAAAACACTACAATCCCATCCCTGATTCATCAGAATACACCACATACCATTTTCCTGGTTATAGAAAATAATGATTTGTTCTAATTTAATATGACTATTAAGATCCTTAGAAAATTACTAAAACTAGTAATCTCATTGAAATAAAAAATTATTCCTTGTCAAATATATCATTTGTGATGCCAATTGTGATAAATCATGAATAAACTGTCTATAATGGCCAGCTAAACCAAGGACGATCTGAATCTCAAAAACGTTATTTGGTGGTTTCCAAGAGAATATAGCCTCTAACCTTTTCGGGTCAAGTGAAACACAATTCTTGAAAATGACATGAACATGAAAAAAAACTTCTTGTATAATTATGTCAAACATTGTCATTTTGGGATGAAACCGATAATCTATTAAGATCCCCATAACTATCACCAAGTGATGTTGATGCTCCTCCCTTGCCCCAGAATACACCAATATATCAACCAAGAATACATCCATGAATGAATCAATATATCATAGAAATATCCAATTGATCAATTCCATGAACATCGTCGGTGCATTCATTGGACCAGTGGTACTAACCATATACTCATAATGGTAATATATTACTATGAAGGATATTTTGAGAATATAATCTTATTAGACCCTCAATTTATAATAACCTATCCACATGAAAATAATGTAGAACCACTAAGCTCCCCATAACTGATTGAAAAAATCTTCAATGCGTGGAGGTGGATATCAGTTCTTTATCATAACTTGATTAATCTTATGATAATTAAAAAATAATTGAAGAGTTCCATATACCTTTTGGTCAAACAAAACCAGTACTGCACAAGGAGATGTTTTTGGCCAGATGAAACATTTGTTTTATAATTCTTTCAATTTCACATTCATCACCCTCAATTCATTTGGTAACATCTGATAAGATTAAAGTGTGATAGGACCGGTCCCTATAAAGAGATCAATCACAAACTCCAATTCTATCACTTGTGGAAACCCTGATAATTCTTCAATAAATGTATCCATAAACTGATCAACAACAATTCAAAAAACACTTTTTTCAACTAATTCAGCTGATGCCAATGAAAATGCCGCTAACTCAATGGAGATATTTATAATAGAATGTTCCAACATTTTTTTTGCACCCAAAATCTCATTATTCTTCCCTATAAAAAGAAGTTTGACACCATCCTTCATTATGAAATAAATCATTGGCGCATATTAGTTATTGTGGTCCTTAAACATTTCCAACAAATACATTCCCAGTATTATATCATAATCATCCATATCATGCATTGATAAATTCCACATCAACTCAACCCCATCTATAATTATACCACATTCTTTAGACATAAAGTCTCTTCAATCAGTTTGACCCATAGTAGTTTGATTTTTTAAAAATGATATCAAAATTTCCATACTTAAACCTAGAAAATTTACAACAATTGAAGTAGAAAATTTATGTGAATCGCCCATATCAAACAATGCTTTCATCAATGTAGAATCTAAAATAATCGTACCTCATACTAACTATTGTCTCAACTGATCATCCACCACAACATGATCAACTCCAAAATACCTCTTACATGCCACACTATTCCCTTTATTTCTCAATGTAGGAATCATGGTTTTCTGAGAATCACCCAGAAAACTATTCTCTATTGTCAAGGGATATGATACTTCCCTCATTCCAACAAGGTATAAGATGAATGCAACCCATGAGGAGTGTCACAAACACCCAACCTCAGAGCATTACAACAATACCTCTTAAGATTCCCCATCTACTAATAGTTATGACATTCAAGTGGTTCTGTAGTATAGTCCAACTTGTTGTGCTATGTAGAGCCTCATAGAAAACAACATGAAATATTCTATTTTTTCAAAGAAATTTTTATTGATCTTTTTAATATATTATAATCCATACTCCCACTCGAGAAATATGTTTCCTTATTCATCTTCATCATAGTGTTAGAGTTCCCATTATTCCTTGAGGGTTCTAATAGGATTCCCCCACATGTGGCCTTAAAGATATCTCATCCAACTAATATTTTTCTTTTCACTATTTCTGTTTAATCACATATACATAGAAACGCTATTTTAGAACAAATTTCCAACCTTATCCCAGCATCAAAATATATTCTTTAAATGATGTACTACCCACCACCTTGGGTGAAAACACAATAATTTCATAAACATAGCAGTATAATACAATACCAAGAGGATCTATTAGTCTAAATGGAAAAAATATTTGTATGTTGAATTCTGAACATATGAGGGTAGAATTATTTATTATACAATTCCTCAAAACCCTCCCATGTCATACATTCGTTTGTTCCATCTTGGAATACCAATTCTCACACTAAAGAGAAATATCATCAAACATGTATGTTTCTATATTCAATTGTAGCTCCAATGGTTTCCCATAAATTCAAATATCATATTCATCCTATTCATCCATGATTCATCCCTTTCTGGCTCTAAATAACCCCTAATGGTTGATGGATTCTACTTTTGAAACTAAAATTATTGATCCACATTCTTTTTTACATACACATTAATACCACATCCCACACCATGGAAATCATAAAATATAGTCTTCACTTGTTATTGGATCAACTAGGGATCATGTAAAACCACATTCTCAACCACCTCCTCTGGTTGGTCTATACGAGGCCTACCATGTTCCAATTCTATCAAGACAAAAACAACAATAAGTCTAACACCATTATCAAGAAAAGTATTATAATTCAAATTTGGTTACATGTAACCATTCTCCAGCAGTATTTCCTATAAGTTCACATTTCCCATGTTGCAAAATTTTAAAAAAAAATGCACCATGTATTGAATATTGACCCATTTTTAAAATACCACAACTATCAATGTTTCAAATCTATCCATATGAAAACGCATCAATTTTTTTTTCAAAATTCACATATCCATATCACAGCATAATTAATTCTATCCCAATGAAATAATAATCCTAGTGGGAAGTCATTTTTATTGTGCATGTCGTACTATTCTCTTTGGATACTCCCCTAATAATGGGATTTTCAATATGCCTATAAGTATCTCCAAAAAACATATATACCAAAATCCATGGTAACTTGATTTTCATCATAGAAGTATTATGTACATCCTTTTATTAGATACATTTCTATTTCTTATAATCATACTTCTTTCTACCATCCCATATTAAGGAATAGACCACAAAAAAATCAAACGCCAAGATAGATAGTTGATGTCAAGACCAACAAACTAACATTACTTGTACTTCATGGACAGAAAAAGATAATACCACTTGAAACAACCTACCCCATCCCATTTTCATGGGTGGGCGGAGGAATTTTATATAATCATAGGAGACATTCCCAAGATGAAAAAAGAGGGAAATAAATGCTATGTCCTTCATGAATGATAGGGGAATAATTTTTCCTTAATATAAAAACAACAAACCAAATATGTCATAACAAAAAAAACTACAGGATGCATGTCAATAATATTTTACAACCCCACATCCATGTTCATAGAAGAAAATATTCCCTAGGAAAGAAACATGAATATACACTCATAAGGCCACAATAAAATGAAAACAATATATTCTAACCAAACAAAATATTAAATACATAGATCAATTCAATAATGCGCCCATTAATCTATAACACCATAAAACCCTTTTTCCATACCAAACCATATTTCAATAAAAACATTTTTTAGAAAATAACATTTCAAAAAATAATTTCTATAATCTAAACTATTATCAATTTTAAAATTAACAATTTAAAATCACATAACAATTCCACATTTTCATCATTATCCCATTTTACAAAAAATTCCCAAATCATCACAAAATGGGTTTCCATCATGATTAAAATATCATATTCACACATATTTTTAAGAAAAAATAATTAATTTCCCAAAGGGCCTCTTATTATACCAATGTGTAGTCGACAGAAAAGCCACCTACCATGGGGTTTTTATGAAATCGACGCACCACACATTCGTACACAACTCCTAGTAAACGAATTCATGAAAACCCCTTAGATCCTCTTCCCTATCAGGCAAATTCTGAAATATCATAATTTTATGAAAAAAAACCCTATATATATATAAAACAGGTGTACATACAGAAAACTAAATGAGCGGGATAACTATATCTAAGGAAAAATCAGAAAGAATCAATGATGTAGACCTTACCATAATAGAATCACATTCACCACACCTTTAAAACCCTTCAAATCGCTTTTGGAATGAGTGGGAGAGAACCCCTAACTAAAGATAACCAGAAATACCGAGTGATGATCGAGTGGGAGGAAGAATGGAGGGTTTAGGGAAAATATCGCCCAAACCCATATATAAGAACCTATTTTTTCTGCACACTCTAAACTCTCATTGTTAGGAAAAATGTGTGCTCACAATACACATGAAACTGCCTTATCTAGATCCCTCATGGCCTCCTTGTATGGTTAGACAATCTATGTGAAAACTATTGGAAGTCCCATTTTCTCATGTAACACTATTACATAGGATTGTCACATGATTTCTTCTAACTGTGCTCCTTTAATAAGCATCCAAAACATTCTCAAATACACTCCATACTCCCCGAAACTCTACCAACATATAAAAAAACCTTTATTCACATAAAATTGTTTTTAAAAGTGGATACATAACTCAAAATGGGGGTTCTAAAAGTTCTCTTATAGTATCCTCTCCCAAAATAGGGTCTTCAAAGATCATTCCAGTTGAAACTCATACGTGATTATGAGACATATTTTAAAAATTAAAATAATATCTGAACACAACACATTTATCTATTCCCAATCTTGAAATTAAGTTATGAATATTGTTTTTAAATTTGAAACTCTGCTAATTGAAAATACAAATCCCCATGTAATTTAGGAATTTTCCAAAATTAGGGGACCTTACATATATGAGTCAATGATACTGGTTACACTAGAATGATGTCAATGTACATGAAAAATGTTTCTATGTAACTATTTCATTTATTTGAATTTGTAACAAATTTTTTTTTATTCATTGTAATCTACCATTATTTTTTTAATGGTTACTAAATTTACACATACTGGTGTTCCCATTTCACTTGTTAGAATAGACCACTAAATTTGATAAAAGAGTAAAGTATAATTTATTCATAGTACAACTGAAAAAATAATGTGATATAATTTAACACACCATTAAAAAACCAAACACCTTATCATATTTTGGATCTAATTTATTTGTTTTATTTTCATGATTGGTAACCTCTAAAGGATGTCACTATTCCAATGCTTGAACCAGGTAATCATCCTATTGTGGAGTGGAATCAGAATGAAATGAATCATCAGATCCTAGATAGATAGGTGAATGAAAAGGAGGTGGCATAGACATGATGGGTAATGATATACGGGATGGGGATACATCACATGCTATCTAAATGTTTTATGATAGGTAGATACCAAATAAGATGGTGAAGAATGATATGGTTTGAACAAACCTGGAGGATCTAGTTATGAATGATAATGTACGGTTGATGGGATATCTATCTGAGGGTCTGAGTGTGAACTAGTATGAAAGGTACTCTATGTATCTCAATTATCACCCTTTCTCAATTGATTAGGCTTTTGAACTATACTAGTAGGATGAGGAGAGGTAATATCTTATTAAAATAAATTTCCATGAAATTTATTTGATAATGATTATGAAACTAACATTAAATGAAAAGAAAATAATAAAGATTAAAATTAATATAGTGACTAATGGAACCATAAAAAGATGTCCTAGATCATACATTCGTCAATAATTATCAAATAGTATCTTACCAAAAAATACTTCAGTGTTTTTTTCTAATTTATATAGGATTGATATGTAAATTTTTAAAAAATAATTTTAAAATATTTGGCTTCTAACATAGAGGTCAAACAATGAATAAAATGTATCATATATTTTTTTAGAATCTATAATTTGGAACTGAGTTATAATTGATTAAATAATCCATTTTGAGTCTGTTTTCTATATTGAAATAATTCTAAATAAATTCCTTGTAAAAAATGGAATCCAAAACACCATTCCAAAAATAAACCATCATATTTAAATTATACAAGTAAAAAACTAATTAATTCACATTAATATAATAAAAAATAAAATTTTATCATATATAGTTGATTCTAAATATTACCCACCAATACATCAGGTTCAACATCGATTCTAAAATTTTTATAATTTTAGTCATCAAATTGTTATTTTGTTCAATAATAATGGGGGAATAATTGGTTTCAATTTCAACCCCACCATTACCGAAATATGTTCAGGACTACATCAATAATGAAACCTTAATTAGGTATTAGATAATTATTACTAGTAAACATTTATTCCCCCTTGAGTCCCTAATAAATGGTTCCTTGGGATAAAATGTTTTATTTATATAAATAAATATAAATAAATCATCAATAAATATTCAATTTAATGTCATGTAATCACACCATTTTTATTTCATCAAAGTGACTCAGCCATGAGAGTAGTAATACAATTACTATATTTTTTCAATAACTCCAAAATATGGAACATTTTCATTTCAAAGAATACTATCTAACAAAATCACATAACAAGCCATTGTTATGATTGACATAACAACGTCATTTGGTGTTCTCATATTCACTTCTTGATTTTTTGTAACAATTTATTAACATGTTTTTATAAAATAATCTCTTTAATGAACCAAAAAAATGCAACAGTAAGAAAATTATTTTAATTCATCATAGACAGATTCAAATGGAAAACTTGATAACTAAAACATATATGAACAACACAAATAACTGGATATCTATATCTTATATGGATTAATAAAATCTTTAATAATTTTCATTTAACAAAGTAAGAAACTATTTTCTATGAAAATTATTGATCCATGTCAAAGGTAAAGAGAGATGAACTATACATATAATTTTTGTATTTTCCCAACATTAAATGATAATAATAGTTTCAATAATATTTTAAATTATTTATTAGGAGATGACATATACATATCCAAATTACACACTACATATATTCAATGAATAATCCATAGTAATAATGTATTGTGTGATGTGCCACATCCCACTCTTCAATGATTAATACTACCACAATATATGACTTATGAATTCCTCCTATTTAGGGAAGATATGGAAATGAATGGTAAATCTCCCCATACTACTCTACCTAATTTCTAATTGGCTTATCAGGTCTTGTTCTCATATAAGACAAATATATTGAAAATAAGTCCCTACATTCTTAAGCCAGAAAACCAATGTTAATAGAACCTTCATTATAATTCTAATTCCTGATATAATATGTCATTGTATTAAAAATTATCTTAGAAGGATTCATCTTCTCAAATAACTTGGACTCCTAGTATGTTTTTTAGTTTAATGATGGATTGTAAAATGTAGCATGTATTTAAAATCATCGACGAGAAATTTTCTCCACCTCACACAAAAATAATGGTTCTACTAATTGTATTTCAATACACAAATACATCAATATGTTATTAAAAAAATCCTATATAGAAATTTCCTAAGAGAATCATCATCTCCATTACATTTTGTAATAGTAAATAATGGATTTAGATTAGAATCAATTCAAGAACAATAATGTGGCAATCATATGTTTTTAGAAATATTATGTTTAACTCTCTTATAATGGATCTTTTAGATATGTTTCATGAATATTCATTTTGATCCCTGATATTCTCAAATAGCTTAATAATATTATTTCATCTATAAAAGTCTCATCAAATAATAGGAACAAAGAACATTCTATTTGTCTCCACCATTACACACATGAAATAATTAGTATTTAATACCCCCATCCAAGAGTCACACCAATATCATAAGTCATTGTTGGCCTTCCCATTGTTATTTAGTATTATTTAAGGAATAATTTCAATAATATTATTTTCAAGGCATATTAAATATAAAAAAAGAAAATAAATTGGTCGACAAATATGGTAACTCAAAAAACATGCATTTTTTCCAATTTTATATGGATTATTTGGAACCATTATTTCTATTTTGAGATTTAATATAATATTTCCCAAGTAAAAAATTATAGAATTAAATATATTAAGCATGTTACTTCCAAATAAATAATTTGATGGTTGTTTTGCGTCAACAATATTATCAAAACTCTAGTGGTTCTTCTTGTACTATTTATTTATTGGAAAGTGTAATTTATTTTACATGAAATTGATGCTATGATGATATTGAAAACTTTTCTATCATTTATTTTTCATGAAAGTTGGAAATATTACATTCCCTTCATTTTACATCTAGAAAAAATCGAATTAGTAGTGAATTAATTTATATTCCGTAACGCCCTGACCCTAGTTACCTAGAGTCAGTTCATTATTACATAGCATTTTCATGATCACAAAAGATCATGTCCTGAAAGACCGATTAGTTTAGTAGCTTTGGAATCACTAGATACACTAAAAAAGTATACATTACACCATAAAATGAAAACTACAACGACATAGTTTCCATAGTCGACACTCATATCCCCTCATACTATCCCTACAGGTCATTCATAAAATAATTCTTCACATCCTAGGAAAAATAAAACATAGAGAGGGGTGAGCTCGGATTCCCAGTAATGATAACAATATAGAAGAAACTTCTATAAATAAGCATAAACATTAAAGGAAATGTATAACTAAAACAAAAGCCCTTTAAACACGAAATTAATCATAATATGGCAGCAATAAAATGAAATAATGCCATTTACATATTCACATGGATATTCTACTAGTCGAATAATCACATGAACTATCAATAACCACTTTCATAATGATGGAATTCATAATTCCAGATTATGATAACAACATAGTCAAGGCCTCGTGCCAGGACTACAAATAAAATTTTGTCAAGCCCTTGTGCCAAGACACTAGTTTGTCTCATGAGACCTAATGATGCATCGTGGAGCTATAATGGGCTCCACCCATTACTTAATAAGTAAAATTCATTCCTCATATGAAAATTTGGAAACATAACATAAACATTCGTATTAAAACTAGCATACTAAATGTCAATACATTAATCACAAACCATGAAGGGTATAAAAATAGAACATCCATAGTCAAACATAACTCATTCGATACAATATGGAAGATTTTATTGTATCAAATTATCCCCAATCAAGAATAATGAAGGATATTGACATAGATTAAAATAATCATCAAACTATTGAGAGAAATATCCCCCTTTTTTCTTGAAAACATTTAAAAGTCACACTATATGTCAAGAAGCCATTTAAAATAGATTTTTGAATTAAAGTGTCTTATACCACATTGAAGATTTTAAAAGGAATTTTGATTTTAAATCATTAACTCCCATATAAATAAATCCTTAAAACCATTTGTACAACATGGACATTAATGACAATGATTTATAATATTAAATCTTTAAAATATTTAAAATGATATTTTAGTTAGGGTTCCTAACCAATATAGAGACACTTGAATACAAATAATTGATGTCATAAAAATATTATAATATCATGAGAATAATGGGATTCACGATATACTATGTCAAAGTACATTATATACACCATAAAATAGTGAGTTGGTGTATAACAACAATGGTGTCTCAATGGAAAGTAAATTGAGATGAAATCAATTATAAAGACCGTATCCTTAAATTTAGGATAAATCAACGACATAATCATGTTTGAAAAATACAAATACACTCAATATGATTGGATATTCTGTGTAAATCGATCAGAAGACATTCACACATATTCTTGTAAAACCAACACCAATGAATTGGATGTTTAACTCAACAAATGGAGTACTCTTATCAAGTTCATATCGATGAATTGAGAATTTAAAAATGGAGTGATTATGTGTATCAAAAGTATATCCATGGAAAGAGAAGTGGAAATTATGATAGAATCAAATTAATAGTGTCTCCACACATAATCTTGGAGTAAAATAATCAATGAAGTATGCGTAAAGCTGAATGAGTGGAAATTGAAATTTCAAACTTCATTATCAATTTGGTAACATACAAAACATACACCCATCAAAGAAAGATCATAAAATTATGATGTAAATATCCATAAATTAATGTATATTACAAAATGAATACAATCATTGGCAGTTCACACACCACATGCATTAAATTAGTGATGAACAATAGAAATCTCACCAAATTAAAAGTGAGATAAGAAACCCATTACTTTGTAATTTTTCCATGGTAGAGGGTAGGTTACACTCCTGAATAATGGTGAAATAATTTCTATTGAATTATACAAGGATCATATACATTAATATGTTATCATATATGATCTTCTATCATTTATTTTTTAATAATATCTTAGTATTATCGTTGTTTTGGGTGTTAACTTACTCGTTTTCTTTTATATGTTTTGTTACATAAGTCGTATTTTTTATGGGTTTGTTGTATCATATTAATATACATAATGATATCAAGTACTTAAACATTATTTTTAATCATCAAATGAGAATTAGACTTGAATGGATACGATGGAGAATGAATCTCATCGCGTTCGTGGAGACGGTAGTCCGTACATACGCACGAGCAATAATATCATTCTTTTGATTTTAAAATAATATATAATTGGATGGTATATAATATATATTGAATAATTATAATGATATATTTATTATTTAGATGAATAAAACATAATTATTATACCCATCCAAATAGTAATGTATTGAATAACAATTACACCACGACGTGGAGACGGTAGGCCGTACGTACGCACGTATGGTGACATGTCATTCAAAGGATAGATAGAAAACTGAATATGGTTGTACCATTTTTATAATAAAATCACAGTATATATAAGACTATGGAGTTATTATTTTATAATGTAAATAACAAAGAAAGAAGAAGTTGAAGAAGAAAGTAACTTGAAAGATGGTGGTGAAAACATTACCTCTTCTTCGTGTTCTTCCTTCTGATTTGGTCAAAAGAGTTCCATAGAATGGATTTCTGATCAAAATAAGGCATCTAGGTTGAAGTGAGGGAAGTTGAGAGAATAATTGGGCTGGTTTGGCCGAACTAAAATGCTTTGATGGTGTGAATAATTTTCTAGAAGTGGTGTCCTTTTATAAGGGAGATGAGGGGCTCTTTAAGAAAAACATAAAGTATTATTTTTTAATAAATTTATATTCGGTTTATAATGGCTCCAAAGTGGATTATTCAAAGTCCAAGGTGGGGATGGGTCATTTTCCTTTCATCCAATATATCTTAGATCGTTTTGGGTTGTTATATGAACCATATCGTTTAGTTTTAACTCTTAGTTAATTAGTTTGACATTTACCATGTCACATTGTATTTTTATAATATATAATTAATAAACAAACTATATAAATCTAAGAGACCCCCAAGTGGTACATTAATGATTCAACTATCATGATATATGTCCTCTGGCCAAAAAATAGATTTTAAGAAATATAATATCAATTAATAATATAATATTTGTTTTAAAAACTCTTTTATGTCAATTTTGACACTATTCAATAATTTATTTTTGTTAAAGTTTTAAAGACATTATTAATTAAAATAGATCTCATTTAAGAAATCATGACATGAAATATTAACCAATAAAAATCTTTTATGGCATCAAAATTTTCAAATTATATTTATTTTAACTTTTATAATACCAATTATTTGATTCTTTCATTAATAAGGAAAATACTGCATCATTATTGTGTCATTAATAAATTTAATTATCAAATGTCTAAAAAATATAAAAAAAATTCCATTATGTATGAAATAATTTTATCTTTCTAATGAATATTTATAGTCGAAAATATAACATATATACCCCAATGTAAAAATTTATTTGCTAAAAGATATATGCTTATGTCATTTTTGTATTTATTTTAACATAATTAATATAATGTGTCCTTATCACCTACAAGTGGATCCATGGGGTCCCAAAATTGGCCCAAAGATGACCATGGTCGAACCTGTATCAAAAAATGTTTAGGATACGTTTTAGGGTAATTTATTATTATTATAATATTATATTTTACCCTTATTTACCAGGTTTACCCTTTAACCATGGTAAATAAAATAATTACCGAAGTAATTTTTCAAAATGTCTAAATATAAAAGTTAACTATTTACACAATTTGTAAATCCTGATTCCAAATATGGAATCCATTTTTATAAATTCAAAACACAAAAGTGGCAGAAATTAATTTAAAATTAATTCCCGTTGTTAAAACAAAAAGTTGGTTTTTAAAAGATAGTAACTATCAAAAGATTGACACTTGTTTATGTCCGGTTTAAATGTGAAATTATGTCAAATGACCAAAATTGTATTAAATGGTAAAAATATGTTCTAAATATAATTGAAAACCACTCAAATTCATTATTTATCACTATTAATTATTTTGATTTAAAAAGTAGGATTTAATTAAAATTTAGTAATTTTTACTATTCATCAAAATATATAAGTTATCAGAAAAGCACCAAAAATTCACCCTAAGCTAATTTCAATATTATAAATCCAAAAGTGACATACATTTTGAATGAAAAAATTTATAAAATTTCAAAAAGTAGATATTACTATTCATAACAGCTGGTTTGATTGGTTGTTGTGTCTTAGAACTCGATGTTGCGTACCACACACGCTACTGTATTAATCAAAGAGAAGCGTACCATGGAAGCTTGAGGTGTTAAATTACCCCATCATTCAATAAATTGTGTCCATGAAATTTTTAAAATTGGGCTTGTTATATAATAGAAAGTCCCACATCTGAAAAAGAGTCAATAAAACTAACACATTAAAAGAAAGAAAGAGAAGTAAAAAGGTCTCCTGAGATAACCTATACTAGGATTCCTTGTAGAAAAAAATGGATAGGGATGATAAACTAAGTGTCATGTTCTGATGGAGAGGGATCGAAAACATGATCAGGAGAAATTTAACAACATGAAAACCACACACTTATGATGGGACAAACGGTCATTAGTTTCCCAGTAGGAAAAGTAAACGGACAACATTTTTTTTGTTTTAACTTACATTACATAAATATTAGGAATTGATTTCTGAGATTGAATAAGAAAATAAAGAGATATACATACTTTTTAAGTAGTGTTTCAATTTTTTATAAATTTACACCACTAACTCATTTTTTAAATGATGATTATTAAGAATAATTGGTCACACTGGAAGAGCTAGAATAAACTTTTATATAATCGCATGATCCATGATGGATGAACTATATATTTACCTTGTCTTTAGAGATTAATCAAAAAAAATGATTAGTACAGGATCTGATGATCCCCCAAAAATATATTTTATTACAGAAAGAAACATTAATCTTAATTTATAAAATCAATACCCCAAAGATAAATAAATACCATTTAATAAAAAATAGTCCTTAAAATCCTTTAATATAATCCAAACTAATATTGAAACACAAAACTTATAAGAATTTGGTTATGCAGTCTTCCATGTTAAATTCTATCTCCAAATGACATCAATTACTGTTAAATTCACATACATAAACGTAATTAACCTAATCACATATTCTTTATTATAGGTTAATCACTTCCATAAATAACCCAAATCACTATAAATCCCCAATAAAAATGTAGATAAAAATCCACAATTACTCCTCAAATGAAAACCTGTAGTATTCTATTTTCCTTGGGCATATACTATTCCCAACGAAGTGAACATCTTCCAAAATACCTTTTATCACTTAATCATCAAATCATTTTTCTATACTAAGGGTATTCATTTGATAATACATAAGCACCCAACTCAACTTATTATAGATAAATAAATTCATTTATCTAAAAATAATTAGTCACACAAACCAGGGACTTCACGTAGTCGAGTGGTAGGCCATTAATCCCAATCGAACTTTGGTTGTGGGTTCAATTTCCAAAGCTTTGTCCGACGCGACGGGTTGTCACATGGTCTGCGTGTTGTCCTTTTTCAAAAAATATATTTTATAACATTAACAAAATGAGATAAATTCCTCAAAATAACCATAACATAATTTTAACCATTAATTTTATCTCATACCTTGCATTTTCATCCCAAAATAAAATAAATTGTAGTTTCCTCAAACCCAATGATCATATAAAACCAAATGTTTATTTATAACTATATCCACAAGGGAAAAGATAAGACTTATTCAAATATAATTCTCATATGGAAAACTATGGGGTTACAAATACAAGAGAAAATTATTCCAATGTAATCCCATCAACAAGGAGCACTAATATTTTTAATCATTTCTCCAACCATTTATTTCTACATAGACTATTCACTGACAATGAAAATATCATATAGAATAGGGCATTCACTTGAGTAATGGCCTAGTCCCCTACATTTACGAAAAATAACTGTAATTGGATTCTTGGAACCATTTTTAATTTCTTCAATAGTACTCTTCATTTTTCCTCTACAATTATTCTCTTTTTGTCCTTCTTTCCACCATGTATATCATTTATTTGTTCCGTCGAGACACTTTCCTGGGTGTCTTCTTCCACATTTTCTGCCAGATGTAAATTTAGGATTCTTTTATCCATGTTCTCCACAGATGGAGCTCTTATCATTCATCACATTTCTCTTCTTTGTTTAGTCCAGGAGTTCGTAAATATATATTTTGTTGATAATATTTTTGGAAAACTTATTTGGCATGAACATGATATCTTTTACACCTATCGACATTCCATTTTTGTTTCTCATTTCCACCACTGTTCCCACATTGTACATCATTCTCAAAGATACTATGACTTCCTTGGACTCCAGCCATTGACTAAAACCTGAAATCATTGTGTGAGTAACAGCAGTCATAAAATCATTTAGAGAATATCATGACACCATATTCTCAATTTAAAACACCTTTGGATTAACCAGGGTCATTTATTCTAATATTATATTAAAATTCTTCAATTTTTTTTGTAATGAAAATGTAAATTATCCTAATAATATCCCACGGGAGTGACGTAACCAAGAGTTCAGCAATGCCCATTGTCGTTAACAAGTTCCCGTTCAAGTCTAGCTCAAAGCGATGTTTTTGGGTTTTTCCCATAGTTACATCTGTGCTAGAGCCACCTCTACCTGCTCGTATCTATACAAGGATTTATTTCATAGAAAACTAAAAAAAATATACAATACCAAAATTATAGGAAGTTCTTGTGTACTAATCCTTAAAGTCTATATTTTGGCTATGTGCTCTAATAAGAGTTTATCTAAATCTAGTTTCCAAGGTTTGTACTAAACTTTATCTGATACCAACTGTAACGCTCTAACCCCAGTTACCCAGAGTCAGTGAATTTTTACATAACATTGGCATGATCACAAAATATCATGTCTTGAAAGACTGGTTATTTTAGTAGCCTTGGAATCACTAGATATATTCATAAAGTTTACATAACATCATAAAATGAAAACTATGTGTTGGGCATCCACTCCCCCAACACATAGTTCTTGCACCCGCGAGTGATGTCTATCCATCTCATACAGCCATTGTAGTTGGGGGTGTTGTTAATGAAGTGCATGATTAACATTCACGATTAGAGATGAACTATTTTTCTATCCTCTTCATCAGTGGAAATCTCGTCCCAGTCGGCATAGTTGACAGACTCATATGCGGGGAATGCCTCCAAGAACTCGTGAGCAGGGTCCGCATATGGTTTTTGATCAAGTATGGTGGGGCCTAGACTATCTGATCTATCATCATCATCAGATCTAACCTCGACGATCTCAGGATCAGCCCCACTAACGATCCCACCAGTGACCGGGAGTGCACGCCGCTTGGTCGGTTTGGATCTCCACATCCAGGATCACTGGAATTCACCTATGAAAGATTCCACGAGATGTCCCAAACATCCTCATCAGGGAGTCCCAAGTCATTTGATGAACTATGAATACCAATATGGGAACATATTTCATTATCCTGTTCAATGAATGCCAACAATGAATTTTTCTTAGTAGACTTATAGAGGCCGAACTCTCTATCTCATTCCTGATATTTTTCTATGGGGACCCTGAGACATGACCCTCTCTATATTATAGGAAAGTCTAAAGACTCAGAGGGGGGACATCTCAGGTGCCCTAACCCCTCCAGTTGCAATGATCGCCATAGTAGTGGCAATGGATCCTGAAATCCCTGTATCTTCATCTGCTATAGGGAAGGAGTGGGTTCAGTATATGAGGTTCTCCTGCACAGTTCAAATATTTTTGAGGAATTCAATATGACCGAGATATAATCCTTGAGGGAAGGGTCGTAGGATGTTAACTCAAGGGCCTATGAAAATTCTTCAAGATCTGAGACTTGATCACTGACTTCTCCCTCATCCAATATGCTCCCTCTACCGGCCTCCTCCCCCCAATAGGACTCATCTGATTCCTCCGGCTATGCAAAGAACTCTCTAAATTAACATGATGATTAATACGTAGGGGTCATTCGATCCAACAACACCTTCACCCAATCTGTAATTGGATGAGGGGCACCCTAATAGTCGATTAAAGCCTCCAACACGATCATTTATCACCCCGCCTCCTATTGGGATACAGAAAATCTGACATTGATAGGACCATTTGTGGAAAGACCATCTTGAGACAGTTCAAGTGTTTCCACATCTCAGGTGGGCTGAGGAATTGCCTATTGACATCCCAGATTTCCCAGGCCTCTAGGAATGTAGCATTATCTTCATTTCTATGTCGAACTGATACTTCCCTAGATCCTATGTGGCTATTATATAGAATACTCTCAGTGGACTTCCCTCTAGATAACTATAATCTTCTACGACCACCGGGTCCACTGCCATTGTTGGATCTGCTGCTGCTGCCTCCCCCTCAACTGGTAAGATCCTTTACACCACATTAGCCACACCACCACAAGATGTCCTTACATCCTTCCGATCTCATCCTCGAGGATGGGGAGGCATTCCATCACTTGCCCAAAAGGTTGGCTGCTTCATCATCCCCCCTGAGTAGGCCGCCTTCCAGATTTTGTCATACTCCTTCACCAAACCAAATATGACCGTGGGAGGAGGCATCTCATTCTGCATATTTCCGTCCTCTCATGTAAGCATGAGCCAAATTTGCCTCATCACAGATGGATATTCCACGTGAGGCACCTCTAAATAGACATGTGCGTCAGTTTCTGCATACACTGAAATTTTCTAGCGAATCGGTGTGGGGTGTACGACCGATATAAAGGATCACGATTTACTCATTCCACCAAGACACCACCTCGAATGTCCATGAGATGTGACTTTTGTGCTTCCTTTCCTTGGCCATAATTAGTAAAATCACCCATTTCTAGTATAAAAAGATGAGAGACGAATTACTCTATCTTCCAAATGTGGTTTAGTAATGCTTGCACATCCAGTCTTGCCAGAATGCTCCTTGAGGAATTTAGAATGGATGGGAGGATGTTTGATCCTATAGAAGAGACGTGATTCAGATACTCATAGACCCCCCTGACGTGCTCTATAATCCACCCATAGTGGAGGTGGAACAGACTTCATATCCTCTGTGGCCTCTTCCCCTAACTGATATTCCACTACATCTTGTACAGCTTGTTGGGCATCGAGATTCCAAGGTTCAACTGACCTCATGTCTCCATCATGGATGCCAGGATAAATGTGTTTGGTCATATTCCCATGTTTTTATCCCTCATTGGCAGGATCCAACCGCATATGTGAGCGGCAGTGAATGCCTCCATCCTAACTACTAGTTGCTGCTTTGTGATGACACTGAATCCCTTGGTTTTCCACTGGCTGTCCTCTAAGATCCATCATTAAGAGTGCTCCTTTCCATGTTGAGCCTCCATCAGTAAAGTATGTGGCCTCGTTGGATACCGTCTATATTCTGTGATGTTCAGAAACTGTCTGAACCACTGTTGGAAGTGGACAACTTTCACTGCTTCCTTTTCCACTCCTAGCACCAGCTTCATCTGTTCCATCGCCAGCAATGGCACTTGATCTAGATCCTCCGACACACACATAATAGAGAAGAATTCATCATACATCACCATTGGTATTTGGACCCCTCATATTTGGTGCACATCTCATAAACTGATGCCATCTTCCCTGTGGTTTAAGTGGAAGGTATTGGTCCTCGATAACCACCTGCTCAAAAACTCCATCATCATCTTCATTGATTGGTAGATATAAAATTGGGATGCCCAAGATGCCTCTTTTATGCCCACTCTCCTCAAATATTCCCCGAACTCTTCACATGATGAATCTACCCAGTAGTCCCAGGCCTAGTCATCTGTAATGTTTCCGCCATGGTGTAGATCCCCCTCATCAGACCATCCCATTCATGGGTTTCTCAATACTGTCTTCAAGATAATCTGGTGCAGGGGGGATGTCTCTAGCTAAAATTCCTTTTCGTTAACGTTTTTAGATGGTTGTACATGGAATAAGCAATAATAGTTGTGAAGGCCTCCCATGTATGGTTGTTAGCTGCCCTGAACCACTGGAGCCGGCATAGAGTGCACCTAATTTGGTAAGATGGTTTGTCTCTAAATCCTTTAGGGATGAAGTCGTCATTCCTTAGCCCAAATCCACACAGTGGTAGCCTCTCACACAACGGATAGATCCTATGGATTTTTGCAGAAGCTCCACAAAAAAAATTATAGTCAGAGTTGCTCTATATCAACTCCCCTAGAGCTAGGATATTCTCTATCATGCCCCTTTGGGAAGTATACTCAATTACCCCCTAACAGCCTTATACAGAACCATTCAGTTTTTATTTTTAGGCATTCATTGGGTTTGGCTCTCAAAGAACCTTCCTAGAGGATGCTCGTGAAGACCGTTCAATAAGGTGGTTCACGAAGCGCTACCCTGACCTTCAGATGGAGTTTGCAAAGTAGAATGGCATGTACTCAAAAACTCACAGTGCATCATGAAGCAGAAGGGCCGATTCATGGATTGAAATCTCTTAGTATGTGGACCTTCTCGAATCGAGAGCACTAAAACAAAAAAACATAGATAAGAAAAATGACAAAATAGAGGTCAGATCCCCTATATATAGGCAAGGACCCTAGGTGCTTTGCGGCGCTTCCGATCTGTAGCGAGCTTCATGGAACCCCATCCTACGTGCGCTGCTCTACCTCCCAAACCGACTTCAAGAGACACCTTCACGATTGACTGAGGAATTATTGGTGGATACCCCCCCAACTTTGACCCTCGTGTTCTCCTCAGATCAAAGTTTGAGGGGGGGAATTAGTTTACATCAAAATAAATAAAATGAAGGATAAAAGGAAATGAATTAGGGGCTATCTCGTGAAGACTGCTCGTGGATCCCCTGGGGTCCTACTGCTAACTCATAACTCCTCCGTTGCGAACCCACCATAGAGAAAGGAGGTGGGATTCTCCACGAACCCATTTGACATTCGCGAACCTGCAGCGGACTAAGGATGTGGGATGATCTGTGAACCCCTTTGACATTCAAGAACGAGCCGCGGAGCAAGGAGGTGGGATGCTTTGTGAAGCCCTTGAACATTCACAAACCGGCCAAAGAGAAACATACATCTTTGCACAGAGCAAGATCTACTTCGTGATGCCTCTTTCTTCTAAATAAAAGGCTCCCCTATATCCCAAATGATGGATCATCAGACCTTTTTCTTTTTTTTATCTCACATCATAAAGAAATTTCATCTCTACGAACCAGGAGCATTCCAATGTACCTTTTCATTGTGAAGTGCCTTTCCCTTTGTGTGAATTATTCCCCTCTTTAAAGAGGTATTCACTTCGTGGATCCACGAGACTCCTCAAAGGATGGAGATCCCCAAGGGGACTCAAGTTGTCACAAAGTGTATCTTCTTCGCGAAGAACCCTTCATGAACATATGATCTGCATGCTAAGGTGGGGTCACTTTTCTTCATGAAACACATTTCTTCCTAATGTTATTCATTACAAGTCACCCTTGCTTCGTGAGGAATTTCTCCACGAATGGCTTTCCACTTCGCGAAGCACCATCCAGAAGAACCTATTCAGTATGCCTAAGCTAAACCACTTCACATCAAAAAACACACAAATTCGCAAAGCCTCTCCAATTCATGGAGCACCATAGAATCACAAGGCATCTACCAATGAACCCCTATGCTCTATTACTCTATTTAATGGGTGTCCCTTCAGGTATACATGAATCAATTTCAAGGACCCTTGGGAGATGCTTCCCATTGCATTTCTTTGCATCATGCTTGTCCGAATTTGCACACTAACCATTATTTATTTTTCGGATAGCCATGCTAATGTGGACCACTCAGTGGACCACCCCACGACACCTCCTCACAATGGCATTGTCGATGTCTTCCTTCCCCCAAGGATGGGTGTGTATAGGTTATGTATGTTATATGAGAGTGGAGTAAACCCGCCTCATTCGAGATGAAGGACGTTAAACAACCAATCACTTTCATCCTCATCACATGATGTTAAACTGTGGCCTTGCCCTGTACATCGTATGTGGGTTGCCCAGTCTCAAACATTCTCTATGCCCACTGGTGTCTACGAGAGTGAAATAATTCCTCATAATGAATGGGATCCTCTTTGTGGGAGATAAATTTGTCTAGGTGGAAAGGGAAACCACACTGGTGTAATCCCCTAGCATTTCCTGCAGGAGGTAGCATCCATGCACCTCATCTCTTCCTGAGTGGAAAATCCCTCTCGCTCTGGGCGTTTTCACCACCCGGGTCTCCATCTTGGAGAAAGTCCTAATCTCCATCATCCTAGGATGAAAACCATGCATATTCCCTTTTTTGATCTTTAGTCAGCTAACCATGTGTAAGTTCCACTCCACTTCCCATGGGCACACCTTCCGCGACGTGATCATCGTGCCTTCGCTGCCTCTTGGTTCTCACACCCATCATGACTCATGTGGGCTTATAATAAACATCGACATGAAATCCACTCCATGCATCCTACAGTGTAATCCCCATAGAACTCCTGAACTACTTGTATTTTTATCCTTTACAATGCATGATACGTTGGAAGCCTCCTTGAGGTTCAATCCAAAAACCCAATGGTCCCAACCACCTTCATGCCCGTTCACCAACTCACTCCCAAACTATGTGGAATTTGATCTTTTCCCATGCAAGGAAGGTAGAAATCCTCTCCGAGGATCAATCCCCAAACCCATTGGTCTCCATGCCCTTCATGACGGTTCACATAACACACTTCATGAACTATGTGAAATGTTATCCTTGCCAAGGAATGGTATGTAAGAATCCTATCTAAGGATCATTCCCCACACTCAATTGTCACGAATCCCTTAATGTCGGTTCACCAAAAACTCATCTCAATATATGAGGACTATGAACCTTGCCAAGGCGAGGTACGTGGGAATCCTCACTGAGGTTCAAGATGAACAACCATTGGTTCCAACAACTTTCACATTGGTTCCCACTCATTCCCAAACTATGTGGACTTTGATCCTTTCCAAGGCAAGGTATGATGGAATCCTCCTTGAGGTTCAAGCCAAAAAACCATCGGTTCCGACCCCCTTTCACATTGGTTCCCACTACATTCCGAACTACATGGGCTTTGATACTTTCCATTGAAAGGAACATAGGAATTCTACCTCAGGTTAAAGCCCAACAACCATTGGTTCTGACCACCGTTCACATCAATTCCAACTCTTTCCCGAACTATACAGACAATGATCTTTGCCACGGAAAGGTACATATGAATCCTCCGTGAGGTTCCAGCCCAGAAACCATTGATTCCAACCCACCTTCACATCGGACCACCTTCATTCCGCTTGACGTTAAATTTCAGGCCCACTTTTCATCCTGCACGATGTTAAATTACATCCACCATATAGAGGTAATCCGTTTTGACCACATCCAGTGGTAAGCCATTGTGAGTCTATGTAAATAGTAAGTTGTTGTCAATCTGATACCAGAGGTAAGACATTGTTTCCCCTGATGTTGGGAACCATATCGCTGGTTCATCCCTATGTTGTCAAACCAACACTCAGGCCGCAAATCACGCATAATCCCTAGCATGTTGTCATGTTGTTTTCCTTCGCATCCACCCCAATTTCATGCCTCAACCGGTAGGTTCCCTTTCCTTCATGTACCTTCTATACGGGTCACCTTCATAGGTGGCCTATTGATTCAAGAACCACATTGACATTGATTCCCTACCACAGGGATAAGTATGAGGTCTCTTCAAGGATCAATCCCATCATCACTATCGCACTCATGTCGACTTCATGTCATTCTCCACCCACTTCATTTAGCCATCCATCATCCATACTAATTATTATCCAAGACGCCACATCACAGTGAGATCATGTTGATTCATATCTTCACTGCTCTTATCAGTAACTAGGTAACTAACCATGCGTTATCCCAAACATTAGTGTTTCCTCCAGGGGTCACACCCATCTTAACCACTCAAGTCAGTATTCTGATCAGACTGATCCATCTATGTTAGACGTTAATCCTACGATATACCCTATGTTAAAGATATGAAGATGAGTAAAACCTCAGATACATGACCATGGCATATAATTCCCTGCATTCGATATTGTATTTCTCATGATTCGACGCCCCCGAGAAGCCACATAATAAAGGGAAGTAACCTAGACACGAGAGTGTGCCAGTGTCCAGACATGCCAGTGTTGTCCAACATGACAAGTCCCCTGACCGAATGTTGCTTCCCTGACTGGACCCCTTGGAAAGTCCCGGTAAGAATCATTGTAACTAACTAGTGTCCCTAAAGATATGGCGCATGGAAGAGTTTCACGAACAACATCTTATCTCAATATGGGAGAACCGAACTAGGTGAAGAGTTCCATGGAGGAATCCGCGGAAGTAAGAACCATCATCCCATAATCCCATTTCGATATATGAGAAAACGTTCCGAAATATTCGATGGATTCCACCCACGTTTGGAAAGCAGGAATGTGGGACAACAACCACGCGTCCTCCATAGACAGATGCTTGCGCCTCGGTGAAAGCATCAGAAATAATGGTTAATAGAAATATTAAATGTGGAAGTGACTGGTGATTAGATAGAGCCCCTAAAAAAATTATAGTGGTTAATTTGATGAATACATGGGAAAATGGATAGATTTTTATAGGTTTCTAATGTATAAGGGATCATTTGGATTGACATGAAATTAGTTAAATGGGATTGAAATGAATTTATTGAGGGAATGGTAATTTTACAAGAAAATCATTAGCTGGATAATGGAAGGGAAATGATTAATGTGTTTTTTGAATTAATGTTTCAGAGTTGTGGAATATGTTAAATGGGTATACGTTGGGAAATAGTGATTATTATTAATTATTAAGTCATAATAAATGAGAACTGGGCTTATTGAATATGTAATGTAAATGGAATGTGTTTTAATTGTTTACGACATAGTGGTAATTCTCATGTTTATTGATATGGTTTATTTTTTCTATTGTTATTAGATATTGTTGGTTGTGGTGTGATGTGTGTATGGTGAATGGATAAATAATTTTATTTACATCGATTTTTAGAGTGAGGTATTGACATGTGGTTCTAGGCCAATGGGTCGAGTTAGACAAAAGATATAAACTCCACCCCATAATGCATGAGTTAGGGAAGGGTTCAAAGTTATTTTCCTCAAATGGTTGCATTCGATTAAACCATATAGAATGAGGATTCATGTTGAGTATCTTATATATGTGATGATGTGGTCATCCTCTTGATATATAGAACATGACTTATGCCATTTTTTCATTGATAAGGACGAATACGCCTAATCCATTAAACACATGATGAACATAAATTTTACAATGAAAAAGGTTTATGGATTGAAATTATAAATTATGCTAGGTATCACTTATGTGAATATGGTTTACCAATGGAACCTAAAATGTGATTTATTTCTTTTTCATATATTTAGAACATGTGTTTTGGATCTATTGACTAGATATTTTATAGAAACCACTGGTACTTCCCACCATGTTGTACCCATACCCCACTCAGGACACCCTTGGATACTCAATCATACTTCATACGTGTTTACCAAGATAAGTGGAATTGACCTGTGTTTGGGATTTGAGTTGGGTTTAGTAAATTCATGGATGAGGTTCCAAACTTGGAGGTATGACCATTTTTGGGATTCCATTGTTTGTATTTTTTTAGTTTTGGTTTACATGGTTCTATATAGCATGACATGACATATTTACTATTAGATATGTTTTATATCCAGTTTTGTGGACACTATTGTTTATGCATGTTCATTGGTTATTATATATTTTTTCATTAGATTTATTTATTTTATGATGTTTTGTACTATGGTAATTAATTTATAGTCTTCCCACATGAACATTTAGACCCTATTTGGTAGTTGGAATCCTCAAGTTTGTGGGAAGCACACTTCATGTGATATTGTGACATGGCTCATTTAACTAGTTTAGAGGACACTTGGTTGGGGATTATACAAAGTGGTATCATAGAACCTCTTTTATGTGGATTACATTATGGGGATTTTTGACTAGAGGTTATAAAAGTTATGTTCCTTTTTAATGAACTCTTGATTGGGAGTACCTAACACATCTACATTGGAAATAAAAATTCACATATGGTGGGAAGTGTTGCTCTTGTTTTTCATTGTTAAAATTGATGATATCACACCATTTCTTGATATAGTTTTTGTATATTGTTACCATTATTTGAAATTTTTCTCTTAGATGAAATGGAATTATGATGTGAATTCTTGCATCATTATAAGAACCTTGGTTTATTAGTGGAATTCTTTAGCTTACGTATGCATGAGATTGGTGTGCAGTGTATAAAGGTATAATGCATTTTACATCGTTGAAAACATGAAAAATATTTTGATTAATAAAATGATGCAAAATGGTTAAAAATATAAATTAATTGAAATGGATGTTTAATAATTGGATCTAATGAAAAGTTGAATGTGATATAAAAGGTTTAATGTAACAATTCATGATATGGGAATGGTTCTGAATAGGGAATGTTTTTTATTTAAGTGTGGAAAAGGTTTTAAAATGGTGTTCTTGTTAAGGCTCATGACCATGTGAGTTAGTTAACCACTTTAACCATGTATCATGATTTGTATGGTCGAAGGTAGTGTTTGTGATGTGTTTTATTAGAATTTCTGTAGTGTATGAAAATGAGTTTTTTATTTCTATAAGAGAGCCTTAATTTATACAAACTGTGAGAGATTTATGTTATGCGTTCTAACGATGGTTAATTTCATTGTTGATAAATACTGCCACAATGACATGATCCAATAAGGTGATAAGATAATTTTGATGATAATTGTCCCCTATTAGTGAATAAATAAGATCGTATGATTCAGAAAAATAGTGAATTTTTTTTGTGAGAACTGTTGTCATTTCATACAGATTATGGAATGTGAATTATGACAGGTTATGCCAAGTTTTTTTGGGATGACAATGAAATTTCATCTACATCGACCTCTGGCCCTTACAAAATGGGACGGAGAAGAGGAATTCGATTTATCGATAGAGTGAATCTAGAATATTTTTGACCATTTAGATACCCCTTCCAAGAAGAGAGTCATGTTTGAAGCCTATATGTTGAAAGACGTGGAAAAAGAGTTGGTCAGATATTATGGTTCATACCAAACAAGCTGAAGGAATTTTATAGAATGATATTCATGAAAACTATCTAGATATGTTTTATGCATAGAGTTTGAGGAAGGATATGGATATGGATCAAAAGATTTTTAGCCAAAGATAAATTTCAATTATGGACTATGATATCCATTTCAAAAATAATTGATGCTTCATTTGAGAAATGGCAGGAGATGAGGAAGCCATGGAGAGACATTTCTTGCGCAGGATGAGATAGGATATCAGTTCATAGGTGATCAAATTTAATTTTTTTAATATATCGTTGATTAGGCCCTTATATTAAAAGGGAAATTAAATGGAGATTCAATTAGTGGACTTTTGGAACAAGATTCATGGGAGAGTGGTGTGGATTTTCGGGGAAGAAAGAATCCATTTTGGAGTTCCCATCAATGTAGAAGTGCATATATAATTTAAAAGAGAGTTTCAACATAATTGTGTATAGACCATGTGTTTTTCTATTAGAGTGGTTATCTAGGAAATATGAACAGTCTTTATACCTGACCACTAGTGGTATATCAGTCAGGTGGAAAAATGGGTGGTGTATAGAGGTTCTATAAGAACCCTCGACAACTGGGAATACATAGAGGTCATAGGTACATGAGGATTGTTTGAAAGGGGTCGTTTACCTAGTATTATGTAAAAAGTTTTATTTCTATGGGCCATATCAATAGGGGTGGGGATGTGGCACTCCATGGTGAGAGCATCAATACCAGTAGGCTAGTGCAGTGCTAAGTACTCAGAATGGAACCAAGAGTAGTGGGTAGTTTATCTTCATAATTTTCATTCTATAGTAAGATGTGGTGAAGTTGTAAAATAAATTATTTGAGGTATGATTATTGTAGATTCTTGGAATGGTAGTTATTTATTTGATGCAGGCTCCACACATTATTTTATTTTTTCTCAGTTGTTGGTTGTGTTGGGATTATTAATAGAACATGGGAATGTAGTTATGTCGATTCAAACATTGTTCCGATTTTTCACTAATAATATCAAAAAAAATTTGGGTTTTTCATCATAGGTTCAATGGTAAATATTTTCTATGGGAATTATTATTCATTAAGATTTCGGGTTTTCCCTAAATTTGGGAATGGATTGGCTGATGTTGTAAAAGAAACATATTTATTCATACCACCATCGGGATACATTTATGTATCATAATGGAGGAACTAGTGTCCTTCATGGTGAGTGGGATGTTCTAGATTGTCATGCATGGCCGGTTTTTCTTACAATTGGGGGAAATCATAGCCCATGGTGCTTATCAGGAGCTAGATGAAGGGGGAGTGAGAAAACCAGTATTCCCCCATTATATCTAAATTTACGATTGCGTTTCCCAAAATATTATTTGGGCTAACATTGGAGATATATTTTGAGTTTATGATCATGGTGATGACAGGGGACGAACAATCATCCATTCCTCAATATTGAATAGAACAGGTATAACTCTAGTAACTTTTGGTTTAAATAGATGAGTTGGAGCATTATGGGTTCATATGTCCAAGAATATTGCCTTGGCAATATTATATATTATTTTCCAAGAAGGATGTTATACATATGAGGTTATGTATTGACTACAAGAAGGAAAATCAGATAATAGTTAGGAAATGATACATTCTTCCTTGAATAGATGATATATTTGACTAGATGAGGTGTACAATGGTATTCTTCAAGATCTATTTGAGATCGTCATACCATTATTAGAGGATGAGACCTTTTGACATACCATAGATAGCTTTCATGAGTAGGTACAAGTTGCATGAGTTTGTGATGATACTATTTGGGTTAAAAAATACACCTTATAGGTTCATGTATTTAATGAACAAAATATATCACCACTATCTGGATATATTAATAGTTTTCATCATTGATGAAAACATGGTGTACTCTGGAACTCAGGACTATCATTCTCGGCAACTTGACATCATCCTAAGTTCAATAAGAGAGCATAGTCTATACAATAATCTATAATTTTTTTATCAAGATTGATAATTTTCATATCTTGGGTCACATCCTATCCTATGGTTGGTATTTTAGTAGATCTGGAGAAATAGAATTCTATTGTGTCTTGGGAACATCCCAGTAATGTATCTGATGATTGGTGTTTTTTAGGATTGGTTTATTATTTCCAAATATTAATTAAATATTTATCCAATATAATATCACCAAATTTAGTTATAACTGGGAAGGGAGTTATATTTTAATGGTATGATAGTTGTGAGATTGACTTTATGAACTTTAATAAATGGTTGATGGCCACACAGATTCAGATTATGCCTGATTCAGGCAATAGATACACATTGTTTTGTGATGCAACTGGTGTTAGACATATGGTAGTGTTGATCATGTATGATTTATATGTATCATATTGGTAATGACTGTTGAGGACTCATCGAATAAATTAACTGACTTGTGATCCAGTGGGGCCACTCTTGTTTATTACTTATAGTGTTGAATGCATTATTTATTTAGAGAGTAGTTCAAGTTGTTTACCATTCATAATAGTCTTAATTATATCTTATCCTAACTTGATTTTATTTTTTAATAGTGCAGTTGGGATTAATACATGATGTATTATTACTTCTAGTTAGTTTTTAATCAAGTAAAATGGAATATTATATGAGATTCTATGAGCCTAATGTCTCATAATTCGGTGGTTTTGGATTCAAACTCTAATTGGAGAATGACGACCTAGTTTGTTAAGATGAACATGGTGGTGCATGATAGGAATAAAGATAATTCCCTCACATCCACAAAAATTGAATATATTATTATGATCCAGTTCAATTACAGTCATCTTGAACATCTATAGTGTTTGTCCATAAAGGAATGTCATAATGGTGTTGAGTCACATTTGGGTTAGATTATTACTCATAATGATATTTTTTGTGTTCATGGAATCACAGTCATGCAATGGTGTATTCTGAAGTAGATTTTGTTGGTCTTCTAGGAATTAATATTGGCAGTTAACCCTCATTTTTCTAAGACGTATCATGATCATTTTTATATTTATTGGTGACTAGGAATGAAGAAAGAGGTTTTAGGTTTTGTGGTGTTATACCATACCTATCAGCATGTGAAGGGTGAGAATTAGTGCCCAGGTGGTTTGAAATATATATTTCCCATTCCGTAGTAGAATTGTAATGACATAATAATGGACTTCATAGTAGTAATTTCATGTAAACCTCATAATAATGATGAAATTTTGGTGGTTGTGGAACTGTTGACTATGGTGGCCCATTGGTTTTTGATCCATGAACCTTTCACTTTTGATCAGTTGTTTTAGTTATATATTCATGTAATAGTTCAATTTTATGGAGTGGTGTGGAAAACTATTTTGGATAATGACCCGCATTTCACATGGCTGTATAAGTCACTTGGTACAATGGTGTTTTTCAGTACAAGATTTGATCCTCAAACATACATGTTGTTAGAGCGTACGATTCAGGTAAACGAGGATATGTTGAGATATTTTGTTATGGATTTTTTTTGTTCATTGGATGAACACCTATAAAATTTTTGGTATTCCAACTAAAATAGTTTCAATGATAAGATTAAAATGCCACCATTTTGGGATCTCTGTGGGATATAGTGAATATATCCATTGTATTGTTTAGAAGCTTGAGACTCAGTCCTGCTGAGACTGAGTCTTCTCTAGTAGAACCTAGAATTGGTTCAATTGATTTGGAAACTCATGTAAATGGATATTATTAGATAGAAATTATATTAAGACCATAATTATCATCCTCTTGAGTTTATGGTGGGTAATAGTGTAATTCTTTGGGTATCATCAAGATTGGGTCACCATTGGGTTTGGAAACATTGAATATTGGCACCCAGGTATATGGGGATGTTTTAGATTGTGGAGAGAATAACCCCGATGGATTTCCATTTGGATCTTCCACAATGGTATAGTGGAATGAAAAATGGTATCCATCATTTTTATCTTCATAATTATAACCTCGATCCATCTTATGTGGTTAATATTAATGATGTATAACTTGAGGTTGATACAACCTTGAGGATCATCTAGTTCGTATAGTAGATCATAATCATAAAGTCTTGCAAGGAAATATTGTTCTATTGGTTCGAGTTTAAAGAGAACATGAATATGTTTATGAAGAATTGTGGGAAGGGGAGTTTGATATGTGGTCCTAGATTCCCAATCTCTCCTTTTTAGAAAAATAACAATTCTTTGGAGTGTGGCTCAAGGATGACATGTTATAAGGTAAATAATTCATAGGATCCCATACTTCAAATAGGTATGTCCTTATTTTATTTTTTGTTTCAATAACTTGTTTTTTCATGTGTATTAGGGGCCTCAAGGGTGTTCTGGGATTTCAGGAAATGAAACTATAGAAAATTAGGCTGACATGCAAAATGAGCATAGTTTAAACATGGTTACATAATCCTTCCAGCCTTCCCAAGAAAATCATATAACATTAGAATATGTCTTTTCACATGGTTTGTGCATGGTACAAAAATCCATGAATCCTTCTTATTTTACCATTAAACCCAACTTCATATGGATAGTTTCTTATGAAAATTTTGGAAACCCATGATGGTAAATTGTAAGGCCCATTAAATTTTGGAAAATTTATAGTTTACCATTTCATTTTTTTAAGGCCTTATGTGATTTTTTCCACCTATTTACTACATCCAACCCTAGTGATGATCAAGAACCCTCAAGATCTTTTAGTGGTCGATCACCCTAATTTTTTACATTTTGGAGTGTTTTTAGGTTTGGATCGAAGTAACAGGTATGTCTTACCACCCTCATGCCTATCTATTTTTTATTAGAGAATGTATCTTGGGAAACCATATTCTGAATCCCTCAAAAATTATTCCTCTAGTAGTTGTATATTGATTCATTAAGGGTTTTTTAATCCAGATATAATTCCATTATTTTGATTGTGTTCATTAACAGATTTATGGTAGGAGGTCTATAAGTTATATCCCATAGTTGTTCTGTTGATTAGTGCATGTTTGGTTGTGTTCTCAGGTGCCTCTTAATATTTTTGAATATGTTTGGATAAATGGATGTCCAATATTGGATTTGAATCTCCACAATACACATGGGATAAGCTGAGGATTACATGACTGATTTAGGGTAATCCATGGTACGCACCGACCACCCCAAACATGGTTAATAGAAATGTTATATGTGTTTGTGAAATTTGATTATATTGAGCCCATGAAAAATATATAGAATGGTTTTCTTATTAATAATTGAAAATGGTTTGTTTAATAGTGGTGGTTAATGTATAAGGTGTCACATGTCTTGACCTAAAAATAGATAAATGGGAATAATATGAATGCCTTGACAGAATTTGAATTGTACCTAAAAAGAATAAGTGTGAAAATTCATTGTGAATGAATAATGGTTTAGGTAAAATAACATGTGAGAATCGCAAAATATGATAAATGGGTCAATGTAGGGGAACTAGTTAATATGCTTAGTGAGTGAGAAATAAGAAAGGGGAATTTTGGTAAATGGATACATAATGTAAATGGAAAGTATATTTATGAGTTATTGAATAATGTGAAATCTCTTGTTGATTGTTAGGGTTTGTGTTTTCTATTGTTATTGGATGTGATTGTTTGTGGTGTGGTATTTGTATGGTGAATGGATAAATAAGTATGTTCAATTGGCTTTGTAGAATTTGTTGTTGACATGAGGTTCTACATATAAGAATTACTTAATCTTGATATAAGTTAATAATTTGACTTCATTTCACATTAATTATCCTTTTCGATTTAGATATTTAGATAATTAGGCCACAACATTTACATAACATCTCAAATTTTACAATGTATACACTTCAACTCAATATCTTTTTCTTTACAAAATAAAACTATTTATAATAAAATATTATTTCGTTTCTTATTAAAAATGTACAAGAATTCTTCATTTCTATTACCCATCTCTATTCCCTATATAAATCTTTTAAAAAATGGGATAGGTATAAAAATCCATTTAAGGGATACATAAATAAATAAAAAATATTAGTCTTCTAAAAAGGTGTAAACCATGAATAATTTATCATAATGTAGTACTTTAATCCTTCAATAAGTAGTAAATATACTTTAATAAATATAAGCTCATATATTACCCTTTTGTAACCAAAATATTACCATAAACATCATATAAAGACCAAATAACATATAAACGTAACTTGGGACATAAACATACTTAAATGGTTTAAATATATGGTCATCTTCCACACATATCACTAGATTTAATAGCAATAAAACCAACATAGATACCCAATCCATTGGAGCTTATATTGTAACACCCCACCATTGGTTTATCATGGAACTACCAGTCTATGTCTTATCACATAACCACTCGTCAAAATGTCCATGTACCATTATATAAAACTATTGTGATAATAAATATTTCACTTACAAAATTTTATTTTAAATCACTATAAATCATTTCATGATATTAAAATATTCAATCCATTTCCAAAACCATTTAAATAATTTAATAATGAGTATTTTGAATGAAAGTGTCCCATACAAATTAGAAATATATTAAAGGAATTAATATTTTAAAATATTAATTTATATATAAAAAATATAGAAAAACCTATTTTGAAAACATATTCATTATATATAATGTTTTATAATAATAAATCATTAAAACATTAAAAACTATGTTTTGGTGAAAGAGTCACTTGTCACTTGAGAAACACATGAATAAAAATCATAACATAATTACATTAATCTAGAAATTAAATATCATGAGAATATACACTTTTTGGATATAACCTATCAATGTGTCATTTATAGACCTCAAAGTGTAATAATGGATCATAATATCACAACATGCCTCAATGAAAGGAGATTCAGGAGAAATCCCATACAAAGAATGTATCATTAGACTAAGGGTAAATATATGAAATAAATATATGTGAAAAATATAAATACACCTAATATAAGTGGATATTCATTGTAAAATAATCAGAGAACATTCAAACATATTCTTCAAAAAAAACCAATTACATGGATATTTAATTCAATTAGTGGAAATTGAGTTAAGATTTCACTTACCTTATGTCCAACTCACCTTCTAGGTTCATTATTTTACTGAATGATAAACATTGGTTAATTTAAACATGAATGATAACCTTTTTTCATTTTTATTATTCCTTTTATATCACATATTATCTTTTGAAAAAAATTACATATTTTTTTTTTCATATCATAGGTTTTGTCAATAATTGTTACTTTAGTCAGAAATGAACTTTTTTTGATGTAAATTGTCCATGTAATAAAAATTAAAAAATATCTAGAATAGTATTCATGAATTAAATATCATATATATCTAGAATATATGTATTTATAATAATCCAAAATATTTTGAGAAATGAAATGAAATGCATCATTCATGGAGACAGTAGGTCATACGTAAGCATGAACAATACTTTCATTTCTTTGTATTATAAAAAGAATAATAATTATATGACATAAAGTTATATTATAATAAAATTATTATATTAATGTCATATATGTATTATAGGTTTAATAAAACCACCCTTATATATTGCATGTATAGTAGAAAAGAGTCATATCACTTTGAGGGAGAAGTAGTCCACATTTCCTCAAATTAAATCATCATATTTACACAACATGGATGGAATAAAGATATTATATAAATAAAAATTACATAAAAATAGTGCAAAATATAAATATAATATATTTCATATGTAAAAATAATTTCAAACATAATTTCCACCATGAGAGGTGGTAGGGTTAAATTGAACAATCATCGTTTCATGAGGTAATAGTTCACCTTACACAAAAACACTATGTTAATTACCCATTAATTGGTTTTGTGTGTAAGTTTATATCAAACCAATAGAATAAAATAAATAATATTATATTGTGGAGACAAGATTTTTTATTTAATTATTGAATAATATGATTATAGGGACTGGATAATAGAAATGAAACTAAAATGCATGAGGGGAGTTGTGGCCTCTTAATCAGGTAACATCTTTTGGTTTATAACAAAAGGCTTCATTGGGAGGATTTCATCCCAAAGGGAGGATTATATAATGAATTGATGAATTCTAGGAAGTGTCTGAGAAGTTATTTTTGGAATCTATGATTTCTACAAGTCTGGCTATTAGAGAAGACAGGGTTCCATTTTATATGAGAGGGGAGGGGCACCTATGGAGATTCTTAAAATGATAAATTAATATAAATTAACTTCTTCAATTAAAAATTATCAAACATGATATATTTCTAATATAATATTATTATAGGTAAAAATCATCTCATTTAATAAATTTATAATTGTATTTTTTATTTTAATTCTTATCTTTTCGGTTTACCCATAGTTATTATCTTTTAATTTTATTTGTGGTAACAACATTTTAATTATTAAAAAGCTATTAATGTTACTTATATATGATAAATTTCCCATAATTGGATATATAATAAACTTTTATAACTTATTATATTAACTGTGTGAATTTAAAATATTTTTATTATTTTTTATTAATTTAATAATGTTTCATTTTTATAAAATTTCAATTATGTCATTTTTTTACTATTCACTATATTGAATTTAATTAATATCCAAACGGAGAGATAAATTAAAAAAATAATTTAATACTCTTATAAGATTTCATATTAACCTAAAAACATCTTGGATTCCATAAATTTTGTCTTATATTATATATTTTAATATTTTATAATATCATTTAATTGATATTTCTCGTAAGAAAAGAATAATTGTATCAATATTGCATCAATATTTCTGGTAATTATTTACCCTATAAATATTATAAATATATTAAAATGATGTATATAATTTTATTAAATCTTTGGATATTACTTATGTTTTTAGTTTCATCAATTTTATCACTACAGTAAAACTTTTATACTTATAAGAGATAAAAGAGTGACATATTGTCACATTCTTTTGTTTAAATAATTATTATATCACATACATTGAAAAAAGGATATTAAAAAAAATATTAAACATCATATCTTAAGGTAATATTTTTATTCATAAAATAGTATTTTAACAAGTGTTTGGGAAATTTTATTATCATTATCATTTTATGTGTAACCATAATTTACCTGATGTGCCTTTCATGCTGGTAAATAAAATTTTTGAAAATTAAAATTCATAATGTACAAAAATAAAAGGGAACTATTTAAAATATTATCACCACATAATTATTAATATGTAATCCATTTCTAAAATTTTAATACACATAATTTATGGTGATTAATTTAAAAACAATCCTCCAAGTCACAATGAGAAAAATTTGTTATATAAAATTAAAAACCATCAAATGATTGACGTGTGTTTATAACTAATATCTATTTGAAATTATTTACAATGAAAAATATTTTATTAAATTATAAGAAAATAATTTCTTTTAAAAAAATTAAAATATTAATCTAGCAACATTACTTATATAGACAAAAAAATAGTTTTGAATTAAAATTCAGTATTTTTCACTATTCCTTGAAATCTGAATTTTAACAGAGAAATAAAAATATATCACCCAAAGTAAATTTTTACTCTCCAATTATAAATAATAAGTTTATATTAAAAACTACATCATATAAAATTAAAAAAAATTATTTAAAAAGGTCTCTCCATCAAAATGCGTTAAAATTGTATATTTTTTGAAAAAATATTTCTTTTATACAAAAAATTGAATTTGTTCTTATATCATTTCTATAAAACATATAAGATTAATTTAAAACATTTAATATAATATATTACATAGATATTTCATTAATAAAAACCTTAAAGAGTGATTTTATTATTTTATAAACTCACTTATTTTCATTTAAATAGTTTTTTAGAAAAAAACAATTCCTTTATATTCAATTGTTTTTATTAAATTTCATAATTAACTTGGTAACTAATGAATCATTATATAAAAATTTTTAAAACATATTTTCATAATTCAGTTAATATTGTTCATTCCCACCATTCCATCGGCTAGGTTATAACAGTATAATTTTAATAATAATGTTTAGTTGTTCAGTTATGCTCGATGTAACATATCATTTACGCTATTGAACATAGTGTTTTTTTCTTCAAAATTAGTATGTCACATTGCACCCAAGGGATAAGCTATATTGCGGCTCTAAACACCACCCCAAAATCCAAATGTTAGGGAATGTGAGAGATTTATATTCCCCTAATAGTTTCATTAAATTAACCCACATGGACCGATGCTTCAGGCTGAATGTTTTGTTTGTGTGATGATGTGCTTAACCCTAGTGAGATTGGGAACATGAAATAATACCCAAAATAATTGAGATAAATTAATATTATAAATTCAATAAACACTAGATGAAATTAAATTATGTAGTGAAGATGGAATAAGGGTTAAAATTGTAAATAATCATTAGAATGATGTAATGGAATGCCTTTAACTAATAGAAAAGAAACGATTTTTATTTTGATTATACATTATTTAATACTTGAATGAATGGTCTATTGACTATATATATTGTTGAAAATATTAGTGGTGGCTTATTGAGTTCCACTAACACACTTCTCGGGCCTCCATTTGGTACCCGAGTAGACTACATGATTCCAGGTTAGGAAAAGGGAAAAGTCTTTGTGCTCAGGAGTTGAGTTGGGATTGGGACATACATGGATGAAGTTATAAACACGGAGTTATGATATTTTCATTGGATTCCATTGTTTTTATTTAAATTGGGATTTTTTCACATGTCATTATTTAACATAACATGACATATTTTCTACTTTATATGTTTTGTACACAACATTGGAAAGATTTTTGTTTATTCATGTTCAATGGTTATTATATATTTTTCATCTATTTTACATATTGTATGATGTGGATTACTCTCGTATGGATGGTATAGCATCCAAAAGTGACAACTTAGACTCTCTATGCTAGTCAAAAACCTCTAGCATATGGAGAGTTATCCATAAGGTCTTGTGGTAACACAAATCAAGGCATCATTTTCATGGATCACAAGTCAGAGAAGTTATAATATCAAAATATTTGATGAAATTTTGAGTTCATAAGTAATTTAATTTCAAGAACTATGGGATTAGTGTTTACCTTTGGTATGGTTACACAATAATAATTTCTCCCATTAATGGACCCAAATAGATTGAGAAGAAGCATTATATATAATTTCAATTCATACTCAAGATTTTTGGGACAATGATGGTGAAAGGAATCTTGTAAACCCAAACCCTTTTTTGGATACATTTACAATGGAAAAAACTATTCAAACTCACATTGTAGAAGCTCAAAGTAAAAAGAGTGTTATGTTGATAATTGATTAAATGATTTTTTATCTCAAGTACAATATAAAATTTTCATGAATGGATCTCTAGAGGATGTTTTTTATATGGTTTGACATGAATGTGAAATGGAGCCCCAAATACATAAAACCTTTTGAAATAATATAAATAATTGTACTTTTGTCTTATCATTCGAAAATACAACAATGTATCTCTAAAGTACATGATGTGTTCCATGTATAAGTGTTAAAGAAGTACATTCATGAAACAACATATTTCCTCACCTCTAAATAAATATAATACCATATAATTCTTATAGTGAAGAGATTATACACCTTTTGAAATATAGAGAACATGTTTTGAGGAATTGAATGACTGTAGTGGTGATGGTACTTTAAAAAAACAATATATAAAAGACTATATGGAAACATAATCAAATTATAATGAATAAATTCCCAATTAAATTCATGGGGTGAGATCAAGAAATTTTTGGAGATGAAATTTTTTGGAGTAGAGATGATTATAACACCATGAGATATTAGGACATATTTTTATAAATAAATTTAATTTCTTGGAAATGTTATGAAAGATGTAACATGAGTGTAAATGACCACGAATATAGTATTTCATAATAAAATAACCAATAAATTAGTGGGTTTTAATATGAAATATATAATTAGAAATAGTATATGTCATACACTTTTATAAAAAAGCAATCATTATGAAATTATTAAGAATTAAAAACCCTTCAAATGAAAGTTATTTTTTTATCTGAAAATCTACCATGCTGAGAAAACTATTTTTTATACAAATAAACTAAATTAATCAATATTAGTGATATATGTTAATGAAATTTAAATACTATATATTCTATTAATTTTATAAACTATCATCAAATATATTTCTTAGATATAGAATATGAATAAACTAATTTTTATGCTTAATAATATATTTTTCTAAAAAGATGTTTTTATAATTTATTATATGATTATTTTAAATTTAATTTATCTGCATTATAGAAATGGGATTTCATATAATTGAATTCATATTATTGGTAAGAAGGAACACAAAATTGTATTAGGTTACTTTTATTTTTGATCAATTTTAGAAGGATCCTTGGTAAAAAATACGACCTCAATAGATGTAGAGACTCATGGTTTGGCCTTATTAGACTTTAGAATATTCCTACAAATAATCCCAGAACTAAGAATGAAGATGGTGTGCGATTCTGAGCCATTGTGAGCTCGGAAATTTTTTTATAAAAATATTATGTATTTTAATACTATGCATGAGGATGGAAGATGTTATATCCTAAACAGTAGCTCATATTAGAAATCGGAGGGCACAGTTGCATTCAGAGTGTGTCGTTTACCATAGGTGGGGTGTGAACTTTTTGGGCGCGGTCCTTCTATAAAAAATGTGACCATTGGTGTATTTGTAAATAAATTAATAAATTATAAATGGGTGTCGGCTCAAAAACTCTTGAACGGAGTCTCATATCGATATTCTGATAACGTGGTTGTGTTCTGAACACCGTGTTTACCCCAGGGGAAACCTAATCTTTTCGACAACGGGATGTTTCGTCGGGGGGTTTTTTCATTTGTGGAATTGATTAATTAAATAAATAAATATTAATATAAATCAATCCATCTTTTCCCCCCTCCCAATTTTCATGGCACGGTGGCTTCATACACTTTAATAGAAGAACCATCGGATCAAAGAAACAAGTTGACGTCAGACTTAGATCTTGATGGTGATCGCTCCCGGATGGTGAAACTGTATCTCCGGAGCACAGATCTGGCATAGAAGCATCATCATTTAGCCCATCAAGAAAGAATTTTGAGTTTTAAAATCCCAGATCCCATTTCTGTGATTTTTTTCTTCAAATCCTGATAAGGTTTCTGTAGTTTGGATCCCAAGCTTTCCAAAACATGTTTCGGATCTAAATTTGGAGCATCGGGGTGCTCTCGGTGGTTCTCGTAAGTTTTTTGGTGGAGAACCCAGTTTCCTGTGACGGCCATGGTGTATTTCGGTGATGGGGTTGACAGCGCGACAGATTCCTACTCTGGAGGAGTGGTTTCTAGCGGTGGCATGGGGGATTTCTGTGAGATATGCGACGGTCTGGCTAGGATATTCCTGGGGTTCTTTAAACTATCATAACATAGAAAAAGTAACTCTAATTTGCGAGCTGTTTGTGACAACACATTCTAGGCATCCAGATAAACCTTTTGAGCTCACTGAGAGAGTTTTATGAGTTAGTTTTGTGGAGTGGGTCTACAAAACATTGAAAGAATAATAATAATATTTTGTTATTATTCATCTTCAACTTATCGTAACTTCTATACATAGCATCCATTTGATGGGCCATCAGTGGCATTGGGATCCTTATAGTATGGTGCAGTTTTACAGATAGTTTATGGGTGTTGGAATAGATATCAGATTGTGGGCCCCATGAGGCTGGTTTTGGGCGTTTACCAAAAAACATGTCTTTTTTATCGGATGTCTATTTGTGATGAATGAGTAGTCAATCTCATGCGTTTTTTAGGGGATCACAATGTTGTGGTCTGCTTGAAGAGTTTCAGGATCGAGGTGTGGGAACCACTTTGGCATGAAATGCTGAATAGTAATCCTTTCACCAGTATTCCATTTCGGGGATGTAAATAGCCTATCCTGCATGTTATTCATCATAAAACGTGCTGGTTGCCTCGGTTTGGTCCTATGAGCTGCACAGTGAGGCGTTGTTGTAGGTAGCTCAGGCTAGCGATATTTGGACCATCTATGGTTTAGTTTACTCCCTTGGTTCGTTACAATGAGAGTTTTTGTATCATTAGAACCATATTATAGGTTTTTGATCCCCTCAGAAGGATGTTTTTCTTGGAAGTGTTTTGGCATCCCTCCGCTGGATATAGAGTTGGATCCTCTCGCTCCACTTCCCTAGATTAGGTTCATAGTATCGTTGTTACCACTTATACATGCACGACGACCCCCTACTTATCTGGTCAACCTTATAGGTTTAGAGGCATCATTAAAAATATGATCCACTACAAAGTGTGTGGTTTATTAGGGTTGTGGTATCATCGGGTATAAGATCCCATAATCAGCTTTTGGATTCAATAGGGTTGCAGAATCATTGGTTATATGATCCCCTACTATGCTTGTGGTTTTCGTAGGGTTTGTTGCATCGTCAGTTTGATCCCCTACATCGTGAGTTATACTGGATGGGGATTCCACCATCGTTGTGACTATCTTTACATAGGAGACTATCCTCAATGTGAGTAATGTGAACTATGGAATGTCAAATATGGTTGTGGAATACCCCAGTGGATCCTGTGAGTGATCCCCTATCTGTGAGACCTTCGAAAAACCAGAGTGTGTTCTTGTATCCCCTAACCAACCCTAGGAGTGAATACCTATCTGAGAAGTTTGGTGTTTCCACTACGTCAGCATGATGTTCTCAGTGATGATATCCAATGAGCTTGATCACTGTAATGGGAATCTAGGATGTTTTTGTGATACGCGAAGGAGTGTTTCTCTCAGACGAGTGACATCTACGATGATAGAGCTCCTGGAATGTGCACTCATGGTTTTTTGTAGAATTAGTCGATGGTTATGAGGACGAAACCTGTAACGACCCGATGTTTTTCAATGGAAATTCCCTTCTCATAAGTATGTCATAAAACCACATGAAAATACAACATAATGAAATACTTATTTCTAAGTGACATGTAAACATATGTTTTTCACATCTGTGTTTGGAATTTTAAAATTTCGGCATACACGGTTGTTATTAGTATGTTATTTGGAGTCCGATAAAGAATACATAATTTTTGGTGAATAGTAACCTACCCTAATGAATAGTAACGTACCCTTATGAATAGTGTTATATCCAAATTAATAGTAACCTCACTAATGGTAGTATAAAAGTAACATTCAAGTTGGAAGTATGATATACATTTAATTTAGAATATGTAAATGAATGTTTTAAATATGGTTCTGATAATAAATTATTATTTTAATTATGTTTTAAAATAATCATATTTATAAAATTATTTTTGAAAAATGAATTTCATTTTTGGATTTTACACGTCGAAAAATGGTTAGGTTGAATTTTTGGGATTTTTCTAAAATACATTAAATTTTTATAAATAGTAAAATACGATAATTTAAAATAAATGCAAAATAATGGAGTTTTTTAGTCACTGATGATGTTCTGCTGATATAAGCACACTTTTATTTAGATCAAATGATAAAATTACTATTCTTGGTCATGGAATACTTATTATTCCATGAGTTGTGAAGAAATAATAAATTAATTATTATAATATTATGAAATCGCTCCTCTCCTACATTATAAAACCCCCCTTCACTTCCTCTTTTCTTTACTCCTATCAAGCCTTGTGCCATGACATTATTCGACACAAATCCCTTCCTAATATCCTCCTCACGTCAAAACTCTCATATCCTCTTCAAAATACCATGACCTCTCCCCTTAATAGGTTCTCAATGTAGAGTGACTCAAGAAGAAGAATTCCTCTTCCCAATGTCTTCTTTTCTTTTATGTTCTTTTCATTTTGTTTCATTCCTCGCCTCACTTCATCATAATAGTATGATCAATCCAGTAACATATGTGTAATAGAATGGTTTTATGCTAATGTTATGTTAAATCATCTTCTCTCCTTTCCCCACCATTTTATTTGAAATAAATAATAATACTATTTGAGATGAGGTAATTTAGCACATTCAAAGACAACAGTTTATCAATTTATGTTATTATCATTATTTATGGTCATGAAACCATTTGTGTTATGTTTGAACAAGATTATTATATATTTAATATATCCTATTTTTAGTGCTGTAATTATTTTTTAAAAATTATATTACATTATAACGCAAAATATGTTCCTTGTAATCAAATCCACTGATTAAAAAACGGTTATCACTAAATTTATATATATAATAATTCAACTTCACACTAAGTTACATAATTAATATTAAAACCATGAAATCTCTGGGATTTTCAGTAATATAATAAAACTTCAATTCTGGACAACCAATTTTATCTTTTATGTATATATGAATATATGTGCACCGATATTTTAAAAAACAATTAAACAAATGAGCCTGAATAGTGAAATTGAACCATGTAACTAATTTAAAAAGGATTTGATTGAACTAAAAGTTTTATAATAAATAAATTATATATCTAAGAGTTTATAAACATATTAATTAATAATACTGATTTTTTATTTAGGTCTTTAATAACAACTGGAGAACACCATCAGATTTAAGGTAAGGGATCCTCTCTTTTTCAGTCTTAATCAAGATTGTTCTCTAAACTATTCCTTTTTTGTGTAATACCAAGTGATGGTGTATGATTTTTCATCTCCTCCATACATAACTATTGATTTATAAGTGATTAGAAACCCTCTTATCACTCACATCAATCCATCTTAGTAACAACTGACACCATGCCGATAAACCGTAATGGATTCTACCCAAACATCCTTTATTCTTTCGGGTTACTATATCTTTATTTTTTCCAAAAAATAGTTGTCTTTTATTTTTAGTAAAAACATATAAATTCTTCTAATATGCTCTAAAATCATGTTCCATGATCCATCTCTCATTCTCTTTCGGGGATATAAATTCTTTTATGTGAACCCCTCATCGATACTTCCCAATAAGCACACTCGTTTTAAAGGAACTTCCCAAACATTTACCCAATTTCAAGTGCAATCTATCCATTTTTTTATGACACCATTGAATTTATAAAATATGTATTTTTATTATAAAAACCTTCTTGGTTCAATTATGGTTTTATATAAAATAATTTCCTCTTTACTATTTTAAAATCTCTAAAGTATTTTCCTTTAAACCGCACAAAAATAATTTAATGCTAATCATTCACAAATACATTTCTTATATATTGTCACTTCTATTTGTTACCACTTTCCATGTTATATGACTATATTACATTATGAACGTCCATGTATGTTTTAATCCCTTTATTTCATGGACACTTTCATGATACACTCATTGGTTATTCTTTATGACATGATTGTGGTACCCAATTCTCTCCATGGGTATCATTATATTTATGAACAATTAATTATGTATGATTATTTATGTCGAAAGAAAATTTCTGGGGCCTGAATATTTTTGTGGAATGAATATTCATGAAAATTTTGAGATGGGTGCACCCAGATACCGCTCTAATCGATTGGGTAATGTTATGTCTCATGAGATGCGATGTGAAATGGGATTGGTGGTTAGCCTTGACCCGTAATGAAATGGGAAATGGGTTTTTCTGTTAGCCTAGACCCGTACTACGGAAATGTTTTATGATTATGCCACATTTATAGGATTCCATGTTTGTATGATCCCATGATTAGATGTTATTATTTCATATGTTCCATGTTTTGGATATCAGTATGTCATTCCTCCTCATTCATGTGATTAAGATGTATCCTTTTGTTCATTCCCTTACTGGGATGTTCAGCTCATCCCTTTGTTCATGTGTTCCCCAGGGAACCCTATGCAGATGTATGGGCTCAATGGAAGATATAAGCTCATTATGGAGAATAATAAAAGAAGAGTTTTTAGCCCCAAGTTTTATGTTTAATGTACCTATTAATCCAATACACTAGACTTAATGATCCATGGCTTGTCCTCTAATGATTAATTTTTCTTAAAATCATGACATGTTATATGTAAAAGGCATAGGTCGCAATATTTGGTATTAGAGGATGGTCTTGTAATTTTTTGGTTATTAGGAATAGATCACCATATTGAGAACCTTAATGATGTGACTATGTATAAGAAAACATTACAAAATTTTGTTGACTTATTGAGTAAGTGGTTTATCAAGAAAATAAATCCATGTCTAGATACAAGCAGGTAGAGGTGGCACTGGCACAGATGTATCAAGGTGTAAAACCCAAAAAACACATTGGGCTAGACTCGAATGGGAACTGGTGCACGATAATTAGCCTTGCTGCACTCTTGGTTATGACACTTATAGGGGATATGCTTTGGTAGATTCACGAGTTTAGTATAAAAAAGTATTAAGAGACAAAAAAATCTCATAATAATATTATTTATGAAATATATATAAGATAACCTTGATTAAAAACTAAGGAATCACAAGTTTGGATATACTTGTTCTTTAAAAGTTTATCCTTTTATGCCCAATGTTTCCTTTTCATGCTCAATAGATAAGTATTAAATACCTCTAATTAAACATTATATTTCATAGTTAATGGTGGGAAACAGAAGAATAAATTCCAACAAACAATGTGATATGAAATGTGATGATTTCTCTTCTGATATGCCTGATGTGACAGAGGCGGGTTCTCAAAAAATCATGGTAGTACATACTCAGCTTCCTCGAGTTTGGAATAATAACTTGAATCAGGTGGAACGTCCTCCTCCTCCAAGGAAGCAACAATTTTTCATAGAATCATTCATGCAGAAAAGGCCACCCATGTTTAGCGGATCATCTAATACCCTCCTTGCAGAACAATGGATTTACTACATTGAAAAGATTTTATCTATCCTCTAGTGCTGAGAAGAAGATAAATTTGTACGGGCGATCTATTGTTTTGATGGGGAAGTTGATCAGTGGTGGACAATGATCAAGAATACAATGTCCCAAAAAGAAATTGATTTCATATATTGACCGGAATTTAAGAAGATTCTTTTCAACAAATATTTCCTCGAACCCTCCATCTCAATACGGAAAGATAGTTCCTCGGAATCAAACAGAAGGAAGATGAGTCCATCAGGGTGTATTAATTGAACATTACAAGGCTTTCATGGAACACCTATAGCTTTTTCATGAACAACGAGATCAAGGTGGATCGCTTCCTTAGCAGACTATACCAAAGTCTATGAAAATCATTTGCAATTACAGAATTCAAAAGTTATGAGGAGATTGTCTGTTGTGCCCTCATGGTGGAAATGATGATTGCAGACTCATAGTGGTCTCGTGGGCCTAATGAAAAGAAGAGGAAAATGGAGAAAAACATGGGTGGTTCATCAAACATATACAATTATGGAAGGAAGCCTCGCTTTCCCCTTTGAAAAAATTATGGGAAGAAGCTTCATGCTGAATATCTCAAGGGAACCAATAATTGCTTCAAATGTGGAATGTTTGGACATCTGGACAAGAACTACTGAAGGGATACGAAAAATCCCGCTAATGTTAATGAATAAAGGATGGTTCAGATCAACACTCAGTCTACAGTGCTATGTAACTACATCAAGGAGCTTAGACATTTTGTGAACAATTTTTCTTAGACGAGGGTTATCGGATGCAATCAATAGAAAACTCCAAGGCAACAAGGAAGGGACTATGAAATCACAACTACTGAGGTAGTGCTGGAAAAATATGTGGTGATAGGTACTCTTGTTTTCATTCTAAAATAGTGAACATACTATTTTACTCTGGATCTACACATGCTTTCATATCTTGTATGTTTAGTAGAACTATTCAAATAACACCTCAAAATTTGGAGGAAAAGTTATCTGAGAGAACAATGAATGAGTCAATTATTGAATCCAAGTTTTATAACTCCTCCTCGGCTAATGTTTTTGGAATGAACCTCACAGAAAATCTCATCATACATTCTTTAGTGGAGTTCCATGATATATTGTAAACGGATTGGCTATCTTTGTTCAAGTCCAACATCAATTATCAATAAAGAGTGATCTCCTTTCACATACCATATATTCTTCTGATTCTTTACATGTGTAAGGAAGAAGTTGATTCTCCTTTAGAATCTTCTTTGTACGTTTTGATACTGCTTCCTTGTGAGAAAGAATATCTAGCTCAAATGATTGGGACAAAGGATAGAATCATGCTTGAAGACATGCCCATCGTGAGGGATTAAATTGATGTATTCCCTGAAGAGTTTCCTTGTCTTCCTCCTAACGAAGAGGTTGATTTCACAATTGAACTTATCCCTGGATCTCTACCACTGTCAATGACACTGTACATAATGTCCACCATAGAGCTAGAAGAGATGAAGAAGCTGTTAAAAGGGAATATGGAGAAAGGTTTCTTACACCCGAGTGCTTCACCATGGGGTGCTCCAGTCCTCTTCATCATGAAGAAGGCTGTATCAATGTGCCTCTCCATTAATTGTCATGAACTCAATATAATCATGATAATGAACATGTATCCCCTTCCACGGATAGATGACTTGTTCATTCAGCTTCGTGGGTCCAGTTATTTCTCAACGGTGGGCCTTCGTTCAGGATATAACAAACTAAAGGTGAAAAGGAAGATATTCCAAAAACTAACTTTTCAATGAGGCATACACACTATGAGTTCATAGTGTTTCCCATCAGGCTCACTAATTCTCCATAAATTGTCATGGATTTAATGAATAGAGTCATTAGAGATTACCTCGACAAATTTGTGGTGGTCTTTATTGGTGATATTCTAATATAATCCAATAGTAAATAGAAACATGAGGAGTACATGAAAATTATGTTAAAGACATTAATAAAGGAGAAGTTGTATGCAAATTATAGTAAATGTGATTTATGGATGGAGGATGTATCATTTTTTGGGGAATTTTATCACTAGGAAAAGGATATATGTAGACCCTTCAAAGATGAAGGCAATTGAATATTGGCTGAGGCCAACTTCTGTAATAGAGATCCGTAGCCTTTTGGGTATAGCTAGATGTTATCGATGATTCATGAAAAACATTTCTCGATTGTTAACCCATTTACCAAGTTTAAATGGATGCGAGTAATGTTTATCTAGAGACAAGAATCCGAAGAATGTTTCAAGGAGTTGAAAAAGAGGCATATCACTGTGCCATTACTCACACTCCCTTTAAGTGGAGAAAATTTTATGTGTATAGTGATGATTCTAAGAAAGGATTATGTTAGGCGCTAATGAAAAATGATAAATTGATAGCCTATTCCTCAAGGAAGCTGAAAATCAATGAGTAAAACTATCCCACTCATGATCAAGAGTGGGAAATTGTGATCTTTGTGTTCAAAATCTAGCGGCATTATCACATTGGGGAAAATGTGAGATATATACTAACCACAAAAGTCTCAAATATATATTCACATAGAAAGAAATTAATATGCGCCAGAAAAGGTTGATATAGATCATGGTTTATTACTACTCAATCCACTACCATCCCAGGAAGTCAAAGAATGTTACAAATGCTCTAAGTGTAATGAATCCTACATCATTGTCAATGTTTAAAATTTAAAAGGATCTGATCTTATTTGATTTGAAAAGGATGGAAATGGGAATAATTAATTGAGGAACAACATAAATAATTTCTCAAATGATTTCTCAACCATACCTAAATGATAAAATATAGGACTCTCAACAAAATGATGTGGAAATTCAGAAAAATATGGAAGTTATCCAAAATGGGAAATCCCCATATTTCCAAATTGATGAAGAAGGAGCTGTATGATTTGGGTTATGATTAGGTGTACCATCCAATCTAGAGATAAAGAAGGAGCTATTGGGTGATGCGCATAGCTCAACATCCTCTATCCTCCCAGGAAGTAGAAACATGAAGCGAGATCTCAGAAAAAACTTTTGGTGGGACAATAAGAAAAGGGAGATTTTGGAATATACGTCAAATTGATTGATATGTCAGCAAGTTAAGGCTGAGAGAAAAAATTTTAAGGTGATGATGCAACAACTACCCATACCATCATGGATTTTGGAGAACATTACCATGGACTCAGTCATTGGACATACAAAGACATCTAGAGAAAACAATTCTATATGGGTCGTTGTAGATCATCTAACGAAGACAACTAACTTTATCACACATTGAGAGTACTAATCATTAGATCAACATGCACGGATTTACATCAAAGAAGTTGTAAGGATAGATGGAGTAACACTATCTATTGTATGCGATCATGATCCAAGATTCAATTTGATGCTCAAGAATAGTCTCTATCATGCTATATCCACTGAACTAAACATTAGTAAGGCCTATCATCCACAAAATGATAGCCAATCTAATGGTACTATACAGACACTAGAAGACATGTTGAGATCGTGTTTTATGGAACTAAAAGGGGAATGGGACCAATATCTTCCATTGGTTGAATTCTGTTACAACAATAGTTTCTACTCGAGCATGTGAATGGAACCATATGATTCCCTTTATGGGAAAAGGTGAAGAACACTGGCCTGTTTGGACGAAGTTGGTGTGCGTAAGCTGCTAGGACCTGAAATGGTCGATGAAATGATGGAGAAAGTGAATACCATTCATCAGTATATCAAGGAAGCCCAGAGTCGACAAAAGAGTTATGCAGATAACTGTTGATTGGACATTGAGTTCAATTTTTGGAGACATAGTATTTCTACACATATCTATGTGGAAGATGTTCATGAGGTTTGGAAGGAAATGGAAGTTATGTCCGAGGTACATCGGCCCCTACGTGATTCTTGACCGAGTCGGAGCTATGGCCTATCAACTGGAACTTCCACCTACCACGTCGAAAGTACATTATTCCTTTCATGTATCCCTCTTAAGTAAGTACATACTAGACCATTCACATTTACTCTCACAAAAAATGGTATAGTTGGAAGATTATATCTCTTACGAGGAGAAGCTAGTGAAAATATGGGATCATAGAGACAATGTTCAATGCAACCAGACTACTCATTTGGTCATTGTACTATGGAGAAACCATAATTATGAAGAGGAAACATGGGAACTGGAGGAATTAATGAAGGAAAAATACCCACACCTGTTTTTGGCTTATAATGTAAAACAAAATTTCGAGGGTGAAATTTCATAAGGTGGGAAGAATATAACGACCCAATATTTTTCAATGGAAATTCCATTTTTATAATTATGTCATAAAATCACATGATAATTCAACACAATGAACTAATAAGTTCTACATGACCTTTAAACATATGTTTGTCACTTCTGTGTTGGGAATTTCGAAAATTCGGTATACACGGTTGTAATCAGTATGTTATTTGGAGTCTGATAAGGAAAAAATAGTTTTTGGTGAATAGTAACCAACCCTAATGAGTAATAACATACCATTATGAATAGTTTTATAACCTAATGAATAGTGACCTCACTAATTGTAGTATAAAATTATCATTCAAGTTGGATGTACGATATACATATATTTTAGAATATGTTAATGTATAATTTAAATCAGGATTTGATAATAAATTATTATTTTCATTATGTTTTAAAATAATCATATTTAGAAAAATATTTTTGAAAAATATACTTCATTTTTGGATTCTACATGTCAAAAAATGGTTTGGGTGAATTTTTGGTATTTTTCTAAAAAACATGAATTTTTGATGAATAGTAAAATATGATAATTTACAATAAATGCTAAATAATGGATTTTTTGAGTCATTTATGATGTTATGCTGATGCATGCCCACGTGGTTCTGGATCACAGGATAAAATTACTATTCTTGTTCCTTTAATACTCATTATTCATTTTCTTTTTAGGAAATAAAATATAAATGATTATAATATTATGAAATCCCTCCTCTCCTCCACTATAAAAAATCCCCCCTTTTCCCTCTTCACTTCAATCATCTCAAGTCTTGGGACTTTCCATTATTCAGCCCAAATATCTCCGCATGATCCTCCCCCACATCCAAAATCTTCTATCCACATAAAAATACCAAGACATCTCCCTTTAAGAGGTTCTTAAAGGATAAAGGCTCAAGAGGTAAAATTCCACATCCCAATTTCTACTTTTCTTTAATGTTCTTTTATTTTTTATTTCATTACTCACATCCCTTCACCATAATAGTATGATATATCCAGTAACATACATGTACAATACTGTTTTCATGATAATGTATTATATCATTATTTTCTCTCCTTTCCCCACCATTTTATTTGAATGAAATGAAAGCACTATTTGAAATGTGGTAATTTAGCACATTCAAGGGAAATAATATTTCAATTTCTATTATTATCTTTAATTATGCTCCGGAAACTATTGTTGTTACTGATAAACCAGATTATTATATATTTAATGTATCATATTTTTAGTTATGTAATCCTTTTCTACAAATGGCATTAAATTATAATGAAAAACATGTTCTTTGTAATCAAATCCACTGTATAAATAAAAAGTTATAACTAAAGATATATATATATATATATATTAATTTGACATCCCACTAATTAACCTAATTAAACATAAAACAAAGTTATCTCTAGTATGTGCTCTAATAGGACATATCTTCAATTCTAGACAACCAATTTCATCTTTCATGTTTAATTGAATATATGTGAACCGATCTTTTAAAAACCAATTAAACAAATGAGCCCCAAAAATGAAATTGAACCTTGTTAGTAATAAAATGGAATTGAATGAACTAAAAATGGTAGTAATAAATGAATTACAAATAGATGAGGTACTGGAATTATTAATTAATATTCATAATTTTTTTATTCAATTGTTTAAAAAAAATTGGAGAACACCAATGGATTTAAGAGAAGGGATCATCTCTTTTTTACTATTAATCATGATTGTTCTATATGCTATGCCTTTTTGTGTAATACCATGTGATGGGGTATGTTTTTTTCACCTCCCCCATAATACCTTAATGTTTTATAAGTGATTAGAAACACTTTATCTCTCACATTAATCCTTCTTATTTACACCTGATACCATGTCAATAAATCGTAATGGATTCTACCCAAACATCCTTTATTCCTTCGGGTTGCTCTATCTTTCGTTATAACAAAAAGTAGTTTTTTTTAATTTTAGGTAAAAATTATACATATTGGTTATATGATATAAAATCTTGTTCCATGATTTATCCCTCATTCCCTTTTGGGGATATACATTATTTTATGTGAATCCTTCCTCGATACTTCCCAATAAGCACACTCATTTTCAAATAACTTCCCGAACTGTTACCCAATTTTAAATGCACTATATCCTATGATTTATGACACCATTCACTTTATAAATCAGGATTTTTATTATGAAAACCTGCTTGGTTCAATTCTGGTTTTATATAAAATAATATCCACTTTACTAATTTAAATTCTCTATAATATTTTCCTTAAAATCGCACAAAAATGTTTTAATGGTAATGTTTCTCAATAATCATTCTTATATGTTGTCACTTATATTTGTTACCACCTACCCTGTTATAGTAATATATGACCATATTAACTTCCATGTATTTTATAATCCCTTTCTTTCATGTCCACATTCATCATACAATCATTGGGTATGCTTTATGTCATGATTGTGGAACCCAATTATCTCTATGTCTGTCGTTATGTTTATGAACAATTGATTATGTATGATTATTTATCTGGAAATAATATTTATGTTCCAATAATATTAATGTGGAAAGAATATTCATGAACATTTTGTGATGGGTGCGCCCAGATAGCGCTCCAATGCATTGGTTAAGGTTAACTCTCATGAGATGCAATGTGAAATGGGATTGGCGATTAGCCATGACCCGTACTGAAATGGGAAATGGGATTTCCAGTTTTCCTTGACCCATACTAAAAAAATATTTTATGAATCATCCACATTTATATGATTACAAGTTTATATGATACTATGATATTATTTCATATATTCCATGTTTTGGATAAATGTATGGCATGCCTCCTAACACATGTTCGTAGGATGTATCCTTATGTTCATTCCCTTACTCAACTTCTCATCTCATCCCTTTGTTCATGTGTTCCCTAGGGTACCCTACGCAGCTGTAAGGGCTCAAATAATTTTAGGAGATCATTATAGAGATTAAAAAAATATTATATTTTCCACCATTCTTTATGTTTTATGTACCTAGTCTTCCAAGAAACTAGAAACAACGATCCTTGGCTTGTACTCTGATGATTAATTAGGCTTAAAATCATGACATGTTATATATAAAAGGCATGGGTCGCAATATAACCTATTGAAGCTTGTTGCATGATATGAGTATATTTGTATGTTAATGGTATATGTATCAGCTTATAACTGATCTAATATGATTAGTCATGTTTAGTAGATGATGGTCAGGAGATTGGGTTTTATCTCTCGTTTGGGTTCCCTCTAGCTAGGATGAGCTAACTGTTGCCTTTCAGTTGCTGTATTTTATTTTGGGGTTTTTGGGGTTCTTATTATGTATCTTTATACTCACCACTGTATAGGCTTTACTGACACAAGTTTTATGTCTTGTATAGACCACATGCCATGGTGTCCTAGGGGGACCTATAGCAGATAGAACATATTGAGCTTGACCGACCAGGGTTTTTACAGAAGTTGTGCCGAGGAGCTTTCTGGCAGGTGAATTTGATTTTGATCCCTTTTCACTGAGTAGTTTGATTCTTTTTTTTACATTTAGTGGGCCTGATATTTTCTCCTTATTACTTTTATTGAACTATTGTAGTGGGTTATTTGTATGCACTATTTTTTTTCTAATTATAAATATATATATATATATCTACACTTTTTCATTGAGGTGTATGTGGGTGTGTGTGCGTACAGGTACCTTAAGCTAATGCCTTCCATGTGTGTGATAGACTTCTCAGAGTCACTCTCCAGCACCTAGCCAATTGGAGGCTGGTTTGGGGATTTACGGCTCGCATCCAGTTGGGATAGGTCATTACAGAGTGATATCAAAGGAGGTTTCACCATTGGGATATTTATGTGTAGTTGGTCTAACTGTGAGCTTGATTTGGACTAAATAATGTTAGTGTTGGGATGATTTGTGATTGGATTTCTGGCCAGGGACTCCAGTGTTGGTGCAGCTGCAAATTTATCCGTTTACTAGGACTCTGATAACCGGATGTTCGACTCGGTACACTAGGACATAGGTCATAGGGGAATAATGATACCTGAATTATCTATGACTGGGTTTTGGGGTATTCCTCGTTCTTATTCTATCATCTCCCTTGATATAATATTGGACTGTGGTGTGTCATGATTTTCTTTCAGGATGCCACCATGATTCCAGCCAGTAAGGGTTCCATAGTAGGATTATGGATAAAATCTTCCCCGATTAGAGGTTTTGGATCATGGAACATATTATTAGATGGGACCTTGATGTGGTCTACCAGTTTATCCACCACATGTTTTGAAACTAGTTGTACCAACAGTCCATGACGAGGATGCATTTTTAATGAGTGTGCTTCATGAGTTCAAGATGTAGGGACCTCTGTAGTATTGGGATGATCCAGACACCCATGAAACTGATGTTGGGCATGATGTAGTCACCCTAGTTTTCCACCAGGTGAGGACCACTTCAGATAAGATGGCGGTCCTAGCAGAAAGACTTCTACATGGCTCGATCAAGTAATGGTAGAGTCTAATGAAGCAGTCCCACGACGAGGAGACACTCGTGTAGACAGATTTGGAGTAGCTCATCCTGAAAGATTTCCATTTAGTATCACTGAGGAAAGTGAATATCCAGGAGCTTCTACAGGTTTGGCAGGAGGGATGACAGTGTCGGAGTACATAGTGAGGTTTATGGACCTGTCGCACTACTCCCTAGATATGGTACGTGACACTCTCTATAGTACTTGGACTTTTGAGTACGAGCTACACAGATACATTCAAGCAGTTGTAGTTTCCTTATTCCTTCCCACCTATGCTGGAGTACTGGAGTGGGCCTTGGTACTGGAGAGATTTATGGTTGATATTATTCCACCCATTAGTGTTGGGAAGGTGGGAGATGAGACATCAGAAGCTGGTACGGAATCAGGTTGTCGATAGAAAATTTTGGGGTCCAGACGTGCTTGATTCTTCTGGAGGCCGCCCCATGATTGAAGATCTGAGTCCTAGGGCTCTTAGGGATCTCACGCTGAGTTTGTTCAGCCATAGCAGTGGCACTATTATGCTTGTGAAGGCCGAGTACATCTTGTTATGGAGTGTCCAATCCTCCGTGCAGTTGATAGGGTGTTAGACGACATGCATCCTTAGCAGAGGCAACGTCTTGATCATGGAGGCTCGTCAGGCGGTGGACATGGGGATGGTGTTGGTGCGGTAGTGGGAGGTGGTAGGTTGTATGAGTTTCCACCACCACCACCACCCCTAGGTGGTCCAGGCCAAGCTCAGGGAGGTGGAGGTCTAGGATGAGGATAGATGTAGGCCTTAATTGTTGTTTTCCCAGAGGCTTCTCAGATGGAAAGTGGTATGCTCTCTGTCCTTTATACTCTTACAGTACTTTTTATAGACACTGTTGGGAGGTACTCTTTCATTTCTGTTTCTTGCTCTGGGTTTGTTCATGGTGTTGGTAAGACCATTTGTGGGTGTTGTTCAAAGTGATATGAAGGCATGAGGAAGAGGGATCCTTCACCCACTGAGACACGTTTTTGTGACGCGATTAAAACCACACAGGTGAGTCAGTTCCGCCCAAAGTGGATACTATAAAGGTGTGGTGGAAGAGTCCCTTTGACTTTTGTGTTCGGGTAGGGTTGTGTGTTGGCGAACTTGCTGGTGTGAGAGACCTTGTTCAGAGTTTTTTTTTATTTTCCTTGAGCTGAAGGATTTTTAGGGACAAAAATTCCAAAGGGGGGGAGGATGTAGTTACTCATGTTTTGGCCCTGTTATACTTTTTAATATTTCTACAAATAATCCTATAAGTATGTGTGAAGATGGTGTGCGATTCTGAGCTCCCATGTGCACAGATTAAATTTTATAAAAATATTAAGAATTTTTATACTATGCACAAGGAATGAAATAGTTATCTTCTAAGTGGTAGTTCAGATCAAAAGTCATAGGATACAGTTGCAGAAAGATTTTGTTGTTTACCCTTGGCGGGGAGTAACATTTACGGTAGCAGACATGCTAATGACAAGGTGATCCGTGATATTTTTTAAAATAAATGAATAATTCATTTTTTGGTTTCAGCTCAAATAAATTCTCATGAGAGTCTCAGATCGAAACTCTGAGAATGCTATGGAGTTCAGAACACAGTGGTTAACCTAGGGGCGACCTAATCTTTTCTGCGTCGGGATGTTTCATTGGGGGGAATGTTAGTTTATTGAATTTATTAATTCATTATATAATAATTAATAAAAATCAATCACTAGTCTCCCCCACTCACATTAGTTTCATAGCAGCTCCCTCTCCCTTAAACTAAAAATGAGCATATCAAAGAAACAAGGTTCCATCTAAATCAGATATTGATGGGGATCGCTCTCGGATGGTGCATTAGCTACTCCAGAGCACAGATCTGGCCAAGAAGAATTTGGATTTCTCACGCAAGGTAGACTGTTTGAGTTTTAAAATCTCAGATCCAATTTTTTTGTTGTTTTTCTTCAAAGTTTCATAAGGGTTCTGTATATTGGGTCATAAGCTTTCTGAAACAAGTTTCAGATCAAAATTTGTAGCACTACGGTGCTCCTGGTGGTTCCCAGAAATTTTCCAGTGGAAAACCTGGTTTCCAATGACGACCATGGCAGATTACGCTTAGTGTGGTGGTGGTTTGGAAGATTCCAACTCCGGTTCAGAGGTTTCTGCCTATGGTGTGGTGGTTTTCAGTGAGATAGGTGGTCGTCTGTCTAGGATTTTATGAGAGTTTTTAAACCCCCATAACTCAAAAACCATAACTCTAATTTGTGAGTTCTTTGAGGAAACACTTTCCTTAAATTGTGAAGGATATTTTGAGCTCAATTTATGAATTTTATTAGCCGATTTCTTGGCCCGGGTCATTTAAATGTTGAAATAATAATAATAGTTTATTATTATTCTGCTTCGACCCACCGTAACATCCGCAATGAGCGTCCAATTGATGCTACGCTAGTGGCATTTTGATCCAAATAGTAAGGCATATTTTTGTGGATAATTTCTAGGGACTGGGATAGAGATTAGGGTGTGGGACCCATGTAGCTGGTTTTGGTCATTTATGAAAAAATGTGGATTTTTGTCATATGTCTACTTTGGACGAACGAGTTGTCGATCTCATTCATTTTTTCAAAGGGGTTCGTAGTGGTGTAGTCCGCTTGAGGTGTATCGGGGTCTAGGAGTGGGACCCACCCGTTCTTGCTATAATGAATAGTAAATTTTCACATGTTTTCTATTTCAGGTGAGTAAATAGCCTATCCTATGTTTTCTTCTATGTAGAATGCATTGGTGGACTCAGTTTGGGACTAGGTGGTGCATAGTGTGGCAATGTTGTTGGTATCTCGGGTTAGCGATGTTTGGACTAGTAGTGGTTGAGTGCACTCCCATGGTTCCTTCCTATTATGGTTTTTGTGGAATTACAACCCAATTATAGGTTTGTGATCCAATAAATAAGTTGTTTTCTAGGTATATTAGTGTCATTCCTCTAGTGGGTCTGGAGTGGGATCCTGTAGCTCCACTTCTATAGAGAGGGTTCGTGGTATCGCTGTGACCAATTATACACAGGCAACGATCCATTATATAGTAGGTCAAATCTTTAGGTTTTGAGGCTTCATCAAGAATATTATCCCCTATGTAGTGGGAAGTTTAGTAGGGTTATGGTATCATTGGGTATATGATCCCCTACTCGGCGCGTGGTTTCAGTAGGGTTGCAGAATCGTTGGTTATACGATCCCCTACTCAGTGTGTGGTTTCAGTGGGGTTAGAACATCATTAGTTTGATCCTCAACATCACGAGTTATACCATATGGGGTTTTCGGCATCGGCATTACCATATTCACACTGGAAATGATCCTCTCTCTAAGTGATATGAACTGTGGAATGTCAGATTAGGTGGTGTTATTCCCCAACAGATCTTGGGAGTGATCCACTATATGTGAGATACTTGAGATACTATATTAGGTTCTTGTATCGCATAGTAGACCCTAGGAGTGATCCATTATCTTGGAATTTTTGTCTTTCTATTGTGTTAGTGTGATGTTCTCAGTGATGATATCCAATGAGCGTGATCTCTTGGATGAGAATAAGGGATGATTATGTGAGACCAGATGGAGTGTATATCTCAGACAAGTGTCATCCGGGATGATAGAGATTGGGGAGTGTGTTCTCCTGGTTTTGAGTTGAACATATCGATGGTTATGAAGTCGTAACCTCATGGGGATTGGTTCCTAATACATGTATATCAGTATCCTCAAGGTATATGTATGGGAATATAACGGAGGTAATATCACTAGTCATGATTAGTTGAAGATGGCCTCGAGATGGAGTTTCTATCTCATTTGAGTTCCCTCTGGCTGGGATGAGCTCACAGTTTCCTTTCAAATTATATCTTTTATTTTGGGGTTTCTAGGGTGCATACTGAGTATATTTATAAACACCCATGCACGGGCTTTTACTACACACGTTTTGTGTATTTTGGAGAACACGTTCCTTTTTATGGAGTCCTAGGAGGACCCAGAGGGGGTAGAGCTTATTGAGCTTGACCGATCTTGGTGTTTTCCAGAGTTGTGCCTATGAGATTTCCACTAGTTTCCATTGACAACGATCCCCTACTTCTGAGCTGGTTAGATTCTTTTGTAGTTTATTTCTAGTGGGCCCTTTATTTTCTCTTTTTTAATTTTTTTGTACTCTAGTTGTGGGTTACATGTATGCATTCATTACTTATATATATATATATATATCTTTTCGTTGTTCATTAAGATGTTGGTGATTGAGTTTTTACATGTAACATAGGCTATTTTCTCCCATGTGTGTGATAGCCAACTCAGCACTAGTCTCCAGCCCCTGGTCAATTGGTGGCAGGCTTTGGGAGTCACAGATTGAGCCCCGTTTAGTTGATTCATGACAGTAAATTCTATGTCAAGCTAAACTTTCTGAAACAAAAATGTTAAGAACTATATTTTTAATATTAATTATTATAAATATTAATTAATTATTTAATTTTCAGCTTAACAAAAATTATTATTTTTGAGGGGAAAATGTCCATGAAAATGACTTATATAATATTTAAAGAAATTACAACTACAATTTTTAACTCATTAATTTTTAATTTCATTTGTGTCCCCAAATAAGGAAAAAATCATGTTGTGAATGAATATAAATGTATAATTATATTACAGTGAATATATTTTCAATATAGATGTTTATTTATTATTTTTAGAAATTTTAAAGTTATTATAAATTCTTATTTGAACCACCATCCTTTGGGATAATTTTTGGCTGGTTAATGACATTATTTTACTTTAATCATTTAAGAAATAGTAAGAGTTACCCTCCCGTTAATTATAGATGGTCATTCATACTTTCTAGTATTTAATCCACTTTGATACTTATATTTTTACTAAGTCCTAAAAATCATCTTTTCAACTCCCCTAGAAACATTCTATATGTTCTTTTATTCACAAAAAAATAACCATTTTCCACCTAAAATAATATCTAAAGGTGTAATTTCAAAGAAGAAGCAATCGCCTTAACAAAAAACATTTATTTTATATCTTATTTTTATTATTATAAGTCTATTATGTACATCTTAAATATAAAAACCGGTATCATATATATTTTGGAATATTATTATGATTACACCATCACCATTATTCACCCGCTTTACCATCATATTGTAAGTTAATGTGTTAATCATGTGTATGCAAGACAAACCATTTCTACATAGAAATACAATTCATTTTCCACCTCTACATCTCTTGGATAGTTACTCTAGACATTTAACACATTACATCTGATATTAATTTCATAAATATTATTTTTCAATGAAAATATGATATAATTATTCTTAGCATCCAAGCTATTGGAAAATGATAATATCGCTCGTGCTTATGTGTGGACTACCACCTCTAAGAAGCGATGTGATTTTTCTTTCTTTAATATTTTTGATGGATGATAATGAGGATATATTAATGTAAAATATATGATATATTTATATGATATATTAATATTTTTTTTAAAATATAATTTTTATTTAAATTAATTTCATTCCAACCATTGAAAACTAAAAAAACATTCATGCAAATGTACGACCTTCTATCTCTAGGAATGATGCAATTCATTTTTTATATCAATTACATTTATTAATGAGTATAAATATGTATATAAAAAATATTTTTTATAATTATATCATTATTAACATTCATGATATTATTAAACTATGATCAATGTTCAAGGACCAGAAACATTGAACAAAAACATTCATGAAAAATGAAGCAATTATCACTAAGAATAGTGATTTTATAAATTATTGTTCATAAATGCATGATAAAACGTTATAAGTAACTAATATATGGAATGAAATATATCAGTTTGGTTATTTAATATATGTATAATAAATATATATTTATTATACATGAGACTAAAATCAATTACATGGATATTTCTGCACATTGTAATGATTTATTTCACAATCTCTTCATTATTTAATATTTTTTATATTTATGTCTCTATTGGGTGACTATTTAAAAAAATTTATTAAATAAATGTATTTATTAATTTTTTTTATTGAAATATAATGTTTTCATTTTATTTTCCTTTCTTTAGTACTCATGATTCAAATTAATGATTTAAGGGAAATCATGTTATTTCAATATTATTAAGAAAAATTTTCTTTCTTTTCCATTTCTTCATTAAAATGATTTGAATAATTTTTATAATATTATAAAATGATATATTTTAAAAAATTAACCACTATTTAATATTTACATAAAGCTTTATAAGTAATATTTTTATAATATTCTGAGGGTTGTACATTTTATCTTTTTATTATAATAAATAAAAATGGTATCAATTTTTTTGGATACACTGTATGAAATATATTTATCACCATCATAACAACCCAATGATTCGGAAGATCTGCTAAAATTAAAATGTTTCTTCAAATAAAATATTTTATCTTTAATTACTTGAATCTTTTTAGATATTGAATTGGTGTTTTCAAAATGATAAGGTTAATTTTTTAAAGGAATCTCCAATGATATTTTTATATTTTATAAATTTATATCAAAAAATTTGGGTAGTATTATTCTTTAGAAAGGAATTAATATTTTTATAACTTTCTCCATATTACTTTGGATGGATTGTTACTATGGAAATTATTAAAAATTCATATTACAGTTCATCAATATAAATTATAATAATGATTATGTTTCACCCATTTCATATGTCTAATGAATTAGACTTTGTATGTGGTTGGTGGGGACCCTTATATCCCCTTAATTCATCGGTAGGTCTCTTAAGTAAAAATAGTTTCTGTATTTGGTGTATACCATATCTATTTATTTATTCATCTTGGAACATGGACATCGCGGTAAGATAATGATGTCCCCCATTATGTATTAAATCATTATGGAACTAGGTATTAATATCCATGTTATTATTTATGTTTTTATATCGTCGAATTATATATACCCCAATTTTATAATATTAATTATATGGAAAATTTGATTATTTTCTATCTCAGATATATTATTCATGTTCTATATACATTGGGTTAGCTTCCAATGTACACATACCATTACGGGGAAACTAATCTCACCAATTTATTCTATATCTTTTCCCCCCTTTACCCAAGATGTTCAAAAGTGTAATATGATTGATAGGTATGGATACTATATAGTGAATAATTGTGTTCTCAAATAATATACTATGTTTTCTATTATGGATTGAATTACAATGTTAGAAAAAATTATATATATATTTTATTAAGAATAATGATCTTATATATCCCTTATTATTTAATCACATGTTCTTATTCTAATAAAATAATGTAGCCATCATCCCAGAGATTTATGATTCGGGGTTTTACAAGACATATCAATAGTGTATTGATAATTAAATTAAAATTTATATAACTAGAATGGAATTATAAGATATTGGTAGAGTGAATTTCTCATCTATGGTAGAAAACCTATTCTACCCCTCAACATTGTACATTTAAGAGGGATAAAAGGTAAACTGAATACAGATATCAAATTTAAAAAGAATAAATAAAAATATTTAACTCCATGTTGTTGTCTTGTTTCCATGTTTCTCAAACTTTTTCTTCCATATATATTAATGATTATCTTATACAAATATTATTTCAAGACAAATAATCAATGAAACTCTACCTAATATCTCTTTAAATTACTTTTAATGATATTCATTTAAATTAACTATATATAATGGGATTCTTGAAATTGAATATTAATTTTATTATGTGACTGATAATCATATTCTATATAGAATCATACTCAATATCATGAGATTTTTTAATTTAAAATTTAAAATTTATAATGACTTCAATCATCTACCTAGATTTAATTTAACCATCCATATGCTCATCATTCACCAAAAATCATCAATTGATTTAAAATTGATTATTGTAAATTGATCGAATAACCACCAAACAGTCACGTGATAACCACATCTTAATTTGTATTCAATCTTTCTAGATTTATTCAATCACGACATGACATTCCCTTCATTTCATTATAGGTTAATTTCTTCCTCCACTAATTCCAGAATAATAATATGGGAGATGAGGTGGCATAAATAATTATAATACAATCACATTAACAATGTAAATGTAATATAGGGATCTATAATCTTGTCCCTGTATCTTTTTCATAGCATTTATTTGAGGAATGATGTCTAAAATTGTATATAATTATTTCAGAATATCATAGAGTGTAACACATTGAACACAATTAACTAATTTGAGTAGAGACACAAAGATATCAGTTGATGATCTCATAGTTTTAACCACCATATTATGGAATTAATTTCGATTATTGTTCCAAAAAATATCATCTATGAATCCTTCAGGGTAACAGATATATGACAATGTGTTTCTTAATAATAATGCATGTAATTCCATAAAATTTCCAAAAATTTTACTTTTATTCGATAACATTTATGACATGATACACCAAGCGCATTAGGGAATATAATATCAAAATATATTATACTATATTTACTATTTCCAATATTATATATATATTTTTATGGAAAAAACAATATGTAATCTTTAATTTCACTAAATAATGACCTTGTTCGATATCATGCATTAGACTAAAGTCTGAGTTTTATCGAACAACAATGCATTATTAAAAATATAATTTTATAATAGAATATTATAAAAAATAACCATTAAATTATTTATTATTATTATTATTAAATGAAATATTAATATTTATGGTATATAAATATATAAAAATAATTTTGGGTTATAAATTAGTTATAAATAAATATAAGTAAAAATTGAATATAAAGGAAATTGTTTTAGAATGGTTTTTTGTCCAAAAAGAAATTTTATTTTAATAAATTATGTTAGCCACCAATATTAATGGAAATAAAAAATATATATATATGGTGTACTGAATGATTAAATTTTTTTGTTCGTCCAGTAGATTTTATAAGAATTAAATAATAAAAAACACAGATGTTTGCAAAAAAATCAATCTTTTTCTAAAGGATCTTTTACCGACATTTATTGGTGAAAAAATTTGAAATAAACTTTTTGAAACTTTTACACAAAATTATTATTAAAAAATATTAATTTATAAAATTTAATGTTAAATTTATATTACAGTAAATGTTTTTTAATTATCTAGTGATGATAAACTCATTGATGAAAATAGAAAAATAATTAATTTTAGTTTAAAACCGTTTTTTCATCTAATTAATGTATAAGTATAAATTAAATAATTTTTATGGTCATAAAGATTAGTTAGAAAATTTAATTATAAATTATTGAAATATATTTCATATTAATCAATTTCACTATGAAATTAGATATTGAATCTTTTCATCCTTTTGAACAATTTTATATTAAAAACCATCTTTTTCATCTCATATGTGGAATTTTATATCAGTTAGTTTCTACAAATTATTTGATTTAAATTTGGAAGATTTATTCTATATTTTGAATAAGTTTAATTTATAATCTATAATATGTTAAAATAAGTTTTTATAGAAATTATTTGATAATGAGATTAACTTTAATTACTATGATTACGAAAAACATAATATTAACAAGATACTGATCCTTAAATTTTAGTTCCAAAATGACATAAAAACATTTAAAAAATACTTTTTATAGCATCTTTTTAACATTATACTCATACTAATCTAATTGTTAATACTATTAGACCCAATTTTAATAAAAAAAATGATGGTGGAATTTCCTCTTGAAATAATTTAAAGGAATGTTCCTCCTCCACAACTATTAAATGGAACTCACCCCTCAAACTTCGTAACACCTTTGAATGAATTCTTCTTTCCCAAAATATGATTGAATAATATCCCATGGTCCCTCACATCAAAATATAAGTCACCATTTGGGTATAAATCCATCCATGGGATCCCTTTTGTGAAAACAAAAAAGAGTTTCCCCAATAATAGGTAACATTATCCAACGATCACCGTCGTTTCATTTTTCTATCAACCGCTAAATTTATTGTTATTCTATGATTATATAATATCCTAAATATAATGAATATATTGATATTTTTTATTCTAATGGTTATATTTACACTTACAAAAACATCCATCTAACGGAAAAAAACATACCGTTTAGGTATGAATGGTGAACTACCTCCTCGAAAATGATGTTGTTCGTTTTTCCTTAACCACCTCTCATGGTTGAGGAAAATGAACCACACGCTGTTTATATATGGTATAATATATATATATAATTTATTTATTCATCTTATATTCTTATATAAAATATTCAATCAATCTTTCGTTTTATTTAAATATGATAACATCATTTGTGGGCTTCTGGACTACGACCTCCTCAAAGTAATGTGATACATTGACACTACACATGGAATGTATAAAAGATAAATTTAAAAAAACTATGTTAAATAAATGAAATAAATATTACACAAAAATTATAATATTCATATATATATAAATATGTATCAGTTAATTTTCATTTTTCAAAATACGATAAGAAAATGAATATAGGATTAATGTGTTTATACGACCTACCAACTCCACGAATCGTGCATTTCATTTTCAATACAAAAACATTATAAATTATAATAAATACCTATATTCTAAATATATATGATTATTAAATTATCTTTTAAATTCTATAGATTTTTAAATCATGATCTAATTAATTGGAACAATAGGTAACATGTCAAAAAAAACTCGAGAAACCAGACTATTAATACCTGAAATAGTGGAAATAATGATATATTATTAAAAGACAGGAAATATGATATTATAAGTGGATACTAAATGATATTATAAATATTATATTGGTTCTAGTATAAGTTAGTGAAATGATAAAAACCAAAAAAATGATGTTGGTGGATGATCATCTGAATGGAAATGAAAGGTAATGGTTTCCAGTCTCATATTTCATTCCATGAGGCATGCAAAATTTTCACCAATTTTCAATTATGTGGTGTATATAATGAACTTATTTTATTTTATGTCATGAATAAATTTATTTTAATGGTATTTATATATTTATTGGAAATTATTTCTTCCATGGGTATTATAATTAAAAATTTATCATGGTGGTAAAGAATATCAAAACATGATTTGTTTTCAATGCGTTTTATAACTTCCTCGATTTTTTTAATATTATATTATTATATATGTAATAAATATTTAATTTATATATTAGTATTTCCCATGGTTTTATGCGGATATATATTTGAAAAACATAATCAATTTGTGAAGTGAGCATCACTTCATCCTTATTACATTTTCAATGGTTTTCCTCACAATCTCACATAATTTTGGATTTTTTATATTTGAATTTTCAGTCAGTTAAATAATAATAAAATATATAAATAAACCATTTATTTCAATTCAAATTTTTCTATTCATGGTTTATTTCAAGTATTAATATCATTTTTCTTATTATTTGTTATCAAAATGCATTAGAAAATGTTTTTAAGAAAAAATGACATTAATTGTCTCTTTAGTAGGTTAGGCTATTTTTTTCAAAAAAACCATGTCTTATAAAAAGTGTATAATTTTTTTTACCCGTAAAAATGATATATTAACAAAAATGTTCTCTTTTTTCTACAAATGTTTTTGAATGGATCTTCGTGTCACGCTTTGTCGAAGGCACTTTTCTAAACTATTATCATATAAAAGAAATATTATTTTTTCTTTATATGATATGTTTAAAATTACAAATAATAGGTTCATTAAAACATACAATATTTTTTAAATTGATATATTATAAATAATTTTTTAGAAAAATTCATTTTAGAAGAAAATTAATTCTAGAAATATTTCTGAAAATGAAAAAAAATTTATTTCAAGAATTATTTTTTTAAAATTCTTTTTTATAGTATTTTCATTCATAAATAAAAATGAACCATTATTTTTTTCTCAAGGGATTCTTGTTACTATTACCATCATCATTCTTTCTTTCTATGGTTTAAAATATTCTTTTTCCTTGTATAGTGTTAACATTCACTAACATGATTCCATTGAGTCCTATTGAAATATTAAATTTTTTATGATCATTGTACAATGAATTTCCCATAATTATCCATATAATTTATAATTGATATTTTTATTTCCTAAACTGTATATCACATTTACATATAGTGTTTTCTTTAAAAGTTGTTATATTTATTTGGGAAACATTGAATCATCTATATACTTTTCTTAAATAATAAATTTTATAAGGAACTTTAATTTATTTAAACAGATTATTTGATATATAATGAATAATTTCGACAAGAACTATATGGGTTGGACACTGATCAATGAAAGAAATATTGGTTGAGGACTAGATATTTGAGACATAGAAGTTAGGTACTATTTAATTTAAACCTCATGATGTATCAGTAGTGTTATGAGATGAAATTAGTTGGTGACAATCACCTTGAATTTTTCCAATTATAATTGATGGATGTCACGCCATATACATAAAACATTTTGTGAGAAGTGTTGATGGTAGTGGTCCATGAACCATATACATAACATCCAATAATTTATAATTTCCACAATTTATAATCCATTAATTATTATTACCCAAGATATTATTTCGTTGACATTATCTATGGATACCATTTCATCCATAGTTTATTGAGTTCATGGAATGTGTGTTCAATTATTTACATTTATATATTATTTACACACTTCCTTATTAGTTTATTTATTTCATGGAGTGTCTTATTATTTATAACCTTTCCATATTAAATATTCTCATTGAGTAATTATTTCTTGTGTTATAATTTATCTATTTTGATTATTTGAGCTCATATTTATTTTTTACATTCCACATGATTCCATGATGTATACTAATAATGATATGAATGGATATCATAGATTAAATAAACGTATCCTTTAATGAAGAAATATATTTTAATTAGTATATTCATTTGTAATAAAAAAACATATGTATGTATCCAGTTTATAAAACTACTAAAATATTCGGTCCATCATTATATAATTCATTTTAATAAATTCAGAGTAATGTTAATAGAAACTGGCTCTGGGATTATTGTTGTTAGGCTTCTATAGTTTGTAACAATAACAGTTTAATAGAAACATTTAGATCTAGATTTATTTAAAATAGATTAGAGAACATATTCATGAGTTATAATTTGAGGATTAGTGTAGAACTTAATAGTAAAGTTTCTGTAAGGGTGATATTATGTATTTATTCTTAAATAAGCATCCCTATATAGATACTAAATGTGGGTGTTGTTCTCCACTAATGTTATATGAGGTACAACTGTGAAAATTTGTGTGGGTCCTCAATTGAGTGAATCCTGGTAAACAACAACAGGCATTACAGTGGACTTAGTTTTACACTCCTGGGGGATATTCTTATGATAAATCACATTTACGTTACAATACATTATGATTTATTTGAATATACGCTGAAATGAAATAACCTAGGTTAAAAAATTGGCGTTTTAGATTTAAATTAAGCTGTCATGATTTAGATATGTTATAAATTATCATATTCTTTTCTCATTATAACTATTATTAATCACACTATGATTTATGGATTCATTTAATGGATGGACTATGAATGAATCATGTTCACATTGAACATTAAGGACAAGGTTGAGGAAATGTGAAACCCTATAGAATGTCGACGGGAGTGAATGATGTCATATACCCACCTAATTTTTTTATTAAATATGATTAACAACATATACCATAACAATTTACCAAACCCACTAAATAAATGGAGGATGAAGTTTTATAACATCTCATTTGGTTGAGACAATAAAGAAAATAAGGATCAATATCCATCATAAATAAAATATGGAGGATACACCTAAAAAGTGTCTCAATAGGATGGTAAAATTATTTTTATCGGAAAGTACAGAGTAATTAAAAGTATTATATAAGAAAAATGGTGAGCGTAACTAAAAGAAATAAATAACATCATTAGGATCTATTTATGGATTGTTTCTTTAAATGTGGAGAAACTATGAATTTACCTGGGTTTGTACCCACTTCTAAAGGAAAAAATATAGAACATGTAAGTTCATATGTGGAAATAAATGGTTTAAGTATTTACTTATTTTAGATGTAATGAAAATATTAGTCAAACTACATATAATGAATACAGATCAAGGATTTCAACAATGTTTATTTTTGAAATTATTTTAATATGGGTTTATAAAGGGTGACCTATTTATATGGTGATAACCCATCAAGTCCAAAAAGGTTGCATGGATATAAAAATTTATAGATGTATATTAAGGGTCTAACACTTACAACCATCCTATATGATGACCTAGTTAATTTCTCATTTCAATTAGCTAAAAAAAATTAAAAAAATTCATATGACTAATTAATGGTATCAATTTTAGTTTTACAGATTACTTTATTTACCATATAGGTTTTTAAAAAATATTTATGGTAAAATATAATTCTTTCTTTTATGAGTCTTATTATCCTTTAGAAGTAAAATTTAATGCTTAAAAAAGATCATTTTAGGATATCCATTTCATGGTGTTAGGGATGAACTATAATCTATCCGAATTACAACCAAAATAAATAAATGTTATCGTGAAATTGAAATGTGTCAATTAAATACATTTCATTATATTCCTAGTCAATAAAATAATTTCTTGGCATTATGAAAATGTTATTAAAAAAAATTACTCATATCTTTTTTTGGTTGAACTGATAGTAATTTAAATCATTACATATTTATGTCTTTGAGGCAATCATGTTTCCATAAAATCATTAACTTTTTTTATTTATGACCTCAATCACTCCCAATACATTTGTAATATTTTACTTCATTTACATATCTCTACATTACACTGAATTTCTCCTACAGAGAAACCTTGTTATATGTCCCTCCATGTGACCTTTGAAATTCTCATTCACTATTTTAAAAATATTGCATCCAATACGTCTCAGAATGTAGTATTTCAATAAATACTTTTCCATGTATGAAACCATTTACTACAAATACTTATTTTATATTTCATGAACTCAGTATAATTCAGGTTGGGAAAATGAAATGCCTCCAAAATTCTAAAAGTGTAACCTTTATTCAATAGTTTTCTTGACACGAAACACTAAGAACATAAAGGAATATAACATCCAACGAATATAAATTATCTTTACTATTTCATATAAATTTGATTTAATTTTATGAAAAAACAAACTATTATAACTTTCCATATTTTCAAGGAAAAAATTTACCAAACAAAAATACATTATTAGAAATATTATTTTTTATTATAATAATCTATAGCCTTTCAATTAAATAATATTTTTGTCAATAGTATTAGATAAAATATTATAATCTAATTTTTACACAAAAAATTAATGAAATCTTTTCTTAAACATTAATTATAAACCAATATAATAACCAATTGAATATAATAGGAATGTTCTTATGGAAAATTGTTTTCTTGGACATAAATATGGTTTATTAAAAAAATATAATTAATTAAAATTAGTTTCTTATATTAATATAATATATTTATATTATATTCAATAAAATACTTTTTACATTCATCTAATATATTTAATAGGAACAATAAAATAAAATCCCAATATTTCACATAAAAATATATAATTTTCTAAAGGGACTTTTAACACCTTTAAATGGGGAACCTATTTTCAATATATTTTATCTAAAAATTATAAATATTATATTTCAAAATCAACTTCTTTATAATTTAAAACATTTAACACTATATTATAGTAAATTTTGCGTAATTTTTTTGAAGTTTCATTTTTTGATTAATAGAGGAAATACTAAATATTAAATCAAAAGGTCATTTACATCTGATAAATTTATATTGATAAATTATATTTTTAATATGTTTTAAAGATTAGATAGATAAATTAAACAAAAATTGATCCAATTTATGTTATTTTTTTAATTTCAAATTGAAATTTGATATAAAACATTTAAATCTTTTGAAGATCATTACAATAAAACTGCTCACTGTCGTCCCATCTATGTGATTAAATTTAAATTAATTTCTAAATGATATTTGATTGGAATATAGAAAAAATAATTCATTATTTGGGGTTACCGTAATTTATATTGTTTAATATGGTAAAATTAGTTTTTATAAATATTTATTAGATAATGTTTTAAAAATTAAGTACAGTGAGTAAGAGAGAAATTAGCTTAATAAGAATCTAAACCTTATCTTTTAAGGTGAAATGTTCAAGAAACAGGTAAAATTTCCATTGTATAGAAATATATAGACCATATACCTCATTTTATGTAAATTTGAAACTTATTGGATCCAATTTTCATATGAATATCCTGGGTGGAATTCTCTCTTTTAAAAATTTACAAGAATGACACTTCTCCTCTTCTATAAAAAGTCACCCACGACTGCCACATCCTATGAACTTTAGTTCCATTTGTCTCTCCGAAACTCATCTCAATTAATATCCCAAAATACCTACCCTAATTCTAGAATTATCCTTTTGGTCATAAATACACCATGGATTCCATTTGATGAAAACAAAAAAGAGTTATCCAAAAAAGTGGCAACAATCTCCCACAATTGCTATCATTCCATTACATTTTCCACCAATTCATTTATTCTTATTCCATATTTATTTAATAACATAATTATACTAAATATAATTATATTTTTTTTATTCTATAGGGTCTAACTGTACATACAAAAACATCCATCAAATTTGTAACGAACTTACCTTGTATGTGTGCGGCGAACTACCACCACACAGACGATGTAATTCATTTTCCCATTATAACCACCCATTGTTATCCATCATGATGAAAAAATACTTATATATGATATATTTTATATTAATAATTAATTTAATCTTCTGTAATTATTATATAACTCATGCTTTCATTCTTTCAAAAAAATTAAAATTTGATAACATTGTTTTTGGACGTATTGTCTACCTTCTCCTCCAAGTGATGTGATACATTTATAGTATACAAGAAATGTATATAATATTGTTTTAAAAATGTATTTTACATATGTGATTTAAATATGATACATTAATTATAATATAAATATAAATATTTAACATTTACTTTTCATTCATTCAAATATAGAAAAGAAATGAAAGTAGCATTCATGTGCACATACAACATATTGTCTCTATGAATGGTTGATTTGAGTCCCATATCCAATTTTATAATGTTATTATAAAAACAAATACAATTATTATATATAATAACTTAATTTTCTTTTAAACTAATTAATGTGTTAATTTTTTATCTAATTAATATGAAAATAAAGTAAGAAGTCGAAAAATACTCATGAAACAAGGAAATTAACACAAAAAATAGTGAAATTAGTAAAATAATACTAACCATTTGGAAATAAAAGAATAAAAAAAGGTAATATATGATATTAGAGACATAATTTTGGTTCATTTATAGGTTGTTTTTTTTTGTTTATTAAAATTAGACAATATTTTAATTGATATTTACACAAATGAAAACTCATGGTAAGCAGTTCTGGTCTCACTTTTAATTCACTAAGGGTGACACTATTTTTACCACATATTTCCTTTTTGTGGTGTATATAACACCATATTTGTATTTTATATAAAAAATAAATTTATCATTATATTATTTAGAGCATTATTTTTATTTTATTTATTTTATGGGGATTATAATTAAAAAGATACCATAGTTGTAAATAATTTCATAACCTGATTAATTTTTATTCGGTTATGTTACAACTACATTATTCTTAACATTATAATATGACATGTGTAATAAATTTTTATTATATATTTTATTTTATGTAAATATATTTTTTTCCTGTATTTTTATACACAAAATCATTCGTGTGTTGAGTCTCACATCCATGTTATTGTATTTTCAAGGGTTGACTTCACAATCTAATTTTTTTCAGGATTGTTTACACGTGAATTTGATTTCAAGGTTATTAAATAATAATTTCTCAATATAACCTCCATTTTCTACTCATTTGGTTATTCATGAACTTTTTAAAGTATTATGACCACTTTCCACTATTTTTTAGATAAAATTATTTTGAAAATGATTTTACGAAAACCCAACTTCAGTTCTCTATTTAGTCGGAGAACCTATATTCTTTTAAAATACATTTATTGTAATTAAGTTATAAAAATGGTTTTTAACCATTATAAATGAATTATTAAAAGAAATTTTAACTTTTCTACATTTTCCAAATTTATAATGTAAACTTTTTGTCACTCTATGAACATGAAATATTTCTAACCATATACCATAAAGAAATAATATTCCTCTTACACATCACAATATGATTAGAATTACATGATTTTTTTCTTTTGAAGCTCCTATTATATTTTAAAAAATTTCCCTTTTAAAGAATTTTTTATCATAATTTAATTGAATGAAAATAATTTTTAAATGGTTTTCATAATAAAAATCATATTTTATATAATAAATTTTTTTAACTATCATGTTATAGTATTTTGAATCCTTAATGACAAAATACCTTCACTTTACCCTACTTGGGATCTATTTTATTGATACCATCGTTATATTACATTTGGATTTATTATTATTTCTTTTATAAATCATATTATTGACATTTACTACCATTATTTTTTTAGGTCCCCTTAATATATTAAATTTCATATGATAATTCAACATTGACTTTACCTTAAATTATCCATATCATTCATCATCGACGTGTTTATTTCATAAAAATTTTATCATTTTTAAAAATATTCATTACATTGATAGTAATTTTTAAGACTGGGGAAATATTTATAAATTAATATCCTTTAATCAATACAAATATATGATAATGATATTTGATTATATAAGTCAATTATTCAATATATGGTAAATTATTTTCACATGTACTATATGGGTTTTAGACTAATTAAGGGAATCTGTAAGGGTTGGGAACCAATTAATGCAATCTCCATAGGTTGGGGACCATTTTAAATTGAGCCCCATGATTCATCAATATTCTCATGAGACAAAATTAGTCGTTGAAAACCCATTAAATTTTCATTATAAAAATAATATATGGGATTCTACCAACATACATAAATCATCTTGTGAATGAAATTCATGGTAATGGATTATGGGAAAAACCCTAAAATCTAATAATTAATCATTACCTTTATCAATAATTCATTTATTAATATTATCCATGAATTTATTTCATTGAAATTAAATATACACGAACATTCAATATTAGTTTATTGACTTGATGGGAAGTGTCATCAACTATTTACCTTTTCATATTGTTTACTCACATCCTTCTTGGTATTATGATTACATGGAAAGTGTCATGAAATTTAATAATAATTATATACAAGGACATCACATATGCATTAATGTTATCCTTTAAAGACGGAATTATGTTTTAATTAGTTAATTAATAATCAATAAAAACATAATGTATGTATCAGGTTTATAATGAATACAAACCTCTTCATTCATTCAGGATTTGATACCATATAATCACAAAACATTACTGGTATTAGACACTGTTTTTAGGCATATTGGGGTCAGGGTGATACACCAAATATTATAAGGTACAGAAATAACATTATTAACATATCCTCTATAATGTGACCTCTAAACTCACATGATGAATAATTCATGAATTTTTAAAATCTATCAATACAAAAAAAATACTTATGGTTATTTTTGTGGTGTCACTGAATGATCAACCCTTTTCGTACTATATCCAAAGTCATATACATATCATTTAATTTATATTATAGTCAAAACACATATGATTGGAACCAAATAAAATTGTAAAAATGTTTTTTTTGAAACACTATCATGACATATCATTGCGGATGGCCTTGATAAAGTAGTGTTATTTAAAATATCAAGACCTTACAATTCAGAATCTGGTGGGTTGAGAAACCTAAAGAGCTATGGTGTGGTTTTTAGTTGTCTTCTCAGTTGTATCCTTTTCAGATATACTCAAAATTAGCTCTATTAAAAGAGGGACATTATATTTACTTGTCTATATTTGACGTTGGACATGGATTTATTAGTGATCAAGGTGTAGATGGTGGGATCACATCAGATTTTTTTAATATTTTTAAAATCAAGGTACATGTTTCTCTTCATTAACGACAATGAAACAATGGTGACTTTTCATAATCTTAAGAGATGATAGAGAAGATGATTTCTTTAAAAAAGGCCATGTATCCTATAAATTATATTGGGTATATTTTGATATATTTTTTGGGTGATGAGTTGTTTGGTGAGGTATAAATGGTTTGTTTCAAAAGAAAATCATTATAAATTTACATTAAATGTTGGAATTGAGGCACTCTAGTAGAAGACATCTTTTTTGATAATCTATTTTTGAGATGAGTTTAAATGGATTATTGGTTCACATCATCCCCTATGGGAGATGAAAATTAAAATATAAAATTATTTTTAGGTTTATAGAATTTTTAACACATTCCAAGAGATGATTTATGATTCCAATAATGGGTTTTCTGAGAAAACCAAGAGCTCATACCATTACTGAACCGAGAGGATGATTCATTCTATAGAGGTTATGTAGTGAGTCCTTCTTGAGGTCATGTATTCAATGATGAATGATTTTCATCTAAGGGAGGGGTTTATCAATAATATGTTGTTTGGTGAGATTCCATATTAAGGATCCCCTATTTCTTTTTTGGGAGTGAAAAATTTTATATTTGAGGAATTTGTAGTGAATTTTTTTTTTCATTGTTTAGATTTATCTCAATAAGGATTATAGTTCCTAGGAAACTCTCCTATGGTAAAATGATAATTATTTTCTTATGGATGACTTCATTAAAAAATTAATAGTTTTTTTAATTCCATTGTTAGTCATTTACCCCATAGTTGATTTTACATGGGGTTTTTTTCATAAAAAATACAAAATAATTATATATTAATTATAATATACTATTCATCTCACATGAATATGATTTTAATAGAATATTAAATTACCATAAAAATAAAAGTCTCTATTGATAAATATAATGTTTTTGTTACATATGAGATTTTAGTTTTACCTTAAGAGCATTATAATTATAATTCTATTCAGTAGTTCCCAAGACCTACACCAAGAGAGTGTATTTTAATATTATTCATTGAATAATATGGTGTTTTTATTCAAACAAATTCTCCAAATTCCATGTTTTTGTATTGGAAAAACAATAATATCAGATATCATGAAAGGGATATATGTATATAAATTTTAAAGAATTCAATGAATCCCAAAAATCAGGGAATAGATCAATGTCATTACAAAAAAACAGAAATAGAAAAAATCCATGTTGGTGAATGATCCAACTCGAGGTAGGGAATTTGAATTTTTTCATTATTCATTATTAATGAGTTTCATAATAAATAAATGGAATGGATCTCTACTATTAATTATTTAATTTTTGTGTGATAATAATTAATTTTTATTTATTAACTAACTATAATTAATTGATTCTATATTCTTGAATTGGATACCTATTGTTATTTTTCTTCCTTTATGGTAGAATAATTTTTCCATAGCTTTATGATTGTTGATTTCATAGTTTAAATTTCGAATTGATAAAGAAAGGGGTTTTATATATCATCTTAATCTCTATCTCTAATACTTTCCTCCTCTTTCTCCATATCACTTACATTATTGTATTTATGATAATAGAATATGTTATCGATGTATACCTAGAATGGTGGAACAATTTATGGTGGAATATCATAGGATGATTTCATGATGAAACATGGACATGAAGGCTTGGCTTAGGGACTATGTGGGTTGTGGTGAGGAAACTATGGTGTGGCACAGTGAAAAGAGAACGTTGGAAGATAGGGATGATGTTCCATGTAAGGAGTCTATATTGTGTGAATGGTGTTGTAGATGTTGGGAAACCAAAAAATTGTTTAGAATTGATTAGTTATGATGGGATGTTATGGCTACCATGATTAAAGAAAATTAGTGTGTTTCATGTCATTATGACCTGACCTCACAGGTGGGGCTCCCCCACCTGTGCTTGTGGTTTTTCCGTTCCCTCTATCCAAGTAGTGAATAGGCTCGTACATCAAAGATGGTCATGTGAGTGGGGATTAATGGAATTTGTTGTATGGGATAAACCTTGTTGTCCTCAACACAATGGGCAAGAGGTCAAGGAGTGTCATGCTACCAAACTCAACCTAGTAGAGTGACATGTCACAGTGCACATGAACACCAGGAACTTTTATGCCATGTCAAGTGAGGGGCACAAGTTCATCAATGTTTCATGTACCACCCGCCAACAATCATTCAAGTTGTCATGCTAAGAGGCCTTAACATGAATTAGTTATTTAAAAAAAATTATTTTTCTGGAATAACGACGATCATATTTGGGGTTGAACAAAGAATTCATGAGGATATATATTACTCTGCCTATTGTCTATTTCTCTACAAGGGGAATGTCTCCAAAGTTATAGATTGAGTTAGGCCTAAAATTACTTATTATATGTTAAATTGGATACAGGTCCTTCATACGATAGGTAGGGTCCCTCCCCATTAATTCTATGCTACTCAGGATATAGTTCCTCTTAATTTTAGTTGTATTACATCCCCGTATATTTTGTGTTTCTCCAAATATAGGTTATCCACTAATTGGCTGAGGTCCTTCCCCATATTATATGTATGAATTGGGTTGTGGGTCCTCTATAAATGGTGTTATGTTAACCCTTATATTTTATATTGAATCTTGAAAAGGCTCGAACCCTAAATATAAATTTTTGAGTAGTTAAATTGGTTACTTAATTTTGTAAATTTAATTATGGGGTAATCAGATGATGAATCATGTAATTCGGTCACAGTAATAGGGAAATGGGAATGATAGAAAATAAGTAATGAAACTCCACTAACAGAAAGAACATAATTTATCGAACTTTAATTTTTTCCCATTACCGATTATGATGGATGTGTGGATGTTTGAAATGTAGATCAATTAAAATTAAATCATGATTTATGAATCCTTGATCACTCAATTGGTATGTCTGATAAGTGACATATAACTTTTATATCAATAGTAGATTTGGTGTAATTTTTATTACTCCATGAATCCTTAGAAAATATTGATTCAAAAACATATTTACAATGGAGATGAGATAACATGGACATCATTTCATCCCTAATACTAATTATTTTTTGAGAAACTCGGGATTACATTCCCATGTTTCCTTATTGGTTACACTAATAATTGGATATTTCTAAAAACATGCGGTTCTATTTTCTTTTTTGTTATCTGGGGAGTCCTATAATGTATGTTCACATTAATATATACACAATCATTGTTCTGATAAATTATATTTCTATATAGATGATGTATTTTTTGGGAGATTTTCTTATTGAATGTTAAGGGACCATGTGTTTTTTAAAGCTCTAACCTCATGATCCTTGGAGATTCTTGATTGATCATGATGATCTATTATAGTAGTAGTGAACATTATAATTGTAGATCTATCTATGAATACATGCAATGAGGATGATCTCTCTATTGTTTTCCATCTATCAAGGATGAGGTATTTATAGGTGTATAATTCCATTTTAAATTTCTCATCTGGATTTGTGATTTAATTTGATGTCTTGTTTATTTATTTCTTACTAATAAGTTTTTCTTCTAATATATATGAATTTAGTGTTTATATATATTTTCATAATGGTTATATTTTCCCATTACATGTTTGTATTGGCTCAAGACTCCAATATTTTGTGATATTCTTTCTGGATTCTAGTTATTAAACAATTCCAGTCAGAGATGGGTATGGAGTGGAACACATGGATTATTATCACTATGAGCAGTTCCTCTATGTGTCAGGTACCATTAAATAGATTATCCACCAAACTGAATTTAAAATAAAATTACTTCCCCATTCAACACAATATATTTTATGTATTCAATTTTATTTAATGGAAGCTGATATAGATACTTTACTAAGGCACAACCCCTTCCTCAATAAAGCACTCTATAATCCAAATACAAAAATCAAAATTTAAATCCTTTTAACATATAAGGATTACTATCCTAAATTTATGTCGTACTGCCTTTATTAAATCACGATAGTGAATATGATAGTAATATAAGAACACAAAATCTAATAACCAAATTATAGTGGATATTAATTACAATGGTATATTAGTTATGAGATCAAATTAGACATGATACAACTATTTAGTGGACTTATGGGATTAGCTTAATATATGATCAATACAATAAATGGTACAAATTATTACATTACATGAATCATTATAACCCTTTATTTTCTATTAGAATATAATGAAATCTATCTTGATGTTTCCGCTGAAAAATAGGTAAACAATAAAAAAAGGTGAGCTCTATTACTACACATGGTGTAAAATAAAATCATAAATGGCGTGGTTTACATATAAAAACGTAATATTCTATGAATAAATAAATAATTGATATCATTAAAATGATATAACAAGGATAATATAACCATTATGACTCAGTAGTATTAAATAAACATATTGATAATCACAATTTATTACACAATGCTAAAATATGATATGACTAAAACCATAATCAATTCATTAATGCCTCATTCTAAGTAATCACTACCAAATGGGTAGTTATACCCCAAATATAAAATATATATGGTCTCATGAGTCATATTGATAAATCAGGGTGATTTATAAATTCATCACCCACTAATAGAAATATAATTCCAAATTATTTACCATATGAAGTGAATATATAACAATTAAAGTCATATTGTTCCCTATGGAACCTCATATATATTATTTTATATTAAATAATTTTTTATTTATATAAAAATAATATATATTTTGTTTTCAAATATTTTCCTTGTTAATTTATTAATATGGATATCTATTTGAAGAGCCTGGAAAAACATTATACTATATTTGATATTAAATATGAAAAAGATTGTATACATTTCATTAGAATGATAATTGGGTAGTATATTAGGAAAAACTCATAATTTAATGATAATAATAAGAAGTTGTCATTGAATACAATAATTTTTAGATAAATGATTAATAATATATAATTAAAAAATATTTTCTAAAAATAATGATTATGTTGAAGAAATATTTTTCACACATAAGCGATAAGAAATTTTTATAAAGGGAAAGATAAATGTTTGGTTTGCTTTTATTTAGAAGTTAATGATATGAAAAAATTGAGTTTAATCCCCTAGGGACCTAGGAAATGATCCACTAGCTATTTTATCATCATACAAGATTTGAAATGGTCCCCGAGTTAATGATTGTGAATATAGAATAGAAAAGAGATATTGTATATATTGAAATTTTGATAATGGAGATTACGGATATGGAAATATTTTATCAATATAAAGGCATATGAAAAATTAATAAGCTAATAGAATAGTGATATCTTACTCATACTACAATAAATAAAATAAAATAATTAAGTATAATAGAATTTCATATGAAAATGAAAAATAAATTGAATTTATTAAACAATTGAAAAGAATAGATGACCTTGTAAATTGTTACCTTTATAATTGAAATCCTACAAAATCATAAAGAAGACCCTATATCCATAATTTATTCTTTAATGAAATAAATGTTAGAAAATTGAGGGAGTAATGATGATAAATAGTTTTAATTTGATTTAGAATGAGATGATGTGTGTGAATCTATAACAAATTTTGGAGATTTACTTATTAATTTTTTTAAAAATGGATTTAGAAAAATATTTATTTAAAAAATTTAGAAACAATGAATTTACCATGGCTTTAATTAATATAATTGTACATGTATTATATGGTTTTTACCTTTATCTATCTGAGGACCGAACTTAATTTTTTTATTTTACATTACCTTGGTAATTATTAATTTACCATAATATTTTTTTATAAAACCATATATTCCAAATTAAACTTTTAGAATGGCTATTATTTGATTAATATTGATTTTAATTAAGAATTTAATAATTATTATTTTAATTAATAAACATATATTTGGTATTGAATTCAACGTGTGTATTTATTAATATAAATTGACTTGTTAAGAGATAACGTATATTCCAACAGAACATTAGTAATCATCAAGAAAATATTTATATAAAAATTATCAAAATATAATATTATATAAATTTTGACATGATGATACTAAATTTAATATCCATTTCATTAAAATAGTAATATATAAGTTGAAAATTAATTATTAATAAATTATTATTTTATTTAAAAGACATTAGTTTTCAATATAAATTTTAAAACTCCTTTGAAAATTTTATTCTCAGTCTAGAATTTATAAATTAATTTAAATTCTCATTCGTTGATAAACATATATAATTTTCAATTATTGATTGTAGTATAACAAATTATACATAAATATTTTTTATAATACTGTATGTTATAGATAATTTTTATGCCTCTTCATTTCTCTCATTATGTTTCATGATCACAAACACTTACCTATTTCACTAAAACAAATATGTGATTTTCATTGTTTTTATTAAATACAGTGTTATGGAAATAATTAACTATTGAATAATGTTTGAAGTATATATAGAGTAATGGTTTATAAAAACCAAATATTTTTATTAAATTTATCAATTAAACTTTTTAATTCTTTGGTATCATTCAGTACACACAGTATACTGTTTATATTTGATTATATGTAACACCAAGTTCCTATTGTATTAAAGGTAACATCAAGTTTCTTTGATAAACTGTCTCAATGAGAAGGCCAAGTCTTATGAGAAAATAATATGAAATTAATATTTTCATTTGTTATCACTTAATAATTTTTGTGTCTGAAATAAATATCAATAACCTAATACCAAAATAAATTATGTAGGTACTTATTAGATAGAAGTGAGTTTCAACAAATTGAAAATATAGGATATGTGATTTATGAAGAAATATTTATATTAAAAATGGTGCTTTTTCATAATAAGTTTAATTAATACCAATTATTGGGAAATCTTATAGATAATTATATGATTTTAAATTAATTATATAAGACTTATAAGGAAGAATATTAACAATATAATTCTAATAATATATTGTTTTTTATATTAATGGCAGTTTTAAAACCTTATAATTGAAGTTATATTTAAAAACTAAATATTGAAAAATTAATATATTTTATTTGAATAAAAATTTCAAAATTATCTTATTTTGATTCTTGGGGTATTCTAGAAAATATTAATCTTTTTATGTATAGTGAAGATATAATTTTTTTATATATAATAGAATTTTTATATAAATAATTTATGATGTTAAATAATACATTAATGTTATATTTAATGTTAAATTTTATCAATTATATAAATATTAACTAGATTTTTTTATTTTGTTAAATTTTATTTTGAAATTTAATATATAAACATAGTAAACCTTTGAAAATTTTCAATTTTAATCCCCACATTCTCACCCATTCTACTGGATTAATTTTTAATTATTTTTATCCACATATGTGGTGTGTATTGATAGTAATGGAAGAAATATTTTTAATAATATTTTACAAAGTTACTACATGTGACTCAATTATTTTTTGACAATATGAATATAAATATTAGTAATATCATAACTGATGTTTAGGGTAAATCAGGTAATTCATGGGAAATGTAATGTTAATAATATCTTCCAAATACCATAAATCATCTAAAAATTTTATTGGAAGAGTATGATTCAACAAAAAGCTTTAATGTATTTAATTTTTGACCACTTGGATCTACATGGATGTCTTTAATCACCTTATTGTATTTTACATAATGAAAAGTCAAATTAAGAATACTTCAATTTTTAAAAACTATAACATTTCTATTATGTAGTTTTGGTGAAGTTATATTCTACTATAAATAGTAATTAGAAATATATAATATTAATCTTTATCATATATATTTACATTAAATTTTTATGGATTTATTTTTTAAGTAAAATATCTATACAACATTGATGTTATAAATATTTAATTAATTGAAAAATTGAATAAATGATATTAAAATTGTGTAAATACATATATTATGGGTAATTAATTTCATAAAATAATTTTTTCAAAATAATGGATATGTTATAGATGTATTAAAAATTATTATATGATATCATATTTTTTAGATTTTTATAATCTAATGTAATGAATAAAATCAAACTTGACATTAATGATATTTTAAAAAAATTGTTCATTTAATGATTTATAAATTAAAAAACTTACAGTATTTAGATAAAATATTGGGATAAGTTTTAATATTAAATTCAAGATCTTTTGATATGTCATTTGGAATTTTATTTTTATTACGTTAATTCAAAAATTTTAAAAATATATGGTGTCGTGATAATAGTTTAAGAGGTAAAATTCAGGTAAAAACCAAATGTTAAGGCAATATATTTAGTCAAAACAATACTACATTTTATAGGACTAATTTATTGAGACTCTAAATAATTTTATCTTAGATTATAATCACTATAAATTAATTTTTACTTAATAATTATTTTTACATTATTTTTAATTTTTTAAAATTCAAAAAGTTCCCCTCATCTCTATCATAAAAGGGAAAACATTATTTTTGTTTATTCACACTCCATAACCTATTTGATTAAAAAAATATACAAATATCATAAAAAATTCCTTATATTCAGCCCAAAATCATTCATTTAGTTTTAAAACAATCCAAGGATATCCTATATAGTTATCAAGAAGAAGATACCTAAACGAGAGTCCACAATCTCCAACAACTATTGTTGTTTTATTTATTATTTAATACAATTAAATTATTTTTATATCATTTTTATATAAAAATATAATTATATGAAATATAATGATATTTTTTCAGGTATATTTTATTTCTTAGAACTTCACACACATCCATAAAATTTTGTACAAAATCATCATTTGCAAGTACGTCGGATTATCACCTCATGAACCGATATCGCTCAGTCTTCTATTAAAACATTTAATGTCTAGTAAAATTAACAATTATAAAACTATATATGATATATATATTATTTTTAATATTTTATTAATATTATTAAATTTTTATAGCACACATATATTCATGGTTCCATTTTGTGGGAACACCATAACAACGTTAATGTGTACAACAGACTACCACCTCATGAAGGGATGTTGTTCATTCAATCATTAAAGAGAAATTATTAATGTTATTTTGAATATAAAAAAGGTAAATTATATGACCTAAAAATTATTATTAAATGATATTATGTGACGACCCGCCTTCACTGAGACAAGGGAAGGGACATTAAATTTTAAAACCATTATGTCCTCATGTTGAAGGAGAGATAATGACCCCCGATTCTAGCCTTCAATAGGCATCAAAGAGGTGACTAGAACCAATGGTATATAATCACACATAAAATGGAAGGAATTGTCCTTTTTAATAGAAAATGATCAGTATATAAGATTCTAAATCTCAAAAAACTCAAAATATAGAAAATAAAATTAAAAACAAACCCCTTTTTTCAAATGCATGTTCAAAATAATGTGCTAGAAAGTAAAAGAAAAATATAGAGGAATGTACCAAAAGAAAAAAAAGAACAATAGTAACTACCCAATGTCTACACTAATATGGTCCCACACATTACTTGAAGTCCTATTGGAAACCTGAATCTAGTTTTATATATGTGGGGAGAGTATAAATGTATACATAGTAGGGAAAATCAAACTCTCACTTTCATAAGTGGGGAGGCATCCTAATGCTTCGTGAGAAAGAAAGATATAACCAAAGCACCTCGCAAGGAAAATATCCACCCTGCCTCAGAGAGGAATACTCCCTAAATAATTAAAGTCATGTAAATTAATAGTAATAGAAAATCGATATTTGGGTACCCCTCACCGCTTTTCCAATGGTTATTGAAGACATCCTACATGTCAGACCTCCTGTGCCAATTTCACTACAGTCCCACTGCCACCCAAACAATTAACTTATGGTCCACTACAACCACACATCCTGCACACAGACACCTCAGCCACCACAAATAAGAATCCCTCCCACAGACACATGGTTCACCACAACCATGGATCCGGCCTGCACACACCTTGGCCACCACAACAATATGTAACCAAGCCCGCAAAAAACTGGGCCAGAACAACCCCAACCACGCACGAAGACACTTGGGCCTCATCATGAAGACACATGCGGAAACAATCATGCTTTCACACACCTAGTCCATCAACTGCAATGTACCCTTCCCAAAGAATCTTTGGAGATAATGGACCAATATCCATTGCAGCATACCCGAAGGGTATTGTGCCAATCAAGAGTGGGAGCAGAAAATGAGCTAGTAACCATCCACTCAATGGAGTATTGGTTAAATCACCCTCTCCATAAAGTTAGGGATTTAGGAACGAAGTTCTCAAGAAGTTTGGGTACGTATAAGAGACACAAATACTAAATATTTATATATAGATAAACAACCACTCACTTCAACCTAATGGTTCAGAAACTCGCACATACACAAACACCCTATTTACTATTCATACATTCACAAAATCCCAATAACCACAACCATAACACTTCCCATTGAACCCATTATTGTTATCATGTTCAATTTATTTTTTTAGAAATAATTTTCTACTACTAGGAAACTAAGAGGCATACTCAAAAGTCAAAACAACTCTAGTTTGAAGAACAAAACAACAAAACAACAATTTATGAATTCACACCCTATTCTCGTTTAAATTCACATCAATGAAAAGGATCTATCAGATCCCTCAAAGTACTGGAACCAAACCTATCCACAATATACATGCACAATCTACAAGACAACAACCAAACAACAAGAGATCCTATCTCCATCCACATCACCCCATAATCATCAATGAGAGCAACAACCAATATTACCAAAACAGAGCATGAATGTTTCCAAATTTAACCACCCCATTTAACAAGTTCTTTATGTTTAGTTAAACAGGGTGGTCAAACATAGATTATTATTCAATTGGCATCCTTTTAATCAATAGAGTTTAGGCGATTAATGTAACACCGCGAGATTTTATGAGAAATATAATTTTTAATTACTTTGATGTCTTGTGTTATACGCTACACCAAGATTAGATTGCGCTATATGAAACACCTTATTATCTTACAGTATACACAAACACTATTTTAGGATTTTGTTTCACGCCAAAGCAACCTTCCTCGATAGTGTGTGTTGTACGCAATACCAAGATTCACTAAATGAGATATTATTATAATATTATTATGAACTAGCCGTTATGAATAGTAATACCGAATTTTGAAATTTTATAAATATTATCATTCGAAATGGACTTCATTTTTAGATTCAGAATATCGAAATTATCCTAGGGTGAATTTTTGGTATATTTCTGAAAACATTCAATTTTTTATGAATAGTGAAAACACTGAGTTACTATTTAAAAACCGGCATTTTAATTAAATATTTATTTATTTAAATTTATATTATGTCAAAATAGATACATAATACCTATATAAGTTCAATGTAATCAATTGGAGTAATTTTATAATAATATAGATACAAAAAAAATTATTGAACTTTTTTACCGTTTTTACCCACCTCCTAGATGCATTTGCAATATTACATAAAACATAATTTTACCGCTTCTGGGAGTTGAATTTCTAAAATCTAAGAGACATAGTTAATATCAAGGATTAAAATGTGGTTCAGTAAGATAAAAATAATTTTTGTTGTATAGAAACTTTTTACTTTTATTTACCATAGTTAAAAGTAAAAAACAGAAATTAAGGGTAAATATGATATTATTATTACCCTAACATGTGTCCTAATTCAATATAATAAGTATTATTCGACCAGAAATATCCTTAGTAATATAATATTATCATTTAGGGCCGCATGGATTAGATGAAGACATTTATTATTATATAATTCAAAAAAGAGTTAAAAGAGTTAAAACCGATGTTTAATAAATAAAACATTTTTAATATAGGGTTATAAATAAAATAAATTCGACTATTAATATTAATTAGAAATATAAAATTATTTCCTATATAATGGTATTTTATTTATAATTTTTAGACATTAAATAATTTAATTTATTTATGACACAATGATGATACAATAATTATCTTATTAATGAAATATTAACATAATTGATATTATAAATACCCAAATAAATGTAATTTGAAATTTTTTACTAATTAAAATAATTTTATATGTTAATACGACATGTTATAATTGATTTAATTAACTGTTTTTGAACTAATCATGCAGTTATGAGTTTCAAAAAAATCAATTACAAAATAGTTTCAAAATTGACATAAAATAGTTTTTTAAACCAATATTATATTATTAATTATTATTCTATTCATAAAAATATAAAGTTCTGATAAATGAGTTATATATGGTTATATATATTAATAATGAATGTCTTGGGGTTTTTTTGGCTTGTTATAGTAAGTTTATTCACCATATAGTGTAAGAAAACAAGAAGACATAGTAATGGTTAAATTATTTAACTTAGAGTTAAATCTAAATGATAAGGTTAAAATAATAACATAAAGTTATATAAAACCTATTGGTTGAAAGGATTTAGACCCATACCTACTTTATATTTTAAATAAGTCACATTGGAGCCATTATAAACTGAATATGACTATATTATAAAATAATATTTTATGTTTTTTCCTAAAGTGCCCCTATCCTCCCTTATAAAGGGAACGTCCTCCCTCTTCACTTTACACAATTTTGAGAATTCATGATCAGAAAAAACCTTCCCATTTACCTTATAAAAATCCTTAGAAACATGATAGAGTTTATGGTCTACTCAAAAGTCCAAATCTAGTGCCTTAAGAGGAAGCTTAAAAGAGGTGTGTCGAAGAAGAGTTAATCTCTTCTACCGATTCTTTCAAGTTTTTTTCTTCATCAACATCTTCTTCATTAGTTGTTTTATTATAAAGTAATAGAATCAGTATCTCTAATATCATTATATGTTATTATAAATACGAAACAACCCCATTTAACATTCTATCCATCCTATGGAAAACGAAATCACCGCACGTGCGTATGTACGGAATTCCATCTCCACGCCATGGTGTAATCTGTTTTTCCACCACCACCTTACATGGATGGTAATAATGGTGTAATGAATAAATATATATGAATATTATAACATCATACTTATTATGATATAGTATATCATCCACTCTAATATCATTCTATTCAATAATTATGGGAATGATATCATCGCTTGTGCGTACGTATGGATTACCGTCTCCACAACGCGATTAGATTCAATCTCCATGTTAAGGATTAAAGAATGATTATAATGTATATATAATGAGTAATAATGGTATATATAACAAAATAATTCTACTGTATTTTTGTATATGTTATTTACTTACTTCCACTCCATTCAATAAGGAAAAGAAAACGGCGTTCATGCGAACGTATGACCTACCATCTCCATGAACGGTGTATTTCATTTCATTCATCTATCTATTATATATATATATATTGTATATATATAATATTTAAATAATAATTTAAATTCTGGAAGTAATTAAAACATGATATAAGTAATAATAATATCAATAACAACAAGTCCAATCACGTAAGATAAATTATATGATTTTACCCAAAACGCTGCTTTAACATGGAATTTACAAAAGAACGGGTAATATAAAGTCATTAGTGAACCATATATGATAACAAAACAGTGAATAAAATTCTGTAATAAGTCAATGAAATTATTTAAATCATTATACAGGAGGATCAGATACGTATGAAGAACATCTGATCTAAGGTAAGAGATAACTTTTCTAATCTCTTTTTTATCTAAGATTGTTTATTTGTAAGTATTTACTGGGGTTATTGTTATCATCCATGCTCATGTTTTATAAAAATGTTTTCATGTATGTTTAAAGTCCTTTTTACCCAATTTTTAATTTTACCACATGTTATGAAAGGAATCTTACTTTTGTTTACCACACAAGGAACTTTTCGACTTTTCCAACAAAAGTACGAGGAGAATGTTTTTTTAACATATACGGCATGAACAGATTTTTAGGGTTTCATAACACCTAATTTTCATGAAGCTTAATCTATATGATTTGAGCAATTTTTAAAAAAAAACTTTTATTTTAAAATTTCAGGGCATTTTGTGAAAATAAAATGATTTTGAAGAAGAAAGGATATTTTTTTCAAGAAGTCATTTCAAGTGTTTTGTCAAAACTATTCTCCATCTAAGATGAAATTATTTAGTATGATTATATTTTCAAGTATAATGTCTCTATTTTTTACATGGTTTTATTTTTCATATGATGAAATGATATCCATTTGTTTTATATGGATTACGTTATGATGAGATGATGTTTTTTATAACCATTTTATTCTTTGGGTTATGATGAATGATTTAGGTCTATTTTGTTGCACAAGTAAAAATGATTTCAATATGAGATGGGTGGGACCAATATCTCCCTCCAATGAATTGGTTAATGATTTATATCTCATGAGATAGACATGGCTGGAATGGTAAGTTAATCCGGTTCAGTGATACAGGACTAGAACGAGAGTGAACTCGATTTAGAAAGAGACTTTGTCCACTTAGATGGTCTTGACAGCAATACCATGGCTACTATGGAAATAATATCATGTACTTGATGGTTTTCCACAATTAAATGGTTTATTCCCATGATATTTTATCATGATTGATGTTTCTTTATGATCTATGCCTTATGTACTGCTAAGATTTATGTCATGTTCATGTTTTTAGGTTCAAATGTTAATGGGTTGTTCTATGTTCTCTATTGGTACCCTTACTGAGCATTTGAGCTCATACTTTTTATGTTTTATTTTTCCAAAGATATAAAGAAAGGATTTAGGTATGAAAACAAAAAGAGGAAGAATAGTATGAGAGATGTTCAAGATCTTTCACCACAATTTTAAGATTATATTTCACGTTTCCAATGACACTAAACTATTATGGTCCTTTAGTGTTTGTTTTTTTAAGTATTTAGTATTCCTCAAAATTAATGTAATGTCCACATATGTCAATATTTGGTTATCTACAGTTGGTATTAGAGGAAAGGTTTTGTTACACTTTGGATACTAGGAGGTAAAAACATTAGTGAGATCCCTAGAGATATTTCTAAGGGATGTGTAGCTATGTCCCTGAGGTTAAGTATATGTATATGTAATATTCCTATAATTATGGTAATGATATAAGAATTAAACCTAAGATGTTAGAAATTGAATGTAATCCCCCTCGATTATGATTTTTTCCTCTCACACTATTATTTTTGGGTTTTAGAATATGGATGGAAACAGTAAGATTCACGATAATAGAGGATATGATGGACAATGGAATGATATTCTTCATGAGAAACCAAATGAAACGGGATTTGGATGTCCAAAAATTGTTATTATGCCTAATCAGAAATCACATAATATGATCAATAATATCAACTTTGGTAAGATTCCTGAATTGACTAATAAGAGAAAGATTGAGTTTCATGATGATCATAGAGGAAAGAAAGTTCAATTTCCTTCATGTAAATCATGTTGGAAGAGACATTAGGGATATTGTTTCAAAGGAACTGGAAGATGATTTGGTTGTGGAAAATAATGACACAAAGACAGTAATTGTAAGGGAAATGGTTCATTTAACACCATGGACAAGGATAATGATATTACTAAGACATCAACAAAGGTTAAATGTTTTAAATGTGGAATGTACGTGCATTATGTAAACCATTTCCCTAAGGAAAAATATCATGAAGAGAATCAACATGGTCATATGTGTAGTATTTATGTGGATGATGATGAAGAGACTACAAATAATATATGAGATGAACGAAATGATGATGCTCAGTAATTGGTTTGATTGTATGTTTATCTAGAATAATGTATCGTACTATGGAATAAAGAAAAAATCTAATGATTGTTACAATGTTCTCTTTCATTGAGTTTTTGAAAGTATATGATGAATGCTACCGGTAACCATGAAGTATTATTCAAATAATTTAGTAAGGTAGATGATATGTGCATAATGAAAGGATAAGAAGATAATGAGATTTTTGATAGTATTAATGAGCTCATGACTGGTATAAGGGCAAAGTGATATCATGGTTTGAGTATACAGTTTTTTTTTGGATTTTTGGTATGTGGAAGGAGTTAAGTTTTGACAACATTGATGTTTTCACTAAGGCTCAATGGGTACTCATGTTTCAAGAGAATACATGATTAAGGAATTCACATCTATGGAATGTGAACAACAAGATATATATATCTTATCATATACGAGCGATAAATGATTGTATTCAATGCTTGGTAGATGACCTATCTAGTAATCATTTTATTTATACTATGAGATTGGATAGAAGTATTTTGTATAAACCTAATGATTGGAATAGATTAAGTTAGACATCATATAGTATTGTTTAAGGCTTGAACATTTTGTTATGTTATAATAGTATAGTTTTAGAAAAAGGAAAACCCGTTGGACGGGAGACAACCCGTCGCGTTGGATGAGGTTGTGGGAATAAAACCCACAAAAGAAGTGTGACATGCCTTTATCACCTACTAATGGCCTACAGGAAGTCCCTGGTTATTATAAACCAGTTATATTTGTTAAGCGGTATGATAGATGAAGTATAAGTCCATTTTTGGAACTATATACAATTAATCTCACCATTGATGGACTTATGTATATAACTTTTTCTAACCTTATGTTTGAGAGAGATGGAATGACATATCATTCTATCGCATGATCTGCGAACACATTGGAAAAGACAAATTCAACTTCATTTCTTAAAGTGATTAAGTGAAAATTGTTCAAGGCATGCGCAAGAGTAATATTGTACCAGAATCATGTAAGTATTTATTTTAATTCAAAAATTCTTTAACATTAGGGAAATGATCTTGAAAACCAAAAATGTTGTCCTTATGCCCTCATATCTGATGAATAAGATGGTACCTTAGATCATAAAAAATTTATGTCTTTGTGATTTTTGGATTTTCAAAGCCATATTCTATACCACTCTACATCAGAACATGATGGTTAGATTTCTCTTCCATATCCATATTTTCACCTATGTTCTCCTTTGTGGAAACCCAAAGACAAGTTAATTTGGGTAACCGTTACGTTTCATACAATAGTTTTTAAAATTAAGTTTTAGTATTACTTTTTACTAAGCGGGTTTCTATGAATGAAACTTTCATGTTGTAAACGATTTATAACCCCGACAAATTTCGGGGGCGAAATTCATTTTAAGGGGGGTAGAATGTAACACCCCGAGATTTTATGAGAAATATTATTTTGAATTACTTTTATGTCTTGTGTTGTAAGCTACACCAATGTTAGATTGAGCTATACACAACAACGTATTATCTTACAGTATAAGCAAGCACTATTTTAGGCTTGTGTTGCAGGCCAGAGAAACCTTCCTCGATAACGTGTGTTGTACGCAATACCGAGTTTTACTAAACGATATATTATTATAATATTTTTATGAACTAGCCGTTATGAATGGAAATAAAAACTTTTTGAAATTTTATAAATATTAAATTTCAAAATAGACTTCATTTTTGGATTTGGATTATCTAAATTAGGCTAGGGTGAATTTTGGTATTTGTTTGAAAATAATCAATTTTTGATTAATAGTGAAAACACTGGGTTACTATTTAAAACTGACTTTTTATTTAAATATTCATTAATTTAAATTTATTTTAGGTCAAAATAGATACATATTACCAATATATGTTCAATTTAATCAATTGGAGTAATTTTATAATAATATAGATACATAAAAATTTTATTGAACTTTTAACCTTTTTTTACCAACCTCTTAGGAGAATTTTCAACTGTACATAAAACATAATTTTACCGCTTCTACGAGTTGAATTTCGAAATTAAAAGAGACGCGGTTAATATCAAGGAGTGAAATGTGGTTCAATAAGATAAAAATAATTTTTGGTGAATAATAACTTTTTACTTTTATTTACTGTGGTTAAATGTAAAAAGTGTAATTAAGGGTAAAAATGATATTATTGTTACACTAACATATGTCCTAATTATATTGGATATGTATAATTTGACCAAAATCAACCTTAGGAATATAATATTATCATTTAGGTCCACACGAATTAGATTAGGACATTTATTTTTATTTAATTCAAAGAAGAGTTAAAGGCGTTAAAATCAAATTTTAATAACTAAAACATTTTTAATATAGGGATATATATAAGATAAAATCGACTATACAAAATCATTAAAAAGAAATAAATATTTCATACATAATGGTATTTTATTTATAATTTTTAGACATTAAATAATATAATTTATTTATGACACAATGATTATACAGTAATCATCTTATTAATGAAATATTAACATAATTGATATTATAAATACCCAAATAAATGTAATTTGAGACTTTTTTTTGAATTAAACTAATTTTATAGGTCAATAAGACATGTTTTTATTGATAAAATTTACATTTTTCGAACTAATCATGTTGTTATGAGTTTCAGAAAAATAAATTACTAAATAGTGTCAAAATTGACATAACATATTTTTTAAAACAAATATTATATTATTAATTATTTTTATATTCCAAAAAATCTAAGGATCGGCCAAATTACATAGATAATGTTATATATATTAACAATGAACCTTTTGGGGTTCTTTTGGATTGTTATAGTAAATTTATTAACCATATAGTGTTAGAAATCAAGAAGACACGGTAAAGGTTAAATTATTTAACTTAGAGTTAAATATAAATGATAAAGTTAATATAGTAACCTAAACTTGTCTAAAACCTATTATTTTAGAGTATTTCGACCCATACCCACTTTAGCTTTGAAATAAGTCACTTTGGAGCCATTATAAACCGAATATGACTTTATTATAAAATAATATTTTATGTTTTTTCTTAAAGTGCCCCTCTCCTCCCTTATAAAAGGGCATCTCCTCCCTCTTCTCTTTTCACAATTTTTATCCTTCAAGGTGGACCAAACCCAAAATAATTCCCTTATAAACATCTCTAGTACCACTATAGAGGTTCTTATCTCCTAAAAAGACAAACACTAGTGCATTAAGAAGAATCTTAAAAGAGGTGCGTCGAAGAAGAGGTAATCTCTTCTACTGATTCTTTCAGGATTCTTTCTTCTTCAACTTCTTCTTCATTACTTTTTTAATTATAAACTAATAACATCAGTACCTCTAATATACTTATATGTTATTAAAAATATGATGAAAACACATTTCTCCTTCTATCCATCCTATGGAAAACAAAATCATCATGCGTGCGTACGTACGGAATACTGTCTCCACGCCGTGGTGTAATCTGTTTTCCCACCACCACCTTACTTGGATGGGTATAATGGATTAAAAAATAACTATATATGGATATAATAACATCATACTGATTATGATATATTATAACATCCACTCCAATTCCTTTCAATAATTATGGGAATGGTATCATTGCTCGTGCGTACGTACAGATTACCGTCTCCATGACCCAATGAGATTCAATCTCCATGTTAACCACTAAAAAATGATTATAAAGTATATATAATGAAAAATAATGGTATATAAAACATAATAATGCAACTATATTTATGTATATGTTATTTAATTACTTCCATTCAAGTCAATAAGGAAAGGAAAACAACGTTCATGCATACGTACGGCCTATCGTCTCCATGATTATTGTATATCATTTCATTCATCTATCTATTATATATATAAATACTAAATATATATGATATGTAAATCATGATTTAAATTATGGAAGTACGTAAAACATGATATAAGTAATAAAAATATCATGAAAAGAAAGTGCAAACACGTACGATAAATCAAACGATTTTACCCAAAACGCTGCTTTAAAATGGAATTTACAAAAGAACGGGTAATATAATGTCATAAGTGAAACATATATGATATCATAACAATGAATACGATTATATAATAATTCAATGAAATTATTTAAATAATTATACAAGAAGTTCGGATACGTACGATGCATATCACACCTAAGGTAAGGGATAACTTTCCAAATCTCGTTTTTATCCGAGATGGTTTATTCGTAAGTATTTATTGGGGTTATTTTTGTCACCCATGACCATGTTTTATAACAATGTTATCATGTATGTTTAATGTCCATTTTATCAATTTTGGAATTTTACCACATGTTAAGAAAGGAATCTTAATTTTTTTTACCACTTGAGTAACTTTTTGACTTTTCCGACAAAAGTACAAGGAGAATGTTTTTTAACTTATATGACATGAACATATTTTTTTATTTCATAATGCCTTATTTTCAGGAAGCTTAATGTACAATATTTGAGGACTATTTTCAAAAAAATCCTTTTATTTTTAAATTTCATTGCATTTTGGGAAAATAAAATGAATTTGAAGAAAAAAGTATAGTTTCCTCAAGAATTCATTTCAAGTGTTTTTGAAAACTATTATCCATCTAAGATGACATTATTTAGTATTATTATGTTTTCAAATATAATGTCTCTATTATTTACATGGTTTTATTTTTCTTATGATTAAATTGTATCCATTTTTTTATATGGCTTACATTATGTTGGGATGATGTTTTTCAAACCCATTTTATTCACTACGTTATGATGAATGATTTATGTTTATTTTTTGGCACATGTAAGAATGATTTCAATATGAGATGGGTGGAACTAATATCTCCCTCCAATGAATTGGGTATAGATTTATATCTCATTAGATATACATAGCTATAATGGTAAGTTAATCTGGTTCAGTGATACAGGACTAGAACGAGGAGGGAAATCAATTCAGAAAGGCACTTTGTCCAATAAGATGGTCTTGGCGGAAATGCCTTGGCTATTATGGAAATCATATCATGTTCTTAATGGTTTGAAACAATTAAATGTTTTATTCCCCTGATATTTTATCATTATTGATTTTTCTTTATGATTTATCCCTTATGTACTGCTATGATTTATGTCATTCTCATGTTTTTAGGTTCAAATTTTTATGGGTTTTTTTATGTTCTCCATGTTTACCCTTACTGAGCATTTGAGCTCACCCTTTTTATGTTTAATTTTCCCCAAGATATAAAGAATGGTTTTAGGTAAGAAAAAGAAAATAGGAAGATCTTTATGGGTGATGTTGAAGATTTATCACCACAATTACAAGATTATATTCCGAGTTTCCAAAGACATGAAACTATTATGGTCCTTCACTGTTTGATTTTGTTATGTATTAAGTATTCAGCAAAAGTAATGTAATGTCCACGTATGCCAAGCTTTGGTTCACTAATATTAACCAATTCCATGATATCGCAATTTAATCACAGTATTATCATGAAAACAGAGGATCATGTCTGCATAAGGGATGACCACCATTGGCCACTATATTAAGTGAGAATAATCCCATAGATTTCACAACATATACCTGATGATAAAAGAGTACAACAAGAATCGTCATCTAACACACCCTTTCATTCATTAAAGAACGTTTTTATCTATCTAATGGTTTGGTTTCATCCACATCCAAAGGGAAACATTATCACACCCACCCCATATAATACACAGTAAATAAAGACAATGGAATAAAATACATGGATGATCAAGGATCGACGATTTCTCCTTACTCCATGAACTGGGGATGCGCCACTTAAAGAAGAACTCCAAGGACTCCATGGGTGGGCAGGAAGGCTCCATTACAGTGGAACGATTCATCTCTGAAGTAAGTCTCATGGTTGTACATTAGATAATTGAAATGAATTATAAATATAGGATCCCGACATAAGAAAATGCTAGATCCTGAAAACAGGTTGACAATTTTGAAGTGCATAAAAGTCGGATTGTGGCTTGACCACATGGTTAGGCAGTTTCACACATTGGGATTTATTTATATTTAATATTTATACTTGAATATGGGGGAGATAATAGCTGTGAGTTAATATATTTTCTTTTAACAAAGAAAAACACATAATAATGGTAAAATTATTGAACACAATAATGGTGTGACACCGAGGAAAGGGACCACACGTTTTGGTAACTAAAAGGTCTCCTGACTCTTTGGGGTATAGAAATTTTTTTTCATGATTTATAAAATGGTATAAAAACACTTTTACTTCAAAAGATACATGAATGGGGAAAAACGAGAAGGTCCAATAAAATTTGGGAAGGACACACTGTTAAGTGAGTCACCGTCACCCTTGCACCATCGCCCTGGCCCTGTCGCCTGGGTACTAATACCGATTGGTGGTATGGCTGACCCAATGATTCCTACAATAATCATGGGTTTTATTGATCCCCATTAATTCCACTGACTCCCATTAGTGCCACTAACAATCATCGGTTCCACTAATAACCATCAGTGCCACTGATCCCCCTCAATGTCACTGACGCTCCTTGGTTCCATAGATGCTGATCAGTTCCATCGTATGGTCAATCCTGAAATTCATAAAACTCTTTAATGAGTCTAATGTAGTCCCTATGACACCCCGAAACAAGAATTTGGAAATTTAGTGGACTTGGAGAGTCTGTACCAATACATTAGAGACCTCTAATACTATTCTGACACTCTAGAATTCAAGAGTAAACATGAAGAAAAGAGTGGTTCTCTCACATCCACCTCAAAAGATACCTATCAAGGACATACCACCCTAGAGTTGTTTGAAATCTATAAAAAACCTTGATATACATGTCTATATCTCTCATCCATATTCAGAACAACCGAAGAAACATTAAGAAACCACAGAAACAGAAAATATGGACTATCATAACATATGGATTAGGGAGTCCCTTCTTCCATGTTATGATACTATCCAATTTGGGTGATATAGACTATCCCACACAGGTTTAATCGATCCACATTAATGAATATTGAGTATGGATTAGGTCATCCACACCCCATATCAAGGAAATTAAACATATTCAGGGAATAACGATAATAGCCCATCTCATTAGAAACAAGGTTAAGCATTACACTATATCAATGCAAAAGGAAAACACAAAACCAAAACACACAATAGCTCTAGGTACTGGGTTTTCATCTATATCTACCCATCCCAAGTACTCTCTATGAGGATACCATGCCTCAATAACAGATGATCTAAGGGAAATATTTCTCCCTAAACCACCTTCTCCTCACATTCTTAGATCCTCAGGGGTTTTTCGAAAAAAGTCACATCATCCTCCATATCCATATATACCCAATCAAGGATATACAAATAATCATGTAGGTACTAGTGGATATGAGACACATGGAAATGTTGTGGACCCTCAATAACGGTGGTGGTAGCGCCAGATGATAAGCCACTTCATCAACCCGTCACAAACACCTCGAAGGGTTCAATGAACCTGGGAGAAAGCTTACTCCCCCAACTGAACCATGGTTTCCCATTCCAATGGGAGACCATTATGAACACATGGTCCCCAAAATCTAACTCCAAGGGTGTCCTCCTATGGTCATCATACATCTTCTTCTTGTCTTAAGCCACCATCATCTTCTCCCGGATAAGCTAAACTTTATTCGTCATACTCTACACCAACTCCAAGCCAAGAACAGTTGCATCCCCAACCAATGTCTGGCACAAAGGAGAACGAAACGGTCTTCCAAACATGTCATAGAATGAATCCATTACAATGAAATAGTGATAGATATTATTGTAGTCTAACTCTACCAGTTTCAAGTGTCGTACCCACAATCCCCTGAATTCTAAAACACATGCCCATTGCATTTCTTCCAATGCCAGTATCGTCTGTTTTTTTCCCATCTTTCGGGGCATGGAATGCTGTGTTTAGGAATAGATGGGTTCAAAAAAAATGTTTCTATCCTTTCTATACTCATGATGTAAATCGTGTATCCTGATCTAAGATTATGGACTTCGTAAATCCATGAAACCACACTACCTCATCAACATACATCTGTTCTAAGGAATCCACAACACTCATCTCCTTGACTACCTTGATGTGAGTAGATTTTTTCACCCAGTCCACTAATACCCAGATAACCTCAGAGCCTCCTTAAACAATGGGTAGTCTCATTAATAAATCCATCAAGATTAATCGCACTTCCACTTGGGGACTTCTGAAGGCTAAAACAGACCTCCTGAGATGTGATGTTTATCCTTCACCTACTGACACACGAGGCATTCTTCCACAAACTATGTCATTTCCTATTTCATCCCAAGCCACCAAAACTAACTAATCAAGACTTAGTACATCATGGAAACTCTTGGGTGTACCATAAGTTGTTAGTCATAAAACTCACTGAGAACTATCTCGCAAATTTCCACCAGGACAAATAGATTTCCATGAAACAACATATGATTCTGACCATCTTTCGACCATACTTTTGATGCATTCCCCTGGCTAACATGATCATGCATAAATTTATCCTCTATATCCTCCCAACTAGACTCATCAACCTATTTTACTATGGATGAATACACCTCCATATAAAATAGAAAGGCCCTACCATTCTCCACCCTTATATCCTAGTACGAGGAAGACAACTCCTCCAACACCTTCCAAGCATATTTGGATTCTCGAAACACATCCTCTGTGAATTATTGTTCAATTCATCATCTCCCACGTTCCCCATTCTTGAGGTGTAGGAAATCCCAAAGTCGTAGTCCTGAAGAAACTCCATCCACCTCCAATATCACAATTTCAGTTCATTTTGGGAGAAGATATACCTTAAGATCTTCTTATTTGTAAATACAATGAAGTGACCCTCATTAAGGTAGTTCCACCAAAAATTCATCACAAACACAACGAATTCATTATCTAGGTCATAGGTGTCATAGTTATGTTCCTAAAGAAATAATTTACTAGACACATAAGAGATCTCACCTCACGGATGCATCAGCACACACCCCTAGCTGAGGCTGAATGCATAATAGAACACTTCAAACATTACCTCATCCTATAGAAACCATAGTACATGGGAAATGACCAGCTTCCCCATCTGACAACTAAATGATTCCTTGCACTTCTAACTACAATCAAAGGCATCATAATTCATTGGCATGGCTGTCAAAGGTACTTCAACTCGATAGAAGTCATCCTGCTAGACCTAGAAAACTATAGACCTCTTCTACATTCATTGGTGCCTCCCAAGAAACAACCACCATAACATTCAATGCTTCCACTTCTACTCCCTTATTGGACACCACATGTCCAAGGAAGTGCACCTCTCATGTCCACAACATTCACTTAGAAAACATCTTGTAAAGTTTGTGTTGTCATAGGACTTCTAAAACCATCCTCTGAAGATCGGAATGATCCTAATCTGATCATGAGTAGATTATGATGTCATCAATAAACACAACTAGGAACGGGTTCATACATTCTTGGAATAAGGAGTTCATAAGCCCCATGAACACGATTGGTGCACTTGTTACACCGATCGGCAGGGCCACCATCCCAAAGAGCCCATATCTGCACTTGAAATAAGTCTCTGAGATTTCACCCTCAAATGGTAAAATCCCACCCATAGGTCGATCTTAGAGAACGAACCTACTCCCTTCAACTAGTCATGATGGTCTTAAATCCTTGGGATGGCGTAATGGTCCTTAACCATCACCAGATTCATCCATCTGTGGTCTATTAACACACTACGACCTTCGTCTGACTTGATTGCGGACAAGATTGGACAAACACATAGTGATGAACTCAGTTCGATTATACCCCTCCTCATTAGGAATCAACCTAGACATGTAACTACTGTAACAAAGAAGGTTCCATCTGATAGTAAGCCATCAAATAATGGCGAGCACTAGGATGGAAGTCTATCCTGATCTCAACATCAGATCGAGGAGGTAGAGTCACAGCCTCTCCAGGGATGACGTCCCAGAACTCATCGATGATACATGGGAATTCCAACATCTCTATATCTACTGAACCCATAGAAATCTCACCTAACAAGGAAATATGGGGCTCACTTTCCAACTACCCTCCTGGAAACTCCACTAACGAACGAAATTTACACGCTGGCCGCCCACATCTAAAAACGCGACCCTTCTCTAAAAGAAGACAATAACATCATACACAGATAAAATCCAGTTGATGCCTAAAATTTCATCATATGGCTGCATCTATGAAATAATTAGGTGCCCATCAGACTAATGTGGACCCAATATTAGTCTACATCCCTTGAAAAGATAGGATGAACTGGTATGACATCTGACTGTCATACTCAATAGCAAGGGAATGGGAAGAATCTATGCATCCAGGACCAGATCATGGGATAGAATCAGTTTAACGAATTCTTTAGAAGATCCTGGAACAAACATGGAACAAGTAAGAGTTCTAAACAAGTAGGTCGTACCTCGAACGAACTCTTGCACAACTGGAATTACTACCTCTGGGGAATGCAACTTCCCACACCCATCTCTTCTACCCCTCATCTATCGGCTGCCTCCCTAACCATGCCCAGGTCAAGGTCCCTGAGGAGCGCCCTGAGGCTATCCTACTCTTGCAATGTCTACTCTGGGAGAAGTGGGAGCTCGTTGTCCCTACTACAGCTGTAGAAAAGGCTTTACTGAAAACTGATGCTGCTGAGGTGGGCATTGTACCTTCCCATATCCAATGTATTGAAACTGGTTTGTGAAATAATTACAAAGGTTCCCACAACTACCAAAAATAAATCATCTTGTTCCTAGGTTCTTCAGTAAAGGGCATGGATTGGGAGGTTGAAACTGGAACAGCTGGGGCCTACTCTCCATTGGCGGAAACAGGGAGGGCCCTAGGGCAGGAGTCCTACTGCTAACAGCCTTCGGCTTCAACGAGCAGAACTGGATCCCCTCTACCAGCATACCTCCAAGCGTATACATCCTGTCAACCACCTCATCTTTCTTCTGAACCTCCAATAACATTGATAGAGTGAAGGTAGTAACAATATATTTAAGTGAAGTTCGGAGTGCCTCCTCTAAAAGTCTCTCCCATGATTTGACATCCAGAAAGGGGTCTGAAGAAATGTAATGGGGATCCTTGAACTTTATCCCCTATGACCTCACATACATTCTCCACTACTGAATGGAGAGTAACTCCTGCCTCTTCCCATCCTTCATTGTAGAATAAAGGAATTACGCCTATAATTCCCTCTCGATGTTAGTCCACAAAACTTCTCCTTCCCTATTCTATCTGAGGTAGAGTGTCCACAAATGATGTGCCAATACTCACATCTGGATCACATATAGAGGCACCTATTACTCAGCTGGATCCAGGATCAAGATGAAATCTATCTCCAACTCCTCATGACAGCATTTAGTATCCATGTTCAAGATGATGCCCTCATACTCCTGAGGGTCTACCGCTTAAAGCCACTATGAATCTTCTACAACTTGTTTTCCTCCTCCTCTCGATCATCCCTTCACTAATCATCCACATAATCTTGCTAGGACTCAATCACCCACAATACTCGTGGACGTCGCCCAGGTTCCATAGCTACAAGGAAAACAACAAAATGTATGTGCCCGAATAGTGTAGAAGTTCTATTTTAATTTTTTCTTAACATGGAATTCATTTAAAAGACCCAAAACTCCTAGAAAACACATTAACAAAGTCATTATGATTCATGTACCTTTCCTAGGGTATCTACCTTTCTATTAATGAAGCCTCACTCGGTCGTTTGGTAGGTCCAGAGTCCTTGCATCAGATCATGGTGGGGGGGCTAAAATCGTGTGCCCCAGCTGGACTTCCCTATCCTATTTCACACACCAATACTTCCTAACACAGTTTGACAACCATCACATGCAATCATCACTATAAATAACCCCGCGCTCCATCCTATCTCTCAACCTGGCCTCTAATGCCATTCTATCATGACCCACCTTCACCGTGATGAGAGAAGGGCCAATAAACATACAAACCCTTCTTTCGTCATGTTGAAGAAGAGATAATGAACCCAAATCCCACCTTAAATAGGCCCTGGAGTGGAAACTAGAGCCAAGGGTATCAAATCACACGTAAGTGGGAAGGAACTACTGTTTATATTGAAATATATCAGGAGAGAAGATTGTAAATTTCAAACAACTCCAAATACAGAATATAAAAGTAAATTAAAACCCCTTTCTCCACATGCATGTTCAAAATAAAGTGCTACGAAGAATAAGAAAACTCCATAGTAAAGTATGAAAAAAAGAAAAAAACTACAACAATTGTCCTAAAAATTGAGAAAATATGGTTCTGCATTGTCTTTGAGGTCCTCTTGGATACCAGAAAGTAGTTTTATATACATAGGTTGAGTATTCAGGTATAATCAGTGGGGAAAACCTAAAGCACTTGTGCAGAAATGGGGAGGCATCCTAATTCCCCATGGGAAAAAATAGATAACCAAATAACCTATCAACAAAACTATCCACCCATCCTCACCACCTCACAATCCCCAAATAATGCATGTTAGGTAAAGTGAATGAAATATCCCATCGATATTTGGTTGCCCCGCAACGCTTTCCCACGGGTTATTATAGACATCCTACACGTCAGACCTCCCCATCCATTTTCACTGTAGTCCCAATGACATCCCAACAAAAACCATACAAGCCACCATAACCACACATCTCTCTTGTAGACACCTAGCCACCACTACCATGCATCCTTACCAAAGACACCTAGGCCACCAAAACCATATGTAACAACTCCTGGAGACACCTGGGATAAAACAACCACTGCGAAGCCCAAAGAAATATGGGCCTCATCACAAAGACACTTGGGAAAACAAACCATCTCGTACACACTCGGCCTAACCACCACAAAATACCTTTCCCCAAGAATATTGTGCTATAATAGACCTCAAGACATCGTAGCCTGCCTGGGGAATCTTGGGCTACTGGGAGAGGGATCACAAAAGGATCTAATAAACATCCACTCATGGGAGTGTTTGGAAAATAACCCTCCCCATGAAATGGGGGGGGGGGGGGGGTTCGACACGAAGTTCCCATCATGGGTGGAGTGAGTATAATAAAAAAAATATTTACATATAGTTAATAAACCACTCACCACAACCTAAGGTCTTTAAAAATATCCCTTAGATAAATACCCTCCATACAATTCATTTATGCACAAAATCACAATAGCTACAACCACAACACCTCCCATTGGAACCATTATTTTGATCATGTTCGTGTTATTTTTTTTGAAATAATTATCCACTAAAAAGATACTACGAGGAACACCGATAAGTCAAACCAACAATAGACTGAAGAAGAAATTATCCAAATTGTAATTTAACCATTCACACCAGATTCTCTTGTAATGTCACAACAACAAAAGGGATCCGTGAGATCCCACAATGTACTAGAACCAATCCAAGACCCAACATATGGGCACAATCTACAGGCCAATAAAAAATAGTAGGAGATCCATTTACCATCTACATCACCTCACAAGAATCAATTAGAGCGACTTCCCATATAACCTGAACAGAGTATGGAAGCTTCCAGATTTAACCACACAATTTTACATGTTCTTTCATTCTTCTTGGTTAACCGAGGTGATCACACAAGTATTATTATTCATTGGGGATCCATTCAATCAACCGAGTCTACATGATTAACTAGTTTCAATGTTATGGCAATTCATTCACAAGATTGTAAAGAAAACATAGGTTCATTAGTGTGCAAGGAAGGACCCCCAATGGCCATGATTTTCAGTTGGCATAAACTCATATAGTTCAAAATATATAAATGATGATAAAAGAGTAGAGAATCATCATCATCAAAAACACACCTTTATTAATTAACCTCTTTTTTCATATTCATTAAGGTTTGGTTTCATCCACATCACAAGGAAAACATTATCATACCCACCCTGCGTGATGCAGAATAAAGAGAGATTAAGGAAGAGACCTTCCTTGATGATCAAGGATCGATGTTTTCTCCTCACTCCCAGAACAGGGGATGTGTGACTTGTAGAATAACACCTAGGACACCAAGGGTGGGATGGAAGGCTCTAGTACGAGAACAAGATTCATATATCGAGTAAGTATATAGGGTGTACATTAAAATTGAAAGGAATTATGAATAGATCATATTGGTGTAAGAAAAGGCCCGATCTTGAATATAGGGAGAGGATTTCGAAGTACTTAAAATATGATCATGGATCAACCAAATGGTTGGGTGGTTTCACACATTGGTATTAATTGAGATTTAATAATTATCCTTTGAGATGGTGGATATAATATCTTTGAGTTAATTTATTTTAATTAAATAGATAAAAATGCATAAAAATGGTTAAACTGTAGAACATCAATAAGGTGTGATGCTGTGAAAAAAGGCCACACATTTTGGTAACTGACGGGTTGGCCGAACCTTGGGTGTTTAAAAAATATATTACTGGATTTAAATGGATTTAAAAAACATTGGTAAATCACTTTTATGTCAAACTATACATTACTGGGGCCAAACAAAAAAGTCCTAGAAAACAATGACTCACCATTAGGTGATCCACCGTCACCTTGGAATCATTTCCCTAGCACCATCACCTGGGCACTGTTTCCCTCGTACCGTCACCCTGACACCATCTCCCTCGCACCGATACTGATTTGTGATATGATGACCCATCACTGCTAATGATAACCATCAGTGTCACCGACACCCATCGGTAGCACTAACGCTTGTTGGTGCCACCTACACCCATCAGTGCCCCCGACGCTCCTTGGTGCCACCGATGTCGATAAGTACCACTAACGCTCTTCAGTGCCACCAATGCCAATCGGTGCCACCATTCATTCAATTCTAAAATTTTGAAAACTATTTAACGAGTAATTGATGGCCCCCAAGACACCCTAGCACCATAATTTGTAAAATTAATGGACCAGGAGGGTCCGAGCCATTCCATATAATATTATATAATATTCTTTCTTTTAATACGATAAGAAAATTAAAACAGTGTTCATGAGTAGATATGACCTACCATCTCAATTAACAATGTATTTTATTTTCGAAATATAACTATAATTAATAAATATAAATAAATATATAAGGATTATATATGATATTCATATATTGTTTAACATTATTAACTTTCTGAAATAATTATCTAATTAAGAGTACCATGAATTGAACTTCAAAAACATATAAAAAAAATGGTTACTACCTAAAACAAAACATTAACATGAAATTGTTAATAAATGATAATTATAAATTCATATGTAAATAATATTATGTATAATATATATGAATATTTTTTGTATGTTAGATTTATAATAAAATCATATTTATTATAAATATAGTTTGATCGTTCACAATGGATGTCAGATCATAAGGTACTAGATTTCCATCTAACATTTTACATTGTGAGACACATGATATATTAATGACATATTTTTTAGATGTGGTGTATATTCTGACCATAAATTTACATTATGACAATAATATATAAAATTATTGGTATTCATATATCCATTTAATGATGTCTCTTTCATGGGGTTATGTTTTCAATGTAATCAATATAGTATGGGATTTTTGTCGCAATTTTTCTTTTTTCCAGATACATGTTATGTTATACAATAATGTCCTTTTAAGAGGTGTATATAATAATACTATGACATGTTATATAATGTATCCCTTTTTTGATGTTATTTTAATATTTAGGTAATGTTATTATTTAATGGGGATGACGATTAAATGTTTTGGATTATACATCCACTGATGAAATTCTATAATCCACCTCCCATGAATAATCATGATATTTTATCTCCTATAGAAATTATTGATAAATTAATTTAATGTTACAATTTTATAACTCCTTGGTAATGATGATTAATATGATTTTTTTAGAAAATATGACATGGTCTCACTCTTCTGTCAAAAATATTTGTTCTTTCAAAATGATGTTTAGTATAGTGTTTACTATTTTAAAATGATCATATATGCTAACTTTCATGTAATTTTTTAAAAAAAAGTATTTTAAAATGTTTTCCAAAACTTCCATTGCTATAATTAAATGTTATACTGCATCTATGATGAAATCTGTTCGTGTTACCCATTAATGTCCTTGTAAATGATCCATGTAAACCATTAATGATAACTATATGAATTTTTTAATATTTTATATGATTATGATTATGAAACATATTTCTCTTTCGTATCATATACTGTATGAAAATTCTTATGAAACCCTAATAATTTTAGGCATTATTATATGATGACTGTTTTATTATCTTATGGAATATGTATTTACGATTTCATTATCTGATGGTTGTTACATATATCTCTATACCAATATTTTGGTAGTTATTTATTCCTCATGAGAAAAAATGGAATCTATTCTATTGTATTTGTCAAAAATGGGATATTGGTTCATCTTTATGTACAATTTGAAATAGGATCATCTTGATCTACTATGTCATTCATGTGTGTCCTTATACTCTATGTTTATAGTACAGGTCTTTAACATTGAGAAATGTAAAGTATTTATATATTTATAATGGTTCAATACATTTATGGAAAGATATTATAGTTCATGATTTATTTCTGTTTATTTCTCACTATTATAGATCATGTTTTCTTAAATAATAAGATTTTATTCCACAGATCATGTTTATGATCTATGAAGTTTGAGTATGATGATCATAATTTTGGATTAACTATCAAATAACCTTATTTTTTTTTATAATTACATATATTCATATGTTTATTAATATTATGTTTACCGTTATTTATCATCTATTATCACTATTTACTAAGTTTCATTCCCCATGTTATGAACAATGCTATATGTAGGAAATGCCTATGATGAGTACAAAATAAGACAATAATTTAGGAAAACATTTAATTTGTTTCAATAAGTAAGAATATTATGATTCAATATTCAATTTAAACTAATATACTATGGTCCTCATGGATGTACATTTTTATTGTGATGAATATTCATTTAAAATGTGGTAATATTTATTTATATAATACCTAGGTATATATAGACAATATCAAAAGAATGGATTGGTAATCCTTTAAAAACTAGTAATATAAATATTTAGTGATATACCTAGGTATATTTATAAGGATATGTATAGAGATGTATCTAAGGATAAGTATAAGTGTATGTCAATGTATTCAAAAATGTAATAGACATTTTTTAATGGAATTAGAGTGTGTCGTATTAGAAGAACAACCCTGTTAGGATACAAAAATTTGATAGAGAACTTGTCGAAATGTATATTGGCATGACATCCAAGAAAAAAAATTATTGAGCTATACTCGATTGGGAACTGATGAAAAAATGGGCCTTTCAAAAACAGGGTTTTAAACTCCTAGGTGATAAGCATTGGAATTTAGAAAACTATTTATGAACTTTCATATATGATTTAATTAAATGATGACAATGAATAACCTATGATAAACCAAAGGTGTCACATATTATCGAATAGTTTTTCTAGGATAAGAGATCATATATGTATGTTTTCAATGTTATATGGGTTTCTACTATGATTTTTCTTTCTCACAGTAATTTTTTTATTCAATGGGTATAACCTTATGGAACTGTGTTAAGGCTAAATGAATTGGAAAATGTTATCATTTTCCCCCTCTACAACCAAAAAAATATTGGATATGGAATATATTTTTTGATATGCTCAATCAAAATACTCAAGGTATGAATCATATTAAAGAATAAATCGAGAAAATATGGAAAAAAATATTATATTGAGTCTTTCCTAAATCAACAACCACCTTAATTTTTTACATCCAGTAATCAACTTGTATTTGGGAATTGTATTTGTACTAATGAAAGTATATTTATCATTATTAATTTCTAAATTAATGAGAATATAATTTTATCTACTTATTTTTTTGGTGGTTCAGACCAGTGGTGGAATCTTATTAATAACATGAGTTCACAAGATGAAATTAAATATATTAAATGATAATAGTTTAAATGGATATTTTTCATTAAGTAATTCTCTTGTAATATTTGATCAATTATGGGGATAAAATTCTATGTGATAAAGATAAATTATGATGAATACATTAGTACATATGAATCTATGTTTAAAAGACTTCCAAGGTATGATTCTAGTTTAAACATCAACCATGAAAACAAAATTGATCGATTTATTGGTGGATTGAAACCAGATATTCGAAATACGATTTCTATTAGATAATTTAGTAGATATGAATAGGTAGTTTGATGTGAAATAAAGGTAGAAATATAAATTTAATATCCCCACCATTTATCTTGTTTTCATATGAAATAGAATATTGAATATCATTAAAATTAAAATGGTGAAATTAAATTATGGACATATGGGTGCAACAAATTTTCAATGTAAAATTAAGGGAATTTCATAAATCGAATTTGGTTGTACATTAAATGTGGAAAATAGGTCATAATACTCATCAATGTCAAAATATAATTAGTGTGAATGGTAATGTAATAGAGGAAAATATATTTTCTATAAATTCACCACCAACACTCTAGTGTTTCAAGTACGTGGTGTTTGGGAATTCTGAGAATAAATATCTTAATCCAATGGAGTATATTGATGATAAAAAAAAAACCTTTAAGAAAAAAGGAGATATAAATCTAATGAAATTACAATTGATGATGTTAATCATGATAATTAAGGAACACTTATCCTCCCCACCTTAGTTGGGAATATCATGTTTTATTTTTTGTGAATAATCCCTATTAAATGTGTATATATTATTGTTTCGAGATGTTTTATTTGATTGTCTCCCCCTACACGGATTATGGAGTAATGAAATCAAATTTAATTTTAAATAGGTATAATGATGAATCCATGTTTCCAATAAAATATTATTATATAATATAAGAACATATTTATGGAAAATAGTGATTTATACTTTGGAAGGGTTATAATGATTTCCATATGTAGAATAAATTGAATCTAAATTATTATTATTCTATCAATATTTGTGTATTAATTCACTAAATAAATATATATGCATAAACATATCTAAAAACATTTTTATGGTGAATGAATATAGATGGAATATATTATCCTTATACTTATGTAAAATATGATCCATTAGTTCTTGAGATAGAAATATATTAAACTTTATTTCATTTAGTAATATGTGAAGTGAAATTTTATCAAAGAACAATTGATGGATTAGACTATTCTTATAAAATGGAATGAAAAAAGAATGTATATATTATTCAAAAAAAATCATCCACATTCTGAAGATTATCTTGAAAAAAATCATCCTAGTAAATTCATTTCAGATGAATTAAATTTCCCCTTATATCATCACAAATATATGGTTTTTGATGGTTCAATTTATATCGATTGTGTTCTCTATCTCTCTCTAGGAGAATTTCATATCTAGATATCTCTTATATGTCTATGTTTTTACTCTTCACCTATGTTATCATATGTTTAAATCTTTTTATCAGTAATATTGGGTAACCTTTATGTTTCTAAAATTCCAATATTAAAGGATGTTTTATTATTCATTTTTATGATGTGGGATTCTATGAATAAATTTTAAAAATATAAAATATTGATCACTGAGATGAATTTTGTGGGAGAAAAACTTATTAAGGGGGTAGAATGTAAAAACATATCATTTTTATCTAATAGATTATAAATAATTATAAATAATTATAATCTTTATTTACATGTAATTAATAGCTTATAGGTCAATATAGACAACAATATAATTATATTTCATTTATCATAACATAGTGTTTATTATATAACTTATGTCACATGAAACAAAGAGTCCTACTAGAAAAAAATATGATATTAAATTTATGAAAATTATAGCATAACCATTGGACTACTGGAAATTAATTGGATTAACTAAATTAGGGCATGAATTCTTGGGAAACCAATTTATTAGATGCGAAGAAAAAAACATATTGAATATAAATATTTTGTTATTTAGGATAATTATTTTTTTCAAAAAATGAAAATTATCATAATAAAATAAATAAATTCCTAATATATTATTATAATAATATATTTAATGTTTTTCAAAAATCATGTAATATGATTTATTGGAATAAAATAAGATCAAATCCATTTTTATGTATAAAAAGTTGAATTTTCATAAAATGTTTTTTTATCTATTTAATATACGAATTATTTTTTAATTTTTCTTAAAAACAATAATAGAATAATATTTGAAAATTTAACATGTGTCTCAAAATAAAAATTTAAAAATTATAATTGAATTATTTTTTGTATTTTTCGTAAAATGATTCAATTTTGATGAATAGTGAAAATACTTAATTTTATTTTAAATTTGACTTTTCATCAATATTGTTTTTAATGTAAAATTATATATAAAATTTGATTTAATGTTCAATAAGATAAATTATATATACATGTTAATATAAATTATTTCATTGGGAACAATATTATGTTAAAAATGGATGTTGAAGCTTAAAAATTAACATTTTTATCATAAAAACTGACCTTCTTTGCCTTCCAATAGAATTAATTTTAAATAAAACGTAACCTCTTAGGTGATTATAATATTTAAAAAATGGTTCTATATTTGGAATAAGGATTTCTATATTTATAAAATATATCCATTTATTTTTGGAAAATTTTAACATTATACATAGTAATATTATTATGACTATTTAGGTTAAATCTTAAAATTTAGGGTAGAAATAATGTTATAAATATTACATAATTACAATAACAATTTTCCAAATAATATTTTATGTGTTGGTTTTCACCAAATTCGTCAATGTGACTATTTTATGACCTATTTTAGCCAAATGTATGTCTTTAATCCCCTTATAGTATTTTATTTAATGAAAAGTCAATGATGTCATACTCATGTATTTAATAACTATATAATATCTAATTTTGGGCTATTTAGAATATATAATTGACTATAAATATTTATTTTAAAAATTAATATATTTATCTTATAGTTGAATATTTATTTTCACTTTTTAGTGAGGAAATAATTATGTTAAATTAATATTCAACAATGATGCAATAATTAGTCAATTAATAGAAAAATCAAATTAATGATATTGAAATTATCAAACTAAATTTATTATGAGATAATTAATTTCATAAAGTAAAATTTTAGTCTACATTATTATTTAATTGAAGAATTCAAATATTTATTTTGAATACATGTTGTAGTTTTGATAATTTTTATTGTTAATGTATTGAATATTGTCAAATTGACATTATTGATATTTTTAAGTAAATATCATTTTATATAATGAATTAAAATTACATTACGTATTAAATTTGGTAAAATAATTGGGATGATGTTTAAAAAGAAATCTATGAATCATTTAATGTTATTTTTTCATTTTTATAGTCACAATATTAACAATAAAAGGGTGAAAATAGATGTCATTACGGTAAGTGTTAAAAAGAGGAAAAAGTAGGCTTAAAACCAAATGACAATGGTATAAATGTCTTCAAGACATATCTAAAAATTATTGGACGAGGGGATTAATAACCATAATAATAATATATTATAATCATTTCATTTTGTATTTATTTTTAAATAAATATTAATTTACACTAAATTCCTTTTTTGAGAAATTCCAAGGGGGGCCCTCCCCTCTATCAATAAAGGGTACATTTTCTTCTCATTTCTTCACACAACGAAATATATATGGATCTATGAAGACCATTGAATATATAATTCAAAATTCTATACCTTCATCATAAAATTATTTATTTGGGTTGAAATCCAGACAAAAATGTCATCAGGTCTAATGTAATAAGACATACCCAATGAAGAGGTATCCTTCACCAACAATGTTTTTCTCATTCTATAAAACCGTAAAATTATTTCAGTAAAAAGTCTAAATCATAAACAAAATATCTTCATTATATATATATTTTGTTATGTTAAGGGTACTACCAACATCTTCACACACATCCTTGAAATGGGATACACAATTTGTATTCTTGTGTACAGTGGACTATAACCTCACAAACTATTGTTATTCATTCATCCACTCCCACATTTAATGTTTGGGGATAATGATTGATTTATTTAAATATAATTTATATATTATTTTTACTATCATAAAATTTCTCTTTGATTTTTATATCACATATACTTTCATTCTTTCCATTATTTTGGAATATGATGATGTTTTTCATTTGTTATGAAAACAACCTCCATACAAAGTGATGTGATTAATTCAGGAATTACATGTAATGTATTGTGGATATCGGTAATGTAAATAGGTGATTTATATATCTTATAAATATTATTCTTAATGAAAATATATCATATTTTTTAATTTTTTATTCCAATAAGAAAATATAAACAACGTTAATGCATACATATGTCCTACCATCTCCATAAATGATGAATTCTATTTTCAGCCACTAAATTTTAGGAATCTCTATAAACACTAATATAATTAATATATATGATATTTATATAATTTTTATCCTTTTATATATTGTTAAATCATGATATAATAATGTTGAACATGAATAACATATGAAAACATGTATATAAAACAAAGCAGCTATTACCCGAAATATAACATTAACATGATTTTGTTAACAAATGTGTTATATAAAGTCATAAATAAATAATATATCATATTATATAACTGAATAGTGTTCTTTGGTACATATATAATAAACACATATTTTTAATAAAATATGTTGTAATAGTTATTATTGAAGAAAAGTCTTATAGTAAGAGATTTCATTCTTACTTTTCATCTTTTTTAGACATATGCTATAGTCACCACCTCTCTGTTCAATGTGGTTTATATAAATCATATGATATTAATTTAATTTTATAATTCATAATATTTTTTGTAATAATATATCCATTTATGTATCTCTCTTTCATGGGGTTATGGTTTCAATGTTACAATAGTGGTAAGGGAATCTTGTTTAAATTTTAAATCATTGAGATACAAAATTTGTTATGAAGATATATCCTATTATGAGGTGTATATAATACCCCATTAACATGTTATATAATAATTTTTTTTATGATATTTTAATCTTTATAAAATTTTATTATTTTATGGGTATTATGATTCAATGTTACCAATGTGGTAATATTTTTTTCTACAATCTCGTCGTTTTTCTATATTGTTTCTGATTAAAAATCAGTTGAAGAAAATATTATGACCCACCTATCAAGATTTTTAATGACTATTATTATTAAATTTTTTATTATGAAAATTTATTTTAATGTTACACTTTTTACACACTTTATTTCTTTTGATAATTAAGATAATTTTTAATAAACACTTGACTACATTTCTCTTTTCTGTTAGAAATATGTGTTCATTGTTAATTATTTTGATAAATATTTTTAATAATGTTTTAAATGATATTTTAAGCTCATTTTCAATTATTTTTTAAAATGTTCTATGTTTTCTTAATCATTTGAAATTCATCTCAATATAACATTCATAATTTTCCATGGTTATTTTCTAAATTAATATTACATAGATTAGTATTAATCATGCATTACTGGGGAAATGATCCATGTGTACCATTCAAATTCATTACCAACATGATATTGTATTAGACAGGATTATTTTTATGAAACCCATTTAAATTCCATGGGTTATACCATAAAATATAATAATGAAACACATGTCATTTATTGGTTATAATATAATGAATTACATATTATCTTGTGGAAAAATATGAATGACTTCAAAATGAGTAGGGTGGGAAAATATCTCATTTAAATGCATTGTTAAAGATTTTTATATCCAAAGATAAAAATGTAAACGAGTTTACATAATTAATCTAAAATGGGAAATAGGTGAACCCTAATCTATAATGGGAAATAGGTTCATTCTGATCTACTATGGGAAAAAAGTATGTCAGGATCCTCTAAATGTATGTTCAAGTTAGTAGACCACTAAAAATGAAATAGTTTTATAAATTTATTATGGTTACACAGTTTTATTTCAATATCTTATGATTCATGATTGATTTTTGTTGATTCCACTCCCTTGTGGTTCATGTATAATAAAATGATAATATTCTATACTAGGATGCAAGTCTATGATCAATGAGTGCCTGGATATAAACATCATATTTTTGGATTCATTATCATATAAGATAAATATTATCTTATTCTTTCATGTTATTATAGATTTATATCTCTTATGTTTACCACTACCAATCACCTATGATAACTCATTCTTATGATCCCCTCCACATGATATGATGAATTTTTTAGGTATTATATACCTATGAGGAGTAATAAATAGGAAATTTTTGGGATATTTTAATATCTCATACCGTGTTATAATATTGTGTTCAATGTTTTTAAAGACAAAAACTATTACAGTCCTCAGGAATGCAGTTTTGTAATGTCCGGAATATTCATCTAAAATGATGTACTATACATGATATCTAAACTTGGGTCACTATATTGTAGCATATAAATTACACATTCATGTACTTATAAGAAACTTATAGGATCATTAGAAATGATTGATTTGAATTCGAGGCTGTCAGGGTTAATGTGGGTGATCTTCCTTTTGTACCAGCATTCTGATATAGGGGACAAACTAGTTGGTACCATGATGGAAATATAAATAGTTTTTTATAAGTACCACCATATATATATTGGATCTTCTAGAAGTTTTTATTTCTACTATATGGTCATCATACAACCGTTGGATAATTATGGTTAGCCAATGGTAATTTTTAATCAGTTCAATGTTCCATGTCACCCAATAGCTACATGATGGTATCTACAAGGTCACTGGTGGTGTCGTGTCATCTAATAAGAGACCAAAATCTATTATTGTGTAATGTGATTTGATATGGTCTTAAGAAACATCTTTACCCCATCAATGGTAAATTCTAGAAGATTATCATCATCTTTGCGCCTATAAACAAACTCTCTCATCACCTTAGAATCATTCCCTTGAGAAAACCTTATCTCATTAACTCTCTCAATGTTTAAATTGATGTTGAAGTAGCAGAAATCATAAAACATCTCTTAGATCCAAATTCAATATTACTATTCCTTTATAGGCTCTCAAATGTTTTCTCAAATCTGTCAAACACTATTTTATTAATCCATTCAATGAAATTTTTTGTGTTTTTATATGTTTTAAAAAAATAAAACCTCTATCTTCTCAACAACCATTCACCAATAGTTCTCATTCTATATATGTGATGGTCACGTTCCTGGGATATTGGGGAATTTTAACAGGGTTCATATAACCTATATTTTTTAGGGACGGATTTATTAGAAGCATCTAACAGAGAGAGATTGAAACTACATAACTCTCAAGTAGAGTGGTGGAGAAGTATGCGCACACATCATTTTTTTTAACCCCTTGTCAATATTTCATGTTTTCTATTTATAGTTTCTTCACTGCATTATTTCACTTATATTCACATACATTCTTAAATCTAGTTTTATGGTCTTAATACTAAAATTAATTTGATATTATTTTATATACATGAATTTAATTTATTATTTATTTCGTAATCGAATTATCTATTTAATATTTTATTGAACATTAAATTATATATTGGAAATTTATAACCATTAATTAATTTTCTGACCAAAAATATTTATCAAAGGATTTATTTTTTATTTTTTAAATAATTTATTCTTTTTAAATTTACATTAAATTTTGTGTATAAAATCCTTGCATCATTAAAGGAATGATTTTATTGTGGAATCTAATTCCAATTCTCATTATCCATTTCATTATGGATCTAAATTATAGATTGTTAGAATCATGTGTCAACCTTTCTAGGAAGTATTAGTTATCCTCTGTTGAAAATGATAATCCCAAATTATTTTACTACAAAATAATTTGATTAATTATGGAATACATATGATGTAAATATTTCTATAAGAAAAAATCATTTGAAATCCTCAAATTTTGGTATTGATAAAAATTATTTTAATCATGTGTCTTCATTAAATAATAATTATCAATTTTTTTAAATTATTAATAATTTTATAGGAATTGATGAATAAAGTAAAGGAAACAATATTGGACATGTATATTCATGATTTTAATTGTTTCACTATGAATTATTATTAACCTATTACGAGAAAGATTATTTATTTACATACATCTACGAAGGATGAAATTCCGTCAATGTTTAATTATTTATGGAAACTATTATAATAAAAATAATAATCATTTTACACAGCTCTTATGATTCCTATTCCATATCCATTTAAGAATAAAAATATTTGAAAATTGAAGAGGTTAAGGAACTCTTGGGATCTCTTATAATATATTAAATCAAGATGAAATAACCAGAGGAAAATAATCCAAAAAAATATATTATGGTTATGATAACTATCACCCGTAATGGTAACAATTATCACCCAATATTAGGTGATATTGATGTACATTCACATCATACTAGGAACAAGTTCATATACATTAAAATGAATAAATTCAACCAGTGATCAAAAAAATATAAATAAATATATTGAACCAAATGTGACATTCTATCAAGATGAAGTGTCCTATTTACAACAAAAAACATTAAGTAAACAAATAAAGATAAAAAATCATTAAAAGTCACTATATCGGGTGAAATTGATTACTCCATCGATTCATCATCATCATCGAGTTCAGTTTACAATTGGAAATTTTTTTCTCATGGAACATATTAGTGAATATGTATAGGTTAGTATACCTCTTCTTATAATCCCCTCTTATTAATATCATCATAATTCTTCTCCAATCTCTTATTATTCTCCTTATTCTTCTAATTACTCTATAAATATAACCATAAAATACCTGAAATTAGATCAATGTCAACCTGAAATAATTTTCCCTTCAAGTAAAATGAAGATATCAACATGACAATAAATAATAGTCCATATATTGATAAACATGAATCCAACATTAATGAGAAATTAAATGGTTTCTCTATGTGATGAAATTTTAAATTAAATTCTAGGCTTTCAAAAAACAGAAAATTATCTTATAACCTTTTTCTTCTCAATTCATCTAATATCCTCTTTTCATCATTTTAAAACAATATTTGAAAAAGGTTTTTTAATTGAAATTTTTTAATTATTGAATATTGATTCACCCATTATTCATTGAGTAAGGGTGAAAAAGACTGATATGGGAGAGAAAATTCAATCCATCTTTCATCCAATTATTTTTAAATAAAAATTACTAAGTAAATAAGGATTCTAAAATCATTATTGGATAACATAAAAGACCCATGTTGTTATGAGTAATTGAATATTTAATCATTTAATTTTTTTTAGGAAATGTGACTTTTGAGAAACACCCAATATGAAATGCTGTAACTAGATAATAATTTATTTAGATAGATGTGTGATGGTATCACTAAATGTAATCAAATTTATAAACTACATATAGGTCTCATAAAATTTATTGATAATTTTATTTGTAAGATAATTGGTGAAGGTACCATAATATTTTCTGACTCAACATTAAATAAGATCATTTTATTCATAAAGTCCATGAAATTAATTTTACTAATAATTATTCATTTATTTTATAGCAATTTATATAATCTCACTTAAAACGTATTTTTAATGCATTTTACTCAAAAAAGAAAATTTTTATTTAATACTTAATAATGTAAAAATGTTTATAATATTAATTTTAAATCCACAACTACCCAAAATGAAAACATTTTGAGTCCATGAGTGAGTGGGTATTAGATTTGGGATATACACATTTTCCATTTCATCTGACAATCACTTTTTTAGCTCAACAATTATCATCTAATATGATAATTTCCCAAATTTCATTTCATCGATCACATGATAGGCGAATCCTGAAAAAATGGTATGAAAGAAATCATATTTTACATCTAAAACTTTAATTTCCTCATCAAAAGATCTTGAATAATTTCATATTTACATTTTTGATCCTTCTCAAATAAAAAAAATTTATGTGGAAATCCTCTAAATTTGTAATATTTGATGACATTATATAATTAAAATGGGCTTATTTATTATCTCAAAAAAGTGACGATCCCAGAGCATTCATCAAGTTTCCAAAAAAATGATGAAAAAGATTTTTTTAAATTAATATCAATTCAAAGTGATCATGACACTTAATTCAATCACAAATAATGTTATTATTAGTGTTCTAATAAATTATATAATCATTCTATTACTTTTACTCAGAAACTATAACAAAATAGGGTTGTAGAGAGGTGAAATCAAACAATCCAATAAATTAGTAAAACTTTTTTTAACAAATATGATTTTTTATTGAATTAAAAAATTGTGTTATATGAATAGTTAATGATGGAATATTCAGTTTGGAGTGAATCCCAACCAAAATGGACAAAAATACATTTTAATGGCCTACATCATTAATTCTAGGTCCATCATGAATGAATATAGTGTCTACATATCCCTCGAAAAAATTTTCCTTTAAAAATGTCTGAATGTTGGAAAACAAAATATCATGTACTGAGTTTTGTAGTCATGGAGTACATTGAAATCTCAGGAACCATTGAAACTATCTTCGAGTGTAAAAACATTAGTGTCATAAAGCCACAAAAATTCATGAATCCCAATAATTCATCATGAGAGAATCCAATATTCATGAATTCCCTCACCTATAAATACAACAACCATTGTTATATTTTAGGAAATATTAACTAAACATTTTCCTTCGTAAATAAACTTAATTGGTGAACCTATGTATCTTGATTAAAAAATGATAAATGGGTCATCCAAGGTATCCATGTTTTGGGAAAAACCCACATTCATGTGTTATTGAAATCATCCAAAAATTGGGGGGATGAATTTCATTATTTCCAATTCTATTATTAAAGGAAAAATGAATTATGGTGAACCTGTGGCTTGGTGTATAATTCAACCATACAATAACACTCCCATACATAATATAAACATTAATCCAAGTTATTGAAACCATATTTCTTTAATCTTACTTCTTTTGGAATCCCCCTAAGTTCTTATGTATATATGAGCTTCATGAATAACCTCTTAATGAGACACTATGATTCAAAGAGCCCCACATCTAGGCCTCCCCATGATGTCTCATTTTGGCAGACCCTCTATCATGAAGGATAAAATAATTGGTCCCCCAAAAAACATCTATATCTAGTAAAATTTCACCTCAAGTACCTATCTGACATGTGACACCCACTATTATGTTTAAAAAATTAATCACAAAAGTGAATCTAGCTTCCCAATAAAAACATTATTCTAATAATTAGTACCCTATTCAATTTTTCTTCAAATCATATGAACCATAATGTGGACCATGTGACAGACCACTCCTCCTATCATTTTACATTGGTTGTACCAAATCCACACCCCCACCCAAAGGTATTTCTTAAGTGGTCACATAAGCCATAGGGTTTGGGAGTGATTCCCAACATGCCTATGATTCATGGAATAATACTACCTAGTTTCACATCCTAGATGTCTAATGTTAAAATTCACGAAACATTCAAAAAGACATCACATTAAATTTAAGTCATAATGTGGTGAATCAACAAAAGATTCTCCATTTTTGAGTGGAATGTGACAATCCATACTCAAATACCACTCCATGGAATGATATACTCTGTGATGATCAATGTGTAATAACATCACCATTCCTTGTCACCTCTCTTTTTTCTATATGATCATACATATTAGATGATGTTAAAATGAATGGATCAGTCATTATATCATGATATAATATATGAAATCAAAATATATGGGTTTTGATCCAGGTCCTATAAACACGGTATATAGAATGGATCACTTAATTTTAATCCTGAAAAATGGTAAACATCAGTGCTCCCCAATGGGGACATACCTCCCAGATCCACCTCACAGGGTTTTATAATAAACCTCCAAAGATATACATAGGGTCATTCATATCCATATATCCCAAATTACCATCAAGGATAATTTTGGATTAAACCACTTGGATCTACCTCAAGGGGTGTTTTGATACATTCATCCATGATTTTCCTCATGGGTCATTCTGGTTCACACATCTCAAGTCCACCTGAAGGGTCATTCTGATCCATCCTTATTAGATGTTCCATAATTAAAATTTTAGTGCACACCTCTATGTCTACCTCATGGGGAATTATGATCCACCCAGACCATATTTTCTTCAGGGGGAATTCTGGTTGACACCTCCTAGGTCCACATCAGTTGAAGTTCTAATTCATCGATCCAATTTTTTCCACAAGTAGCGTTCTGGTTCTCACATACCAATTCTACCCCAAAGTGCATTATAATCCATCAATCATATATTTTCATCAATTTTTGTTATGGTTATGAATTCTTATATTTCAATGGGAATTATGATCTATCCATCCATGATTTTCTTCAAGGGTATTTTGGGATCAAACATCCCAAGTCAACCTCAAGGGGTGTAATAATCTATCCATCCTAGATTTTCCTCAATGGTAATTGTGGTTCACAGTGTCATAGTGTCTATTAGGATGAAATTATATCCATCAAATCTAGATATGATTCAAGGGGAGTTTTGGTTCTCCCTCCCCCGGTCCTCCTCAATTTCTGTTTTTATCCATCATCGCAGATTTTCCTCAAGGGGAATTATTTTTAATGCCTCATTGATTCATCTCATGGGTTTTTTGATCCATACATCAAATCCTAATATTTATTTATACCTAAATTAATATCCATAAGACATTAAACTCATGACCCAATACATCTTATCCAAACACTATGATCAATATACAATATAAGCTAAACTGGTTCACTGATGAGTCTCAACTAGATCTTCTAATCCATCTCCACTAGATTTAGATCTTGTGAAGTAAGACTAAAAACATACGCCATGAAATACGTGGTATGTTTGAGGACAAAAAATTGAATAATTATTCTTATATACTCAATTAACTCCTGATCGACATGGGATACCTTGGGTTATACACCTTCAGACGCCTCACATGAGATTCCCTCACAAAATGAATTATAAAATTGAATAATTCTCCCAATATCCATAAAATACTAATGATGCCCAATATTACATCTCTACTAACCAATGACTGCTTCCAAATCATAAAAAAAACAAAATTATGAAGATAGAAACAATGTAGTAAACCAGCTTCCACAAAGATATGGCACCAAGAATGAGTTCCATGAACATGGATTGACGCTTTGAGGGACACCCATATCAGGTGAAGTTTCTGACGAATATAAGAACGGAGAAAACTAAATCCCAGCATATAATTTTGATTAAGGATCATAAATATCTATTGAATTAGATAAATAACACATTCCATTGTAAAGTTGGAATACGAGGATACTGCACCCCAGTGTAGACAGACATTATATGAACAAGTAGGAGGGGCCTCATTGAAAGTGATGGAAACAGAAATGGTGAACTCAAAGTCAAACAACTCTCCATATCATGGGTTCCAGTAGCATTGGGGAATCAACAGATAAGCATGCCACTAGATTTTGAGTTCAGGCACTAGGAACATCAATGTATATAGTGGTGTAAGCATAAAAATCACTAGAAATTGGGTCGGTAAATTATGAGAATTCATAATGTGTAACCTCATAATTATGGATCATTATCTACATCGTAATACTATATTTCACTTTAAAATTCTTAATTTCATTCAATGTATCTATAATGATGATTAAATCCACATTCCTTACAGTGCAAACACAATATGGGATCAACAATATAGTCCCCAAAAGAAATGGGGATGGAGAACAAATGCAATGGAAATCAATAATGACAGATCTTTTGATGTGAAATCATCCATGAATTCAACAGACTAGAGGGCCCATCCTATTTAATCCTTAAATATTATCTATATTAGAGTGATCAAAACCCTTTTACATTGTTATGAGTAGTAGGTCTCATTACCAAAATGAATCTTGACCACCAAAACAAAGATGCATTGATGCCTAACGTACACTGCCACCACCAAAGGGAATGTAGTGAAAAGTGAATGCATTTTACCATGGAAAAATACTTCATGAGCCTCTCCCGGAAGTAGTATAATGACTCACCCACGATGTTGGAGAGGTAGGGGATGTATGAGTCATATTGGTAGTGACTATTTCTTGAGTACCACTATGGTGGGCTCCAACAATTCCAAGTCAGTGCTAGAAATGGATAGAACTATAGGATACAGAAAATTGAAAAATCCCACTACTCTTCCAAACACATTCTGAGAGGTCTGATTCTAGAATGAGGGAAAATACTATAATAGTCCCCATCAAGAGTAATCATATTTGATGGATTTAGTGTCCCCCTTTACCAAAACTACATCCCACAGGGTCCCTTCCATCCATCAAATAAGAGATTGTGGATACATATTTTTCAATGTATGATCGAGAACCTAGCCACTTCATGGGAATTCTAGGTTCACTATGTCAAAAAGTTTCATAAATGATAGCTATAATGGGTCAACATGTGACAATGAGATGCAGTTCAAAGGGACTCCCCTCACCATCACCAATCAAATTAGAGGATCTCCCCACACTAACTAATATGGAGGCCTTCAATATACTAATGATTCTAAACATGTATTTTATCCATGTCAAAAAGGTACCATGACCTAATGAACCATTAATGTGAATTAGAGATTAATTGTGGAAAATGTAATTTCATCATTAACCTCATCAATTTATAAAAATCCATGGACATAGAAGGTTCAGTAATGGTGTTTTCTTAGCTAATTACAGATTATATGGTAGAATCATAATAGTTGAAGTTCACGATCTCATATAATTATTTCCATATGATCCCCATATCCTTCTACATGTAAAAATTGATATAAGATGTTCTAGATCCCTTCCCAGAGCCTATGGTGTAACCATCTCATTCACATAAGTTTTATAACCTCTCAACCTCTAATTGTTTTTATGAGGGTTGATTTATATTGTGATAAATCCTATAAATGATGAGTTTCTATATAATCCACCTATTAGAACCAATTCACTTGAACATGAAGAAGGGAAAATAACCTTTCATATATATACATAATGATGTAGTTGGTGTTTTATATGTGAAATGTTCCAACATGCAGTCAACAATTGACTTGACCAATGACTCCTCTACTATCCTACCTTACATTACATCAATTCACATTGGTTCCTCCACTGATCTCTCATCCAGCATTAATCTGATCTTAGTACAAAAAGAACAGCGTGGTCCATCTATATATGAAGGCTATGAAAGTCACTAACTTTTAATCAATTGTCGGATGTAATTTGGCCACCTATGACTCCCATATTCATCATTCTATACTCCCTTCTAGGGTTTGGGCCATTAGTTTCATCCTAAAAATCTGTTTGACACATCACCATCTTTTTTATTTCCAGTTTATTTACCCATGACGCCAGGGGATCCTTAATGACATTGATCAGCCAGTCCGAAGTGCCGAGTTGGAAAAAAGACCATGGGTCTTAGCCTCGTGAGTCACGCTGCTAATATATAGAACTCCAAAATTGTTGCATCATGATCCTCAATGTTTTTTTTCAAATTATGAAGATTTATATCTACATATATATAATTGGCCTTTGGGGTGGTGCATTTTTATACACCTCTTCCCTATCATGTGATAGTTCGACATAACTATTGTTGAAAAATATATACTCTAGTTATTGTTACGTTGAAAATGATCATTCCAATGTTTTATGATAACATAGAATATTATATAGGGTTTTATGTGGAAAATTCCCCATGGGATGACACCTCACGAGGAAGACCCTCACACAGGTTTCCTCACCAACTAGAAAAGCCAGGTTATCCACCTTGGGGATCCATATGAGATATTTTATTCCCAACTAAATCTTAACAAATTATTGAAGCATCGTGGTACCTCCAATCTAATTTTTAAGTTGAAAGAAGAGGATGAGACTACAATATCATTCTTGATTCATCAACATGATGATTAGAAGAATAAAATCACTAATCTCATGGGGAATTTCACCTAGATGATGATGATTCCCAATGGTACCCTATATCACCTCCAGTTGATAAATTAAAATTATATTTCCTTACATAATATCCAAATACCGATATTATCAATCACATAAATCTAGAAAGAGTACATGTAGGATTTTATGGCTCCAAAAATGGTATGAGTTATCAACCTATACAATGATGTTTGATTACCATCATCGGGATATGTGTCTTTCCACTCAGTGAGTCATTGTTCCTTCTTGCTGAGTTTAAGGTCATGTAAACACATTGATGATCTTAAATCCTCAACCTGAAAAAGAACCTCACCAAAATTTATTTGATAACCAATCTCACCACTCAACTCGAGCCTATAGAGACACGACATGTAGTGATCCTACCGATAGGAATCTCGTACCTAGAATGGGTTGACGACATTGGAGCACCCCCTAGATTTCAGGAAGCCTTGTTTTTCCAATATCATTAGAATGTGTAAACCATTGCAGCATTGGGATCACTTCATCTTGAGGTGAATGAACATATTTGGAACCATAGAGTAGGAAAATGGTATAAAGATCTAGTGTCTCATAACGAAATTATAAGGATGTGGATTCATCTAGTATAACTAGTTTCCCACTAGGTCCATCATTGCTTGGGAGGATCATATCATGGAATTCCTCTACTAGTTTAGCTCCACCATGTCTAAGTCAAATTTTGATGACATTTTTGCATGAAAACATTATAATGATGAGGAAGTCTCAGATTAATTAATTATGGGAAAACACCTAACTTGATCACATAACATGACACTGACTCAAGAGAAGATACTAACAATGTTTATAGGGAATATCGGGAGGCAACTAGTCCCTACCCTCATTACATAAAACTACCCAGGCGTTTTCTGATATATTGTTTATAAGTTCAAATTCTTGGAGGAATCCTTGCATTTGGAAAAAAATATACTCACAAATCCTAGAGATTCTTCAATGAAGGCCGACCAATGAGGATAATGGCACTGTCATACAAGTAGAGGCCCATGAGCTATTAGTGATGATGGACCCAATGCCTAAAGAACCTTTCTGATCACTAAAGCCCTCCCATGGTCAACCTCACTAACCACAACCACAACTTATTTGTGAATTTTTTTAATAACCACTCATCAGGGATAGGCTCCCAGAGTTCTCATTCTATAAAGATATCATCTGAACAAATCATTTGAGGAAGAAAAAATAGTAGTAAATTTTACTTATTACCTATAAAATGAAATTATGAAGATGATAATGAGAAAAAGACCCCAGTAAAATAAACACACTAATCTCCATAATGAATTCCCATACCATATTAACATTTGACATAATATCATGGAATGATATGTTTTAATGGATTGGATCCTGAACCATGTGGAAAATGTTTCGGTAAAATTTGACAATGTCTCGGCACATTAAAATACATATCCTTCCATTTTGATAGTGATAGTGAAGGTTTAGGAAAATACTATTTGGTTTCCATCCATAGGACAAAAAAGTACAATTACTGGATTTCTCTTAGACAGATTTATCATTTCCATGAACTCTTCCACGCATACATTGGAACCTTAGAGACTCTTATTGTTTCCACACATTCACTCATTTCTACCTCCACATCAATGTCACATCATTATAAATATATGAATCGTTGACATTAGTGATGCATGAGAAATCATAGTCCGTTGATGGTGCCAAATCCATTAAATTATCTCATCAAATTCATGTATGTAGAGTTGGGATTCTCCCCTGAGGTATGATCGACACTGGAAGACTCCTCCAATAAAGAGTATGTGTATACCACCATGAATTTCATCGAGTTTGAGTATCTCTTCATAATTTATGATTCCAAGGAATACAATGAAAATCCCAATGTTTACTCATGCCAACCAACTCAAATAAGAGACCAAGGGTATGTGAATCTACAAAATACAGAGGTTGGTGCAACAAATCATTTATCAGATGCTACCAATACTAGGATTTGGGTTTTGAATAGATCATAGAATGTATAGTACTTTTAGCCCATTTATTTAGATAGATAGCCAGAGATTATGGTGTTAACTACCTTAGTGGATATGCCACCATCACATCTTAATCATCCATTTATTGAATGGGATATTTCAAAATCTACCAATAGTGGTTATGGTTAAGTTATTTTATCATTAGTAGAATATTTAAACTGCCTACCCAAACTCGGCAGTAATTCAAGTGGAATATCTAATGCCTCATACATAAAAATTAAACCTATTATAAAAAGTACAAATTTTATGTTAAAGTGTGATTTACTGAAGAACCTCACCATCATACCTTAATGGACCTCAGTATTTTAGGCCCTCTTATTGTCGAATTAAATGCTCGAGGAACTTGAAAAATATCTGAAAAGTCTCATCTTGTTCAATGAATTGGAATATTTTGTAGAGGAATTCTATTATGTAGAGGCCTAGAGAGATGAAATTCATTCCATAATCTCATTATCTAGAGAGTATGAGGTGTCACTATTGTAGGGGAACATCTGATCATTGTACAACACATTTTCGTTAAATTGAACAGAGATCTTTCTCTAACTATTTATCACAATTTCTAAGATTAATATGAACCCAAACACGACACATCTTAAGATAGGGTTAAATGAAGTAGTTATTATTCATTTTAACATGATGTTTCATGGTTATGATAAGACCATGTAGGGTCAGTGTGATCAAATTTGGATGAAGATCCATTTTATTGACATGATTTGATGTTTCGAATTCATAGTTGTCATAGACATTACCACCAATAACACACTTATAAGTTGAAGGTAGATTAATATTCATGAATTAGTCCCCTCATCATACTACAAATGACTAATATACACTATCATAAGATTATTAGGAATACATCTTGGTTATATTTCTCCATTCAATTCATTTGAATCCCACTATATGGACACCATGTATTAAAAGTGGGAGGGAATGAATGTTTAGACCAATATTTTTGAGTATGAAACTTGTTTATCCTATCCATGGGTAGATATGGATAATTCCTTCATTCATCACATATAACATTTGTAGGTGAAAACGATTGATTATAATTTTTTATAATATCCATTAATAGAAATGGAAATTACTTCAATAAATGGAAGAAACATTCACATATTTCCAATACTCATACATAGGAAATTCATTGGTGATACTAGAGACCCTCAGTCGTGTGATATTCCGTGATTTTGTCTCCATGGAAACCATTATGTAGAATTCCATTATGTTCCACAAAGCCTGATTGAAGTAATAGAAGAAAACATTAAAATATTTCATTGAAATTAGGCATATTACTCTTGGTTGAAGTCCTAATGGAATTGGATTGACAACTTATTTTCCATAATATCAACCAAATAGGAACCCCTCAGTGGACATATCATGTCCGCCCAAGAACAAAACAGTTCCCCTCTTGAGTTATTAGTCTTAGATGAACCTCCTCATACTAATTCTTCAACTTTATATGGTTAATAGTATTTTGAATATATTCTTCCATAATTTTAATAAGATGCCTTTTCCACATTTGTTGATTTGGTTTAGGTTTACCAAAATACTTAGGATAATCAATGTTTGACACAAATGAACAAAAATATACCCAAACATGAGAATCATATGTATGTGGTCCTTCTAAATATGTATTGTGATGTATTTTCCTAGTGTAATGATGAGATTACATGATGAGAACTCCATGTTTCATTCACTATCACAGCCTCTCAGGGAGTCATCGTGGGTTCTGAAAACCTCCCATGTAGATTCACCCCTCCAATGGTGTCATGGTTATGGATGAGGTTGATCAAATTATCAAAGACCACTTATTAAGGGATTCCCAGTACCCTTAATGGATGGTTACATTATCTTAGTCAGGTAGAAGAATATTAATATTAGAGTATATATCGACTTATGATAACTCAACTTCCATTTTCTAAAATATGAAATTTCACTTCTTCTAATAGAGATATTGATCGATGCAAGAACTATTTTCTACGTACTCCTTTTCATGGATGGGGACTCTAGGTATAAACAAATATGGTTCTCACTATTGACGTCGAGTCTACCCCCATGAGGGTACCATATGGGACCATTGTATATGATGTGACACCCTTCTTCCATAATAATGTAGGATCTACTTATCAGTGGCCCATGCACCACATCATCAAACTGGTTCTATGGGTGATAGTGTAATCTTCTATGGGAAACATGGTAATCAAATCCCACCAGCATCAATAATATATCGGATACCATTATAATTTGTTTGGATTTATCTTTACTCGTCATTTGAAGATGAACATTTTGAGATGTTCATTTGAGGTTACCAATATGTTGTTTCATGTCTTAGTTGTGAGATTCAAAGGAATCCAAATCAACCAAGAAAATATTATATCCATAAACTAGATGCTTACCCCAAGGAAAATAGATGAACATTGAAGTCATCATGTACACTTTTCCATCAAATTCCAAGTCATTGGGAATATGTAAAACCATTTTACGGCATTTCCAATGATCATAAATAAATGAAATTCTTATAAATAGTATGAGGAGTGCCAGAACACATTTGAGGGAATCATGTATTATCTTTTAAAACATCTAGTCTGGATGCCACATATCTTAAGGAATAATATGATAATTTATGGGACCACCCAATAATTATCCCACACACCATTCTCACAGATAATAAAAATTAATCAATTGAGAAAAATTTATACTATCTCTATCACAATCTACTTGATACACATACCAGAAAATCCCTCAAATAATAAGAGATTATTTTCACTAGTTTTTTCAGTGCATAATATACTATATTACCTATAGTGTAAATAGATATAGTTGGTTCTTGGAGTAGATATGCTAAATTATATCATTAATTTACCCTTGTGGAATGTATATATGTACTGTGGGGAATTGATCCTTTGAATGTTCAATATTAGAACTATTACTCTCAAATAAGTCATTGTCAAAGCACTGGAAGACTTCCTATAAGATCATCTGGTCTCTAAAGAGCTACACCAGGATATAAATTTCATATATGAGGCTATCCATTTAGTAGATCAGTCTATGGTATTTTGGATGATTCACATTTAGAGTCCCTATTGGAACCCATCTATTAAAAAGATCAAAAATTGAGGGTCAATAGAATGATCTAGGTGATTGTATTCATTAGTACTACAGATGTTGACATTCTATACTAGTTCCTATTATTAGAAGGATACACTAACAAAGAAGAAATGTATCAGTCTCTCAACATAGATCTAAATCAATCCATTAAGATTGATTTAACCATCATCTATGTGAAGGGAAATCATATTTTTCATCAAATAGATCAATTGTTATTACATCATCAAAAATCCTGATATCATGGTCTTCTTTGAGAAAATTCTTCTATAAATGTCCTAGTTCGCTTCTTAGTGGGACATGATGCAATTCTCTTAGTCAATTTATTGTCAACCCAACACCTTGAACAGTTTTTCCACCACCATTGAAAATGATGAACATGATGAACAATTTATTATTTGGGAACATTACGATTTATCTATCGTATCATTCGTGATGATTATGACACCCAATATGAGAACTCACTAACTGTCAGTGCATCAACATTAGGACCCCAGGTACATTGTAGAGGAATAAATATATGATACAAAAAATCATTTTTTATAGTAACTCTACCAAGTAATTCTACAACCGGAATTATCGATAATTTAGATAATTCTCTAGCATGCATTGTATTTTATCCTATATATCTAACCAAACCTCGATCAGCCTCTCAACATACATGTTTTTTATGGAATTCATCTCTTTTGAATACATGGTAGTGAGATTAACTAGTTTATGTTCTATGTTTATGCCAGGTCATGTGTGGTTATCCATGTGGTATTGAAACTCTCTCAGCATATTCAGATTCTAGGATTTTTCTGGACCACCATGGTCCATGAATGAAGCATATTTATGAAGAGACGTTATCCTTTTCTAATCCATGTCATTTTTTTTCTCGGACTAATGATGATCCTCCACACCAATAGGTATTATATCCCCTTTTCAGTATGGGGAGTTGATATTGTTGGATCAAATAGGCGAGTATATGATCACATGTGATTTTTTATTATGAGCAAGATTGACTTTTTTTAAAGTGGTCATAATTTTATTCTAATGGATGTTACAGAATATTCCATGATTTAATTTTCGAGATCCCTTGGAATCCATCAATTCATATTCCCTCATTCTATTCTCCCTAACAAAGGCACTATCTTAATGGATTCTGAGGTGAAGCAGTTGTACGCCAATTATAATATGTTGTCTAAATATACATGTCACTCCCATGTTCAGGAAAATGGAATGATCACGGTGTTCAAAAAGACCCTATATATAATTTTTACATTTTAAGGTTGGTGAAAATAGAAAAATAATGTTGGAAAAGATCACCAATTTCTTTTGGTCACATTGTATGACATCTCAAAATTCCATACAGTTGACTCCATGTTACCGGTTGTATGGAAAATTTTCATTAAATGTCATTGAGGTTCAGTTTCCATTTAATTGAATAGCTATTTATGTCTAGAATATGAATGAAAGAAAAGAAGATGTACATCTAGATGAGTAGGAAAACCTCTATGAGAACTGTCTCTTGGCCATGAAAAATAATGAGAGGCACCATAACAGGATATAAAGGGCCTTAAAAAAATAGACATTTTTCATTCCTCCATGTAGAAAGCATATTGGATCTTTGGAACCCAATTATGACAATAAAGAATCTACTAATGTTATATCCCAAATTGGGGATAACCATATAGTATTCACACGTTCTATTCCAACATAACATAATCCTTGATCACAGTGCATAGAGAGCATATCACTCCACCCAAAAATTCCATGTTTCTGAAGAAATAATTTGAATAAGGAGCTTTTAATTTACATAATATGTTCTATATGATGTAAAACATCTATTATTATCATACTAGTTTCATGATGTTAAATTTCACAAACATCCTTGTCCTAGGAACGTGATGCTAAACTATTCCATCGATCAAAAATCAATGAAAATAATCTAGATGTTCAATTCGATGAATCAAGAATTTACCCTATATCACATTCATCCTTTGGAATGTGTTGTGAGATTAATAACTCTATTTTCTTCATTCACATTGGGAGGTACATCTCCCTCCATGAAAATACCATTTGGAATACATTCCCCTAAGTACCAGCCTCTATAACCATATACTGGGTGGTTATGTCCCCTCACGAATGTGTTGTGTTATGTTCAGGTTCTTCGGCCATCATTAATGTCAGTTTTTTTACATCACCACATCACATATATACTATTGGGATAGTCGATGTCCTTGGTGCCTGATGTTAATCTACAGTCCTAACGCATGTAAAACCGAGAGGCCTTATAAGAAGTGATGGGTTTACCCCAAATCAGATTTGGATTCCCCATTGAGAAAGAATGTGATGGATGTTCAAACATCATCAACACATTACATTAAACTATTGTCTCACATCATTTATCAAGGATTCCTCTAAAAAATAGATGAACATTAGCACATGTCTTGAAAAAGGGATACCCAAAAAACAACTATGGGTTTCATTATTTTTCTCAATAGAGAGGATCTCCACTACATCTGTCATCATTCAACCACACCATGTTTTATAACTAATTTTGAATTAAATCACATCATCATAGGATAGGTCTGGACACACAATCTTCTCATCTTCATGACCAACTACAAATTCATTAATTTCATGGCCACATGGCTTCAATCACCGTGAACATGTATGAGAATACAATATGTGAATTTTTTCATAAGGTGTTATATGGTAATAGATACTCCTTGGCTCTATTCAAATCAATTTTTACATCCTTTGTATCGTACATATACACATGGAACCAAAAGTTCCCTCTATAGACCCAGGAACATGACTTTATTGTATTATCCATGGTATAGACTATATGACCTCAAAAGGTGTGTGAAACATATGTTAGGATTCTTATAGAAATATATTTTGATTGATTCTAATACTTATAAAATATGTGTAGATGATCTAACTTCTTATCTTTAGGACCATATGCGAACTTATCGAATCCCATGGACCATTTTCCATGCTCTGTTTTGAACATTATGAATATAAACATGTTTCCTCCTTCAATACATGTAACCATGACATTAAACTCTATGAAATCCTTCCCATAAATGGGTTTTATGGTTTTGGTCTTCCATGTTCTCCATTCACATCGAGTTTGTTACTCTACCATAATACACATATCATTTTGGGATGATCAATGTAGGTAATGACTCTATGACCATGAATCAATAGTACATGGTCTGAGCTTAAGGACCATAAACTAATAGATATTGTATAAGAAATGTGGCCTTAATTGATTTTTAAACCCTAGGTTTAACCAACACACCATAATATTCCACATAGGTGTTTTGAAATTCCTTTTGGAATAAAAACTGGAGTATAAAATCCTACATTGATATTTCATCAATTCATTTCCAATTTTAAATTATTTATTAATTTGTATTTTATTCATCTTTTAAATATATATCGACCCATATTGGTGAGGTTTCATATAACTAATGGATTTCATTCATTCTTATGCATATGACCTGAAGTATTTCTTGTAATTGAAAATTGTTCTAGTGTTTCAAGCATGTTCGGTAGTCAATCTCTCATTTGGTTTCCCCATTATCGACTAGTTAGGTTGTGGTCCTTAAGTTTTAAACCTGGTTACTTTTCAATCCCTACACAGTAGTCATCCATTTATATTGATCTCAAAAGTATTTATTGACCCACATTACATCACCTTATGTCAAACTGGATTTTCAACACCATTGGTGTCACCCCAGCATGCATCTTCATGAATTCTATAGGTATATCAACATATTGGTCATTATAATACATTAATATTCTTTCACATACTATGAAACTCCATGTGTCTAAGAAATTCTCATAAAATACCTTGTTTCCCACACTGAGCATGAATCATGTGGGCTTTAGTTTTTTTTTTTAAAGGTTGGGGCCGAAGCCTCATTTTTATTAATAAAGCAAAGCAAAGACCTCATTAAACTGGGTAGAGGGAGACCCATTACATAGCCCGAAGGCCCAGTGGGCTTGTAGCCCATTATATAGCCCGTAGGCCCAAATTTTTGGCCAAATTCCTATTCTGTGAATAGCAACCCGGCTGCTACAGTACCCGCTACAGTATCGCAACCGCTACAGTACCCTGCCACCGCTACAGTGCCCGCCGATCAACAGTACCGCCGCTGCTACAGTACCCGCTACAGTGCTGCTACAGTAACCTGCGCCCAATGGGTTTTGAACCCCCATTTTTTCATGTAGTATTATGGGGTTCTTACCACTAAGCCAAACCCCAACTACACATGTGGGCTTTAGATCATTGGTGTACATGTGCTGACAAAGTTAATCTTCACAATAGTTCATAGGGTCCAAAAAAAATGATAATAATCAAGGAGTTTGAGTCAATTCATTATGTATTTAAGCTACATTCTTTTCCTACTATTAAGAGGGTGTGCAGCGTGGGCCCTCTAGAACAACATTCATCATGGGATTTCCAAACCTCTTCATAACAAGAATCTTATTGATAATATTATACTTTCAAAAACGATTACCTAAAACTAAAAGCATATATTTGATGAATTTTGACATTATATTTTTTAGTCTTATCATGAATGTGTGGTGTGGAATGGCCCTCAATTGAGGTCATTCACTATAGGTTTGTAACTATGCCATATTTTTTATATCCAATTGAGATTCTCATCCATCATGTAAGAAATCTATATCCTTAATAAATACACTATATTTCAAGCATCATTACTTTAAATTTAATAGAAGTGTGTCAAGAATATATTGTTTGGTGTTGGGACACATTGTCCATTATTCATGTTAGATATGGAACTCCATTGTGATACATATATATGTTTGAGATTTCTTTATATAAGGTCCAAACTCTATGACCATAAACTGAGATTTAATTGTCGATGCATCATGATATTAAACTATATAAGGGACTCCAATGAGAATGATTCATGCATCATAGGCCTCCTAGGCCCTCATTCATGAATTTTTTTCCCTCAATGCACATATCATGATTTGGATACTCTTCTTTTATAAGAACTCAATAAACATAAAATATGAGACAAATATGTTTGTGAATTATGACCATAAACTAGTATCCATCCGTTGTTCTATGCAATACTAACCTTAACTATTGACATTAGGTCCATCCACGATGAACTTATACTATTAAAATCCCCTATGGTCTATGTTATAAGACATTAAGCTAGAAATATTGATGTCCTAAATTAATGTTGACAAACTTTGGAGTTACCCCATGTATTATTAGGTTGCCTCTCAATGAGAGATGATCATTAACCCATTCGAAAGAATGATTCCTCATACAAAAAGTATGAGTTGGTAAGAAAACCATAAATGATGTTATGTACATTTATTCCCCATGATGACATTGGTATTCTTCAAATGGTCATATTGTTATGAAATTATGAAATATGTAGTTCATTTTAGAGTGTATGTGTGCTTTGTGAGGCTCTTCAGCTTAATTGAAATTGGGTTATACCTCTTCCATGCCACAAATAGGACCTTGAAGCCATCCTAACCATGTCCAATAGACATGACTTTGAAAAGTTTTTACTTTAGATACACTCCAAGAATTTACACCTTAATGAATGTTATATTTTCTCCATGGTGTTTTTGAGGTACATGGTAATCCATGACAAAATGGTGATCAATTTCAAAATTTCCATTCAAAAAATAAACACCACTGTAGAAATAATTCTTCCCACGCTCTTAACATTATGATTGTAAACTAAATGTTTATTTCTCCCTACTATTTTTCTAGAACACGAGTTTTCTTTTTGTCATTATTGTTCAATATATCTCCTTTATTCATAAGATATCCCATGGAATAATCATTTATCCTGACCAAACATCATATCATTAAACTAATTTTCCATAGTCCATGATTCATGACTAGAAAAACCTTGCCTTTTCCTCACAATATGAACCTAAACTATGTGTAACAGGTGTCAGGATCGCTTCACAAGGTTCAGTACCACACAAACATCCTTAAACCACCTACATCCCATGATTAAGGATTTATGACCTTAAACTATGTGCATATCTCTAATAACAATGTGTGTCTTGATTCCCATTTTTATAGGACACATTGTGGCTGCTACTCATTAGGCCTCTAGTTCTAACAACATATTCACCATGAGATTATATATTTCACATTACACAATCACCAAAAAATATCCCATGAGACTCTTTCCATATAAAATCCCAATTAAATTATCTTAATCCATCGATGGGTATGTTTCTATCATGGACTAATTTGGGGAGGGAATGTCCTCAGTGTATGACGTTAAACTACAGTCATACCACAGACACATCGGGGATTCCTCTGAAGAGGAGATTATTATACCTTGTATGAAACTATGATGTCTCATATGAAAAATAATTGATGTTAATATACAAAATACCACATTACATGTTGTTGAAATTTATTTCTACCCTTTATAAACATGTTATTAGTTTTATTCAATAATGAGAAGACTCCATAAATTCTTCTAAGAGGGTATCACTTTACATCCACCATTCATTTTCCCCACCATGTTTTATGGTCCAATACTGTTGACATTTAACTATGTGTTAGTAATATTAGGGGAAGTATTTTTGAGGTTCAGTGGAATTATATTTTCTATCAATCACACTGGGAATCATTTTTAATGCCTCACACAATCCATAGAGACACACCCCTTTGGACCAAACATTATGACCATTAACTATTTTCATCTTAATGGTTATTATTCATGAATTTTCTCAACTTACTCTTTTTCATGAGGCTAAAATTTGATTTTACTAATTAAAATTAACACATCATTCCCTATCAGTCTGAAATGTTGAAAAAATGATGGGCATTATATTACACAATCTTCACATACCACAACCTGATCACATGATGTTAAAATTTAGAAATACATCATCCTCACCGTATGATAAGAAATTATGTCTTTATTATCCGCATTATAGGATTAAAAAATGAAATAAATCAATCCCCCTTACCCGAGAGGCCCTTTCCTCCAGTTATTTTAATTTTCAACATCATTCATTTGATTGTCTCTCAACATCTGATATGATTTTTCCACTAGGTGATTATTTGGATTTTTTTCAAATCAATACTCCAACAAAAATGAGAACTGTGATACTATAAAATAATTATATAGTGTTGGAATACATTCCATAATTATATATCATAATTTCTATAAAACATGTTCCCCTAATTTGGATCCTTAAATCCTTTCACATCAGAGGAGAACACTAATTGAAATGGTGTCTAGGAAATGAACACATATCATCATTGTCTAATATCCCAATGGACATTTGATGAATTAGGAGATAGGATTCGTGTTCCCAACATTTTCAGGGGACCACCCTTATTTGTTTTTCAATATTTTATAAAATTTAATATGGATAATATGTTTTTAACATGGTTTGATGTTTTCATATATCATGATCCCAGCCCATCGTGTTAGATGTTTTTTGAATTCTGATCCACACTCCCCATTCCAATTCCATTGGGTATAACTCAACAAAATTAGTGGAATCACATTCATGTATTAGATCATGAGGAAAAATATAATTGTCTATTCTGATATCCCTATTTTCTATCCATATCCCCTATCATCCCATAAAATTCAATGTTAATGTGAAATCATATAGTCATCCCTTGATTATCACAATGAGCATGTCTCATGTGATATTAGAGATTGCTGGTTAGTTATATTATAATTAAGATTGATGAGAGATAAAAAAATAAACAAATATGTTCCATCACATAGGATTATTGGGTAAGAAATCTAATATTTTAGTCGGTCATCCACATATTGGTAACCCTCCTATAAAATATTCATTCAATAATAATCTTTAGTGATTGATCTAATCTATCCTTTTATGTGTTTCTAATGAGAACCATTACCACACATCTAGGTATTATTTCTCCTCCTCAACCCCGTAATGGAATTTCCACCCTTGATCTATAGCCATATCTACTCAACATGCCTCTCATCCCCTGCCTTCGTGGTCTGGGAATCCTTGACATTAGCTGATGCTAGTTGAGCCCTCAAACTGTTAATGATTTCCCCCCTGAGTAGTAGTGACCACCAGATCCTCAGTTTCTATCCTCTCTATATGGGGTATCTCTTCCTCAACATCCTGAAGCAATTTAGATCCCAAAGCATTGTGCTTCCCATAGGATAGGTCGATCACCTACCATTCTATATGTTCAACCTCGAGGAAGTGGACCTGGGCCAGCATGTAAGTGACAATGGATTCCACCCCACTGGTCCCTAATGAAACTATATAGTGGAACTTGGAACACACAAGGTTAATTAGATTAGATATTTGGTCATGATAATTGACATTATTATTATTCCTCCCCACCTTTCCATTCATGATCCAATTCTAATCTGTAACCTTTCATCCAAAATCATCAAAATAATCAAGTAGCAAATGATCATGGGTAGTCATTATCTCCATGATTTCATCATCAATATCATCGTTGTGTATATTTTTTGGATTATGAATATGGAGATCCAACCCTATTAATAGATCCTTATAAACCACCACAGATGAGGATGTGTCCCCCACTACACCTAATGGCATCCGTGAGGTAGTTTATGTTTCCAACCTTCCAAAGCTTCCCCTTTTTGTTGAATAACCTCGTCTTTGGCTCATGTAGCCATCTCCTCCATAATTTCTACATAATACACATCTAATTTATCTTCTATAATAACATCAGAAACTGACATAATTTCATCATATTCCACTATTACCTTAGATCATATAAACACCTCCAATGGCACATCTATGAAAGTCTCATCAATCAGAGCTTCCTTATCCAAAATTTACATGGACCATTCCAAGAAACCATATATTGAGGGTGTGGTCTCAGATGTCATAACTATTGGATCCTTTTTTCCATCCTCTTTAAATGTAACATGTATTTTAGAATCAATCATTCCCACATCAGCCCTATCCATGCCAAATTCAAGAGGTTGTGGTGGTGGTTGAGTCCTAATAACTATTCAAACTGTCATTCCATAATGAATCAGTTAATCATATGAGAAAAAAAATTCAATGGAATAAATGAAGGACAAAAATTTGTATTCAACACTCTAGTAAGAAACTAATGGATGTTTACCTGTAGTCCCCCTAGTGAGGTTCCCTCCATGGCCACCTCCCTAGTTGCAGGCACCTATGGTTGGATACTTGTAGAAAAATTTAGTAGGAGACACCACACTTACACCTTGAATGGTATAGGTCCCATAACCTTAGTTTTAGGGGATATCATGGATCTCATCATCATATGTGATTGATTCCAACATGTGGAGAAAGGATTTATGAATCAATTCTATAAACAGTGTATATCTAAGACAAATGAGACCTTGTATTTACTAGGGTAGCAGCAATGCTTCTTCCTATGTTAGAGCCTCAATTTGTATCACTTCCCAATGAATAATATGACTCCCCCTGAATAATTGAATGCATAGCTTTCTATACTAACCAAAAATCTAAGGGATATGCCTTTTTTAGTTAAAACCACTTCTTAATCAATTAAATGATGCTCAATGACCATTGGATGTATCAAGTATACTAAACATATATCATTAAAAACCCTACAGAATAAGGAAATTTGTCTTATAATGAACAATCCAATTGAGATGAATAATGTCCATGTCGATATTCTTAAACATACCACAAACACTATAGAACTACATGTAGACATCTCAATGCCATCAAGCCCAAGCCCAAGTGGTAATGACTCTTACTTGGAATCCAAGAGACCTAGGTTCAGACCTGGGTGGTGGTGAATTTCTAGGTGTTGTGAAAGTACTGTAGTTGGTACTCTAGAAGGCATTGTTGCAGTACTATAGCATGAATGTTTCAGTATTGTAGCATCATGAACTATTCACCTGATTTGGGCCTTCGGACCCCCAGTTTGGGCCTACGGGTCTTAAGGGAAATTGGGTCATCAATGGCCTTCGGGCCTCAGGGCCTTTAGGCCATAGAGACCATGAAGTTTCCCATCTCACAAAGAGAATTCCCTATATGAGGATCATAGAAACAAGGGTACTAGTCACTAGAAGTAGAGCTAAAAGAATCGAAAGAATTAGAGTGTATGGAAACAGCCATCGGGACCGAGTATCACACATCTTTGTATGAGGCAATGCTAGCTGACCCACAATGCATGATGTGGAGCTAGGACATCAATGATGTATAATATGGGGAGGGGTAGTTCTAGTGGATAGGTCAACGGTTCATGTAATGGTCTTGGTATGACACTGGGCCCTCATGTCATGTATTGGCCTTCAGGTCATCTTGGGCCTTGTTCCTTGGGCCTACGTATCATGTATGAGATCCCCGTCAACCCATAAAAGGGGGATTTTCCATAATAAAATACAAAGAAGTAATTTGGTCCATTAAAGCATGTATATATCCCAGTTTTAATAGGTTTCATGGAAGAGGACATCTCTATGAATACCCACCAAAGAAAACAACTTCTTGAGAGTTTAGAAGAATAACTTCGAGGAAACCCTAGAGGTCTCCCCTACTTCCCAAGATAACATTACATGGATTTTCCAACCCAATTTAAATAATATTCCTACATATAACTCTTTATTAGGGGCCCAAAATGTCATTCCCACAATAACTACAATTCCAAATAGGCTAACTCTACTACCATAGCATTCATCAAAAACAACTCAACTCTAACCCCATGGTAGAAGATTCATCCCTTCATGGGAATGGGTGGACCTTCTACTCATTATTTCCTTCATATATACACTTTCCTAGATCTGTGCATACTCATGAACTAGTCCGTACCCAATGGTAGGAGCCAAAAACGGGTTTCTCATCTTCCCATCCTCACACATAGTCTTCTGCCAAATATTATATATCATCAAATGGATTCACTCATAAATCCCTTATACATATTTAATGTGTAATATCCATTATAAAAACTATAAATGACTCTCAAATTGGTGCATATTGAATGGTCCGCATATTGGATCATATTTAATTCATGCAAAGAGTACCCCACCATGAAAGGATACAATTTTAGATTTATATATTACATTCACAAGGTCTTCATCAATCACCACCCACATTGGGTTTAGAAATGGAATAAATATGATGTTCTCCACTATCCAAAACCTCTCTAGCACTTCCACTAAAACCAGCTTTATTATGTGACTCTCTGTGATATTCAAAATCACTATCCAGAAGATTAATGTGGGTGGAGATATTGGGTTGAAGTCGCCATATCTCTCTATGTGTGAGTCCACCCAACTATACAGAATGTTGAGAGTCCCACACACATGTTGTGAATTCTTCCATTCATTTTTGTAATGTAGTACCTTATATAATGTTTCCTATACATGGAAATACAGGTTTTTTCACTGCCCCATCACCGTCATTGATGCCATTATGTGAGATGTATGTCACTCCAAATTATGTACATCCCCCACTAGACCATCCATATTCTAATGATCATGATGGTAAATCCATCCAGCTTATAAATTAATTTATTCTTGGACATGACTTTTTATCCCAACAAATGCCACTAGGTATCCTCTAGAATCCACTAAGAAGAGATATCCATTTCTTATTGGTATCATCTGAGACATGTTCTTGACCTCTTAATCAATGAATTTTCATGGACATCCTTTTTGATCGGGACATCTACTGCTGGTTCACTCATTAAGTACCCAATATACTACTATAATGGAACACCCCATCTCTCAAGCCTCACTTTAGAGTTCCTTCCACTATATCCATCAATTACATTATTATGTAAGAAACGTTCCCTAGCTCATCCCACACATTCTCTTTTTGGGGAATTAATCAAAAATATTCCCCATGATCATGATCTTAGTGATATGATAAACATAATAGTAGAAAATAATAAGGTCCCCAGGATGTAGATGAAATGTGCCAGTCCTCAGTGACTATTATCTCAGTGAAAAAGGCATGATTTCATGATGGAGATAAAAATGGAACTATGAAGCCAGTGAATCTTCATATATACATTCTTGTTTTATCTCTCCTCATAGATCATGACATGAAAAATATTCCAAATAGTCCAAGGCACACTCATCTATGAATTTTTAACCATTGAGTAAGTCCAAGTTATCATTACATCCCTTATGTAGATCTCTCAACCATACTTTCAGGATCATCTAATACTGTAGTGGGTACCCCTTATATTTCATATTCTCTAAATCAATGGAAATGTTGTGGTTTTACAGACATTAACCTATTAATGGTGCATTATCCATCTAGATGTGTTACGTAGAATCCATTTCTCAATGGTATTTATCCAATTATCCTATCAACAATAATGATGGCTCATATATCCCCTCCACGAGAATGAATACCTCATCTCTCATTTTGATTCCATATAAGAAAAACCTATTTCACATATGATATTAACTCTAAGACTCTTTCTATTGAATTGTCAATTATTATTGGTTCAATGTGCTTCATACTCTTCTTTTTGGTTGCCATGTTACCCTCTATATCCTCCATTCGATAAGCTTTAGTGTTAAATCCATGAGAAGAATTTTTTTTCATAAATTAGTTGATCATTCAAGTCTGTTTCATGGAGGCCATTCATATAGATCTATCTTGGAGCTTTGAGTTATAGCGGTCAATTTTCAATTGTTCTATTTGTGGTGTCTAGTTATTTAAAAATCATTCCAGGAGGAAAAGACTTTACATTTATTTCTCCAAAAGGTTTTCACATAGACCGATTCACAAAGACGTCGATATTTATGAAAAGGGTGGAATTTTTTTTTGTCTTCACAATTATTTCAAGTTGGTTTAGGGGCCCCCTCAACTACATAGAGCAATATGGCCAACACATGCTTCATTGTTCACTTCACAATTGAATCCATTGTGAATGTGCTTCATATGATATCGTCACATGTAATATTCATAAAAAAAATGATAATTGAAAATTAATGGAGATTATTCCTTAGTATCTATCCCTCATTTTCCCATAAGATCCCACAAATTTGAAGGAATTTTTTAGTACTGAAATATGAATTACAGAAGAATGTTTGAGGAAGGAGTAATCAGTGTGGAGAGAATAAAAACCAGAAAACCCCTCTTAATGGTATGATTAGATAATCCATATTCCATTATGAAAATCGGGAGATCATAGATCTCCAAAACTAAAATTTTCCTTAAATAATAAATGATGGTTTTGTTGAGTGCCTCCATACAATGAGTATTTGAATCATAAAGTGCTTCAATAACACGTGAAGCATCAAATTCTTGAATCAACACCCATTCACCATGCTCTAGATAACTTTTCCAGAATATCAAATATTTTGGAAGCCTATTTCCTATAAATAACAAATTAATTTCAATATTTTGTGGATATTTACCCAAAATATCATCCTCCAAAATAATACCATTTATATAATAGCCTGATCTTCATGAATAAAATATTAATGGATTACCCAATGTATCCTAGATTCCTAGAACCACAATTCATGTGTTCTAGAAATTGACAACCTTTTATGGTGATTCTTTTTATGGAAACATATACCCTTCACAAAGTAAGAATAACCTATGCGGAACTTGGGGATTCAAAAATATTTCATTCTTTTTGAAGCCTTCATCCTTCGTGAATCACTTATTTTCCATGTCAATACTTCACCCTGAGATAGGGGTTCCATGTTTCATGAAGCATCCTCCTATAATAATCCCCATACCTCAATTAAGTACACAAGATTCATGAATCACACCATATGGAACCCTAAGCTTCAAACCCCCCCTATTATGTCTCACCATTCCTCATAACCTTGACTATTATATTATCAGAAAAATTTAGTCCACATTTCCAACACAGCTATCCATAGCATGTTCAGCTACACCGTGTTTCCCTATGTGACATGTCCCACCCAGTACTGTTTCCTTCCATCTCAATCCTTATGTGGGTCTAATAACCCACCTACCCATTGCTTCAAATAATTTGAACCCTAATCCATTTTTCATCTATTATTGGTAAACTAGATGTGGAACTCATTACTCTCTAATCCTCCCATAATATTATGCAGTAATTTCGAAATCCATGTCCCACCAAAAGGCACATTAGTGGTGGCCACATAAGCCCATTGTATGAGGAGGTAGTCCCAACATGTCTGGGAGTCATGATGAAAAAACTACCTAGTTCCGTGGCATAGTCATTCAACATTAAACAACATGAAAACATCCTCAAAAAGTTATGGTAAGATGTGGATTTACCATATCCAATATGAACATGATTCCATGTGTAGAGGTTAAATGGAATAATCTCTACACCTATACCACTAATTGATAATGAGATCATATGAGATGTGTAATGCGTAAATCCTGCACAATCTTTCATTAACACTCAATTATGGAGATGATAGTCCTTACCAATTGATGGTAATATACACAGATCGTTCCTATTAAAATACGATGAAATGTGACATTATAATTCATTGGGGTTTATCCAATTCCAATAAATAGGGTACATAGTCCCCACAATGTGGTTCAATACGGACCAATGATAAATCTAGGTTCTCCCTCCTAGTGATGTACCTCCTGAATATTCATCAAGGAGTGTTTTGATCAACCTCCCAGGTCCACCATAAGGGATGTTATGATCCTTTAATCCCAAATTATCCTCGTGGATTGTTTTGGATCACACATCAGGGGGTTTGTGTCCTGGGAATTTTGATCCATCCATCCAAGATTTTCCTCTAGGGGTGCTCTTGTCACACATCATGGATCTACCTATGGGGGCATTCTGATCCATTCATAAATTATTTTCATCCTATGAAATTAGTTTTCAAAACTATTTTGATATCCCCGTGGGGTGTACTGATCTATCAATCACAATTTTTTATCAAATGGAATTTAGGATCACATCTTTAGGGTCCACTACAGGGCGTGTTCTGATCTATCAATCTTATATTTAACTCGTTATATTTTTTCTTTCCCACATATTGGGTTCTTCTAAAGGGTAATTCTATTACATCAATCTCGGATTTTTCCCATGGGTGGTTTTGGTTTACACCTCCTGGGCCCACCTCATTGTTTTTTCTGATCCATATATCTCATATGTTCATCATGGTATGATTTCATTCACACCATCAGGGTCCACATCATGGTTTGTATTGATCCAGCCATCATATATTTTCCACATTGGGTGTACTGGTTCACACCTCTGATGTCTGCCTCATGGTGCATTCTAATCCATCCATCCTTGATTTTAATCGTGGGGAATTCTGGTTTACACCTCCTGGTTCATCTTTAAGGTGTGTTCAGATCCATCCATTTTAGATTTTACTCAAAGATTCTTCTAGTTCAAACCTCTTGGGTTTATATCAATAGGAATTCTTATCTATCTATTCAATATTTACTTGATTCCGAATTCTGGTTCACACCACCAAGATCTTCCCCAAATGTCATTCTGAATCATTTATCTAGTCTCCTCATGAAAATAACCCTCCACATGTCCCAACAGGAAATTAAACCCACGACCCGATAAGTCATAGCTGGATGATATGACCTTTCTAGATAAAAAGTAAATGTTGTTCCTCAATCTGTCTCAACCATATATTATGATCCATCTCCACACAATATAGAGCATGTGTCAAAAAATATATACACCCCATAAAAAACACGGGATGCATAAGTTTAAAATATATGGAATACATATTCCCATAGCATCATTTTCATCAAGATATATAGAGTATTCCTTGATATCAGTTCCATCAGATTTCTCTCTTGAAAATCCCTAACAATGTGATGATTATAGTTGGTCAATTCACCCAACATCCCTACATGCCTAGCAAAGCCCATCATCATTACTCCCTTGACTAAAGGTTACGACCCTATGAAAGAGGATACCATTTAAGGATGAAATAACATCCCAAAAACATGTTTATATCTAGGAGAAGACATCTACATTAAATGTGATGAAATATGTGTGCTTGTGGAATGTAGGAATTCATTTCTACTACACCCTAGTTTGCAAATAGGTAGTGTTGATGCATAGGTGGGACTCGATGAAAGCATTAGGAAACATTTTCAAGAAAAATAGTTTGACGCTATAAATAATAATGTTTTATCACATTATCATTCACATATCACCTAAATGTTTTTTAAAAAATTAAATTGATGTGATAATTTCATTCAAAAATAATGTTTGTTGAAATTATTTTGGAACAATTTTTTTTAAAATCCTCTTCTTTGAAATATTATACTCAAAATATCCAATCCTATTTATAGTTTAAAATAAGACACTCAATCTTGGTGTGAATTTCATTGAAATTAACTTCTTCTAAATTTTTTATAAAATCGAAAAATCTCTCTCAAAAGTCTTTCCAAAATGTATCTAAAATTATTTATTACTATGAAAAATTTATGTTTGATGATGTTCACTATGTTCTTCTAATGAATCTATTTTACATGAAATTAATGATTTATTAATGTATAAATTTTAGATGGGATATGAAAAGATCCACCTTTACAAATTTCTCACTAAATGGTGGAATCTTTTTAAAGTAATGAAAAAAATATAAACATAAAGAAATATGGAATTGATTATGTTTGGGAAATTAGTACTCCCATGATAAAATATTTATGTTAATTGTAAGGACACAAATCAATCTAGTTCATCTCACAACATTTTTTTTAATACCATGGATCTGGGAAAAGAACAATATCTAAATTAGAGGTTATTGGATACAAAAACATTGAATACAAGATGATATACAAGGTGTTAGGGTTTCACATCGAAAATTTACAATTCACATCTTCGGTGAGATCCCGATTCAAGGTCAGACAAATTGGCTATGTGAATCCGTCATATACTTATAGCCTTTGGATATACAGAGAAAACAGCTATGTGGAGCCATTAAATATGTGATATAGGTTACATGCATGGATCAGTTATCTGAACCAGTAATGTGAATGGTTTGGTCATGTGGATTAGATATGAGAGTGATCAGCTACATGGGAGATGAAAAATGTGAGTAGGATTTGTAGATGGAGTGACAATAAGGATCAGCTGCATCAATGGATCAACTATGTCAATATGTTATGTTGGTGTATCAGCTAGATGGATCATCTATGTGACAATTAATCTACATGAGTGGCCAGATATGTGAGAGAAAAGAATCATGATAGATCAGCTACCTGAGATACTATGTATATAGATAATAAATCTGAAAAAATCTATTTAGGAATTTTTTCTATGTGGAATTTGCCACATAGTGTGTTAAAACAGGTATATAAAAATGACTATGATGGTCTATCAATAGTAAAAATAAATTTTCGTTAAGGGGATATTCAACAAGAATTATTTTTTCATTGATTGTTAGAAATATTGGATGATATAAATGTGCTTTCCTACATGGTGTTTAATGATGTCTTCAATAATTATAATTAAATCAATTACAATCTAAAAATTATGATCATGTCATTTCTATTATATTTATTTTGTTGTTCATTACCTTCATTCAATCTTGTATTCTTATTCTTGTGAGTGGGGTTCTAAATCATTCCCTTTGAGTTGAAAAATCATGTGGTAATTTTATATGTTTCCACTCATGAGGACTCCATCATGCATGCACACCAATTTTTGGTGGATCAAGTCCCACAAAGATTCTTCTTCAAGGTAGGGAATTAATTGGTTCCCATTATTTTTTTCCTGAAATCAAAATGTTGTAATGGTTTATCCCCTAAGAGGCCATTTTAAATACATTAATTATTATTGAACTGAAATAATAAATAATTGGACAGTAATCTTCTTTTTTCTCATTCTACCATGATATCAATTTGCCTCATGTTTTCACTATAAGTTTTGATCTATTCAATGATTTCAATCATTTTACTATTCTTTATAATCATGTTCTTCTTAATGGGATATTTTAAAGAATGTATAGCCATAATTAATTAATAATGAACAATGTAGATATTAGTGAGGTGTGTTTAATGAATATGTCGATTATTTTAACTTATATAGGAAAATTTTATGTGAGTATGAAAGCATAATTGACTATGTTATTCCATGGGTTGATGGGATTTGATAAATAATTTGAATCATTTTAATTATTATTTATGAAAAATAATTTATGTAATGTTATTAAATTAGAATTATAAAAGTTTTTTAATTGGAATAAATTCGTTGTTTATTGTTTAGATTATTTATTTAATTAATTTATAATCCTGTTCTAGATTGATGTATTAGGATTCCTATAGTTGGTAAAATTAAATTATTAATTAGATAAATCATAAAGGAACAAAAATTGGTAGATTGATATGTATAATTTTAATGTCTATATATCACCTCTTCGTGAGAAGGATGAATTCCATGTGTTGGGATCCATGAGAGATATCTTATGAGTAAATATTGGATGTCTTCTTCCAAGATGTTTATATACAATTTTTTATTGTTATTTTTTGATGACTATCTTCTGATGTGATCTATATCTGAGCTTATAATGTGATATGATCCTTGGATTCTAGATCATGGGATGGATGATGTGTTATGATCTTGGAATGGATGAACTTGGGATGGATGATGTGATATGGGGTAGCGTGGCCCAGAGGATATGGCAGCAGTTGATTCCTGTGATAGAGACAGAAACCTGGGAATGAATGTGCATGTCAAATATGGAATCAAGATGATATAATGGGTTGAGTATGATTGAACCCATCAATTTTAATTTTTTTGATGCTTTCATTAATTTAGTCTCTATAATGGTCAATGACTAGGTTTATTTGTTAATAATCATTCAGTTTCATACTACATGATGTAGGTTGATGTTCCATGTTTATTATTTCCACTTGGTGGTACCATAAAATGGTTTTCATAGAAAAACTAGATTATGTAATCATCTTAATAATTTTTAATAAACAACATATCCCGTGATGTTTTTGTTTATGTGATGAAAATGATAAAAAAATAAATCTTGAGAAATAGGGGTTTTGGTTTGGAATATTCATGGATATCATAGTCATCACTCTAATTGTTAATGTAATGAAACTATGAAAAATTATACCATTTCATTAATACATAAGGATATGATTAACATACATTGAATCTTGTGATGAATGAAAGGAATTAATTTAATGTATCTCTTAAAATTATTACCTACATATAGGATACCTAGTCTCAACAGGGTTAGGTAGGAGTCCACGTCATGTTCGTAGTAGATGATTCTAATACATAGTTACTCTCATAGGGTGGTTGTGAGCTACATTATATCATTTATATTTTGATATTTCATTCTATGCCCCACCCAAAATGATTATGTTAAATGAAACCTAGTGGACTCTTGCCTGGTGTCTTCCACAACATCCTAGGGGAGGATGGAAGGCTAACTTGCCCCTCTGAACCTGTTGGGGAAAAATTTCTCAAGGTATCATTGAAGCATTTTTGAGGTGATTGTGTTTTTTTGAAAAAGTGGACAGCTTTGTGGTGATTTTTGACAATGAAAAACAATGACATATAAAATTTTTGACAAAGGGGATTCCATGGTTGAATGTCGAGTTCAAGATCTGTGGTCAATGATCCATGTTTTATTCAAGAATGTCGCCAAAGGAATGGATGATCTGGTGGTGGTACAAAAAGAACATATACAAGGTGGCGCCTTTTTCCAGTGTTTGCCAAATTTTTAGGCCTAAAAATCGTCAAATGAATAGAAGAGTTTTTTTGGAAAAGGTTCATGCGTGTTGTGTACTTGAAAGAGAGGAAACTTGCGCGCCATATGTTTTTCAAGATCAAAGCATCAAAATATGGCAAAGGAAAGAGGGTCACACAAATATTGGGTTTGGTCGTGCAAGTGACTTGCGCGCCGATGCCTTGGATGTAACACCCCGAGATTTTATGAAAAATATTCTTTTAATTTCATTGATGTCTTCTATTATACATCACACCAAGTTTATCTTGTACTATACACAACACCGTATTATCTTGTAGTATACGCAACGCTATTATTGGATCGTGTTACATACAATTTCATGTTCGTTTTATAATAGTCATTATACACAACATTGAGTGTGTTTATATATATATATATATTCAATGTATAAATAAAATATGGTTTGATTCTGTTATACGAAACAACAAAGGATTCTTGCACAACATGCAATCCTGACTTGGCTTTCATTACACGCAATCACGGCCTTCCTCGATAGCGTGTATTGTACGCAATACCGAGTTTTACTAAAAATGATATATTATTATAATATTATTATGAACTAGCTGTTATGAATAGTATTAACTAAATTTTTAATTTTATAACATTATTATTAATCTTACATATTTTCTAGAACATGGTATGAGAACAAAATAAATTTTTCGGGTAAAATAAGTATTTAAAAAAAAATGCAGTTTTACCGCCTTTTGATGGAGCACCGGCATTAAATATAGTTTTTGACATTTTTATAAGTTCATTTTCACAAAATAAAATTATTATTTGGAATCAGGATATAAAATTTTACCTTGGATGAATTTTTCATATTATTCTGATAACTTTAATATTTTAATGAATAGTAATAACACACTATATTTTAATTAAAAAAACATTTTTCATCATAATAAATTATGTAGATAAATAATAATATTTAATGGTTTTAAGGTATAAATAGAATATATTTTTACCATTTAATATAATTTATTTCATTAGCCTTGATTTTAAATTGAATTCGTAGGTTAAATGAATTCAATCTTTGGCAATGTTTTAACTTTTAAAACCCGTTTGCTTAACAACGAGATTAATTTTAAATTAATTAATGCAACTTATGTATTTTGAATTTTGAAAAATGGATTCCATATTTGGAATCATTGGGTACAAATTCTGTTAATAGGTTACTTTTTTTTTGATGTTTTGAATATTAACTACGGTAATTTTTATTTACTATGGTTAAAGTAAAATAGGGTAATTCAAGGATAAAAGAATATTATAATAATTCACAGTTACCTTGAAACTTGTACTAACCATATTGGATGAGTAGTGGACGACCATGGTCATCCTTGGAGTGATTTTGGGACCCCATGGAGCCACTTATGAAAGACAATGACACATTAGATTAATTAATTTAATGTAAAGACAAAATTGGAATTAACAAAAGTTGTTTAGTAATTAATTTTTAGAAGGGGCTATATATATTATATATTGGACTATAAATATTAATTGGAAATATAATAATATTTCCTACATGTTGGTATTTTTTTATAATTTTTAGACATCATATAAATTTAATTATTTATGACACAATAATGATGTAGTATTTACCTCATTAATAAATGATTTAAATAAATAAGACTAAAATGATTAAAATATCATCCAAAACCTGTCCAATTCCTATTGAAAGATTTTATTTCTAATATTAGTCATCTTATCTTCGACATTAATGTGTTTTGGAACTATTGAAACCGAATATATGTTTATAATAAAATAATGTTTTCACACATTCCTAAAGAGGCCCTCCACTCTATAATAAAAGGAGACCATTTCTATGAAATTCCTCACACCTATCAAGCCTTTTGGATCATCCCCAATCTGCCCAAATAAGATTCCTACATCCCTCCCCTCCCCCTTGAATCCTTACAGTACCCAGAAGACTCTCCAAGAAGTATTTTTGGTTCAAACCAACGGAAGTTACCAAAATTAAAGGTAACAGTTTCTCTTAAGTTGTTTTCTTTTAATCTACTTATCCAACCCCTAAAATCTTTTTAATACTTTATTATGTGACAAACCTAGTGTACTAAAAATACTAGGATGTTTTTATTAGAAGGATTCTAACTACACTTACACACACCTCCATCTAATGTATGAAGAACATAATATTTCTTTGATGGCAAACTAACACCTCACGAAACGATGATTGTTCGATTTTATCCTACCGCCTCTCATGGTGGCCATTATGATGGAACGGTATTTATATATAATATATATTATTTTTATGATTTACTAATTCTTCTATACATCCAAATTATATCAAGCCTTTATGGTTTCCATTGTCGGTAAATACGGTAATCTCATTTGAGGAAGTGCGGACTACCGCCCCCTCAAAGTGATTTGATTCATTAATACCTTATGTGGGATGTATAAAAGATCTGGTTAATGATATTATATATGATATAATACTGGAATTATAATATACCTATGTATCATTATGTTTTAATTCCATTAAAATAATAAATATAAATGAAAGTAGCGTTCATGCGTGCGTACGACTTACCGTCGCCATGAAAGGTGCATTTCATTTCATACCTCCATATGTTATGTACTATTATAAATGATTGTATATGATGGATATATAATGAATTTATATGATATATAAATCATGATTTAAATTTTTGAATTATTTAAATAATGATATATGTAATAATAACATCAAGAACAATAAGTCCAAACACGTACGATAAATAAGATGATTTTACCCAAAACGATACTTTAACATTAATTTACAAACGAATGGGTAATATAAAGTCATAAGTGAACCATATATGATATCATAACAATGAATATGATTCTGTAATAAGTCAATAAACTTATTATACAGGAGGTTCAGATATGTACAAAGCATATCGGACCTAAGGTATGGGATAATTATTCTAATCTCATTCTTATCCGAGATTGTTTTCTCGTAAGTATTTACTAGGGGTTATGTTTATTATCCATGTCCATATGATCTCAAAATGTTTTCATAAAATGTTTACCTTCCTTCCATGTATGTTTAAGACATTATACCCCTTTCTTACTTTTACCACATCGCGTGGAAGGAATCTTTCTCTTGTTTAGAATTCGAGATACTTTTTGACTTTTCCAGCAAAAGTACGAGAAGAATGTTGTTTTAACTTATACGACACAAACAGATTTTTATGGTTTTATAAAGCCTTATTTTCATGATGCTTCCTCCAAAATATTTCTTTACTAATTTCAACAAAATCCTTTTCTTTTAAAATTACATGATGTTTTGTGAAAAGAAATTTATTTTGAAGAAGAAAGGATATTTTCCTCAAGAATTCATTTCAAGTGTTTTATCAAAACCATTTTATATCTAAGATGACATTATTTTATATGTGTATGTTTCAAGTATAATGTCTCTATGATTTACATGGTTTCACTTTTCTTATGATGAAATATCCATTTATTTTATATGGATTATGTGATGATGGGATGATGTTTATGAAACCCATTTTATTCTTTGGGTTATGATAAATGTTTTAAGTTTATTCTGTGGAAAAAGTAAGAATGATTTCATAATGATATGGGTGGGACCTATATCTCCCTCCAATTCATTGGGTAATGATTTATATCTCATGAGACATAGCTAGAATGGCATGTTAAACCAGTTCGGTAATACAGGACAGGAACGAGGAGTGATCTCGATTCAGAAAGGGACTTTGTCCATTAAGATGGTCTTGGCAGTAATGCCTTGGCTACTATGGAAATCATAACATGTGCTTAATGGTTTCCATAATTACATGTTTTATTCCCATGCTATTTTATCATGCTTAATGTTTCTTTATGATCTATTCCTTACTTACTTCCATGTTTTATGTCAATGCTCAAGCTTTTGATGTTTAAACATTATGTTCATGTTTTTATGTTCAAATGTATATGGTTTGTTTTATTTTCTCCATGCGTACCCTTACTGAGAATTTGAGCTCACCCTTTATATGTTTTCATTTCCCCAAGATATAAAGAAAGGTTTTAGGTAAGAAAATAAAAGGGGATGATCTTTATGGGAGATGTTGAAGATCTTTCACCATGATTAGAAGATTATGTTCCGAGTTTCCAAAGACACTAAACTATTATGGTCTTTGTGTGTCTGTTTTAGTTATGTTTAAATATTCCGAAAAATTAATGTAATGTCCATATATGTCAAGCTTCGGGTCTCTACAGTTGGTATCAGATGAAAGGTTTAGTCAACCTTTGGAAACTAGGATACGAAAATGTTAGTGAGATCCCAAGAGATATTTCTAAGGTATGTCTAGCGATGTCCCTAAGGATAAGTATACGTATAGGATATAGTCCTATAACAACGGTAACGATCTTAGAATTTAACCTACTATGTTTGATATTGAGGGTTCTTCCCCTTTACTATGTTGTTTTCCCTAGAATGATTTTTGCCTCTCACACTATTCTTTTTGGGTTTTAGAAAATGGATGGAAACAAGAAGATTCATGATAATGGAGGATATGACAGACAATGATGTGATATTCTTCATGAGAAACCAAATGAAATGGTATTTGGAAGTCCAAACATCATTATTATTCCAAATCAGCATTCCCATAATATGATCAATAATCTCAACATTGGTAAGTTTCCCGACTCAGATAATAAGAGAAAGATTGACTTTCATGATGATCATAGAGGAAATAAAGTTCAATTTCCCCTATGTAAATCATGTGGGAAGAGGCATCAAGGAGAATGTTTCAAAGGAACTGGAAGATGCTTTGTGTGTGGAAATTATGGACACAAAGCCAGTAAGTGAAAAGGAAAACGTTTAGTTAACACCATGGATGAGGATAATGGTATTGGTACGACATCAACAATGGTTAAATGTTTTAAATGTGGAATGTAAGGGAATTATGCAAACCAATTCCCTAAGGGAAAGTCTCATGATGTGAATCAGTACGGTCATATGGGTAGTATTTATGTTGATGATGATGAAGAGACTACAAATGATATGTGAGATGAAAGAATTGTTGAAACTCAGTCAATGGTTTAAGAAGGTAGTGGAATGATTACAGGTTTATCAAGTGTAATGTTGTATAAGTAATCTCATGGTACTATGGAATAAAGAGACATCTAAGGATTGTTACACTATTGCCTTTCCTTAAGTTGTTAATGTGTATGATTAATGGTACCAGTAACCATGAATAGTTATTCAGATATTTTTGGAAAGTAGATTATATGCGCCTAATGAAGGGATAAAGAGAAAATTAAATATTTGATAGTATTCATGAGCTCATGACTGATATAAGGAGAAGGATATATCATGGTTTGAGTATATAAAAGTTTGGATTTTGGTATGTGGAAAGAGTTAAATTTTGATCGCATTAATGTTTTCACTAAGGTTTAATGGGTTTTTATTTTTCAAGAGAATACATCACTAAGGTATTCACATGATCGGAATGTGACCAAGAAGATATATGGGGGATAAATGATGGTATTAACATGCTTGGTTGATGACATTTCAAGTAATCAGTTTCTTTATACTATTATCTTGGACAAAAATATTTTAGATAAAGATTGGAATGGATTATTTTGGAAATAAGTTAGTATTGTTTAAGGATAGAACTTTTTCGATGTTATTGTTGGGATGTTATAGTAATATTGTTTATGAAAAAGGAAAACCTGCAGGATGGGCGACAACCCATCGTGTCAGAAAAGGCTGTGGGAATCGAACACACAACTGAAGTGCGACTGGCCTTTATCGCCTACCACTGGCCTACAGGAAGTCCCTCGTTAGTGGAATCTAGTTTTATTTTATTAAGCGTTATGATATATGAAGTATAAGTTCATTTTTGGAACCATATATGATTAATCTAACCATAATATGGACTTTTAACTTTTGCTAACCTTTTGTTTGAAACAAATGGAATGAACCATCATTCTATCACATGATCTGCTAACACATCACGAATAATAAATTCAACTTCATTTCTTTAAGGGATGAAGGGGAAATTGTTCAACTCATGTACAATAGTGAGATTGTACCAAAATCATCAAAGTATTTCTTTTAACATGAAAACCAAAAATGTTGTCCTAGTTCCCTTATATCTGATGAAACAGATGGTACCTTAGATCATCAGAAATTTATGGCTTTGTGGTTGTTGTCTTTTTCAAAACCATGTCCTCTACCACTCTCCATCAGAACTTGATGGTTAGATTTTTCTTCCATATCCATATTTTAACCCATGTTCTCCTATATGGAAACCCAGTGATGAGTTACTTTGGGTAATCATTAAATTTCATACTTTAGTTTTTAAAATTAAGTTTTAGTAATCCTTTTTACGAAGTGGGTTTCTATGAATAGTAAACGATTTATAACCCCGACGAATTTCGAGGGCGAAATTCATTTTAATGTGTGTAGAATGTAAAACCCCGAGATTTTATGAAAAATATTATTTTAATTTCATTGATGTCTTCTATTATACAGCACACCATGTTTAGCTTGTACTATACGCAACACCGTATTATCTTGATGTATACGCAACGCTATTCTTGGAACGTGTTACACACAATTTCATGTTCGTTTTATAATAGTCATTCTATGAAAAATTGAGTGTGTTTATATATATATATATATATATATTCAATGTATAAATAAAATATGGTTGGATTCTGTTATACGAAACAACAAAGGATTCTTGCACAACACGCAACCCTGACTTGGCTTGCATTACACGCAATCGTGACCTTACTCGATAGCGTGTGTTGTACGCAATACTGAGTTTTACTAAAAAACGATATATTATTATAATATTATTATGAACTAGCTCTTATGAATATTATTAACTAAATTTTTAATTTTATAACATTATTATTAATCTTACATATTTTCTAGAACATGGTATGAGAAAAAAATATATTTTTCAGGTAAAATAAGTATTTTAAAAAAAATGCAGTTTTGCCGCCATTTGATGGAGTACCGACATTAAATATAGTTTTTGACATGTTTATAAGTTCAGTTTCAAAAATTAAAATTATTATTTGGAATTAGGATATAAAAATTTACCTTGGATAAATTTTTCATATTATTCTGATAACTTTCATATTTTAATAAATAGTAAAAACACGCTATATTTTAATTAAAAACAACTTTTTTCATCGTAATAAATAATGTAGTTAAATAATAATATTTAATGGTTTTAAGGTATAAATAGAATATATTTTTACCATTTAATATAATTTATGTCATTAGCCTTGATTTTACATTGAATTCGTAGGTTAAATGAATTCAATCTTTGGCAATGTTTTATCTTTTAAAACCTGTTTGCTTAACAACGATATTAATATTAAATTATTTACTGAAACTTCTATGTTTTTAATTTTTAAAAATGGATTCCATATTTGGAATCATTGGGTCCAAATTATGTTAATATGTTACTATTATTTTTTTTGATATTATGAATAGTAACTTCGGTAATTTTTATTTACTACGGTTAAAAGTAAATAGGGTAATTCAAGGTTAAAAGAATATTATAATAATTCAAAATTACCTTGACACTTGTCCTATCCTTATTGGATGAGTATTGGACGACCATGGAAATCCTTGGGGCGATTTTGGGACACCATGGAGCCACTTATGAACGACAATGACACATTAGATTAATTAATTTAATGTAAAGACAAAATTGGGATTAACAAAAATTGTTTAGTAATTAATTTTTATAAGGGACTATATAAATTATATATTAGACTATAAATATTCATTGGAAATATAAAAATATTTACTAAATTTTGGTATTTTGTTTATAATTTTTAGACATCAGATAAATTAAATTATTTATGACACAATAATGATTCAGTATTTAACTCATTAATAAATGATTTAAATAAATAAGACTAAAATGAATAAAATATCATCCAAAACCTGTCCAATTCCTATTGAATGATTTTATTTCGAATATGAGTCATCATATCTTCGTCATTAATGTGTTTTGGACATCTTGAAAACGAAGATAAGTTTATAATAAAATAATGTTTTCACACATTCCTAAAGAGCCCCTCCACTCCATTATAAAAGGAGACCACTTCTATGAAATTCCACACACCTCTCAAGCCTTTTGGATCATCCAAAATCTGCCCAAATAATCTCCCTACATCCCTAACCCCCCCCCCCCTGAAGCCTTAAATTAGGCATAAGACTCTCCAAGAAGTCATTTTGGTTCAAACCAAAGGATGTTACCAAAATTAAAGGTAACCATTTCTCTTAAGTTATTTTTTTATTATACTTATCCAAACCTTAAATCTTTTTAATCCTTTTTTTTGTGACAACACCAGTATCCAAAAAATACTATGATGTTGTTATGATAAGTATTTTAACTACACTTACACACACCTCCATCTAATGGATGAAGAACATAATGTTTCTGTGATGGAAAACTAACGCCTCACGAAACGATGGTTGTTCGATTTTCTCCTACCGCCTCTCATGGTGGCCATTATGATGGCACGATATTTATATATAATATATATCATTTTTATGATTTCCTTATTCTTATTTACTTCCCAATTATATCAATCCTTTACGGTTTCCATAGTCGGTAAATACAGTAATCTCATTTGGGGAAGTACGGACTACCGCCCCCTCAAAGTGATGTGATTTGTTAATACCTTATGTGGGATGTATAAAGGATGTGGTTAATGATATTATATTTGATATTATACTGGAATTATAATATAACTATGCATAATTATTTTTTAAATACATTAAAATCAGAAATTGAAATGAAAGTAGTGTTCATGCGTTCGTACGACTTACCATCTCCATGACTGGTGCGTTTCATTTTTTACCTCCATATGTTATGTACTATTATAAATGATTGTATATTATGGATATATAATGAATTTATATGATATATAAATCATGATTTACATTTTTTAAGTATGTAAATAATGATATATGTAATAATAACATCAAGAACAATAAGTCCAAACACGTACGATAAATAAGATGATTTTACCCAAAACACTACTTTAACATTAATTTACAAACGAATGGATAATATAAAGTCATAAGTGAACCATATATGATATCATAACAATGAATATGATTCTTTAATAATTCAATAACATTATTATACAGGAGTTTCGTATATGTACGAAGCACATCAGACCTAAGGTAAGGGATAATTATTCAAATCTCATTCTTATCCGAGATTGTTTACTCGTAAGTATTTACTGCGGGTTATGTTTATTATCCATATCAATATGCTCTCAAAATGTTTTCATAAAATGTTTACTTTACTTCTATGTATGTTTAAGACATTTTTACCCGTTTCTTACATTTACTACATCGCGTGGAAGGAATCTTTCTCTTGTTTACCATACGAGGTACTTTTTGACTTTTCCAACAAAAGTACGAGAAGAATGTTGTTTTACTTATATGGAACGAACATATTTTTATGGTTTAAAAAAGAATTATTTTGATGAAGCTTTATCCAAAATATTTCATGACTATTTTCAACAAAATCATTTTCTTTTAAAATTGCATGTTGTTTTGTGAAAAGAAATTGATTTTGAAGGAGAAAAGATATTTTCCACAAGAATTCATTTCAAGTGTTTTATCAAAACCATTTTATATCTAAGATGACATTATTTCATTTGTGTATGTTTCAAGTATAATGTCTCTATGGTTTACATGGTTTCACATTTCTTTTGATGAAATATATATTTGTTTTATTTGGATTATGTGATGATGGGATGATGTTTATGAAACCCATTTTATTCTTTGGGTTATGATGAATATTTTAAGTTTATTTTGTGGAAAAAGTAAGAATGATTTCATTATTATATGGGTGGGACCTATATCTCCCTACAATGAATTGGGTAATGATTTATATCTCATGAGACATGGCTGGAATGACAAGTTAAACCGGTTCAGTAATACAAGACTGGAACGAGGAGTGAACTCGATTCAGAAAGGGACTTGTCCACTAAGATGATCTTGGCAGTAATTCCTTGGCTACTATGGAAATCATAACATGTTCTCAATGGTTGCCACAATTACATGCTTTATTTCCATGCTATTTTATCATGCTTAATGTTTCTTTATGATCTATTCCTTACTTACTTCCATGTTTTATGTCATTGCTCAAGCTTTTGATGTTTAAACATTATGTTCATGTTTTTATGTTCAAATGTATATGGTTTGTTTTATTTTCTCCATGCGTACCCTTACTGAGCATTTGAGCTCACCCTTTACATGTTTTCTTTTCCCCAGGATATAAATAAAGGTATTCGGTAATAAAACAAAAGCGGAAGATCTCTGTGGGTGATGTTGAAGATCTTTCACCATGATTGGAAGATTATGTTCCGAGTTTCCAAAGACACTAAACTATTACGGTCCTTGTGTGTCTGTTTTTGTTATATATTAAGTATTCCGAAAAATTAATGTAATGTCCATATACGTCAAGCTTCGGGTATCTATAGTTGGTATCTGAGGAAAGGTTTAGTCAACCTTTGGAAACAAAGATACGAAAACGTTAGTGAGATCCCTAGAGATATTTCTAAGGTATGTCTAGGGATGTCCCTAAGGATAAGTATACATATAGTATAAAATCCTAGAACAATGGTAACGATCTTAGAATTTAACCTAATATGTTAGATATTGAGGGTGCTTCCCCTTTACTATGTTGTTTTCCCGAGCATGATTTTTTCCTCTCACACTATTCTTTTTGGGTTTTAGAAAATGGCTGGAAACATGAAGATTCATGATAATGGAGGATATGACGGACAATGAAGTGGTATTCTTCATGAGAAACCAAATGAAATGGTATTTGGAAGTCCAAACATCTTTATTTTTCCAAATCAGAAATCTCATAATATGATCAATAATCTCAACTTTGGTAAGTATCCCGACTCAGATAATAAGAGAAAGATAGAGTTGCATGATGATCATAGAGGAAAGAAAGTACAATTTCCCCTATGTAAATCATGTGGGAAGAGGAATCAAGGAGAATGATTCAAAGGAACTGGAAGATGCTTTGGGTGTGGAAAAGAAGGACACAAAGCCAGTAAGTGCAAAGGAAAATGTTCAGTTAACACCATGGATGAGGATAATGGTATTTCTACGACATCAACAATGGTTAAATGTTTTAAATGTGGAATGTATGGGCATTATGAAAACCAATTCCCTTAGGGAAAGTCTCATGATGAGAATCAGTACGGCTATATGGGTAGTATTTATGTTGATGATGATCAAGAGACTAAAAATGATATGTGAGATTAAAGAATTGTTGAAACTCAGTCAATGGTTTAAGAAGGTAGTGGAATGATTACATGTTTATCAAGTGTAATGTTGTATAAGTAATCTCATGGTACTATGGAATAAAGAGACATCTAAGGATTGTTACACTGTTGCTTTCCTTAAGTTTTTTATGTGTATGATTAATGGTACCAGTAACCATGAAAGGTTATTCAGATATTTTTGGAAAGTAGATGATATGTGCATAATGAAGGGATAAAGAGAAAATTAAATGTTTGATAGTATTCATGAGCTCATGAATGATATAAGGAGAAGGTTATATCATGGTTTGAGTATATAAAATTTTTGGATTTTGGTATGTGGAAAGAGTTAACTTTTGACAGAATTAATGTTTTCAGTAAGGTTTAATGGATATTTATTTTTCAAGAGAATACATGACTAAGGTATTCACATGATCGGAATGTGACCAACAAGATATATGGGGGATAAATGATGGTATTCAAATGCTTGGTTGATGACATTTCATCTAATAGTTTTCTTTATACAATGACCTTGGACAGAATTATTTTAGATAAAGATTGAAATGGATTATGTTGGAAATAATTTAGTATTGTTTAAGGATAGAACATTTTCGATGTTATTTATGGGATGTTATAGTAATGCAGTTTAAGAAAAAGGAAAACCTACAGGATGGGTGACATCCCATCATGTCGGACAAGGCTATGGGAATCGAACCCACAACTGATGTGCGACTGGCCTTTATTGCCTACCACTGGCCTACAGGAAGTCGCTGTTTAGTGGAATGTAGTTTTATTTTATTAAGCGGTATGATATATGAAGTATAAGTTCATTTTTGGAACCATATATGATTAATCTGACCATAAGATTGAATTATAATTTTTTCTAACATTTTGTTTGAAACAGATGGAATGAACCATAATTCAATCACATGATCTGCTAACACATCACGAATAATAAATTCAACATCATTTCTTTAATGGATGAAGTGGAAATTGTTTAACTCAAGAACAACAGTGAGATTGTTCCAAAATCATGTAAGTATTTCTTTTAACATGAAAACAAAAAATGTTTTCCTAGTTCCCTTATATCTGATGAATCAGATGGTACCTTAGATCATCACAAATTTATGGCTTTGTGGTTGTTGTCTTTTTCATAGCCATGTCCTCTACCACTCTCCATCAGAACATGATGGTTAGATTTTTCTTGCATATCCATATTTTAACCCATGTTCTCCTATATAGAAACCAGTTATGAGTTACATTGGGTAATCATTACATTTCATACTTTAGTTTTTAAAATATAGTTTTAGTAATCCTTTTTACGATGTGGGTTTCTATGAATAGTAAATGATTTATAACCTCGATGAATTTCGAAGGAGAAATTCATTTTAAGGGGCGTAGAATGTAACACCCCGAGATTTTATGAAAAATATTCTTACAATTTCAATGATGTCTTCTATTATACAGCACACCATGTTTATCTTGTACTATACGCAACACCGTATTAGCTTGATGTATACACAACGCTATTCTTGGATCGTGTTACACACAATTTCATGTTCGTTTTATAATAGTCATTCTACGTAAAATTGAGTGTGTTTATATATATATATATATATTCAATGTATAAATAAAATATGGTTGGATTCTGTTATACGAAACAATGAAGGATTCTTGCACAACCCGCAACCCTAACTTGGCTTGCATTACACGCAATCGCGACCTTCCTCGATAGCGCGTGTTGTACGCAATACCGAGTTTTACTAAAAACGATATATTATTATAATATTATTATGAACTAGCTGTTATGAATAGTATTAACTAAATTTTGAATTTTATAACATTATTATTAATCTTACATATTTTCTAGAACATCGTATGAGAACAAAATAAATTTTTCGGGTAAAATATGTATTTTTAAAAAAATGATGTTTTGCCGCCTTTTTATGGCACACTGACATTAAATATAGTTTTTGACATGTTTATAAGTTCAATTTCTCAAAATAAAATTATTATTTGGAATCAGGATATAAAATTTTACCTTGGATAAATTTTTCATATTATTCTGATAACTTTCATATTTTAATAAATAGTAAAAACACGCTATATTTTAATTAAAAACAACTTTTTTCATCATAAAAAATTATGTGGTTAAATAATATTATTTAATGGTTTTAAGGTATAAATAGAATAAATATTTACGATTTAATATAATTTATGTCATTAGCCTTGATTTTACATTGAATTCGTAGGTTAAATGAATTCAATCTTTGGCAATGTTTTAACTTTTAAAACCCGTTTGCTTAACAATGGGATTAATTTTAAATTAATTACTGAAACTTCTGTGTTTTGAATTTTGAAAAATATATTCCATATTTGGAATCATTGGGTCCAAATTCTGTTAATAGGTTACTTTTAATTTTTTTTGATATTATGAATAGTAACTACGGTAATTTTTATTTACTACGGTTAAAGGTAAATAGGGTAAATCAAGGTTAAAAGAATATTATAATAATTCAAAATTACCTTGAAACTTGTCCTAACATTATTGGATGAGTAGTGGATGACCATGGCCATTTTTGGGGCGATTTTGGGACCCCATGGAGCCACTTATGAAAGACAATGACACATTAGATTAATTAATTTAATGTAAAGACAAAATTGGAATTAACAAAACATGTTTAGTAATTAAATTCTATAAGGGGTTATATAAATTATATATTGGACTATAAATATTCATTGGAAATATAAAGAGATTTATAACATTTTGGTATTTTTATTATAATTTTTAGGCATCATATAAATTAAATTATTTATGACAAAATAATGATGCAGTATTTACCTCATTAATAAATGATTTAAATAAATAAGACTAAAATGATTAAAATATCATCTAAAACCTGTCCAATTCCTATTAAATGATTTTATTTCGAGTATGAGTCATCTTATCTTCGCCATTAATGTGTTTTTAACCTCTTGAAACCAAATATAAGTTTATAATAAAATAATGTTTTCACACATTCCAAAAGATCCCCTCCAGTCCATTATAAAAGGAGACCACTTCTATGAAATTCCTCAAACCTCTCAAGCCTTTTGGCTCATCCCGAATCTGCCCAAATAATCTCCCTACATCCCTCCCCTCCCCCTTGAAGCCTAACATTATGCATAAGACTCTCCAAGAAGTTGTTTTGGTTCAAACCAAAGGATGTTACCAAAATTAAAGGTAACAATTTCTTTTAAGTTGTTTTCTTTTATTCTACTTATCCAACCCCTAAAATCTTTTTAATCCTTTATTTTGTGGCAACACCAGTATATTAAAAATACTAGGATGTTGTTATGATAAGGATTCGAACTACACAGAGACACACCTCCATCTAATGGATGAAGAACATAATGTTTCTGTGATGGCAAACTAACTCCTCACGAAACGATGATTGTTCGATTTTCTTCAACCGCCTCTCATGATGTCCATTATGATGGAACGGTATTTATATATAATATATATTATTTTTATGATTTCCTTATTCTTCTTTACTTCCCAATTATTTCAATCCTTTACGGTTTCCATAGTCGGTAAATACAGTAATCTCATTTGAGGAAGTGCGGACTACCGCCCCCTCAAAGTGATGTGATTCATTAATACCTTATGTGAGATGTATAAAGGATGTGGTTAATGATATTATATTTGATATTATACTGTAATTATAATATACCTATGTATCATTATGTTTTAATTAAATTAAAATAAGAAATAGAAATGAAAGTAGCGTTCATGCGTGCGTACGACATACTGTCTCCATGAACGGTGTGTTTCATTTCCTACATCCATATGTTATGTACTATTATAAATAATTGTATATGATGGATATATAATGAATTTATATGATATATAAATCATGATTTACATTTTTGAAGTATTTAAATAATGATATATGTAATAATAACATCATGAACAATAAGTCCAAACACGTACGATAAATAAGATGATTTTACCCAAAACGCTACTTTAACATTAATTTACAAATGAATGGATAATATAAAGTCATAAGTGAACCATATATGATATCATAATAATGAATAGGATTCTTTAATTAGTCAATAACATTATTATACAGGAGGTTCAAATATGTACGAAGCATATCAGATCTAAGGTAAGGGATAATAATTCCAATCTCATTCTTATCCGAGATTGTTTACTCGTAAGTATTTACTAGGGGTTATGTTTATTATCCATGTCCATATGCTCTCAAAATGTTTTCATAAAATTTTTACTTTCCTTCCATGTATTTTTAAGACATTTATACCCTTTTCTTACTTTTACAATATCGCGTGGAAGGAATCTTTCTCTTGTTTACCATACGAGGTACTTTTTGGCTTTTCCAGCAAAAGTACGAGAAGAATGTTTTCTCTAACTTATACGGCACGAATAGATTTATATGGTTTTATGAATCATTATTTTCATGAATCTTCCTCCAAAATATTTCATGACTATTTTCCACAAAATCCTTTTCTTTTAAAATTGCATGATGTTTTGTGAAAAGAAATTGATTTTGAAGAAGAAAGGATATTTTCCTCAAGAATTCATTTCAAGTGTTTTATCAAAACAATTTTATATCTAAGATGACATTATTTCATATTTGTATGTTTCAAGTATAATGTCTCTATGATTTACATGGTTTCACATTTCCTAGGATGAAATATACATTTGTTTTATATGGATTATTTGACAATGGGATGATGTTTATGAAACCCATTTTACTCTTTGGGTTATGATGAATGTTTTAATTTTATTTTGTGGTAAAAGTAAGAAAGATTTCATTATGATATGGGTGGTACCTATATCTACCTTCAATGCATTGGTTAATGATTTATATCTCATGAGACATGGCTGGAATGGCATGTTAAACCGGTTGAGTAATACCAGACTGGAACGAGGAGTGAACTCGATTCAGAGAGGGACTTTGTGCACTAAGATGGTCCTGGCAGTAATGCCTTGTCTACTATGGAAATCATAACATGTTCTTAATGGTTGACACAATTACATGTTTTATTCCCATGCTATTTTATCATGCTTAATGTTTCTTTATGATCTATTCCTTACTTACTTCCAAGTTTTATGTCATTGCTCAAGATTTTGATGTTTAAACATTATGTTCATGTTTTTTATGTTCAAATGTATATGGTTTGTTTTATTTTCTCCATGCATACCCTTAATGAGAATTTGATCTCACCATTTATATGTTTTCTTTTCCCCAGGATATAAAGAACGGTTTTAGGTAAGAAACCAAAAGCGAAAGATCTTTCACCATGATTAGAATATTATGTTCCGAGTTTCCAAAGACACTAAACTATTATGGTCCTTGTCTTTCTGTTTTCATTATGTATTAAGTATTCCACAAAATTAATGTAATGTCCATATACGTCAAGATTCGGGTCTCTATAGTTGGTATTATAGGAAAGGTTTAGTCAACCTTTGGAAACTAGGATACGAAAACGTTAGTGAGATCCCTATAGATATTTCTAAGGTATGTCTAGGGATGTCTGTAAGGATAAGTATACGTATAGGATATAGTCCTAGAACAATGGTAACGATCTTAGAATTTAACTTAATATGTTAGATATTAAGGGTGCTTCCCCTTTATTAAGTTGTTTTCCCTAGCATGATTTTTCCTCTCATACTATTCTTTTTGGGTATTAGAAAATGGCTGGAAAAAGGAAGATTCATGATAATGGAGGATATGACGGACAATGAAGTGATATTCTTCATGATAAACCAAATGAAATGGTATTTAGAAGTCCAAAAAAAATTATTATGCCAAATCAGAAATCTCATAATATGATCAATAATCTCAACTTTGGTAAGTTTCCCGACTCAGATAATAAGAGAAAGATTGAGTTTCATGATGATCATATAGGAAAGAAAGTTCAATTTCCCCTATGTAAATCATGTGGGAAGAGGCATCAAGGAGAATGTTTCAAAGGAACTGGAATATTCTTTGGGTGTTGAAAAGAAGGACACAAAGCCAGTAAGTGCAATGGAAAAGGTTCAGTTAACACCATGGATGAGGATATGGTATTGCTACGACATCAACAATGGTTAAATGATTTAAATGTGGAATGTACGGGCATTATGCAAACCAATGCCCTAAGGGAAAGTCTCATGATTAGAATCAGTATGTTCATATGGGTAGTATTTATGTTGATGATTATGAAGAGACTACAAATGATATGTGAGATGAAAGAATTGTTGAATCTCAGTCAATGGTTTAAGAAGGTAGTGGAATGATTACATGTTTCTGAAGTGTAATGTAGTATAAGTAATCTCATGGTACTATGGAATAAAGAGACATCTAATGATTGTTACACTGTTGTCTTTCCTTATGTTTTTAATTTGTATGATTAATGGTACCAGTAACCATGAAAGGTTATTCAGATATTTTTGGAAAGTAGATGATATGCGCATAATGAAGGGATAAAGAGAAAATTAAATGTTTGATAGTATTCATGAGCTCATCACTGATATAAGGAGAAGGTTATATCATGGTTTGAGTATATAAAATTTTTGGATTTTGGTATGTGTAAAGAGTTAACTTTTGACAGCATTAATGTTTTCACTAAGGTTTAATGAGTATTTATTTTTCAAGAGAATACATGATTAAGGTATTCACATGATCGGAATGTGACCAATAAGATATATGGGGGATAAATGATGGTATTCACATGCTTGGTTGATGACATGTCAAGTAATCATTTTCTTTATACTATGAGCTTGGACCGAATTATTTTAGATAAAGATTGGAATGGATTATGTTGGAAATAAGTTAGTAATGATTAAGGATAGAACTTTTTCGATGTTATTGATGGGATGTTATAGTAATGTAGTTTAAGAAAAAGGACAACCTGCAGGACGGGTGACAGCCCATCGTGTCGGACTAGGCTGTGGGAATCGAACCCACAACTGACGTGTGACTGGCCTTTATCGCCTACCACTGGCCTACAGGAAGTCCATGGTTAGTGGAATCTAGTTTTATTTTATTAAGCGGTATGATATATGAAGTATATGTTCATTTTTGGAACCATATATGATTAATCTAACCATAAGATTTACTTATAACATTTTCTAACCTTTTTCATGAAATAGATGGAATGAACCATCATTCTATCACATGATCTACTAACACATCACAAATAATAACGTCAACTTCATTTCATTAAGGGATGAAGTGGAAATTGTTCAACTCATGAACAACAGTGAGATTGTACCAAAATCATGTAAGTATTTCTTTTAACTTGAAAACCAAAAATGTTGTCATAGTTCCCTTATATCTGATGAATCAGATGGTACCTTAGATCATCACAAATTTATGGCTTTGGTGTTATTTTCTTTTTCATAGCCATGTCCTCTACCACTCTCTATCAGAACATGATGGATATATTTTTCTTATATATCCATATTTTAACCTATGTTCTCCTATATGGAAACCCAGTGATGAGTTACTTTGGGAAATCATTACATTTCATACATTAGTTTTTAAAATTAAGTTTTAGTATACCTTTTTACGATGTGGGTTTCTATGAATAGTAAAAGATTTATAACCCCGACGAATTTCGAGGGCGAAATTCATTTTAAGGGTTGTAGAATGTAACACCCCGAGAGTTTATGAAAAATATTCTTTTAATTTCATTGATGCCTTCTATTATACAGCACAAAAAGTTTAGCTTGTACTATACGCAACACCGTATTAGCTTGAAGTATAAGCAACGCTATTCTTGGATCGTGTTACACACAATTTCATTTTCGTTTTATAATAGTCTTTCTATGGAAAATTGAGTGTGTTTATATATATATATATATATACATATATATTCAATGTATAAATAAAATATGGTTTGATTCTATTATACGAAACAACCAAGGATTCTTGCACAACACGGAATCCTGACTTGTCTTGCATTACACGCAATCACGACCTTCCTCGATAGCATGCGTTGTACGCAATACCGAGTTTTACTAAAAAACGATATATTATTATCATATTATTATGAACTAGCTGTTATGAATATTATTAACTAATATTTTATTTTTATAACATTATTATTAATCTTACATATTTTCTAGAACATGGTATGAGAACAAAATAAATATTTTGGGTAAAATAAGTATTTTTCAAAAAATGCAGTTTTTCCACCTTTTAATGGAGAACCGACATTAAATATAGTTTTTGACATGTTTATAAGTTCAATTTTACAAATTAAAATTATTATTTGTAATCATGATATAAAATTTTACCTTGGATAAATGTTTCATATTATTCTGATAAATTTCATATTTTAATGAATAGTAAAAACATGCTATATTTTAATTAAAAACAACTTTTTTCATCGTAATAAATTATGTGGTTAAATAATAATATTGAATGGTTTTAAAGTATAAATAGAATATATTTTTACAATTTTATATAATGTATGTCATTAGCCTTGATTTTACATTTAATTCATAGGTTAAATGAATTCAATCTTTGACAATTTTTAACTTTTAAAACCCGTTTTCTTAACAACTGGATTAATTTTAAATTAATTACTGCGAATTCTATGTTTTTAATTTTGAAAAATGGATTCCATATTTGGAATCAGTGGGTCCAAATTATGTTAATAGGTTACTTTTAGTTTTTTTGATATTATGAATAGTAACTACAGTAATTTTTATTTACTACAGTTGAAGGTAAATAGGGTAATTCATGGATAAAAGAATATTATAATAATTCAAAATTACCTTGAAACTTGTCCTAACATTATTGGATGAGTAGTGGCCGACCATGGGCATCCTTGTGTCGATTTGGGGACCCCATGGAGCCACTTATGAAAGACAATGACACATTAGATTAATTAATTTAATGTAAAGAAAAAATTGGAATTAACAAAAATTGTTTAGTAATTAATTTTTATAAGGGGATATATAAATTATATATTGGACTATAAATATTCATTAGAAAGATAAAACGATTTCCTACATGTTGGTATTTTATTTATAATTTTTAGACATCTAATAATTTAAATTATTTATGACACAATAATGATGCAGTATTTACCTCATTAATAAATGATTTAAATAAATAAGACTAAAATGATTAGAATATCATCCAAAACCTGCCCAATTCCTATTGTATGATTTTATTTAGAATATGAGTTATCTTATCTTCGACATTAATGTTTTTTTTACATCTTGAAACCGAAGATAAGTTTATAATAAAAAAATGTTTTCACACTTTCCCAAAGGGACCCTCTACTCCCATATAAAACGTGACCACTTCCATGCAATTCCTCACACCTCCCAAGACTTTTGGATCGTCCAAACTCTGCCCAAATAATCTCCCTACATCCCTCTTCTCCCCCTTGAAGACTTAGATTAGGCAGAAGACTCTCCGAGAAGCCCTTTTGGTTCAAACCAAAGTAAGTTACCAAAATTAAAGGTAACATTTTCTCTTAAGTTATTTTCTTTATTCTACTTATCCAACCCCTAAAATCCTTTTAATAAATTATTTTGTGAGAAAATAAGTATCCTAAATATAATAGGATGATTTTATTAGAAGTATTTGAACTACACTTACACACACCTCCACCTAATGGATGAAGAACATAATGTTTCTGTGATGGAAAACTAACGCCTCACGAAACGATGATTGTTCGATTTTCTCCTACCGCCTCTCATGGTAGCCATTATGATGGAACATTATTAATATATAATATATATTATTTTTAGGATTTAATTATTATTCTTTACTTCCCAATTATATCAAGACATTACGGCTTCCATAGTTGGTAAATACGGTAATCTCATTTGAGGAAGTGCGGACTACCGCCCCCTCAAAGTGATGTGATTCGTTAATACCTTATGTGGGATGTATAATGTTTGTGGTTAATGATATTATATATTATATTATACTGGAATTATAATATACCTATGTATATTTATTTTTTAATTCCATTAAATTAAGAAATAGAAATGAAAGCAGCATTCATGCGTACGTACGACTTACCGTCTCCATGAACGGTGCATTTCATTTCTTACCTCCATATGTTATGTACTATTATAAATGATTGTATATGATGGATATATAATGAATTTATATGATATATAAATCATGATTTACATTTTTGAAGTAAGTAAATCATGATATACGTAATAATAACATCAAGAACAATAAGTCCAAACACGTACGATAAATAAGATGATTTTACCCAAAACACTACATTAACATTAATTTACAAACGAATGGGTAATATAAAGTCATATGTGAACCATATATGATATCATAATAGTGAATATGATTCTGTAATAAGTCAATAACATTATTATACAGTAGGTTCGGATATTTACGAAGCATATCAGACCTAAGGTAAGGGATAATTATTCCAATCTCATTCTTATCTGAGATTGTTTACTCGTAAATATTTACTGGGGGTTATGTTTATTATCAATGATAATATGATCTCAAAATGTTTTCATAAAATGTTTACTTTCCTTCCATGTATGTTTAATCCATTTTTACCCCTTTCTTACTTTTACCACATCGCGTGGAAGGAATCTTTCTCTTGTTTACAATTCGAGGCACTTTTTGACTTTTCCAGCAAAAGAACGAGAATAATGTTTTTTTAACTTATACGGCATGAACATATTTTTATGGTTTTATAAAGCCTTATTTTCATGAAGCTTCCTCCAAAAGATTTCATGACTATTTTCAACAAAATCCTTTTCTTTTAAAATTTCTTGATGTTTTGTGAAAAGAAATTGATTTTGAAGAAGAAAGGATATTTTCTTCAAGAATTCATTTCAAGTGTTTTATCAAAACCATTTTATATCTAAGATGTAATTATTTCACATGTGTACGTTTCAAGTATAATGTCTCTATGATTTACAGGGTTTCACTTTTCATATGATGAAATATCCATTTGTGTAATATGGATTATGTGATGATGGGATGATGTTTATGAAACCCATTTTATTCTTTTGGTTATGATGAATGTTTTAAGTTTATTTTGTGGCACAAGTAAGAATGATTTTATTATGAGATGGGTGGGACATATATCTTCCTCCAATGCATTGGGTAAATATTTATATCTCATGAGATCGACATGGCTGGAATGACAAGTTAAACCGGTTCAGTAATATAGGACTGGAACGAGGAGTGAACTCGATTCAGAAAGGGACTTTGTCCACTATAATGGTCTTGGAAGTAATGCCTTGGCTACTATGGAAAACATAACATGTTCTTAATGGTTTCCACAATTACATGTTTTATTCCCATTCTATTTTATCATTCTTAATGTTTCATTATGATCTATTCCTTACTTACATCCATGTTTTATGTCATTGCTCAAGATTTTGTTATTTAAACATTATGTTCATGTTTTTAAGTGTAAATGTATATGGTTTGTGTTATTTTCTCCATGGTTACCCTTACTGAGCATTTGAGCTCACCCTTTATATGTTTTCTTTTCCCCATCAAATAAAGAATGGTTTTAGCTATGAAAACAAAAGGGGAAGATCATTATTGGAGATGTTGAAGATCTTTCACCATGATTAGAGGATTATGTTCCGAGTTTCCAAAGACACTAAACTATTACGGTCCTTGTGTGCCTGTTTTCGTTAGGTATTAAGTATTCTGCAAAATTAATGTAATGTCCATATACGTCATTCTTCGGGTCTCTATATTGGAGGATTGGAAACTTGCGCGCATGTTGTTTTTCAAGATTGGAACATAAAAAAATGGAAAACGGAAGAGGTTCGAGCACGTTTTGAAGTGGGTCGCGCAAGTGACTTGCAGGGGAGGATACATGTGTGTTGAGAATTGCACACCGAGGGGAGACTTGCGTGCCATCACGCAGGGTGTCCAAAATGACTATAAATACCGGACCACCCCTCCCCATTTTTAACGGATTTTAACACCTTGAAAAATAATATCTCCCATCGCGTAGGTGTTGTGGTCACGCAAGTGGTGGTGTGTCGCACAAGTTGGACTTGCGCGCTAGATTTGAAGAAATGTGATTATTGTTTGTTGCACGCCAATATTGGTTTGGGTGTAAAGGGAAGTGCGTCATGCAAGTTTGGAGTTGAAGAATCATGTGTCATGAAAATTTCTGAGGTGGACTTCAACGCCAGTTGTGACTTGCGCACTGAGAGATGTGCGCCGGGTTTGACCTGTGCGCCAAGTAAGGTTGATTTTAGGCAGTGATTTAGGGCTACGTGAAAGCTGGAATATTGCCCAATACCTTCGGTGTAGAGAGAAATTCATCTAAGAGTGAAAGTCGGACTTCAATATTCCATCCATATAAAACATAGGATGTATTAATTAGAGATAATGATGATACATAAAGGTCTATAAACAATGAGTGGATCCTTTCTAGAGCCGTGTTCCAAGGAAGAGGAAGACAGTGATCCTCTCAACTGGAAGTGAGTTAGAGTAAGAGAAACGAGGAGTGACCCTTGGGAAATCTGTGAGCTGACCCTAAACCTTGTAAAGGAAGTGAGCCTGGGATAAAGTGATTGTTCCCTAACCTTGTAATCCACAGCTAATGAAGTTTAGTGGAATTTGGTAGGAGCGGTGACTTGTCGGCGTATTCTCCTTGGACATTGCCCTTAGCGGTGAACCAAGTAAAATTGATGTGACTTATGAATACTTTACTATCTGTTTATATTGTACAAAATGAAAGAGAGAAGAGATTGTTTTTCTTAACAGTGAAACAAGATCAGAACGGGCATAATTATTGAATTAGTCATACCCAGATTCAACCCCCTCTCAGGGTACTCAGCCTTGTGGACCTAACAATTGGTATCAAAGGGTATGTTTATATTAGTTCTTCTCTCAATATAGGTCACTAATAATAAAGGTAATTCGATCTTCGACGGATATAAGTTTTAGATATGGATGAATCGAATTCAACACTATTTTCGATCCTTGGAAATGGATGTGTTTTCAGCAGCTATGCATGGTATCACGACTGATATTAATAGTGGTGCATTATCAGAAGCCGAGCATAGAGAGTAGGATGCTGATTCCAAAGCAGTCAATGCCTTAGGGGGAGCCATTTCCAATCCCAATTAAACAAAGGTGACGTCATGAAAAAACATCACATTTCATGTGGGAAAAGCTTTTGTATATATATGATGGGGATTCAAATGTCAGAGAGGCAAAGATGCAAGTGGTGTGGAACAAGAATGAAGATCTGGGAATGAACTCGAATTAGTCTGTTGATACATTCTTTGACAGTGTAAATACTGTGGTAGAATACATGTGAGTTCTTGGTGAAATTATCAAGACATAAAAATTTTGAAGTGCATCTTGAGAAAACTTCCACCTCGGTTCAATCCGAAAGTTTCTGTTTTGGAAGATAAAGACCCAAAAGAGCTGACATTGGATAACCTGCATAACGCTCTTGTTGCATATGAAATGAGAAATGACGATAATGATGCTGTGGAAAAGGGGAAATCCAATGAGGTGGCATTTATGTCCATGAAGAAGCTCACAGTTGAAGAATCTCGGGAAGAATAAGAGACAGATGAAGTAATGGAATTCCTCTCCTCAAATCATCAAAAAGGAAAAAGAAAGTTCAAAAGGAAACTTCCTCTTGCATGATTTAGATGTGGAAAGGTTAGAAATCTCGCAGAAAGATGCCCCAAAAAGTTTCAAGAAGAAAATAATAAAGATGATGTAAAAATTATTAAGACAAAATCTTCAGCCTATGTGAAAGGGGTGAAGCAGTTCAAGATAAATTTCTTCAAGAAGAAGAATATTCTTTCACAAGAAATATAGTTAGTTCAGATGAGTCTGTGGATGAAGAGGTTGAGAATATTGAAAACAACAAAGACTTCGGAGAAAATTATATGGTGGCGGTCATCGGTAGTTCTCATGAAAAGGAAGAAACTGGCGCTAAAGAAGAATAATAATAAGTTGAAGGAAAAGTTGATATGGAAGCCTAATTCGAAGTAGCTCATGAGGAGATAGATATTTGGATATCCAAAACAAAGAAATCCAATAAAGTGGTTCGTGATGCCAAACTCTATATGCAACAATAAGATGAAGAAAATTATGATCTGTTTGGATAAATTGAAAGACTAAAATCCTCAACGCTGGAGAGATCAAAAAATATTGTTGAGTATGAGCTTAAAATTGAGGAACAAAAGGAGGAAATTGATTGTTTGGGTAACACAGAAAAGTAGAAGGTCAGACGTATCAATGAGCTTGAAGAAGAAGTGGCCCGTCTGCGACAAAAAATGAAGGATTAAGAAAAAATCTTGACCTCCAATGAGATGTCATGTAAACAGGTCATTCCGAAGACTGAAAAGGTGAAAGAGGAGCAAAGTTGTTCATTAGGAAAGATGTAGCAATTGACCTCAGACGTTAAGGCCGATTCATTGCTTGATAAGAAAAAGAATATTTGGAAATTGAAGTCATACCGCAAGCACCCGTCCTGAAATTGACGGTTGATTTGGGCACAAAGAAGAATTAGAATATTCATAGATCTCAAGGGGAAACACGTAGTGCTGAAGTAACACGAAGGAATTCACCTTATATTAGGTGTTATTATTGTTGTAAGATGGGACATTCACAGTATGTGTGTTCCATAGCCAAGAGATATCAAAGGGAACAAGAAAAAAGGTGGCAGCCAAACAGAGAAAGTATTTCCAGAATATTTTTCGAAGTACACGGTTTTTGGTGTGGAGGATTTGGGCACATGGCAAGGTACTGCACTTTGCCCATTCAGAGAAATGTTCCAAAGCAGAATCACAACGTTTGTAGCAATAGATCAATAAACTGAAATGTGAGTTAAAATTTTAGAATAGATTTGTGGCTTTGAAAGATGAAGCTGGTTCGTCATACTCTGAGAAATAACAGAAGTCTCAATCCATGCCGAGTGTGAAGGCAAAATCCTAGACCAAAAAGAAGAAAAATGAGATGGCCATGGTGGTATAAATTTACCTTAAGGCATCAGATTGCTCTGGTGTGTAGATCCTTGATAGTGGCTGCACTTCTCAAATGACAGGTAAAAATTGTCTTTATACAGGAATTTAATATAACAAAGATGGAGTTATCAAATTTGGAAATGATGAAGGCCGGAAGATTTTTGGCTCATGAAAAGCCAAGTTTGGGGGGAAATAAATGAGACGTACTGATGTCTTGGTTGTAGAGGATCTCAGTCATAACTTGCTCAGTCTCAGTCAACTATGTGACTCTGGGAACTCTATCTAATTTACCAAGAAGATGTGTGTTGTGAAAGGAAAATATGGTGCAGTTATTCTACATGGAAAAGGGACAAATGGAAATCTTTACCTTGTAGGTGGGGAAGAATATACATGTCTTTTATCTAGAGAGTAAGAAAACCAGCTGTGGAATAAGAGACTTGGTCATCTAAGCCAGCCATCAATGGACGATCTGGAAAACTGTGATATTGCAAGAGACCTTCCCAAACTATCACGTGATCACACTCATATGTGTGATTCTTGCCAAAAAAGGAAGATCATCAGAAAGAAATACATGCCAAAGGAACCAAAATCAACTAGAGTACTCGAATTGTTTCAAGTTGATGTATTTGGACCTATCTCACCACGAGCTATGAATGGGAAAAGTTACTATGTTATTTTCATTGATGATTATAGAAGAATTTCCTGGGTATTTGTTGTTTCCAATAAGACAGAGGATTTCATTTGCATAAAAAAGTATAGGAGGGAATCAGAAATGTTTCTTGGGAAGAAAATTCTAATGTTTCGTACTGATAATGGTACAAAATTCACAAACAGTCAAGTTGAAAACTATCTCGAGAAACACGGGATAAATCATCAAGTTTCATCCTTGAGAACTCCCCAATAGAATGTAGTGGTTGAGAGGATAAATCAGATCATCAACAACAAGTCCCTAATGATGCGTATTGAAAAGGACCTACTAAAGAAATTTTGGAAGGAAGCAGTTTTGACATCGGTCTATATTTCGAACAGGTCTATGTTGTGTCCGAAGAATGGGGAGACTCCATATGAAATGTGGTACGTAAAGAAGCCAATGATGAAATACATTCTAATCTTTGGGAGTAAGTGCTTCATTCTCAATAATGAAAATCATAGAATGTTTGAGTCATGACGAGATGAGGGGATATTGCTCAGCTACTCATGGAAAATCAAATCATATAAATGTTTCAACAAAAGGCTGGGAAAGATTGTTGAGAGTAATGATGTCACTATAGTTGAAAATGAATAGAATACTCAACGAACCAGTAAACAGTTTATGGATGAATGTGATGATGAGGTAAGCAACACCAGTAGTGTAGAAGTAGTAGAGGATGACTCATAAGAAGATACTGATGATGAAGAAGAAAGTGTCAAGTCTATGCCTTCAAAGGAAGCCAAAGAGTCGAGATGAAATTTATAGGTAGAATATAATTGGTTATCACACATCTCTAGTTCAGACTAGAAGAATGAAATCATTACAAAAATAATTGTTTTTATCTCAGGTGGAGGAAAATGTTTTTTCATATGTATCTAAAGATGGAAATTGGGTTCGGGCTATGAATGAAGATCTTGATCAGATTGAGAAGAACCAGTCATGGGATATTGTTTCAAGGACAACTAACAAGAATGTCATCAGGACTAAATGGGTCTATCGCAACAAGATGAATGATGATGGAATAATGATTCAGAACAAAGCACGACTAGTTTTTAAGGGATACTCCCAGATAGAGGTAATTGATGTTGATGATAAATTTTTACTGGTTGCAAGGCTGGAGACAAACAGATTATTTTTTTCCATTGTAGTGAAAAAAAATTTTAAAGTGTTTCAGATGGATGTCAAATCCGCATTCTTGAATGGTGTTCTGGAAGTGGAGGTGTATATTGAGAAGTCAGATGGTTTTCTCATTCATGAGGATGAGAACAATGTTTTCAGACTGAAGAAGGCATTGTATGGGCTGAAACAAGCACCATGATCACGGTACTCAAGGCTTGATCAGTACTTGAAGAATCCTGGTTTCTAGCATGGGGGAGTTGATTACAATCTCTACATCAAAACCAATAGGAATCAAAGGATGATGGTGTTGGTTTTTGTCGATGACATAATTTCTGGAGGATCAGATGAAGCTCATACCATAGAGTTTTCTAAATTCATGAAAAATGTGTTTGAAATTTCAATGATTGGAGAGCTAACGTTTTTCCTTGTTCTATAGGTAACACAAGGAATGAATGGAACATTCATTTCTCAATCCAAATATGCCAAGGAGTTTTTAAGAAGGTTTGGCTTGGGGAATTCCAAGGAGATGAAAATTCTAGTTTCTACTAAGATGAAATTATCAAATGATGTAGATGGAAAGGCTGTTAGTATCACAGAATATAGGCAAATCAATGGACGTTTGTTGTACTTGACCGTGACAAGGCCTGATATTATTTTCCCCACATTCCAAGTAGTGAGATACCATAGTAATCTTAAGGAAAGCCACATGCTTGTAGTGAAAAGAATACATTGGTATATCAAAGGCACTGTGTATTTCTGTCTGATTTATAATGAAAAATATCCATCAGTGTTATTGGGTTACAAAGATGCAGATTGGGTCGGATCATCAGATGACAGAAAATCAACATTAGGTGGTGCATTATATCTTGGTGGATTTTGTATTTCATGGATAAGCAAGAAGAATGATTGTATTTCATTGAGAATCGCGGAAGCTGAGTATATTGCGGCCACTCAAGAATGCACGGAGTTATTGTGGATGAAGCAGTAGCTTGAATATATGGGACCTGAAGTGAAGTCTCCGATCAGAATCCATTATGATAACTCAAGTGCTATAAATCTCAGAAAAAATCTCATCCATCACTCAAGGACAATTCACATTGAGATAAAGTAACATTTTTTCAAGGATAAGTTTGAGAAAGGAATCGTGAAGTTTGAGTATGTGCCAACAGAGCTACAGGTTGCAGACATTCTGACAAAGGCCTTACCCAAGGAAGCTTTTTAGAGGCATCGACTGGCTCTGGGAGTTCAGTCGACTCTCTGCAATTAAAAGAGTGCGGATGTGGGACCCCAACCCCCTCTCCCCGAGGTATGATGTGTTTCCGTAATATGATGATGTGTTATCTACTTTTTTACAGTATGAAAAGGAGTGACCTTTGGGTTCATTGAAAAAGGGGGAGAAAATAGTGATTGTTCAAGGGGAGACAGTGTGGCTTCTTGAGAAATCCTGAAAAATATGGGGAGAAGCTGAGAGGTGAAGTAGTGAGATCAGGGGAGAAATGATGATGTGTGAGAGTATTAAATCTGAAGATACTATAAGTAATCGATCAAAGAATAGAAATCACGACTACTAAGGATCATAATAAAAGAAGAAGAGTGGTGTTGGACGAATATTTCAAAACATTGGAATCTGTTTGTTAAAAGTTTGTATCAGATTGGTGTCAAAAATGGGTGTTAGAGATGAAGTGACTCATTGATGAACTTTTCATTTACTCTTGTTTCTGACGCTGAGCATTCCTCATGTGGTCTTAGATTATATGTTGAGTAAATCCTTGATCACTATCATAATCTCAAAAGGAGAATGGTTGCTGAATAATTAATGATGTATCTTTTTATGGAAGAGTTGTCAATAAACCCAAAGGGGGAGATTTATGGGAAAAAATCCATCAAGGTATCATTCAATCGTTTTTGAGGTGATTGTGTTTGTTGAAAAAATGGACATCTTTGTGGTGATTGTTGACAAAGTGGGTATCTTTGTGGTGATTGTTGACAAAGAAAAACAATGACATACAAATTTTTTGACAAAGGGGATTTCATGGTGGAATGTTGAGTTCATGAGCTGTGGTCAATGATCCACGTTTGATTCAAGAATGTTGACAAAGGAATTGATGATCTGGAGGTGGTAAAAAAAGAACAGATACAAGGTGTCACTGTTTTCTAGTGTTTGCCAAATTTTTGGTCTTGAACATCGACAAATGAAGAGAAGTGGTTTTTGGAAAAGGGACTTGTGCGCCATGTAATTGAAGGAGATGAATCTTTCCTTCCATATGTTTTTCCTGATCAAAGCATCAAAATATGGCAATGGAAAGAGGGTCGCGCAAGTATTGGGTTGGTCGTGCAAGTGACTTGCACGCCGATGCCTTGGAGGATTGGAAACTTGAGTTCCTATTTATTTTCAAGATCAGAACTTCAAAAAAGGGAAAATAGAAGAGGTTCACGTATGTTTGGAAGTGTTTCACTCAAGTGACTTGCAGGGGAGGAGACCTGCGCGCCGAGACTGGAGCATCGAGGGGAGACTAGCACGCCGTCGCGCAGGGTGTCCAAAATTCCTACAAATACCAGACCACCCCTCCTAATTTTTAACGAAGTTCAACACTTTGAAAAATCATAGCTCTTGTCGCGCAGGGTTGGTGGTCGCGCAAGTGGTGGTGTGTCGCGCATGTAGGACTTGCACCCCAGATTTGAAGAAGGGAGATTATTGTTTGTTGCGCACCAATATTGGTTTGGTCCTAAAGGGAAGTGTGTCGCGCATGTTTGGAGTTAAAGAAGATTGTGTCACGTAAGTGTCTGAGGTGGACTTGAATGCTAGTTGTGACTTGCATGCTGAGACTTGATCACCAGGTTTGACCCATGCTCCAAGTAAGGTTGATTTCTGATAGTTATTCAGGGCTGCGTGGAAGCTGGAAGATTTCCTGATACCTTCGGTGAAAAGAGAAATTCATCTACGGGTGAAAGTTGTACTTCAACAGAGCATCCACATACAACAGAGGATGTTTTAATTAGAGATAATGAAGAGACCTACATGTCTATAAACAATGTGTGGATCCTTTCCAGAGCAGTGAGAAAAGGAATAGGAAAAAGGCGATCCTCTCCACCGTCAGTGAGCTAGAGAGAGAAACAGGGAGTGACCATTGGGAACACAGTGAGATGACCCTAAAACTTGTAAAGGCGGTGAGCCTGGGACATAGTGACTCTTCCAAAACCATGTAATCCACATCTAGTGATGTTTAGTGTAATTTGGTACGACCATAGACTTGTCGGCGTATTCTCATTGGACGTAGCCCTTAGCGGTGAACCATGTATGATTTTTGTGTCATGTGCATGCTTTACATTCTATTTATATTGTGCAACAATAAAGAGAGAGAAGATTTTTTTTCATAACAGCAAAACAAGATCTGAATGGGCTTAATTTTTGAATTAGTCATACCCTGATTCACCACACCCCCCTCTCAGGGTACTCAGCCTTGTGGACTTAACAGAATCTAGTCTCTTCTCTCGGTAGTTAATTGTTCCAACATACATGAAATTTAGTTTCTTCATATATTTTCCTCGATATCTGTGATGGATTTTAGTTTTTTCACCAACATATATCCCCTGATATAGTATCCAAACCTTTATTATTGGTATTATGTGTCATTATGTGATGGGTTGATGTACCTTAATTAGTGTATGGGTGGTGTTGGATTGAAGTATAATATATGATGTGTAATAAATTTCATACATGTTATGGTGGATCCTATAAACATATAGGTGACTATATAAATATGTGATATGAGATATTGAGATGATGCGATGAAAAGGGTGCATGTTTGGATACTTAGTTGTTGTTTTTATGGGATGGCTTATTTGGGAGAGATATGGATCAAGGATTGAGATATTGGTAAGAGTAAAAATCAAAGGGTAAGTAAGAGGTGGTTTCCCTTGATGTCTTGTTACTATATTATATGATCTCTTGTATGTGATACTTGATGATATTTATCCATGGTTTGTTGGGTAACACAATATATATTTTTTATTAGTAGGTATACAATTAATTCATAATGATTTATCATTAATTATATTCATTTTATTTGGAGTCTTGGAGGTGCATCTTACCCAGTATACTATTATCATCACCCTGGGAATTTATAAAATGTTCTAAAAATAATAAGAGCATGTTGAAGACCAGGAATAATATTTCTATATCGTGGCTCTGATGGGGTTTCTTGGGCTTCATGATCACTTCAATGTTTAAAATTATGGTACATTTAGTTTCTTTTGTAGTTGTTTCAGTAGTGTATTATATGATATGTATCAATATTGAATTTATTTTTTTTATATTTTTCTGTTGGTTTTGTTTAGTTTATATGAATTATATATCTATTCTGCATGTTATCATAGAAATAAATTGGTCCCAATGGTTTTCTTATTATAAAATCCATTATTGTGGCCAATTCAGGGCCTGCTAGAGATGAGACATAGGATGTCACCATAAATGTTTTCTTATTATTAACCCAAGAGTGCTATATATTTATGAGATAGATCATGAAAGATTTTTATCAGAGATTATGGTTGAGGGATCCATTTTAGTCTCAAAAAATAATGATAAGTTGGAGGAGGTTGAGATATATTTATGTTCAATGCATTCTCATAAGGATTACTACTTTTTGTTGGTTGTAAAAATGTTGTGTGGAAAAGTGGGGAATTGGTTTGTCCTTGTTCCTAGGGTTTCATAAGGATTATGTGTTATAATGGGAGATATTCTGAGTCCAGTTATGAGTAGATATTCTTTTGTTGACTGAAATACTGGATAGTCTCGAGCAACTTCTTACCGTTTGATGAGGGAGTTCAATTATGTGAGAATTTGGGATCCATTAGAGGACTATTATGTGATATGATTTAGACCAATTGCATAATTATGAGGCATGTTAGGGGAATTTTTAAGAGGCTTTTTATCCATACATTCTGTGCCAGGTAAGCACATCTATGATGAATATGCATCTCAAGGATTTGTAAAGGGAAGAGTATATTTCAAAGACATTAGATAGAACTGGATCATCATGATTGGGGATTTTTCAGGATTCCCCATGAAGAAGGGAAATAGACATTTATACCATGTTCCTTGGAGAAGAGTTCTTTCATTCCGCTCAAGGTGTGTTTGAGACCATATCTATCTTCGTAGAAGATGGTGCCTATAAGACCTATTCATAGGGGTCGTAAGCATGTTTTTCAAGTGAAGAATGTGCTCAACAGTGTTGAGTGTCTGTCCATTATATGTAGTCACGATATGATAGGTGTTTCATTGAGTCTATATAATCCAATGAAGGAGTACAATTGTGTAAAAGTTTCATCTCACTAGAGGGAAGATTGGGAAGGAATAGGACATCCCTAATACTATCCTCATCTTCTTTAGTGAGGAGTGAGACCTTAGACATAGCAATCTACAAGGCCAACAAGGTCATAGAGTAGGGATGGGGTCAGCATCATGCTTTAAAACATCATTCTCTGATGAGGTTGATATTTTGTGAGGTATACTTTGATGTTATACTATATGGGTGAAATATTTTCGTGATTATAGAGAAAATAATTTATTTATAATATATACCCATGAAAATTATATGCCACCTAAGGTAGAGGGGCCTCAATATCCATTTTAATTAACTATTATAGTTGTAGGTAATGATTTATTATATGAACTATGTAGATACTCCAACCTATTGCTTGGGAAGCACCAAACAAGGGTCGATATCCTAGGATTATGGAAAAAACATATGATATTATACATAGTATGGACTGGTTATATTCATATTTGGATATCATGGATAGATTTTGGAGGATGTATTAATTCTATGATGTTGATGAAGAGCCAGAGGTATTTTTTTATCATAAAAACACTCATATGTGTCAGAAGAGTGTTCATTACTGGTGATTATTAATGGTATAGTTGTTGTTGACATCAATATATGTTCATTAGTCAGTGATTCCCACGTTTTTAGAGGAGTAAACTAATTTATTTCCTAATTAGGTTGTAGAATTACTCCCTCGATGTGAGATAAAGGTTGGGATTGAGAAATAAGTAGTATTGATTCCAATAATGACATCTCTATAGAGGAAAATTATTTTAATCATTTTTGAACTGCGACTATATCTCTATGATCAATTGTATTGTGGTTTTTTTGGATAACTGTGTCACCTTGGGGTCCACCTATATTGTTCTATATGATGGTTAGTGAAATTTTATGGATTTTAATCAATTATTATCACTTGAATGATGTGATAGTGATGAAATTCTATCCTCTTCTATGGGTTGATGATTTAATCTATAAACTGATGGGAGAACGTTGGATCTTGAAAATTGATTTTTGGTTAGGATATCATCAGATGTAATTAAATTATTAGAATATTCTAAAGACTAATTTTTATTGTTGTAATAGTCATTACAACTTTTTTGTAATGTTATTTGGAATGATGAATTGTCAAACCATGTTTATGGGGTTAATGATTTCATTTTTTAGATATTTCTTAGATAAGTTCATGGTGGTTACCATAGAAAATGTATTTTTATACTTATTATCTGAAGATGAGTATTCAAAGAATCTGATTGATGTTTTGGGAGTTCACTACCATTATAATCTATTCATAAATTCATCTTTGTGTTATTTTGGGGATTAAAAATTGTATTTCCTGGGTTTTATTTTATCCCACAAGGGATTAGTTACGGAAAATTTGATTATAGAAAGAATTGTTTCTAATGAAACCCAATGACAATGGAGGTGGAAGGATGTATCCTTAGTCGTGTTGGATATTATAAGGGGTTCATTAATGATTTAAATTAGGTTTTGAATCATTTTATATCTTTGACTAGAAAGTACTAACCATTCTTGTGGACTAACCATTCCAAGGAAACATTTAAGAAGCTACAAGAGGAGGTGGGTAGTGATCCCATTCTTTATTTTCATACTGTTGAAGTTTAGTATGACAATTTTTATGACACATGCAATCATTGATGATGTTATGTTCTAGTTTAGAGGATATAAGATATTTTTTACGAATCTCATAAATTATGTAACCATGAACATAACAATTCCACCCATGATTATAAGTTTATGTCCATTTAGTTTTCTTTGAATTTGTGGTGACATTACCTCATTGGTTACTACTTTTTGGTGTTTACAAAACATATGAACATGAGTTGTGTCCTCTCTAAACACATATTGAACATAATTCAATGTCGGTGGATGTAATTCATATAGTATTATGACTTTAATATTTTATATACTACATGAAACAAACATTTCATGGAAGATGTGATGATAATGAAGTCACCTAGAAATATCAAGCGTGAATCTATTGATTATTAATGAGTGTTTACATAACACTCAGTGATGCATCTGTATATGGTAGAGGACGGATGAAGACGATTTATTTTCCATATTATAGTGAAATTAGTTTGTGTACAGAATATGGAAAGTAAATATTGGGGGATTTAAAGGATGATTTTTGGTGATACTGAGTGTTTTGGAGTTTCAAATTATAGTTTATCTTAGGATGGATAGTACTTATAGTTTCTTATAGAAATGATTTTCATGTAATGGGTTATATGTGTTACTGTTACCCATTATTTTATACATCGCCTTGTGAGGTATATCCCATATTGAAAAATAACTTCCAATCCATATAATGTATGTTTTGGTGGACTAGGTTGAATCGTGAAGTTTCCTTGTTTGATTCTTGATGTTTGATTTTCATTATTGTGAAAGATGAGAATGATGTTACCTATGGTTTCCTAGAATTGAAATATATTACCAATTGGAGGTGAGATGAAATATTGATTGACTTCATTATAGGATTACCTCCTGCTCAGGGTGGCTATGATTTTATAAGAGTGATATTGGGTCATTTGATGAAATAAACCCACTTTATAGATATTTAGGAATTGATCTTAGTTGAGGATTTTCATGGTAGTATCTACTATTGGTGGTCAAATTACAAGAACTCTTAATAATTGTTATATAATATTGTGATCTATGTTTAATATTAATGGTATTATGGGTCTCCAGTATGTTTTTATGTCTCAGTTCTTCCTTATCATTTCTATTCAAACACACACGGTCGGTCCTATGTTCCAGACCATCCAAACTCGTGACCACATATTAATCACATGTTTCCATAATTTTTGGGGGTTTTTTCAAGGGGTAATCTACCATTATTTTACCTTTATATAAATAATAGTTCCACCATTAAATTTGTATGTAGTTTATTAAATATTTTCATGCACGACATTTTTGTTATATATTTTGATGGATTGGTGTTAGAGAATCATCAATTCTCACGCTATACCTTGTATAGAAAAAAAATATGGTTTAGTTTGGTAAATATATAATGAAGGTAGGAAAATAACATTAGAAATTGTATAACAACAATAGAGGCATACCTATGGAGTTTTACATTGGAAATCACATATTCTTGAAGGTGACTCTTCATCATAGATAGAGATGGTTTAGTTGAGGATGTAATATTTCTCCCCAATTTGTGGGGCCTTTTGAGGTGTTGGATCATGTTGGAGTTGTGTCCTATCAGATATCACTTCCACCTCTGTTGAATTGAATACATGACATTTTAAATGTGTCACATCACCATCATTATATTCATGATATCTTTGATGTCATTGATTGGTGAGATTAATGTTGATGATGATATAACATTTTAGGAACTTCTTATAGAGATACAGGGCTCCCAAGAGAAGGTATTGTGCTAGTATGATATTCCCATGGTTCGTGTCTTGTTGATGTAGTGTGGAATGTATTAGTTATCTTGTAAATAAGAGTTGAAAGGCAGAAATAGTACCCCAATAAATTTGATGTTTATCTCTTTTCTTTTAAATATTTTATCTTGTGGATGTTTATGTTTTTGGTATGTGAGAGAGTTGCCTATTATTTCTTATTGTAATCACTATTATTTTTAATAGGTATCTCTCCCAGAATTGTATTTAGAATCTAGTTGTAACTGTTTAATGGGTTTACACATGGTTCCTCTGATGAGCTTGTTATGTACCTGTGATGGCTAGATCCTTGAGTTGTATCTCATATGGTGGTTGTTAGGATGACCTATATTCGTTTACTATTTTTTTTTGTTTTGGATTCTTGATGATGATAATTGTATGACAAGGATTTTATGTATGTTCCTATATGGATTTAATCTAGAACCATCCTTATTTTCAAAGACTATGATGCTCAAAGAAGGCCTATAACAGTAATAGAGGTGCTTAGATTATATATGTTTGAGTTGGGGAGGATTCAGGTTGTGTATGGTTTCACATAATCATTGTGTGGTTTATGAATTGAGTGATACCCAGATTATTGATTTGTTCTACTAGATAATTGGGTCTATCAGTTATGTATTCCATATGCTACATGGATATTATCTACTTTGTGAATCCATCAACTATGTGATTTAAGCTATGTAAATTGACTACATGGATTGATTAGCTATGTTGATCAACTAAGTTAGACATCGGTTGTGTGAATCTACTATCTGGATGGATTGGTTATGTGGATCGATCAAATACATGAATCAACAATGAGGTTGGATCGATAATGCTAAGAAACAATCTGAGAAATAGGATACCTAAGTGATCAACAATATGAGTGATAGGCTATATGGATTAGATACATGATAGATAAAGTACATGATGGATCAATTATGTGGATTGGATATATAAATATATATGTGGGAATTTCAGCTACGTGGAATCATCCATGTGATGATTTCAACCATTTACATAAAATCAAACATGGTCTCCTTTAGACAACATGATTCAACAGTTGTTAATGGAAAAGTCACAAATGATAGTTATATCCTTCATTTTATTGAGATATTCTAGGCTATAAACGTATATACCCACATTGATTTAAATGAAATTTTTAATATTTAGAGTTATATATTTTTCTATTTTAAAATTTCAATAATCTCGTATCTGTTGACTCTAAAATGAAGTTCCTTCCTTCCATTCCTAATAAAATTCATCCTCTCATGGCAAGGTGTTTGGAATCCTTCCCTTTGGGTAATGGAATCATGTTTTTGTTGGCTGTGTTTTCACCAACATTGACTCCAAAATGTGTGCACTCATACTTTTGGTGGTGAGATTCTCATGAGTCATATTCTTCCATCTAGAGTATTTTTTTCTTCAATTAATTACAAATGTGAAATAGCAATGATAAAATGGTTTATCCTCATGGATTGATAATGAATTATTCAAATGATGAATGAATTGAATTAATAAATAAATGGAATGTGATGATAACTCTACCATGGTAATGGGTATACACATGATTTTATATATAATGTGTGATCAATTATATACATATATAGAATTTTTTATGTACTATTTTAGAATGTTATTATTCATAGAGAATGTTAAATGATATAAACCAAAAAATATTTGATAAGTAATTGGTATGTGAATAAAGATGCATGTTTGATGAATCTGACATTTATTGTAAATTGATATTGATCGAATTGATGATAGTAAGGAAGTTTGATTGACTTTGTAATTGTAAATGTGGAAGAAAAAATTCATAAACAATGTGATGTAATTTTTTTAAATATACATATAGGAATTTTAATAAAATTTAATTTAATTGTCTTAATGTTAAAAGTATCCTCATTATTATATTTCAGTTTATTATTTAAAAAATTTACGACATTTTCATAGCTTAATGTTTTAGGATTACTATTATTGGAACATATGAATAATTAATCATTTAGTTCCTGAAAGATTAAATACTTTTTTTTGATAAATATAATTTTTAGGGACTGATCTACCAAACATTTGGTGAACACGGAGTGTTATTTATTTGGATCTTTGACATATTGTTCATGAGTAAAGGTTTAATGCCATGTTTTAGGTCTTATATTTTCTATTTGACCATTCTTTTTTTTCTTACTACCTAGTGGAGTGCTCTTCCAGGGTTCTTGTTTGGTGAGATATTTTTTGGATAGCTAATTTGATATGATACATGGATGGATTATGTGGTATAAGGTGGGGAGGCTTAGATAACATGGAAGCAATTGATTCCTATGATTGGTAGATGCAATGGGATACACATGTGGGTATGGTGGATGGAATAAGAGATCATGTAATGGGGTTAATATGGGCTTACACATTGAGGTGATTAAGTTGGATTATTTCTTGAAATAAATCTATTTAATCACTGATGACTGGGTTTCTTGTATTGTATTTATTCTTTTCGTTAATTCATTAGTTTTTCGGATGTGAATGGTTGAATTATTTTTCTTATTGCTATTATAAGATGGTTTTCCTAGAGTAAATTGATTATGGAATGTTGTTAATAATGTTGAATGGATGGCAGAACCCATTGGGATTGTTTTTATGGAATGAAAATTGAGACAATATGTTAATCTTGAGAAACTGGGTACTCTATTCAAAATATTCCAAGACATGGGATTATTGTATCCTCATCCATTTTTTAATGTTGGGCCAAATGGTAGTAGTTAATACTGAACAACATGTGCAACTATCACAAGTCAAGCTTTATGTTGAACTTATTTGGGGCTATGGGGGAAAATGTGTCTCTCCTCTAGTGGTTCATGTGTTGAAGGCACCCAGTCCAAATTTTAGAGAAATAAAGAAACACTGACCGCATATAGTAGAACAAAATGGACAAAATAAATGGGATGCTATAATAGTGAGAGCATTGGCATGGTAACTATTTTAGATTGGAAATTAGAGGCCATGATACCATAGATATGTATACTAGCTTCCATAGATAACCATAGATTCTTAGACATGTGTGGTTATAGAACTATAGATGTGTATAATTCTATCTCCCATTAACTATATCATAGTGAACAAACTGTGTAGTTTTGGAATAGAAAATCATCTTCTTTGTTATATCGTTTATGGATATGCTTTCAATGTTGTGAAACTCTAATATTTTCATTGTATTTGTTTTGAATCGCAGTAAAAATTATTCCAATATATAGATATAATTATTATTGCCAAACCATATAAAATGATGTTTCATATTATTTATTCTTCTCATTAATTTCTCATTATTTCATTCTTTGTTTTATTCCTCCAAAACCCTTCTCTGTTTCTGCGACACCTGGTGCATTCTCAACAAATGGTGTTAATGGGTGAGTAAATTTTTTTCAAATTTAAAAATGGGTATGAAATAAAGCAATGTTAATACTGAACACATTGATAGAACCGACCGTACCTAATAGAGGATGTATATCACAACTATATTTAGCATAAAAATGTCATTCTACAATTCTAGATTTACTACCTATTGAAATTTAGAAGACTCGGGGAGATATTCAAGATTTATTTTTTCTAATAGTTGTGTCCATTATGTTGGGTATAAACAAGGATTTCAGCATCAGATATTAGAATATAATGGTTGGGATGATAACAGATCATGTGAATATGTATGAGAATAATTGTATATTAATAAAATTGCACCTGATGCATCAATTAATCGATATGAAAATTATTGAAAGGTGGATTTTTGTGTGTCATATCAATGAATTCAAAAAATCATTTTTTGGTATACATATGTGGATATTTTCTTTGAAGATGAGGTATGTGAAATCGTTTTTAATTTTTCAATACCTAAAACTTTGGATGTGACTGTAACTACTTTCGGATGTTACTCAAGGAATACTGAGTTAGTTCTGAAGGATGTGTGGAACCAGATACTTAGTAAGGATATTAATAGTATAGAACCAGGAACATTATCTGGTTCTTCTTTGAATGTAGAAAAAAGTGTATGATATGTGATGTGAGGAAATCATAAATGATATTCGGTGCACTGGAGGCCAAATGATGGGCATTCAACATGTGGTCCAACATATTGGGAAATATCTCAAGCATTGAAAAAACATGAGTCTAAACCATGCTCCTCAATAGTGGGATGTGAAATTAAAAAAATCCACAACATACTTGTTTAATTCCCCCTATAATATCATTCTACCTCCCATGCATTAAAATTCCTTCAAACTGTTTATCCCTTCCACCTATAGGTATGAAGGTAAATTCACCAGATAACATCAATTTTGAGAACCTATTTTCTTATAGGAATAACATTATTGAGTTTATGACTTGTCTTCATCCCTTTCTCAGTTCCTCGTTATATATTAAGTGTTATCGTGGTCTGATGTAATTCTTCTAATTTTCTAGTTATTAATCTGTTTCATCAATTTCACTCAAATAAGGTTATTTAAATCATTGATATTGGATGACTAGAAGATCTTAATCAAGAGGTAGATGATGTATATCATTTTTCCTTTATATATTTTAGTTTGTAAATTAAAATATGGTTCCACAGATTGGTTTTTTTATGTGACTACTTAAACTTTATATTTATTTACTGATTCTAAATAAATAATACTACCATCCTATGTAAATTAAATTAGAATTTTTTTTCCATGGAATAAATATAGAAACACCCTTAGGGGTGTTCCATTTAGTCACATTATTTAATTGGCAGTCTTTCTAATTTAACTTCTTTTTTAAGATGTTCTATCATAAAAAATGAATATGTCTAGATTAAATGAAATGTGTGCGTTTTTGACACCCCTATATGTTTTACACTAGTGAACAAACTCCCTCCCATGTTGGTATGTCCTAATTACAATATAATTAATATGGTTATTATTTATGGAATTCATGTTTTAATGGAATATCTTTTATCCTAATATGTATGTTTTCATCTACCTAGGAAAATCCACATGACCTTAATAATTTCAACACAAATCATGGAATTAATTATTAATGGAAAGTATCATTTATGATATTAAGTGATTTATTACTAGAAAAGTTCCTCCTTTAGTGAATTTGTTTATGTTTTTACGTGCTTATGAGATTAGATTTCTGTTGTATATATAAATGGATTTGTAATATGGAATTAAAAAGTAAATGACCCTCCATGTTATTTTTTTTATTATGTTTATGGAATGATTAAAATTTTACATTATTTTATTGTAATTTATTTTCTTCTAATTTCATGTTTTTGATACATTATCTTCTTTCGTATTAATTTAAATGACCAACTGAATCATGAATGACTTGTGCGATAGCTGGGTTCCTTAATAAAAAATTTCTTTGATGGTATCATAGGATGTTAATTATTATATATAATCAGGTTTATTTATGGGATTCATTTTTATAGAACACCCATGATAGGTTTATATGTTATATTACTATAAATATACTTAGAGTGATACACGTTATCGTATGTATGGAATCATAAATTGTCTTCTCTAACTCCTTGACTGATACTTAATAATTAAGGGAGAACTCATGGAGAGGCTTGGTGGAGAGATGCTTAAACTATTCCATGAGCGATACATGGACCCATATATATGCTACAATGGATGTACTCTTAGGTTGTTGACTTCATCCCATACAGAGAGTGATAAATGGGATTCTATTTAGGGATCTCTATGTATTTTCTATTATAGTGTTCGATATTTATTGTGTCCCTAGAGATATTCTTGGGATTCAATCTATAGTTCGCATTAAATGGGATCAACCTGCCTATAAGGTTTGGTGAAGAATAATATATAATTATTTTTATTTTAATAAATAAATTTAAATTTAATTCACATTTTTAGAACTTGTAATGAAATAATATTAATATTATTATTATAGACATGGAATTTTATAGGGACAACATAATTAGTAAGGGGACATTTGAAACTATGTTTTTCTAACCCTAGTTGTATATATACCGAATTATATTATTTTCTTATAGTCAATTCAATTATTTCACTACTTAATTGAGAGAGATTATGCAAATAGGCCCATAGTGCTCCGAAACCAAGAATACTACCATCAATGTAGTGTGATACTAATCATCCTCCACTAAAACATATAGAGAGATCAAAGATAACCCTCCCTTGAATAAATTATTGTGGTGATCAATGGTGAAGGATGCGTGGTTTTGTATTTTTCATTTTATGACACTATGATTCGTACAATTATGTTCAAAATTTTTTGTAACACCTATTGATCAAAGTTTAATGGAATCTATTCTTCATTACGAATATGAAATGATGGAATAATGTAGATACATTTTCTTATTCATATATGATGAATGGATTTCTCACAAGGTAATTTTTAACTAATTAAATTTCCTATAAATAACAAATAAATATCATTATTTTTTCTTCCAATGTATTTAGGTTGTAATATCCATTCTTTCAATTATATTTATTCTATCATATATCACTGGTTAAATAATGAATTAATCATCAATCCTAAAAAAAACCTTGTATTGGGAATTCCCCATATTCAACATTCAATCTGCTCATAGCCTATATGTTGTTTCAAGTCAGACACAGAATTATTTAATATTATTTAAATATTAATAGTTGATATAAATTTATTTTGATAGTTATCAGTTTGAGTATAATCGTTATTTATGATGAATGAAGAGATTTCATCTTCTTAATTTTAATTCTCACAAATATAATAAAATTAATAAATTTAATGACTGAAAGAAATAAAAATATCTCATCTGAAGGAGTTAGGGAGTATGGTCGGACAACACAAGAGTACACACTAGGTAACACAGAGGTATATTCCATGTACCCATGTTTAATTCACCCATAAATAATTCATAATTAATTTGATACTTATGATTTTATTACATGTGGTGAGTGTAATTACACACCATGTTTTGATCAGACCAGCATGGTGCATGGTTAGATAGAGTACATCTCATATTCTCATTTAGTCACAAATGTGTTGTGAATATTCTTACATGGACAAAAGGACTCAGGACTGTGTCACTCAAATGAATAAAACATGTATCCCATGAACAAATTGTGTACTCCAATTTTTTGTATATTGTGATTACACATAGAGTATCTAGGAACATGTTTCAGATAGATGGTGAGAATAATATGTGATGTGTAGCTGCAATTTACGGATGGAATACATTTACCAAATTATGTATAAGTAAAAATTAATTGATTGTACTATATAATACAAAAAAACATGTGTTCTCTGTGGTCATTGAGATGAAGGAACATGGCATGTGATATGTTATATATATATATATTAAATTTCTCATAAATTTAAAACATAGTTATCCAAAATGTATATCATGTATAAATCTTAATACAATTATTACTCTACGTACATCGAAATATTAAACACTGCATATACTTTATGTGTTCGACATGGTGATTGAGATAATAGTACACAATATGAAATTACGTAAAAAGTTTTTTATATTGTATTTTTTTAGTAAACAACATACTATTATAATAAAAATTGGGTAGTTCATACATATACTCACCGTGTTTTCTCCAATGAATATTTTTTTACATAGTTCATTTTATATAAATTTATTTATTTATTTTAAAATTAGGATGGATGATAATCTAATGAAAATATTAATGGAGGAATCCAATGAAGGGGGAAATTACATCCCAACAACATGTTTAGATCAAGAGTAAGATATCGACATTGAGTATGGTGAATGATGTGTGCTTGTGGAAAGTGGGAATGTGATGCTACAACACCACAGTGCTCACACACATTGTGCTGATGCGTAGGTGGATCCCGATGAAAGAATTAGAATCAGTTTTCCAGAAATATAGGTTGAGGATATAAATAATTTAATTTATATCATCAATCGTGTTCTTTTATGACCTTTCCTTATGAAAACCCTGAATAAGGGCTTAATAAAAGGCACAATGCTTTATTTTTCAATTTTTTTGATACAAATGAGTTATTTAAAACACCTAATTTGATATTGGAAAATATGAAAATAAATATGATGAATATTTATAAGGTATTCCAACTCATATAATTCATACAATGAATATATCAAAAGTAATAAAATACTCAAATAACTAACACATGTAATTCTTTATAGAAGTTTTCCAAATGAATTTTCTCAATATTTTTTTGACAAATATTTTTAAAATAATCCTATTGAAACTAATAAAAATTAAGAAATATAAAAATCCCTTTCAAATAATCATCCTAATTATTACAAAAAACCTTATGGCCATCCATAATTAAATTTCATCTTAGAGTTACATGTGGTTACGCCCAATCGTCCGACAATATTTATAAAGGTTGAACAACATTCCATTGCCTCTCACCATGAACCCCAAAACCAAAACAAATCTATTAATGATGAAAATTGAAGTCATTATGAGATAAATGAACTCAATAAAATCACTCAAAATGATATATATTCTGTCATGGAAATAATTAATAATTATTCAGTTGTTGGATTTAAATGGAATTTTATAAATTAGCAATAAAATTATGGAAATATCACAAAAAATAATCCATGTTTATTAGCATAAGGTAATAACAAAGAATATGAGTTCAAATATGGTTAAAATTACCACTATACCTATATTATAATTCATTGGAATCACATAGTCATTCACATCTCAATTAAAGTACAATAAAATTCAAATTGATTTGATAATTTCATTCTTAATTACATTGTTTAAAAAAATTTGAACAACCACATTCCTTTGAAAATCTCCTTCTTTGAAATTTTATATTCAAACTAGCCAATCCTTTTTATAATGTAACAAAATTCACATTATCTTCGTGTTAATTTATTTAAAATTAACATTTTACAAATGGTTATCAAATTGGAAAATCTATTTTAATAGTATTTTTCAAACACATCTCAAATTATTTATTACTCATAAAAATTTATGCTGATGATGTGCATTAATTCTCTCCCAATGAATCAATTTTACCTAAAATTTATGATTTAATAAAGACTGAATTTTACAAAAGTAATGAAAATATCCCCCTTTACTAATTTCTCAAAAAAATTATGTAATAATTTTAATCCATTGAAAATAAACCATTAAACTCTTAATATTATTTGGAATTGATCTTGTTAGTGAAATCAGTATCCCATGTATAAAACTTTTAAGGTCATAAATCAATTTTGTTCGAACCACAACCTGTTTCTAAATTCCATGGTACATGGAAGAGTTCTATAAAAAAAAATTAGAGGTTTAAAAAAAATCCGTGATGATTAAAAATATGTTTTTGTTTCATGTCATGAATGCACAATTCACACCTTCGGTGAGATACCAATTCACAGTCAGACAAATTAACTTTGTTATCCATCATATTCTTTGAAGCATTGTCTATGTAGAGAAATAAGATACCTCGAGGCATTATGTATGTGATATTGGTTAAATGGTTGGATTAGTTATGTGAATTAGTAATGTGAATTGATTGGCCGTGGGGATGAGATATGAGAGTGACTGGTTATGTGAGAGATCAACTATGAGAGTAGGATATTTGGATGGATTGACTACATTAATTAGTTACAAAAATGGATAAACTATTCGAATATGTTATGTTTCTAGAATGGATAGATGGAATATCTACATGAGAATTCAACTACATGAGCGACCGGGTGTAACACCCCAAGCTTCCATGGTATGCTTCACTTTGAATAATAGAATAGTGTGTGTTGTACCCAAATTCAAGTTCTATCACACCACAACCAATCAAACTAACTTTTATGAATAGTAATACCCATTTTTTTAAATTTTATAAATTTTATCTTTCAAAATAGACATCATTTTTGGATTCTAAATATCTAAATTATCTCAGGGTGATTTTTTTCTATTTTTATGAAAACATTAAATTTTAATGAATAGTAAATAATACTGAGTTATAGATTAAAACAAAATTTTTATTTAAATAATTATTTATTTTATTTAAATTTATTTGATGTCAAAATAGATACATAATAGTTATATATTTTCAATTTAATTAATTGGAGTTATTTAATAAAAATTTATATATATAAAAAGTAATTGAACATTTTATCGTCTTTTACCCACATTTTAGGATCATTTGAAAATATATATAAAACATAATTTTACTGATTTTGTGAGTTGAATTTAAAATCTTCGGGGGACACAGTTGATATCTGTAAGTAAAAAGAGGTTCAATAAGATGAATTTTTTTTTGGTGAATAGTACCTTTTTACATTTATTTACCACGGTTAAAATAAATAGGGTAATTAAGTGTAAAAATGATATTATTATTACCCTAAAACATGTCTTAATTTTATTGGATAAGTTTCATTCAACCAAAAACAAACTTAGGAATAAAATATTACTGTTTAGGATGACTTAGAATAGATTAGGACATTTATTTTTATTTAATTCAAAGAAGAGTTAAAAGTGTTAAAATCAAAATTTAACTACTAAACCATTTTTAATATAGTGTTATACCTAAGATAAATTCAACTATAAATATTCATTATAAATATAAAAAGATTTCATAAATATTTTTTTTATAAATTAAATAAATAGTTTTCTTTATGACACAATGATGATGGAGTAATTACATAATTAATGAAATAATAAAATAATTGATATGATAAATATATAAATAAATGTAATTTGAGACTTTTTATGAATTACACTTATTATATAAGTTAATATAGAATATTATGGTTGGTTATATGAATATTTTTTGACGTAATAATGCTGTTATGATTTTAGCAAAAACAAAATACCAAACAATGTCAACATTGACATAAAATAGTTTTTAAAACAAATATTATATTATAAATTGATATTCTATTCCTAAAAATATATGGTGTGAGAAAAAACTTATATAATGATAGTTTTATCATTAATTAACCACTTGGGGTTATCTTCAAAGTATACACTAAGTTTATTAACCATATATTATAAAAATACAGAGAGACATGGTAAATATCAAACGTTTTAACTAAGAGTTAAATCTAAAAGATAAGGTTAATATGGTGACACAAACATGTCTAAAACCATTTGGTTGAGTTTTTTTCGACCCATCCCCACCTTATATTTTAAATAAATCATTTTTGACCCATTATAAACCGATCATAAATTTATTATAAAATAACATTTCTAGCTTTTCCTAATTTTCCCCTTAACCCTCTTATAAAAGGGAACTCCCCCTTCTCTTTAATTCACACCTTCAAAGACATTTGGATCGGCCAAAACCTGCCCAAATACCATATAAAATTTCCTCCCTTAATCATAGAGGATTTAATTTAGTCATAAAGGAATCATATGGAGCCCTTTTGATAAAATCAAAAGGAAGAACCCAAATAAGAGGTAAATATTTCATCACCTCTTTCAAGTCCATTTCTTATGACACTTCCTATTTCTTATTTGTTTCCATTATAAAATAATTACTCTAGTATATTATATATACAGTTATTTTATTATGAATAAGGTACAACCATATTCATTATTATATCCATCCTTTTAATGATAAGTCACCATACGTGCGTACGTACGGCTTACCATCTTCACATTGTGGTGTAATTGTTATTAAATACCACATTATTTATATGGGTATAATAATGATGTTTAATTGATGTAATTAATAAATATAACATGATAATTATTCTTTATATATTGAATAAAATCCAATTATATATTAATTTAATATCAAAATAATGATATTGTCACTCGTGCGTACGTACGGATTACCGTCTCCACGAACGCGATTACATTCATCACCATAATTTTCATCAGATGATTATAATTTATGTTTAAAGACATAATATAATTCTTAATATGAATAAGATACATCTTATCCATAACAAACATTACTTATATAACAAAGTATATAATGGAAAAAGAATCAGTTAACACACGAAATAACGATAACACTAAGATATTATTAACAAAGAAATGTTAAAAGATCATATATGATTCATATTAATGTATATGATTCTTGTATAATTTAATAAGGATTATTTCAACATTATACATGAGTTTAAACTACCCTTGACCACCAAAAAATACTAGGTAAGAGATAATTTCCCAATCACATTATTATTCATGGTTGTTTTTACTGGGACATCTTTATCATCCACATACATGCTTCATAAAAATGTATTTAAAATCTTTTTTACTATTTACTAGACAATAGGTTAAAGTCATTTATACCCTTATATTACCTTATGTGTTCTGAAAGAAATCTTTCTGTCGTTTTCCAAACAAGGTACTTTATGACCATTTCGACAAAATTAAGGTAACAATTTTTTAACATATGTGAAGGGTGAGGCTATTTTCTACCGTTATAACATCGTCGAACCATCCCATACAATATTATAAGAATATTTTTGAAAAAAAATGTTTTCATTATAATTATTTTAAACCTAAATGATTTCAAAATAGAACGATATATTTTTCTAAAAAAGGTTTTGATTTCATGTATGTTAACTTCCTTTGATGAATTTTAGGATTATTTGATGTTGATTTATTAAGACACAAAACTTACATATTCTATTGAAGGTTTTGTGATCTTTCTTACTATGGATGTTCTATTTTTATACCATTCATGGTTTATGGATAATGTATTGACATTTCATATGCTTGTTTTTATATGAATTTTTGTGTTATATTTCAATTATTTCATATGAGGAATGTATTAGAAATAATATGTGACGAGTGGCACCCGCTATAGCTCCACGATGCATCAGTAGGTCTCATGAGACAACTAGATGTGGAATTGGATGAGGTATTTCCTATTTTGATATAATGTTTTTGCTGAGGCCTTAATCATTTTTAGATGTCTTGGCTGATGCCTTGACAAAATGTTTCAGATTTTCCAGCATTATTCATTCCCTCATTATGAAAATTATATTGATGCTTTATGTGGTCATTAGACAAGAATAATACCCATTATTATGTTTTAATATAGCATTATTTACTCATCACATATTCCTACGATAAAATAATTCATTTTTATTATTGGTAAAGGCATGTGGTTTGAATTATTCACCATGATTAATATTAATGTTATCTTCCACTCTATTACTTACCCTTACTGAGCGTTTTAGCTCAGCCCTTTCGTATGTTTCATTTTCCTAAGATATGAAGAAGCTAGTTATAAGTGACTTGAGGGCATAATTAAGGAGGCATAGATTTTTCTAATGGAATAAATTCATGTTGTATTATTCTTTTCAAGTTTTAAAGTTGAAATTATGTATGAATCGTGTTTCCAATAATACTAAACTGACCGGTATATCGAGACATGATTTCCTAGTGATCATGACAATGTTTTTTAATAATGCACCGACTCTAGGTAACTAGGGTCGGGGTGTTATAGTTGGTATTAGAGGATGTTTAGTACAATCCATAAAAACAATATTTAGATAAACTCTGATTAGAGCACGTACACCTAAGATAGACTTTGAGGATTATTATAGAATAAGTTCTAAGATTTTTAGTATTGTAGAGATTTTTTAGTTTCCAAAATATATGTCCCATTCTAGAGATGAGCAGGTAGAGGAATCTCTGACAAAGATGTATATAGGGGTAAAACCCGAAAACACTGCTTTGAGCTAGACTCGAATAGGAACATGTGCACGATAATGGGACTCACTGCACTCTTGGTTACAACACTTCCGGGAGATATGTTTAGGATGATTCTCATTTTATTTAAAAACCATTATGATGGGTTTATGAGTATATTTTTCGTCAAATAAAATATTTTTATGGATTATATTCATAAACTGTTCAATTTATATTAATTTTTTTACAAGGTTGGATTTATTTATTGCGATTCATAAACTAATCTAGTGCATGAAATTTTTTAGAAATGGTTCCTAATGGATGGAACAGAAATCATATCAATGCAGACACTCCATGTATGGATTTCCCTCTTACTCAAGATAATTATAGTGGAGATGGTGATACAGCTGGTGATGATTAGCTTATCACCATACCAGGACAAATCACAAAGGTTATGAATAATAACCTTACCCATATGGAGCACCCTGATCCACAATGTGTAGGATCAATATTAGAATGATTTATTAGGAAACAACCACAAATATTCAATGGGGGGTACAAATCCTTAAGTAGCTATGCGATGGAAAAATTTCGTAGAGAAAATATTAAATGCCTTGGGATACAGCGAAATGGAAAAAGTTGTCATGGCAGTTTACCACATCACTGGAGATGCTGATCAATATTAGTCATTTATTCAAAAAACAAATGATGATAGTGAATTATAAAATATGGAATAGTAGGATTTTAAATAAATTTTCTTAGACATAAAATTTCCACATGACCGTCGAGAAGATATGGAAAGGAAAATTCTGAGTACGAGGCAAATGGAGGATGAGAATGTCGCAAACTATGAGGATAACTTTATAGGGTTAGCAAGATATTCTAAAGATTATATAAATAACCTAATAATTATGAATGACTGATTTTTTGATGGGTTAAAACCATTTCTCTGTCTAGAATTAGTATCACAATACTTATCACCGTATAACGATATTTTATCATGCGCTATCAGGACAGAAAAAGATTTCTCTGTGTCTTATTAATTTAATCCAAATCAAGAGAAGAAGTGATTTTCTCAACACTCTAGGAAAGGAAATAAAGAAATATGGAATATTGGAAGAATTGAATTTCCTCCCATTGATAATTGTGGAAGGAATCACCCTGGTGGATGTCTAAAAGGAAAAGGAATATGCTACACATGTGGATAGAAATGCCATATTTCTGGTGATTGAATGGGACATTAAGACACTACCAATGTTCAATGCTACAATTGAAGGGAGATGGTACATTATGAATGTGAATACCCTAAGCGTCAAGGAAACATACCTTAGAAAAGGACAAGGGATCATGGCCATGCTTATGCGATCACTACTGCTGAGGTTGAATCCTCGAATGACGTGGTGGAAGTTAATTTAATGGTTTCATTAAGTTAATCCAATGCTTTGTTTTATTCTATAACATCACATTGTTTCATATCATCCCAGTTTTATACAAAAATTGGATATTTCCTATTTGATATAACAAGGGAGTTGTCGTCAAAACTTTTAAGGGATGTATCATTTCTAGAATGATTTGTGAATCTGTCCCCATTTGGTCATATAAATGTGCATTATATGTTGATCTCATCATCGTACCCATGATAGAATTTGATATAATCCTCAGTATGGATTTTTTTTTGGTCCATAATGAAAAAATTTATTGTAAGAAGAAGGAAGTTAATATTTTTTATGACAATGATAAAGAACTCCTTATCTTTAGAGAATAATAGTCACCACCTAATTATTATCTAGATCCACCACCAGTATCTCAACTAAATTCAATTATTGGGAGAGAAGAAAATAAAATAACTATGGGTGAGGAAGGGAAAATGCAAATAGAAGATGTACCTGTTGTGAAAAAATATTTTGACGTGTTTCCAAATGAAATACTTGGACATCCTCCATAATGAGAAATTGTGTTTTCCATTGATTTAATTCTTGGATCAATGACCATATCGAAGACCGCTTATACAATGGCCACTGTGGAAATAGTGGAACTAAAAAAACTACTAGCGGATTTTTGTAATAAAGGAATTTATTCACCCTATTGTTACTCCATGGGGAGCCCCTGTCCTTTTTTTATTAATAATTATGGATCTATAAGGTTGTGCATTGACTATAGGGAGATCAACACTATAAAAATAAAGAACAAGTATCCGCTGTAGAGACCCAAGATTTGACGTACATGGAAATTACATTACTTTTTTGGAATACTTAATACATAAGAAAAACATACACTCAATGACCGTAATATCTTAGTGTCTTTGGAAACTCGGAACATAATCTTCTAATACTGGTGAAAGAACTTCAACATCTCCCATAAAGTTCCCTTTTGTTATCTGACCTAAAACATTTATTTCTATCATGTGGAAAATAAAACATATAAAGGTTGAGATCAAATTCTTAATAAATGTATGCATGGATAAAATAAAACAAACCATATACAATTCAAATTAAAAATATGAACATAAAGTTAAAACATCAAGATCTTTTGTTGTAAAATAAACCTTGGCAGTACGTATGATATAGATCATAAAGGAACATCAATCATGATAAAATAATATGGGAATAAAACATGTAATTGTGTAAAACCATTAACTACAAGATATGATTTCCATAGTAGCCGAGTAATTGCTTTTAAGACCATCATAGTGGACAAAGTCCCTTACTGAATCAAGTTCACTCCACGTTCCAGTACCGTATCACTGAACATGATTTACCTACCATACCAGCCATGTCTATATCATGAGATATAAATATTTACCCAATGCATTGTATGGATATATAGGTCCCACCCCTATCATAAAGAAATCATTCTTTCTTGTGCCACAAAATAAACATAAATCATTCATAACATCCCAAAGAATAAAATGGGTTCCATAAACATCATCTCATGGTGACATAATACATATAAAACAAATGGATATCGTTTCACCATAATAAAAATCAAACCATGTAAAAATAGATACATTGAACTTGAAACATAAACATGCTAAATAATGTCATCTTATATGGAAAATAGAATATGTTACACACTTGAAATGAATTCTTGAATAAAATATCCTTTCTTCTTCAAAATCATATATTTTTCAAAAAATGCCACAAAATTTTAATATTAAAATTATTTATTTAAAATTACCATGAAACCAATTAGATGATGCTTCATGAAAATTAGGCATTATGAAACTGTAATAATCCATTCATGCTGTATAAGTTAAAAAACATTCTCCTCATACTTTTGTTGAAAAATTAAAAAAATTCCTAGTATGGTAAACAAAAGAAATATTCCTTCCATAACATTTTCTAACAGTCAAAAATTTATAAAAACAATATTAAACATAAATGAAGAAATTTTTAGAAAACATGGACATGGATGATATCAATAACCCCAGTAAATACTAACGATTAAACAATCTCAGATAAGAATGAGATTGGAATAGTTATCCCTTACCTTAGATCCAATTTCTTCTATACATTTCCGAAACTATTGTATAGTGGGTTTAAACATTTTATTAACTTGTAAAATAACCATAAGAAAATTTATGATATCATATAAGATTCACTAATGACTTTATATTACCCTTTCTTTTGTAAAATTCCATGTTAAAGAAGCGTTTTGGGTAAATTCATTTCATTTATCGTACATGTTTGGAGTTTTTGTTCTCTATATTATTTCTTATATCCTGATTTACATAATTCTAGATTTTAAAACATTTTTTATATATAATATATTTTCATCATATAAATATATATATGATAGATCGATAAATGGAATGAAATTCACCGTTCATGGAGACGGTAGACCGTACGTATGCATGCACGTTGTTTTTGTTTCCTTATTAAAATGAATGGAAGTAAATGAAATATATATATACATAAATCCAGTAGAATTATTTTGAATTATGTTTCATTATTACTTATTATATATATACTTTATAATCAAACTTGAATGGTTAACATGGAGAATGAATCTCATCGTATCGTGGAGACGGTAGTCCGTACGTATGCACGAGCGACAATATAATTTTTTGATATTAAAATCGTATATAATTGGATAGTATATCATATATAGAGAATCATCATAATTGTATATTTATTTTTTATATCATTTACTCTCATTATTGTACCCATCCAAATGATGAAATGTTTTAAAATAAACTACACCAGGACGTGGAGATGGTAATCCATACATACGCGCGTGTGGTGAGTTTTTCATTCATAGGATAGATAAAATAAAAAATATGATTGTACCATTTTTTTAATAACATAATAGTATATTGAAGATACTGGAGTTATTATATTATAATGGAAACAACAATGAATGAGGAAATGAAAGAATAAAGGAACATGAAATAGGTGATGAGAAATTTACATCTTCTTCGGGTTCTTCTTTTGGATTTGATCAAAAGGGCTCAATAGGATGGTTTTCTGACTAAAAGAAGGCCACTAGGATGAAGTGAGGAGAGTTGAGAGGGTATTTGGGAAGGGTTTTTCTGAGACAAATTTCTTTGGAGGTGTGAATTAGAGAGAAGGGGGAGTTCCCTTTTATAAGAGGGGTGAGGGGCACCTTAGGAAAAACATAAAATATTATTTTATAATAAATTCATATTCAGTTTATAATGGCTCTAAAGTGACTTATTTCAAGGATAGGGTGTGTATGGGTCGAAATAATCTCATCCAATTGGTTTTAGACATGTTTAGGATACCATTTTATCCTTATAATTTAGATTTAACTCTATGTTAAATAATTTAACTTTTTCCGTGTCTTCTTGTATTCTAACACTATTTGTTAAATAAACATACTATAAACTGCCAATATAACCCCAATTGGTTCATTAATGTAATATAAATTATTATATATGTGTTTTGGCCGAACAGTAGATATTTAGGACCAATATATCAATTAAAAATATAATATTTGTTTTAAATACTCTTTTATGTCAATTTTGACACTATTTGTTATTTTGTGTTTTTCAATTCATAAAGGCATTATTACTTCTAAAAAACTCATCTAACAAACCATAATATGTTATATTGACCTATAAAAGTAGTTTAATTAATAAAATGTTCAAAATACATTTATTTGGGTATTTATAATATCAATTATGTTGATATTTCATTAATAAGGTAATTACTGAATGATCATTGTGTCATTAATAAATTAAATTATATAAGGTCTAAAAAATAAAAATAAAATACAATTATGTATGAAATTATTTAATATTTCTAATTAACATTTATAGTCGAATTTAACTTATGTATAACCCTATAATAAATTTTTTTTACTTATTAAACATTTATTTTAACTATTTCAACTCTTCTTTAAATAAAAAAATAAAAAATGTCATAATCTAATCCATGTGGACCTATAGGTTACTATTTTACTACTAAGGTTGTTATTGGTCGAATTAAACTTAGCCAATAGAATTATAACATGCTTTAGGGTTATAATAATATCGTTTTTACCCTTAATTTCCCTATTTACTTTTAACCGTGGCAAATAAACGATAAAAGTTACAATTCAGCAAAACTTATTTTCATCTCATTGAACCACATTTTACATTCTGATATCAACCGTGTCTCTCATATTTTTGAAATTCAACTCACAAAAGTGGTAAAATTATGTTTTATGTAAATTTTCAAATGCTCCTAAGAGGTGGCTAAAAGACAGTAAAAAGTTTAATAAAATACTTATATATCTAAAATTATTATAAAATGATTCCAATGAATTACATTAAACTTATATAGGTATTATGTATCTATTTTTACATAAAATAAATTTAAATAAAATAAATTATTATTTAAATTAAAATTCAGTTTTAACAAATAACTTAGTTTTTTCACTATTCATCAAAAATTGAATGTTTTCAGAAAAATACCAAAAAATCAACCGCGGCTAATTTCGATATTCTGAATCCAAAAATCAAGTCCATTTTGAATGATAAATTTATAAAATTTCAAATAGTTGGTATTAATATTCATAATGGCTTGTTTATATAATATTTTAATAACATATCGTTGTTTAGTGAATCTCGGTATTGCGTACAATGCATGCTATAGAGGAAGATTTCTCTTGCATGTAATGCAAGCAAAGAATAATGTTGCGTATAGTTTATGAAAATAAGGTGTTACGTATAGTGAAAGATAATCATGGTGTATCATACAATAGAAGACATTAAAGAAATTAAAAAAAAATATTTCTCATAATATCTCGAGGTGTTACATTCTACCACCCTTTAAATGAATTTCTCCCTCAAAATTCATTGGGGTTATAAATGGTTTACTATTTGAATGATTCATTCATAGAAACCCACATCATAAAAAGGAATACTGAAACATAATTTTTAAAAAATAAATGTTACAGCTACCCAAATTAACTCATCACTTGGTTTCCACATAGAAGAACGTATGTTGAAAATATTGATATGGAAGAGAAATCTAACCATCATGTTCTGTTGGAGAGTTATAGAGAACATGGATATGAAAAATCCAACAATCACAATTCCATAAATTTTTAAGGATCTAAGGTATCATATAGGAAAATGTTTTAGGTTATCAAGATCATTTCTCTAATGTTGAATAATTAAAATAAATACATACTTGATTTTGGTACAATGTCACTATTGTTTTTGCCTTGAACAATTTCGAAATCATCTCTTAATGAAATGAAGTCGAATTTGCCTTCTATGAAGTGTTAGAAGATCATGCGATATAATGGCAGGTCATTCCATATGTCTCAAAGATAAGGTTAGAAAAAGTTATATACATAATTCCATCTTATGGTGAGATTAATCATATATGGTTCCAAAAATTGACATATATTTAATCAATTAATAAAATAAAACTAGTTTTTACTAACCAGGGACTTCTTGTAGGATAGAGGTTGGCGATAAAGGCCTGTCACACTTCGGTTGTGGGTTCAATTCCTGCAACCCTATCCGACGCGACATGTTTTCAACCATCCTACGGTTTTTCCTTTTTCAAAAAATATAAAATTATAAAATTTTAGAAATAATATCAAAACGATCCATCCATAAGAAAAACTTTCGGATGTCTAACATAATCGATTCCAACCATTAGGCTTATCGAAAATTCTTCTGTCCAATCTCATAGTATAAAGAAAAAGATTACTAGAGATGTCATCAAATAGGCATGTGAATACCATCATTTATCCCCCATATATCATAAGATATATCTTTTTGGTCACACTCCAAACATTGGAATACCTTAATCATGTATTCTTTTGAAAAATTAATACCAATTAATCCTTAGTGAAAACATGAATGCTGTCAAAAGTAAACTCTTTCCACATAACAAATTCCCAAAATTTCTATATACTCAAACCATGATAACATTTTTCCCTTATATCAGTAATGAGCTCATGAATACTATAAAACTTATTATTTTATCATTATCCCATCATTATGCGCATATCATCTGCATTCTAAAAATATTTCAATCACTTTTCATTGTTATTGGTACCATTTAATTATTGAAAACCAAAATAAACAAAAACATAGATATTTCAATATTCCACAATACTATAAATGAGATTCCACAACATTATTTCGAAATCCCGTTACATAAACACATAATCATTCCAATATATTGTTTTCATACTCAACTTCACCAATAGTGATCACATGTGACTTCCCATTGTACTTTATCTTAAGATGTTGTTGAGGTCGATCATCATTAAACCTTAGATTAGGGCATTGGTTAGCATAATTCCACATTTCCCTACACATGAAGCATTGAAGTGTTGGTGGTGCATTCTCTATAGTCTTTTCTCTATTCTCAACATTAGCTACCTTTTTCAAATTACATCGACACTCAGCCGCCTGATGACCTTATTTTCAAAAATTGAAACATTTTCTAGTACCTTTTTTACTATCTCCACCATGCGTCTTTCCCCACTTTCAACATAAAGAAACATTCACCTTATTTTCCCCATTTTTCTGAGGTTTTTCCAGGAACTCCATCATTCATTTCTTGTCAAAACCATAAGATGGATATGTTACACCAACTTCTAGTTATACCCTGATTGTGTAACACACAATTTCTTCACAGATAATGAAGTATCTTATCTCTATTTCCCTTCAAAGACTTTGTTTTAATCCACTGAAGAATCGATCAACATTACTTTAGGTTGGATGATAAAGACAAATGCATACCTTGCATGCCTTGTAAAATTCACCTCGTATATACCAACAGATTCATCATCATTTATCTTAAGCTCAGGGAACTCCTTTTCAATCTTTTTTTGAAGAATACGAGGGATGTACTTATAAAAAAACAAGATCTTGGACTCCTCCCATTAAATGTATTCAATTTCATCTTGGGGCCTTGTATTCTTAATTAGAGTCCACCACTGGTCTGCTTCAACTTCTAAATGGTGAACAACTAAAATGACTTTTTCATGTTCTGAACAGTGAAGTATCGAAAATATCTTTTCAATGGTACTAATTCATTGTTCAGCAATAGTTGGATCATAAGACCCACTGATTGAAGGTGGACGTTGCATCATGAAGAACTCAATAGAATATTGTTCTTATCTCTGGTTATTTGGAAGTCCATAATGATTCATAGGATGTGTAATTATAGCAATAAGAATTTTTAGTCCATCTCCCATAACATTGGTTTGTTCATTAGGATAATCATTGCATTGTCCATTACATTGATCAACACGGTTCCTTCAGGATCCATCCATCATCTAATACCCAAAAATAAAAGTGTGAGATGCAAAAACCATGCAAGGAAAACAACTAAATAAAGGAGAGTACTTTAAATATCTAACATCATAGGTTTAATTCTATGATCATTACTGTAATTATAGTTATATAACCGATGTTTATACACAACCATAGGGACATCCCTAGATATACATTGAATATATCTCTAGGGATCTAATGTTTTCAAATCCTGGTTTCCAAAGTTTAACTAAACATTTCCTCTGATACCAACTGCAGAGACCCAAGCTTGACATACATGGAAATTACATTACTTTTGTGGAATAATTAATACCTAAAAAATATACACATAAGGACCGTAATAGTTTAGTGTCTTTGGAAACTCGGAACATAATCTTCTAATCATGGTGAATGAACTTCAACATCTCCCATAAATATATTACCCTATTGTTGTCTTATCTAAAACCTTTCTGTATATCACGGGGAAATGAAAACATATAAAGGGTGAGCTCAAATTCTCAGTAAGGGTAATAATTGATAAAATAAAAAAACAATATTCATTTTAACTAAAAAATATGAACATAATGTTTAAACATCAAAATCATGAGTTGTGAAATAAACCTTGGTAGTACATAAGGTATGGATCATAAAAGAACATCAATCCTGATAAAATAAGATGGGAATAAAACATATAATTGTTGAAAACCATTATGCACATGATATTGTTTCCATAGTTTCCAAGGCATTGCAGCAAAGACCATCACAGTGGACAATGTCCCATACTGAATCGAGTTTACTCCTCGTTCCAGCCCTGTATCACTAAATAGGATTAACCTATCGTTGTAGCCATGTTTATATCATGAGATATTAATCTTTACCCAATGCATGGAATGTAGATATAGGTCCCACCCTTCTCATAATGAAATCATTCTTACTTTTTCCACAAAACAAACATAAATCGTTCATCATAACCCAAATAATAAAATTATATTTATAAACATCATCTCATCATGAAATAAACCATATAAAACAAATATATATCATTTCCTCATAATAAAAATCAATCCATGTAAATAATAGAGATATTATACTTGAAACATAAACATTTTAAATAATGTCATCTTATATGGAAAATAGTTTGGATAAAACACTTGAAATGAATTTTTGAGGAAAATATCCTTTCATCTTCAAAATCATTTTCTTTTTACAAAATGCCCCACAATTTTAAAACAAAATGATTTTATTGAAAATGACCATGAAAACATGTAGAGGAAGATTCATGAAAATTAGGTGTTATGAAACCATAAAAATCCGTTTATGTCGTATAAGTTAAGAAAACATTCTCCTCGTACTTTTATTTGAAAAGTCAAAACGTTCATCGTATGGTAAACAAAAGAATGATTCCTTCCATAACATGTGGTAAAATAAAAAATGGGTAAAAATTACATTAAAAATACATGAAAATATTTTAGAAAACATGTACAAAGTTGATAACAGTAACCCCTGTAAATACTTATGAATAAACAATCTCGGATAAGAACTAGATTGGAATTGTTATCCCTTACATTAGGTCCAATTTCTTCTATACGAGTCCAAAACTACGGTATAGTGGGGTTAAACATATTATAAACTTGTAACATAACCAGAATAATATTAATAATATCATATATGATTCACATATGACTTTATATTACCCGTTTCTTTGTAAACTCGATCTATCATGTACGTACACATGAACGGTATTTTTATTTCCTTATTAAATTGAATGAAAGTAAATTTAATATATATATACATAAATCCAGTAGCATTATTATGTCATATGTTTCAGGATTACTTATTATATATACTTTATAATCATTCTTGTATGGTTAACATGGAGAATGAATCTCATTGCATCGTGGAGACGGTAGTCCGTGCGTACGCATGAGCGACAATATAATTCCTTTGAAATTAAAATCATAAATAATTGGATGGAATATCATAAATATAAAATCATAAAAATGTTATACTTATTATTTATATCATTTATACTCGTTTTTATGCCCATCCAAATTATGAAATGTTTGAATAGAAAACTACACCACGATGTGGAGACGGTAAGCTGTACGTACGCACGTGTGGTGACTTTTTAATTCATAGGATGGATAAATTAACTAATATGGTTGTACCATTTTTATAATAACATCAATGTATATAGAAGATACTGGTGTTATTATTTTATAATATAAACAACAAAGAAGGAGGAAGTGGAAGAAGAATGGAACTTGAAATATGTGGCGAGATATTTACCTCTTCATCAGGTTCTTCCATTTGATTTGATCAAAAAGGCTTCGTAGGTTGGTTTTCTCACTAACTATAGGATGAATAGATGAATGTTTATAAGGTATTGAGGCAGGTTTTGGTAGAGCCAAATGGCTTTGTAGGTGTGAATTAGAGATAAGGCGGAGTGCCCTTTTATAGGAGGTGTGAGAGGCACCTCAGGAAAAACTTAAAATATTATTTTATAATAAATTAATATTTGGTTTGTAATGGCTCTAATGTGACTTATTTCAAGTATAGGGTGGGTATGGGTCGAAATAATTTCAACAAATAGGTTTTATAAAATTTTAGATTACCATTTTATCCTTATCATTTAAATTTAATTCTATGTAAAATAATTTAACTTTTACTGTGTCTTCTCATATTCTTACACTATATGGTTAATATACTTTCTATAAACATCCAATCAAACAAAAATTGGTCCATTAATGTAATATATATCATTATATACGTCTTTTGGCCGAACCACAGATTTTTAAGACCAATATATCAATTAATAATGTAATATTTGTTTTAAAAACCCTTTTATGTCAATTTTGACACGATTTGGTATTTTTTTTTCTAAATTCATTACGGAATTATTACTTCCAAAAAATTTATCTAACCAACCCTAAAATGAAATATTAACCTATAAAATTATTTTAATTTATAAAAAGTCTCAAATTACATTTATTTGTGTATTTACAGTATCTATTATGTTAATATTTCATTAAAAAGGTAATTACTGCATCATCATTGTGTCATAAATAAATTAAATTAGTTAAAGTCTAAAAAATATAAATAAAATACCATTATGTAGGAAACATTATTTCTTGCTATTAAATATTTATATTCAAAATTATCTCTCATATAACCCTATATTAAAAATTATTTAGTTATTAAACATTGATTTTAACAATTTTAACTCTTATTTAAATAAAATAACAATAAATGTCCTAATCTAATACAAGTGGACCTAAAGGGTCATAATTTATTCATAAGGCTGTTTTTGGTCTAATTACACTTATCCAATAGAATTAGAACATGTTTTAGGGTAATAATAATATAATTTTTACCCTAAATTACCCTATTTAGTTTTAACTGTTGTAAATGAAAGTTAAAAGTTTCTATTCACCAAAAATTATTTTCATCTCATTAAACCAAATTTTACTTACTATTATTAACTATGTCTCTCATATTTTTTAAATTCAACTCACATAAGTGGTAAAAATATGATTTATGTAAATATGTAAATGCTTCCAGGAGGTGGTTAAAAGATGGTAAAAAGTTCAACAAAATTTTTATATATAAAAAATTATTATTAAATGACATCAATGAATTAAATTGAACTTATATAGGTATTATGTATCTATTTTTAACTAAAATAAATTTCAATAATATAAATGAGTTTGTAAATAAAATGTTGGTTTTAACCAATAACTCAGTGTTTTCACTATTCATCGAAATTTGAAATTTATCAGAAAAATACCAAAAATTCACCCTATGATAATTTCGATATTCTGAATCCAAAAATGACGTCAATTTTGAAAGTTAAAATTTATAATATTTCAAAAAGTTGGTATTACTATTCATAATGTCTTGTTTATATAATATTTTTATAACATATCATTGTTTAGTGAAACTCGGTATTGTGTACAAAGTATGCTATTGAGTAAGGATGATCTTGCATGTAACAAAATCCATGAATAGGGTTTCCTATACAACAAGATAATACGGTGTTGCATATATAGCAATATAATCTTGGTGTAGTGTACAACACAAGACATTAAAGAAAAATTAAAAATAATATTTCTCTTAAAATATCCGGGTTTTATATCAGCTACATCACATTGATGATTTATTCGACCAAATTCATGGAGCTCAATAATTTACAAAGATTTAACTTCGATTTGGATGTCATCACTTGTGTGTGAATAAAAAATAAATTCCAAAAATAGAATTTCAAACTAGGTACGAGCATTTCGAGTTTAGAGTAATGCCTTTCGGATTGACTAATGCACCCTCTGTTTTCTTTGATCTAATGAAAAATGTTTTCAAAGAATATCTTGATGAATTTGTAGTGGTATTTATTGATGATATCTTTTTATACTCAAAAAGCTATGGATATCATGAAAATAACTCTCGCATTATCATGAAGACTCATAGAATACATGAATTATATGGCAAGTTTAGAATGTTTGAATTCTTGCTTTAGGAGATTTCTTTTCTTGCCCATATTGTCTCTAGGTGTGGAATCTCTGTTGATCCTCCTAAGATAAGAGCAATCCAAGAATGGAATGCTCCGAAAAGTATAAATGAGGAACAAATTTGTGTTGGTTTATCAGGTTATTATCGGCATTTCGTCCATAATTTTTCCCAATTGGCAAACCCATTAACCAAGCTCACACGTATAGGGGATAAATTTTTTTGGATAGAAGAGTGTAAAGAATGATTTGAAGAACTGAAGAAAAGATTATTCAATGCTTCTATATTGACTCAAACATCGGGGAATGATGGGTTTGTTTCTTTATAGTGATGCTTAAAAAAGGACTTGGTTGTGTCTATATGCTGAATGATAGGGTTATTTCTTATGCATCACGGCATATAAAAATTAATGATAAAAACTATCCTACTCATTATATTGAGTTAGCAGTGGTAATCATTGCTTTGATGATTTAAAGACACTATATATATGGTGAAGAAATGTGAGATATATAAATATCACAATAGTTTAAAGTATATTTTCTCACAGAATGAACTCAATATGAGGAAAAGGAGATTGCTTGAATTACTCAAGGATTATGATTGCATTGTAAACTATCACTATGTGAAGGAAAATAAGGTGGAATATGCTTTGAGAAGAAAGGCTCTTGGTGTTTTTATCAAGATGAGAGTTGAAAGGGATATTATTTTCATGGATCAATTAATGATGGATATCGGAATAACCGTGGAAGGTGATACGTCAATACATTTTCCAATGGTTTCCAAACCATATTTACTATAAAAGATAAAGAGTTCACAGACCGGTCATGGAGAGTTTCAAAAAAAGATTAAAGCTATTAATGATGGGAGATTGAGTGACTTCGTGTATGAAGATAGAATTTTGAAATTTGGGAAGAGACTTTCTTTTAGAGATATACCTGATCTAAAAAGAGAATTGTTGCATGATGTTCATAGTTCATATTTCTCTATACACCCTGGTTGCACTATGATGTAAAGAGATTTGAAGGAACATTTTTGGTGGGACAAAATGAAGAGGGAGATATTTGATTTTGTGTCAAGATTTATGTTTTGTCAATATGTGAAAGCTAGAAGGAAATAACATGGAGGACTCAGGGAACTTCTTTCCATACCTGATTGAAAATGAGATAAGACTATGATGGACTTTGTCATTGGACTACCAAATAATCCTCGAAGGAAAGATAAAATATGGTTCATTGTTGATCATCTTACCAAGTCATCACATTTTCTTGATATATGATGAAGATTTACCACTTGAACATTTAGCCTTATTTTATATTAATGAAGTTGTAAGACTTAATGGAGTACCCCTTTAGATTGATTCTGATCATGATCCCCATTTTACATCAAGATTAATGAAGTTGTTAGAAAGCCCTGGATACTAGACTTTGTTTGAGCACTGCCTACCACCCACACACTGATGGAAAATCATAACGGGCTATTAAAAACATATAAGACATTTTGATATCATACTCACTTTATTTTCATGGTATGTGGGATCAATATTTACCTATGGTAGAATTTTACTATAACAATTTCTTCCTTTCAAGTATTCAGATGGAACCATATGAAACATTATATAGAAAGATATGTTGCACACCATCTTGTTGGGATGATGTTTATGAAAGGAAACTCGTTGTCCTAGAACTTGTGGAGGAAAAAATGGAAAAGGTGAAGGTAATCCAAACCCATATCAAAGAAGCTCAACGTATGAAGAAGAGCTATGTCAATAACCGAAGGAAAGAAATTTATTTTTAGGTAGGAGAAAAGGTTTTTTTAAGGTATATCCTTGGAATGGTGTTATAAATTTCGGTAATAAGGTAAAATTATGTGCCATGTACATCAGACCTTTCGAAATTTTAGATCAAATTTGGGTTGTAGCTTACCAGTTGGCAATGCCGCCAAGTATCTCCAAAGTTGACGATGTGTTCCACATATCCCTTTTGAGAAAATAAATGTTTGAACCAATGCATGTACTCACTTATTAAGAATTAGAGATGGTTCCCAATCTGTCTTATTGTGAAGAGTCTGTCATGGTTCTTGGTACAAGAGAACATGTGCTGAGAAATCGGACGACTCGTCTGGTAAAAGTTCTAGGGAGAAACCATAAGATCGAAGATGCAACATGGGAACCCGAGGAACTTATGAGGAAGAACCACACATGTATTTTTACATAGTAATACTCTAGAAATTTTGAGGATGAAATTATTTGAAGGAGGGGAGAATGTAACACCCCAATCTTCCACGGTACGCTTCTCTTTGAATAATACAGTAGCATGTGTTGTACGCAAATTCGACTTCTTACACACCACAACCAATCAAACTAGCTGTTAGGAATAGTAATACCCCCTTTTTTAAATTTTATAAATTTTATCTTTCAAAATGGACTTCATTTTTGGATTCGGAATATCAAAATTAGAATAGAGTGAATTTTTGGTTTTTTTTTGAAAACATTCAATTTTTGCTAAAAAGTGAAAAACACTGAGTTATAGTTTAAAACTGAATTTAAATAATTATATATTTTATTTAAATTTATTTTAGGTCAAAATAGATTTATAATACCTATATAAGTTCAATGTAATTCATTGACGTCATTTTATAATAATTTTAGATATATAAAATATTTATTGAACTTTTTTCCGCCTTTTACCCACCTCCTAAGAGAATTTGCAAATTTAAATAAAACACAATTTTACCACAAATGTGAGTTGAATATAAAAAATATGAGAGACATGGTTGATATCAGTATGTAAAATTTGGTTCAATAAGATGAAAATAATTTTGGGTGAATAGTAACTGTCTACTTTTATTTTCCACGGTTAAAAGAAAATAGGGTAATTAAGGGTAACAATTATATTATTATTACCCTAATACATGTCAATTATTATTTTTTAATTGTAATTTGACCAAAAACAAACTTAGGAATAACATTTTATCCTTTATTTCCACTTGGATTATATTAGCACATTAATTATTATTTAATTCAAAGAAGAGTTACAAGTGTTAAAATCAATGTTTAATAACAAAACCATTTTTAATATACAGTTATACATAAGATAAATTCGACTAATAATATTCATTAGAAGGATAAAAATATTTTCTACATAATGGTACTTCTTTTCAAAAAAAATTAGACAATAAATAATTAAATGTACTTATGACACAATGATTATGCAGTAATTACCTAATTAATGAAATATTAAAATATTTGATTTTATAAATATGTAAATAAATGTAATTTGAAACAATTTATGAAGTATAATAATTTAATAGGTTAATATGACATATTAAGATTGGTTATGTAAGTTATTTTCTAAGTAATAATACTGTTAGAGTTTTAGAAAAAACATTATACAAAATAGAGTCAAAATTCTCATAAAATTGTTTTTAAAACAAATATTTTATTATTAATTGATATTATATTCCTAAAAATATAATGATCAAGAAAAAACATATATAATTATAGTTTTATAATTAATAAACCATGTGATGTGTTCTTGGATGTATATACTATGTTCTTTAACAATATAATATAAAAATACAATGAGACATGGTAAATGTCAAATTATATAACTAAGAGTTAAATCTAAAAGATAACATTTATATATTTACTCAACCCTATATAAAACCTATTGGTTGAGTGGTTTTCAACCCATACCCACCTTAGACATTAAATAATACATTTTGAGCCATTATAAAAAGAAAATTATTTTATTATGAAATAATATTTCTAGCATTTCCAAAGGTTCCCCTCATCCCTCTTATAAAAGAGAACCCCCCTTCTATTTAATTCACACATTCATATCCATTTTTCTCAGCCAAACCCTTCCCAAATACCCTTTAAACTGTCCTCCATTATTCCTATAGGCCTTCAATTAGTCAGAAATCCATCCCAAGGAGCCCTTTTGACCAAATAAAAAGGATTAACCCAAAGAAGAGATAAATATTTTATCACCACTTTCAAGTTCCTTTCTTATTCCACTTTTTCTTTATCTGTTGTTTCAATTCTAAAATAATAACTCCAGTAACTTCTATAAACTGTTATGTTATTATAAATATGGTACAACCATATTCATTTTTATATCCCTCATTTGAATGAAATGTCAACATACGTGCGTACGTACGGCTTACCGTCTCCACGTCGTGGTGTAATTGTTATTCAAAATATTATTATTTGGATGGGTATAATAATAATGTGTAATTGATATATATAATAAATGTAACATGATAATTATTCTTTATATATTATATACCGTCCAATTATATATTATTTTAATATCAAAAGAATGATATTATCGCTCGTGCGTACATACAGATTACCATCTCCATGAACGCGATGAAATTCATTCCCCATCATATCCATTCAAGAATAATTTTAATTAAATGATAAAAAATAATTTTTAAAGACTTAATATAAATATGAATATGAATAATATAAATCCTATCCATAACAAACATTACTTACGTAAGAAATCAAATAATGAAAAATGAATCAGCTAACACCCAAAAGGATGATAATACTAATATATTATAAACAAAGCAATGTTAAAAAATCATATATGATATCATATTAATTTATATGATTCTTTTATAATATAATAACAATTATTTAACCTTTATATAGGAGGTTAACTTACCCTCGATTAAGTAAATGTACATCGTAATGGATAATTTCACAATCTCTTAATTATCTGAGTAGTTTTTACTGGGACCTCTTTATCATCCACATCCATGCTTCTTAAAAATGTATTTCAAAACATTTTTACTATTTACTAGACAATAGGTTAATGTCATTTATACCATTATTTTACCTCATGTGTTCTTAAAGGAATATTTCCATCGTTTTCCAAAAAAGGTAGTTTATGAACTTTTTGACAAAACTTATGAAAGAATGTTTTTTAACTTATACGGCGGGCGCGACTATTTTCCTCTATTATAACCTCATTGAAGCTTCCCGTACAAGCTTAAAATAATAGTTAAAAAAATTTCCTTATAATTATGTTACTATTATATGAATTCAAAATAGAATGATATATTTCTCTAAAAACGGTTTGATTTTATCAATTTCAATATCTTTTAATTAATTTTATTTTTATTTGAAGTTTATTTATTATGATACAAATCTTCCATATTGTATTGATGGTTTTGTGATGTGCTTGGCTATGGATGTACTATTTTTATACCCTTGATGTTTTATGGTTAAAGTGTTTACATTGAGTATTCTAGTTTTAATACAAATTTTTATATTATATTTCAATCATTTCATATGAGGCATGTATTGGACATAGTATGTGAGGGGTGGATCCAGCTATATATCCTTGATGCGTCGATAGGTCTCATGAGACAATTAGACGTGGAATATGTCATGGCCTTTCCCATTTTGATATATGGTTTTGGATGACGCCTAAATCATTTTTAGACATCTGGGTCTAGGCCTTGACAACATGTTTCATAAGGTCAAGAATTATACATTCCCTCATTATGAAGATAATATTGATGGTTTATGTGGTCATTCGACTAGAACGATACCCATCCTAATGTTTTATTATGGAATTATTTACTCAACTCATATTCCTTCCATAAAAGTATTCATGTTTATTATTGGTAAAGGTGTGTGGTTTCAATTATTCACCATGCTTAATATTTATGTTATCATCTGATGTATTTCTTACCCTTACTAAGTGTTTGATCTCCCCCCTTTCTTATTTTTCATTTTCCCAGGATATGAAAAAGTTAGTTATGAGTGACTTTCAGGCATAATCTAGGAGCCTTGGATGTTTCTAAAGTAAAAAATTCTTGTTGCATTTCATTTCAAGTTGTAAAGTTGAACTTATGTATGAATCTTGTTTCCAATAACACTAAACTAATCAGTCCTTCAAGTCTTTATTTCTTTGTGATCATGACAATGTTATTTAATAATGCACTGACTCTGGGTAACTGGGGTCGGGGCATTAAACCAGGTATGTGAGAGATCAGCTACATGATAAATCAGCTACCTGATCAACTGTATATATGGATAAGAAATGTGAATAAATATATGTGGGTATTTTTACTATGTGAAATTGGACACATATGTATTAACATATAATATTTTGTCATTTATTTTTATAGATAGTAGAGGACATAAATGAGTTTCCCACCTATTTTTAATGATTTCATCAATAGTTAGAATTAATTCAATTTAAATATAAAAATTTTGATCATGATATATCTATTGTAGTTAATAATAGGGTCCTTTACATAATTCTATTTCGGTTGCTTCGTCTCGAGGCTGAGGTTCTAAATCCATCTCATTATGTTTAATAATCATGTGGTTATTTTCCATGTTTTCTCTAATGATGACTCCATCATTCATGTGCACCTATTTATGGGGGATTGAGTCCCATGAAGATTCTTATTTAATTTAGGGAAATAATTGGTTTTAATAATTATTTACCTTAACTCTTAATGTTTGGATGGTTTATCTACATCGATTACAATAAAAATAGCTTAACTAATATTGAACTGGATTAACAAATAATTGGATTGGATTATTTTCTTCCCTTTATACTAATATATCAGTTGGCCGTATGTTTTTTAGATAGGGTTCGATCTATTCTAGGATTATTATCAGTTTATTATCCTTTCATAGAAAGTATTTCTTTTAGGTAAATTTTATATAATTTAGAGAAAAAATTAATTAATAAAGAACTTGGTAGATATTAAAGACGTATTGTTAATGAATCAAGTGTTTATTGATTATTATAAAGATAAAATTTACATGATTTTGAAAGATTAATTCACAATGTAATTCCATGGGTCGATGGAATTTGATAAATAATTTGAATCATTTTTAATATTTTTAATTAAAATAATTTATGTAGTGTTAATAAATTTTAATTCATATGTATTTTTAATTGGAATTTATTAAAGGAAGAGTGTTTAAATTAATTAATCAATTAATATATTATATTGTTATAGATTGATGTATTACGTTTCATATATTATGAAAAATTGAATAATTAATTAGATAATTCAAGATGGAAAAAAAATTTGATGTTTGACATATATAATTGTTCAGTACTATGTAATTCTTCTTCAATTTTTTTTTGAATTCCATGTATTGGGATTTTTGATAGATCACTCAGGAGTTAATGTTGGATACCTTCATTCCGGATACCTTGTGATGTGATCTACATGGGAGCATATGGAGTGATATAATCCTGGGACGCTACATCAAGGGATAAATGATGTGATATGATCTTGGAACTGCTAATCTAGGGATGGATGATGTGATATGGGGTATGCAGGTCCATTGGATATGGCAGTAATTGATTCATGTGATGGATATAATCATCTGGGAATGAATTTCGGTGTAAAATATGGAATCAAATATGAAGGAATGGGTTATATATGATAAACCCATTAATGTGATAATGTTGGATGCTATATTCAAATTAATGTAAATAATGGTCAATAGTTGAGTTACTTTGTTTATAGTCATTTTATTCCAAACAACTTAATGCATTTAGATGTTTCTAGTTTCAATTCTTCTCTTGGTGGTACCATAAGATGGTTTTCATAGAGAACCTAAACTATTGAATTATGCTAATAATGTATGTTAAATTACGTAACCCATGGTGTTTGTGTTTAGGTAATGAAAATGATGAAAAGATGATAATCTTGATAAAAAGTGGTTTTAGTTATAAAGATTCTTATATGGCTTGGACATTACTCTAATTATTTATGTAATTAAATTATGAATAATAATATTGGTTATTTAATGCTTAATGAAATAATTAAAATACATTTAATTCTATGATGAATGAAACGAATTACTATAATTTATCTCTTACAATTATTTTCTTCTAATTGGGTATCTACTTTCAACATGGGTAGGCAAACGTCTGAGTGATGTTCATAGCAGCTGAATCTAATAATTAGGTATTCCCATTGTGTGGTTGTGGGATACATTATATCATTTATATTTTTATATGTCATAAGATTCCCACACATATAAATTAGGGTAAATGAAACCCCATGGACTCTAGTATGGTGTTTTCCACAACATCCTAGTGGGATGACGGATGGCGGACTAGCCCCTACGAGCCTACTCTCTTCTCTTGGTAGTTATATGTTCCAGTATGCCCTAATTTTAGTTTCCTTATATTTTTTCCAAATGGTTTATGAGAGATTTTGGTTATTTCACAATGATATAACCAGATATAGTTACCCAATAGTTATTATAGTTATGATGTGTATAGATGTGATGGGTTGAGGTACCTTAATTGGTTTATGGGTTGTGTTGGATTGTGTTATAAGATATGATGTGTAATAAATTTCATACAGGTAATGGTGGATCCAATAATTATCTGGGTAACTATATAATGATGTTATTAGAGATATTGAGATGATGTGAAGAAAAAGGTGCATGTTCTAATACTTAGTCGATGTGTCTATGGGATGGATTATTTTGGAGAGAGATAGATCGTAGGGTGATATATTGGCAAAGTGTGTAAAATCAATAGGGAAGTAAGAGAAGAATACCCTTGATGTCTCATTACAATATTATATAATATCTTGTATGTGATACATGGTGAGATATATCCATGGTGTATTAGGTAACATAGTATATCTATCTAGGTGATAATATAAAAGGATTAATCAATTTGAAGGATTAAATGAAATCCCAAAAACATGTTTATATCATGGATAATACATCTATGTTGAATGTTGTGAATGATGTGTTCTTGTGGAATGTGGGAATGTGTTTCTATAACACCCTAGTGCACACACACATTGTGTTGATGTGTATGTGGGACCCGATGAATGAATTATAATATATTTTTCAAAAATATTTATTGAGGATATAATTAATTCATGTTATATCATCAATCATGTTATAATACAAACATTTATGTTTGAAAACCGGTAATTAAGTCTTAATAAAATAACTAAAGTTGTATTTATCAATTGGTTTATTTACAAATGGGTTAGTATGAACACCTAATTCGATATTGTAAAATTTGACTCTATATCCGATGAACTTATATTAAAAAGTTTATTAAACAAAAATAATTTATATAATGGATTTGTTAAAAGGAATAGAATGATAAAATAATTAATACATGTTATTTTTTAATGATGTTTCCAAAAATATTCTTCTCAATATTTTTTGACAATGCTTTTTTAAATAAAACTATTAAAACTAAAAATATTTAAGAATAATAAGAATATCTTTTATATTATCATGATAATTATTTGAAAAAATATAAATGCCATCTGCATGAAAATATAATCAGAGAGTTACTAGTGGGAACTCTAACTCATAAATAAAACTTTCTTGTGGATGAAAAACATTCAATTGTCTCCCACCTTCAACCCAAAAATCTAATTAATTACTATAATGGTGAAAATTGGTTTCAGTAAAAGATAAATGATCTAAATAAACACAATAAAAATGATGTATTTAATCTCATATAAAGAATTAATAATAATTCACTTATTGTATTTCAATGGTATTTTAGAAATTATCTATAAGATAATGGAAATATCATAAGAAATGAAGCGTGTTTAGGAGTCAAAGGTAAAAAAAAGAATAATGGGTCAACTATGGTGAACACATTAAACTTATCACTATATTATAATTCATTGGAATCACTTTATTATTCAAATATCACCTAACATTCAATAAAATTCAAATTGATGTGATAATTTCATTCTAATATAATTTTTTTATAATTTTTTGGGATAAACACATTCTTTTTGAAATCCACTTATTTGAAATTTTATATTAAAACGATGCAATCCCCATTATTTTTTAAAATAATAGACTCAATCATGGTGTTAATTTCATTAAAATTAACTTCTTCCAAATTATTATAAAATTGGAAAATCTTATTCATTAGTATTTTTCAAATACATCTCAAGTTATTTATTACAATAAAAATTTATGTTGTTGATGAGAATTTCTGCTCTCCCGATGTATCTATTTGACATAAAATTTATGATTTAATAGTGACTAAATTTTAGATGAGGTATGAACATCCCCCCTTAACCTATTTCTCAACGAATGGATGGAATCATTTCAAACCAATATACGGTTAAATATTTTTTGAATGGATCGTGTTAGGGAAATTTTTACTCCCATGATTATAACATGAATGTCAATTATAAGGGCATAAATAAATAATTTTCAACCCAAAACAAATTTTTGAAGATCATGGTACTTGGAAGAGACCTAGAGCAGATTTAGAGGTTTTAGGATAATAAAACTTAGACGTCATGATGATTCCAAAGGTTTTTGGGTTTCACATCGTGAATGTAAAATTCACATCTTCTTTGAAATCCCAATTTACAATCATGAAATTTTGCTATGTGGAGCCATTTGATACATATATCCTTTGGTTAGGCGGTGAAATTAGCTTCTTGGATGCATCAGTTATGTGAGATAGGTTATGTAAAATCCCGGGTAAGTAATGAATAATAGATATTTTTATCTATGTCTATTAGTGAATTAGATAGTGTTTTAGAGGCTTGAAATGAAAATAAATCCAATCTTAAGCATGGAATACACTCATATTTTTAAAAGATTACTTTACTGCCTTTTAATAGAAAACCATTTTTAAATCTATCATTTGACAATTTTATAAGCTATGTTTTTCAAAATAAACTTATTCATTATGAAAGGGACACCAAAATTTACTTTGTGTGAATTTTTGGTATTTTTCCAATAAAGTTCATTTTTTAATGAATAGTGAAAACTGTTGTATTTTAATCCAAAACCTCTTTTTAATCTAATTTATTTATAATATTGGATTATCTGTTGAATTTTTTTTAAAGTGAAATTAGAATATATTTTTACCATTTAATCCAATGGTGGTCATTGGAATCAATTTCACTTTGAAATTGGACTTAAACTAGTGTCAATCTTTTGATACTTATTGTTTAATAAAAACACGCTATTTGTCATGACTGCGGGAATTAATTATTAAATTAATTAATGTAACTAATATGATTTGAATTTTGTAAAATAGAAATAATTTTTGAATTCAGAATATCAAATATCTCTTAGGGTGATGTTTTGGTATTTTTTTGAAAAACTTCAATTTTTTGATGAATAGTGAAACCACTAAGTGGTAATTAAAGAAACTGATTTTTTGTTTAAATGAAACATTTCCACTTCTGTGATTTTATTTTAAAAAATCTGACATAGATGGTTATCATTAATAAGTAAAATGTTGTTCAATGGGATTAAAATAATTTTTTGTTGAATAGTAACTTATTAAGTTCTTAATCACGATTAGAGGTAATTAGTGTAGTTTAAGGATAAAATAATGTTTTAATAATATGAGATGAGCCCGGAAAATGTCCTACCTTCATTGGATGTGTCATGGCCGACCAAGACAATCCATGGTTCAACTTGGGGACCCCATGGAGCCACTTTGGTTGGGAAATGACATAAATAAATTTTTATTTAATGTTAAAATTAAAATGACACAAAGATGAGTTGTTTTACGAAATCAATTTTTAAATGGGGTTATAAAAGTCATATTTTTGACTATAAATATTAATTGGAAAGATAAAACTATTTCCACCATCATGATATTTTTTTATGTTTTTTAGACATTAAATAAATTTACTATTTATGAAATCATGATGATGAAGCAATTACCTCATTAAAAAAGGATTTAAATAAAATGAAAAGGTAATATAAAATCTATGAACTACACATGTCCAAAACGTATTGGATGGGTATATTTCGAACCCTTATCACCTTATCCAAGAATTATATCAATTTGGGTCCTTTCAAATCCGAAACTTATTTTAAAATAAAGTAACATTTCTTTACATTCCAATAGTGCCCCTCTTCTCCTCTTATAAAAGGCCCCCACCTCTACCTCCTTTCCCACACATACAAAGCCTTAGGCTAGGCCAAACCCTGCCAATTCTGTCTATCCACTTCCCTCTCTTACTCCTTGAAGCCTCACTTTGGGCAGAAGTCTTCCCAAGGAACCCTTTGAGCTCAAACCAAAGGGAGTTACCCGATTTTAAGGTAATGTCTTCACTTGTGATCTTTTGTTTTATATTGCTTCTCCAACCCCCTAAACTCATTTTATTAATTTCATTTGTAACAACACCAGTATCTTCCATATACTAAGTTGTTGTTAAAAGAATGATTCGAGCTACACATACACACACCTACATATAATGGTTAAATAACATACTGTTTCCATGGATGGAAAATTTATGCCTCCCAAAACGATGATTGTTCAGAATTATTTTAACACCTTAAAAGGTGGCCATTAAGATGACACTATATTTATATATGATATATAATATTTTTATGTTTTCCTTAAGATTATGTATTTTTCATTTTTGGAATACCTTTATGGTTTCCATTATGGGTAAACACAATATCTTCATTTAAGGAAGTGCGGACTACAGACCCCTCAAAGTGATTTGATTCGTTAATACCATATGTGGGATGTATAAAGGATGGAGTTATGATATTATATATGATATTACACTGGAATTTTAAAATATCATTATATCATTATGATTCCATTTCATAAAATAAGAAATAGAAATGGAATCAGCATTCATGCGTACGTACGGCTTACCGTCTCCATGAACGGTGCATTTCATTTCATACCTCTAAATGATTATGTAATATTATAAATGCTGGTATATATAGGATATATATGATATATACATCATGATTATAACTTTGGATATAATGGATACATGAACAACTTGTAATTATAAAGAGCAAATTTTTACTCAAGTACCAATGATCGTTAAAACGACCGTTATTAACTAAAATAATTAAATAGTGTTCATGACATGGTAATAAGTGATATAAAAGTAATAATTAACTTGAAAAAGGTTCTTAAGCAAGTATAAATTAACTCTAGTTTATTATTCAGGACATTAGAGAACGATCGAGTCATGTCGGACCCGAGTTATGGGACTTCATCTCAATCTCCTTTCATTGAGGCATATTTTGTTTTATACACATCTTTTTTTATACGGTGTATAAACCCCTTTGACTTTTACTTTTATCCAAAAGAAATACTTTTTTTATATGAAGTGTTTAACAAAGCGACAAAAGGGTATGTTTTTTTCGTACGTATGCGGCGACAACGACTTCTCCGCCGCTGTGGCCATTATTTTTGTTTCTGCTTCCTCTACAAGCCATACCTTTTTTTAAAAGAAAAATAAATACCATGTTGTAATTTTCTTTTATTTTGGTATTGAAAATGGTTTTCATAATGTTTTTTATATCAATGTGTTGTATTGATATCTTTCGATTGAAATGTGGAAATTTTATGTTTCCTTTATGCATGATTTATGTGATACGATTATGTTGAGGTTCTTGGGCATTATTATGAAGACGGGTGGTTCCGTGATAAACTAAGGGCGGCTGAGCCCGATATAGATCCCCAATGCACTGGGTAACGCGATGGAGTGAATCGTTAAGGTTTCTCCGAAGAGATTTAGGGAATATACTGTGATGGGTATTCCAAACGTAACCAAGAGGGTTACTCCCTACGAAAGAATGTTATGAATGCCTCAAGTTACCTTTATGTCTTATGATTTCTATGATTTATTCATGATTTTATGAGGTATATTAAAGTGCTTATTTTTTATGGGTAATGTACTATTTCATTCTTATGTATATATGAACTTATGTTTACTTTCCATATTTTTATAACCCATACTGAGCTTTTTATGCTCATCCCAAGTTTTTTTGAAATGTTTTTCACAGGTCAAGGGAAAGGTACATGATATGATGATAGTGTCAAGGAAGTGTCAAGAATGAATCCATGTTTTATTTTAAATATGATTCCATTGATGGGAAAAAAGAATATTATCTTTATGTAACCACTTTGTTTATATGTGAAATGTAATTCAAGTTTTATGATCTAATTATCTAAAAATCTAAACCCGAAAAGATCCTCAATGTGTAATCTTGTAATAACTCTAGATTAAGTAAGGTTTAAGCCTGGGGCCTTATAGTTGGTAATAAAGGTTGGTTTAGATAACATTAGGAGTTATAATTATATTAAATGATTATCCAAAAATATTTTTTTATGGTCAAATTGAAATGATATAGCATTTGAAGATTATCATGTTGCTTCATCTAAGACATGTTTGTTCAGAATGGTTTTTCACAGAGGAAACATGGAAGCAGTGCTTGGAAGGCATACAAAAGGAAATAACCTTTCGAATTAGCATCCTGAGATGGTCGGAATTGGAACTGAACAGTTTGTTGCAGTAATGGAGCAGTTGACTCAAGCGATAAATGGTGGTGGTATCCATGTACGAGATCCGCAAGATCAACCACAGAGGAACCTGTCAATGGTGGAACATTTCATGAGGCAACATCCCCCATAATCCAGAGGATCATCTGACCCTGTGCTAGCTGAAGGGTGGATTAAAGCACTGGAGAAGATTTTTGATGTCATGGGGTGTTCAGACAATCAAAAGGTTAGACTTGCTATTTACCATTTAGAGGGTGAAGCATATTAGTTGTGGTCGATGTTTAAAAATACATGGGACGCTGATGAGATTGATGCTCTCGACTGGGATGAATTTAAAGGTATGTTTCTTGAGAAGTATTTTCCTAATGCTTTTCGACTTAGGATGGAAATGCAATTATTGGAATTGAGGCAAGAGGAAGACTCAGTGGCTACCTATGAAGAAAGGTTCACTCGATTGGCAAGGTATGCTCCAAATTTTATCTGAGACCTTGATAGTAAAATCAATCATTTTTACTCAGGGTTAAAACCAAAATATCGAAGGGCTTTAGCTTCTCGTGATTTCAAAAGTTATGAAAAGCTTGTTTGATTTGCTGAGAAGGTGGAAATGGATTTTTCCGATGATAAAGTGTTCTATAACAACCCACAGAAGAAGAGACCGCGGTGGAAGGATAAAGGGAAGAATTCTTAAAAAAATTCGGATGGTAAGAAAACTATGTTTCCAGTTTGTGATAAATGTGATAAAAGGCATGCTGGGGAATATCTTCTAAATTCTGGAAGGTGCTACCGATGTGGTAAGATGGGACATAAGGCTCGTGATTGCACTGAAAAAGTTCAAGGTGAAGGTAAGACCAAATTTGATTTACAGTTAGTGAAATGTTTTATATTCTATGAGATGGGTCGCTATTCAAACGAGTTTCCAACAAAGAGCATGAGTGATGGGAAGCAGTTAGACTACAAGCAGAGAGGGGTGGTGAAATCCTTTGCAACTACTTAAGCAGATGTCAGGCCATCAAATGAAGTTTTATCAGGTACTTTGTTTGATTTTTCAGATTATGCCAGTGTGTTGTTTTATTCGGGGTCTACACATTCATTCATCTTTGAAAACTTTTCTAGTAAAATGGGAATACAATCTCAAGAAATGACTCCTGAACTTTTGGTAAAAACACCTGGGGGAAATGTTGAGGAAAAAAGAATTTATAAGAATCTTCATGTCCTTATCTGTGGAAAGAACCTACTTTCAAACCTTATTGTTCTACCTCTAGTAGAGTTTGATGTTATCATGGGTATGGATTGTCTCTCCATTTACCATGATAAGATTGACTGTAGAGCTAAAAAAGTTTCTTTTTAGAAAGACTTTCAGTTTGTGTACAAGAATGAACCCTTACTGTTGATAACATATCAAGAGGATAAGAAACTTGTAAAAGATGGAAACGAATGTTACCTTGTACACATCGTTGAAAATAAAGGAACTGTTCAGATTAATGATGTGCCAGTGGTAAATGAGTATCCTGACGTTTTTCCTGATTAGTTGCATGGAATAATACCATATCAGGAATTTGAGTTTACTGTTGACTTAGTTCCTGATGCTAAGCCAATTTCAAACCCCCCTTATCGAATGACTCAAATTGAGCTTTTATAGTTGAAGGAGAAATTGCAAAATTTATTAGAGAAAGGTTTCATTCGACCTAGCACATCACCATGGGGAGCTCCTGTTTTATTTGTTAAAAAGAAATATGGTTTTATGAGACTTTGCATTGATTATAGAGCCTTGAATAACATCACTGTTATGAAAAGACATTCTTTGCCTCATATCGATGATTTGATTGATCATCTCCAGGGAGCTCATTATTTTTCATTGATTGACCTGCGATCGGTGTACCATCAGTTGAAGGTAAAGGAAGCAGATGTTCTGAAGACTGCATTTCGTACAAGATATGGCCCTTATGAATTTTTAGTAATGCCTTTTGGGCTAACCAATGCACTTGCTCTATTCATGGACTTAATGAATAGAATTTTCCATGAGTTCTTGGATAAGTTTGTGGTGGTTTTCATTGATGATATTTTGGTGTTTTCTAAAAGTAAATAGGAGCATGGAATACATTTAAGAGTTATTTTTGAAACCTTAAAAGAAAAGAAATTGTATGGGAAATTCAGCAAGTGTGAGTTTTGGTTACAACAAATTTCATTCCTTGGTCACATTATTTCTAAAGATGGGATAACTATTGATCCTGCAAAAACAAAGGTTGTTGAAGAATGGACAAGACCCAGAAATGTAACAGAGATTCGTAGTTTCCTTGGTTTGGCAGGCTATTACCGATGGTTTGTTAGAAATTTTTCACAGTTATCTAGTCCAATGACTAAGCTAACTCGGAAGGGTTTTAAGTTTATCTGGACAAAATAATGTTATGATTGTTTTTAGGAATTGAATAAAGGATTGGTGAATGCTCCAGTTTTGGCACTTCCTTTCAGGAATGGTGAGTTTGTTATATATAGTGACGCTTCATTGAATGGACTTGGATGTTTCCTAATGCAGAATGATCAGGTAATTGCTTATGCTTCAGAAAAGTTGAAAACTCATGAGTTAAATTACCCTACACATGATTTGGAATTAGCTGCTGTTGTTTTCATTTTCACAATTTGGAGGCATCATTTGTATGGAGTAAAGTGTGAAATATATATTGATCACAAAAGTTTAAAGTATACATACACTCAGAACAAGTTAAACATGAGACAGAGGAGATGGCTGTAATTAATCAAGGATTGTGATTGTATAATTCATTACCATCTGGGAAAATCAAATAAAGTGGTTGATGCTTTGAATCAAAAAAGTAATGCTTCATTAACGATGTTGCGTTTGGAACATGATCCCTTGGTTAATCATATGGTGAACTTTGGCATAGAAGTTGTTGGTGAAGGATGTTCTTCTGTTTTGTTTCAGGTATCAATGAAATCTTCTCTATCAGACAGAATCCAGCAAGCACAGAAGCAAGACAGTGAGTTGCAGAAAATGGTAGAGCTGGTTCAGAAAGGTAAGTTTCATGAATTCAACATTGATAATGATTGTGTTTTGAAATTTGTGAAGAGATTGTGTGTGCCTTGTGATTCAAAGTTGAAGAGAGTGTTGTTATGTGAAGCTCATAGTTCTCCATTTTCAGTTCATCCTGGCAGTACTAAGATGTACAGAGATCTGCGGGAGTATTAATAGTGGGATGGAATGAAAAGAGATATTGTTGATTTTACTGTGAAGTGTTTGACATGTCAACAGGTTTAAGCAGAGTGGAAGTTACCGAAAGGGATTATTCATCCTTTATCAGTGCCATAGTGAAAATGGGAAAATATATCCATGGACTTCGTTGTGGGATTGCCGAAGACCCCTCGAGATAATAATGAAACCTGGGTTATTGTTGATCGGTTGACTAAATCTTCTCATTTCCTTGCTATTCAAGATACTTTCTCTCTAGATCAACTTTCCCGTTTGTATCTTAAAGATATAGTCAGGTTACATGGAGTTCCTCTCTCCATTGTATCTGACCGTGATTCCAGGTTCACTTCTAACTTTTGGAAAGACCTTCAGAAATCGTTGGGTATTGAATTAAATTTTAGTATAACTTTTCATCATAAATCAGATGGGCAGTCAGAACGAACAACTAAGACCTTGGAGGATATGCAACGAGCTTGTTCGATTGATTATCAGGGAAGGTGGGGCCAACATCTTTCTTTGGTTGAGTTTTCATATAATAAGAGTTTTCATTCTACTATACAGATGGCACCATTTGAGGTGTTATATGGGAATCGGTGTCGAACTCCAGCTTTCTGGGATGAATTTGGTGAAAGGAAGTTGATAGGACCATAATTGGTAGAAGAGATGGCATAAAAAGTTCAGATGATTCAGAAACACATGAGAACAGCTCAGAGTATGGAGAAGAGTTATGCAGACAACAGGAGGAAGGATCTCTCTTTTGAGGTAGGTGATCTTGTTTTTCTCAAAGTATCACCATGGAAAAGTGTGATGTGATTTCTTAAGAAAGGAAAGTTGAGTCCAAGGTTCATTGGACCATATGAAATTATGGAGCGAGTTGGATCAGTTGCTTACCGTATGGCTTTACCTTCGAGTTTATCTCAGGTACACAATGTTTTTCACGTTTCGATGTTGAGAAATTATATGCCAGATCCATCTCATGTTTTGAGTCCAGAGGTAGTTCAGCAGGAAGAGAACCTATCTTATGAGGAACAACCAGTCCAAATTCTTGACCATAGGGAGCAAGTGTTACAGAATAAGGTGATTAATCAGGTAATGGTTTTGTGGAAAAATCACATGATGGAAGAGGCAACCTGGGAATCTGAAAATGCAATGAGGGATAAGTACCCCCATTTATTCGATAAGTAAATAAATTGCGGGGAAGCAATTTTATAAAGTGGGGAAGGATGTAACATCCAAATTAATTAATGAATAATAGATATTTTTATCTATGTCTATTAGTGAATTAGATAGTGTTTTAGAGGCTTAAAATGAAAATAAATCCAATCTTAAGCATGGAATACACTAATATTTTTAAAAGATTATTTTACTTCCTTTTAATGGAAAAAAATATTTAAATATATCTTTTGACAATATTATAAGCTATATTTGTCAAAATAAACTTATTCTTTATGATAGGGACATCAAAATTTACTTTGTGTGAATTTTTGTTATTTTTCCAATAAAGTTCATATTTTTAATGAATGGTGAACAATGTTGTATTTTAATTCAAAACCCCTTTTAAACCTAATTTATTTATATGATTATATTATCATTTGAATTTGTTTTAAAGTGAAATTATTATATATTTTTACAATTTAATCCAATGGTGGTCATTGGAATCAATTTCACTTTTGAAATTAGACTTAAACTAGTGTCAATCTTTTGATACTCATTGTTTAATAAAAACATGCTATTCGTCATGACATCAAGAATTAATTATTAAATTAATTAATGTAACTTATATGATTTTAATTTTGTAAAATAGATATCATTTTTAAATTCAGAATATCAAATATATCACAGGGTGATGTTTTGGTATTTTTCTGAAAAACTTCAATTTTTGATGAATAGTGAAACCACTAAGTGGTAATTAAAGAAACTGATTTTTCGTTTAAATGAAAGTTTTCCACTTCTATGATTTTATTTTCAAAAATATGACATACATGGTTGTCATTAATAAGTTAAATTTGGTTCAATGGGATTAAAATAATTTTTTTGGTGAATAGTAACTTATTAAGTTCTTAATCGCGATTAGAGGTAACTAGTGTTGTTTAAGGTAAAAATAATGTTTTAATAATATGAGATGTTCTTGACACATGTACTACACTCATTGGATGTGTCATGGCCGACCAAGACAATCCATGGGTCAAATTGGGGACCCCATGGAGCCACTTTGGTTGGGAAATGACATAAATAACTTTTTATTTAATGTTAAAATTAAAATGACACAAACATGAGTTGTTTTACGAAAACAATTTTTAATTGGAGTTATACAAGTCTTATTTTTGACTATAAATATTAAATGGAAAGATAAAAAGAATTACTAAATCATGATATTTTTTTATATTTTTTAGACATTATAAAAAGTAAATTATTTATGACATCAAAATGATACAGCGATTACCTCATTAAGAAAGGATTTAAATAAAATGAAAAGATAATGTAAAATCTATGACCTAAACATGTCCAAAACCTATTGGATGGGTATATTGCTAACCATTATCACCTTATACTGTAATTATATCAATTTGTGACCTTTTTAATCCGAAACTCATTTTAAAATAAAGTAACATTTCTTTACTTTCCAAGAGTGCCCCTCCTCTCCTCTTATAAAAGGCCCCCACCTCTACCTCCTTACCCACACTTCCAAAGACTTTGGCTCGGCCAAAACCTGACCATTTTGTCTCTCCACTTCCCTCTCTTACTCCTTGAAGACTCACTTTGGGAAGAAGTATTCCCAAGGAATCCTTTGATCTCAAACCAAAGAGAGTCACACGATTTTAAGGTAATGTCTTCACTTGTGTTATTTTGTTTTATTTTTCTTCTCTAACCCCCTAAAATATTTTTATTAATTTCTTTTGTAACAACACCAGTATCTTCCATATACTAGGATTTTGTTATAAGATGGATTCGAGCTATACTTATAGACACCTACATCTAATGGTTAAAGAAGATACTATTTCCGTGGATGGAAAATTTCTGCCTCCCGAAACGATGATTGTTCAAAATTATTTTAACACCTTAAAAGGTGGACATTAAGATGACACTATATTTATATATAATATATAATATGTTTATGTTTTCCTTAATTTTCTGTATTTATCATTTTGGGCATACCGTTATGGTTTCCATTATTGGTAAACACAATATCTTCATTTAAGGAAGTGCGGACTATCGCCCCCACAAAGTGATTTGATTCATTAATACCATATAAGGGAAGTATAAAGGATGGAGTTATGATATTATATATGATATTACATTGAAATTATAATAAACCTTTATATCATTATGATTCAATTTCATAAAATATGAAATATAAATGGAATCAGCATTAATAAGTACGTACAGCTTACCGTCTCCATGAACGGTGCATTTAATTTCTTACCTGTAAATGATTACGAAATATTATAAATGCATGTATATACTGTATATATATATGATATATACATCATGATTATAACTCTGGATATAATGGACACATGAACAACTTGTAATTATAAAGAGCCTATTTTGACTCAAGTACCAATGATCGTTAAAACGACCGTTAATAACTAAAATAATTACATAGTGTTCATGACATGGTAATAAGTGATATAAAAGGAATAATGAACTTGAAAAAGGTTCTTAAGCAAGTATAAATTAACTCTAGTTTATTATTCTGGACATTAAAGAACGATTGAGTCATGTTGGACCCGAGGTATGGGACTTCGTCTCAATCTCCTTTCATTGAGGCATATTTTGTTTTATACACAACTTTCTTTTATATGGTGTATAAACCCCTTTGACTTTTACTTTTATCCAAAAGAAATCTTTTTTTATATGAATCGTTTAAAAAAACGACAAAAGGGAATGTTTTTTTCGTACGTATGCGGCGACAACGACTTCTCCGCCGCCGTGACCATTATTTGAGTTTCAGCTTTCTCTACAAGCCTACAATTTTTTAAAAGAAAAATAAATACCATGTTTTACTTTTCTTTTATTTTGGTATTGAAAATGGTTTTCATAATTTATTTATATCAATGTGTTGTATCGATATCTTGCGATTGAAAGGTGGAAATGTTATGTTTCCTTTATGCATGTTTTATGTGACACGATTATGTTGAGGTTCTTGGGCATTATTATGAAGAAGGGTGGTTCCGTGATAAACTAAGGGCGGGTGAGCCCGATATAGCTCTCCAATGCATTTGGTAACGTAAAGGAGTGAAATGTTAAGGTTTCTTCAAAGAGATTTAGGGAATATACTGTGATGGGCATTCCAAACATAACCAAGAGGGTTACTCCCTACGTAAGAATGTTATGAATGCCTCAAGTTACCTTTATGTCTTATGATTTCAATGATTTATTCATGATTTGATGAGGTATGTTAAAGTGCTTATGTTTTATGGGTAATGTATGATTTTATTCTTATGTATATATTAACTTAAGTTTCCTTTCCATATTTTTATAACCCATACTGAGCTTTTTAATCTCATCACAATTTTTTTGAAATGTTTTTCACAGGTCAAGGGAAAGGTACATGATATGATGATATTGTCAAGGATGTGTCAAGAATGAATCCATGTTTTATTTTAAATATGTTTCCATTTATGGGAAAAAATAATACTATCTTTATGTGACCACTTTGTTTATATGTGAAATGTAATTCAAGTTTTATGATCTAATTCTCTAAAACTCTAAACCCGAAAAGATCCTCAATGTGTAATCTTGTAATAACTCAAGATTAAGTATGGTTTAAGGCTGAGGCCTTATAGGTTACATGGCAGGATCAGTTATATGAATCAGTAATGTGAATGGATTGGTCATGTGGATTAGATATGAGAGAGACTGGTTATGTGAGAGATGAAAAATGTGAGTATTTTTTCGGATGGATTAACTACATGAATATGTTATGCTTATGGATCAACTATGTGAATATGTTATGTTACTAGATTTGCTAGATCGATCATCAACTTGAGCATTCAACTATGTGAGTGAACAGATATGTGAAAGATCAACTTCATGATAGTTAGCCTACATGAGATACTTTGTATATGGATATGAAATGTGAAAAAATCTATGAGGGTATTTTTTCTATGTAGAATTTCCGACATATATTTGTACACCTATTACATTAAAATGACCATGATGGTTAGTCAATGGTGAAAATAAATGTCAATCAAATTTTGTTTCAACAAGGATGATTTTATTATTTATTTTTAGAGATATTTTAGAATATAAATTATTTTCCCCACATGGTGTTTAATGATATATTGAATAATTGGAATTAAATCAATTTTAATATACAAATTATGATCATGATGTATCTATTGTATTTAATAAGATGTTCCTTCTATTAATTCCATCCTATTTTCATCCACTCGAGACTATGGTTCTAAATCATTCTGTTTGAGTTGAATAATCATGATGTGATTTTCCATGTTTCCTCTAGTGACACTTCTATCATTCATGCATGCCTATTTTTTGTCGATCGAGTCCAATGAAGATTATTCTTCCAGGTAAGGACTTCATTGGTTCCCATAATTATTTTTCATAAATCATAATGTTAGTATGGTTTATTCCCTTTGATTCCAACGGAAATAGATTAATTAATATTGAATTAGATTAAAAAATAAAGGGATTTAAATCATCTTTTTTAGGTTTTTATAGTGATATAAGTTTCCCTTATGTTTTTTTGATAGTGTTCGATCTATTCTATGACTTTTTTAGTATTATATTATTCTTTCATAGAACGTTTTTCTTTATTTAATGTTTTATAGAATGTACTGAAAAAATTTATTAACAATGAAATATGTATATATTAAATAGAAATGTTTAATTAATATGGTGTTTATTGTAACTGATAATACTAAAATTGATTAGATTATGAAACCTTACTTGACTATGTAATTCGATGGGTTGAAAAATTTTTGTAAATAATTTGTATCATTTTAATTATTTTTTATGAAAATAATTTAATTAATTTTAATAAATTGGAATTCAAGTGTTTTTTGAAGCTGGAATATATTATTGGTAGAATTATTAAATTAATTAGTTAAATAATTTATTATCTTCTCATAACATGATGTATTTGGCTTTCTATAGTTGGGACAATTGAATTATTAATTAGAAAATTCAAGAAGGAACAAAAGAGGGTTCTTTGAAATATATAATTATTAGGATCTGTATTTATCCACTTAGTGAGAAGGTTGACTTCCTTTTTATGATGAATACGAGATCTCTTATAATATAACATTAGATGTATTCTTTCAAGAAAAATACATATCCTTATTGATTGTTCTTGTTTGTTGTCTATGTTGTGATGGGATCTATATATGAGCTTATGGTTTGATATGTTTCCGGTATGCTAGATCATGGGATGAATGATGTGATATGATTATGGAATGGCTGAGCATGGGATGAATGATGTGGTATGGGGTAGGGAGGCCCATAGGATATGGTAGTAGTTTATTTCTATGACAGAGAGGAGCATTTGGGTATCAATTGGGTTTCACATATGGAATCAGAGAAGAAATAATGGGTTAAATAAGATATGATCCATTAATGTGATAAATATGGATTCTTTCTTCAAATTAATCTCTTTAATGGTCAATAATAGGGTTTCTTTGTTTATAGTTATTTTTTTCCTTCCATCGTTAATCCATGATGTAATTTGATCCATTAATGAAATACCTCTGGATTTCACATGACTTTTAACACCTCAATTTGGAGATAATAATTCTTTTAACAACCTATGGATAAATAGAATGTTCTTGTGAAATGAGAATTACTCTACATGAATTATATCGTGAGTGATGAGAGAGAAATCCATTTTGTGGAAGATCATGATTTAGGATGTTAAATAATATCGAATTGTGGAACAAATATGAATGAAAGTTATGTTTAATAACAGTTGTAAGGAGAAAAGTAAAAGATTTGGATTTATTAGTTCATTGAATACTGAGAAACTAAATTGATATTTTATGTTTCTTTTTTAAATTTAATTTAACATAGATTATTTTAATTTATTAAATTGAAATTTGAATATTGGTTAAATTTGTTCCCTGTATATTCCTTGTTTATATATTATTCACAATGATAATAATGGTTAAATATTTTGATTTTTTAACATATAAATTTTATGCATATTTTTAAACAATTATTAAGGATGTTTTGTGGTTTTTAGTGAAAATTCGAAAGCATTGTATTGTTTTAATATATAATGGAATATTCGAAAAAAAATTGTTATAGATTTTGAATATTGAATTCTATGATTTATTTTTCCAAACCATTTAAATGATTAATTAATGCATTTATGAAATGGATTGAAATAATTGCAGTTTTATATTTGGAATTTAATTATGTATTCGATTGGATTTTTTACATATGTGTTTGAAACTCTCTTTTCATTAGTAGTGGAATAAAAATTAAAGTTGAGCATGAGAATTCCCATCAACCAAGGGTAGCCCACCTATTAGCCAGTCTATTAGTTCACATCATCTAGGCCAACCCTTGGAGGGATTGCTTGATTTAGATTATACATAGGTGTTCAGGTCAATATAGGGATTACTGTGGTGAAATATGCAGGCATTATCATAGTTGTTCCACATCCATGGAGTGCCCATTGTAACACCCGAATGTATTTATAAAATATTTTCTCTATATATTTTTTATTCTTTAATTATTTGAGATGCACAAAATTATGAATATAGAAAAAACACAAGAATACCTTAGTATAAAATCACCAGTATAGAGTACCCATTAGGTTAGAAGAAAAAAATATAACTAACATAAGAAAAATTAATTTTGAATTCATTGGATATCAGTCATTTATGAAAAATATATATCAATTTGATCTTTTTATTATTGAGTGAATTAAATTTTGTAATGATAATAATTATATATGTATATGTTATATACATAATAAAACATTTTGGATGTTCATGCAATGGATATTTTTGTCATAGGGAATAAATAAACACTAGTTGATATATAGAAACCAATTTTTCTTTAAAGAGTAATTTTAAACCATTGAATTGAAAACCCCTTTAAATTTATGTTTTTTACATATTAATAATATTTATATGACTACTTAATCATGTTGTTTTTTGCCGGATATAAAATTTTACTTTGGATGAATTTATGATATTTTTCTAATAACTATAATGTTTTGATGAATAATAAAAATACACTAAATTTTAATAGAAAACAACTTTTTTCATCAAAATAATTTATATTGTTAAATTATAATATTTAGTGGTGTTAAATTATAAAAATAAAATATTTTTATCATTAAATATAATTTATGTCATTGCAATTATTTTGACATTTAATTCAAATGAAAAAATAGTTTAAGAATGTTTTAACTTTTAAAAACTCTTTCTCTCATTCTGACAAAGGGATTGATCTTAAATTTATTGTAAAATATTTCGTGTTTTGAATTTTTGAAAATGGAGTCCAAACACGGAATTTTTATGTAAGTATTATTCTAATAGCCTACTTTTATTTATTTGGAAATTATAAATAGTAACTTTGGTAATTATTTTTATTACCATGGTTGAAGGTAACTTAGGTAATTATATGTAAAAATAATATTATAAATTTTCATTAACACACATCCAAATATTATATGAGGAATAAATTAGACCTTTATCATTTATTTTTATTAAATAAATCACTTAATAGACACTTTTCCACGAATATGACATTAATGTTTTTTAAAATCAATGAATGTGACAAAATGCCATACTTTATTTTTATAAACTTATATTAATATTAATATAAGGATAAATAAGAGAAAAAATCCACTATATATAAGCTATGGAAATAAATATTTTTTAACTACATCATATAAATTTATTTATAATTTTTAGAAATTAAATTATTACAATTATGGATGACACGATAGTGATTGAAATATTATTTTATTAATAGAAATGTAAAATAAAGGATTTTAATAATATTGAAGGAAATATAATTTTAATTAATTAATGTTATTAATTAATTTTATAGTTTAAAATGACATGATTTGAGTATATTAATGTTCTTTTTAGAAATTATCTTCTATGTGTATTTTATATATAATCAATGAAATTAATTGTCTTAAAATTGACAACATTGACATTTTATAAAAATAACATTTTATATTCTTAATTAAAAATCATAAAAATATTTAATAATTATAAATTGATAATTATAAGAATTAAAATGTAAGAATATATCCATTTATAGACAATTGGAATCATAAAACAAAATATTTCTAGCCATTAAAAATTTATAATATATTACCACAATTAAAACTAAATAGATTATATAATAATAAATCAAAATTATATAGTTTAAAATAAAATTAAAACAAGTCTATATTTTATTGGATGAGTGTATTTCGACCCATAATCATCTAATATTTTTAAAAATCCACATTTTATGCATTTTAATCTAAGTATTAATTCCTTCAAAAAAATATAAATATTAATTTATACAAATTTAATAGTTTTGGTATTTCCAAAGGTTCTCCTCCCCTCTCTTAAAAAAGGGAACCTCTCCTTCTCTTTACATCACACCTCTAAAAATCAATTTCTCAGCCAAACACTTCCCATTTCCTCTCCCAACTTCCCCACTTCATCCTAGATGCCACACATTGGGCAGAAAGTCTTCTTAAAAAGAATTTTTTGTACAAATCAAAGTGTGATACTGGAAAATGAGGTAATTGTTTTATCACATATTTGAAAATTATTTTCCTCTTATACTTCATTTTCTTATGTTGTTGCCATACTAAAATAATAAATCTAGTATATTATACATTCTAAGATATTACTTTATTGTTTGTAAAACATTATACCTCCTTTTCATCATCATATGAATAAAAATATCCATGATGTAAACTTTCAATCAAAAATAATGGATTTAAAAAATAAAATAAAAGTATGGGTATAATGGATGTAAACTATTAATCAACCATATACCTCCTTGTACGGATTTCCTTCTCCAGGCCATGATGTAAACTGTTAATCAATAATAAATTATCTAGATGGGTATAATGGATTTAAATAATTAATATTTCAGGATTATTATTCTGTATAATTACTATAACAAAAAAATTGGTACAATTTAACTTTCAAATGGAAAGATATCACCGATCACGTGAATGTACAGCCTACTGTCTACACGACGTAGTGAAATTCCTTATACCTGTTAAATATTCCAGAATTGTTAAAAATATTATATAATGTGTAAAAATAATAATTATGAACTTAATATCATTATTTAAATTAATACATACATCCTAATAATAAAAAACATTACTTACATGAAAAAATAGTAATGATAAAATGAAACAGTTAACACCTGAAATACTGGAAATATAGAAGCACTTTAAAAAATAAAATAATATGATCATATATGATATCATAAATATGATTATGATTTTGGTATAATTTAATAACATATTTTATCCATTATGAAGTTGTTTTAGATACATATAAAGGATATCAGACTTAAGGTAAAGGATAATTTTTCAATCTCATTATTTTCAAAACAATTTATACATAATTATTTAATAAAGTATGTTTATCATCCATATATGTTTTTCCAAAAGTCATAATATTATTTATATTCATATACTATTTTTTATATTCAATATTACCCATTGGTGTATTTTTGATAAAGAGTATTGAATAAATCATTTTTTAGTTTTCTATACAAAGTACTTTTTGAATTTTTTTACATGAGTACATGAATAATGTTCCTTAGCTTATTCGTCATGAAATAATTTTTACATCTTCATAATTGATTTTCCCATGAAGATTACTCTAAAATATTTCTTTTTTATCTTTAAATAAATTAATTTTTTAAAATTTCATGTTATTTTGAGAATAAAAAATATTTTTCAAGAAGAAATTATATTTTCCTCATTAATAATGTTAGGTGTTTTCTCTAAATTATTATCCATATAAGAGGACGTAGTGTTATTTTTATATGCCTATTATTAGTTTTATTTTATTGTGTTTAATATATAACTATTTTTATGAAATACCTTTATATTAGATGGATTATGTTATGATGGAATGATGATTAAGAAACTCATTTTATTTTTTGGGTAATGCTATGATGAATGGTTTTCTTTTTTGTGGAAAATATAAGAATGATTTCATTGTGAGATGGGTGGGACCTATATTTCCATCCATTGCATTGGTTAAAGATTATATCTCATGAGACAGACATGACATTAATGTAAAGTAAATCTAGTTTAGTACTACAGGGCTTGAACGACAAGTAAACCCTATTCAATAATTAACATTGTCACATATGATGGTATTGGATATGGGGCATGGCTACTATGGAAACAATTTTCTCTTCTTATGTGTATGCCAAAAAACATCATGTATTATGTTATGAGTTTTTAGATTATGTCCCTTAATTATTATGAATGATTATTCCATGACATGATATCATGATATCATGATATTTTGTATGCTGAATAATATTTTAAAATGTCATGTTCTTATTTATTTTGATTATGATTGGATTGATATTTCCCTTTTATACCCTTATAGGGAATTTGATATCACCCATTCTTATGTATATATTCTATAGGGAATTAAAAAGGGTATTAAGTAATCTATGTCAGAAAGGATTCTAATTATGATGATATGAGTGGAAGATAATATAGATGTTTTATGAACCGGTTGTTTATGTTTACCATATTCTAAAGACACTATACCTATATAGTCATTTCATGGATTTGTTATATGTTATAATACGTATAATTTAATTTTGAGTTAATATCAATGTATGTAAATGCGGGTCATTATAGTTTGTCTTAGAGGAAAAGAATATTTAACCTTTTGAAACTAGGATAGGAATTTTTTAGTAAGAACCCTAAGGATATGTCTAAATATCAGTATTAATCTTAGTGTTTTAGGAATGGCCATTAATAACCTTGGATAAATCCCAATATGTCTTAAATAGAATATTTTTTTTCATTATTATTTTCCCTATTATGATTTATGTTTTCACATGCTATGATTCATGGTTTTAGTAAATAACTGGAACCCGAAGGAACCATATTATTGCTGAATGCGATGGGAAATGTAATGATTTTCTCTATAAGAAATCAAATGTTATGGGAGATAGAAAAAAATCTCATTTCCATTATCCTAATAATCTCTCAAGCTATGAATCTGGCAGAACATACAAATGAGAAAAAAAGGGAGAAACATTATGCTGATTCATTCTTGTGGTATCATCTACATTCATTCAGTGGGTATTCTGATCCATTAGTGGCTAAAAAATGGATCAATACCACTAAAATGATATTTCTATTTCTATAATGTTCTGAACATTATAAATTTGTCATAGTTGCCTATCGTTTTGGAGGTGAAGTTGATCAATGGTGGATTTTTTTATCAAAAATATAAGGAAAAGAGATGAAATTGAATCCATGGATTGGGATGAGTTCAAAACTTATTTTTCAATAAGTTCAATTATTGTATTCTTCAAACAATTTTGTAGAAGTAGTTACTTGAACATAAGGAAAATAATTATGAATCTGTTAGTACCTATGAAAAAAAATATTACATGACATTCAAGGTATGCTTCTAGAATTAATATCTAACCTGTGAGTAAAATCCCATGATTATTTAGTGGCATAAAACCTAGTCTATGAAGGGAATTGGCAATAAGGGGCTTAAATAGCTATTAGGAAATCATTTGATGAGATCTCATGTATGATATGTATATTGGAGTAACCCATCACACTTGAGGATTTGATAAGAAGAGAAAAATATAAATCAAGGGAAAATCTAAATACCACACTGAATAGAAGATGATTTTTTCCTTACGATCAATGTGTTGAAAGAAACATAGAGGAAAATATTATAATGGTACTACGTAACGTTTTATGTGTTGAAAAGAAGTTCACCAGGAAGTTGAAAGCTTTAGTTGTGTAAAAAACATGTATAATGATGCAAAGAAATAAAATTCTACAAATAATTCACCTCCTATACTTCAATGCTATAGCGAAATGATATTGTAATTATACCAATCAATGCCCTAATCGAAGGGTTATTGATGATGATCAAAGTCATGAAACTCTTACGGACTAAGACAAATGATTGTCATAGGCAATAACTAATGATGACATGGAGTAAGATAATGAAGTTATGAAAGGTGCTCTTAACATCAACTGAAAAGTAGAAAATGTTTTATTTGATTCTAGATCCACCCATTCTTTTATTTATCAATAATTTTCCCGGGGAATAATTTTATTACCTCTAAAAGTAAATGTTGAGTTATTTGTTATGACTCCTAATGGCACAACAGTTGCACCAAAAGATTATAATAATTCACTAGTTTATATTTGTGTGAAATTGTTTTCTTGAAAATCATGTAATCCTTCTTATAGTTTAATTTGATGAGATTCATAGAGTGGATTGGATTTCTATATATGTATCTCATATAAATTTCCAAGTAAGGGGAGTCAAATTTCATATTACAGATCAATCTATGATCATCTATTGATCCAAGACTGAGTATAACCTTAAAATATAATTTTATTCCATCTTACGGGTTTCAATTGCCTTAAATGATGGTTATTTATCTAAAATGGTTGAGAAGAAACTCATGTTTAAAAATAGGAAAATTTTACAAGATGTTGATGAGGACTATCTTAAATAATTTTCAGGTCTTTCACCAAATTGTAATGTTTATTTTTCAATAGAACTCGTATCAGGTACAATGCCTATTTCAAAAACACCTAATAGAATGACCCTAATTGAAATTCATGAAATTAAGAAGAAAATCCCAAAGAATATTGATAAGATATTCATACACCCTGGAGTGTATCCTAGAGGAGTACATGTTCTGTTTTTGTGAAATATTTATAAGGAAGATCTCATCCACTCATCATGTTGACTCAGAAAAGAGTTATGTTTCTTTATTTGGAAGAATGTGAAATGATTTCCAATGAGATAAAATCAAGGTTAGAAAGTGGACCTATGCTCAAACTACCTTGTAGAGGAGAATGGATTGTGATATATAGTGATTCTTCCATGAAGGGTCTGGGATGTTTTCTCATGAAAAATTCTATGGTGAAAGGTTATTCTTTAGGATAGTTGTAATCCATGAGAAAAATTACCCAACTCGTTATTCATAGTTAGTTGTAGTAATATTTTCATTAATGTTATGGAGTCATTATCATTAAGGTTAATGATGTGATATTTATACAAATGGTAAATGTTTAAAGTATATTTTCACACAAAAGAAGGTGAATATGTGCCACAGAATATGGTAGGAGTTGATTAAATATAATAACTTCTCCATGCATTACCACCCTATGAAAGAGATCAAGTGGGAAGATGCTTTAAGTCAATAAGACTATTCTCACTTATCCATGATGAGGTTCACAAAAGATCTAATGATTATAGATTTTCAAAGGATGGATCGTGAAATTTTAATGTAAGGGGTGATATATTATCTTTCACAAATAAATGTTCAACCATCAATAAATTTGAATATAAATGATGTGTAGAAGAAAAATGTAGAGCTACAATAGATGGTGAAAAATGTTCCTAAATACATCCTTGATTGTGATCAAATAATAAGGTTCCTGAACTATGTTTTGTATTCCTACCATAACAGTATTTAAGAGGGAGCAATATGATAAGGGCCATAGTTCTTCATTCTTTATTCACCCTGGAAGAACAAAGATGTACAGGGACCTGAAAGAGTTTTTGTTGAGGGATGGGATGAAAAGTTATGTCATTGGATAGGTCTCTCAATTCATGGATTGATAGTATGTTAAGGATGAGAGACATAATTCTAAGAAAATTTTATAACCATTTCCCATATCGGATTGGAAATGGGAAAAAATCACTATGAACTTTTTCGTCAGACTTTCTAAAACATCGAAAGGAAAAAACTCTATCTGCAATATAGTTGATCATATTACAAATTCAGCACACTTCATGTCTATTAGAGATGATTTATCTCTTGATAAAATATCCAGGTTATATTTAAATTAAGTGTAAATATTTCATGGAGTACCACTTTGCATTATATTTGTTTGGGTTATGATGTTTTCCATGAAATTAAGAAAGTTTTCTTCAGCATGCTCTGGATATAGAGTTATGTTTCAGTACTTCTTATCATCCTTAAAAAGACAATCTTTCTGAGAGAACAATTCATACTCTAGAAGACGTGTTGAGAGAATTATCTATGGATTTCAGTGGTGGTGGGGATAAATAGCTACCTTTGGTGGAATTGTTTTAAAAAAAAAATCGTTCAATTAATTATTCATGTGTCTCTTTATAAATACTTGTATGGAAAGAAGTGCAGAACTCCAACTTCTTGGGATGAATTTTGGGAACAGAATCTATTAGGACCTTATCTTATTGATGAAATAGAAGAAAATTTCTGATATATTCAACAACAAATACGAGAATCTCAGTGTAGACAAAATTATTATATGGAAAACTGAAGAAAAGGTATAGATTTTGATGTGGGTGATATGAATTTTTTATGAATATCTCTTCAGATGAGAGTAATGATATTTAGAAAGAAGAAGAAGATTAACCCTAGTTATATCGATCCTTTTGAAAATTTAGATCATGTTGGGAAGGTAGCTTACTGATTGGAACATCCACTAAATATATAACAAGATTATGATGTGTTCTACATATATCTCTTGAAAAATTACTTACCTGATCCTTCACATTTATTATACTCATAATTTAAACTAGTGGAGAAATATCATTCTTATTAAGAACAACCGATCGAGATTCTGAATCGTACTAAAAAAGATATACGAAAAAACCACTTTCTTGGGTAATGTTTTATGGAGGAACAACTAATTTAAATAAAATACATGGTAAGTTGAGGATATTATGAGGGAGAGGTATCCTCATCTTTTTGTTTCCATGTGATGAATTTTGAGGGAGAAATTCAGTTTTAGGGGAGTAAAATGTAACACCTTGAGGTTAATGGGAAATATTTTCTTAAAATAATTTTATTCTTTAGTAGCCTGTGTTTCATGAAATCGTGAGTTTAAATGTACTACTAGAAACCCATAGTATAAAATTACCATTATAGCCCCACCATTTAGTTAGCGGGAATAAGTATAACTAACTTATAAAAATGCAGTGTCAATTCATTGGCCATCAATTATTTATGAAAAAGATAAATCAATTATATATTTATATTATAATGATAATTACTATAGTTAACAATATAAATTAGATATATATATATATTTTATATACTTTATAATATAGTTTTTGTGTTCATCCAAAGGATTTTTTAGTTATAAGGTATGAATTAACCTTATTTGATATATAAAAACATATTTTTGTTAAAAGAGAAATTTTACCCCATTGAATGGAGAACCCCTTTAAATTAAATATTTTTACACATTAATAATTTTTATATGACAACATAAACATTTTATTTTGATATACGATCTAAAAATTTACTATTGATTAATTTCTGATATTTTTCTGATAACATTCATGTTTTGATGATTAGTAAAAATACACAAATTTTGAAGAGATTTTTTTTCATCGAAATAATTTATTTGATTAAATTATAATATTGAATGGTTTTAATGTTAAAATTGAATATATTTTTATCATTAAATATAATTTATTTATTTAAAATTATTTTTACATTGATTTCATATGTAAATTTTTTTAAAACTTTTTCAATGTTTTAACTTTTAAAAAACGTTCTCTTAGTCCGACAATGTGATGGTTTGGAATTATTTTTTCCAACTATTGTGCTTTGAAATTTTAAAAATGGATTTAATATTTAGAATTATTAGCTCTAAATTACACTAATAGTCTTCTTTTATTATTTGGGAATTATAAATATTAACTTTGGTAAATATTTTTATTATCATGGATGAAGGTAAATTTGGTAATTAATGGTGAAAATATTATTATAAAATTTCCTAAACACCGATAAAAATTTTATTTTATGACTACATTAATCCCTCATAATCTATTTTTCTAAATTAAATCAACTAATTGCCCATTTCCCATGAATATAACATTAATTTTATTAAAAGCATTGAATGTTACAAAATGACACAATTTTGGTATAAATATATATTTATTTTCATATATGGATAACCAAGATATAATATAAACTATATATAGTCTATATAAATCTAAAATAATTAACTACATCGTATAAATTTATTTTTAATTTTTTGAAATAAAAGTATTATCATCAAGGGCTACACAATACTGACACATAAATTATATTATTTATACATATATCAATTTTATGGTTTTAGAAATATGAAAAGAAATATAATTTTGATTAATTAAGGTTATTCATGAATTTTATAGGCAAATCTGAATTGTTTTTATTATATGAATTGTTTTTTGGAACTTTTCTTCTTGGGGGATTTTATTTAAAATCCAATTAATGAATATTGCAAAAAATTAACACTATTGATATTTTATAAAAGTAAAATTTTATCAAATTATTTAATAATTACAAAAATATATAATATTTACAAAGTTACAATTATAAGGTTGAAAATATCTTAAAATATCCATTAATTTCAATTTAAATTCATATAAATAAATATTTATGACTATTAAATATTCACAATATATTTCCATTATTAAAATTTAATAGATTGAATAAGGGTAAATGAAAAGGATAAGGTTTAAAATAAAATCAAAAAATTTATAGATTTTAATAGTTTAGAGGATTTTTAACTCATCCTCATATTATATTTTAAATAATTCTATTTGGAGTCATTTTAAACTGCAAGTTAATTTATATTAATTTAATTTTTTTGGTATGTCCAAAGGTGCCCCTCCCCTATCTTATAACAGGTAACGTATCATTATCTATTAATCACACCTATAATGATATTTTTCTTGTCCAAACCCTAACCATTTTCTCTCATAACATCCGTCACTTAATACTTGAGTCCACATATAGCGTATAAATTCAACTTAAATAGGCCTTTTCTGCAAATCAAAAGGTGATAGTCAAAAAAGAGGTAATTGTTTTATCAAACATTTCTAAAATCTTTTGTTCTTTTACTTACATTTCTTAGATTTTATCCCCACTAATGTAATAAATACAGTATATTAGACATTCTTAGATGTTACAGTATTTGTGGGACAACATTAGACCTATTTTTAACCATCCTACGAACAACAATATCACCATGCGTGCATACGTATGGCTAACCATCTCCACATCATGGTGTAATATTTTATTAAACAATACATTATTTGGATTGGTACAATGATGGGTAAAATAGATTTAAATAATTTATATAGAATGATAATTATTCTTTTTATTTAATATACAATCTAATTCAATACCATTTAACCATTAAAGTGAATGATATCGTCCCTCCTGTGTAGATACAACCTATTGTCTCCACGGTATAGTGAGATTCATTATCCATGTTAAAAATTAAAGAATGATTATAAAATATATATTATGATTAAAATTAATAATTATGAACTTAATTTATTTCTGTACATTAATAAATACATGCTACGAATGAAACTCCGGACATACATGCCTAAACAGGAATGGGAAAACGAAGTAGTCAACAACTGAAATATTGACAATATATGAAACATGATAAAAAATGATATAATATTATCATATTATATAATAAATATAAATATGGTTATGGATTGATTTAAATAACATACATTAACCACTATACATGAGATTCAGATACAAACAATGGATATCAGACCTAAGGTAAGGTATAATTTCTCAATCCCAATATTTGCCGATATTGTTTAGAAATATGTATTTACTAGGGTATATTTATCATCCACATCCTTGTTTCTTAAATGTATAATATTATTTCATTTATTATCCTATTATTTAAGGTAAATTTTACACATTGTTTAATTTTTATTAATCATTGTTGAAGGAATCTTTCTTTCATTCTCCATTTGAGGAACCTTTTGACATTTCCATCAATAGTACGAGTAGAATTTTTTTAACTTATACTGCACGAATTGATTTTTTATGATTTCATAATGCATTATTTCCATAAATATTCCTATATATGATTCCATATTTATTTTAAACTATATTCATTCATTTTAAATTTTCATGACATTTTGAGAATAGAAATCGTTTTTGATGATGAAAGGATATTTTCCTTGGTAATTATGCTCTACTGTGTTATAAAAATAAATTTCAATAAAAGACGACATAGGGTTATGTTTTATACCAATTATTTGTTTTATTAGATTGTGTATATAAGTTATTTAATTTTATTACATACCATTATCTAATCTGGACAAGGTTATGATGGAATTATGTTTAAGAAAGACATTATATTTCACGGGTTATGCTATGATAAATCATTTATGTTTTTGTGTCACATGTAAGAATGATTTCATTATAAGATGGTTGTGACCTATAACTCCCTCTAATCCATTGGGTAAATATTTATATCTCATGAGATCGACATTAAAGTAATTACATGCAAATCTAGTTTTGTAATACAAGGCTGGGATGACAATTAAACCTTGTTCAATAATGTACTTTGTATGTTATGATAGTCTTGCCTATGAGGAATGGATAATATGAAAATGATTTCCTATTATCATGTGTATTCCACCAAAAATCATTTTTTATTTTATTACGTTTGGGAGTATGTCCATTAATTCTTATGAACTTTTATCCCATGACATGATTTCATGATATTTCGTATGCATGTAAAGATTTTAAAATGTTATTTTCTTATGTTTAATGAATATAATATTATTGATACATACCGTGTATAACCTTACTAGAATTTTCATGTCTCCCTTTCATATGTTTCTTTTTCCTATGTCATGAAGAAGGGTATTAAGTAATATATTTCAGAAAGGTGTTTACTTATGAAGAAATAAGTGGAAGAAGATATAGATGTTTTATGAACTAGTTTTTTATGTTTCCCAGTTTATAAATAAACTATAACTATACCGTACAATTGTGGATTTGTTATATTTTGTAATTAATTTACATAAATTTTGAAGTAATAACAATTTAAATAATTTATGGGTGTTTATACCCATATTTAAGAATATTCATTTTAGTGGAAGGAGCAAGGTTTCATCAGCGATGAGAACTTCATGGTGGTGGAAGGGTGTCAACTAACCTGAATCATTTCATTACTATGGGGGAGATATGGTATGATATTTATTATCATGAGAACCCATGTTAGGATTCAATGTGGGATATAAAAAAGTGAGTAACATTTCATATTTTTAACAACAAATTTTCCATTTCTTATCGTTCTTTCCATGACCATGCTCATACAACCCGATCCACCATGATCAAACATCTTCTCCACCTTAAAAATATTGGAGACCACTATTGATCACCAGTAATCTACAATTGCACCACTACATGATGCTCGAGCTGAGATTCACACTACTATTGAGGTCCCATAATCACTATGGTTCCCCATTAGAGATATGGCTGACCCCCATGAATATCAATTCAAGCATCCAATAACCACTTCAATGGTCAATGGAATTTAAGAGATTAATAATTTCATTAATATCCATTTGTAAGATTCCATGACATGTAAAGCCCACTAAAATAACAATAACTACAAATACATGCATGTGGAGTAAAGAATCACCCATGTCGAATCTTGTCTCATCAGTTCGACATAATAATTCAACACCTCAACATCATCAGTCATATTTGGAAATATCATTCGATGTATTTCGTAAATGAATATATGAAGCCACCATATATCTAATATAGAAATTTTTATACACACTCATTGTCTAATAAAAAATGGATATCCTTGCCCACCACATGAAAAAATGTTCAAAACCTATAGAAGAATTCATCACTCTAGAGGATGAGATATCCTACAATATTTTTCCTATTAGTTTATATTCCTTCATTAGTCATTTTTATTTTCATATTTAAAAACATTTTACTATTAAAATAAAACATTTATTATGTTTTAATTTTTTATTGGGTCATTAATCTTCTGATATTACTCTCTTCTTCTCAGTCTTCCAATTTTCTTCTTATTCTAATTTTTACCTTCTTCATATTATTTTATTTTCATCGATATTTTTTATTAATTTTATTATTCTCTTAGATATCTGTCTATGTTTCATCCTATTATAATATTTTATTTTATCTTAACTTGTATTCATATTATATTCATTATATTCATTCCACTGTTATCTCTTACAAAAAACAACCATGTGCTAATTGAAGGCTTGGCATAGGATAGGTAAGTGGTGTTTCTATTTAATTTTGAGTCTAATTGATGGTGTTTTTTATTTTTTTGGAGGGGAAGATTGAAGTGAAAGAGTGTGGTGAATTTATACTATGTAAATGAACTACAATTCATTTTTATTATTTCTTTAAAACATTTCACTATATTCCACTATACATATTATCTTCATTTAATGAACTTGAGCTGTTTAGTGGATGAAATGATATATGAGGGAGTTTGGTCTAAAATGTTATCACACTGTTGATGTAGGTGTTCTATCAACATTTATTATAGGTGGAGGTAAAATTGATATATAAAAATATATTGTATTTATTACACCACTGAATAAATAAATAGTATTTTATGAGTTAAATTTCTTGATTAATATTCCAAACTAATGAAAAACACCATCAAATAGAATAATGTTTCCCATAAACGAAACCTAAAATTGAAAATTAATTTCATTCCTAATCACATTTTATCATTTCATGTTTTTATATGTTTTTAATTTTCATTTACCTTCTTAAATTATATTCATTTCAAATATATAATTAATGTGAAAAAATTAGCAGTTTAAGTGAATTAGAATAAGAAGGTGAATTAATGATAAATATCCTTATTTTATACAAACTGGTAAATTTATTTTACTCACTGAGAAAGTGGAATTTATTTTCCCATAATATATAATTGGGGTGCATAATATACCCATAATTAAAGGGATATAGTAATTGTATAGGATTTTTGATCCATTAATGGTGAAAGGTTGTTCTCTCCAGCCAGTGGAGACTGCAACCATTCTTTTTTAATAGGAATGATATTAGTTTTAAGGGATTTTTATTATCCACCAATTCATTATAGGAATATAATTTTTATTTCATTCATATATATATATATATATGTTATTATTTCAAATTTTAAATAATATTTTTTTTCTAAATAAAACGATAGTTATGGTATGGAACATTTAAATAATGTTATTTATGTTATAAATTATGAAAACCATATATTGGTAATAGAAAATAAAACATGGTCACACTAATCATATAACAACAACTTATGGAATAAAATTCATGGTTGTGTAAATGTTATTATTTTGGAAAAGCTTAGTCAATATGAATATTTAGTCATTTTTTATCCCAAACAACTTTAAATTTATCATGCATATGTACAATAAAATGAAAAATTCATCATTTATGAGACAAGGTGAATGGTTCATAGATATTTTATGATTGGTACATACTATAATGTATAGGACACTTACAGTTGAAGCTACAGGTGTGTATTCCTATATCATAACATTGGTTGGTGACTTTAGTATATTTTTCAAAATATAATAAATGAGAAATAACTATGAGTCTATTGAGAAATTCACTGAATTTAAGATGGATATTGATAATCAACTTTTAAATATTATAATGAATCTTTGATCAAATCATAACGGTAAATATATAAACCATGTATTCTTTAAATTTAAATAAAAGTGGGGGATTATATCTCAAATCACTCCACCTTACACACCATAGTGGAATAGAGTTATTGAAAGGAGAAACTATACTGTGTTAGACATAGTATGGTTGATAAAGAGTCATGAAAATCTTATGTTCTCCTTTTAGGGATATTCATTTCAAATTATTTCAAACAAATTAAACTGAGAACCAAATATAGTGGAAAATGTAGTTATATTTGTGTTATTTAGTGGATAGAACCACATTATACCACATAAAACTATATGGGGTTGTGAGAAATTTTTTAGTACCTTATCATGAAACAAACTAACACCCTTGAACAAAAATTGTATCATTATATTATAATATATAAAAATAATCGTATAATACATATACACCCCCTCATAAAATAAAATTACTGTCACAAGATAATTATTTATTCATGAGAGGGATCATATACTCAAAAAGGAAATTATGAGAATGAATGACTAAGATGAAGTTGGTTATAAAGAAAAAAACTGATTTTTATGAGATCAGATTCCACATTTATACATGAATGATTTACATCCTAAATCATAGGTACAATATGTGAGCACTATAGAGTTAAACGAACAAGAAAGATAGGTATTTCTAGACACCGAATAAGTTTCCAAAATATTGGTTAAAGCTATAAACCATACTCATAGATAGAGTTATTCGATATCATAGAAGGTGAAATATAGAAATAAGCTATGAATTTTGAGACGAATTACCTCTCTCTGATCCATGTATAGGTTCTGGTTGATGGACCATTTTACATAAGTCTTGTTGGGTGAAATTTTGTTTTCAAGATAAAACTATACATGGAAGGAAATGTAAATACCAATAAATAGATTCTAGTGGCTAAAGGTTTTAAGTAGTCTCAAGTGATTACCTAGGTTGAATCATTTTTAGTAGTTTTGATGTTTAAATGAAATATAATTCAATGTTCTATAGATTCTTAACATTATTATATAAATTCTTATATGAACTCCATAATTACATTCCTTAATGGAAACCTCAAATAATTTGGGTACATCACACAACCATAAGGGTTTGTTACTCAAGGTGATGCCTAAATTATTTTCAAGTTATAATGGTCCACCCATTAATTTATGCAACCATCAAGGTCATGAAATATTTGACTTGATCTATAGTAACCCAAAATTTGTTATCAATGAAGATTCCCTAATTATAATTATGTTTTGTAGTATAAAACACATACATAAAATTTTGAACACAATACACACTATATAAATAAATAATGAATATAATAAAATGTATTTATAGAAACTAAGAAACCTATATTGATGAAATAATAACTAAATCATTGGATTAGTAATAAGAACAGTGGGAATAGTAATGTAACAAATAGAATAGTATCATCATATATAATCATATATATATAATTTAGGTATATTTTTAATGAAAATATGATAATTTTATATCATTGTAAATGTATATAATAATTATAAAAGTGATAAATTAAGTGTAGGTTTTTTAGTAAGTAGTAAAAACATATTCAAAATTTTATAATTAATATAATTATTGAAATGAAAATTAGTTTTTATAAAATATATTAATTAATTAGTTTCATGTTTTATTATTATTTTAATAACTTTTTTGATACAATTTATAATTTTTAAAAGAATAATTAATTTAGTTACAATTTAAAAATTTATTTTTTAAATAAATGGTGACTTTATTTAAAAATGAAATTTCTCATATTTTGGAAATTATTTTCATTAAATTTTATTTATTTTTCCTATTCTAAAATTTGATAAGTGGTTATGGTAAATTTTTTGAGTTTTTTGAATATTGTTGAATTTTTATTGAATAGTTAAATACAATAATATTTTTTATAAGATGAATACATATATTATTATTTTATGAATGATGTATATGATGGAAGTGTCGCCATTAGTTTAGATCACATACATTAGTTACTATATTTATTAGTAGTTATCTTCACTATTTATAGTCTTAAAAGAAATAATTAACAAATAAATAAATTAATATAAAAGCACTTCTCTACTCCACTATAAATATAACCCCTTATTCCCTATTCTCCTAACACATTATGTGCATTGAATCGTACTTACATTCTTCCAAATTGTTTTCCCAATTATCTCACCCACATATATGATCCTTTGGTCTACCAAAATCCCAAGAACCAATATCATAAAATGGTTATCAAGAGGAAGATTATCAAGTGTACAAATCCCCACTCATTTTCTAATAATTTCATTCAATTTATTTTATGATATTATTTCTTGCTAACCTCCCATCATAAAAGATACTAGATAACACTATAATCCTATATATAAATTAATTTTATATTCTTAATGGATTATCACTAATCAATTTTATTCCCTTCCACTTTTTTCTAAATAACATCATCTGGGAGTTGTCGATATACCACCACGGCTGATGAATTTTTTAATTTTATAATACAACCTTTATGGATGGTCATAAAACAATTATAATGGTTAAAAATTATTATAATATATTTATTATAACTTTTTTAATTTTCTTGTAACAATTAATATATGCCGTAAAGTTTGTAATAAAACAAAATTTGTTAAATATGATTGAAAAACCATAAAAAATAAACTATGGTTAATTATTATCATTTTATCTAATGAATCATTATCATTTATGTAATGAAAATGATATATTGAGCCATTTAAAATAATTCAGGATCATAAATATCATATAATTCATCTTATGATGTTTTTCATCCATTTTCCAAGATCTCGCATAATTAGAATTAAGGGAACCAATCATAGTATCACGGTATGAACACTCTCAAAATGATGAAATTAAACACATAAAGTCAACAAAATGGCCATTAAGTAACCAAATAGTATTATAATAAATTAATAAGTTATGAATCTTTTCATGATTAATTAATTAATTAATTGTCATATCGAGTACATTTTGTTCAGGTGATGAGCATTTATGGACATATGGTACTGGATTCTCTCTAGACCTCCATTGTTTACCTCGGGTTACACTTTATCACTATTTACCCCAAGGAAATACATAATTAATATTATTTAACCTTCAAAAATTATGTGTGTATGTTCCAAAAACATATATTGTACTAAATTATTCTTTCTTTTATTTGTATATAAATGTCTTATAGATTTCATTTTTAAAACAACCCGATATTAAGACAAAAGTAAAAGGATCGTCTCATTTACATACCCATATTCATGTACACTACCGAATGTTTATTAATCCACTAATTTTTTGTACAACCATTCATTTTATCATGAAAAACTATATTTTTTCATTTATGGATACATGAATTCAATTATTATTTTTCTAAAAAAATGTTTTTTATTATTTTACCTTAAACCACACTTAAATAGCCCATTTCTATAAATTATTAAACACTATTTTACAAGATATCACATCATATGGAAATTATTTATCCTGATATACTACCGATTTCACTTATGAATGTTAATTGATGGTTTAAATACATTATATCACAGAAACATTTATGATATTACCATTAGTTATGCATTATTATATGATTATGAATCCAATTTCATTCCACTCACAACCCTCATGTTTATGATTTATTTTTCAAGGGGAATAAATACACATGGTCATGATATGATTGTTGTGCCCAGATAGATCTCCAATCAATTGGAAAAATTTTATTTTTATGATTTATCATTTTGGGATAGGGTGTAAACCTAGTTCCTTTATGGGACGTCATCTTCAATGTGAAATGGTCTTAGCAGTTTTCCATGACCGATGATCCACCATGTGCAATGATCCTCATAGTTAGCTTTGATTATTTCTAATTTATTCTTGTGTGTGGTTTCCACCTTAAATTTGATTTTTTTGTAAAATGATTCAATAATCTATATGTAATGATTCTTTATGTTTTTAATGTTTCATGAATTTTATGTTTCAATTTGTTATGCATTCAAATCCATGTGATTTGATTAACATTTATGTTTATTCCATTACAATGATATTTTGTTCATCACATTGTTCATGTAATTCCATAGTTTATCCAATGATGATGTAAGATCTCAATTGATGGTAGGAGATCATTATATAGATTAAATAAAAATGATTTTATTTTGATATCAATATTATTAATTATGCACCTAATTTAGAGAGAACTCTAGAATTTACAATACATGTTTATTGTTTCCAGATTATTTATTATAAATATTGTGTAATAATATTTGTTAAAGGATATGGACATTATAGTTGGAATTAGATCAAGGTATTTTTAATTTTTTTTATTATGACTGTAATACATTAGTATGAAAATATGACTATCTGCATATTAATAACTAAAACCTCCTTTGATATTTTTGATTTATATTTTACAAATCGATTTAATTTATATAAATATGTAAACTGCTACATAATCTTTTGGAAATCCATTTTCACATAGATAATATTAAATTGTTATAAAATTCATTAATGGTATGACATCTAGAATTATCCCTTTTTACGATTGAATTAAAATAAATGGATTTAATTAAAATGAAACAAAAATCTAGAATGGAAATTACATGGGGTGTGGTTATTTAATTAAATTGCAGGTTACTGATGCTACTATGGAACTTTTTTCCTATTCTAATAGTGGTTAGAATATATGAACACAAGGATTCGTTAAGTAATTCATTGAGCACTCAGAGGATGCCATATCAATTCTTTGAGATATTTTATATGTTAGATAAAGAATAAGGAATTGTGTATTTCTCTTATAAGTTTGTTAATTCATTATTGTAAAACACATGATTCAATCCCTTAATATCTTTAAATTATAATTCATTGGATAAACTACATTGATTATTCTTGATGTCACTGGTCAAGTAATGCCTTGGATTCTCTCCTTAGGATCCATTCATGCAAATAATGGGAATTACTATGGATATGTTCCATAGTCTTGGAAGGAGACTATTCCATTAGAATGATGAGGGTGTTTATCTTGGAATAAACTGAGACACCTATATCTATGTTGTATTATTTATATTCATGAGTTAATTTGAACTTATATGGTCATAATATCCATGGATACACCTTATGTCCCACATTATATATTTCTTCTCCTTGGGATCCTTGGTTATATTAATAGACCCGAGGGTTTATAGGCTACCCATTTATATGAATTTATCTTAGTTTAGTGAATATATGGTTGGTGAAGCATCCCATGAAGAGATGAGCATGACATGGTAATTATTTCATGCATCTTAATCCTATTCTTATTCTTATACATTCATAGTGTTGAATTTATATTATCATATTATAATTGTTATAAACACCATTGGGGGATGACTACTCAGTATATATCACACCCAATATGTGATTCCAATTGGTACCCAGAATTACTACATAGATATAATCATGAAAAAAGGAATGTGTAATGTAATGGAAGTATGATTTTAATATATCAAGCGATCTTGGACAACATGATCATTATTTGTCTCTCGATTAAATTGGAGATAGATTCAGTATTTTTTCTTTTTGATATACATGTATTTTATGTGTTATTTCATCCATTAATTCCCACTTCCATTATATGAAATCATTATATTTAAATCATTTTTTATACAGTGCATATTATTATTTATTAATATATTTATCTTTTATTTGTTTATATCATTTCTGATATTCTAGTGGATTGTTGTTTTTTATTTCATATATTCAATTATTGATTATACTATTGTGTTCCACTCACTCCATGAAGTTATAGTCTCTCCACTATACCACCACATACCCATCCTACTAATTGGTATCCTCTAATATACATGTAACCAATCATGAGGCCACATAGCCAATCAGGGTGGATTACTTATAGGTGAACCAGGTCTAGGATATAACATGATGTCTTTATTATAATAGGATGAGATGGTGTGTATACATTTAGATGTTAAATAAATTTTTTGACATAATAATTTTGTGTAACCTAAATAAAAAAATTTATTTTATTTAAAACGACATGTTAAATTTCATTTAATTGAGTCCCCAACACATAGTGAGGAAGTACAAGGAACCATCCTTAAACCATAGACAGTCTTGAATTAAATGGATAATTCACAATGAGGATCTTTTCAGGTCTAGAGTTTTAGAGAATTAGGTAATATTATTTACATAACAACATGAGTATTACATATAGAAAATTCTACTCAGTATCCATTTTTTTTAATAAAATAAAAACACTTGAAAAAAATATTCATGTCTAGTTCTCTGTTTTAGACAACATGACTCTTCCTTGATCTCATCCTCAACCTATATTCATCATTATATGTTGTGGAAAACATTTCAAAAATTGGGGATGAGCATAATAATCTAAGTAAGGGATATAAAATAAGGAATGAAAATATTATCCCACCAATAAATACAAAAAAATGAACCCATACTTTTCAATCATATCATACCTCATGAAATAATAAAATATATGAAAAACAAATAGATATCATAAATCATAAATGTAACTTGTGGAATCTATATCAAAAAAACATTGTAGCAATCACAATTACATAGTGAGTCGCATATGGAAGACTCGTCACAGTATATTTCATAAATCTCTTAAGAGAAAAATTCATGTTGACCTCTGTCATGTTACCGAATGCATTGAAGAGATATCATGGCTAACTTGCACTATGTTTTTCATGGAACCACGCGTATGCATAAACAATTTCCAAGAACCATAACATATTCATAACACATAAAAAAATAAAGGAAAGATAACATTTCCACATTTTAATCAAAATATATCATTTAACTATATTATCATAAAAAATACATTATCAAAAAAAATTTCAATACCAATATACACAAAAAGTGTATATGGTATTTATTTTCCTTTTAAAAACATTATGGCTTGTTATGGTAGCCAAAGATCATATAATACTCACGGCTTCAGAAAAGGTCGTTGTCACTACTTTCGTTAAAATGAAACAATATTTTTGTCATTTAGTAAAACACATCATAGAATAATATTACATATAAATGTATTGAAAAGTCAACAGTATTTATATACCATATAAATTAAAGTTAGGAATAAAAAAATATATTCCCCAATGAATGAATGTTGAGGTAAAGCCCCTTATAACGACGATATCCTTAGATTAAGGATAAATCAATTACATAATTATTTAGGAAAGAAATAAATACACGAAATATAATTGGATATTATGTTCAAAACAATCATATGTTATTCAAAAATATTCATATCATGACATAATAAATAATTATATGTTTAACCCAAAAATTGAAATTTTTTAAGAAGTTTTCTTATAGATATTTTACACCATACCGACGTCACAATAAAATTCAGAAAATATGTTGATGAGAGAGAAAATGATATCTAATCATATGGACATAAAATTTACATAAATAAATATATATAAGAACATATCCCAACATAATATGATCTAAATTAAAATACATAACTAAATTAATTCTTTTAAAAAGAGGAGGGTGAAAGGTACCCTTACCGATTTGGAACATACGAAACGTGCACCCCATGAAAGAAATATCACACAATGAATATGTAAATACCGATAAATAGAATTATATTACAAAAATAATACAATCATGGGAAGAAAATACTCCACACAAAATAAATTAGTGGCTGATATAGCATGAATCTCGCAAGAATAAAATGTGATATGAAAAACACTTACCACGTTGTAATCAATCGAGTCGTATGGGAAAAAGATAATAACCTCCAATTGAATCATGTAATACCATGAATATAAATATAATATTGATAATATATGTCAAATGGAATTAAATTATACACCACATGAAATAAATATGTTGTGAACAATGGAAATATCCAGGAATTAAAAGTGAGATAAGAAATCACTTAACTCGTCTCCAACTTGACTCGTATGTTCCTTGTTCTTCCTGAATAATAAACTTAATTTAATTTATAATTTATTCATAACCTTTTTAATTTTTATTATTAGTTTTATATCACTTATTACATTGAAATAATAGTTAGTTAATTATTTTAGTTCATATCAGACATTTTGTCGATGATCAGAATTGGAGTTAAAAATGAACTTGTCACAATTAGAATTTGTCAATTTTGGTCAAAACTCCATTATCTCGAGAATGATATTAATGATGTGGATAGCATAAATATCATTTATATCCATTGTATATATATATATATATTTATATTTATAATAGTACATTACATTTGGAGAAATGAAATTAAATGTACTGTTCAAGGAGACGGTAAGCCGTAGGTACGCATGAACGCTACTTTTATTTATAGTTAATATTTAACAGAATTAAAAAATAATGATACATACTAATATTATAATTATAATATAATATAATATGATATTTAGGTAACATAATTTAATTAACTCCATCATTATACTTTCTATGTATTTCATTAACGAATCTTATAACTTTGAGGGGGCGGTAGTCCGTACTTCCTCAAATAAAATTATTGTGTTTACACATATTGAAATGAAAACAAGTATGTATATAAATATAATATATATAATAATAAAGAAATAAAAAACATAATATATATTATATATAAATACAGTTCCATTATAATGGCCACCATGAGAGGCGGTATGAGATAGTTGGACAATCATCACTTTGTGAGGCATTAGTTTTTCATCCACAGAAACATTATGTTCCTGAAATATTAGATGGAGGTGTGTGTAATTTTAGATAAAATAAATCTCATTAAAACATCATATAATATTGAGAATACTTTTTTTTATTAAAGTACGGAATAAAAAGAGTTTAGGGGTTGGAGAAGTAAAATAAAAAAATAATTTAAGAGAAACTTTTACCTTTAATTTGGGTAACTCCCTTCGGTTTGAACCAAAAGGACATCTTGAAGTGACTTACACATATGGTAAGGCATTTAAGAGGAAGATATGTATCTTGAGAGATTATTGGGGTAGAGGTTGTATGAGCCAATGCCTATAGAAGTGTGAGAAATGGGTAAGAAGTGAGGGACTTTTATGAGGAAGAGGAGGGGCCCTTTAGGAATGTTTGAAACAATTATTTTATTATAAACTCATATTGTGTTTCAAAAGATCAAATAATCGTTAAAGTCAAATTTAAGAGGACTCATGGTCGAAATAAAATTATCCAATAAGAATTGGAGAGGTTTTGGATATTATTTTAATAATTAAAATATTATTTCTTTAAATCATTTATTAGTGAGGTAAATATTTCATCATTATTGTTTCATAATAAATCTAAATTATTAAATGTCCAAAAATTATAAAAAAAATACCATGATGTATTAAATCTATTTATATTTCCAATGAATATTTATAGTCGAAAAAAATAACTTATATAGCCCCATGTAAAAATTTATTTAATAAAAGATATTTGTTTATGTCAGTTCTTCCATTACTTTAAATTAATTAATATAAAGTGTCATCATTACTCCCATTTGGATCCATGGGGTCCCAAAATCAAACTAAGGATGCACATGGTCGGATATGATTTATACAATTTTATTAGGACACATGTTAGGGTAATTCAATATTATTATAATATTATATTATACCCTTAATTATTATATTTACCCTTTAATCATGCTAAATAAAATATTTACTGAAGTAAATATTCAAAATGTCTAAAAATTAAAGATAACTATTTATACAATTTAGATATAATGATTCCAAATATTGAATCCATTTTTCCAAATTCAAAACATAAAAGTGGCGGAAATTAATTTAAATTTAATTCCTACTGTCAAAACAAAAAGCCTGTTTTTAAGAAACAAAACTATCACAAGATTGACACTTGTTTATGTCCAATTTAAAAGTGAAATTAATTCCAATGTCCAAAATTGGATTTTTTCTAATAATATATTCTATTTAAAATTTATAACAAATAAAAATGATATTACAACCATACAAAAAAATTATATTAAAAAGAACTTCTGAGGTAAAATACAGTATTTTCCATTATTCATTAAAAATAAACATTTTCAAAAAAAAAATAAAGAAAATAATCCAAAATAAATTTTTCTGTCATGATTCTAAGAAAGAATTTTATTTTGTCAAATATAGCATATAAATGTGTAAATTACTATATTTATAGAGGGTTCTCCATTAAAAGGCTGTAAATCAACCTTTTAGTGAATAAAAGAGTAGTTATGCTTAAAATAAAATTATTTACTTATTTGAAGCCTCTAACATTTATTGGATAAATATAAAAAAATTAAAATAACATGTATAATCAAATTTTAGTTAGTTATATTCATTCCCTCCAATAAAATGGCTATGCATTAACTACCATTTAAAATAATAATATTACATTATTCGTGTGAATGTAGGATTTCAAAGAAACCCACTATTTTTTATTAGGTACGCCATAGAAAATACCATCCCCTTTAATGAAGAATTAATATTTAATTCAGAAATATAAATAAATATGAAAATTTTCATGTTCTTTATTTACTTGGGATGTTACATCCTTCCCCCAATTTTGGAATTGTGTCCTCGCAATTTTAAAACTGGGCTTGGAAACTTCACTAAAAGTCCCATATCGGAAAAGATTCTATAAAACTACCACATTAAAAGATTGAAAGGGATGTACAAAGGTCACCTGAGATAACCCATAATCATATTACATATTTGATACCATGTATATTGAAGAGGTAACAAATGGTCATGTTTTGATGGAGTGTGATAGAAAACATGATTAGGAGAAAGTTAAGCACTAGAAAATCAAAATCAAATGATGTGTTAAACGGTCATTGATTTCCCAGTAGGAAAACTAAACCAACAATATTTTTGTTTAACAATCCTTTTAATAATTTTGACAAATTCATTTACTATATAGAATAAGAAAAAAATTAAATATACTTACCTTCAAGTGGAGTTTCATCCTTTAATAAGTTTCAACCAAAAACTAATCTTTTCTCCCAACAACGAGCATTTAAAAAGGCCTGGTCACATCAAATGAACAAGAATAATATTCTAGAGAATCACATATTTCAAAATATACTAACAATATATTTACCATGTGTTTAAACATAAACTAAAACCAAAATGGTTAGTACGAGATCATATAATCCCAAAAAATGGGTAATACATTATAATAAAAAGTACCCAAAGTTCAAGAAATACCATTCAATACACAATTGTCCTTTAAATTCTACAAAATAATCAAAACTAAATTTGAAACCCAAAACTCAGAAGGATTTAATCACATAGTCGTCCATTGTAAAACATAACATTTAACTACAAAAACATATACTACACATAAATCCTCATATAGAAGAATAATTAACCAAATCAAATATTATCTATGATAGGTTAATCATTTCCATAAATAACTCAAATCTATATATGTACTCAATAAAAACAGATATTCATCCAAAATAAAATTTCAATCATTACTTCACTAATGAAATCCCATAGTATTCTATTTTTCTTAACCATATAGTGTTCGCAAAAAAAGAGAACGTCTTCCAAAATCACTTTTATCACTTATTCACCAAATCATTTTATTATAACAAATATATCCATCAAATAAAACATAAGTTCCCAAAATAAACATATTCTTGATCCATAAAATCATTTAACTAAAAACAATATGTCACACTAACTAGGGACATCATGTAGTCTAGTGTTAGGTGATAATTCCCAATAGAAATACTGTTGTGGGTTCAATTCCCACTAGTTTGTCCAATGTGACGGGTTGTCACACGGTCTGTGTGTTGTACTTCTTATAAAACTCAAAAATTTCCCTAACGTGTTTTAACCTCAATGGTTTTATTATCCCATTCATTTCATCCCAACACATTAAGACCTCAATATATTATATATTTTCATTTTTCTAATTTCACCACCATATGATAAAATGTAATTATCCACAAAATAAAGAACATCACACCTTGATCATGTTGTTTACATGGTTTCATCATTATATTTTTCACGTAGGTAGAAGGTCCATGCATTGAAATAACGATTTAGAGATCATTCAAAATCATTTAAATCCTTCATCCAAATACACCATGTACAACATGGGTCATATGGGTGTTCAAAAAAAATAGTTTTGTAAAATAATCATGCATGAGATATAATTTCAAAACATCAGATTAAACATGATTTCAATAAAATAGTCGGACTGAATTTGAGTGGAAAATTTCAATTAACGGTCCTTTTAAAATATAATAAGTCTTTCCTGAGAGACTATATTGTCAAAGAAAATATAAATAGGTTACACAATGGTCTCCTTCTTCAACACCTTATTCAAAATCATAACATGCTTCAAAATCTTATGATAATGTAAAATATTAACCTTTATTAAAAATATATGAATATTGTGAAAATAGGATTTTATTAAATACACCCCATGATCCATGATGATATCAGGGTATAGTGGAGGTGTTTTATATCTCAATCAATTGCTAGCAAGTGAGTTTTATGTTAGAAAACGTTTCACAATCATCTGAACAAGACATTGAAATAATTATTTCAAGTAAGTCATTAGGAAGAGATAGTAATGTCGTTGGAGGTACTCCTCCTTTCATTTGAAACGGACATTCCTTGATCATAAAAAGTTTAAAAGAATATTTAACTTAAGGAGTAGAAATAGAGACTAACAATGTGTCCAATGAAAATACCTAATCCTTAAAGTTGTCTAAAACAACCACTGATACCAACTATATGGACATGTCCTTAAACATTAAATAATCTTGAATTAAATGGATAATTCAAATTGAGGATATTATCAGTTTTAGAGTTTTAGAGAATTAGGTCATAACATTTACAAAACATCATTAATATTATATATAGACAATTCTACTCAGTATCAATTTTTTATAAAATAAAATCTCTTGAGAAAAAGAATCATGTCTAGTTCCATGTTTTAGATAGCATGACCTTAACAACCCCGAATGATAAAGGGTTAAATTACTAAATAATATGACTCATGTCAACAAGGTGAACCTACCTTTTTAGAAGCCTGTCTGATTAGAACTCCACAATTAAGCGTGCTTGGCCTGGATTAGTGATCAGGATGGGTGACCTTCTGTGAAGTTTCCCAGGTTGTGTGTGGGTGAGGACAAAGCACACTGTAAATGACATGTGTTGGACTATGGGGACAATCATTAGTCAGATGACCCATTCGGGCATGGGGGTAGACCCTGGGGGTGGGCCCCATGTGTCTGCGGGGCAATTGGTGGTACCTGCTGGGCCAGGACCCAAAGACCAAATTATGGTGGGGTGGTTGTGCTATTATCAGGACCCTATTGTCACATTTGGTATCAAAGGGAGGTTCCCATCCTTAGGTGTGGTGCCCTGCCTAGGTTGAGAGGTAAGGCCCACAACAAGGACGTTGTGCCCTAAAGGGGGGTCATTGTAACACCCCACGAATGAAAAAGGGTTAAATGACTAGATGATAAGACTAATGTCAACAATGTGCACCTTCCTTTTTGGGAGCCTATCTGATTAGAACAACACAGTTAAGCGTTCTTGGAATGGAGTTGGGATCAGGATGGGTGACCTTCTGGAAGGTTTCTTATGGTGTCTGTGAGTGAGTACAAAGAACACTGGAAAGGACATGTGTTGGTCTGTGGGGACAATTATTAGTCAGATGACCTGTTTGGGCACATGGGTGGACCCTGGGGTGGGCCCCACAAGTTTGCGGGGCAACTGGTGGTACCTGGTGGGCCAGGACCCAACGGCCATGTTAAGGTGGGGTGGTTGTGCTGTCATTAAGAACTGACTGTCACATTAATTGTCACACAAACTTTTTTAGTCATTTAATTTATTTTATTTCTCTTGGGGTCGGGTGATTTTTCATAAGTGAAGGTGATTCACAGTATAAATTTTTAATATTAGGATGAGTTGATGGTTTGGGTTAGTGTGCGAACACCATACATTTAAGACGCGTTGTCCTCTTAGGAACGTTCATTCCGCTTGGGTACATGTATCCCACTTGCAGTCCGTTTGGGTATCATATGCTACGCAAATACCGCACGGTCATCCAGTTTTAACGTTATGTGTGTAGATAAATGTATATGTATGTTTATATGTTTATATATGCGTATATATATATATATATGTATCTATGTTTTTATATGTTTATGTTTTAACGTTATGTGTATATATATTTGTATGTGTATATATGTTTATATGAGTATATATATATACATATGTTTACAAATAAATATTTTTTAACGTTATATGCTTATGTGTATATATGTTTATAATAACTATTATTATTATTATTATTATTATTATTAAAATGGAAAAATTGAAAAAAATAAATAAAAAGAAAGGGTTTGGGTTGCATGCAGCCCCCCCCTTTCTCCCCCCTTCTTACCCACGCGCACCCCCCTCCCCGTCCGGCCTCGTGGCCGCCTCCCTAACATGCGCCGCTGTCGGCCTCCCAGTCTCTTGGGCCACGCGACTCTGCCTCTGCCGGCTTACTGCGCTGCACCCCCCCTGTTGCTGCTCCCTGACACTGCGTCGGCCCACCTCCGACTCCCCGTCTCCGGCTCCCCGTCCAGCTCCCTATCTCGCTGCCTGGAAACCGTCGTCGCCGACCCTGTTCTAGCGACGCCCCACCGGTCCTGTCCCGTCGCCTTCTTCTTCTCCTTATACTATGACTCTGTAAAAATGATGTGCAACGGATTCTCGGACAGCGGGATCTCTCAGGAAGATTCTGTGCGGTGTGTTTCCCCTTTTCGGATCTTCCACCCATGGGAAATTTTGCTAGTTTTCTTACACATTTTCATACGATTTGTCAATGTATGAACTCTTGTGATGTTGTTGATCATCACAACCTCTATTTAGGTTTGTTTCCTCATCAGATTTGGTTTTTTCATAGCCCGCAATTCGGGTTTAATGCGGTGACGTGTTTATATGTTCAAGGTTGTGCGAGAATCTTGTCTAGACCATTGGACCACGCTCCGACAACCGCGGGTGATCACGACTTCATTTATTGTTGATATTTGGGTAAGGATATATTTATACATTATTATATATTCTTACGCCAATTTAAATTTGAAATTTAGTTGTAGACCCTTGAAGTCTTTATTTGGTCCAGAGTCAGCTTTACCTGAATTATTAATTTATCAATGTATCGCTATTTGCTTTGCATGATATATATACCTATGGTATATAGGTTTATGGTGTATATATGTATATATATATATATATATTCACATCAAAGACACGTGCGCATGACTTTTTGATGTGTGAAGATAGTTGCCGCTGGAAGAGTGTGCGTTTTGGACATGGGTTACCTAAGGTAGGTGTTTTCATCCATTTCCCTTATTGATTCAATCCTTGAGTAGTTGAATGTTTTCAATTAATTATTTTATATTTTTTCTTTTCTGTTGTGTTTATGAAAAGCATCTGACATAGTTATAGTGTTGTTTTAAATTTCTGAAAGTGGATTTTGATTTTGGTTTATATGAAATGCCTAGGTTCTTAGTAATATTAAATTGAGTGTTTTGTGAAGTGTTTAGTTGTAATTGATAGTGATTGTGTTTTGGAAATGAAATATTTGGTTTGGTGTGTCTGTTTGAAAAAATTATGAACCAATAGGTTATTTTAAAAAAGGTTTGGAAATGGTGGTTGGTTTGAAAGATGCAATTTGATTTTATAAAGTGTTGTGAAAGAATTGGGTTTGGATTCAATGATAAGTGTTTTATGAAAATAGATTCTAAAGTGATTCGTCTAAAAACAAGATGTGTCGTTGGGTGTCGGCACATCCATAGGAGAACTAGGTGCTCACATGGATGTTCCTCCAAGTGAGAATGACACATAAAAGTTATATTTTCACAAAACTAGGTTTTTGATGGAATGGTTTTGTATTTCAAAGTGGGATGAAAAAAAGTTCACCCGGTTGGCCTTTGGAGTGAGTTGAATGGTTTTTCGGTTTGAAGGATCATTTGGTATTGGGTTTTGAATGGGGTATTTGAACTGACTTTTGGGAAAGGATTGTGTGCCTGATTGGGAACATAACTCATTTACGATATGTTTTGAAACTACACATGCAGTGAAGGCCCAGTTGACACTTTTTTTACTGTGAAATAATTTCTTATATACATATTTATGTGCATCTCTATAGGGGGACTTCCCTTCGAGGGTTTTCATGTAGTGGTGTCCGTGTAAGGGGTTTGTAAGTGCGATGAGATGAGTCACGCGTTTGAGGGCCTCCTACTTACATAGTATTATTGAAATCACCATGGGTTCTTATGCTTCTTATAGATTATCGAGTGACGGTTGCTTGCTAGCCCTGATTAGAAGGTTTAGTACACCATGGAATCGTGGACAGGGCAGGAGGGATGCGCCACTGGTTGAGTATGGGGTGTGTTTAATGGTTATTGGCTCTGGTGCTGGTATCCCATCTGGCAAGGAGTGTATATCGTAGGAAACAGTCACCAAGACATCATCATCATTTGTGCTGACTTCATGTTGTCTAACAGTTCACTTGTGGGCCACCAGTATGGCCAGTTTGGGCATTCTAAACCACCATCTTCCATCCATTTGAAAATGTGCCACTATTGTGGTCATTTGAGTTTTCGAGAAGAGGAAGAAGTTGGGGACTAGAGAATGCAAATGCCTGACTGTGAGGCAGGGTATTCTTCATCCATCAGATCCCCAACCAAAGGTCTCGGGGTGAAGCTCGCATACAGTCAGGAGTTGACGAGGGTGTATACAACCTCGCTTCAGATTATGTTTTCAGCATTCTGAAGGGAAATATCCAATGTTATCATGTCCTATTATCTTTGTCATTGTAAGATCATCCTTGTTTTGGCCGCGTGATGAGCTTGTTCGGCTACAATCCAAGTGGCCTCATTTGCTCTTGGTATAGTTTCTAAATCATTCAGATTCATTGAAAGGTGTTGGGTCTGTGACTAAATGAACCAGTTTTGATCTTGAGGATGGTCCTAGATGCGTACATTCAGGGGATGTTTGTCTCTGTGAAATTAATGGGTTTCGTTTCTAGGCTTTTTATTAGGTCGGATGCCTCTTTGTGAGTTTTCATCAGTGTGTTTGAGTTTTGTAGGGGATTCTTCCTTCCTAGTGTCTCGGTGTGCCGGTTTCTTCCCAGAATAGTTTTAATCCTAGTGATGGAGTTGTTCTGTTAGGTTTGAGATGGTATGATGATTTCAGTTGGGGAGTTCCCGCATTTCCCCCCCCCCCTGGGGTGGTGTGTTCGAGTTTCAGGGATTCCATGTTAGTAAATTTTTGTGGTGGGGAGAACCCTCTCGTGTTCTCACCTCAACCTCAGACAATGATTGTACTCGAGTTAGTCAGGTGTGACTTTTGTTGGTAGTGGTCACCCTGATTCTCTTAGTTTCTTCTTCTTTTTCCTGGACATGGACTCCAGTTATGCTAATTGTTGGATTGGTGACTTTCAAGGGGCAGAAAGTGGTTCTGGTGGTGAGAATTGTCACACCTGCTTTTTTAGTCACTTTATTTATTTTATTTCTCTGGGCGTCAGCTGATTTTATGTAAGTGCAGGTGAGTCACAGTTTAAAATTTTAATGTATGGATGAGATGATGGTTTCAGTTAATGAGTGAACATCGTACGTTTAAGTCACACTGTCTGCTTGGGAACGTGCTTTCCTCTTGGGTACGTGTAGCCCGCATGCAGTCCGCTTGGGTACCGTATGGTGCACAAATACTGCACGGTCATCCAGTTTTAATGTTATGTTTTTTGATATATGTATATGTATGTTTATATGTTTATATATGATTATATATATGTGTATCTATGTTTGTATATGATTATGTTTTAAGGTTATGTGTATATATATATATGTGTGTATATATGTTTATTTGTGTATATATGTTTATTTCTGTATATATATATACATATGTTTATAATGAAATATGTTTTAACGTTATATGCTTATGTGTATATATGTTTATAATAAAAATTATTATTATTATTATTATTAGAATAAAAATGAAAAAAATAGGAGGAAAGGGTTAAGGATGCGCGTAGCCCCCCTTTCTCCTCCCTTCTTACCCCCGCAAGCCCCCCTCCCCATTCGGCCTCCTGGACGCCTCCCCGAAGCATGATGTCATTGGCCTCTCAGTCACCCAGGTCGCATGACCCTGCCTCCGACGGCCTCCTACGCCGCACCCCCCCCCCGGCGCTGCTCCCGGACAACCTCACCTGCCCACCTTCAGTACCCCAGCTCTGGCTCCCCATCTAGATCCCTATCCCGCTGCCTGGAAACTGCCACCACTGGTGATGTCCCGACGCCTTCTTCTTCTCCTTTCATTGTGACTCCGTAACACCGGTGTGCAACAGATTTTCGGATGGCCGGATCTCTCGGGAAGATTCTGTGTGGTGTGTTTCCCCTTTTCGGATCTTCCACCTATGGGAATTTCTCCTGTTTTCTTACTCAGTTGGGTTCGATTTTTCAAGGTATAAACTCCCTTGATGTTGTTGATCATCGCAATCGTGACTTAGGTTTGTTTCCTCCTCTTATTTGGTTTTGTCGATGCTTGTGATTTGGGTTTAATGCGGTGACATGTTTATATGTTCAAGGTTGTGCGGGAATCTTGTTAGGACCATTGGACCATGATCCGACAACCGCGGGTGAGCGCGACTACATTTATTGCCAATATTTGGGTAAGGATATATTTATACATTGTTATATATTCTTACGCCAATTTAAATGTGAAATTGAGTTGCGGACCCTTGAGATCTTCATCTGGTCCAAAGTCATCTTTAACTGAATTATTAATTTAGAAATGTATCGCTATTTTCATTGCAGGATATATATACCTATGGTGTATAGGTGTATAGTGTATATATGTATATATATATATAGATATAGATATATTTATATATGTATATATGCACATCAAAGACATGTGAACACGAATGTGGGATGTGTGAAGATGGTTTCCACTGGAAAAGCGTGCGTTTTGGACATGGTTTAACCAAGGTAGGTGTTTCCAACCATTTCCCTTTTGGATTCATACTTTGAGAACTTGAATGATTTCAATTAATTCTTTTATAACGTTCTATATCTGTTGTGTTAATGAAAATCATCTGACATAGTTATGTTGTTGTTTTAAATTTCTGAATGTGGATTTTGATGTTTGTTTATATGAAATGCATAGGTTATTGGTAATGTTAATTTGAGTTCCTTGTGATGTGTTTGGTTTTAATTGATAGTGATTGTGTTTTGGAAATGTAATAATTGGTTTGGTGTGTTTGTTTGACAAAATGATTAACCAATAGGTTGTTTTAGAAATGTTTTGGAAATATTGGTTGGTCTGAAAGATGCAATTTGGTTTTATAAAGTGTTGTGAATGAATTGGATTTTGTTTCAACGTTATGTGTTTTATGAAAATGGTTTCTAAGGTGATTATTCTAAAAACTAGATGTGTCCTTGGGTGTTGGATCATCCCTGGGGGCACTAGGTGCTCACATGGATGTGCCTCCAAATGAAAATGACACATAAAAACTATATTTTCGTAAAACTATGTTTTTGATGGAATGTTTTGCTATTTCAATGGGGGATGAAAAGAAGTTGGCCCAGTTGGCCTTTGGTGTGAGTTGAATGGTTGTTCGGTTTGAAGGTCCATTTGGTATTGGGTTTTGAATGGGGTGTTTGTACTGACTTTTGGGAAAAGTGTGTGTGCCCGATTGGCAACTTAACTCATTTATGAAATGTTTTGAAACTACACATGATGTGAAGGCCCAGTTAGAACCTTGTTGAATGTGAAAGAATATCATATATACATATTTGTGGGCATATCTACAGGGGACATCCCTTCGAGGGTTGTCGTTTAGTGGTGTCCGTGTATGGGGTTGGCAACTGCGGTGAGATGAGTCACGCGTACAAGGACCTACTACATACACATTATGATCAAAATCACAATCAGTTCCTCGGCGTCATATAGATTATCGAGTGACAGTTTCTTGCTAGCCCTGATTAGACAGGGTAATACCCCATGGAGTCATGGACAGGCCAAGAGGGATGTGCCACTGGTTGGCTATTAGGGCGGCTAGTTGGTTGTTGAATATAGAGTACCACGCCGGTAGGTAGTTTGAAACCGAGTACGTCCAGGGGTTTTCTAGGAATGTTTATGATCACCCATGGTTATTTCTAACATCCTCTTGTTTACTTTTACATTCACTTGGCATCTGGAATTTACTTATTACCTGTTCTTCTTTTGCACAAATGTGATAAACATGTATTTGAAATTCAGTTTTCAAGAAATGCATTGTTTTTTGGAAAACAGGTTGTGGCGTGTGTCAGTTTTTGAAATGGTAAATAAGGATCCATTTTACTTTAAAATATTAAAACCCTATTTTCTATCTATGTATGTGTAAACTAGTTTTTTTGGGATTGTATCTTGAAATTGGTCTTTGTGGGATTTTATGGTTTACTTTTGCATCCCTACTTAGCATTTTTAATGCTCACACCTATTTTATCATTTCAGTTGCAGGTTTCCCTTATTGATGTTTTCTAGGCTGAGTTGCTCATTTTGTGAGCAATGTTGGCCTTGGTTGGGAGTTGACCGAATGGTCACATGGAGGAATGTCTGTTGTTTGGTTTTAATTCTTTCTGCTACTAGAGTTTAGTGCTTTTGTTCTGTTTATTTTTATTTACTTATTTTTCTTTTATGGTCCATATCAATCCCAATATTTTAACTTTGATGTCTGGCACTGGTTTCCATTCCGGGGGGGGGGGGGGTATCAAGAAAGCCTATCGGGACTTGACGCGAGCTAAATCAGGTGATCGGTTCAGGTTCTTCCCAAGATTGGTCATGACAATGACTTTTCCTTGATCACATCAATGACCCTCATTCATCTTTAAGTAATGTGGAAAACATTTCAAAAACATGGGATGAGCATAAAAAGCTCAGTAAGGGATATAAACTATGGAATGAAAATAGTATCCCATAAATAAATACATTACAATGAAACCATACATTTCAATCATAACATACCGCATGAAATCAAAAGATTTATGAATAACACATAGAAATAATAAATCATTAATGTATCTTTTGAGTCCATATCAAACATACATTATAACTATCACAGCAATATACAGAGTCACATTTGGAATAACATCAAAATATTTTAAATAAATATCTTAGAAGAAACAATCATGTTTACCTCCTTCACATTACCCAATGAATTAGAAAGCTATCTCAGGCTCACTTGGCCTAGGTTTATCACGGAACCACCAGTAAGCATAAATAATGACCAAGAACTATAACATATTCTAAACACATAAACCAAAAATAAAGGAATGATATCATTTACACATTTTAATCACTATATATTATTTATACATATTGACATAAAAAATCCATTATCAATATGATTTTCAATACCAAAATATGTAAAAAAAGTATATGGTATTTATTTTCCTTTTAAAAACATTACAGCATGTTAAGGAATCCAAAGATAAAAGAATACTTGTGGTGGTGGAAAAGGATGTTGTCATAGCTTATGTTAAAAAGAAACATTCATTTTTTGTCTTTTAGTAAAACGCCTCGTAGGAAATCAAATTCCATTGAATGAAATGAAAATTCAAAGGTATTTATACACCCTATAAAATAATGTTTAGAGTGAAAAAAATACGCCTCAATGAAAGGAGATTAAGACGAAGTCTCGTATAAAGACGGTATCCTTAGATTAATGATAAATAAATTATATATTTATGTGTGAAAAATATAAATACACCCAATATTATTGGATATTTAGTGTAAACAATTAAGTAGTTATTCATACATATTCATAGCATGGCATAATCAATATGTGGATGTTTAACCCGAAAAATGAAATTGGGTTAAGAAATTTTTTAAAAGAAGTTCGATAGCCTACCGACGTCAATTTAAAATTTAGAAAATAATTTTATGAGAGATAAAATGATATCTCATCACATGGATATAAAATCTACATCAATAAGGATATATAAGAACATATCCCAACATAATAATATTTAAATTAATATATATATGAACAACAAGTCTTTTAAAAAGTGGATGGTGAATGGTTCCCATGCCGATTTTGTGACATACAAAATATACACCACATTAAAGAAAGATCGCATAATGAATATTTAAATAACCATAAATTAAATTATATTATACAATGATTAAAATCATGGGTAGTAAATCCACCAGAAAAAAGGAAATAGTGGCGAATATAGCATGAATCTCACGTGAATAAAAAGTGAGATGAAAAACCCTTACCACGTTGTAATCAATCGATTCGTATGAGAAAAAGTTAATAACAACCAAATTAATTATAGAATACTTTGAATATAAATAGAATCATGATAATATATATCAAATGGAAGTACACAATACCACACATGAAGTAAATAAGTGGTGAACAATAGAAATCTCACTGAATTAAAACTGAGATAAGAAATCCCTTACCTCGTATCCAACTTGACTAGTATGTTCCTTGTTCTTCCTGAATAATAAATTTAAGTTAATTTATACATGCTTCATAACCTTTTTATTTTTTATTATTACCTTTATATCACATATTACTAGGCAATAATAGTTATTTAATTATTTGAGTTCATATTGGACATTTTTTCAATGTTCTGAATTTTACTTAAAAATGAACATGTTATAATTAAAATTTGTGTCACGACTCAGTCCCCACAAAGTGTACCCCTTTTGGGTCAGAAATGTAAGAAGTGAGATAATAAACCTTGAGTCTTGCCTCCAGTAGGACCCGGGTTGGCGACTACAACTGAGGGTATAGTAAACACACAAATGGGAGGCATTACCCTCTAAGAGAACACAAGTAGAAGAGAGAGATACAATGGACACCAACCAACTCCAACTCAGAACTAAAATATAAAATAAACCCAAGAGCACATATCTAATTTCATGAAAAAGTTCTATAACTGGAGGGATAAAATTCAGGTATAAAAAATAATGTAAAAACTACAGTAACCACCATCACGAAAAACTCCTGCAACCCTAAGCTAGTAAAATCCCACTTCATCTCCAACTTTCTCCAAGTGACCTGAAAAACAGTTTATATATACATTGGCTGAGTATAAAAATATACTCAGTAGGATCCTCCCCGAACCCTCTCTTGATAAAGTGAATAAATCATGCTAAAGCACAATGAACACAAGTGAAACTAACTCATCACCTAAATGGGTATAATAAGTTCCCAACCTCACCATGGATACTCTCACTAAGTAACGCATACAGGAATATATCAGATAATGAAGAATATCAAGGGTACCCTGCTACTACTTCCCCACTGGTTTTTCACTTTTCCCCAATGTCGCACGTCCTGAGCATCTTTCTCCAAAACGGCTTGCCAGCAGACACCTGGGTGAAGCACCACAATATGCACCTCATTCATGAAAACTACCACGTCCACATAACAATTCTACCAAGTAGTTTTTGGGAGACACCACAGCTCACATAACGTGTATCATATGTCGATTATTATACCTGAATCCATTACAGCCCATACACTGAGTAAGGATCCTCAAGCCATCACATCCTATACACATTAAACCTATAGTAGTCCATAGAAAAATATATCTCGAATATATGTGTGTGAATTACCACAATATATTAAATCCCTCTACACACATAAATAGGGAAAACTAACCAATGTGCCTGCTAGCACAAGTAACTACGAAGAGAAGAGAGCGGGGCCAAAGGGGGAAGTCATCCATTCATCCTCCTATCAAAATGTTAAGGAAAACACCCTCCCCCCAGGGCTCAGAATCCCCGGGGTGTCAGTTTCCCTTACCGACTGGGTTGAGTAGCGTATAGAAACACAAAAAGTACATGATATACTATATCTCACAACCACACTATGGGCATAACATAGTATTAGACTCAACAATAGCTAGTGTCTCTCAGACTCTGGGATACTACTTCTTAGGATAGGTATCATATAAGCACACAACCATTTAAAGAGCATTATTAGATTACTTCATTCCCTTTTTACCATTTCCACTTTACGTTAATTAATTCCTTCAAAATTAACTAACCATGAACTAATTCCATATTAAATTTCATTAGCATCACACCCAAAGTCCACTGTTCCTTTAAAATTACAACCTCATTAGTATGTTCCGGCAACACCATCCCCATTGGTTAACACCATTTATTCAAATATTCATTATATAATTACTTTCCCACATTCCCAGGAATTTTAGAAAAACATTCTATGCCACTGACACAAGGGGATCAACATGGTGAGTAGATGTACTACTTGTCGAGTCATTACCACTTATATCAAGATCATATACTCATCCTTCCTTGAGAATCAAAAAATTAAATCATGTGGCATACCCTGTGTGTCTTCGCCTCTTTCAAATTAAGGACAAGTAAGACCATATGCCTTGAGCAGTGGGGAAAAGTAAAGTAGAGAAACAACCAAAAGAAATAATAAGAATACAACAATCACATCTGTCCCATTCCATCATCTATAGTGTCCTCCCTGACACCCACATGCATAAACCGAGGCATCTCGCCACTCTATGGGTCATCTACTCCCACAACCAGAAGCCTCCATGCCCCCACATGTCACAACTACCATCCAGGATCACATCACAACACAAGTAGTAGGAAAACAAACATCACATCTAGTGCACTCTTATCTCTTTAACAATCAACATGGTAACTCAGAACCCTTTAAAGAATTATCAAACAATAAGTTCTTTAATCCGTACTGAATTAATAGATTTATTATTCGTAGGGTTCAAATTTGGGAAATCTAATAAGTAAGCTATCACAAAGAATTAAACATTCTTTTGGCACCGAATTGATTAAAATCAAATTAAAACAAGAACCAGATTCATTTACAGGCCTCTTTATCTTTATCCAAACAATTATCAATTAATCCCAAGTTATGTTCTTTAACGATTTTCATCATGAACCAATAGCTAATCAATTCAAGCATACATTCCACACTATCTAGAAAAAAAAGGCAATAACATACGATCGATATCAATTTATTTATCTGGTTAAAATATTATTAGGACTATTCCATTGTCATATAGTGGGATTAAACATGTTAACAATATAGTTTCACATAAAATAATAGAGAAGAAACAAATACCTACCTCAAAGAGTTCTTGACATTCGTTAACCACACAACGGGTCATGATCCTCCTCTCGCGACAACTGCATCTACCCAAGGATGCCACGATACAACCACACTAACCAAACCCCAAGAATACCCCATTAGAAGAAAGGATATTATATGCTATAACAAGGAAAGGAGAAACAGGGGAAGATAATACTTAGAGGAATGACGATAAATCATACCTTATATGGAAGATTGATCGATACAGCTTGGTTGCATCAAAATAGAGCGGTACCAATCCGAGGAGTAATGTTTGATTCTGAAACTCCTATGAGAAGGAATGAAAGGTTCTAGTGTCTCATATCCAAGGACAAAGAAGAAGAAAAATAGAGGAAGATATCTTGTCCCATTTGAAGATTTAATGGGGCCATGGTTTATTACATGCTTAATTCCCCATTAAAAGAAGATTGCATTAAACCAAGCTGTTTGACCATGTAAAAATATCCCGAGCCATAAGAATAATTAATATATGACTTATGGCCTTTGAATCAGCCAAAAAATTCTTTAAAATAAGGCTTTATATGAATTTTGTGTCAAAGGAAACATCAAGGGGGTGAAACAGAAGGAAGCTGGAAACACTGTACACATACGGTTACTATACACCTACCATTACTGTACACCTACCATTACTGTACAACTAAAGTTACTATACACCTACAATTAGAGGTTACTGATAGTGGTTACTGATAGACATCACCATTCTGGAAACACTACACAACGACCGTTACTGTACACCTACTGTTACTGTACACCTACTGATAGAGGTTACTGATATTCCTCACTGTTTTGGAAACACTGTACACCTACCATTTCTGTATACATATCTTTACTGTACACTTAATGATAGAGGTTACCGATAGACCTCACCATTCTGGAAACATTGTACAGCAACCGTTATTGTACAAATACCGTTAATGTAAACCTACCGAGAGAGGTTAATGATAGACCTCAACATTCTGGAAACATTTTACACCTATCGTTAGTGCACACCTACCGTTACTATACACCTACCGATATAGTTTACCGATAGTCCTCACCATTCCGAAGACGATGTACACCTACCGTTACTATACAACTACAATTACTGTACACCTACCGATAGAGGTTACCTATATACCTCACCATTCTAGAAACATTGTACACCAAAATATAATTTACACCTATCGCTATTGTACACCTACTGAGAGAGGCTACTGATAGACCTCACCGTTCATAAAAAACCGTACACCTACCGTTACTATACTCTTACCGATTGAGATTACCGATAGACCTCACCATTCTGGAAACACTGTAAACATACCGTTTCTGTACACCTACCATTGTTGTACACCGACTGTTACTGTACACCAACCGTTAGAACAGTTCACAAAACCTCTCTGATAGAACAGTTCATAGAACCTCACTGATAGAACTGTTCAGCGAACCTCACCAATAGAACTATTCACTGAATTATAAATTTGGAAAAGTGTTTAGGATAAGTCACCATAAGGGATAGGTTGGAGATTGGAGTTAGGAACATGTGAGGTTGCATGGGTTGGTAAGACAACAATGTCATTAATGTTTAGCAAGTGAGGTAAACACATGAGACTGAATCAGATATAGGTGTTTAGGCCCCCCTGTGATCTGATGTATGGACCTTTAAGTTTACAATTCCTACTAAACAACTTGATACTAGTTGTAGGGTAGAGACCTAGGAAAGTATCATGCATCATTCTTATTTATCCATGTGTTTTAATGGGTAGAACTTTGGATAGGTTGACCTAAAATTAATAAATGAAACTAAATAATTAATTAATAATGAGTCTTCCATACTCTAAGTTTAAGATCTCTAATGGTTTTTTATTTTATAGGTATGGCTCTAGGTCGATGTCCTCGTCAGTTTTACGTAGAAAATGTCTAGCACGCTATTCAAGCAGATCATCACATTGTAGAGGTTGACGACAACGACACATCGAGGAAGAAACTCTAAGAGTTTTAGTGCCAGTGTTTGCAGAAGTATGATGACTCTACTTCAGATACAGTCAGGGATTACTAGTTAGAGGAGGTCGAGATTGGATTCAATTTGATTCATGCTCGGAAGGGGCAGTTGATGTCATTGGTTGTGACGATGCTGCCTGGAGCAGTGGGGAAGTGGTGGTTCTTGTTACTCGGGGATCGTGAGGAGTCAGAAATCTCATGGGAGGAGTTCCGAGATAATGTTAGAGTGGAGTTTCTGTTTTTGACTATGAAGGCATCCATTCTCTAGGAACATCTTACCCATCGACATGGTAGCTCCAGCGTTTGAGGGTTTAGAATCCGTTTCAAGAGCCTTTAACGATATCCTTCGGACCAGTTTCCAGATGAGGATGCTTGGGAGAGACATTTTGAGGAAGCACTACATCCAGTGATCCAGTGCCAGGTTATCCAACTTATTCTAAAAAAATATCTTGAGGTGCTGGCGAGGTCAGAGGTTGTTTGAAAGGAATTTGGCCACGATCAGATGATCATGAGAGGGGAATCAACATGATTACTCACGAAGAAGAGATGAGGTTCGAGTTTCCTAGTTTTCATGGTAGAAAGGTTTCTATTTAATTGGGGGTAGGCCCCAGCCCTTCACATCCCATTTCTCTAGAGGCAGCCACTTTCAATCCTATTACAAGTGATCATGATCTTGTTTTTCATATGGTGGTCATGGATATCAGAAGCAGGAGTGGAAAACCATTCATAGCGGTCATCGTGCACCAGGTGCTACACTCCAGGTTCCTCCGTTGATGTAGTTCCAGCCAAGGCACCAGCAGCCAGTTGCACCAGCTTTAGATCTGTAGATGGTAGATGGGGTAGGTAGAGGATAGCCCCATGATGATCCACGTCCCCAGAGAGCATAACACCTCCCTGGTGGTGGTTTTCATCAGGATAAGAGAGGTCATAGAGGAGGTCATGGTCAGCTTCATGCTCCAGTGTTGCTAGCTCCAGGCGAGCAAGACATCGTTTGAGGAACCCTTTTCTTGTTTTCTACCTTAATGTATTCCTTTTTTGATTACAAAGTGACAAACTCCTTAATATCACCTACCCTTTCCATGCTTTGGTACATGAGGTAGATAGTCATTTAGTTCCCTTGGCGTTGACTACGCTAGTTGGAGGTTGAGCTCACTAGTTTGATGTATGTTGTGACTGTGAGCTATTTCTGGGGAAACACCGCTCTTGGGGATATTTCCTATGTTTATGAAAATAACCATATGATTTATTCCTCATCATGAATTGGTTGTATTTGGTGCAGTCTATTCTGGATTGTTTTAGAGAGAAGGTCATCTTCATTAGTACAGATGTAGAGCCAACGGTGTTTGTTGGTGAGAGAGATCCTCGGATGGGTCACAGGCGTGTTCCATCCTTATCATCTATGATGGCTAAGATGATGATGAGTTCTTCAGAGGTTCAGTATTTTGTGTTTCCTAGGTTCGTAGAGGAGTACCATGATGTCTTTCCAGAAGAGGTTGTATCATTACCCCATCAATGGGAGGTCAATTTTGGGAATGAGCTATAAAAAGGAGCATATCATATCTCTATGTCTCTATAGAGGATGTCCCCTTCTATGTTATGAGAGCTACGTATACATCTTGATGGTCTGTTATAGTGTGGTTTTGTTCGCCCAAGTGTGTCACCATGGTGTTCACCAATTTTGTTCGTGAAGAAGGCTGACGGTAATTTGCGGTTGTGTGTTGATTACCATCGCTTAAACATTGTGAAAATAAATACTCGCTATCCTCTTCCACAGATTGATGATTTGTTCAATCAACTAAAGGGTGAAAGTTGGTTCTCAAAGATCCAATTGTGGTCATTATATCATCAGATGCATGTAAAGGATGAGGATATACTGAAGAATGCTTTATGTTGTCGTCATGGGCATTATGAGTTCCTTGTGTTGAGTTTAGGCATGATTAATGATCCATCTTTATTCATGGGATTGATTAATGTTGTGTTCTATGAGTTCTTGGATAGGTTCACAATAGTTTTCATCGATGAAATCCTTGTGTACTCCACATCTGAAGAGGATCATGCAGAGCTTCTACAAGCCATTTTGGCAGTTCTTCGTCAACATCAGTTATTTGGGAAGTTGTCAAAGTGTGAGTTTTGGGCTCAAGAATTCTGTTTCTTGGGGCATGATGTGTCCCAACAGGGATTAGTTGTGGATCCATTGACGATAAAAGTAGTTGTGTCTTGGGCAGCCCCCAAGATAGTTTCAGAGGTGTGATGTTTCCTTGGTCTCGTAGGATACTATAGGAGGTTCATAGAAAATTTCCCATCAGTTGAGACTCCTCTAAAATCATTGACCAGGATGGACCAGGCATTCATATGCACTGAACAGTGTCAGGAAGCTTTCGAGTATCTAAAGGGGAAGTTAGTAAGTGCTCCAGTCCTTTTTCATCCAGCTGAGGGAGTTCAGTTTGATGTTTTCTGCAATACATCACATATGGGGTTAGGTTGGGTTCTCATGAAGTAGAGGTCAGTTGATTCATATGGGTCTCGGTAGTTATTTCTTCATGAAGGCAACAATGGAACCCATGATCTTGAGTTGGAAGTTGTGGTGTTTGCTCTGATGTTTTGGAGACATTACCTCATTGTTGCGCATTTTGTGGTTTTCACCGATCATAAGAGTTTGAGTTATGTTTTCTCCCAACATGACATGAACAAACAACAATGTTGTTGGATGATGTTATTACCGGAATATGACTTTGAAATAACATATACACCTAGAAAAGTGAATGTTGTAGCTGATGCACTGATCCGAAAGTCACGTAGTGTTTCTGTGTGTGAATCCAGTGATTCCTGGAGAGTAATGGAAGCCTTTCAGCATTAAATATTTATATGGGATAAGATGGTGGTAGAGGTTTTCTTTTTCAGATGAAGATATAGTCATCCCTGATGCAGAAGGTGGAAGATACCCAGTTGGGAGATCAGGAGGTGGATGTCTGGAGGGACCGAGTTGTTTGTGGTGAGGCCCCATATGGTTGGTCGGAGGATGAAAAAAACTGAGTGTTGTATCGTGGAAGTATTTTTGTTCCATTGACGATATGTAAGATGGTTCTCAGAGATTTCTATAGTTATCCTTTAACATCATATCTTTTCATGAAATGAATGTATAGATCCTTGGAGAGTCAGTTTTGGTGGCCTTGCTTGAAGTGTGAAGTTGTAGATTTTCTGTCTCAATGTTTAGTTTTCCAGAAGGTGAAGGTCAAACACCGTGTTCCCGATGGTCTTCTCAAGACATTACAGATTCCTCAGTTGAAGTTGGAGGACATCTTAATGGTCCTTTTTACTGGTTTACCTCGAGCTCCAGGAGGACATGAAGCTATTTTGGTGGTAGTGGATCGTTTAACAAAATCGTCCCACATCATAGCGATCAAGGAGTTGATATTAGTGGAATTTTTGTCGAGGTAGTATCTAGAAGAGGTGGATAGACTTCTTGGAGTCCCTAGGATGATCATTTCTGATTGAGATCCTCGTTTTAACTATTGGGTGTGGAGAGGTCTCCAACATGCTTTCGGTTCTCAACTACGTCTTTGAACTGGATTTCATTCTCAATCATATGGACATACAGAGTGAACCATCCAGACTCTTGTAGACATGTTACACTCTTGTGTTCTTGATTTTGGAGGCTCATGGATAAGGCCCCTATCCTTGATGGAGTTCACTTACAACAAAAGTTTTCAATCCACCATCAGTATGGCGTCATTAGAAGCCTTGAATGGCCGGCCTTACCATTCTCCGTTGTGCTAGACTGGGATTGGAGAGTCAGTAATTCTTGGACCAGAACTAGTAAAGAATACAATAGAGATAGTCTAGGTGATTCATGAAAGGATGAAGACACCTCAATATCGTCAGAAATCATTTGCCGATCAAAGGGGGATACCCTTAGTGTTTAATGTTGGGGATCATGTGTTCTTGAAGGTGACTCCTCGTCATGGGTAGCGAAGGTTTGTTCATGGATGTAAGCTTTATCCCCAGTTTTTTAGGCCTTTCAAGGTGTTAGTTCATGTTGGAGGTGTGGCGTTTTAAGTAGCACTTCCCCCATATATGAGATGGATACCTAATTTTTTTCATGTATCACAGCTTCTTTGTTATCTTTATGATTACTCTCCCATTATCGATTAGGGAGAGAACGATGTTGATGATGATGCATCCTTTGAGGAGCGACCTATGGTGATCCAAGAACGCAAGGAGAATATGTTGCGTGTGAGTTCAATCCCCTTAGTTTGTGTCTTGTGGAGACACGGTGGCATGGAGGATAGTACCTGGGAATGTGAGTGATAGATACATGCTCTGTACCCAGAGTTGTTTGATGTTTATCTCTTTTCATTTAACGATTTTACCTTTGTAGTTAGATATTTCATGTTTTATTTATGATTATTTTTCTTTTGTGGCTTTTGTCGCCTGCTGTCTTTTGAGAGGTATCTCGATGGGTGGTTGTTCGTCCCCTATTTCTCTTTTTTTCATATTAGGTGGATTTGAATTCTCGAGGATGAGAATATTTTGAGTGGTATCTGATGTAATGGCCCAGACCTCTCTGGTCCATTACATTGTGAGAATGTATTTTTGAGGTGTTCCGAGTGTTTATGGTGACTTATCCCCAACACTTTTCCCAATTTCCAATTCAGTGAATAGTTCTATCAGTGAGGTTCTTTGAACAGTTTTATCGGTGAGGTTCTATGAACAGTTCTATCGGAGAGGTTTTGTGAACTGTTCTAATGGTAGATGTTTCGTAACAGAAGGTTTACAATGTTTCCAGAACGGTGAGGTCTATTGGTAACCTCTATCGGTTGGTGTACAGTAACAGTAGGTGTACAGTAACAATAGGTGTAAAATGTTTCTATAATAGTGAGATCTATCTGTAACCTCTATCGGTAGGTGTACTATAACGTTAGGTGTTTAGTAACAGTAGGTGTACGGTGTTTCTAGAATGGTGAGGTCTATCGGTAACCCCTATTGGTAGGTGTACAGTAACGGTAGGTGTATATTGTTTCTTGAAAGGTGAGCTCTATCGGTAACCTCTATCTGTATGTGTACAGTAACTGTAGGTGTACAGTAACGGTAGGTGTACATTGATTCCAGAATGATGAGGTCTATCGGTAACCACTATTGGGAGATGTAATGTAATGGTAGGTGTACAGTAACAGTTGGTGTACAATGTTTCCAGAACAGTGAGGTCTATCTGTAACCTCTATTGGTAGGTGTATAATAATGGTAGGTGTACAATAAGGGAAGGTGTACAGTGTTTCTAGAATGGTGAGGTCTATCGGTAACCTCTATCGGTAGGTGTACAATAAAGGTAGTTTTATAGTAACAGTATGTGTATAGTGTTTCCAGAATGTTGATGTTTATCGGTAACCTCTATTGGTAACCTCTAACGGTAGGTGTACAGTAATGGTAGGTGTACAGTAACAGTACGTGTACAGTGTTTCCAACTTCCTATATTTTCACCCCTTTGACGTTTCCTTTAATGTAAAATACATTTAAAGTCTTATTTTTAAGGACTCTTAAGGACAATTCAAAGGCCAGAAATCCTATATTAATTATTACAATGGCTCGGAATATTTTTACCTTGTCAAAATGCATGGTTTAATGTGATCCTCTTTTATTGGGGAATTAAATGAATGTTAAAACGTGGGCCCATTAAATCTTAAAAAGGGACAAGATATCTTCCTCCATTGTTAATCCTCTTTTTTTGTCTATGAGACGCTAGAACCGTTCAATCCTTCCTATAGGAGTTGCACAATTAAACTTTACTCCTCAGATTGGTTCCATTCTGTTTTGATGCAACCAAGTTTTACCGATCAATATTCGATATAAGGTATGTTTTATCTTCATTCCTTTGGGGATCATCTTCTCCTGTTTCTCCTTTCCATGTTATATCATGTAATCTTGATGCTTTTAATGGGGTTTTTCTTGGTGTTGTGTTGGTGCGACTGTACCGTGGAATCCTTGGGTGGATGCTGTTATCGTGAGAGGAGGATTGTGACCCGTTGTGTGGTTAAAGAACGTCAAGTACTATTTGAGGTAGGGGATTTATTTATTTTCTTTGCATTTATGTGAAACTATATTGTTAACATGTTTAATCCCACTAGATGACAATGGAATTAACATTATAATATTCTAACCGGATAAATAAATTGATATCAATCGAATGTTTTTGCCTCTTGTTTTTTAGAAAGTGTGTAATCTATTCTTTCATTACTTAGCTATTCGTTCTTGATGAAAATATGTAATGAACATAAATTGTGATTAATTGATAATTGTTTGGTTAAAGATAAAGAGGCATGTAATCGAATCTGGTTTTTCTTATAATTTGATGTTAATCAAATTGGGGTTGCAAACATGTTTAATTATTTTTGATAGCTTACTGATTAGTTTTCCTGAATTTGGAACCTATGAATAATAAAACTTTTAATTCAAGATGGAATAAAGAACTGATTGTTTGATAATTCCTTAAAGGGTTCTGAGTGACCCTCTTTATTTTTAAAGGGATAATATCCCAAATGATGTGATGTTTTTTTTCTTGCTGCTTGTGCTGTGATGTGGTCCTGGATGGTCATTGTGATATGTGGGGTTATAAAGGATTTTGGTTGTGGTAGAAGATGACGCCTAGAGTGGAGCTATTCATCTGTTTATCCATGTGGGTGTCTGGGAGGACACTAGGGATGATGGAATGGGACATATGTGATTGTATGAAGTTTGCTATATTTTTGGTTGTTTATCTACTTTACTTTTCCCCACTACTCAAGGCTACTGGTCGTAATTATCCTTCATCTGAAAAAGGCCATGACACGTGGGGTATGACACGTGATTTCTATGTTTAGCTTCTCAAGGAAGGATGGGTATATGCTCTTTCTATAAGTGGCAATGTCTCGACGGGTAGTACATCTAATCACCGTGTTGAGCACCTTGTGTTAGTAGCATAGAATGTTTTTCAAGAATTCCTAGGAATGTGGGAAATTAATTCTATAATGAATAATTGAATAAATGGTGTTAACCCATGCAGATGGAGTTTCAGGAACATAATGATGTTGTTGTGATTTTGAAGGAACAGTGGAATTTGGGTGTGATGCTAATGAAATTTAATGTGTAATTTGTTAATAGATAATTAATGTTTATAGAATTATTTAACGTAATGTTGAACATGAAAAAAGTGAATAAAGTAATATAATAAAGCTCTTTAAATTTTTGTGTGCTTATTGGACACCTAGTCTTAGAAGTAGCAGCCCATAGTCTGAGAGACGTTAGCTGTAGTTGATTCTAAGACAAGGTTATGACCATAGTATGTTTGTGAGATATAGTATATCATGAACATTTTGTGTTTCTATAGGCTACTCCAACCAGTCAGTAAGGTCTACTGACACCCCGTGGATTCTAAGCCCTGGGGGTTGTTTTCCCCAACTGTCCAGTGGAAGGATGAATGGCTAACTACCCCCTTTGGCCTCACTCTCTTCTCTTGGATGTTACTTGTGCAGGCATGAACATTGGTTATTTTTTCCCATATATGTGTGTAGTGGGATTTAATGGCTTGTGGTTATTCACACACATATATTCTGGATATAGGTTTCCATGGACGACTATAGGTGTAACGTGTATAGGCTGTGAGGTCATGAGGATCCTTACTCGGTGTATGTGATGTAATGGATTGAGGTATAATACCCAGCGTATGAAACACGTTATGCGAGCTATGGTGGATCCCAGAAACTACCTGGTTACTTTTGGTGGGTGGGCCTGGATGTTTTGTTACATGAAGTCAATATTGCGGTTCTTCGCACAGGTGTCTGCGGGCAAGCCTTTTTGGAGAGAGATTCTTATGACTTTTGACGTTGGGGCAAAGTGGTAAACCAGGGGGGAAGTGGTAGCGGGGTAACCTTGATATTATTTATTATATGATATATTCTTGTATGTGTTACATGGTGAATGTATAAATGGTAATGTTTGGAACTTAGTATACCTGTCTAGGTGACAAGTTAGTATCACATGTTTTTCTGTGTGCTTTAGCATGCTTTCTTTACTTTTGGAGGAGAGGCTTCGGGGAAGATACTACTGAGAATACTGTTATACTCACCCTATGTATATATAAACTATTTTTAAGGTCACATGGAACAAGTTAGTGATCAAGCTGGTTTCTACTACCATGTGGTTGTAGGAGCTGTTCAGGCTGGTGGTTGTTGTTTTTTTACTTTCATTCTGGTACTTGCAGTTTTTCCCTTCCAGTTGTAGTACTTTCGCAGGACGTTACATTTGTCCTATTCGGTTTATTTTATATTTTAGTTTTGAGTTGTATTTGGTTGGTGTCTATCTTATCTCTCTCTTCCACATGTGTTATATTAGAGGGTAATGCCTCCCATTTGTGTGTTTACTATACCCTCTGTTCTAGTAACCAACCCAGGGCCTACTGGAGGCGGGACTCGGGGGTCATTATCTCCCTTCTCACATTGCTGACCCAGGAGGGGTACATTTTATGGGGAGGGGGTCGTGACAATTTGTCCATGTGGTTAAAACTCCATTATATCCAGAATGATATTAATGATTTAGATATCATATATATCATATATATCCATTATATATATATATTTATAACAGTACATAACATTTGGAGATAAGAAATGAAATGCACCATTCATGGAGACAGTAAGCCGTATGTACAGATTAACGCTACTTTCATTTCTATTTAATATTTAATAGAATAAAAACATAATGATACATAGGTATATTATAATTCTTGTATAATATAATATGATATATATGTTACATAATTTCTATAACACCATCTTTATATGTTCCATGTATGAAATGAACGAATAATATCACCTTTAGGGGGTGGTAGTCTGCACTTCCTCAAATTAAATTATTGTGTTTACACATATTCGAAGGCATAAAATTATATTTGTAAATAAAAATTATATAATAATATAGATAAAAATAACATAATATATATCTTATATAAATATAGTTCTATCATAATGGCCACCATGATAGGCGGTAGGAGATAATTGAACAATCATCGCTTCGTGAGGCGTTAGTTTTCCATCCATAGAAATAGTATCTTCTTCACCCATTAGATAGTGGTGTGTGTAATTTTAGTTCTAATAATTTTCATAACAACATCCTAGTATATTAGGGATATTGGTTTTGTTAAAAAATAGAGGAAGAAAAAGAGTTTAGGGCAGAATATGTAAAATAAAATTAAAAAATTTAAGAGAAAGAGTTACTTTTAATTTGGGTAACTCAATTTGGTTTAAACCAAAAGGACTTCTTGATGTGCCTTATGCCTAATGTAAGGATTCTAGGAGGAATAGAGGAATATTGGGAGTATATTAGAGTAGAGTTTGGATGATCTAAAAGATTGATAATTGTGATAAATGGGCAGGAAGTGACATCATTATATAAGGGAGATGAGGGTCTCTTTAGGAAAGATTGAAATAATTATTTTATTATAAACTCATCTTCGTTTTAAAAAGGTAAAATAATAGTTATATTTGAAGATAAGATTAATAATGGTAGAAATAAAATCATCCAATAAAAATTGGACATGTTTTAGATATTGATTTAATTTTTATAATCATATTTATTTAAATAATTTATTATTGAGGTAAAAATTGCTTCATTATTGTGTCATAAATAATTTAATTTATTTGATGTATAAAAATTATAAAACAAATTATGTAGGAAATATTTTTTTCTTTACAAATAATATTTATAGTCAGAATGATAACTTATATAACTGCATGTAAAAATTTAATTACAAAAAGATATTTGTTTATGCCATTTTTGTCTTTATATTAAATTAATTAATATAAAGTGTCATTATTACTAACATGTGGCTCCAGGGGGTCCCACATTTGACCGAAGGATTCCCATGTTCGGATATATATATATGAAAATATGATTAGGACAAATTTTAGTGTAATTTAATATTATTATATAATTATATTTTACTATTATTTATTATATTTACCTATTAATCATTTAAAATAAAATATTTACTGATGTAAATATTTAAAACTTCTCAAAATAAAAGTTACCTATATTCAAAATTTGGACATACTGATTATGAATATGGATTCCATTTTTATATATTCAAAACACAGAAGTGGAAGAAATTAATTTCAAATTAATTCCCGCTGTCAAAACAAAAAGAGTGTTTTTTAAAAATAATAATTATCAAAAGACTGACACTTATTTATGTCCAATTTCAAAGTGAAAATATTTCCAATTTCCAAAATTGGATTAACATGTAAAAATATATTCTAATTAAACATTATAACCAATTAATAAGATAATATAACCATAGAAAAAATTATATTAAAAGGAACTTTTGAAATAAAATAGAGTATTTTCCATTATTCATTAAAAAACAAACATTATCGAAAAAATACGATAATTTCATCCAAAGTAAATTTTGGTTTACCATTTCTAAAGATGAATTTTATTCAGTCAAATATAACATATAAAAGTGGCAAAACTATATTTAAAGATGGTTCTCCATTAAAAGGAGGTAAATCGACCTTTTAGTGAATATTAGAGTATTTATTCATAAAATAGAATTCATTACTTATTTTAAGCCTATAGAATTTATTGGATAAATGTAAAAATATTCAAAAAACATGTATAATCATATTTTAGTTAATTATATTCATTCCTTCCAATACAATGGCATGACATTTACTACCATTTAATATAATGATATTATATTATTATTGTGCAACATATGATTTCAAAAAACACATAGTTGTGTATTAGATTCTCCATCGAACGTAGAATACCCTTTAAAGAAGAATTAATAATAAAGTAACAAATATAAATAAATGTGAATATTTTCATGTTATTTATTTTCCTAAGATGTTTTAGGATCTTAGGTCTACATGTCATGTACAATCAATGAAAATTTGTAATTTTTCATGTAATACCAATATGAAGAATTAATTTGGACTAAATTCCATGTAGTTAGAAATTATCTAGTTTTATATTATTGTTATTTTTTTGCATAAATGTATTCATTGCCTCTGCATCCATTTATAATCCCAAATCTTTCTAAACCCAACAATAAAATATTTTTTGTGAACCATATATATTGTCCATTAAACATTTAGCACCAAAAAATCAATTATGAATCATCAAATGTGGTTGAAGGAAAATAATTTCATCATTTGTGGCTGGAGGTGTGAATAAAAAAAATAGTTTTGGGAGTATATTTTATAAGGAATGAATAATTTATAATGGGAATGGAACTCATTCCTCAATTATCAAAATAGTGGTTCATATGGAATTATATATAATCTGTCAAATGTTCATAGATAATTTATTCACAAATAGTTAAAATATTACCTTTATAAACAAATAATTTTAAATAAATATTATATAGAAAATTATCAACATGATTCCATCATCCCTGTAATAATATTGTACCCAATAATAACTTATTTTCCAAATATAGAGTATCCCTTTTTTTATAATAAAATAATTGAAGATGAAATCAGTACATCATGAGATGGTAAATAAACTAATTTAATAATTTAATAAAATATTTTTATTTCATAAATAATCAATCCCACTTAAATAATAATAATCACATTCTATGATTAAAATAGACAATAAAATATTTCATATGATAAGAATAAATAATTTATAAATATTACGATATTTGTGCTACATTTTATGAAATTAGATAAGACAAATGTCCTAGATAATACAAATAATAACATATCGTTATCATTTATTCACATTAATCATTTGAAAAAATTATTATATAGAAAATAATATTCTCATAAATAATAAATTTTATTATTCATCACTAAATGTTGTTGTTATATAAATTTCATTAAAAATTCATCCATCCCTTTTTCCAATATCCACGAAATATTTTTGAAAATAATCATTGATAAATTAACCATCAAAATTTTAATATATATTTCATAATTAGTATATATATATTATTTATTCTATATCAATAATTATCATGGTGATCTATTGTAGATAAAAAGAAGCCAAATTATAGTAAAAGAAATGTTTCCTATGAAGGTAGATAATATATATCCCTTTAATATGTTAATGCTTAAATAATTGATCATTCTATCTATGTCCAAAGATTTCACCTTAAAAAAAATTTAAATCATATTACTTCGTTAATTGATTGCACCACCAACATAATAAACATGAATCACTACTCATGAGATGAGTGGAGTAGGGAGCTTGAACTTCATATCAAGGACCTCTTCTAAAATAATGGGAGAAAGATAAATTTGTTTATTTCCATTAAGGGTGAGTTATAATTATCTAATCTAAAGAATAATATTCTATAACTCCCGCTATATAGGCTACCAACTAATTTTCTTTATAAATTCATGAATTACATCTTTTATTGGTCATTATCTAACTATCTACGATGAATACGTATAATATTTATAAATTTTCATTCCCTTATTGGGTCAAATATCAATTCCATATTAATAATTCCATACCACCAACACCACACTTACCACTATATAATAAAAATATTAAATTAATCAATTCTTGAATATTCCATGTATATGTCTTCATATTTTAATGTTAAATTTATATTTCACTTATATAAAATATGTCATTTTAATAGCAGATATATTTTCAAAAATTCAATTTGATTTATCATTTAGTAGAGATAAATTATCACTCAGATGGAATAAATAAATAATTATTAAAAAATATTAATTATCCCACTAAAGTCAAATTTTAGAAAAAATTACAAATATTATTACCAGATTATTGGATATGTTATAAAAATAATTAAATAATATTCTTTTCTAGATCAACCAATAAAGTAAGTTTATAGTTTAACATCATTTAGGGAACTGATTATTGAAAATATAAAATAAATTATTTCTTTCTTATGAAAATATAGATTACATAAAATTTTCATCCAATATCTTTTTTGGATTGTGAGAAATACTTCATCTAATCTTATGATGTTTGGATAGTCCATTTAGAATACCCTTCTATTTGATAATGGTTGGTGGTGTTCAAATATATTTTAGTTACTAGTGTATTATAAACATTACACCATTTTTAGGTGAAATTATATTTATTATGAAATATAGTGGGTAAAATGTTACTAAATATAATTATAATGTCATTAATATTTAGTTTAAAATGCTTTTAAGGGGTAAATATTAATTTACTTATATTAAATATGTAAATATTTTGTAGAGATTCAAAATAAATCATATTTCATCATTAAAATTATATTTTTTTGAAGTCATATAATATAACTCATTTTTTTATTATTCCACATTCAAATTAGAAGCAAGATAAGAGGTATGATACCCTTTGGAAAATTTCTCACAACCTTTACATATATTAATAACAATTATCATGATAAGTAGTCACAATATTATCATATTATATCATTATAATGATAATGTTTTATTAAATCCATATAAAACATAGAGTCAATGTGATGTATATATAAATTACTGTTATGATATTCATCTTGTTATTCCCTCATCATCACATTTATTAATGTTAACTTCCGTATTTTGGTAATCATAAATACAATATCGTCATAAAAAAATATTCCAATATATTATCATTTATGGATTTAATATAATTTTTAGGATTTATAATATATTTGAGAGTTTATTTTCATCTATAGTAAATATAGTGGTTCAATATCCAGAAAAATAAAATATGTTTTACCAACCCCAAAAATATAGATATTTAGCATTACAAAATCAAACAACATTGAATAATATTTTATCCATATACTTGATTTAAATCCATGATCATTACAAGTCAAAAAATATTTTATATTGTTTTCATCCCTATAGTGGATGTGAATATCATATTTATAATCCTTTAGATGTTTTGTACATCTCATTTATCTCATATTATGCTCTTTTTCGAGGAATTTCAACATGGAAACTTTTTTATCCACATATTTGTAAAATATATCACCATGTAAACAATTTCAATAAATCAGATAGTAATATATTACAAATCAACCCCAAAGAAAATTAATTGGATAACGTTTTCAAGGTTCCTTAATCATCATGATTCAGATTCACCATTTTTTACTATTTCATATAGAATCTCTTTAACCCTTTATTTAATGCATCACTATCTAAAAAAAAAATTATTTCTATAATGGTAAACATAATATTAGTTTATTTATCTCTATATTCTATATTTTGTGAAAAATATTTTTAAATTCCGTTAACCTTGTGATTTTGATTCATGTGTATAGTATATGGGTTAATCGATTAGTATAGAGGGAAAATATTTTAGTACATATCTTAAGTAACGAGATAAATCAAGTAATAAATCCTTGTAATATTGATTTATACTATAAATTAAATTAAAATCATGGTAATTCAAGGTTCAAATGATATACCATATTGACAAGGAATTGGGCCATGAAAATGAATTTATAGAAAAAAAAATTCCAAGATACTGGATTTTCCATATAACACATTTTTACAAACAGAGTCAAGAAATATTTATAAATTGTTACCATTATTATAATTGTTTTTAGATAATATCAATATAAAATTAATAAATACCATTGACTTTTTTTAGATAATCATATAATACTCTACTCATCTGATTAATATAAAAATAGGGTGATTTTATTAATATGAAATGAATTACTGTAAAATCATAATTTCAACACCCTAGATATTGTTTTTTAATTCATATATCATCATTATATAGATTTAATTTCTCAAAAATATAATGATGATCAATCAATGAGAAATATTGACCCACATTAATAAGATAAAATATGACATCCAAATGAAGTAATGATACTTTCTCATAATTTTAATGACATTTGATTCCTTAAAATGAATGTATCTTGACATGAAATCATCATTTATCATTAAAAATAAGATAGGTGAACCAAAATTTGAGATAAGAAGGATTATACATCAATTATTACCAAATTTTGTTTTTTATTTTTATCAATTTTAGTAGAACAATTCTATAGGTAAATGTAGACAATTTTTTAAGATTATAGTTGAGATCAATGGATAATTTCACTTCACATCCTTATGGATATCTAGATAATTTATCCACATTTAGAATAATATAATATTAATGAATAGATACATCTGAAATTAATTATATATATATATTATTCATTTAGCATATTCTATATTCATATTCTGTAGAAATTAAACTGATATTATAAAATATAAATCGATTTAGGAATGCCCATGGGACCCAATATTTTGTATAAAATAAGGGGATTTTATAGCATAATTATAAATTATAAATTTATTCAATCACAAATAGATTAATGAATTATAAATTAATCTAAATTACATCAATGAAACTGAATAAAATTAATCAATTTTTATAACAAATAAGATGAAAACAAAACAACCTCCATGTATTTTGATGGGGATAACCGAATTTATTTATTATTTTAAATGATATTTAAACAATTTTTTTTACAAAAGATCCATCATTAATGTACCAATTTTTTATTCAATGTAACTAAAAATCATGAAAAAAAATTGTGTGTAGATCTCAAATCAGATACTTTATGACATTTATTATGTGATTTTTTACTTAATGTCAAATCATTTGGAAATTTATCTTCTTCTATAGTAATTTCATAAGACCGACCACTCACCCTTGGTTTCTACTAGGGTAGAGTCATCTATTACATATTGTATTGAAATTAATATAGCATAATATAAAAATAGTAATTCATTGGATGATACTATATTTTCACTTTCCCCTATAATCACGAATATCGTTTCCATTATCATAACACAAAAAAAAACTACTAATCACTTCATGTAGACTATGTGATGTTTTATTTCATACATTTTGATTTTTTGATGTTTTACCCTTGAAAAAATATTTTTTAAAAAACATTTCATTCTAAAATGTACTCAAATATCAACCTTACATTATTTCCTTTAACAAAATAAAACTTTTATAATTATTTCATTTTAATTATAACAATTGTAACTATCTTTTCATATATAATTTCTTCATATTATAAAACACATCCTGGACTTATTATTAATCTATCAATTAAGTAGAAAATATTTTTTATGAATTTAATTTTGAATACCTATAATGTATTGTAAATATTTAAAATTAATACTCTAATTTAGTAACTATTTTTAAATACATTATTTAAAATTTATTAATTTCCTTTTCTATATCAACTCTCTTCTCCAAAATAAAATATTTTTAAGGAATATCACCTCAAATTTATTTTTCAATTATGTATTTCACTTACTTATTTCTATTTTTGAATAAATACCTTGATTCATCACCATCTTTTCATAGACGGTATATCGCTACAAATACCTTTTCCATTTTATTTCATTCCAATAGGATGAATATATTATATAAATATTTCATTTATTAGTCTTACATTAATGGATTCATATATAAATTAAATATTTTTTGTTATACTATGTTAAATTGTTGTACACGTCTATAACTTATTAAGAGTAAGTATACATTTTCTGAATCTATAATTATTTGTCATATAATGAGTAAAAAACATTATATATAGTTAATTAACTCATATCCAATATTAATTTCACTAGATTGTTATAGTGATAATTACCTACACTTATGATTATTATTGAATTTTATCATCAATTAATTTACATTTCTAATTAATGTAATATACATAGTTAGCTTATAAATCATGCTTTTATTTATAAATCAATATTATATAATCATTATTAATTCATATTAGTTTTATATCAATACAAAAAATTTAGAATTTTTTATAGGGTTTTTATAGGGTTCTATACTCAAACTATGTTCACACACATACACACACACACACACAAAAGTATATATATATATATATATAATTCCTATGGTTTCTATTATATATAATAAAATTCCAACAATAACAACGCAATCATTTTTAATCTATATAATGTGGTTATTTTTTATAATGGTAGAAAATACACAACTTATCATTAAATATGATAGAAAATTTTAATAGTATTATAAAACTATACATTGATGGTCAATACCTCACATGGAAGTCATTTTTTCAAAATGAATGTCTATTATCAAAACAATTCAATTATTAGATATTATATTATAATATTCATGGATATCCATTTGAAATTGGATGAAATATAAATGGGTTATCTTATATTCTCTTCATGGGATATCATGAATTAGAAGCTAGCATTTTATAGTCATTGCAAACATAATATAGTGGTAATAAATAATCGAATTCTTATATAAATATCTTAAAATTTGTATAATATACCCAAATAAGACATAATAATAATAAAACATCACTTGGATACCAATAATTGACCACATAGAAATGGAATAAAAAATATTGGATATCATAACCATTTAATCAAGGCCATATACCATGACACAATATATAATTGGGAATGAATACACAATAAATAAAATATTATTTTACTTATGATATCTATCAATTCATCAATGAGGTATATAATTCTTCACACCTCGTATATAATAATAATCTTATTGTATCCATCATATGAAAAATTGTTTAACATTACATATCATGATGTACAATATAGAACCTTTTAAAAAATAATGTTTATGTAATCGATTGTAATACATATAGAAATAATAGATATATGTTTTCAATATTTAAGTATTTAATGGATTAATATGGCTATGTATGTCAATATCAATCAATATAATTAGAAAACATTTGACATTGATGTTGAAATTGAATGTAGCCTTCAAAAATTGATAATAATTACATACTATAGTATCATAATTTAATCATAGATGGTTATAAATAATAATTATTAATTTAATGAAATTTTTTACAATTTTAGGGCAAAAAATAGATGATATAATACTCATTTCAATGAATATAATTTTCTGTCACACATATTTTATAATCATTGTGGATAAAAAAATAATTTAGGGATAACACTCAAGTAGTTATACTTTGATTGAAACGGTGAAATTGTGACAAAAAATGAGATTAATCTATAGGAGACCCAAAAATGAATCTGAATCCTAAATTTTTTCATTCATTCATTGAAAAAATTCCTCCAAAATTATATCCATAATTCAATAAATACCTTTAATAAATAGAGATTCAGATAATATTGTTATGTAAATCAAAATATTTTTGATTTATAATACCTTATGAAGGTTGTATATTGAGTCGGATTGTTTATATAACATTAATTTTAAAATAATGAAAAAAATAAAAATGAATGATACACATAATTAAGGAAGAAATGGGATATAATTGTAAATATTATACAAAAAAAGGATTATATGTTATTATGAACCCTTTCCATTATATGTAGCATCCTTCAACATCAGAATGAATTCCATTGATACATACGAATAATTTTTGTGAAATATAATGCATGGAATGTAATGAAAACCCATTTTCAATTTCTTAAGTGTGAGGAGGGATGGTAGAATGGGTAGGTATTTTTTAAAAATTTGGGTGAATTCATTAATTATTGTTAGATATAATATTGTAAAATATATCATGTGGAAAATATGGAATCATAATATTTTATATAATTTTAATTCATATTAATTAACTTTCAAAAAATGGTTTTCAAAACAATTTATTTTATAATATAACTCTTTTTTTTATTTTGGTTTTATAATTCATAGTTTTACATAATTTTTTTTATAATTTCAAAATTTCTTTTTCATATTTGGAAACACCAACACATGCATATTAATAATGTTTAATTTTTTAAAATACATTATGTTATTTAATTAAGATGTTTATCTATGAAATTGATAAATATTATTTAGGAAAAATTTAAAACCAAATTTATCTTGTAATTCATAGTTATTAAACATATTTAATTCTACCATATACGTACAAATAACTATTTAATAAAGTTATAAAAAATTTACCATCAGATAATTATTGTAGAGTGAATTTAAATTTAAAATCTTTTTCATGAAAATAGTTTTCTATATACTGTAAATTCAATACATATATTTGATTATTATTTTAAAATCATACATTAGGAAAAAAATTTTAAGAACTCCTATTTAGGAATGTTATTTTTATTCAAACACATAGGTATATAATTAAATTCATATTCATTTATCAATATATACTAATTTATATTATTTCCAACATTATTATTAAAACATTTTTTATGGGCCACTATTATGTTACACATAATGGCCACATTATAATTATGATGCTTATCTAAATATATTAATAGTCATATTCACCGTGGTATCATTAAAAGTAGGATATTTCTCTTCCAATAAATTTACATCATTCATAATTATAAAATAATTCAGTTTGTTATCATAGATTCGAAAATTTAACTATTTGTTTTGGTTTTTTATAAATAATTATATATTTTTTCCTTATTATTATTTGAATAATAGTTTCCTCAAATGAATAAGATAAAAAACATTTCCTATAATGATATATTTTCTATAGTAGAGGAAACAAATTTTATTCAAAATATAATTTTTTTGTTTTATATTATACGATAATAATTATAGAAAATCATGTGTATTATCTTTTACATATTGATATAATTTATAACATATTTTGGACTATTAAGTATTATAAGAATTAAGAAAATATGTATAGTTGGGTAGAAAGAAAATAAATTAATGTATAAATAAAACTGAATGGTTACATCTCATTGTTGGCATTATGTTCTTTTATATTAATATGTTTACGACCTATAATAGAGAAATAAATATTTATATTATTACAATTATGAAAATATTTCCTGAACGGAAAATTATACTTAGTTTAACCCCACACGTGGGTGCTTAATTTTCATAGTCCAAAATAGTAAAAAAAATCTTGTTTTTTATAATATATAAGTAGATGAGCCTGTGATTTGAAAAATTAAAAAAAATTCTAGTTACATTTCACTCAAACTATATATTGGGGCCCTGTTGTTCAATGTGTCTTATATACATTTCATTTTCAATGATTTCATTTTTAGTTTATTGGGATGGATGTCGGTGTCAATTTTCTAATTATGACTACTTAAGTATCATTGGAAGCTTCTAAATTATCTTGATTCAATATGGTTGGTTTATTCTATTAATTATATTGTGTAGTGTGGATTTAATTGTTTTCAATACCAATACAAACTAATATACAAGTTTCAATTGATGTAATAATTATATCCTTTATCCTTATTCTTATACCACCACACTTATAGATCCATCCTCTTCTACTATGGAATGCAGAAACGTAGATAAATCTATACTTTTAAAGAATGGGTAAGAGTTTATGTTTTATAATTTATAAAATCTATCATGATTAAATTTCAAATTAAACAATGTCTCTTTATTACATTATCATAGATTTTTTCTTCCTTGAAATATTTTTATGGGAAAATATCAATATTGGAGAGTTGTGGGATGAATTATTCAAGATATTTAACCACATCAATGTCATTAAATTTCAATGGATATAAATGTTTCTTATTTTAATAGTTCTTTATCCTCCTATAACTTTTTCATATGGTGTATTTAATTATATAGTTCACTTAGTCAGATTTTATAATTATCTCTCTTACCACATTGATTAGGATTGTTTCAATCCATAATCTACACATTTCCCTCATGAAATATTAATACAAATTAGATAAATTTGATTTATATGGAAACATGTCAGATAATGTTTATATTTTTTTCTTTTATTATCCAAAATATATTATTAATAATTAGATTTTTTCTCATTGTTAATCATTTTTTTGAGGATTTTAATGTTCATGTGCAATGGAATTTTATTTATTCACCTCTACCATTCCATTTTCACCTCAGGAGTCTAATGGATCCTTTCATCATTAGTAACATCATTCATGTGTGATTATTATTACCCTGATTATGACTATTTTTATAAAATATCATCATTGATATTTGTAAATATAAAAATAAAATTAAAAAATTGAAAACAATTATTGATTAACACACATTAATTAATACCTTTATACCCCTAATAAAAGTTATATATTAATAAATAATAAATTTTTATGAGATGATTGAATAAAATAAATTAAATCCCCTACGAGTACACCCATAATGATCAAAATGGGTTTGTCATTAAGGAAGATTAATTAGACACTATTTAGGATATTATATTTATTTTATTTTATTTTCTTATATTTTTAAGGAATGAAACATAAAAAACAATGAAACATAATGATGATACATAGATGGGAAATCAAATGATGAGTTTTGAGGGAAAAAGGATAAACCCTAAGGGGATACAAATGGAGTAACGTATAATTGTTTTAATGAAATGTTTTATTAAACCATATTCCTTTTTTTTGTTGAAAGAAACAATAAAACTCAATAATAAAACTCACATATTTATCCACATTGATCACTAACACAACAAGATCTAGAATATGATTTCATATTTTCATATTCATTACATGTGTAGCCATCATATCCAGATTGTCACTATGTAGATTCCTAAACCCCAAACCCAATAAGGAACAACAAACGAGAGTGCACTATAGGATATGTCCAATGATCATAAAATCAGACTCAAATATATATTTAAATGACGTTTATGATTTTTAGACCAATTATCATATTCTTTAATGAAAGACAATTTAGTGAGATAAATTATTGATTACATGGAAATGGAAACCATCACTACATGAAACCTACTTAACCAAATAATACAAAAAATCAAAATAAAATAGAGTCATGAAAATAAAATTATATTCACATATAAAGGACCATCACATGTTTATTACACTTAAAATATTTACTAAATTAATTTCATAATAAATTATTTTATATAAATCACATTGTAAGAACAAGAAAAACATAATTCAGAATGAAAAAAGTATTGTCAGATAAAAACATTCTAATATATAGAATCTCATGTTTATTATAATGATGGTTCCATTTGTATCATTAATGATTTTATAAAAAAAACAACTCCATGGGTGATCAAATCTTAACCACTTGTATTTTAGTGTCTACTAATCCGTAGGTAAGAATTTATTTTGTTTCATAAAGAATACTACTTTTTCCTCTTTCAGAGATATTTGTCTTTTCATGTCTTATACAATAGACACATTACATAATATGCCAAATAATTGTTATAGTGAGTATTTTATTATCCCATTTGGAATGTATTTATTATAAATGCCTTTATCATTCATCAATTATAAGGATAAATACCTTCAACATTTTTTATAAAAGATATTGACGATTCAATAATGTAGCATAATTATCTATAAAACCTATCACGTGTCATTAATTTCATATATTGGTTTATATTTCCATAAATATTAATAAATATATTTCATGACTTTAGATTATACATTATATTATAATTTTACATTGTTCGGTGACCTAATGTTCATTTTTCTCAAAAGAAATATTAGAAATATCAATGGAGTATCACAAAGGTGGTGAAACATCCCAAAACAAGATAAATAACTCTCTAAACCTAGTGTATGGTTTTTTATTTTCTCATTCAGATTTGTTAAAGATATTATTTTTTCATTATATATAATAATAATTCTTTTTTTTTCAATCTATAATTTTTTTCTTTTAATTATTATCATTGTTTATTTTTTATATTTTTATTTTTGATTTATGGAGGATAATGCAGGTAGAAAATGTTAGAAAATTAATTCAATAAAACACCACCTATTTTCATCTCCATAAGAAATACACTAAATAATGAATAAATATTTCAAACAAAAAGTAGGTTTAGGTAGATTTATAATGTGAAAATTATTTCTTTATTTTGGAAATATCCATACACATCAAATGTTGATCTCTATCATTATTGTGAATAATGAAATATGAAGTGATCTATTCCTCACCAATGATCGAAAAAATTGATGCATTGTAAGAGTGAATGGAATAATGATGACACATAGGATTTTCGATAATAATAATGTGGATGAATATTGTTGGGTTATTCTGGATATTGAATATGGTGAGGAGGTGGTGTGGAAAATGTACTGATGAAAAAATCCAATAAATGTCCTACTTGTGTGACGGTGAAAATCAGTATTGAGGGGTGGTGATTTATATTGAATAACATTTATGTAATTTTATAATTATGTATGTAGTATCCAAATTTGCAAAACTATTATTTTTCTACATCATGTATTATAATGAGATAAATTAAATATGGATAAAAAATGATGTAATATTTATCTAATTGGTGATCAAGTTCTTCTAATTAGTATCAATGTAGGTTTTTTATTGTATTAGATTAGGACTATAAGGTATAAAACGCATATGGATAATTATATTTATATATAATATATATATATATATTTTGGAAATTATATCGTATATGGTTTTATAGAAATTTTACCCCTATCATAATATAAAAAATGTATATATAAGATCTTTTAGAGATATTTCTATGTGTAATAACTCTAAAAGGTTTAGTTGGGTATTAAAATGATTTTCACTTATTGAATGACATATATTCTTAATTACACACCATTTTTCACAGTAACATTGGATTTTTTATGGTTTATTTATATTCTATATATGAAACATTATAATGGATTTTAATAAATTTTTTATTAAAATGATGAATGACAGTTGTTGATAAAAATGTTCCATAATTTAATATGGTAGAAATGAGTTTCATATCCATATTATTTCTCACCCATTTTATTGATGATTTTTACTAACTATATTATCATGGATTTTTGGTCGTGGTTAAAACCCAGATGATTCATTTGAATAATGAACATGATGGAAAATGAAATGGTATTCATTATTAGAAACAAATGTAATGGAATATGTGATGTGTAATCGTGTGATATTTGCACACAACTCTCCCAATATATAAAGTTTAACATGAATTATTTTGAATAAAAAAATGGATATATAAATGAACAACACACCCTTGATTCATATATGATGATATATACTCCTTCCATTATTGGGTACTCATATCATTTTTTTATGAATGGATCAATGTTATGGAAAATATATTTTATATTCATCTATGTATTTTTGTTGAGAACGATTTTTTAGGTGAATAATTGGGAAGTTAAAGATGATCAATGGTGTACTCTTATCATGATTACGAGGTGACATTAGGGAATTGACTCCATGAAATAAAATGATATTAAGATTTTTTTTAAAAGAAAATTCGTTGAACTATTTAGGAAAAAATGAGTGATAATTCCTAGAACCAAAGAATGAAGATGGTGATTCTATTAGTTCCTATGTGTTAAATTTCAAATGAAAATCAATGTATGATATTGGTTTTATCATTGACCCTAAAATTAATATTTAATTTTTCTTTTGGGTCATAATATCATATATCTAAAAGGAGTTTGATATATTTTTGTTTTATATCTATTAACATGTCATTTTATGTGATCTCAAGGTAGAAATTGATATTAGAAACACTAATTATTCTGAATCTTTTTGGGGACACGAAGATAATGATTGAAACTTTTTGTAAATTATAATAATAGAAATCATAAAATAAAAAAAATTTAAGGATCATTCATGAAACAAAATTGGAATTAAACATGGTGGACATTTCATTAATATAATTGGTAAATCATTTAATTGTGTAAAATGATTACATTTTTAAAATGAATGTAAAGATATGTGATGTGGGGGGAAACTGATGAAAAAAATCGTCAACAAACTTTTCCACCCATACTCTAATTCTATAATTGAAATATCTATGGACATTATACTATTTAGTAAAAAATTCAGGGGATAATGATGAAAGTAAGAGTAGACAACCTATTTATCCAAAAGAAAAATTGTTAAGTATAATGAAATCGCAACTACTTAGGAGGGTAATGTGAAAAAAGTGGTTAAAGGTAAACTTATCATCCATTATAGAACTAAAAATGTATTATTTGATTGATTTTATCCAATCTTTAATATCTGAACAATTTGATATGAGTATCACACCACCTCTTAAATTTTACGATCTTGATTTTTTGTTGAATATTATAATTTTATAATTATTTTATTTCATGTATATATCTCTTCTTTAATAGAATTATATTTCATTTTTCATCGTAAAAATCATTTAATTCATTATATTTTATAATTTGATGAGACTTGAGGCATGTATTGACTCTGTTCATATAGATTTCATATAAATTAATAAGTTAGGGAAGTTATATTTTATTTTCTAAATCAACCTATGATCATATATTGATGAGAAGATGAATATTAACTTCCAATGGATATTACTTCTCATATATGTGTCATTAATCATATTCCTAAGGGGTATTTAGACCAAACGAATAGAGAGTTATGCATCATTTAATATATTCATATTGTTTGTGAAGATATTGGTGTACTTCCTAAAGTGTTACATATTGTTTATCTAAATCTGAAATTTCTATTTTCAATATAACTCATACATAGTGGTACACATACTACACAAACATCAAATAGAACACACCCAATTCAGTTATAAAAATTGACGATGAAACTCTCGGAGGATATATAATGGGGATTCATAAACCATCGTGCATCACCGTGGTGTTCATGTATAATTTATGATTAAATATGGGCTCATGTGTCATTTAATAGATTATTAAGAAACATAGAATATAATTATCGAGAACATGTATCCTCTAACCCAATGTGATGAATTTTTTATCAATAATATGGAACTCAATACTTTTATATGCATCATAATTTATATGTATATCGTTATTTAAGGGTCAAAAAAATGATACACCCAATTAGACATTCCACACGTGGTATTGAAATCATGAATTTATATCCATTTTATTTGGAATAAACAATTTTCTATTTAAATTAATAGATTAAAAAACTGTAGTATTTATTTTTACCATGTTAAATTTTTTCAGTATTTATAGATGTTATTATCAAATATTCTGTGATTAAGAAAATCATTATGATTATTTGAGGATGGTATGGAATAATATAAGAAATTATTATTTTCATGCTAAATTTAGAAAATATGAATTTATATAATGTTTAGTATCATTGTTGGGTCATGTATTGATAAATTATGGTATATCAATATATCCTTCATATTGAATTTTTTTTAGAAATGGAAAAATAAAACCAGGGAAAATGATATCTCAATTTTGGGTAAATTCTATGGATACAACCATTTACATCTGAGATATTTTTCATGGATTTTTTATCCATTATCAATTTTAATTTTTAAGGGAATAATGTTACTTTAGAAAAATTAATATGAATACAATTTCATGAAACAAAAATAAATATTGGGGAGGGAAACTTTTAACACACTACCATGTAGGGGAGAAGGGTTATTGATATACTGTGATGTATCAATGAAAGGGGTATAATGTCCTATGATACCGAATGACGTGATAGTAGAATCTTCATTATTTTAGTTTTAGTTTTATGATTAAAATTACAAAACTAGTGAATTGGATTTTTTATTAGTGGTTTTTTTCTCTAAAAATGTATATATTAACTTTATGGTGAATGTTGAAATATATATACAAATCATAAAAATAATAATCATATATTCACTATGAATGAATTTTATATACACCATAGGATATGGATTTTGTTGATTAATGATTATGAATACTAAATATGTTACCACCTTGGGATGTAGAAAATAGTGAAAGGTGCTCCTTGATAGAATGATCATGCTATCATTTCTATGTTGGTGAATGAAAAATATCAAATAAATATGTATTTGTGAAGGTTGTACAGTGAAATAATTTAAAAAAATTCCAATCTTATATAGATGAATTTTTATCCATCCATCTATATGAATATTATGGGTTGTATATGAATGATGTAGAACCTAAAATGATGCTTTGTATTTTTCATCGTTCTAACACTATTGTGGTGGAATGTTAATATTCATGAACAAGATATTTGTTCCTATGAAACATGAAATGAAAAAGGGTCTATTGGTATAAGTTCATATATCATTATTCTTCATATATCATATAAGTACAATATATATAGATATATAACAGTTAATTAATAGTTGTCAGTTATTTTTAGAGGTATAGTAGAGGATGAATATTTATTTATTTTATGTCATCATGTTATTACTTAATAATAGATGTTTTGGAGGGTGATGCATCCATTACCCATACCTACATCTAAATGGGAAAAATTACCCTGGATATCATTGAATAACTCCTCTTGACACCTAATGTCTATAATTACTTTTAGGATATAGTCAATCACCTAATGAAATTTGTTCATTAAATTATTATTAGGGATGATTTCTCCCTTGACATACATTATTGAGTATTCATTAAAGATAATGTAAGGTTTCATGTAGTACCACTCCCAATCATATCTATTTGAGAGATGAGGTTTTAAAAGATATTTTTGGAGAGTATTTTTATTGATTTGTATATGGTTATATTCCTTATAACACTGTATCATCCTCAAATCAATTTTTAATCTGATATTACCATTTATACAATATATGATATTATCATAATTTTCTATATATTTTTTAGATACTGTTGTGATAACCCCTTACCATGATTTAATTTTCATAATATTATAATTATCACTCGATATTCAGATGGATGCATACGAATCCCATTACGATAATATGTGAAGAACTATAAAAATATATGATAATGTTTGAAATGTATGTTTTTGTAACCTGTGTAGATGATTCAATTTATGTGAAGGATGTATACAGGAAACATCACATTATTGTATATCAAAGTTGATAGAAAATTTATGATGAAAATCACTAATGATATATGGAGATTTATTTTTTTGACAAGGTTTTCATATAAATACTTCATTTGAATAGGGATATGTGATTTGTAAATAGGAGGAATTACATCCAAAAATATATCATTTCTTATGTAATTTTTTAGTGTATTGAGATGGTAAATTATATATTAACCCTTAAATTGAACCTTTCTCATGTTCATGATTTGTTCCATGTATATCTTATAAGGAATTACATATGTGATCCTTTATATATAGTAACGTCTGATGATATATATCTAGCGATTGAAAATTCATATGGAGAATAATATGTGGGAATTTTGGATTGAATAAATACGGTAGTTTAGAACAATTTTATAATTTGTAGGATTAATATAAATAAATATAACATCATTTTAGATTAATATTTATAATATTAAAAAAATTAATTTCTAAGGACTATATGAGTTCAGTGTCTTTGGAAAAATAGAACACAGGCTTATAACATGGTGGATGATGTTCCAAATCTACATTAAAAATATCCCAATTTATTACTCCTATATAAATCATTTTATCATAATATAAGGAAAAGATAAATATGAAAGTGTTGATCTCAGATGTTCATTAAGGTGAAACATGGGATATTATTGAGCATAACACGAGTATTAGGGTATGGTAACATGATCATATCATTTGAATATCAAACCCTTCATATCAATGATCATAATGAGGACACCTGGAATAAATATTGGTAGTTCATAAGACACGATTTATTTGGTAATCAAAAACATGAACCACAAGAGAATATCATGGTCATGTGTCATAAAATTTTTGGCTGAAACATAAGCATAGAAAATAATTATCTAAATGTCAATTCTCATTTCCGAATTATATTAGAAAATAACATGGTGGAAAGTACTACTAGGTGGGACTCGTTGACATCCATTTTCCCAGTCATTTCCGAACAAAAGAAAGAGTTTCCACATCTTCTAATTGTGGATCGTTTTTCCTCATCTTGTCACATTTGATCAGATTTCCTCATCTTCCCATAGTGGAATGGGTTTCCTTATATTCTGTTATTGGATGTTGTTTTCCCATCTTCCAATAGTTGACAAGGACACACCTGTTTCCCTTTTTCAATTAGGATGAACCTATTTCCCACTATAGATAATTCATGTTGAGTTTCTTTCTATAATTATAACATAATATATAACTCATTACCCATTGAATTGGAGGGTGATATATGTGACAACCATCTCAAAATGAACTAATACAAAAAAGATCTATAAAAAATTCATCTTATCATGTCCCCTGATAAGATTTTGATTTCATAAACATCTTATCAAAACCCATGAAATGGAATGGGTATCATAACGATATAAATATATCATGACCCGTGGAAAATATATTGGTTTTGTAATCATTTCATAAAATAATAACCTGTGAAAATAATCAAGTAACATTAATATATAACCCATGAAGAGGAAAATATTACACAAATAGATATTCCCTGAAATTGAATGGATTTTTCATTAAAATAATTTCATCAAAACATAAACAACATAATGAAAGAATATAAATGGAACATTTTGATCATTACCCTATAAGTGCAATATTAAAATCAACACATATCATCATAAATGGTTAATAATTTTGAATGATCATTAAAAAATGATACGAAAATTATCCTTTCTTCATTTAAAAATTAATTATAAAAAATAATACAATTTAAAACCCATTTTTTTTTAAAAAAACATGAAAACATTTAATGGAATCCTTGAAAACATTTTCAAATTCTTTTTCATTGAAAACTTACAATGAATTCTTGGAAAATAATTTATAACCATTTTCACTGATAAAATTTAAATTAAGCTTGAAAACATTTTTAAACCACTTACGTAAATGTTATTGGAAAAAATAAGAATATATATGTTGGAATCATAAGGAAAAAAATTTTCTTGAAAACATATAAAATAATATTGAAAACGTTTTTTATTTAACATGGTTTTGAAGGAACATCGATTTACTTCTGAAGAGAGATATAATGTCTAACTTTCTTAAAAACAATTTCCTAAGAATCTAATGTACCAAAGAGTGTTAAAAATAGTAAAAATACATGAATATATGATGAAAATAGAGGATATTAAATTTAAAGAGATATATTTAGAGACAAATCATATTATTTCATTAATATAAGGATAATCACTCATAGTCTCGATAAAAGATGTTATTGTTTCTATACACACATACAACATGGTAACATTAAATTATACTACACATGTAACAAAATTAAATTTAATGAATCATATAATTTAATGAAAATAATAACTTACATGATATAATATTAAAAATTATAGTATATACACGTCTTTAAATAATATTTGTGCATAACAATACATGTGTATCAAGGAATTAAATATTGTGAAAAATACATTCAATAACTTAGTATCTTTTAAAACCTCAACCCCATTAAATAAATTTCACCCAATGGATATGTAAAAATCCATAAATTTATGTGTAAAAAATATAATATATACATGGTATATATATAAACCAAATATAATAAATATGAGGTGAACAAGGATTGTGCCCTGTGGAAATTAAATGTGAGATGGCACAATGATTAATACATGAGTATCTTTAGAATCATGATCCCCATGAAAGAATAAAATCACATAGATATTAGTATATAAAAAAATAAATGAAATTAATCATATAAAAAGTCATATTTAAGTATAAACACCACACTAAAGAAGCGAGTGGTGAATATGGAATGTATCAAATAGGAATGAAAAGTGAGATGAAATTCCCCTACCTTAAGAGTTGACATTATTTTTACACATTAAAAATTTATATATAATAGATAAAACATTATTATAAACTAAAAAATTCACCATATTATTTTTCTACTTATTTTTATGATTTTATAATGACATTTTGATACATGTTTATTAACAATTCCATATTTTTGATAAGATTCGGGTAATATCCACATTTTTTATATATCTATTTTTCTTTTTAATTTTTGATACTATTACATAGATCATGATTTAGTTTTTTCTATACTATATAAAATGATTTATATATTATATATATTCATTAAATAAATATTTATAATAATCTATAATATGTAGAAATATGAAATTGAATACACCATTCATGCAGACAATATGTTGTATGTAGGCATTAACATTTTTCTGTTTTGTTTTCATATTGAAGTGAATAATGTAGTAAAATAAATTTATATACAGATAAAATATTTCAAATATATTTTTAATTTCATATATATCATATAATTTCACTATACACATCCTTAATGCTTTCCATGTAATGTGTTAATGATTCATATCATTTTGAGTAACTGGTAGTCCCCACATCAATAAATGATGTTATCGTATTTATAAAATATTGAATTAATGATTTAATGTTTTATATAATAATTATAGAATTATAAATACATAATAGTATCATATATATCAAATAAAATATATTTTCCATCATAATTCTCAAGCATTAGTAGTGTAAAATGAAAATAGAACAATAATGTTTTGTTTGGAGGTTATTCGTTGTGCACAAAAATTGTACGTTTTTTAACATTATATGGAACTATAATTAATATTAATAAAACAACATAAAAAATCTCATAATATTTATGGTAAAAATTTTATTATATATTTATCAAATTATAAGAGATTAGGGGGTGGATATTGATAATAAATCAAAGTACCTATAGGAAGTAGTTTACCTATTATATGGGTAACTCCTCTTAGTTTTCACCACCGATATTCCTTAGATGGGTTTATAAATAAATATATGAATTTATTAATAGGTTAGGGATGTTAGATGTATATATGGTTTGATATTGGTCAATAAAAAGTGTATATTGATGTGTCTTTGTGGAGAATATATAATTTCATTTTATAGTGGAGGAGGAGTGCCATTCATGTTAACACCTAAATGCAATCTATAAAGAGAGGTCTTCATTACATAATTTTATTCCAAAATGGATAAATAATGTATTAATGTAAATTAATGTTGGAAAAACCTCTAACACTCTAAATACATTCATTTTTAATTTTTATCCATAGTCTTTATGTTTCCTTATATTTTTCATTTTTCTTTTTCATTTATTTAACATGTTTCCCATCCTATGTAATTTAACCATTAACAATGAATTAATGTGTTATTCTATTGAATATACATGACATATTAGTTATAAATATGATTAATAATATAAAAAATATAAAAATAATCTGTGTTGGAAATTGATATAATAACAGGATCATGTAACACACAAAAACAATGCTTTGACCCGTATCGTGCTAACAATGTTTATACAATTTACTGTCCATATGTTGATTATAAAGGAACAATTTCTTCCATTGATTTTCTATATTTTTTATTTATTAAAACTTAATAATCCCTTTTCTTTGTGTAGGATTTATAATATATTTAAAACTATTTATAAAATAATTTTTTTTATAAAATAACAAAAATATCAATTTTGACATTATTTAATTGATATTAATTATAAAACATAGAAATAGTATTTGAAGTCAAAAAGATTAATTTCACATTTTTTTAAAATGATATATTATTCTACCATGTTAATTGAAACAGTAATTTAATTAATTTAATTTACTTTTAATGATTTCAGCATCATTTATGTTATTTAGTTATTATATAAATAATCCTTTCATTTGTGTTTGTTAAACATGTCATATATAACATTAATCTCTAAAAATTAGTTATAAATCATGATGAAAAAATATTTTTTTATATTTATAAATTATATTTATAATAGAGTTTTTTTATATATATCAATGATTTGTAAATGTGATGGGTATGGAAAATACCTTTTATGTATTTTTCCTTACATTACTTTTGAATTAGGGCTATTTTATTGACCATTATCCCAATAACTCATACAATTAGAACCATGAATGGATATACAAGAAATATTGGCATCCAATGGATTTAATAAGATTTTCTCGGTCATTCTGGCCCTTATGTTCATGGTTTAGTCCTCTACTAAGATTATTTTTATATTGACTGTTGTTCTTAATTTTAATCACTTTAACTAAAAATTTGGTTCAAAATTATGATTATACTATTATAATCTAAATATAATTTTAATTATAACCATTTATAAATATTTTTTAAAATTAATATCATATAATTTAAAAAATTAAATTCATTTTTAATTCCATAGATGGCGTAAGAAAGTGCATTTTAAAGTAAAAATGTTCTAATGTTAACTAATATTTTATATATAAATTCAAAATAAAATTGATTCCAAGAACATTTATTTGATTTATAGATGAATTATGCATATATTTTTATCTCATAAACCCATTTAAAATTTAATTTATTATTAATAATTTTTTTAATAAAAAGAAAATGTTTATAAAAAATGATGTACTTTTCATTATTCCTAAAAAATAAAACATGCTAGAAAAATAGAAAAAATTTACCGAAATATAATTTTTTTTATTAAAAATGCAAAAATGAGATTATGTTATAAAAAATAATTTTTTAAAATTAAATAAATTTATTTTTAAATTACCGTTCCATTAAAAGGCGGTAAAACTTGATCTTGTGTGTAATGAATGTTAACCCATTATTGTGTATTATATAAGCGTAACATTATAACGTGTCTTATGAAATACTAGATTAATTTTTGCAGGTCAAAAAATCTATATTTATTTTCATGTGAAATGAAAAAATATAAAGAATATTAAATTAATTATAGAAACAAATTCAATAAAATCTCACGTTGTTATAATCTACCCCATTAAGTAGAATTTTGACCACGAAATTCACCTGTATTTTTAATAGTATATTACATGAAATTTCTATTCATAGATAATAACATATAAAAATGAATTAAAGAATATTTTAAAAAGGTGATGTTTTAATCATAATAGATTCCCAAATTATCTCATCAATTAAACACAACATAGGAGACAATATGTTTGATGTGAAAATACAGACATTGAGGAAAACCAAAAATAATTATGGATATTTATTTAGGTCATCAATAAAAAATAATTGAATGATAAATAGAAATTTGAGGGATTCAATTTCATATGTCTGTGATGATTTAAATGTGCATTGGGTAAAATAATGTATTTGGACATCATTTTATATGATGACCCTTTTACTAAATCAGACATACTTACTGGGGTCTATTTCATTCATTGTGCACAATATCATCTTTTTAGTGTGACTTGGTAAATTCCTACTTAGTCTTTTACTCCAAGGAATGATGGTGAATTTTTCTTATCTATACCATTATCTGATCATGAGAACCATAACTTGAATGATAGTTCATTCCCTCATTTTTTATCACCACAAAAAAGTTTTCACATTTTATCTAATATAAATAAATCCTTATATAGAGAGATAATATCATAAATCTATAAAAACTATTATAATGTTATATATAAACCATTCCATAAATGGTTAAACATGTAAGCATCCCAAAATATGAAAATCTAAAAAATTACAATAAATATAAATAAATCATATCAACATTAATGAACTATATATCATAATGTATGACATGGTTCTAACATTCCAACCACGTGAATAACCTCATCTTATTTTCTCTTGAAAAATTTAAATTCCAAAAAATACCATAGTTTTTTGGAAAACATGAATGATTTTTTATTCCATATATTACGAGAATAATTTCTTAAATCAAATTTTTTTTAAACTTCATCCATGACAACTTGAACCACTTATTCAAAACATCCTTAGTTGGTTTTAAGGTTATCAATAAAATCCAATTTACTTTATCCAATTCATTCATCTATTTATCCAAGCTAAATATAGTTTCCTATACATGTTGAACACATTAATTATTAATTTTCCTTTTAAAAAATACAAAATTTTGATTAAATCACGTTTCTATGTCATCAACACCATTTAACGTATCCTTTTGAATCCAAACTAAAATAATTTTACTGAAAATACATATCTAATTCATGAAGGATCTTACAAAATCATTAAATTACAGTACATAAATAATTAAGTCATCCAATTTTATACTAAATCCATTACTCAAGGCTATAATCATATTCCTTAATAACCCTTCATAATAATATAGAATATTAATCAATTATTAAGGTTCCAATTCATAAATATAATCATGATTTTTTTGTTCAATATAAAAAATACTATTAGAATGGCCTATATCATTCATATGTCATTTTCAATCTCATTATCCTTATCATTATAACCAATATTGGTACAACCTTCATGACCCTATTTATTATATTTCAACCTAAGAAATTGATTTATATAAGGACCAGACATTCCACATCTAAAATGTTAAATATTAATAATGTTCCTTCTAGTCCTATCCATTCAATGAAACCCAAAAGAATGATGTGAGAAACATTTATCAAATTGGAAACTGTATAATATTGAAAAATAGATTATAGAATATATAAATCATGACACATAAATCATTAATACATGAAATAAATTTATCCTTGTTCATTCATTCACGACATATATTTAAATCATTCATGATATTTCATATATAGTTTGTGAATTCCCAGAGAATATCCCGTAGTAGTGTCAACCAATCTGTGCTACAATGTCAGTTGTTGTGAAATAGGTTATGCTCCAGTTCAGACAGAGAGACATTTTTATAGTTTCTATTACTAGGTAGATATTTTCTAGAGTTAGAACAAATTCTAATATCCAGGAATGGATGTGTCTCTATGAAACCACTCACTATATCCATTAGAAAAATTACCATACATTCACATAGTCCTTTACATATATGGTATTAGGATTACCTATATTTCAATAGTGTAATAGGTTTCCCTATCTTTCCATAGTGGGCATGGTTTCCATATCATCTTAAAATCGATCAGGATCCCCATATTTAGAAAATGAATCTGGTTTTCCCATATTTTCCTAGTGGATCAAGACACACCTCTTTCCCATATTGGATTATGAGGCCCATGATTCTCATTCAGGAGAAATATTATCGACTTCTTTTCCACCATTATCTGATGTAATTGAATTCTTTAACCAATATATTGGAGGGAGATATAGGTTACCACCTTTTCATACTGAAATCATTCATAAATTTTCCATACAACAATAATTTTATCAATACCATTACAAATATATGTCTTTAATAATCATAATATCACATCCCATGACAATTAATGGGTATCATAAACAATTAATCATATCATAACCTATAAAAAAGAGTGGTTTCATACATATTTGCAGAATATAACAACCCTGCTCTTTCTTAAACACATAAACATGATTTTGTTACATAAAAATTCACTTATTACAACACATATGAAAGAGATGTCTAGTGTCTTTAGGGATTACAAACATTACATAACAACTAATGAAATGAAACCCAATAATATTTTTGAAAATGTTTTCTACATGACCACTACATTCCTTCGTACTTATCATTGGATGGGATAACATGGGGACATGTATAAGAAAAGAGTTAGAAATAAATCCCAATAATAGATTAAACAAGGAATAAAATGAAAAATATAGTAAATGGTATGAAATAGTAATATCAATAGAGCACAAGAGAAACATGAACCTAAAGTCATGATATAGCAGGATTATCATAACCCAGAAATGTGGGAGTAACATTTAACATTATATTAGCGTGATCAAATCTAATTGCACATGGGGCATTGTTAAACCCTTATTACACCTAAATTATCATGACTAAACCCTAATTTCAATTGAAATATCATGATACTAATCTTTACCCAATGCATTGGAGCGCTATCTGGGTGCACTCTTATTAATCATTTAATTTCAAGCATAAGTGTGGCACAAAGATCATACAACATTCTTTCATTAACACCGTCATTAATTACAAAATAAGAGAATGTAGAATTAATACATGAAACTCTATAATAAATAAGTAAATGTGCATAAATGTTAATACCCTTTATAGGGAAATGTTCATGGTATTCAATATACAATGACTTTGGCGAGGAAAATCATGCTGCAATTTTGGCAGAATAAGGACGTGACATAAAAATTCATAAAAAACATTAAGAAAGATAAATGTTTATATCATCATATTTAAGTGAAATGGATAGTAAGGGGATCATATATATACATTTCCAAACATATTTAATGGATTTTATATTCATAATATAAAATAATTCCTTTAATGTAAATGTGGAGAGAGAAATCCCATACAGATTTTCGGCATGGTGACAGGTGTATATGACAGTAATTAATGATAGATAAAGGGGAATATAATCATTCAAATATATATAGGTCAATATAGGTGTGGTGATAAATAATACCCCAACATTATTAATTGTAATTAAAAGGGGATGAAAAAAATGAAATTCCAACAAAAAAAATGAAGAAATCCCTTACATGGATGTGTGACCATATAAAAGTAAGAGTTGCTTGAGAGGGGATTATTGGATGCTTGGGGAGCCTTTTTAGGTTATAGAGAGAGGTGTTAAGGTTTTACTAGATCTGAAAATGTTTTTATGGAAGAGAAATTGGAGATTATTTGGGTTTATATAGGAAAGGAGAAAGAATTCTTTATTATTTATGTTTCATACACCACAAAATAAACTAATCAAACCCACAAACCATAACATGGATTTTGACCATGGGTTTTTCCAAAGTGGAGTTTAAATTATTATTTTATAACTCTAATGGCATAAATTATTAAAATATTAGTATTCCTTATTTTATGGTCAGTCACACTCTCAAGGAAATCATTTTAAAATGTCGAAATGTTTTATAATTCATGGAGGGTCCACTAAGGCTTTTTAAAATAAATCATACTAACCTAAAATCATATTAATTTTAATTTAAAACATATATTGGCCGAAAAAAACAACATATAATATTTTATTACGTCATATTGGTTCATTAAGATATCATAAAACAAAATATATATCGAAATTGTTTTTAATTTTTACCGAAAAACTTCAATATCTCATAAACTTATGAAGAATTAATGATTGTATTATTTCAAAGTTATGATTCTCAAAATAATATTCATTTTATCTAAATAATTTTATAAATATGTTACTTTTCACTTTTAAAATAAAAACCAACATTTATAAAAAATTCATGGGTTTTGAAAAAAATAGCTTTCAAGCAATAATAAAATTTACAATTGTATTCATAAGAAATATACGGCCATTTATAATTAATAAAATGTAAATTTTTATAATATTTTATTAATATATTATTTAATTCAAAAATCCATTAATTCATCAAAATATATTTATTAATTTAATATCAAATAAAAATACTATGTGTTCTATAAAAACTACATACAAGGTAAGAATAATAAAATTAATGTATATAATTTATTCTATAATAAAATAAACGTAATCATAGAGTTACGGTGTTTTTACAGAACCCCTTGTAATACCCTCATAAGACCAAATGGTATGGTGTGAGATGGTGAGAAACTATTGGGGTGTCTTGTATAAATTCGCTCAGGTGGTAATCTGTATTAATATACACTCCTCTTGTAGGATAGTCCATTCATGATTAACATGTCGAAGCTCAGCTTGGTCTTGGTCAAGAGAAAACCCCAGTGATTCTACCATTATTCCAAGATCTAAAAATTGGGATTCATTTGGAGAAATTCTATAGGATGGGTCCATCCCTACCTTTGTCTGAATAAATTGTATTTGTTAGATCCCTATATTTATAATAATCATGTGATCTATATTAAATGAATATATTAGAAATGGTACCAATTATTAATGATATTTTAAACAAAAAAACAAAAAACAGAGGAATTTCATATGTTTTATATAAATATTTTAAATAATAATACATTTAATTAGATCACGAGAATTTCATTAATAACATTTTGGGTTGATAAAATCATCCCACATTAAAAAAAAATTCCTCAAAAAATTCTTTCTGCCACATTAAACCAGAAGTGGGTAACTCAGCTTCATCAATTCCTCTAATTCCTATATTGCTTCATCATACTTATGTTTTATCCCCAACATCTTGAAGCGGGGAATTGTTTTATTTTGTAGAACGTAATTCTAATTATCTAAGATTTTAACAGGAATCTCTTAATAAGAGAGGTCAGCTACAATGGTACAATCTCTAGATTGACTACATGTGATGGGTCAGTTATGTACTTATTCAAGAGTGATACATGGAATACATCATGTACATGAGATAGGTTTGGTGGGAGTGATAGTCGATAAGCCACTTCTCCAATGCAATCAAGGATCTCAAAAGGGATAATGCACCTGGGTCTAAGCTTTCCATTATTCAAAAATCTCATAACTCTCTTCCATGGTGATATAAATATGAATACCATGCCTCCATCATAAAACACTATTTCTCATCAATGATTATTGGAATAACACTTTTGTCAACTCTGAGGAGTTTTAATGTGTTGTTGGATGTTCTTAACCTTATCCACCATTTCTTAGACCACATCTAGAAATATGAGGTTTTACCCACCAAATTTATCCCAACATGTCAGTGATCTACACCTCTTCCCATAAAGGGAATTATAGGGAGCCATTTGGATGATTGATTGGAAGCTGTTATTGTAATACAACTCAACTAGAGGAATATTTTGATCCCATCCTCCTTTGATGTCTATTACGCATGCTCTCAAACATTCCTCATGTGTCTGTATAGTCTGATCATATTGTCCATCAGTTTGAGGATGATTTGTTGTACTGAAGATTATCTCATTATTTATAGAGTGTCAAAGACTCTTCCCGAAATGTATATATGAATCTTATATCTCGATCATATACTATAGATAGTGGTAATACCTGAATCCTTACCACTTCCTTGATGTATTTGTGTGGTATTAGATCCTATGAGAAATCCTATCAAATTGAAATGAAATGTGCAGTCTTTGTAAGAAAATCCACAAAAACAAAGATAGCATTGTTTCCTTTGGATATCATCAGATGTCCGGTGAAAAATCCCATGATGATGTTCTCCAATTTCCATATTGGTGTGGGTAATGGTTTCATCACCCCCTTATACATCTGTCTCTCATCTATCAATTGTAGACATACCAATCAATTTGATGTATAATCAGTGATATCATTCTTCATGTTATCCCACCAATAATGATCTCAGAGATCTCAATACATCTTTCTGATTCTTGGGTGAATGGAGAAATTCAAACTATGTGCATCATCCAAAAGTTCTTTATTTAACTCCATATTTGAATGAACACATAGTCTTGACCCAAATATCACAATTCCTTCTTCATTTACATTGAACATTGATGATTTCCCTTTTCTGATAGTTTCTACTTTATTCTAAATTCTCACATCATCATTTTGATCATCCTTTACCCTTTCCAAAAGAGACGTTTTAGAAATTACATGTGAAAGTATTGATGATTTTCCCTTATTTATGATTCCAATTTCCATATTCATTATATGCAATAAGATTTTTTCCTTTTCAATTCTCATAAATGATATAATTATTGGGTATTTTCTACATAGGTCATCTTCCACCTTGTGCGCTTTCTCAATGAGGTAATGGATTGAGAACTCATTGTCCTTGATCAGCTCTAACCATCGTCATTGGCACATAATCAAATCATTCTGTATGAATTTATAATTATAGGGTTTTTGTGTATATATATTTCACAATATCCACAAATAGATAATGTCATCAAATATTTAAAGAAAATATTACTGGAGCCATCTCCAGATCATGTGTTGGGTAGTGTTTCTCATTAAATTTCAATTAACATTAAGAAAAGGAAATTAATTTGTCATTTTTCATCAACACATGTCCCATGACCTTCTCTGAGGCATCACTAAATTCCACAAAAGTCCTCCACATGAGGGTAGTGGGAGCACATGCATAGTGATAAGCCTCTTTTTCAACTCCTCGATTCTATTTTCGCATTCATCAGTCCAAAAAACATTACTCCCTTACACGTTATCATGGTAGGAGTGTTTGATAACAATGAAATATTTCTCATAATCAGTGATTATATCCAGCTAACCCCATGAAGCTGCAGATATCTGTCACCGATGTTGGACTCTAACATCCCTTAATTGCATTGGTCTTGGAGGGATCCATAGATATTCCATTTTCTTATGATTACATGTCCCAATAATGAGAAATCCTTCAACTAGAACTCACACTTTTTATACCTTGCACAGTGCTTCCCCTTTCGCAAGGTCTCTAGTACAATTCTTAGACTCTCTTAATTTTCCAACATGGTTTTGGTGTATATTATAATATAGTCTATAAATACTACAAAAAAAATTTCAAGGTAATCTGTAAATACTCTATTCCTCATATATATGAATATTGTTGGAGCATTAGTGATTCTGAATGGAATTACTATGAATTCACAGTGCATGTACTTTGGACGACATGCACACATGGAGATATCCCCATTATTCACCCTCAAATTGTAATGTATTCACCACAAATCCACCTAATAGAAGTATTGTGCTCCACTTAGCTAATCATACAAGTCATCAATTCGGGGTAAATGATAATTTTTCTTTATCATCATTTTGTTGAGCTCATGATAATCAAAGAAAAGGTTCATTGACCCATACTTATTCTGGATGAAGAGGTCTGGTGCACACTATAGTGAAGCTGTTTGGAATATAAACCCATTATCTAGACTCTATTGTAGTTTTTTCATCAGATCCTCAAGCTCCACAACATCTATTCAATATAATGTGTTGGATGTTGGAAACTCCCTAGGTATAAGGTCAATCAAGAATTCAACACCTTTTCTGGGAAGAAGTCAATGTAATTCCTTTAGAAACACTTTAGTCAATTCCATCACAATAGGAATGTCTTCAAGGATGGATTCATACTTAGACTAAATCATTTGATAAATATACATGGGCCCATAGGGAAGTAATATCCATGCTTGAGATGATGGTGCAAAAGAAGATTTTTCCTCCTATGTGAACTTGAAAAGAATCCGCGGTCAATTCTCCATATAAAGACCGATTTCCCTACCATATAAATTTTTTTGGCTACATTTAGGGAATGTTAATCAATGACATGAATTGCATAAAATTCTACCAAAGGGGGTATTATGAGGTTATCGAGGAATTCTAATCCCTAAATTTTGATAGGGGAGGAGTTATATTCATGGGTTGCAATGATTGCCCCATTTTTATTCTTACCGACATATCTACATCCATTATTATTGGTGATGTAGGGATTGGTCTACTAAACATTTGGGATATAAATTAATGTGTAGAACCAGAATCAAATAGTATGTTCACTATTCATAAATAAATAACTAGCGTACCTGTCATCACATCATTGTCGGTGTTCTTTTTAGTAGTAGTGATGGGAAAAGACCTCCTTGCTCTGTTTGAGGTTGTTAGTTGCCTCTAAAAACCCTTAGATTAGTGAAATTGTTTGAAAAGATCCATGGTTCTTTGTAGTTGAAGCAATGAATAGTGCATTGAGGGTTTAAGGAATGTTCATCTCCACCATCACAGTACAATGTTTTCATAACAACAATTGATGGCCAGGTGCTCTTCACGTCCACACCTAAAGTAATTCTTTATACCCTTTAGGAAATTTCATGGCTGCTTATTTCCGCACATTTGGAAAGTGGGTATCTGGAATTTCTTAGCACCATTGGATTTATCCCTCGGACCGCCGGAAAAAAACTCCTCTTTCCATTTCTTATCCACATGATACCCTTGGGATTTTTGGATCTCCATTTCCTCATTGAGGGAACATTAGAGAATTTACTAATAGCTATCGAAAGCACGTATCACCATGGCTTTCTGTATGCTAGGTTTTAGCCCACCAAAGATGTTTTCAGCATTGCATTCAGAGGTAACGACAATGTAGGAGGCATATTGTGAATTCTTTTTTGTTTTTTCTTCATACACTCGATGGATTGTCCATCTTTTTATGTTGAGGAAAAAGAATTCTTTTTCCATCTAAAGGTTGAGGGAAAGTGATAAATATTTATAAAAAAAATCTGTTAATACTTTTATTCAAATTCCTCGATCTCTTTCTTAGGCTGCATGCTTTTTATTAATGTTCACAATTGAATAACTTCACTCTCTATAAGAAAAGCAGCTAGAAGAACCTTCTCTAGTTAGGAACATTGACGGATGGAGAATATCTTTTCAATGGATTTGATCCATTGTTCGGTGATTGAGGGATACGATCATCTATTTAAGGAAAGAGGACATTGTCTCATAATTCTCTTGATTGCGGGTTGTTCCTTATTTGGGGGGGGATATTCTACTTGAATCATGTTTCTATCAAAAAACATAGTTAATAGAGATATTTTCATGGCAATGTATTCAATTTACCCTCCCATATGATTGGGAATATCATTAGAATAATAGTCACATTGATCTACACATTAGTTGTTACCCCGAGTCATCCTATTACCATTCACTGGATGGAATAAAAGGAATGAAAGGGTTATCTCATAAAGAAGAATCCAATGAAAAAATGAGATAACTTATAAATTACATTTATTTTATTATGTAATGAATTTATAGGATTCAATTTATGTTATCCGAGATATACATCCCAAAAATATTATTAGGGGAAAATTTTTATTCCATTAATAATGTTTCATACTAAGATCATGAATTTACCTAAACATATCCCGCTAGAGTGTCATAAACAGAAGGGTATAAATGCCCAATTTCATTCACCAGTTCTCGTTCGATTCTAGCTCAAAGCAATGTTTTTGGGTTTTACCCCTAGATACATCCGTGTCAGAGCCGCCTCTACCCTATCATATTATAACATGGATTTATTTTCTTGATAAAGCACTTGATAAATACTCTCTTGAATTTTGGGATGTTTTCATTATAATTAGTCTTATCCCTATGTCTATCACAAGGGTTTTCTAATCCTAATCCCCAAAACAACTAATCCAATCCTCCGATTCCAACTATAAAAACTTTGGTCCTTATTACACACATAAACATGATTTATTACAACAAACATTCAATTAATATAGCATCGAATATTTATAGGTCTTGTTTATTTGGGTATTAAGAACATTATATAACAGCTTATAACATAAATCACAATATCTTTATTGAAAACATCTTTTACTTGACACCAACATTTCTTTATACTTATCATTCCATGGGATTATGTGTGGAAATGAATAAAAAAGGGTGAGCTATAAATCCTATTAAGGGAGTAATAAAGGAATAACTTGAATAAAATAGTTCAAGTTAGGCAATTGTAATATAATTGGAGCATAAGAGAATCATGAACATAAAGGTATTATATGGCATCATTATCATAACATGGAAATGTGGAAACAACATTTAACAAGATATTAGCTTGATACAAGGATCATTTCATGTGGAGAATTAGTAAACCATCATTTCACATGAATTAGCATGATTAACCCCTCATTGAACATTTTGTATCATGATAAATATATTTACCCAATGCATTAGAGCGCGATCAGGGTGCAGCCATTTTAATCATTTCATTTCATGAATATGTGTGCCAAATAGATCATAAAACATGAATTCATTAAACATTATCATTCATTTCACGATAAAGGAAAGTAAAATTATTACCTGAAAATATAAATTCATTAATTAAATATTCAAAAATATTAATACCCTTGATAGAGAAATGAGAATGGTATTCGCTACACAATGACTTTGTCTTGGAAAATCACAGTGCAATTTCTACAACATAACGTCGTGACATAAGAATTAATAAAAAATGGTTGATGAGAGTGAAAAGGGAATCTCATCATATATACATGAAATGGATAGTAATAGGTTCATATAGGTACATGTCCCAACATATGTAATGTAATTTATATTCATAATATAATATTATTCCTTGTATATAAATGAGGAGGGGGAAATACCCTAAATTTTTTTTGTTGGTAACAGGTGTACATGGGAGGCATTAATGTGAGATAAAGGGGTATCTCATCATTCAATCATAATGAGGTCAGTATAGGGGAGGTGAAATATCATACCCCAAATTTTTTTATTAAAAGTAAAAGGGCATAACAACATAATGAAATTTGGACAAAAATGAGAAAGGAAGAAACCCCTTTCTTGGAAGAGTGATCCAAACGTAATGGGATAGGATTGAGAGAGGCTTTTTAATAGATTTTGTAACTTTTAACAGATTGTAGAGAAGGGAGGGATGGGGTTGGTTGAGCTTAAAATGGTTTTAGTGTATAGGAATGGGAGATTCATTGGGTTTATATAATAAAGAAAAGGAAAGTCTTTATTATTTAGGTTTTGGAGACCACACATTAAACTTATCAAAACCACAATCCGACCCTTGGATTTTGTGACATCCCAGGTAAATGAAGAATAATACATATTTCATATTTATTAATATTCATTAATTAAATATTAATTTTACTTTAATACGGTTGCTATGTTCGATACCTTACCTGATACGCAATAAAGAGCTTCTTTAAAATCAAATGTATCACAATAATAATATAATATTATTATTTAAAATGATAGTTAACTCAAACCATTGTATTAGAGGGAAAGAAAAAAAATATATACAATATGATTATACATGTTTGTTAAATGTAATTACATATATCAAATAAATTTTAGAGGATTAAAATGTGAATGAATATAATTTTAAGCATAATTTACATTAAAAGGTAAATTTACATTTTAAAGAAGAACCCTATTTAAATATAGATTTGGTAACATTAATAAATTATATATGACTAAATAGAATAATTCTTCAGAATGCGGACATCAAAATTTACTTTGTTTAAATTTTTTGAATTTTTCTGAAAAAGTTCTTTTTTTATGAAAAGTATAAATATTATATTTTAATTCAAAACTATGTTTTAATATACCTTATTTATATGGATATATTACATTATCAATTGGGTTTAAAGTGTAATTAGAATATATTTTTACCATTTAATACAATGTATGTCACGACCCATCCCCTGGGGCCCGTGTCGTAACTACCCCAAACTTGTCTTCCATAGGCCAGGGGTTTGCGACAAGCTGCAAAGGTGTAAATCTCTTTAACTGGGATGGAATTGGCATTATAAAATGTAAACAAGAACAATAAGAAAATAAGAAGAAGCAAACACTAAGTAAAGAAGTATAAAAAAGTGCTAAAAGTACAATGTGGCCAGAAATACAAGACCAATAGAAAGGTACCGCTACAACTAAAAGAAAAGTACATCTGAAAAGACAACAGCTGAAAGGTGAATCAGCTCATGTATCGTCCTCTAGATTCCTACCTAAAGGGTAGGTACAGATGTCCTCCTCAGCACTTCGCATCTATTGGTCCGCTCTTTGTGCCCTCAGGCCATGTTTCCACCTCCGGTTATCTTCCATTCTTTGTACACACTACCTCGTCAGCGTTGTCTGTCGTCTGCATCCAACACAATGAGGTGCGGGCGAAGCCCGTGCAGGGGTGACTATAATGATACTCAGTAGGGACCCTGAGACCCTCAAGGTCTCACTAAAATCCAACAAGGATAAACAACAATGAAAAATATCAATAGATAACCTTTACTTAGGTATATGCACATACATATACCTATGTTATCAAGTAACTCATCTCAATCATGAGGAAAACACATTGGTCATTGACTCAGCTCAAACCAGGATTTTCATTATAAAAACCAAAACTACTAAAGAACTCCTCCTCTATCGATTACAGTGGCCCTGTCGTGACTCTGAGGTGCTACTCACTAACCTTAGATTACGGAGGTACTCCTCCTGTCGAGTACCGCAGGTCTGCTGCCAAATATCGGGTGCTCAATCCACTGTGGGTCTGCCTCCAAATACCGGGCGCTCCCCATAATAGCCGTCAGTGGTACTCCTCCTGTCGAGTACTACGAGTCTACTTCCAACTACCTGGTGCATCATACTCCGTGGTTCTGATGCCAAATACCAGGCGCTCCGTCCATTGGGCTAATCAAATCACTCCGAATCGAATCTGTCAAGCATTGGTCAGGTCTACAGCTTCTAGGTCTCCGCACTCCGTACGGTCATCTCTGAGAGGCTCCACTCCACGAGCTATTGGTCGATACATCCAAGTTTTACGTAAACGTATGTGGAAGTATCTCAAAGGACTTCCTCAGCATAGCGGTCTCATTGCAACAGACAGCACGTCAATCAGATGCTTGGTCTGTGAGTTATTATCATTTCTGTTGCACAGATCTGGTTGGATTTCGGGTACAACACAACCCGGCTATACTCAAACTGCATCCAAACCCTAGTGGAAGTATGCCAAAATAACCGCCTCATCAATAGAAATCCAACATAGTCGACGACACATAAATCGGACATACGGTCCTTATGTTATAAGTGTTTCTGCTCCGAGGGCCCAATTGGTTTCGAGTTCGAACCAACCCGGCTGTACTTCAAATGACACTGGTTAACCAAACCGGTCACACCATTACGATCCATACAGAAAAACACACGATATTGACTACCCATTCGTCCAAAATGGATAGCCGATGAAAAACATGAATTTCACCGCAACACGCGCGAACCAGGCCTTGTGGGGCTCGCGCCTTGACCTCTACTTAAATATCCAAAATTGGTCTTGAAACATCTATCTTAATTCTAGGGTTGCAATGTTGCAAATGGTTCGTCATTCTAACACAGTTTGAGAGAGATATGTTAGATACAATATCTCGTAATAATAATATTATTATTATCATTGGGTGTTTGGTGGATCCGAGCCACGAACCAGAATTTAGTATCGAACATTAAACTTGAATTAACTGTCTTAAAGACAGGATTGCATCGCCAATGACGGCAAGCCAATCAGACGTCACATGCATAAGTTATGGTGGGACGAAGATTTAATATTAATATTAAATCTATGATTTTCCGAGTTCTTTGGGTACTCGATCCAGAAACCTAAAAAAAGACATCCAATATTTGACTCTGAATGTCTGTCTTGAAATCTAGGTCGCACTGCCGCAGACGGTTCGTGAAACCGAGGCCGCACAAATATGTTACGGTCAGAAAAGTGTTTTATCAACAAAATTAATAATAACAATATTTTATTATAATTATTAATTACCTTTATTTATTATTATTTTCATAACTCCGAAATCAATCCACGATTTGGAGCCACCTCTTTCTCACTTGAAACATTCACCTATCCCCTACTTTTCAGCTTTTTTTGTTTCTTTTTATTTTATTATCAAGTCTCTTTCTCTCTCCAATCCACACATTCTTCCATAAACTCTCACACTCCACCCTAACAGATCGGCTCCCGCATCACGCCACATGAGGCCTCTCCGCACAACCCACATTCATTGTCTACCTGGCCATCATACCACTCAAGATTCGCGCCCCTTCATCCTTTCGTCTGATCTAACTCATCGCCAACTAAAGCCACCTCGGCCCTTCTTTCTATGCATGCATGCACCAGTCGTGCCAGACTGCCCTTCTCTGCCACGTCACCCCTTCCGCGGGCTGCCGCATCTCTGTTCTATGTTTGGAAATTGTGACGACCGCAGATTCGCAGTCCTCAGGTCAAGTTCTCCATGTCTGTATGCCACGCTCAACATGACATTCAGCGTTTAATGCGGTTAATTATTTTGCGATAAAGAACACACAATGGACGCGCGAAGAATGAAATTGAAAAGGGTATGGTTTGTGTGAGGATCAATGGTCGTGTTTGGTTTGGACATTGTTTTTGAGAATCAATATAATATGGAATTTGCAAAATGATATTAATCATACTTCGATATTTTCTAGAAAAACAATAAAAAATTGATTCCACCCAAGTATTTTCGATCCAGGAATTAATTCATTTAAATTGCATTCATCATGAAAATTCAATTGTGTTAATTAATCCACAAAGATAAATCCTACAGATAAACAATCAAGATCGAGGGTATAAACCACATAAATAAAAAATATACAATATTCCCCTTCCACACAAAGACGTTGCACGTCATCGATCCGTAGAAGAAGAACATCACAATAGATTGTCTCGCGATGAACGACATCGCTGAGAAGGGAAAAGAAGGCGCATCATCCTTCTTCGCGGAACTGGCATCACGGAGAAGAGGCGTCGTTATTTGTTGGAGGTGTTCTTCATCAAAGGGAAGAACAATTTCCGTATCTATATCTCCAGAGCTTTCACAGGTTTAATCCAACACCACAATTGCCTAACTAAAATAATAGTTCTTCATATTATTTTATTCTCAAAACACTGATTTAAGAATCAATAACTATAATTAATTAATTGGAGAATCCCCTTAATTAATTATAATGTGTTTTCAATTTAATTGGGAGTAAGGTGGAGAGTTTAACAAACTTAATAAAGTGAATGGTTGTCCCAATAAATGCAAGGGAGTTTATGGGGGGTTTCAAAGGAGATGAAAGGTTGGGGCTCTTGTGGGCCCCACCTTACAAATATCCACACATGGTAAGTTATATGGGGGTGGGCCCTACCGTTAACTTCCCCATGTAGGATTTAACCACCATGGTGTTTAACATTGCTCTAAAAAATTTTATTTGACTTTTTTAACTAATCCCCAAATTTTAAATTTCAACCCGCATAAAACGTAACATCGGTAAAGGTCCTATTAAGAAATTACCGGTGCTGCAAGTTCATCGTTTCCCTCATATTTTAATTCCATGAACATGTTCAAAAGATAGAAAAACTCACTTGTTTGTTTTCTGAACGTACCTATGGTAAACATTGTAAATTGATTCTCGGCACACCGGGCCTCAGAATATAGTTCCTTCAGAAGCCACGGGCTCGTAAAATTACAAAGTATTTAAGAAAAAAATTCCTTGAAATTTTCGGGTCTTTACGTTACTAACACCTCATTGATTTATGTCCATATAAAGCTATAACCCATACTAGGGAAACAAAAAAGGTACTGAGCATGCATCTGATCCTCCCACTCCCATGTGCTCTCCTGGAGGTTCTCGTACTGCCAGCGAAAGAGCACCAGAGGAATTTCCAATCCTCATATGAACCACTCATGTTGATCCTCAATCTCTTTTGGAACCTCTATTAAAGTCGCCCCGTCATCAATATCTAGCTCTCTGTGTTCGATGATGTGGGATGATTCGTGCACATATTTTTTCAACTGAGATAAATGGAAGACGTCGTGCACCCGTTGCAAATGTTATGGAAAGACCAAGCGGTAAACCACCCCGCTTACCCTTCTGGGGACCTGTAATGGTCCGTTCAACCTTGAAGATAACTTTCCACCTCGGCCACATCTTCATAGACCTCATCGAGGTGAGACCCGTATAAAGACGTGGACACCATCCTCAAACTCTAGAGGCCTTTGTTTCCTATTTGGAACTGAAAACGCAAAAATCCTACTACCACTAGGGTAAGGTTGGCTGACTCAAGAGTGATCTTCTACACCCTCCTATGCATGAGTTTATCATGTGCTGCTTGCGGTTTTCCTTTTCACTGATATAGGAAAAACTCATCCCAACATTTTAGGTTAACCACAACCTTTTTCCCTAATACAGTCAATTTTTGTATGAACTATGGTTTCCCAGTCCATACCCAAACTAACGTCGTAAGGCCTCGATGTTTCCACAAAGAGGTTCCAACCGAAACTCTCACCTTAAGGTTCAGATCACACCGTCGGGATATGCGTGATTATCGAGTATCCTCCTAAAGGTATCTCCAGACGTGAGGTTCATGTCAACAACTGAACCGAAATCTCTAGGTCTAGTACAAGATTCTTGGAAGGAAGGAATGATTCGTATCATGGTTTATTGTTATGGAAACTAGTAGTAGACACAGAACGTACCATGAATCATTCATAGAGCCCTTGGGCCGCACTCGTTGACCGAATGCAGCTACTCTCTTACCCTGGCCTCCTGCTCCCTAAGCCTGGCGGGGACTACAAAGGCGGGTGGTTGTAACATGTCGAAATGTACATCACCACATGTTTCCCTCCTAACTTTGCTTCCACATCTGCTGCTTTGCAAGTTCATATCTCCTTAACACTTCCTCTTCTTAAAACATTTTACACACCCAAGTCTCTGAGACTGGCGCATGTTTCGTACTTTCCCACTACTAACCTTCACTGGTTGTATCCCCTTACCAAGGAATTCTCAACCAAAAAGGATTTATCTAGGACCCTAACATAAGTAGAAATGGAATGAGGAATAGTGTTGGCTCAGATGTCCTTAAACACACCTTTCTTAGAGATCCGATCTCTGAAGAACTGATCGTATCATATTCATTGAGTACCATGAATGGTCGGTAAGCCTTGATGAATACTCAGCTACCAACATGTAGTCCTACGAAAGCTGTAGAAGCTCTAGAGAACTCTCAGCCACCTCCTCAAGCCAATCCTCAGCAGCCTGTGAGTCAGGCTCATCTCAGAACCTAAGGTGTATCTGATGATGAAACATGTGTAAGGCACGAAGCCTACATCTGTCATCTACCGGTACTGCCGATTGAAAATGCTAGCCAATAGGTAGTGATATAGTTGGCACACTACCCGGAGGTAATATCTCAGACATTGGTCCACATACCGAAGTACCATTACTATGCTGACCATCCTCAAGGTCACTCATTGGGAAACACCAGTATCTAAGATCATCATCTTCTCTATTAGTGTCTGAACTATGTGTAGAACTCTAGAAATCGCCTCCAGCCAGTCCAATGCTGCCTAAAAATCTGCCTCGCCTTGTAACCTCGAAGGCCTCAACTGTTGGAAGTTGTGCAAAGCGCTCTGTCAGCGTGAACCGTCTGCTAGTGTGGTTGGTGGAATCTGCTACCTAAGGGGAGGTGCAGCTGCTGGTACACCACCTGAAGGTTCCCACAGAGCAATAGGGTTCAGCACTGGACCTCGTCATTCAGTGGGCCGTCATAGGGTACTCTATCGGTACTCCCACTGACTGTCAATGTGAAGGCATCCAGAACAGATGTGACACGATCAAACAATTTTAACCTCGTGAGGTGACCTGGTATGAGCTGACAAAAAGAAAACTTTTGTAAACACACACGCAATCAGTGTTTTCATGCACTGAGTCGGAAATCAGAAGTCAAGGTCCTAGTGTATGGATACATCGGCCACCGCACCAACACTGGACTCCCTGATCTGACGACCACACTCGATACACTTAACACTATTGCATCACAAAAAACAACGATTAGAGTCATGAGTTCTGCGGTAGAACCGACTGCTATGATACCAATTTGTCACGACCCGTCCCCTAGGGCCCATGCCCTAACTACCCCAAGCCCGCCTTCCATAGCCCAGTGGCTAGTGACATGCACCAAAGGCATAAAACTCTTTAACTGGGAAGTCATTGCCTTTATAAAAAGTAAACACGGATAATCAGAGAACAAGAAGAAGAAAACACTAAGTAGAGCAGTATAACAAAAGTGATGAAATTACAATGGGGACAGAAATACAAGCCCAATAGAACGATACAGCTACAACTGAACGAAATGTAAAACTGAAAATACAACAACTGAAAGGTGAAGCAGCTCCTGGATCGTCCTACGGATTCCTACCTGAAGGGTAGGTACAGATGTCCTCCTCAGCACTCTGCATCTATCAGTCCACTCCATGTGCCATCACGATGTGTGTCCAGCTCTGGGTACCTTCCAGTCCTTGTACACTCTACCTCGTCAGCATTGTCCGTCGTCTGCATCCAACACAACGAGGCACGGGCGAAGCCCGTGCTGGTGTGAGTATAACGATACTCACTCGCGAATCCAAGGAGATATGAACTAACCTTAGAATACTTAGGTTCTTCTCCTATCGAGTACCGTGGTTCTGCTGCCAAATACCAGGTGCTCAGTCCACTGCTGGTCTACCGCCAAATACTGGGCGCTCCCCCTAATAGCCGTCAGAGGTACTCCTCCTATTGAGTACCACAGGTCTGCTACCAACTATTAGTTGCTTTTTCTGTCGTGGGTCTTCCACAAAATACCAGGCTCTCTATCCTCTGGGATAATCGAATCACTCTGAATCGAATCGGTCAAGTCTTCGTCAGGTCTACAACTTCTTGGTCTCCTCACTCCATACGCTCGTCTCTAGGAGGGTCCACTCCATGAGCTACTGGTAGATACATCCAAGTGTTTTTTAAACTCACGTGGAAGTATCTCAAAGTACCGCCTCATCATAGGGGTCTCAACGCAATAGACGGCGTGTCAATCGGAAGTCTGGTCTGTGAGTTATTAGCATTTCCGTTCAAGGGGTCCATTTGGATTTTGGGTACAATCCAACACGGCTATACTCCAACTGCATCCAAACCTCAGTTGAAGTATTCCATAAGAACATTCTAATCACGAAAAATCTATCATAGTCGATGAAACTTCAATCGGACATCCATTCCTTATGTTATACGTGTTTCCTCTCCGAGAGCCTGGTTCGTTTTAGGTTTGAACCAACCCGACCGTACTTCAAATGACACTGGTTAACCAAACAGGTCACACCATTGTGATCCATACCATAAAACACATGAGATGGACTACAAATTGATCTAAAATGGATTTCATGTGAAAAAGATGTATTTCACTGCAACACGTGCGAACCGGGCCTCGTGGGGCCCATGCCTCGACCTCGATTTAAATGTCCAAAATTGGTCTTGAAACATCCGTCTTAATTCCAGTGTTGCAACATTGTATACGGTTCTTCATTCCGAAACCATATAAGAGTGATCTTTCCGATACAAGATCTCGTAATAATAATATTATTATTATCATTGGGTTTATCGTGGATCCGAGCCCCGAACCGGAATTTAGTATCAAACATTAAACTTGAATCGACCGTCTTAAAGACAGGATTACAACGCCACTGATGGAAATCCAATCGGATATCTCAAGCATGAGTTATGGCAGGTTGATGATTTAATAATAATATTAAATCTATTATTTTCTGAGCGCTTTGGGTACCCGATCCAGAAACCAAAAAAGACATCCTTTATTGGACTCTGAATGTCTGTCTCGGAATATATGTCGCACTGTTGCAGACGGTTTGTGAAACCGAGGTCGCACGAATATGTTACAGTCAAAAAGTGTTTTGTCAACAAAATTAATGATAACAATATTTTATTATTATTATTATTTACCTTTATTTATTTATTTTTTCTAACTCCCAAATCAATCCTCAATTTGGAGCCCCCTCTTGCGCGCTGGAAACATTCACCTCTCCTTTACTTTTCTTCTTTTTTGGTTCTTTTTATTTTATTTCCAATGTCTCTTTCTCTCTCAAATCTACAAATTCTTCCCAAAACTATGTTGCTCCAACCTAACAGATTGGCTCCCGCATCATGCCTCATGAGGCTGCTCCGCACAACCCACATCCATTGTCCGCCTGTCCATTGTGCCACTCCGGAGTTGCGCCCCTTCGGCCTACCATCTGATCTGACTCGTCACCAGCTGAAGCAACCTCACCCCTTTTTGCTACGCGCGCATGCGTCGGCTACGCCAGACTGCCCTGCTCCACCACATCGCCCCATCCGCTGGCTGCCGCATCTCCATTCTAATATCTGAAATTGTGACCACAGCAGATTCGCATTCCTCAGGTCGAGATCTCCACGTCTGTATTCTTCTCTGAACATGACATTGAGCATTCAATGAAATTAATTATTTTGCGATGAAGAACATGTAATGCATGCGCGGAGAATGAAATTGAAAAGGGCATGGTTTGTGTGCGGATCGATGGTCATGTTTGGTTTGGACATCATTTTTGAGTATCAATATCATGTGGAATTTCCAAAATGATATTCATCATACTTTGATATTTTCTAGAAAAACAATAAGAAATTGATTCAACACATGGTTTTTAGATCCACGAGTTAAATCATTTAATTCACGTTCGTCATGAAAATTCAATTCGGGTAATGAATCCACAAAGATAAATCCTACAGATAAACTCTCAAGATCGAGGGTATAATCCACATAAATGAGAAATATACAATATTACCCTATCTCACAATGATAGTGCATGTCGTCAATCTGTGGAAGGCGAACGTCACGGTAGACGGTGTCGCGAAGAACAACATCGCGGAGAAGAGAATGGAAGGTGTTTCGTCGTTCTTCATGGAACTGTCGTCGCGGAGAAGAGGTGTTGTTCTTTGTTGGAGGCGTTCTTCATCGAAGGGAAGAACACATTCTTTATCTATATCTCCAGATCCTTCCCAGGTTTACACCAACCCCACAATTTCCTAACTAAAATAATATATCTTCCTATTATTTTATTCTCACAACAATTTATTTAAGAATCAAACACTATAATTAAATAATTGGAGAATCCCCTTAATTATTTATAATGTGTTGTAAATTTAATTGGGAAGAAGGTGGAGTGTTTTACAATCTTAATAAATTGAATGGTTGTCACAACAAATGCAAGGGAGTTTATGGGGGGATTCAAAGGAGATGAAATGTTGGAGCTCGTGTGGTCCCCCCCATACCAATATCCACACATGGGATGTTTTGTGGGGGTGGGCCAAACTATTAACTTCCCCATGTAGGATTTAACCACCATAGTGTATAAAATTTTTCTAAACAATTTTATTTAACTTTCTTAACTAATCCCCAAATTTTATCATTCAACCCGCATAAAATGAAACTGCGGTATAGGTCCTCTTAAGAAATTACCGGTGATGCGGGTTCATCAGTGCCCTCAGATTTCAATTCCGAGAACCGGTTAAAACGATAGAAAAACAATCTCCTTTGTTTACTGAACATACCCAAGATAAACATTTGACATTGATTTTGGGTCATTACAATTCAGTTTATTGGAATTAATTTCACTTTGAAATTGGACATAAACAATTATCAATCTTTTGATAGTTATTATTTCTTAAAAACGCACTTTTTGTTTTGATAACGGGGAATAATTTTAAAATTAATTAATTCCAATTCTATGTTTTGAATTTGGAAAAATAGACATCCTTTTTGAATTCATAATATCAAATATAGCTTAGGCTGAATTTTTGGCATTTTTCTGAAAAACATCAATTTTTGATGAATAGTAAAACCACTTAGTGGTAGTTAAAAAAACTGACTGTTTCATTTAAATGAAATTTTACCACTTTTTTTAATTGAATTTCAAAAATCCTAAATACATGGTTGTTATCAAGATGTAAAATTTTGTTCATTAAGATGAAAATAATTTTTGGTTAATAGTAACTTTTGACTTTTATTTACCACGGTTAAAGGTAAATAGGGTAATTCAAGGTTAAAAGAAAATTATAATAATAAACTAAATTACCTTAACAATTATCCTAACCATATTGGCTGAGTCATTTACGACAATGGGCATCTTTGGGTAGATTTTGGGACCCCATTATGAGACTTGGGAGTTATAATGACAATTTAGATTAATTAACATAAAGTAAAGGAAAATATGACCAAATCAAATATCGTTTAGTAAATTAATTTTTAGAAGAGGATATATAAATTATCATTTCAGATATAAATATTCATTATAATTCTAAATATATTTCCTACATCATGTTAATTTTTTATAATTTTTAGACATATAATAATTTAAATTATTTCTGACACAATAATGATGTAGTATTTACCTCATTAATAAATGATTCAAATATATATAATTATAATGAATAAAATATTGTCCAAAAATGTCAGATTATGATTGGATGATTTTATTTTTAATATCAGTCATCTTATCATTGACTATAATGATTTTTGGACCTTTAAAAACCGAATATCATAATATAATAAAATAATATTTTCACACTTTTCTAAAGAGCCCCTCCTCTCTCTTATAAAAGAAGGCTATTTCTATCCAATTACTCACACATCTCATGCCATTTTTCTCCTCCAAACTCTTCCCAATTAAGCCCCCTCTATCCCTATCCTCCACCTAGAGTCCTTACCTTAGGCATAATGCACCTCAATAAGTCCTTTAGTTCAAACCAAAGGGAGTTACCCACATTAACGGTAACAGTTTCTCTTAAATTGTTTTCTTTTATTTTACTTCTCTAACCCCTAAAATATTTGTATTCCTCTCTTTTGTAACAAAACCAATATCCTCAATATAATAGTATTTTCTATGAGAATTATTCTGAACTACAGTTACACACACCTCCATCTAATGGGTGAAGAACATAATGTTTCTATGGATGGGAAACTAACGCCTCATGAGATGATGATTCTTCAATTACATCTTACCATCTCTCATGGTGGACATTATGATGGAACTATATTACAATATGTTATATATATTATGTTTATTATTTCCTTATTCATCTGTACTTCCCATTTATAGGACACCTTTTGGTCTTTATAGTCAGTAAATACGATAATCTCATTTGGGGAAGTGCGGACTACCGCCCACTCAAAGTGATGTGACTCATTATTGCCTTTTGTGGGATGTATAAAGGATATATTTAATGATATTATATATGATAATATAATTTAATTATAATATACCTTTGTATCATTATGTTATAATTAAAAAAATATAATAAATAGAAATGAATGTAGCGTTCATGTGTACGTTTGGCTTACCGTCTCCATGAACGGTGCATTTCATTTCTTACCTCCAAATGTTTTGTACTATTATAAATACATGTATATACTAGATATATAGGATATCTATGATATCCAAATCATGAATATCATTCGTTATATAATGAACCATTGACCACATGAACAACATGTGATTATAAGTAGCCCATTTTTGACTCAAGTACCAAATATCAACAAATTGGACGTTATTAACTTAAAAGATTACATAATGATTATAACATTGTAATAAGTGATATAAAAGGAACAATAAAAATGAAAAAGGTTCTTAAGAAAGTAGAAATTAACATTAGTTTATTATTCTGGAGATTAAAGAAGGATCGAGTCAAGTCAGACATAAGGTAATGGATTTTCTGATCTCACTTTTAATTCCATGAAATTTCCATTATTTTCCACTTAATCATTTCATGTGGTGTATTGTGTACTTTCTTTTGATATAAATTATCATGATTATCATTATATTCCTGGTATCTATGAATAATTTTGTTTATATTATCTTTTGGTCATATGACTCAATTGATTACAACGATGTAAGGGTTTTTCATCTCACTTTTATTCCCCTGAGATTCATGCTATATTTGACACTATTACCTTTTATGTGGTGTATGAACTGGACATGATTATACTCTTTGTGTAATATAAATTCATTTATATGTATTTACATCTTCATTGTATTATCCTTCTTCACGTGGAGTATGTTTTGTACATTACCAAATTGGTCAGGGAACCTTTCACCCTCCTCTTTTTAAAAGACTTATTTTTGTTATGTCTTTTAATTTACATCTTATTATGTTGGAATATGTTCATCAATATCCTTATTGATTTAAATTTTATGTCCAAATGATGAGATACCCTTTTTATCTCATCAACTCATATTCTGAATTTTAAAGTAACGACGTTAGGCTGTCGAATTTTTTTAAGGGAACTTCTTAACCCAATTTCAATTACTTGGGTTCGACTTGTAATTCTTTAATATGTCATCCTATGAGTATGTGTGAATGAAATATGATTGTTTTACAATTAATATCTACTTATTTTGGGTGTATTTATATTTTTCACACATTATAATGTGATTGATTTATCGTTAATTTAAGGATACCATCTTTATAAGCGATTTCCTCTCAATTTACATTTCAATTGAGAATTCATTTTTGTTATTCACCAATTCACTCTTATATGGTGTATATAATCTACATTGACATATTATATCATGAATACCTATATTCTAATGATATTATAATTTTTTGATTAAATGTTATTCCTCAATTATTTTTATTCATGTTTCTGTCTATTTGTTAAAAAACACTTAAACTAAAATATCGTCTTAAATGTTTTAATGATTTATTATTACAAATATTTCTTATTAATGTCCATGTTTTAAAAATTGTATTTAGGATTTATTTATATGGACTTTAATGTTTTCAAATGATAATTTATTTAAAAGACTCAATGTGGTATGGGACACTTTGATTCAAAAATATATTTTTAAATGGTTTTGAAAATGATTTTATAAACTATTGTTTATTTCAATATCTTGATTTGATATATTGGAATGTGGAAATGTTATATTTCCTTTATACATGTGTTATATGTTATGAATATGTTATGGTCATTAGGAATTGTGTACTTATACGGGTGGTTACATGATAAACATAGGGCAGGTGAGCTCGAGATAACTCTCCAATGCATTGTGTAACGTGACATAGGTGAACGTGATGCTTCTACTAATAGATTTAGGGAATATACCGTGATGGGTATTCCAAGTGTAACTCCCTATGTAGCTATGATAGAAACAATATATGTTTGATATGGATTCCATATGTAATCTTTATGATTTATGATTTGTGTGTGTTATTCATAAATCCTATGATTTCATAAGGTATGTTATGATTGAAAAGTATGGTTTCGTTGATTTTTATTTATTGATCGGCTAATGTTTTCCTTAATTATATTATAACCCTTAATGAGATTTTTATTCTCATCCCATGTTTTTGAAATGATTTACACATGACTTAAAGATGAATAGGGTCAAGGATAGGATCAAGGAAAAGTCATGCTATCTAAAACATGGAACTAGACATGTTTCTTTTGAAGTGTTTTTATTTTATGAAAAAAATGGATTCTGAGTAGTAGTTTCTACTTGTAATATTCAAGTTTTAATTTAATATTTATATCCTATATCTCTAAAACTCTAAACATGAAGGGATCCTCAATGTGAATTATTCATTTAATTCAATATTATGTAATGTTTAAGGTCATGTCCTTATAGTTGGTATCATATGGAGGTTTAGCGAAATTTAGGGATTATGAATTTTTTTAGACATATAGTTAGTCTCTATCTATTATTTCAGTTAAATCCTTGTTTTATAACTTTTTCATATCATGGAATGTCATTTAAAAATGGAAGGAGTAGGATCTCAAATGACATTCTAATCTCTTTTTAATGACATGCTTTCAATAATTAGTGTGAATTCATGTTTAGATGATTGTGAAACTTTTTCGTGAACACAACTCACTTTCAAGTTGTTGTTTGATATGTCAAACACCTCCAATATACCTCGTTATCATTGTGGATCATGGGTTGTATTTGGAAAAATCATATTTTCACAATATTCTCATTTTTTCAAGAAAGGTAAATATTTTCAAGGAATTTTCAAATATTTTACCTTATCATAAGATTTTGAAGCATATTATGATTTTAAAAAAAGTGCTGAAGATGGAGACCCTTGAGAAACCTATTTATATTTTATTTTAAAATATAGTCTCTCAGAACATATTTATGGTATTTTTAAAGGGAAGTTAATTGAATGTTTTAACTCAAATTCGGTTCGACTGTTTTATAGAAATCATGTTTTATCAGATGTTTTGAAATTATATGTCATACATGATTATTTTCCAATAATGTTTTTTTGTGAACACCCCTATAACCCATGTTGTACAAGGTGTATTTGCATGGAGGAATAAAATGATTTTGAAGGATCTCAAAATCATTGTTATAATGCATGGGCCTTCTACCTACATGAACAAGATGACGATGAATCCAAATTGACACCATGATCAAGGTATGATGTTCTTCATTTAGGGGATTGTTTTATTTAATTATATGGTGGTCAAATAATACTTCAAGAATTAATATGTTGAGAACAAAATGAATTTGTATGAAAATGAGAGTTATAAGGAAACTTTTGAGGTAAAATCATGTTAGGGTTATTTCTGAGTTTTATAAAAAGGACAACCCATAGGATTGGTGACAACCCGTTGCATCCGGTAAGGCTGTAGGAATCGAACCCACAACAGAAGGGAGACAAGGGCGCATCGCCTCCCACTAGCCCACTTGAAGTCCCTAGTTAGTATGAATTATTATTTAAGTAAAATTTTTTTATGGAACTAGAATAAGTTTACTTTTTTTGAACTTTTGTTTTATCAAATGGATATACTTAGTATTGAACAATGATTTAGTGAATAAGTGATAAAAGGATGTTATAGAAGATGTTCTCTCTTTCGAGGAAACATTATACAACTAAGGAAGATAGAATACTATGGGATTTAAATTGTGGAATAATGGTTTAAATTTTAGTTTGGAAGAATCTATGTTTTTATTAAGGACACCTGAGGATTTGATTTATTTATAAAAATGATTAACCTATCATGGAGAATATGTGATTAGGTTAATTATATTTCAATATGAGACTTTATGAATAACTGGTGTTACATGGAGATAAATGTTAAGATGTATCATGGATGTCTATATAATTAAATCCTTATGATATTTCGGTTACAATAAATGTTTGGATTACTTTTGAAGAATTTTAGGGATAATTGTTTATTGAATGGTCTTTGTTGAACTTTGGGTTATGTTAGGGAAATTTTTGAGATTAAGAGTAGTTTTTCATTATGTATAAGTTTATCTTTTTGAGGTATTATATGATCATATACTAAAAATTTGGGTTTTAGTTAATATCTAAATACATGGGAAATATATAGTTCAGCTTTTGTGGATTATGTGATTCTCTCGTAGTGGATTGTAACGTTCTTATTGTGAAAAAATAGTCATCCTGAATACTAATTGTTTGGAGAAAATATGAGTTTGTGTTATAAATATATTAAAAGATTAATTTCTACATGAAAATTATTTATATTTCTTTATTTTTTTGGTTAATCTCATAAATAAATTCTTCAAAGAAATGTAACTTTATACAAAAACCTTGTTCGTTAACTTTTCCTTCTGGGGAATCAAAGACTATTTAACCCATCACAAGTTTGTGATTTTTTGGTGGTTAGCATTCTCTTAAACATGTTTTCTATCACTATTCATCAGAACATGATGGTTTTTCTCCTACATATCCATGTTTTCATGGAATACTAGTATCTGTTGTCTCAGGTAACCTTTGTACTTCTCTTCCTTTATTTTAATGTGATAGTTTTAGTGACTCTTTTTTCGATGTGGGGCATTCTATGAAGTTCTTGAGCACAATTTTATAATTACGAAGACACAATTACCAAAAGTGGGAAGGATGTAACATCACAGGTAAATGAAAAATAATACATATTTAATATTTATTAATATTTGTTAATTAAATATTAATTTTACTTTAAAATGGTTTCTATGTTCGATAGCATACCTGATACGCAACACCGAGTTTGCTTGAAATCTTACGTAGCACACTAATAATATAATATTATTATTTTAAATGGTAGTTAAATCCTAGAAATTGTTTTTTAGAGAGTTAAAAAACAAAATAAAATATTATTATAAATGTTTTTTAAATGTAATTACTTTTATCCAAAAAAATTTGGAGTTATAAAATATGAATGAATATAATTTTAAGCATAATTTACATTAAAAGATCGATTTACCTCTTATTGGTGAACCCTATTTAAATATATTTTTGGTCACTTTAATACATTATATATGACTAAATAAAATCCTTCTATTTAATGTGGACATCATAATTTACGTTGTGTATACTTTTGTAATTTTTTCGAAAAATTTCATTTTTCATGAATATTGTAAATATTGTATTTTAATTCAAAACTATGTATTAATATAATTTATTTATATGGTTATATTATCTTATAAATTGGTTTTAAAGTGTAATTAGAAAATATTATTACTTTTTAATCCCATTTATGTCATTGGAATTAATTTCACATTGAAATTTGTCATAAATAAGAATCAATCTTTTGAGCGTTTTTTCCTTCTTAAAAACACAATATTTGTTTTGATAACGGGAATTAGTTTTAAAATTTATTATTTCCACTTCTATGTTTTGAATTTGGAAAAATAGAAATCATTTTTGAATTCAGAATATCAAATATAGCTTAAGCTTAATTTTTGGTATTTTTCTGAAAACATCAATTTTTGATGAATAGTGAAACCACTTAGTGGTAGTTAAAAAAAGAATTTTTCATTTAAATGAGATCATAACACTTCTATGAATTGAATTTAAAAAATACTACATACGTGGTTGTTATAAAGAAATAAAATATGGATTGATTAAGATGAAAATAATTTTTGGTGAATAGTAACATTTGACTTTTATTTACAGTGGTTAAAGGTAAATATAGTAATTCAAGGATAGAATAATACTATAATAATTCAAAATTACCTTAAAAATTGTCCAAACCTTATTTTTTGAGTCATTTAATACCATCCTCATCTTTGGGTGGATTTTGGGTCCCCATTGAGCCACATGGGAGTGATAATGACAATCTAGATTAATTTACTTAATTTAAAGTCAAAAATGACAAAAGAAAATATCATTTAGTAAAATAATTATTATAAGGGGTTATATAAATTATCTTTTCGACTATAAATATTAATTATAAAGAAACTGATTTCCTAAATCATGGTATTTGTTTAATAATTTTGAAACATCAAATAAATGAAATTATTTATGACCCAATAATGATGTAGTATTTACCTCATTAATAAATTATTTAAATAAATACTATTATATGGATTAAAATATTATCCAATACATGTAAAATTATGATTGGATGATTTTATTTATAATATGAATCATCTTATCTTCGACTATAATAATTTTCGGACCTTTACAAATCAAATATCATTATATAATAAAATAATATTTTCACATTTTCATAAAGAGCCCCTCCTCTCCCGTATAAAAGGAGACCATTTCTATCCAATTCCTTACACCTCACAAGCCATTTGGCTCATCCAAAATAGGACTAATTAATCTACCTCCATCCCTATCCCCCATATAGAAGAATTAACTTTGGAATAAAGCTACTCAAGAAGTCATTTGGTTCAAACCAAACCGAGTTACCCACACTAAAGATAACAGTTTCTGTTAAATTGTTTTCATTTATTTCACTTCTCCAACCCATAAACTCTTTTTATTACTTTATATTGTAAAAAACCCAGTATACTAAATATACTAGGATTTTTTTATGAGAATTATTTTGAAATATACTTACACACACCTCCATATAATGGGTGAAGAACATAATGTTTATGTGGATGACAAACTAACGCCTCATGAGACGATGATTGTTCAATTACCTCTTATCGCCTCTGAAGATGGACATTATGATAGAAATATATTTATATATGAAATATATATTATGTTTATTATTTCCTTATGTTTCTTTACTTCCCCTTTTATATCACACCATTTGGTTTCCATAGTGCGTAAATACGATAATCTCATTTGAGGAAGTGTAGACTACCGCCCCCTCAAAGTGATGCGACTCCTTAAAGCCTTATGTGGGATGTATAAAGGATGGAGTTAATGATATTATATATGATATAATACTGTAATTATAATATAAATATTAATCATTATGTTTTAATTCTATTAAAATAATAAATAAAAATGAAAGTAGCGTTCATGCGTACGTACGGCTTACCGTTCCATGAACAGTGAATTTCATTTCATACCTCCAAATGATATGAAAATTATAAATAAAAGTATATGATAGATATATATTATATATATTATATCCAAATCATGAATATCATTATTTATATAATGAACCATTGACCACATGAACAACATGTGATTATAAGATGTCCATTTTTGACTCAAGTACCAAATATCGAAAAAATGAACATTATTAACTTAAATGAATACATAATGTTTATAACATGGTAATAAGAGATATAAAAGGAATAATAAACTTTAAAAACTTTCTTATGAAATTATAAAATAACTTTAGTTTATTATTCAGGAGATTAAAGAACAATTGAGTCATGTCAGACACAAGGTAAAGTATTTTCTTATCTCACTTTTAATTCTGTGATATTTCAATTGTTCGCCACTTATTCATTTCATGTGGTGTATTGTGTACTGAATTTTGATATATATTATCATTATTATAATTATATTCATGGTATTCTGTGATTCATTTGGTTTTTATTATCTTTTGGTCATATAAGTTGATTGATTATAACAAAGTAAGGGTTTTTCATCTCACTTTTATTCCCGTGAGATTCATGCAATATTTGCAACTATTACTTTTTGTGTGGTGTATGTACTGAACATGATTGTACTATTTGTGTAATATAATTTCATTAATGAGAATTTTCATCCTCATTTTATGAACCTTCTTCATGTGGCGTATGTTCTGTACGTTACCAAATTGGTAAGGGAACCTTTCACTCTCCTCTTTTTAAAATACCTATTCTTATTAAGTCTTTTAATTTACATCTTATTATGTTGGGATATGTTCTTCCATATAATTATTGATGTAAATTTTATGTAAGACTGATGAGATATCTTTTTTATCTCATCAACTCATTTTATTAATTTTAATGTGACGTCGTTAGGCTGTTGAATTTTTACAAGGTAACTTCTTAACCCAATTTCAATTCATTGGGATCAACATGTACTTCTTGAATATGTCATCCTATGAGTATGTGTGAATAGAATCTGATTGTTTTACACTTAATATACACTTGTATTAGGTGTATTTATATTTTTCACACATAATTATGTGATTTATTTATCCATACATTAAGGATACTATCTTTATTAGGGATTTCATCTCAATTTACATTTCTAATCAGACGTCATCATTGTTATGAACCAATTCACTATTATATGGTTTATATACTGTACTTTGACATATTATATCATAAATACCTTTATTATCCTGATATAACAATGTTCTAATTAAATTTTATTCCTCAATTATTTGTATTCAAGTGTCTCTCTTTTTGTTAAAGAACTCTATAACTAAAATATCATCTTAAATGTTTGACAGATTTATTATTATAAATATTTCTCTTTAATGTCCATGTTTTCAAAATGGGTTTTATGATTTATTTATATGGACATTATTGTTATCAAATGATAATTCATTTAAATACTTCAAAGTTGCATGTGACACTTTGATTCCAAAATCCCTTTTTAAATGGTTTTGAAAATGATTTAATAAAACATTGTTTATTTCAATATCCTGATTTGATATATTGGAATGTGAAAATTTTATCTTTTTTTTATACATGTGTTATATGTTATGATTATGTCATGGTTATTGGGAATTATTTACGTATACAGGTGGTTCCATGATAACCCTAGTGCGGGTGAGCCCGAGATAGCTCTCCAATGCATTGAGTAATGTGATGGTGGTGAACGCGATGATTCTCCTAAGAGATTTAGGGAATATACCGTGATGGGTTTTCCAAGTGTTACTCCCTATGTAGCTATGATAGCTACAATGTATGTTTGATATGGATGACATAAGTAACCTTTATGGTTTATTATTTTTGTGTGTTATTCATAAATATTATGTTTTAATATGGTATGTTATGATTGAAAAGTATGGATTCATTTATTTGTATTTATTGATGGGATATGTTTTTCATCCTTATTTTATAACCCTTACTGAGCTTTTTATGCTCATCCCAATTTTTTGAAATGTTTTCCAGAGGGCTTAAAGATGAATAGGGTCAAGGATGGGATCAAGTAAAAGTCATGTTATCTAAAACATGGAACTAGATATGTTTATTTTTAAGAGTTTTTATTTTATGAAAAAAAATGGATACTGATTAGAAGGGTCTACATGTAATATTCAAGTTGTAATGTAACAATTGTTTCCTAAAACTCAAAAACACTAAACCTGAAAAGATCTTCAATGTGAGTTATTCATTTAATTCAATATTATGTAATGTTTATGGCCGAGTCCTTATAGTTTTTTCCCATGGTTTTTTCATAAGTGCAGTGGAAAACATTATTTTATAAGACCAATTGATGAAAATATTAAAATATCCGGCTTGCATATTTGGAGGCGAGTCACACACTCAAAGAAATCATTTTAAAGTGTTTAAAATTTTTATAATTATTGGAGGGTTCACGAAGTCATTGTAAAAAAAATAAAACAAACCTTAAATCACATTATTTTAAAGATAAAACATATATTGGATGAACATCCCATTTATAGTATTTTATTACATTACTATTATTTCATTATGATGTCATAAAACATATTATATATTTAAAAGGTATTTAATTTTTAACAAAATATTTGACTTTCTCAGAAAATTTTGAAAAATCCACCATTCAATAATTTTGAAATTATGATTCCAAAAATAATATTCAATTTATCTAAATAAATTATTGAATATGTCAATTTTTTAGTTGAAAATGAAAACCTACATTTAAACAAAAATCATTTGTTTTGACTAAAAAATCATTCAAACGTTAATAAAAATTACAATTATATTAATAAAAATGAAATGATCATTTATATTTGATAAAAATAAATTTAGTAACAATATTTTATTAAAATATTATTTTATTCAAAAATACGTTAATTAAAAAAATCATATTTCTTAATTGAATATCAACTATAAATATTATTTGTGAGTTAAAAACTATTTACAAAGAAACAACAATAAAATGAATGTATATTCCTTATTCTATAAAAACGTTATGCTCATAATCATAGGGCGAGGGTCTTCTAACATAACATTTTCTATCAAATGCAAATACCTAAGGGATATGTGTGAAATAGTGACAGGCTCTTGGGGTGGCATGGATAAAATCACTCGGGTGGTAATGATTATTAACTTATTATTCTCTCATATGTGATTCGGTTGAAGAAAAATTTGTTGATGCTCGGATTAGGATTGATATAGATTGAAGCCCTATGATGCAAATTTATTTTTGATCTCCATAAAATGGGCTTCATATGAATCAATTCTATTATATGTGTTCATCACTTACTTTTCCATGTAAATTGGACTTGTTAGAGCCATATATTTATAAATATTATGTGATCATTATTCAATGGATATATTAGCAATGGTAATAATTTGTAATGGTATTTTAAAATCCAAAAACATAAAACAAAGGATTTGCATATTTTTTATATTAAAATTTTACTTAATAATACATTTAATTAGATTAAGAGGAAATTTATTAATAAATGTTTCGGTCGTTAAAATCAAGTCATAATTCATTAAATGAAGAATGTTACAAAAACACATAACCCCTTAAATGGAAAGGGTTTCAAAAATATATAACCTCTGAATGAGAAATGAGACTAATAAAAAAATTCCATAAAAAATAAGACATTTATAGAAAAATAATATTAATTGTACCATTGGATCAATTTAGTATAAATTCATGATTAAAACCCACACATGTATTGTTATTTATGAAATAATTTATAAATATCATTAAAAAATATATCATGATGCAAATATCATTTCGTTGTAAAAAATGTATTTTTAAAATATAAAACCTTTTGAATACAAATTCAGTAAAATAATATTCAAAACATATATAAGAATCTTTTAAAGTCTTTTAAATAATTTTTCTTTTATTACTTATAAACAATGATTGAAAATTTTATGGAATCCATTTTCATTAAAAACATAAAAAGGAATCTTGAATGAATTATTGAAACCATTTATTGGAAATACATTGAAAATATAAAAATTATAGAAACATTTTAAAATAAATTTTCCTTGAAAACATATAAAATAATGATCAATAAGTTTTTTTTATAAATCAAGGTTTTGAGATAACACATATTTGTTAACAAAGATAGATGAAATTTTGGACTATTTTAAATTTTTTTAATAATAAAAACTTACAAAGAGTGGAGATATTATACCAACACATTCAGATATCATGAAACCCTATATGAAATGATAATTATATATATTTCATGAGATATATATAATTATATTTTATCAATTAATGTGTAATCATAAAACATCTCGATAAATATTGAGATTGTTCCATTAAAATATTACCATTTAGTAATATAGAAATATAATCCCCATGTAAGGAAATGAAATTATGTGAAGCATAAAATATCATTAAAATAAGGAGTTTTATATATAATATTTCATATATCAATATATAAATCTTTTAAAATATTATATGTGTATAATAAAACATTTGTCTCAATGAAATAAAATTTTGACAAAATTACTTTACCTATTGATAACATTTGGAACATAAACCCCAAGAAACTATTTCATAAAAAGGATTTTAAAATAACTATAAATTTAAGAATAAAAAATATTAGATTTCACCCATGTTCTCGAAACACACCACATAAAATAAATACAATGTGAACATGTATTGTGCCACACAAAAAATTAGTAGTGAGATGAGAAAACCCTTAATAAATGAGTAACATTAGAATCATTATGTCTCTAAATGAAAAAAATTATTTTAATATTTTAAAATCATTAAAAAAGTAATTAATGATATAACATTACATAGGGTATTATATACACAAAAAAATAAGAAGCAATGAGTTAATATAGGATTTTTCTCACATAAATATAAAAGGAAATGAAATTCACATACCTTATGTCTTGAATTTAATCAAACATGTTAAATAATACTATATAATAGATATAAGTTTATTATAAATCTACCATTGAGAAGTTTTCTTAAATATAATATAGTTTATTATTTTATTATAATTTATCTTACCCATTTATTTACAATTGCATGTTTTTGTTACGCTTCGAGAAATATTCACGTTATTTTTCATATATTTTTGAATTGTTATTATTAAAAATATTACCTATATCATGATTTATATATTTAATGAATTTAAAACATAATAAATATATTATATTAATTCAGTATATAAATATTTGTAATAATATAATATATATATATATATATGAATGGGAAAACATCATTCATGGAGATGGTAGGTCGTACGTTCGCATGAAAGATGATTCTATTTTATAGTCGTATTGAAAGAATGTTATAAATTAAATATATATATATATATATATAAACATTATAGTATCATTTTTATGTCATATAATTCATATAATTTATCATACATCATCCATAATATGTTCTATGTAATTTGTGAATGAATCACATCACTTTGAGGAGGCGGTAGTCCACACCTCAAAAAACTATGTTATTATATTTACCCAGGATGGAAATCATGATTATTTTTTATATATAAATAATATAGAATCATATTTAAATCATTTATATCATATAAATAATATAGAAATATATTTTCAATCATAATTCCCCACCTTGATAGGTGGTAAAAGAAAAATGAACAACAACTTTTTGTGAGGCAGTAGCCCTCTATACAGAAAAATGGAATATAAATTTCATATTAGATATAGGTTTGAGGAAGTGTAGTTAGAATAATTAGAATAAAAACAACTCATTATAATTTTTATACTAATGAAATTATTTAATCATGGAATGAGAATATTTTTGGGGGCGGGAATGAATGTAAAAAAAGGATCTTGAGGAAATATGATAGGTATTCGTTAGGTTACTCATCATGGTTCTCACCAAAGAACTTCCTTGGTTGGATTTATTGCATAATGAAAGCTGATAAGATTATTGGAAGGATTTTGGGAGACTATTGTGACATTGTTTTGATGTGACAAATAGTTTTGAGAAGTGTGTGGAATAATAAGCGTGAGTGACTTTATATATTGGAGGTGTATGGGATTATTTTAATAACCAACACGTAAGCAATAATTGTATGAATCCCTAATATATTATTATTAATGAATACAGAAATATTGGAAAATTTTGAATTTAGGGTCTAAAATACTCTACACCATACATAAATAACTTTTTTTTATAATATTTATACTTAGCATATATGTGTCATTGTATTTTTTAGTTTAGATTTTAATTTATGTGACTTGTCATTCAGCCTCTGTAATTTAACAATAAAGATAAAATTAAGGTTTGATTTATCGAAAACTATATTTCCACTGAATTATAATTGTTTTTTGTAATTTACAAATTAAAAATATCTTGCTTGTTTGAAATTAATTCTAAAATAAACTCATGTAATGTGTGAAGACATTGATTTTTCTTTATCTGTGCAAATAATGTTTTTACTATTTTTGGGTTTATATTTTCATTATAATAGATCATTATTTCCATATATAGACCATATTTTATAATTATTAACTCATATAAAAAAAATTTAATGAGGTAGTTATTTCAATAATTTTAAATCTTTTAATAGAATATTCTTTATTCTAAAATCACATGACATTAAATATTGAAATTGTTTTTTTTTCTAAATAAAAAATATTAAACGATTATTGGTATTAAAGTATTTCATGTTAAAATCCGTGAAGCATGATATATTTATAAATATAATATTGTGACCCAATAAATCATTGTATTTTTTTCATTTAATTTAATTATAATAATTTATTTTATACAACTATTAATGTAATGATCCAAGTGTTAGAGTTTATTAAGGGTTTAATATAAAAAAACATATATAAAAATTTTTTATATAGAATTATTATCCAAATAACTCATATATATTAAAATTATATTTATTTCAAAAAATATTTGGTTTTTCATATCTCAATGTATTATATATGTTAAAGGTAAGGAATGTACCTTCTTTACTTTTCCAAAATTAATGTATGAAATAAGACACTTTTTTTTAATAGTATCATTCTCTGTCTTAAAATATGGATGATGAATTGATATAGTCAAAATAAGGGATCCAATGAATTTTGGACATGTTTATAGGAAATTTTAGCCCTTGTGTTTAATGTTTAGTCCCATATTAATCTATATTTCACCTCAATCGATATAAATAATTTTCTTTTCACTTTCAATAATCATTTTGTTAAAAACGTATGTTTATCATATTAAACATAAATAAAATAATATTTTAAACCATTAATTTAAATATTTTCAAATTAAATTATCGTATGTGGGAAAATTAAACTGAAATATAATCCTATAGACATGCCGAGAAAGATGGTTATTAATGAAAAAAATGAACAAACGTTTTATATGGTTTTATAAATATAATCAAAATATAAATGATTACAATGTCTTTTATTGTATTAATATATATATATATATAATTGATAAAAATTTATTTTAAACAAAAATAAAAAATATAATTTATCATTAATAATTATTTATACGAAAAGGCCGATTTTAAGTAAAATGAAGCATTTTCATTATTCATTAAAAATGTAATTTCATAGAAAAGGTCCAAAATTCCACTAAGATTATTTTGACCTTCAAAAAAAATATATTAAATAAAATTTATAAAATTTCAAAATATAGATGTAAAATTGATACACCATTAATGGGATGCAATACTCGGTCTTGGATGTATTGCATGCTAACGTAGTGTTGGGTGTTACAAATTGTTAAAAAGGTGTTTTTACAGTGATATAAAAACACGGGGTTTCTATATACAAAAATCATTATTCAGTGTCATGTAAAATGAGAGATATTAGAAATACTAAGTTAATTCCAAAAATAAATTTCACAAATACTTGAGTTGATACAATGACCAGACACCCAGTCCATGTTTTTTGTTGAAATCAGAAATTTTATGAACATATATGGGCTCCCAAGGATTTTTTTGAGTTATAATTTTCTAAATTTAGTTAACTCTAATTGAAGTAGTTTCAAGTATAAATTTACAATAAGTTTGTTGAATGTAAATCCATGAGATTATATAAAATATTTTCCATTAAGAAATATTTTATCTGACTAACAACGTTTAATGTAGTAAACACCAAACTAAATATATATTATTTTATATATTTAATGATGAAATATATTATTGTATATTAAATGAAAAATATATTTTCAAAGCGATTGCAATAAGTACGGCATCAATTATTCACATCTCAACAAAAATTACTTATTTAAAAACAATAATTGTTTTATATTATAATCGTTCTATTTAAAAGATAAATTTCATAATTTTTAATTTAAATTTGAATAAATTTACTTATATTTTCAATTCATCATGTTAATATTATCGTAAGGTTAATTTATGAGTTTTTTTAAAAAATGTGTCATTTTTATGTGAATAGTAAAAAATACAGATTTTACAAATACTGTATCATTTATGGAATAATTAATATGTAATAATAAATTGAAAATATATAAAAAATTTATGTAGATCATATTTGTGTTCATGTATTTAAAATAATTATATTGAATTTGAATTAATTATTATCTTTCTTAAACCTATGTTATATTTTACTCTAACAAAATAATATTTCATTCTATTTTATTTAATTAAGAATAAAAAATCGGTATTTTTTATTTTTTATTTATCAAAAAGTAAAAATTATAATACTATTTTAATTATGAATATAATAAATAGAAAACTATTCAATTATATTTTTTTTGAAAATTCATATTTATAATTAAAAAGTCATTTTTCTGAAAACTATGCTTCATTGAGTTTTTTATAATTATTATAAATTCATTGTTTCTACCATTAGGAATTTTGTTATGAAAATTGGTTTTTATATTTGTAATCAACATACTAAAAATAGATAATAAATTAAACATAATTTTTACCCCTAATTAATAAATTACATGTTAAACATCAGGTCACCATTTTAAGGGGTACATAAATTAATTGTAGAGGGGGTTAAATTAATATATATGGTTTAAATTATCATTATAGATTGTAAAAAAAAATTTAGTTTATTGTGACCTTTCATATCTTATATTATATTTTTTTCACTTTTCCACATTCCCTTGAAATGAATTTATATTATTTTGAGTTTTATTGTATTTATAAGGGTTCCACGCCTCTCACATATTAAATGGAACCTCATAATCAAACATTTCTATACAATATAAGAACCCTATATCACACATTATATACCAAAATACCTTTACAATTCCCTTATAAATGATTTTTTGTTTTCATTCTTCCAATACAACCCATCCTATAATCCTAAAGATGTTTTTAACAATAGATTATCCAAGAACATGTATATATTCTTACCGACCATTTATAATTTCATTTTTTCTTAAAAATAATCCAAATTTTCCATAACCATATTAATATAAATTAATTATTTATTTTAAAATAATTTTTTAAATGTAATAAATCTTTTTCATCTCTTTTTCTTCCAAATAAAAATTAAAGCATCACTCTTGCCTTAATGTGAACTACAACCTCCATGATGTGAAAAAATTCATTTTGGATGAAAACATATATGTTATATATATATATATATGATAAATATATAATAATTAAGAAATCAAAAGAAAAAATTATTATTAACCATCAATTTGTTCCATTAATTGAATTATTAATGGATCACCTATGCGTTTGTGGAGGCTACTAACTCTATGAATGTGTTGTAATTCATTTTTCATAAATGAATTACTTGGATTGTTTTAAAATATTATATAATAAATAATCATTATATTTATAGTTTTATTATGATTGCATAACTATGATCATGGTGAAAGTACAAAAACCTTCAAATCAAAACATGAAAGAAAAAATGGACAGTTAACGCACAAATATTTATTTTATAAAATTTATATCTAATTAGTGATTATAAATTATACTGTAATTATATATAATATTATAAGTGTTAATATATTTCTATTAAAAATATCTAAAAAGTCTTAATTATTTATATATTATGTTGTATTGAGTATATTAAAATTTAGGATTTGAGGTAAGGGATCTCTCATATCAATTTCACTTCATTATGATATGTTTAATATTTTTCACCTTGTTTCATTTGAATGGTGTATATGATATACATGACTATATATTATGATTAGTTTAAAAAAAATTATTTTCATTATAAAATTAAAATAAATTTATATCTTTTGTGCAGTTTTAATTCAAAGAATACCAATTTGTAAGGGTTTACACCTCAGTCTCAATTTTTTATCAGGATTGCTTATGTTTCATTTTCAATTATAGATAATTTTATATTATGTCTCTTATTAATAACTTATATTTTTATCTTCTATATTTAATTTAATTATTTCCCATTATTCCTTAAATTTACCCTTTTTAGAACTATATTACTGAAAAATATTTTTTCAAAATGATATGATATTATTTGACATTTTTTCAAGAATCATTCCCCTAAACATACTTGTCCAAAAAAAATTTCAATGATGTTTTTTATAAATAAATAATATTAAATTAAATTTCCTTTTCTCTAAAATTTTATTTTTTTAAATTATTAAATGTAATTTATTGAAATTTTTCCTATATGACGCAATTTTGAATTTTTTTATATAATATATAGAATAATATTTTTTAATGTTTACATGTTTTCCATGCTTTCCCACTATCATGAAAATTATTCATAATCGTAAATCCTTTAATTATTTTATCGAGATCAAATAATATCATATTACTATAGTTTTAAGAAATTATTGATTTAAAATGGAATTGAAGGAAAAGTGATTTTCTATGTTTTTTCAAAGAAAATTCCCAATGCTTTATTAATAGTATTTCTTTATTTTGCAACATTCGTTAAGGATTTTGATGCTTCACTAGTGTTATATCCTTATAATAGAATCTATTTTATTTTGATGGAATACTTATTCTAATTATTTTCTAATTAATTTTTTATAGAATCATTTTATTTAAGATTGTTTAATTATTTTATTGTGAAATGATGAGTGTTTTTATAATCTACTATCACACAAAAGTATGATTCCCATTATGTGACACTTTTTTTATACATAAACAACACTACAATAAAATTTAAAAAAAATCTTATGGGATAATATTGACCAAAATAGAGAGTACAACCAATCAACTATGGTAATGTATCGATAATTATTTCTAAAATTCGTAGCTAAGAAAATCCATATCATAACTTCTGAACAATATTTATTGGAATAAGGATTGAATCATAATTATTACGTGACTATTAACAATGATAGATATAGATGTGATATGTGACTAAGTTAATTATTATTTATTCTCATGTGTAGTCCAAAATCTTATATCTTATAGTTATTATGTTATCACATAGATCATGATTTATTATTTTTGATTTCAGAGTCTTGAAACTAGTGTCCTTTGTTGTGGAAATTCCTTATTCTATGAAACATGACCTACACTCTAAGAATTATTTAGTTTTATTTCATTTGGTATGATCATATTTTCATAACCATATGCTCCTCTTATTCTCCCTTATGATCATCAATCTATATATTCAATGTTTAGACTTACTAATCATTTAGTATCACACATTCATGTGTTTCTATTTCATTATGTTATGAATAAAGGTATTACATTGGTATTTTTATAAAGTATACTATTTGAGGAGAATCGTTTGTGATATTTCAATAATACTTCTTGAAAAAAGTTTATTATGTATATATAATATAAATACACTAAAATGTAATTTTTCTTAGGTGTATATTATATTGATATATATTGAATATTAATATAAAATTACAATAGATTTATCTAATTAATAATTTTTTTGTTATAAATTTCATCATTGTACTTTTTTTATATTTCACACACCATTATGCCCATGTTTATTAATTTTTTATGTATATATAATATCCTGATTAGTTTCACCTTAGAACCAGATTATGCCCCTTTTTTTAACAAATATCACTTATATAAAAATTTATGTATTTCAAGTAATTTATATACATGAGATCAATATTGAGGATCAATTAATGAGATTTAAGCATGATAGGGGATTTTTACTCTCTTATTGATGTGATGTAAATATGGAAATAGTTTCCCACATATGTTATATATATTATTTTTCCCTAAGGACATAGGTAATTTCCCTTCCATAGAGGTTATGGTTATGGAGTCTCCCATGGTTGGTACATCCATTAAACTCTATATTCCCCCACTACAAATTCAAAGTGGTTACACTTTTTTTAATATGAATAAACAAGATAAGTGTTTTGGTTTTGGTTATATTTTTCATTCTTATCATATTGAGGACTATTATTCTATTGATATGTCTTGTTAATATTTTGATCTATATGTTTATATTAACCTCTTTCGATCCTATTATTATTGTTGTTATACTTATCTACAATCATGGAAATATATCTCATTTGTTCCTTATAAACCAGGTATTAATGTTAAACATAGGACATACATATAAGTAAATGAATTTTTTCAAGATATAATGAATTATTTGGGAGTAAAAGTGGATAAACCTATACCAAATAATAGTCTCAATGTTAAAAATCGACCTATTCCAACTATTTTGTATCCATTAGAAATATTGTTATTTGAATTCACAGATTGTAAATCAATCATTAAAACAATATTTTATGAGGTTTCGGTCCATTAATGAATTTATAAACATTGTACTCATACACTTGTTTTGATGTTGGGCCCTAACATTAGCAATATTGAACAGTGACCTTTAATTATTTGGATAAACTATTAAAAGAATAGCCATTTAAAAGTTGAGTTGGTGAAATATATTAAGGGATGGGGTGCAGTTCAATTTTCTTTTGTCATAGTAGTCTATTGACCAATATACATCTTCTGACTATGCTACAAATACTTTTTTATTAATAGTTATTTGATTCATGCTTCATGGTGTTTACTATTTCATCCACATTTAGGAATTTTTATGGATAGAAATATGTACAAAATAATTTATTTTGGTAACCTTAACATTATGTTAAATGTAAACCATGTGAGGTATTAATATTTAACAATTTTGGAAAATTTATTAGTAGAGACCATAATCTATTATTTACCATTGATAAAGATTTTTAGGTATAGGTTTTTTGTTTTTTTAATTTATATAATATTATCTATTACATTGCCAAGGATAATTATATAGGAATATATCTTCCATAATTTTTTAGGGATTATTTCTAGGATTTATTATATAATCAGGTGGAAGCTTTATTAAGTTTTTCTTTTTTACTTCCATCAATTGGTTGGTATGTTTTTTAATAGGAAACTTGATTTTTTATTTTGAGCCTTATGTTTCACTAGGTACCTTGGGTTATAATGGTATTATGATCCCTATAGATTGTTTTTATATTTAGTCTTCATTACTCATTATATTTCATAATCCATAATCTGTATCATGATATTGGATTTATCCTAGTCATTTATATCAAATTGATATAATATTTATTCCTTAAAATTTTATTAGAATACTACTCAGTATATTTATACTCACACTTTCGTAGGAATTATTTCCATAAATGTTGTTTTCTATTTAGAAGATGCAGAATTTGTAGATGGGCATAGAGGATGGTGAGCAGGTGGTGATATTGCTCGGTTGTTTTCGGTAAAGGCTGCTATAGTAGGCAAACATATCCTGAGTTGATATTAATGTAGGTTTCCATTTTTCACTAGACCAATTAATTCATATTATATGATAGTATTCTATAACTACCATTATTTCTCCATTTGTATCTTTGTCATTATTTTTTATAGGTGTTTTTGGTATGAATTTTATTTTATACATAGGATATTGATGTTACAATTACAATTATTATCATGTAATATATATATATATATGTGTGTGTGGTATAATTATAGTTTCATTAATATATGACATCCTATGATGTTATGCCATATTATATGAAGTAAACATGTATAGTCTTAGGTTTTTCTGCATGTCTTTTTCTTATCCTTCTTGATATTTTTAGTTGGTGTTTGGAAGGATAGAAATAATAATCATTAAAATATAATTCTTATTGTTTTATAGCTGATAGAAATATTTAGGCGGGGCTTATGTTTTTGTGTAATTTGATGGGATTATCATGACCACAGGCGCAAGAACAAATGTTTAGTCTACTGAAACATCAAATATGAATTTTACAAGGAGTGAAAATTATTTCAATGAAATTTAATGGGTTCATGGGGTATAGATGGAATATTTGCGTCATTCATGGGTCATGGGACAACACATTTGAGTCAATAAGGTTTCTATTTGACTTTTCCATTCTATCATGTTTGAGGACATTCTTGAGTATGTACAGTTTCCTTTTGACTTTTCCATTTCATCATGTTTCGAAAATCACAAACACTTTATATTAAGGAAAATATCATTTTCCCTATGTTTTAATTTGATAAGGAAAATTTTCCATTCCCAAGGAAATTTATCTTTACTATGTTTTATCAATATTCATTTTTTATCTAATTATAAAATTCTGTTTTGTATCCAACATATCAGAATCATATATATACTTAGATATAAAGCATTCTATTTTTAGGATCTGAATTCAGGTTCTGAGTTCTCTGAGTTCAGAATCCGATCTCTTCTATGTTCTGGCTATGAGTTCTATGCATTTAGACTCCAATCTCTTGTGAGTTCTGACTCCGATATCTCTGAATTCAGACTCATAACTTTCTGAGTTCTGACTCTGAGTTCTCAGAATTCTGACTCTGAACTCTCCTGAGTTTTGACTCCGAGTTCTCTGAAATCAGACTCCCATCTCTTATGAGTTTTACTCCGAGTTATCTGAATTCAGACTCCAAACTTTTGTAAGTTCAGACTCCAAACTCTTAGTAATTCTGACACTTAATTCTACTGAATTCAAGACTCCTAATTTCCTTGAAATTCGGACTCCGAATATCTTTAGAATTTAGGTTCTGAATTTTATTGATGACAGAATTCAAGTATAATTTAATTATGGACACCAAATGAATTTTTTGTTAGGCTTTGAGCTTTCATTTTTTAATTATATTCTGGAAACATAATTTGGTGAAGTAGTCATATTTTGTCTTATTATTGTATTGGATATAAAACTATGTGGTGTTTTTGGTCAGTAACTAACCATTGTTTCAGTGACACGTTTATAGGTCCCATAGAAATTCAAAGGAAAAATATGACCATTGGAGGAGGGAGTTGGCCATTGAAGTTGTGCCTATAAATAGGATCTCATTTGAAAGAGCTCACAAAATATGATGATTGTTCTACGACTCTTGAGATTTCAGGTTGTTGATGTGATTTCTAGAGAGATACTCTCATGCTTAATCTGTACTGAATGCCTTGTTCATGTTTGCTTCATGTGACTTAGAATGTTGCTGAATACATTCAAGGTCTTTTAAGGATAAGAAGACAGAGGTGCCTACTACCTTAAAGTCCACGGACGTCCTTGATGTGGAAGACAGAGGTGCTAACTACCATAAAGTTGAGGGCATCCGAGGATAGCAAGACAGACTCTGATCTTCGTATCCATGGCTTACCCTGCTGTGGGTAAGACTGACTTTCTTGAAAGTATAAATCAAGGGACCTTTATCCAATTTTATTGGATACCCTTCCATTTGGGTTTAAATAATTACTACTTTTTCCTTGTTTGTTTCATGATTTCTGATATATTTTGATTTTTCAGTAAAGTATAACTATCTTATACTTCCTTCTACTTGTATACACATATTTAGTAAGATTCTATATGCATTAAGGTACAATCATTATCATTGTAATCTTTTGTTATGTTTCATTTCCGGTTTCACTTTTCCAGAATTACATCTTCAGAATCATATTTCCGGAATCAAGTAAGTGTGTAGAACTAGAGGTTTTGTAGATTACCTTGTTTAATCTTGTTAAACATCTTCTTCATTAAAAGTTCCAAATAATTTTTAAAGTATACAATTCACCCCCTCTTGTATATTGAGCATCTAAAGTATTATTACTATAATAAAATCAGTATCATCTATCATTTAGATCCTACAATTGGTATTAGAGGAGGTATATGAAATTCTTATATTCACATATATGTTTTCGTCGCTCAAGTTTTTCATTGTTCTTTTTTTTTCTTGGTAAGGAATATTTTTGTATGAACCCAGATCTCTTTTCAGGTATGGTTTTCCTTTTTTTGGAGTTTTGAAAAAATGAGTTTTCTAGAAATTTCAAAAGTACACGCCGTGTACATTCTTAGTACACGACGTGTACTCTTTCCACGGCTCGAAGTCATGTGCTGGCTGTGTCCGGGCGACACACACGGTGTGTAAGGCTGAGGTGGAGGTCGATTATTTCAGAGTACGGAAAATTCTAAGTACACACTGTGTACTCCAAAAGTACACTCCATTTACTTTCTTTTTCTTCCATTAAATGGACCGGGGTCATGTCTAACCCCCATATTCATCATCTTCTTCAGTTTTTTGACCGTCCGGGAGCGACCGTATGGCCAGATCGTTGATGGACAATGACCTCTCCATCTGTTCTCTGATTCGAGCACTGTCAGTTGCGTTGGAATCACACTGGTGAGTTCTTCCTTCTTCTTAAGCCTTGTTTCTTAATTCCTCTTAGTTTCCATGTTATCATGGGATGAACATTTTCTGTGTTTCCTCAGATCTACGTCGTTCTAAAGGGAATCTGTCGTCGAGTTTCACGTATATCGATCTCCTAGGATCGAGGTAGGTGGTTTGTGCCTTTCTGTTGAATGTTGATGAATATTTTTGTGCAATTTCAACTGATACCCTTGAACGGGGTATTTCATGTTTCCTATTTTTCCCTTGTTGCTTGCCTTCTTTGCTTGATTGATTTAGTAGAGGTTATTGCTTATGATTAGATCTTTTTCTTGTTTAAAGTTTTCTTTTTCATGCCTAGTTGTAGGATTGTGGACAATTGTTTCACTTTTAACTGTTGATCCTTAGATGATAGCAAGTAGTTCTTGAGGTTTACATGGACGATATACACGCGCTGGGCATGTTTAGTTATACTCAGGACTGTGAGAACCTAGAGTAGTAGACCAAAGGGAGAATTGACGGAAGGGATTCACAGAGTGTCTTTAACTACGAAGCGGGCCACAGGGGGAATTGACATTGAGTGCTTCCCCATAGAGCCTTTAGCACAATATGAGACTATAGGGGGAATTGACGGTGAGTGCTTCCCCAGAGAGTCTGCTTAATTACGTAGCTGAACCAGAGGGGTGAGACTGTGTGTCCCTCCCATAGGGTTGCTAGTACTTAGAGGTTGAACCATAGGGGTTAGAATGTGAGAGCTACCCAGAGGGTTACCTGTTTACTTCTTGTTGTTGACTACTTATTTGTGTGCATTACTTGTTAAAGCTGTGCATTGTAGATGTTTGTGCTTTTCTATTTACTGCTTCTTATTTTAGTACTGCCATGTATTCATTGACTGTTAGGAATCGATCTTTGGGTGGTTGCCTACTGGGATTTTATCTCACAACCTATTTGGGAAATGCTTTTGGGGCCAAGAAGACTATGTTTCTACAGGTATAGATAAGGGAAAGTGTCCTTCTACTTTAGGATCTTGACTACATCAAGAGCTTGGGAGCATGAGACCGAGCCGTGGCTCACGATGCTGAAGGGATTACTTTGTTTTCTTTTTCCCTTGGTTTCAGTTGTATTTCAGCACATTGTTGTGTTTAATGTTTTCCTTAGATACTTGTACCTGTTGCATCATTGTCATCATAGATATATATACACTGCTTCCACTGTTTGGTTCCTATTGTTATGCATGTTGTTCACTGCTTCCACTGTTTATTGTTGTTTTCTTACCTTGTATACCTTACCAAATGAGGGCATAGTTTCCCCACTGACTCACCAAGGCCCTCACTACTAGTCGTCAGCCTCTGGCGTTCGAGGAAACACACTTGAAGTCATGTGGTGAACCGGGTACGGGGCACTAGTGTTGGGACTCCGGACTCGGGACGTTACAAAGTGGTATCATAGGGGTTTTTTTCTCTTTCTTTACTGTTTGGAGACTTTAGTGAGTGATAGGACGGATTCGGTACTTGGTATTAAGCTATGCTCGGGAGTAGCTAGGCCATGTACAGGGAAAGGCCATACTACCTCGTTAATGGCAGTTTTCTGGTTTTGAGTTTTATGGTTGATATGTTTTCACCTAGAGTGATTCACATGACTAGTGCGGGTTCTGTTTTAATATTTCGGTTCTATTTTTGTCTCAACCAAGTGAGATGAGGGTATTCCATCTCATGCATCATATAGTCACTTGTATAAGTCACATGTCATGCATTCTTGCCATGCCATCTAGGGTGAATTAGCGATTTCATGCTATTGTGATAGACTTTGTGTAGACTATGCATGCTATTATGATAGTTTCTTGATACATTCTATGCTACTATGTTAGAAAACTGTTGTTTTGTTTCTTGCTTAAAATGAACTCCAAATTTTGGTTTTTGAGGTGTTATGGGCCCTCACGGATCGGAAATTTGCATCTCTTCCCTTGATTTTAGTGTTTTTGGAATTCTGCGCAGTTTCTGATCTACTACCCAGAAAAACCCAGAATACATGGCATGTACTTTTTGAACAGACACCGTGTAGTTTTTAGGCCATGTCACTGACTGTGTGAGCCGAACACGGTGTCGTGGGAGTAACATTGGGAACATGCCGTGTACCGTTGGCACATGTCGTTTGAGTTCGGAGCTGTGTACCCGGTCGTGTCACTAACAACACGGGTCGGGGAAGCTCGGGTAGAACACGTTGTGTCCATAGGGAACATGTCGTGTAGTCCTTTGCAGGTACCCGGCCATGTCATTACCTACACGGGTCGGCGTTACCTTCCTTTCCACATGCCGTGTTTATTCGTAACACACCGTGTAGTCTTTCCTAGGTACTCGGTCGTGTCACGAACAACATGGGACGGTGTCGCCTTCTCCTATAAATGTCGTTCTTGTTCGGAGCACACCATGTAAGATCCAGTAGTGTAGACAGCCGTGTACTCAACAACACGGACCACCGGAGCCTTGTCTAGTGCATGCCGTGTTTTCTTCGAACACGCTTTGTAGTCTGGGGTTGAGTCGGACCGTGTTGGTTAGCCGTGTAAGGAGACCCAGGCATGGAAATAGTTTTAAAGTACACGCCGTGTGTGGGGGTCAACACACCGTGTAGTTTTTCGTGTACATGACTTGTGGGGAAGGAGTACACGCCCATGTCAGTGGTTTAAGAAGACATGTCGTGTAGTTTTATACATGCCGTGTAGTTGTGTTTTTGCAATCTTGTGTGTTTTTCTTCCCCTGTTCCCGTTTTGTACTCTTGTGTTCTCTATCCATGTTTTCCTGATCCAAGGTGTGCTTTTGATATTTCAGAGGTATGCCTCCGAGATGTCCTCCGGTCGTACGTCTTTCGTAAGGCAGTGATTAGACGCCAGACAAGGCTGATCAAGGACTTCCTGTCGATCCCCCAGCCGAGCCACCCTTAGCACCAGTTGTTGTACCAGTTGCAGGCGCTGATGCGCAGTATAGGGAAGGTTTCATGAGGGTGATGCAAGCCTTCCAAGGAGCACCACCTCCTGCCTCATCTATGGCACACTTGACGCGGGTCTTTCAGTAACAACATCCTCCCACGTTCTTGGGGGAGGGAGTACCTCAGGTTGCAGAGTCATGGCTAGAAGCCATGCTGACTATATTCGAGCATCTGCAGATGCCTCCAAAGAGGTGGGTCATGCTCTCCAACTACATGCTCTGAGACTCCCCCAAGAGGTTGTGGGACGTGATCTCACATGCGGTTCAGCAAAAGGCTATGGATTGGGAGGAGTTCCAGCGCATGTTCTATGACTACTTCTACCTGGAGACCCTGAGGGACGATCGAGCCCGAGAGTTCATGAGCTTAGAGCAGGGTACTCTATCTGTCATGGAGTATTCGTCTCGTTTCACTGAGCTACAGCTTTTTACACCCATTCGGGATGGGAGTGCTGTGTTCTTGGTGAGGAATTTTTAGGATGGACTCAGGCGGGATATCCGCTCGTAGGTGAACATTTCCAGCTGACTTCCATTACTTCTATCTTCAATCAAGCACTGATTGCAGAACGCAATCTGAAAGACTCTGGAGCTGCGAGCCTGGGCGGTTCTGATTTCAGAGCAAGCTTTCCTTCTGAAGACAACAAGAAGCGCCACAGGGATCCTACGTGCGGTGATGCGAGGAAGCGTGACACATCATCAGGCAGCCAGGTGACATGCTACCAGTGTGGCCGGACAGGGCACACGAGGCCGCAGTGCCAGAGAGACCCCGTGGAGTGCTGATCTTGCGGCCAGATGGGTCACCTTCATCGTTTCTGCCTGGTTTTCCGATGAGCAGTAGGTGACCATGGTTCTTCCATTACTCCTCGTTTAGAATCATCCCCAAAAGTATCTCACTAGTTAGGGAATTGGAGTTCTTCCGGCCGTTCGAGCTGAGGTGGAGGTTGAGGCCGTGGTGGTCAGCCACCAATTCCTTAGCACCAGAAGGGCGGTTCAGCTCAGAGTGGTCAGTCAGGGGTGTAGGGCTTAGTACATTCCAGTCCATCACTGTGAAGAAGACTTATCATGAGCAGGATCCTGGCCATTTTACTATTCGACCTACGATTTTAGTAGCCTCAGTTTTATCATCATCCCTTTTCGATATTGGTGCTATGCATAGCATTATCTCTATTGCTGTTGTGGATAGCCTTGGACTATGCATTTTTTCTTATGATGACTCTTTGACACTAGACACACCCTTGCGGACAAGGACATCTTGTGTGCGCCAGTGTAGAGAGTGACCTCTCGAGGTTTCATGGTATCGCTTCTTATGGGATTTCTATGTCTTAGAGATGACAAGCTATGATTTCATCCTTGGCATGGACTTGTTGATTCCCTTCCGTGTAGTCGTCGACTGTTATCTCCGCAGAGTGTGTTTTGTTTCACCAGAGGGTGAATCTTTTCTACATATAGGAGAATGGGACGTTCGAGCGAGTCGGGCGGGACTCTAGAAACTTGGGCTAGGAGGGGTGACAACTCAGATTGCTATTCATTATCTGGATGATCAGGGGACTCCACAGTTGGACATTCCTCTAGTGGTGGATCACATCAGGGATGTCTTTCCAGAGGAATTTTCGGGTTTTCCTCCGGAGCGTGAGGTAGAATTCTCTATTGGGCTCATTCCAGGAGCAGCACCGGTGTCCATTCCTCCCTATAGGATGGACACACCTGAGTTGTAGGAGCTCAAGAAGCAGTTGGAGGAGCTATAGGCTAAGGGTTTCATCCGACCCAGAACTTCCCCTTGGGGTTCGCCTGTTCTTTTTGCAAAGAAGGTAGACAGTACCCTTCGGCTTTGTGTGTATTATCGGAAGCTGAACCAGTTGACTGTTAAGAACCGATATCCTTTTCCGCGGATCGATGACCTTTTCGATCAGCTTCGAGGAGCAAGGCTGTTCTAAAATATTGACTTGAGTTCTGGTTATCATCAGTTGCGCGTTATACCATCATATATACCTCTGACAACCTTCAGGATCATGTATGGTCTATACGAGTATACAGTCATGCTGTTCGGTCTCACAAACGCGCCTGTAGTTGTCATGGCACTGATGAACTGAGTGTTCTATCCTTACATGGACTCGTTCGTTGTGGTCATCATGGCGATATCTTGGTGTACTCTCACACTCGACACGACCATGCCACACATCTTGAGATCGTTATGAGTACACGGAGAGAGAATCAGCTTTATAAAAAACTCTTGAAGTTCCACTTCTGGATGGATTAGATTCACTTCATGGGTCATGTTATTTCTGAGGCAGGATTATCTGTGGACCCAGAGAAAGTCAGAGCAGTAGTTTCCTGCGGGCACCTGAAGAATATTTTTGATGTACGGAGCTTCCTAGGGCTGGCTGGATACTACATACTCTTCATTTAGGACTTTTCTCACCTAGAAGCACCTTTGACAAGTCTGACCAAGAAGGGGAGAAGTTCTTATGTTCAGATTCTTGTGAGTTAGCCTTTCAGGAGCTGAAACGGAGGTTGACGTCAGCACCGATACTAGTATTCCCAGAGCCAGGCAAGAGCTACACTGTTTACTGTGATGCTTCGGGTATCGAGTTGGGAGATGTTCTTATGTAGGGAGATGGAGTCGTTGCGTATGTGACTCGACAGTTGAGGCCACATGAGAGGAACTAACCTATGCATGATCTGGAGTTGGCAGCTGTTGTTCATGCCTTGCACTGTTGGAGGCACTATCTTCTGGGAGAGCACTTTGTGGTCTTCACCGACCACAAGAGTCTTACGTAAATATTCACTCACCGTGATCTGAATCTGAGGCAGCCCAGGTTGGTCGAGTATCTTCAGTCATTTGATTTCGAGCTCTCCTATACGTTGGGAAAGGGCAACGCCGTGGCTGATGTGTTGAGCAGGAGAACTCAAATTCAGGCAGTTCAGGAGGCCAGTAGTGAGTGGCAGTTAATGTCTCTATTCTCTGAGATGCATCCGGAGGTGCACGACAGATGGGGACAGACTTTTCTATCTTTTGTAGCTGTTACCTCCACGCTACTTGATCGGGTTCGGATGAGGCAAATATCAGACTTAGAAGGCATAGTCCTGTGGGAGAGTGTGTCAGGAGGGGACCCTCTTCCTGGATGGACAGTGGGTGAGGATGAGATCTTGCGCTTCTAGGGATGCGTATGGGTGCCAGCAGACATACGCGATGAGATGATGCACGATTTCCATTCCTCAGTTTGGGTAGTTCATCCTGGTGTCAACAAGATGTATCGGGACCTTCATCGCCAATACTGGTGGCCAGGTATGGAGAAGGATTTTGTTGGTTTTGTCTTGAGATGTTCTACTTGTCAGCAGGTGAAAGCAGAGCATCAGCGACCAGTGGGGATTTTACAGCAGTTACCCATTCCGGAGTGGAAGTGGAACGATGTTGTGATGGACATCATGACCGGGTTGCCGAGATCACCTCGGTGAAATGATGTTGTTTGGGTTTTCGTTGACAGGCTTACTAAGGTTTCTCACTTCTTGCCGATCAAGGATACCTTCAGTGTCGATGATCTGGGACGACTTTACATTAGAGAGATAATTCGTCCGCATGGAGTTCTGCGCTCTATTGTTTTAGATAGAGATGCGTGATTTACCTCTCGGTTCTGGAAGGGGCTTCATAAGGCCTTGGGTATACAGGTACTTTTGAGTATATCTTATCATCCCCATACTGATGGCCAGTCCTAGCACACAATCCAGGTGCTTGAGGATATGCTCCGAGCTTGCATACTTGACTTTGGCAATTCTTGGGAGAAGCATATTCCTCTGGTGGAGTTTTCCTACAACAACAGATTCCAGGAGACCATTCAGATGGCGCCATACGGTGCATTGTATGGTAGGCCATGCCGATCACCCTTATGCTGGCTGGAGGTAGGAGAGGAAGCTTTGCTGGGACCTCATCTTGTTCAAGAGACTTCATAAAATATAAATCTGATTCGGAAGAGGATGGCTATAGCGCAGTCTTGACAAAAGTCTTATGTTAATCAGCGGAGACAACCTCTGGAGTTCAAGGTCGGTGATCAAGTTTTCTTATGTGTCACACCGAGGTTGGGACACAAGGGGATTCAGAGACAAGGTAATCTTTCCAAGCGGTATGTCAGGCCGTTTGAGGTCTTGGAGTGATTGGGGCTGGTTGCCTATCTGTTGCAGCTACCTCAGAGGTATCGGGCCATGCACGACGTCTTCCACGTCTCTCAGCTCCGATGCTACTTTTTAGACCTGTCTCATGTCTTTAATCCCGAGGAAGTTGAGCTTGAAGCGGATGCATCGTTCGAGGAGCATCCTATCCGGATTGTCGATCGTAGTACGAAGGTTCTCTGCGGGTGGTATGTTCCTCTCGTACGAGTTCTATGGCAGCACGGGCGAGTAAAAGACGATACCTCGGAGACGGAGACCGATGTACGATCGTAGTGGCCGGAGCTGTTCGGGGTTTCTCCTTCTCCGCCTCGTTAGGGATATTCGGGGAAAAATTTCTTGAAGGGGGGAAGTTTGTAAGAACCAGGATCTCTTTTCAGTTCTGGTTTTCCTTTTTTTGGAGTTTTGAGAAAAATGAGTTTTATATAAATTTCAAAAGTACACATCGTGTACTTTCTTATTACACGCCGTGTACTCTTTCCCCGGCTCGAAGTCATGTGCTGGCTGTGTCTGAGCCACACACACAGTTTGTAAGGAATGAGGTGAAGGCCGGTTATTTCGGAGTACGGAAAATTTGAAGTACACGCCATGTACTTTCTTTTTATTTCATTAAACGGACCGGGGCCGCGTCTAACCCCAGATTCATCTTCTTCTTCGGATTTCGACCATCAGGGAGCGACCATATGACCGGATCTTCTACAGACAACCGCCTCGCCCTCCGTTCTCCAATTCGATCACGGTCAGTTGCATTGGATTCGCATCGGTGAGTTCTTCCTTCTGCTTTAGCCTTGTTTCTTGATTCCTCCTCATTTCAAAGTTATCGTGGGATGAACGTTTTGTGCGTTTTCTCATATCTACGTCGTTCTAAAGGGAATCTGTCATTGAGTTTCACGTATATCCATCTCCTAGGATCGATGTAGGTGGTTTGTGCCTTTCTGTTGAATGTTGATGAATATTTTTGTGCAATTCAACCGATACCCTTGAATGGGGTATTGTGTGTTTCCTGTTTTTTCCTTTTTGCATTCCTGATTTTCTTGATTGCTTTAGTAGAGGTTATTTCTTGTGATTAGAGATTTTTGTGGGGCACAATTTTCTTTTCCGTGCCTAGTTTTAGGATTGTGGAATGTTGTTTTACTTGTTACTGTTGAGGCTTAGTTGATAGCCAAGTAGTTCTTGAGGTTTACTTGGACGATATACATGCACTGAGCATGTTCAGTTATACTCAGGACTGTGAGAACCTAGAGTAGTAGATCAAAGGGAGAATTGACAGAAGGGCTTCTATAGAGTGTCTTTTTAATCATGATGCGATACACATGGAAGAATTGACGAAAGGGCTTCTCTAGAGTGTCTTTAACTACGACGTGGGCCACAAAGGGAATTGACGTTGAGTGCTTCTCTAGAGAGCCTTTAGCACGATACGAGACTATAGGGGGAATTGAAGGTGAGTTCTTCCCCAGAGAGTCTGCTTAATTATGTAGCTCAACTAGAGGGGTGAGACTGTGTGTGCCTCCCAGAGGGTTTCTAGTACTTAGAGGTTGAACCATAGGGGTAAGACTATGAGAGCTACCCAGAGGGTTACCTGTTTACTTTTTGTTGTTGACTTCTTACTTGTGTGCCTTACTTGTTAAAGCTGTGGATTGTAGTTCTTTGTGCTTTTCTATTTACTGCTTATTGTTTTAGTACTGCCATGTATTCATTGACTATTAGGCACAGATATTTGGGTGGTTGCCTAATGGGATTATATATCACACCCTGTTTGGGTCATGCTTTTGGGCCCAAGCAGACCATGTTGCTATAGGTATAGATAAGGGAAAGCATCCTTCTACTTCAGGATCTTGACTGCATCAGGAGCTGGGGAGCATGGGACCGAGCCATGGCTCGCGATGCTGAGGAGATTACATTGTTATCTTTTGCACTTGGTTTCAGTTGTATTTAAGCACGTTGTTGTGTTTACTGTTTTCCTTAGATACTTTACCTGCTGGATCATTGTAATCAGAGTTATATATACATTGCTTCCACTGTTTGGTTCCTATTGTTATGCATGTTGTTCACTGCTTCCGCTGTTTGTTGTTGTTTTCTTTCCTTGTATACCTTACCGAATGAGGGAATAGTTTCTCCACTGACTCACCAATGCCCTCGCTGCTAGTCGGCAGCCTCTGGCATTCGGGGAAACGTGTTTGAGGTCATGTGGCGAACCGGGTATGGGGCACCAGTGGAGGGGCTCCGGACATGGGACATTACAATTTTACTTGTTTACAAGCTTTTATTAGTAACAAGCTTATGTGGAAATATTTTCTTTAAGATGACAGGAATCAATGTTGGTTCTATTGACAATGTTAATCCAACTAGGCCACTATTTTTTTAGGGGAATGATTACGAATATTGGAGAGATCATATGAAGACATTTATAATCAATACTATAGTAGATAATTAAGTTATGCTTCCCAGAGGATATAAAATCCCTTACAAGGATGATAGTAATTTCACCAATAAAGAAAAGTATGAATATCAACTGAATTATAAGCTACGCAATACATTGCATTATTCCATGACCAGAAAAAAATATTTCCAAATTTTATCTCGTGAAGTATCAAATTGTATATGGAAGTAGCTTAAAGTAACTCATTTTGGAACTTCCAAAGATATTGAAACTAGTAGAGCCATGGTTAGAGCTGAATATCCTGGTTTCTATCTTTATGGTGAACCCATATGTAATGTGAAACATAGATTTATGACTAACTTCAACAATTTACAATCTATGGGTGATAATGGATTAGATGAGGAATCTCTTACAGATAAGATCATAGATATCTTACCCAATTAGTGATAATCAAAAAGAACAATTATTGATGAGAATAGAAAGGTTACACATATGACTCTTGATGAACTATTTGGAACTCTTCTTCAACATGAGACTAGAATGAATAGAGATATTGTTAATTTTAAGAAGAATAATGGGAATTTAAGTGTTTCTTTTACAACAACTTTTAGTAATATGAATCATAATACTCTAGAGAGAGTTAAAATATCTAAATCTAAGATGTTTTTTATTCAATTATAATCTAGTGGATGTGAATCTTCAGAAAATGAACTATCCCATCTTGCTCGATGAATAAACAAGATTGTTGGATAGAAGAACAATCAATCCAGATACAAGAAGAAAGATTACAAATATTTAAAATTCAAATGTTTTGAATGGTAGAGAGAAGGACATATAATACCCAATTGTCCGATACTCAAAGGAATAGAAAAAAAAGAGGAGCATTCTGAGAGGAATTGAAAGAAGTACTAAAAAGATAAAACAAAAAATGTTTTGAAAGATAATGAAACAAAGAGTGCCAGTGGTGGTGTAACATCCCAAGTAAGTAATGAATAATAAATTTTATTATCTATGTATATTTATGAATTAGATGGGTTTTTAATGACTTAAGATGAGAATAAATCCAATCTTAAGCATAGAATTCTCTAATATTTTTAAAAGATTGTTTTACCACCTTTGGACGGAGAACCATTGTTAAATATTTCTTTTTAGAATTTTATAATATATATTTATCAAAATAATATTATTCTTTATGATTGGGACATTGAAATTTACTTTGGATTAATATTTGGTATTTTTCTGTCAATGTTCATTTGTTAATGAATAGTGAAAAATACTGCATTTCACATCAAAACTACTTCTTCATCTAATTTAATTATATTGTTATATTATCTTATTAATTGTTATTAAGGTTTAATTAGAATATATTTTTACCATTTAATCCAATTGTGTTCATTATAATTAATTTCACTTTGGAATTGGGCATAAACGAGTGCCAAACCTTTCATAGATATTGTTTCATAAAAACCAGCTATTTGTTTTGACAACGGGAATAATTTTTAAATTCATTATTGGAAATTATATGTTTTGAATTTGGTAAAATTGATTCAATATTTGGAATATGAAGGTCTAAATTATGTAATTATGAATCTTTTGTTTTTGGACACTAGGAATAGTAGCGACTGTAATTATCTTTAATTATATTGATTAATTAGTAATGGGGTAGTTAAGGATAAAGAAATAATAACATAATAATATAAAATGACCCCAACATGTGTCCTAATGCTACTGGATGTGTCATGGTCGACCATGGGTTTCCTTGTGACAATCTTTGGGACCCCATGGAATCACTTTTGTGTGATAGTGACTTTTTATCTTTTTATTTTTTAAAGAATGTTAAATATAACAAAGTATGTATCACCCGAGTAAAACATTTTTTGTTTTGTCAGTGTAAATTATCTCTTAGACTATAAATATTTAATGGAAATATAAAAATATTACCTACATTATTTTATTTTTTATAATATTTATACATTAAATAAATTAAATTATTTATGACATCATGATGATGCAGTGATTACCTCAATAATGAACAATTTAAATAAAATGAGAAGATAATGTAAAATATAAGACTTACACTTGTGAAAAACCTATTGGATGAATATATTTCGAACCCTTATCACTGTATCCTCAAAATATATCAATGTGGGACCTTTTAAATCTGAAACACATTTCAATATAATTTAATATTTTATAACGTTCCAAGAGTGCCCTTCCTCTCCTCTTATAAAAGGCCCCCACCTCAACCTCCTTATCCACACTTCTCAAGCCTTTGGCTCGGCCAGGCTCTTATCATTTTATCTATCCACATCCCTCTCTTCATCCTAGAAGCCTTACCTTAAGCAGAACGTTCTTCAAAAATCTCTTTTGGTTCAAACCAAGAGGAGTTACCAGATTTAAAGGTAAAGACTTCTCTAATGTTATTTGGTATTATTTTTCTTCTCCAACCCCCTAAACATTTTTTATTTTTTTTGTAACAAATACAATATCTGCAATATACTAGGATGTTTTTATAAGAAGTAATTGAGCTAAAATTACACACACCTACATCTAATGGTTAAAGAACATACTATTTTCGTGGATGGCAAATTTCTGCCTCACGAAACGATGATTGCTCAATATACTTATAACACCTTCAAAGGTTTCCATTAGGATGTCACTATATTTATATATGATATATAATATTTTTATGTTTTCCCTAAGATTCCGTATTTTTCATTTATGTCATACCTTTATGGTTTCCATTATGGGTAAATGTGATGTCTTCATTTTAGGAAGTGCGGACTACAGCCCCCTCAAAGTGATTTGATTCGTTAATGCCATATGTGGGACATATAAAGGATGGATTTAATGATATTATATATGATATTATACTGTAATTATAATATACCTTTATATAATTATGATTCCATTCCATAAAATATGAAATAGAAATGAAAGTATCATTCATGCGTACATACGGATTACCTACTCCATGAACGGTACATTTCATTTCTTACATCTTAATGTTATGTAATATTATAAATTCATGTATATACTGTATATATATGATATATATTATATCTACATCATGAATATAACTCTGGATATAATGGATAGATGAACAACCTGTAATTATAAAGTGTTGATTTTTGACTCAAGTACCAATTATCGAAAAAATTACGATTATTAACATAAATAATTACATAGTGTTCATAACATGGTAATAAGTGATATGAAAAGGAATAATTAACTTGAAAAAGTTTCTTAAGAAATTATAAATTAAATCAAGTTTATAATTCAGGAGGTTAACGAATGATTAAATTAAGTCAGAACCGAGGTATGGGACTTTGTCTCAATCTACATTCGTTGGGGAATATTTTGTTTTATACACAACATTCTTTTATATGGTTTATAAACCCCTTTGACATTTAATTTTATTCAAAAGGAATAATTTTATACAAAGCATTTTACTAAACGACAAAAAGTAATGTGTTTGTCGTACGTATGCAGCGACAACAACTTCTCCACCACCATGACCATTATTTGAGTTTCGGCTTCCTCTACATGCCATAAATTTTTTAAATGAAAAATAAATACCATGTTTTACTTTTCCTTTATGTTGGTATTGTATATGGTTTCGATAATGTTTTTATTATATCAATGTGTAATTGATATCTTGTGATTGAAATGTGGAAATGTTAGGTTTCCTTTATGCATGTTTTATGTGATACGATTATGTTATGGTTCTTGGGAATTGTTTATGAAGATGGGTCGTTCCGTTGTAATGTAAGGGAGGGTGAGCCTGATATAGCTCTCCAATGCATTGGGTAACATGAACGGGTTAAACATTAAGGTTTCTCTGAAGATATTTAGGGAATATACTGTGAATGTTATTCCAAACGTAACCATGAGGGTTAATCCCTACGTAAGAATGTTATGAATGCCTCAAGTTACCATTATGTCTTATTATTTCTAGCATTTATTCATGATTTGATCAGGTATGTTAAAATGCTTATTTTTTATGAAAAAATTATGATTTCATACATGGACTAATGTTTTAATTTCATACTTTTATATCCCTTACTGATCTTTTTATGCTCATCCCATGTTTTTGAAATATTTTTCACAGGTCAAGGGAAAGGTACATGATATGATGATAGTGTCAAGAAAGTGTCTAGAAAGAATCAATGTTTTATTTTAAATATGATTCCGTTTATGGGAAAATTAGTACTATCTTATATGTAACCACTTTTTAAAAATGTGTAATATAATGAATTATTTATGATCTAATTCACTACAACTCTAAACCTGAAAAGATCCTCAATGTGTATTCTTGAAATATCTCAAGATTAAGTAATGTTTAATCTAGGGGCCTTATAGTTGGTATCAGAGGTCGGTTTAGATAACTTTAGTAGTTATAATTATATTAAATTATTATCCAAACATATTTTTTTTGGTCAAATTGAAATGATATAGCATTTGAAGATTACTATGTTGCTTCATCTAAGACATGTTTATTAAGAATGGTTTTCCGCAGAGGAAACATGGAAGCAGTGCTAGGAAGGCATACAGAAGGAAAAGACATTTTGAATCAGCATCCTGAGATGGTTGGAATTGGAACTGATTAGTTTGTTGCAGTAATGACACAGTTGACTCAAGAGATAAATGGTGGTGGTATCCATGCACGAGATTAGCCAGATCAATCGCAGAGGAACATGTCAGTGGTGGAACATTTCACGAGGAAACATCCCCCATCATTCCGAGGATCATCTGACCTTGTGCTAGCTGAAGGGTGGATTAAAGAACTGGAGAAGATTTTTGATGTCATGGGGTGTTCAGACAATCAAAAGTTTAGTCTTGATATTTACCATTTGGAGGCTGAAGCAGATCAGTGGTGGTCGATGGTTAAAAATATCAGGCATGCTATTGAGATTGATGATCTCGACTGGGATTAATTCAAAGTTATGTTTCTTGAGAAGTATTTTCCTAAGTCTATTCAACATAGGATGGAAAAACAATTCTTGGAATTGGGGAAATAGAATGACTCATTGGCTGCTTATGAAGAAAGGTTCACTCAATTGGAAAGGTATGCTCCAAATTTTATCCGAGACCTTGATATTAAAATCAGTCATTTTTACTCAGGATTAATGCCAAAATATCGAAGGGAATTGGCTTTTCGTGAGTTCAAATGTTATGAAAAGCTTGTTCGATGTTCTGAGAAGGTGGAAATAAAGTTGTCTGATGATCAAGTGTTCTATAACATCAAACAGAAGAAGAGATCGAGGTGGAAACTGAAAGGGAAGAATTCATCAAAAAGGTCTGATGGTAAGAAAACTAAGTTTCCAGTTTGTGATAAATGTGGTAAAAGGCATTCTGGGGAATGCCTTTTGAATTCTGTAAAGTGCTACCGATGTGGTAAGATGGGACCTAAGGCTCGTAATTGCACTGAAAAAGATCTAGGTGATGGTAAGAAAAAATTTAATTTATAGTTAGTGAAATGTTTCAAGTGTAATGAGATGGGTTAGTATGCACACGAGTGTCTGACAAAGAGCTCGAGTGATGGGAAGCAGTTAGACTGTAAGCAGAAAGGGGTGGTGAAATCCTTTGAAACTACTTCAGAAGATGTTGGGCCATGAAATGAAGTGGTATTAGGTACCTTTTTATTGTTTTTTTAGATTATCCCAGTGTGTTTTTTGATTCAGTGTCTACAAGTTATTTCATCACTTAAAACATTTCAAGTAAATTGCTAATTCCATCTCAAGAAATGACTCATGAACATGTGGTAAAAACACCTTGGGGAAATGTTTAGGAAAAAATAATTTATAAGAATCTTGCAATCCTTATCTATAGAAAGAATCTACTTTTAAACCTTATTGTTTTACCTCTAGTAGAGTTTGATGTTATCCTAGTTATGGATTGGCTCTCTGTTTACCATGCAATGATTTATTGTAGAGCTAAGGAAGATTCATTTCAGAAAGACTTTCAGTTTGTGTAAAATAATTAAACCTTGTTGTTTATAACATATCAAGAGGCTGAAATACTTGTAAAAGATAGAAATGAATGTTACCTTGAACATATTGTTGAAAACAAAGGAACTATTCAGATTAATGATGTGTCAGTGGTAAATGAGTATCCTAATTTTATTCCTGATGAGTTACCTAGAATAATACCAGATCGGGAAGATTAATTTACAGTTGAATTAGTTCCCGATGCTAAGCCAATTTCAAAACCCACTATCGAATGGATGAAACTGAAGTTTTAGAGTTGAAGGAGCAATTGAAAGATTTATTAGAGAACGATTTCATTCAACTTATCGCATCACCATGGGGTGCTCCTATATTATTTGTTAAAAAGCAAGATGGTTCAATGAGACTTTGCATTGATAATATAGCCTTGAATAACACCACTTTTAAGAACAAATATCATGTGCCTCATGCTGATGATTTGTTTGATCAGCTCCAGGGAGCTCAGTATTATTCAAAAATTGACCTAAGATCGGGTACCATCAGTTGAAGGTGAAGGAAGAAGATATTCCGAAGACCACATTTCGTACAAGATATGGCCGTTATGAATTTGTAGTTATCCCTTTTGGGCTAACCAATGAACCTGATGTATTCAAACACCTTATAAATAAAATTTTCCACGAGTTCTTGGATATGTTTTTGGTTGTTTTCATTGATGATATTTTGGTGTTTTCTAAAAGTAAAGAGGAGAATGAAAGTAATTTAAGAGTTAATTTTCAAACCATAAAAGAAATGAAATTGTATGGGAAATTCAGAAAGTGTGAGTTTTGGTTGCAACAAATTTCTTTCCTTGGTTATATTATTTCTTAAGATGGAATAACTATTGATCCTGTAAAAACAATGGTTGATAATGAATGGCCAAGACCCACAAATGTAACTAAGATTTTTAGTTTTCTTGGTTTGGCAGGATATTACCGAAGGTATGTTGGAAATTTTTCCCGGTAATCTAGTCCAATAACTAAGATAACACGGAAGGGTGTTAAGTTTATCTGGATAAAAAAATGTGATGATTGTTTTCAGAAATTGAAAAAAAAATTGGTGAATGCTCCAGTTTTGGCACTACCTTTCAGGAATGGTGACTTTATTATCTACAATGATTCTTCATAGAAAGGACATGGTTGTGTCCTAACGCAGAATGATCAGGTAATCTCTTATGCTTCACGTCAGTTGAAAACTCATGAGGAAAATTACCCTACAAATGATTTGGAATTATCTACTGTTGTTTTCGCTTTAAAAATTTGGAGGAATCATTTGTATAGAGTAAAGTGTGAAATATATACCTATCACTAAATATTAAAGTATATATTCACTCATGAATAATTGTACATGAGACATAGGAGAAATCTATAATTAATCAAGGATTATGATTGTACAATTCATTACCATCCGGGAAAAGCCAATAATGTGGCTGATGCTTTGATTCGAAAAATTAATACTTCATTAACAATGTTGCGTTTGGAACGTGATCCTTTGGTTAAGGATCTGATGAAATTTGTAATAGAAGTAGTTGGTGTAGAATGTTCTTATGTTTTGTTTCAGGTATCAGTGAAATCATCTCTATCTGACAGAATTAAGCAAGCATATAAGCAAGACAGTGAGTTGCATAAAAAGGTAGAGCTGGGTAAGTTTCCTTAATTCAACATTGATAATGATTGTGTTTTGAGATTTGGGAAGAGATTGTGTGTGACTTGTGATTCACAGTTTAAGAGAGAGTTGTTATGTGATGCTCATAGTTCTCCATTTTCAGTTCATCCAGGCAGTACTAAGATGTATAGAGATCATCAGGAGTATTACCGGTGGGACGGAATGAAAAGAGATATTGCTGATTTTACTGTGAAGTGTTTGACTTGTCAACATGTAAAAGAAGAGCGGTAGTTACCAAAGGGGATGCTACATCCTTTACCAATACTGGAGAGGAAATGGGAGAATATATCCATGGACATCATTGTGGGATTGCCGAAGACACCTCGAGGTAATAAAAAATATGGGTTATTATTGATCGCTTGACTAAATATGCTCATTTACTTGCTATAAAAGATACCTTTTCCCTAGATCAACTTTCTCATTTGTATCTTAAAGAGATAGTCAGGTTACATGGTGTTCCCCTCTCCATTATATCTGATCGTGATCCTAGGTTTACTTATAACTTTTGTAAGGGAATTTAGAAGTCGTTGGGTACAGAATTAAATTTTAGTACAACTTTTCATCCACAATAACATAAGAATTAAGAACGAATGATTCAGACTTTGGAGGATATGTTATGTGCTTGTTTGATGGATTATCAGGGAAGTTGGGACCAACATCTTTCTTTGGTTGAGTTTTCTTATAATAACAGTTTTCATTCCAGTATATAGATGGAACCATTTGAGGCATTATATGGGAAGTGATGTCAAACTCCCGCTTTTTGGGATGAATTAGGTGAAAGGAAGTTGATGGGATCGGAATTGCTAGAAGAGTTGGAATAAAAAGTTGAGCTGATTCAGAAACACATGAGAACAGCTCAGAGCAGGAAGAAAAGTTATGTGGACAATAGGAGGAAGGATCTCTCTTTTGAGGTAGGTGATCCTTTTTTTCTCAAAGTATCCCCATGGAAAATTTTGATGTGATTTGGTAAGAAAGGAAAGATGAGTCCAAGGTTCAATGGACCATATGAAATTCTTGAGAGTGTTGGATCAGTTACATACCGAGTGTCTTCACCTATGAGTTTATCTCAGGTACACAATTTTTTTTTCATGTTTCAATGTTGAGGAAGTACATGCCAGATCAATCTCATGTTTTGAGTCTAGAGGTAGTTCAGTTGGAAGAGAATCTATCTTATGAGTAACAACTATTCCATATTCTTGACCACATGGAGAATGTATTGCAGAATATAGTGGTTCATCATGTAATGGTTTTGTGGAAAAACCACATGACTGAAGAGGCAACATGGGAATCTGAAAATGCAATGAGGGATAAATATCCCCACTTATTCAATAAGCAAATAAATTGTGGGGATGCAATTTTCCAAAGGGGGGAGGATGTAACATCCCAAGTAAGTAATGAAGAATATTTTTCTTATATATGTCTATTTATGAATTAGATGGTGTTTTAAAGTCTTAAGATTAGAATAAATCCAATCTTAATCATAGAATTCATTAATATTTTTAAAAGATTGATTTACCACCTTTGGATGGAGAACCATTTTTAAATATATCTTTTGAAAATTTTATAAGATCTATTTTTAAAATGAAATTATTATTTATGATTGTTACATTGAAATTTACTTTGGATAATTTTTGGTATTTTTCTGACAATGTTCATTTTTTAATGAATTGTGAAAAATACTGCATTTTACATCAAAACTGCTTCTTCATCTAATTTAATTATTTGGTTAGGTTATCTTTTTAATTGGTCTTAAGGTGTAATTAGAATATATTTTTACCATTTAATCCAATAATTTTCATTATAATAAATTTCAATTTGGAATTGGGCATAAACAAGTGCCAAACTTTTCATAGATATTGTTTCAAAAAAACATGCTATTTGTTTTGACAATAGGAGTTATTTTGAAATTCATTATTGCAATATATATGTTTGGAATTTTGTAAAATGGATTCCATATTTGGAATCCGATGGTCCAAAATATGTAATTATTACTCTTTTGTTTTTATACATTATGAATCGTAACGACGATAATTATCTTTAATTATCATGATTAATTAGTAATCGGGTAGTTAAGGATAATAAAATAATATCATATTAACAGAAATTGACCCCAACATGTGTCCTAATGCTACAGGTTGTGTCATTTCTGACAATGGGATTCCATGGGTCAATCTTTGGGACCCCATGGAATCACTTTTGTGTGATTGTGGATTTTTATCTTTTTATTTTTTAAAGAAAGTTAAATATAACAAAGTATGTATCACCCGAGTAAAACATTTTTAGTTTTTCTTGTGTAAATGATCTCTTAGTCTATAAATATTCAATGTAAATCTAAAAATATTTCATAAATTATAGTATTTGTTTTATAATTTTTATACATTATATAAATTAAATTATTTATGACATCATGATGATGCAGTGATTACTTCATTAATGTACTATTTAAATAAAATTAGAAGATAATGCAAAATATAAGACTTATAGTTGTCAAAAACCTCTTGGATGATTATATTTAGAACCCTTATCACCTTATCCTCGAAATATATCAATGTGGAACCTTTTAAATCTGAAACACATTTCAATATAAAGTAAAATTTTATAACTTTCCAAGACTTCCCCTCCTCTCCTCTTATAAAAGGCCCCCAACTCTACCTCCTTACCCACACTTCTCAAGCCTTTTGGCTTGGCCAAGATCTGCTCATTTTATCTCTCTAAATTCCTCTCTTCATCCTAGAAGCCTTACCTTAGGCAGAAAGCTCTTCATGAAACCCTTTTGGTTCAAACCAAGAGGAGTTGCCTGATTTAAAGGTAAAGACTTGTCTAATGTTATTTTGGTTTATTTTGATTCTCCAACCCCCTAAACTATTTTAATTCATTTCTTTTGTAAAAAAAATAGTATCTCAAATATAATATGGTGTTTTTATAAGATGTATTCGAGCTAAACATACACAGACCTACACTTAATGGTTAAAATAATACGGTTTCTGTGGATGGCGAATTTCTGCCTCACGAAACGATGATTGCTCAATATTATTATAACACCTTCAAAGGTGGCCATTAATATGTCACTATATTTATATATGATATATATTATGTTTATTTTTTCCTTAATCTTCTTTATTTTTCATTTATTTCATACCTTTATGGTTTCCATTATTGGAAAATGTGATATCTTTATTTTAGAAAGTCCGGACTACTGCCCCCTAAAAGTGATTTGATTCGTTAATGCCATATGTGGGACATATAAAGGATGGATTTAATGATATTATATATAATATTATACGGTAATTATAATATACCTTTATATAATTTTGATTCCATTCCATATAAAAGGAAATAGAAATGAAAGTAGTATTCATGCGTACGTACGACTTATCATCTCCATGAACGGTGTATTTCATTTCTTTCATCTAAATGTTATGTAATATTATAAATTCATGTATATACTGGATATATATAATATATATGACACCTACATCATGAATATAACTCTCGATATAATGGATACATGAACAACTTGTAATTATAAAAATTTTATTTTGGACTCAAGTATCAATGATCGACAAAACGACCATTATTAACATAAATAATTACATAGTGTTCATAACATGGTAATAAGTAATATAAAAAGGAATAATGAACATGAAAAAGGTTCTCAATCAAGTATAAATTAACTCAAGTTTATTATTCAGGATGTTAAAAAACGATCGAGTCAAGTCGGACCGAGGTATGGGACATCGTCTCAATCTCCTTTCATTGATGAATATTTTGTTTTAGACACAACATTCAATTATATTGTGTATAAAACACTTTGAATTTTACTTTTATTAAAAATGAATCTTTTTATATGATGAATTTTAATAAATGACAAAAAGGAATGTTTTTGTCGTACGTATGCGTCGATAATGACTTCTCCACCGCCAGGACCATTATTTGAGTTTCGGCTTCCTCTACAATCCATAAAAGAATTAATAAAAATAAATACCATGTTTTACTTTTACTTTATTTTGGTGTTGAAAATGGTTTTCATAATGATTTTATTTTTTCAATGTGTTATTGATATCTTGTTATTGAAATCTAGAAATGTCATATTTCCTTTATGAATGTTTTATGGGATATGATTATGTTATGGTTCTTGGGCATTGTTTATGAAGACGGGTGGTTCTGTGATAAAATAATGGTGGGTGAGCCCAATATAGCTCTCCAATTCATTGTTTAATGCGAATGGGTTAAGAGTTAAGGTTTCTCCAAAGAGATTTAGGGAATATACTATGATGGGTATTCCAACCATAATCATGAGGGTTACTTGCTATGTAAGAATGTTATGGATGCCTCAAGTTACCTTTATGTCTTGTGATTTCTATGATTTATTTATTATTTGATGAGGTATGCTAAAATGATTATGTTTTATGAGTAATGTATGATTTCATACATGGATTAATGTTTTTATTTCGTACTTTTATATCCCATTCTCATCATTTTATGCTCATCCCAAGTTTTTGAAATGTTTTCCACAGGTCAAGGGAAAGGTACATGATGTGATGATTGTGTCAAGGAAGTGTCAAGAAAGAATCCATGGTTTATTATAAATATGATTCCGTTTATGGGAAAAATGAGTATTATCTTTTATGTAACCACTTTGATTAAATGTGGAATGTAATGAATGATTTATGATCTAATTCTCTTAAACTCTGAACCTGAAAAGATCCTCAATGTGTATTCTTGAAATATATCAAGTTTAAGTAATTTTTAATGTAGGGGACTTATAGGTGGTGACTCTTCAGATGAATCATTAGATTACAAATCTTCTAGACAGAAGAATCTTGGTTTAATAGCCATACTACCTATCGAAAACCATTGCTTAATGGCTGAGTTACACAATGCTGAATCTATGACCAACGTATCCCTAAATTCCGATTATAATGATAGTAAATATTATGAAAATTAAGATGAATAATCATTTTCGGATGAGTATAATACATTACCTACCTAATAAAATGTTTCTAGGTTTTTAATCTTCTTGAGAATGAAAATTCTAAAGTCAACAAAAATATAGATAAGGAAAATTCGGGGATTTCTATACTTACTAATGAAATATCATATCCTTCAAATGATTGTGATAATTAAACCCTTGATTTTGAAATTATTTCAAAAAATCTTGAGGAAGTAAATTCTGAGAAGGATAAACTTTTTAATGATCTAGAAAAGGAAATTTCAATGAAAAATGTTTTTGAGCCTAACTCTAGTTCTAAAGATAATGTTTTGAAAGATAAGAACCTAGTTATTAGACTGAAGTCCAAAATTATTTCCTAGAGGATTTTTTTGTGAATATTTAGCTTAATTAAGGAAAATGTTTATAAAATGTATTCTCAAATCCGACCTCTTAGATTTAATTCTTGATTTGGTTATACTAGTTCAAAACAGTTTTTAGTAACAATTATTTTGTTCCTAAAATTTATCCATTATGTACTAAGTGTTAGTATGGGGGACACTGTGATAAAATTTATTCATTAAAAAACCCATACTTTAGGTTTTCATAAATCTTAGTTTTCAATGAAAATGTCAGTGCCTAAAATATTGCATTTGGAAATTTTAGGATCCATGAAAGTTTGTGTTTCGAAAGTCTAACATTATTATTTTTCAGAAAATAAGGACAGTACCAACAACAATACCTGGTACGTGGATAGTATATATTCCCTGCATATGACGGGTACCAAAAAATTCTTTGAAACGATTATCAAGACAAAATGAGGAAAAGTAACTTTCATAGAAAAATCTTTGTGAGAGATTATTGGTATAGTTAACTTCCTTATTCTTCAAAAAACATTAATTTCAAATGTTTACTTTATTAAGGGTATTATGAAAAACCTCAACATCATAAGTCAATTGTGTGATGAAGTTCACCTAGTGAATTTCAGGAATCACAAGTGTTTATTTAACAATTCCAAGGAAGATATTATTGTTTCTACCAATAGGCAAATAATTTTTACACACTAAACATTAAAGACTATAGGACCCATGTCCTACCTTGCCTTTGTGCAATGGAAGATATTTCCTTGTTGTGGAATAGATGGTTAGGACATTATAACCTTAGGATCCTATAAAAAAATCTCTATGAAAATACTAGTTGAGATCTATCGGAGCATAGATTTGCTTCTTCAAAAGTTTGTGATACTTGTTAATATAGAAGGAAACATAAATCAAGTTTTATGTCATTTGATGAAGTCTCAACCACTGATTCACTACAGTTAGTGCATATGGATCTTTGTGGTCCAACACAAACTGGAAGCATTGGAGGAAAATATTATGTATCTGTCCTAGTTGATTATTACACTAGATTTACCTGGGTTTATTATCTAGAAAAGAAATATGAAGATTATTCCTATTTCAAATGTTTTAGAGACCAAGTTAAAAATGTGAAAAAACTTCCTTTTATGACTATTCATAGTGATCATAGAGGAGAATTTCCAAATTCATATTTTGAATATTTTTTTAGTAGAAAATTCATTACTCATAACTTCTCCACACCAAGAACACCTCAACAGAATGGTGTTGTTGAATGTAGAAATATAATTTTCAAGTGATAACAAGAAAAATGTTGACTGAATATTCTATAGCCAAAACATTTTGGGCTAAAGCAGGACGTACTTCTTGTTATACTATAAATCGAGATTTGATAAGACCTTTTCATAATAAAACTCTTAACGAGTTATAGAATCGTAGAAAACCTAGACTTTCCTACTTAAAGGTTTTTGGTAGAAAAGTATTCATTCTTAATACTGAAAATAATCAACTGAAATTCTCACAAAAATATGATGAAGGAGTATTCATAGGCTACTTCACAACATCTAAGGCTTATAGTTTTTTCAATAAAAACACTTGCACTGTTGAAAAAGTAGTACATGTAAAATTTGATGAAACTGAATCATTTGTTTTTAAAAAACCTCAACCTACATCTTTTGATGTGTTTTCAAAAACTTATTATCAACCTTTGTTAGAAGATCCTTATGATAAAGAAAATTTTCAATAAGAAACTTCTAAAGAATTTAACCTAGATGATTTCCTACACTATGTTGATAAATAGGTTTTACAAAACCCAAATCAGCTGTTTTATAAGAATCATCCTAATGATAGTATCATTGGTGATGGAAATCAACCTGTAAGGACTAGAAGATCCTTATGGAATGAAATATAATAGCTCACATTTCTTTCCCAATTAGAACTAAAATGAAATGAGGATGCTTTAGGTGATGATGATTGGATAAAATCATTGCAAGATGAACTAAATGAATTCGAAAGGAATAATGTCTGGACCTTTGTTGAAAGACCTATGGAAAAATATGTTATTGGAGTAAAATGGGACTTCAGAAATATGTGTGGTGAAAATGGAATCATAGTAATAAATAAATCTATATTGGTTGCAAAAGGCTATAATCAACAAGATGGAATAGACTATGAATAAACCTATTCTCTAGTAGCTATACTTGAATCTATTTGTATTCTACTTTCCATTGTATAATTCTTCAAGTTAAACCATTTTCAAATAGATGTGGAATTGCTTTCCATAATGGTTTTGTATAGTGGGATGTTTTTGTTGAACAACCACCTGGTTGTGATGATACAAAACATCCTGAAAATGTTTATAATCATACCAAAGCATTGTATAGACAAAATCAAGCCCCTTGAGCTTGGTATGATAGGCTTACATGATTTTTTCTTCAAAATAATTATGTTCTGGGAAATGATGATCCATAAATTTTTATAAAGAATGATAACAAAAATGTTTTGATTGTTAAAATTTTTATTGATGACATTATAATTGGTTCAACTCAGCAATCATTACCTGATTCCTTTGCGGATCTAATGAAAACTGAGTTTGAAATGAGTATGATGGTTGAGTTAACATTTTTAATTGGTTTTTAAATTTCTCAAAAACCAGAAAGAACCTGTATATCCTAACATAATTATATTAAATATCTTCTTAAAAAGTATGGATATGAAAACACTAATAATATATGTACTCACATTAGTACCTCAAATTGACTTGATCTTGATGAAGCTATGAAACCAGTGGATCAAACAACTTTTAGAGGTATGATTGGAAGTCTACTTTACCTGATAGCTAGTTTTCCATAATTAATGTTTTCAATATTCTTATGTGTAAGATATCAATCCAATCCTAAGGAATATCATTTAAAGGTAGTGAAATGAATTTTTCGCTACTTAAAGGAAACCATGGATCATTGACTCTTTTATAAATATGGAAATGATTTTATTTTAAAGAGAATTTTGGATGCAGAATTTGGTGGATGTAGAATGGATAGAATGAGTACATACAGAACTTATCATTTCTTAGAAAATTTATTAGTTTATTGGTAATGAAAAAAAACAACACTCAGTAGCTCTTTCCACTGCTGAAGCTGAATATGTAGCAGCCAGATGTTTTTGTGCCCATGTGTTTTGGATTCAATACACACTCATAGACTATTTTTTGAGTTTTATCAAAACACAAATTTTGTGTCATAATAATATTTCCATTTCAGTAAGTAAAATCCCTGCACACCACTCCCGTGAAAAATACATAGATATTATGCATCACTTTATTAGGGATCACACACAAAAAGGGGATATCATTCTTCAATTTATCGGAACACAAGATCAACTTGTTGATATTTTCACAAAATCATTACCCTCCAATAGATTTGAATACATTAAACTGAATTTAGGAATGATAACCATAAGGTAATATTCATTGTTAACTTTATGTTGACATAATTCTTATTATAGTAATAAACTATTTTTCATAGGTGGATAACATTTTCTTGTAAGATTAGACCAAAATATTTTGTAATGAAAATTTTCGTAGTAATAATTTTCAAATCTATCATAATGGAAATTTCTGTAGTATTATTTTTGAAATCATTCAAAATAAAAACTTTCGTAGTAGGATTTTTCAAATCATTCATAATAGAAATTTTCGTATTATGATTTTTCAATTATATCGTAATAAATATTTTCATAGTAATATTTTTCAAATCTTTCGTAATTGAAATATTCGTAGTCATATTTTTCATATCCTTCATAATGAATATTTTTGTTGTAATATTTTTCAAATCTTTCATAATGGTAATTTTCGTAGTATGAATTTTCAAATAATTCATAATAGAAATTCTCATAGTTAGATTTTTCAAATGTTTCTTAAGGAAAATTTTCGTAGTATGATTTTTTAAATCATTCTTAATGGAAATTTTCATAGTTAGATTAATTTAATTTTCCGTAATAATGTTTTTTTATATAGTTATCCAAAAAACATTTCGTAGTATGTATTTTTTTATTTTTTTCATAATCAATGGTTGGTTTCCAACTCCAATGTTATAAAAGAAGAATTTTCCTCACTATGAATAATCATCCTAGAAATCCTAAAGAAAATATTCCTTTCATGACTTTTCATATTCATCCTTTACTTGTGTGTATTTTTTTTAATATATTCATATTTTTTTCCCTTAAATTCGAATATTTTTTTTAAAAACCTCAAAAGATCAGGTTATACCAAGTTTTCCATGCGACTATCATATCAACTATCAGATCTGATCCAAAGGTTTTTCATCCATTGGATAGTGTTTGGAAGATGAACCATCACATGAAACGCCTATATAATGGACCCCCAATGTTAGTCCTACATCGAAACTCAAGCCTTTTCATGCTAAAGGTCTACCTATCTACTTAGGACTGTTCTGAACTTCTCAGAGATTTCTAAAATCTGATTATCATTAAAAGAATCATCTCAGAAAAATATTTCTACTGTCAAGCCAATTTTGGAGTGTTAGGTTTATAAGGAATGGTTGGTGTGTTCAAACATCTTCTCCAAGTATGATTAGATCATCTCAGAGCACATTAAGCTGGATGGATGGGATATTGTTTTCATATCGAAGCCAGGGGATCAAGAGTTTGTATATCCAAACTATCTAGTTGAATTCTATGAATCAGTCAGTTTCTTCAATGTGGAAATAAGAGAGAAATTTTAGTTCAAAAGATATGGAAAGAATTAGGCTCTTCCATATACTAATGTAGCTAATTTTGATGGTATTCAATACAAAGGGGATGATGAGTTTTGTTCTCATAAGTTTCCAGATGTCAAAGGAAGTGTTGATAAAAATATGGCTATGGCATGTCTTGGATATCTAATGTAAAGACTACGAAGATCACCAACATGTCTAAAAATCATCGGATTCTAGAATTTTGGGTTCAAGGATTCATCATTCTGAGAAAAGTGTAAAAGGATACATTGAAGAATAGTGAAATGTATATCATGGATTTCTTGGTGAACAAAAGGATGATCAATCTGGTTATGAAAATTCTCATTAAAATATAGAATATTACGAATGGAAACATAAAGGCTCAAATAATCATGTATCTAGGCACTCTATCCAAGTAAATTGTTCAGTGATTAAAATCATTTAAAATTCCTTGTAGCTCCAATCCAAAGAAGGGAAATGTCATGCTAGTTAGTGATGATACCTTGAAAAGGATGAATAATGGGTTTTCTATAGACTTTGGATAATTTTATGACTTACCAGAGGAAGAGGAAGAATTTGTTTCGAAAAAACAAGAAGTGGGTGAACCATCCATTAAGGGAGGAAGGAGGAGGATGTTGAAGGAAGTAGTATGTGAAGGAAAAACTCTAGAGCCCATGGAAACACAATCTACACTGTGAAAGTCGAAAAAACAAAAAGCATATCCTGATGAGGTAGTAGCTAAGAGGAGGGAAGATGAGAAGAACAAGAAAGAAGGGTAGCCTAAGTTTGGACTATACCTTACTAAAGAAAAATCACTAAAAGAGAATACGAATGAGTATTTAGAAAGGGAAGATAAAGAAAAGAAGAAAAAGAAGATGATGGATGAAGTAGAGATTGTCTAATCTCTTTTTATGGCTACTATGAAAGCATCAGAGAATATCCCAGTACCAAAATCCATCATGGTAGAAGCCTTACATGAATCCCCTGGAAGGATGTTTGTCACTCTAGAAATATCCCATGAAAAAATCATTGATGAAGAGAAGTTAGTGGAAGAATAGGAAGAAGAAGAGAGTAGTGGTGATACCGAAGATATCACAGGACATGTAGAATATTTCAATGAAGAAAAAAGTCCATCCGAAAAACTCTCAATCTGAACATCTGAAGCAGAGTCTTCAAATATCATTAATTCGAGGAAAGATTAGAAACAAGAGGATAATAAGGGTGAAAAAGAAGTCAATAAGATGTCTGAGGAACAATGTTTTAATAATGACTTCATTCAACCAGAGGATGCTGAGCCAGTTTCTAAGACAGAAGAGGATGATGAAGATAAGATTGTTCAGCTGTCTGATAGTGAACATCAATATCCTAATCAAGACGAAGCTATTTCAAAGGTTGATAAGGGAAAATAGGTGGTAGTTCAGATACCTAGTAAAGTTGTTGTGATGAAGAAGGAAGCTGGTGGATATTCAAAGAAGAAAATTGGTGAGCTAGAGAAAGAAACCTCAACAAGAAAAATTTAAGATTCGAAATCATTATCCATATGACATGATTTGGTTGTCCAATCATTGATGATGCATTTTGGGACAATTCTAATTTTACTATGTATTGAAATGAGATGCAATATGCTCCAACACACCCTGAATAAAAAGTCGGATTCAGTATCCATGGTAATGGATAAGTCTATAAAACTGGAGGATGATATCATTACATTTCTCATAGGCTATGTGGCGCACAAGAGATCTGGAAAAAATATAACTGGTTTTTCTAAGAAAACAATTCAACAGATGGGAACCCTTGATGAATTTTATGAAATTGTCAAGGAATCTTTTAACATCGAAGATGGGAAGATCAAGAATCTCACGAACAGCATTGAGTAAAATCGTACGCCAGGACATAATACTCATATGCAAGAATATAAAGATCTGAATGGATATCTATACCTAGTTTCCCAATTTTGGAAGAGAGAAATGGATCTCTGGATTTAGATTGATGAAAATAATGCTAAGAAAGATGAAAAATTGAAGGCTCAAGCATAGGCTCTCAAGGATAACCAAGAAAAATCAAAGCCTTAGAGATAAAGTCAAAAGATGAGGATCAGCTTATAAAGTGACTAGAGGAAGATCACAATGAGTATAAAAAGATATTAACAATAGTTAAGAAGCTGATTCCAAATGAAAAGGAAGGATGATAGACTCAATCCGACCTTTTGTTGCATTTTCCTTGATGTAGAAATTTTTCCAATCTTAATGAAATCTTGATTCCTCATTTTTTATTGGATGTTTTGTTCTAATATTTTAGGTACCATATTTACTTTTCCATTCCCTTTATATCTTTTTGAAAATAAAAAATTGGGATAAAGGAAAAATAATTCTATGAAAATAAGAAATTTCATTCAGTAAGGGGGATTGTTCCTCTTTGGGGTAGTTCTTATACAAGAAGATTTTGATATGGAATAAAATGGTAAATATCATTCTGAAAATATATAATACGATCCTTATTGTTCCAAAGACTAAGGGAGTGTTAGTTGTATTCCATATTTCTCATGTGACATGGGTGATAAGTTTTTTATTCAAAGTCTAAGAAAATATTTTCTATGTACATATATTTTTTTCAAAAGGATCTTTGTTCTTTACAAATAGGGGACGATTTTTGAGTCAATAAGGATTCCTTATGACATTTCTAATACTTCATGTTTGAGGATATTATTGAGTAAATATGTTTTCCTTGTGACATTACCATTTCATCATGTTTGGAAAACCATAAATACCTTATCTTAAGGAAAAAATTATTTTATATATGTTTTACATTCATATGGAAAATTTTCCTTTCCAAGGAAATTTATCCTTACCATGTTTTTCATTTTTCATTTTTTCTATATATATAAAATTCAGGTTTGTATAAAAAATATTAGAATCATATATATACTTATATTTAAAGGATTTTGTTTTTAGGATCATAAATCTAGTTCCAAGTTCTATATGATTAGACTTTATACTCTTCTGAGTTCTAATTCGGAGTTCTCTAAATTGAGACACCAAACTCTTCTAATTTCTAACTCTGAGTTCTCTGAATTCAGACTCCAAACTCTTTTGAGTTATGAATCTGAGTTCTATGAAATCAGACTCTGAACTCTTATGAGTTTTTACTTCGAGTTCTCTAAATTCAGACTCTGAACTTTTGTATGTTCAAACTCCAAATTCTTATGAATTCGGACTTCGAATTATATTGAATTCATGAATATGAATTTCCTTGAAATTTAGAATCTATAATTTAGTTGAATTCAGCTTCCAAATTCTTATGAAGTCAGAATCTGAATATCCTTGTATTATAGACACTGAATGAATTTTTGGTTTAAATCAGAACATTCATTTTCCCTTATATTCTGAAAAATTAATTGGGGGAAGTAATCATATTTTTTCATACTCTTTTTTTGGTTATAAAATAATGTCATTTTTTCTGTTAATAACTAACCATTGTTTCAGTGACACACGTATACGTCCCTCCAAAATTAATGTAAAAATATGACCGTTGGAGGAGGGAGCCGACCATTGAAGTTGTGCCTATAAATAAGAGCTCATTAGAAAGAGCTCACAACATTTGATAAACGTTCTATGACTCTAGTGATTTCATGTTGTTGAAGTTATTTATAGAGATAGACTCTCATGCTTAGTGCATACTTAACACCTTGTTCATATTTTCTTCATGTGACTCTGAATGTTGTGGAATACATTCGAGGGGCTCCAGGGATAGGAAGACAGAGGTGCTCACTACCTTAATGTTCGAGGACTTCCTTGCCGAGGAAGACCGATGTGTCGACTACCATGATGTTGTAGGCTTGTGGGGATAGCAAGATAGACTCCGAGGTTTATATTGAGGGCTTACCCCAGTGTGGGTAAGATAGACTTTCTTGAAAGTATATATTAAGGGACCTTTATCCAAGGTTGTTGGATACCCTTCTCTTTGGGATAAAATATTTAATACTTATTACTTTTTTGTTTCATGTTTTTTACTTTATTTTCATTACTGAAGGAAGTATAACTATCTTATACATCATCAAACTTGTATACTATGATTTAGTATGAATCTAAACACATTAAGGTGGAATCTTTATATTTGTAAAATTTTGTTAAGTTTCATTTCTGGATTCACTTTTCTGGAATTACATCCTCAAAATCATAATTCTAGAATCAAGAATGTGTGTAAAAGTATAGGTTTTTGTGAATTACCTTTTTTAAACTTGTTAATCATAATCATCTTTAGAAGTTCCAATGATTTGTTAAAGTATACAATTCACCCCCTATTGTATATTGAGCATCTACATTATTATTATGATACTAAAACCAGTATTGTATATCATTTCGATCCTATAAACTCATAGTATTATAATATGTATAATAGTAACACATTTTTAACCTGATACACAATGTTTAATAGTTATACACCATTTAATTTTACTGTAGTTATTTTTTAAAATTGGAACAGGGGGCTCAATCTCCCATAATAATTATTTTCCTCCGTGAATTGAGGAAAGTGATTCCATGGGACCTCAAAACACTTTATTCCCCTCAAATAGTGTTCCTAGTATATCCCGATCATTTATTCATCTAACTTCCCATTAGTGACGTAGGATCCATCTTGGTTATACCCAGACACTGCATGATTCTATTCTTTTATTATCACTCCTTATGGTATGATATATCCATGTAATCTTTATATCCTTATTTTCAGGTTATTTTCTTTAATTAATAATTCATATCATTTTTCCTTGAGTTATAGGTTGATATTGGATTATCGAGTTCCTACATGTATAAGGTATGTGGTTACAAGATTTTGACTTTATTTTCATGTATTTTTGCAGTTATTAATTTAGTGTGAATGATCGGTTGAATGAGACTTCCACTAATAGTTAAATTTATTCTATTAAATTAATGGAATTAATCCCTAGGTTTTCATTCTGTGTTTATTAGTTATATTCTATCTTATTATCAATAAAATGGAATTAGACCAACTGGGTAGGATAAGAAGGTTGTATAATTTAAATTATGTAAATTCTATTTATTGATTACAATGTTTCTATGGTAATAAAATGGTTATGGAGCATAGATTGAGTTGATTTTGACCACCTATTTTGATATTACAAGGTCATATGGATGAGGGTGTGGCATGATATACTTAGGGTGATGGTGATCACCAGGTTTAGGTGGCATGATCACCAGTTATAGATGATGAGGTTGTTGGGATTATGGAAGTGCATAGGTGGACATATTTGTTTTTTTTGCATTTGTATTTGGAGACATTGTAATTCAAGAATGATGTTCTTGATTATTTGGTAGAGATATATATTTGCGATTTATACTCACCATTCATGTATGTTGTGCTACTGAATTCTTGAGAACATGGGTGTGATAAGGTTTGGTGGTGTTGAACAATTGTTTTTGGTGGATCCCTCTGTAGATATTATGAATTATGTGATGGTTTGGCCAATATGTGGGGGATTCTCAGTAGAAAAATCAGTGTGGATACCGATGGGCTATCGAGAGAGGATGTTGAGACCATCAATTTGGTGATGAGTCTCCCTATTGTATTTGAGGATGTTGTGTCAAGATTATTGGAGGTTTAATATACTCATTAATAGGGACATAATTTTGTTGAGATGATGTTGATTATTTATTAGAGGATATGTGTCATCATGCCTTAGGTGATCAGGCTATTGAGTTGGTAGGGAAATTTTGAAAGAAAGTTCAAGGGATCAGGGACATTATGGGAATGATGTTTGGTTTCCTAATACATCATTGATGAAATAATATTTCAATTATAATTATGAGAAGTTATAAAGGTATCTCCAAATATAATATTCATCAGTGGAAACCTTCGGTTCTAATACATGGTTCCTCATAACTGCAAATATAAATATATAGACATGTATTGTTTTCCATATACAAGATTTGATGTTATGTGTTCTAAAACATATCAGTATTGGATAATGAAAGTAAGAACATACTTGATTTTTTCGTACACAGGTGAAGTAGGAATTTTATTTAAACATTTGAATTTATCTTTTATTAGAATATTTATTCACTAATACAATTAGAGATATAGGACATACACATGTCGATAAGGGAATACTGAAATCATACATTTTGGAGTTGGTCTCATATGAAAAACTATTGGTACATTTCATAAATTTATATTTTTTTATTTAATATTAATTAATCGTGTTTGAACATATTTATTTTTTTCCACATAACTCTAATGTAATAATTTCATTGAGTATATGTCACATTGGTAGGATTATAGATTTTCCACACAATAATGATAAGCTATATGTTCTATGAAGATATTCTTAAACAATGTTATATGGTTGGATAATGTTATATTATTTGAATCATAGTTCATAGAGTTTCTAGTGGAATGTAATTTATGAAGTTGATGTTTCTTATCATGATGATCCCACATGGTAATCTCCAAGAAGGGAGATTATGAGAACAGAGAATGCAGTTAGAATTCATGATGTTTTAGTGTCATTAGATATTACAATTTCTAAGCATGTGTGATGGTGCTTCTACATTTAGATTATTATAAATGAATGTTTTAAATAAAATATATCGATTTCATTCAAAAAACATGAAGATAAGAGTTCATTGAAATATTTTATATGTTTGGTGCATCATGAGTGACATATAATTAATGGATATTTCATGGAAGAATTTTCCATTCTATCTATATAGAATTTCATATTTGAGTCATTTTATTGGAAGTAAACCCTCTCCCTATGTCTCATGCCCATAGTGTTCCAATATGTTTATTTCAGATAGAAAACAGGTATGTTGGTCAAATTGGTCAGTGAAATGGATGTGGAACCTTCTTGATTATTTATTGACAGAAATTTATTATATTACATATAGTGTGTTCATATTTGGATTTCTTCATTGGTGAATTAAGTTCATTATCATGGGTGAAATAACCCATTACTAGATACCAATATTCTACATTATTTAAACCCTACAAATTCAAATTATCAATAATCCTAGTGTGTTACAAACTATGTGTTTCCATTGAACTCGGTTAATTTTTTTAATTAAATAATTGTAGTAAATATTATTATCAAGACCGAGGATCAAATTTAATCTAGTTTTATTGATCTATAATATTCTCAAGGGGATAAATAATAATTTGTTTATAAATATATAATTTATTGTATTACATGAATATATATATATATAATATTTTGTCAATGGATTTTGAATGAATTATTTCTTTGAATTAATTAATATTTATGGAAAACATTTATTTTCTAAATTGGAAATAAAATGTTATTTTATTAAAAAAATATTTATTCAAATAATAAATTAATTCATGGAGATTTCCAATGGAACAAATTTTATTCTAGTAAAAATTATTAATTTGAAATATCATTACATACTATTTGTTATTGCACAATTTATTATGCACTACAAAATAATATTACTGATATAATTATTATGTGGGATGGGGTTTGTTACAGGGTTTAAATGCAATTTAATGGACATTATGAAATTCAATAATACTATAACCTAAACAATATCTCTATCAATATATGGTTATTTCTATTGTATATTGCTTACAAAAATTGTGGATAGGGAATTCTTGCACACAATGAAGTCTATCTCAACTCCTCATTTTCCCTCTTTCTGAAGACTAAGACACACAAGTGGGATTTTGTAACTAATATTGAAATAATGATAAATAACGAAAAATAAATTCAATTCAATTCAATATTATATAAACTAGAAATCGATTGGTTTTTTAGAGATCATTGAAATGTGTGTGGATCACTACTAGAGTGATTGTCTCCATGTATCCTCACAGCACAATAAAAGAAAACCAAAAGTGTATTTATGGGTGATCAAAAATCATAATTAAATAAAGAAACCTTTTTCCAGGATATTGATTTCTAATAATCCAAATATACTAATTATATACATTTCATGAAATATTATCTATTAGGGTTGTATTGAATTGAAATTAAGGAAATTTTGATTATCACCTTGCCCACTATGTTTTATCGATATGCCTAATAGCTACAATACTCACACCAAACATGTCAACCATTGGTAACGTTTAAAATTTATGCCTTTTTCAAATAAAGGATATGTATCCAGAGATATAACTCATTGAATGAGTTTTACATCATTTTTATGGGATGGATGGTAGTAGACCTGATGGATCCTTGTCATTAGGTTAGAAATTATTTTTGATATTATATATATATATACACATACATGGTTGACCTCATGCGATCTGGATTTTTCCATGGATATTATCAAAAAAATTATTATTATTATTTTATGATTTTTATGATTACATTGAATTTTTTTTAATTTCATTTCGTCCAATAGGTCATAATACTTCTTCAAATGTGTTATATACAATTAGAACATTATTATTACCATATCCTGATGGTATATTGTCCACAATATCACCTAAATAGACCCTCATTACTTGTCGGTAGAGTTTATAGTATGGAGAGGTGTGCCTAAGTCCCAATTTCCAACTAACTGAAAGCATTATATGAGTGTAAATTGGGTTGGGGTGCGACAAATAGTATTATATTGTTTTTTTTTCATTTTAATTCTTTCTATTTGGGGTACAATAGATTTGTGACTAGAATCTAGGCTGATGATTTTAAGAGCTCATTCTTTGGTTCCTTAATATCAATGAACAAGGGACATGTCATATTTATGGGGGTGTGAAATTTATATTCTTATTTTCAGTTTTATTACGATTTGATTTACACCTAGAGTGGGGCACATGAATGTGTTCTATATTTCCTATGGGGATTGACCCTAGGCCCTGTATGGTAAGGGAGGATTTTTTTTTGTGTCATTGTAGGAATATAGGTTGTCAAGTTAAATGGATGTTCCAGTAAAACATTATTTATAAACCTAAATTATTCCAGGAGAGTTTGGATAATTAGTGTGCAAAAAAGTGTCTAAATAGCGTTGTTATACTTAACATTTTTAGTTGTATTATATGAATCCATCCCATTTATGTGGCTCATGGTGATATTGATATATGAATATATATGCATATAAAATATCAGTCTCACATAGCTATTAGTAGGAAGGGGTTGTTTAATTGAAAAGGGGTGAGTAATTTAAATTCCCCACAAGGATTCTAAGTGAAGTTTCTTTACATAACCTTAATTATGGAATTCTAATAAGCATTCCACATTCAATATACATGATATTTGATGCTTCACTTTGATATCGGTTGTAAATTGTCGATGAGGATAAATTTTATATTTGTATAGAAGCTTTTATGGGTATTCAAGAAACCTTGAGGTAGGATTTAATGTCATACCTATCCCTTAAAATGGTAGGTAAGGGTCCATGATGCCAGATGTCTACCCACATTGATGCATTATGGGAGTGTAATGATTGGGAGATATGATTCTTGTTAAATATTTCGCTATCTATAATATATATATATATATACTATTATTATTGCATAACCTTTATTTTAGTCTCATTGTGATTCCACCTAGATATATTTTTATGTAGTATAACAAGGGTAGAGATAGGGTGCCGCATGAGAATGCATGAGATTAGTCCCCTGGGGGTTGGGATGAGGCCATTGTGACTCATGAAAATCATGAGGTAAAAGTAAATCTATGGTATTCGGTGGAAAAAAATGAATAATGGTTTACATTGCGCCACATAACGATGAGAATATCTGGGGAAACTTGGTTTAGGTCAGATTGGTTATTGGTAGAGGATTATATGGAGCTGAGACATCTAAGGTATTGCTGACTCATGACTTCATGTCTCTATACCAACCGCCATTTTAGGGTGACGGTGGGACATAGTTAGTAGAGAAATGGATTCAGTTAGTGTAGTCAACCATTGATCATATTACGAAAACCCAGTGATTGAGGGTCAAGATAGAGATGCTTATATTCATATGAACAATATGGTATTGTTGAGACACGAATGTTCATATTGGAATACATCAGGGACTAGATTAAAAGGATTTTGAGTCCAGAATCATAGAGAACTCATTCCCTCATACAGTATGGGTGGAACAGGCTTACGAGTTCATGAAACAAGAGTATGGGATACACAATTCATTGAATATGAATCTAAATTCATAGACCTAATCAATTTTTCATCTTCCTTAGTGGTGGAAAAAATCAATTGGGTGAGGTGATTTGAGGATGGCTTGCAGCATAAATCAGGATACATGAAAATATATTATTTCATAAAATCATAATATAGATACTGAATATATCCCTGATAGTTGAGGGAAACATTATGGATAAATCAAATTTAAGTTCTGTGACAGATTCACTTGGTGATTGAGGTGATGCTTTTGGTAGGAGGAAGTGGTGGCATGAGGAATATTAATATCTGTTTTAGGTAAAATATTTTTATAAAACACTATGGAGTTAGTCTTTGGTTGTATTCATATAATTTTGGAAGTTAGGGAATGTACATAATTTATGTGATTAGTCTCCAAAAGGGATTAGTGCATGTAGTCAGATGGGGAATTTTGAGTGGTTATTTACAAAGCCTTCTCAAAAGATCATTTTTCAGATAGAAGGTAAATGTGAAGGATATTATATATGATACTTAATGGAATTAGGATCTAGTATATTGGATTCAGGTACATAGGGTGGTTATAGTAGAGGTTGAGAGAACCAACAATGCGGTTATTGTCCAGTAGCTGGTGAAACTCCATAGGGAGGTCGGGGCTGAGGTGATCAGGCATTAGACCATGTTCATGTTGTTGAGTTTAAAGTATTAGAGATGGTTAGGGAGATGGGAATGATTGATGTATGCCATAGCCTATACGATGTTTTCTTTTTGATACGGTGTGGCTAGTTTTGGTATAATAGGAGCATGTGTTTTCATTGTTGATTATGATAGACATGATTATAAGTTTCTATCGGTTTTGATAAGGGATATATATGTATTTGATGAATGATTATTTTGGTAATAGTTTGAGGTACATGATCCATAGTCATTTGATAAGATGAGTTTTTTGAGGAGGGTCATGTATAGAATAATTATGAAATGGATATATGATGACAAGCAGGACTTAATGGGTTTCATATATGAGGAGGATAGGATTTCATAACCATATGAGGTTTAGATATTATGATCTATCATTAAATGACAATTGTGCTTGAGGATGGTCTGTGGGACCATCATTATTTTTATTTTTTTCCAAAACGAAACTGAGTATGTAATTCCTTATGTGCGGAGCACCACATGAGGAATTATACTATAACCTATTAATATGGGTAAACTACGGTAATTTAGATGATGTAGGTATGTTTTGTACCATCTCTTTGTGACTTTTTATATCTTGGGGATGAGCTATTTTAATGTGGGAAGACTGAAACATTCTGGGTATTGAAGGGGTTTATTTTTATAAATCATTTTAATTTTATGAGTTTATGATTTGGGTTAATAGAAATTATATATTATAGAACCAGATTCCAATGTTTGGTAGCTCATGATGTATCACCACAAGATTCCAAAGTACATTTCCCTTTGAATAATGCAATTGCATGTATTGTGTGCAACTTCGAGATTCTAACACACTATGATCAATAAAACTACCCATTATGAACAGTAATAACTACTTTTTGAAATTTTATAAATTAATTTTTTAAAATGGAATCCATTTTTGAATTAAGAATATCGAAATTAGCTTAGGTTGAATTTTTTGAATTTTTCTGAAAACATTCAATTTTTTATGAATAGTGAAAAACAATACGTTATTGGTTAAAAACGACTTTTACATTAAATGATTATTTACTTTATATAAATCTATTTTAGTCAAAAATAGTTATATATTAAATATATAAGTTTAATTTAATTCATTGGAGTCATTTTAAAATAAGTTTAGATATAAAACAATTGACCTTTTTATTGTCTTTTACCCGCCTCCTATGAGCATTTGCAAATCTGCATAAAACCTAAATTTTCCTCTTCTATAAATTGAATTAAAAAATAAAAAATTCATAGTTGATATCAATATGTAAAATGTTGTTCAATAAGATGAAAATAGTTTTTGGTGAATAGTAATTGTTGACTTTTATTTACGACAGTTAATATATTTAGGATAATTAAGGGAAAATGATATTATAATTACCCTAACACATGACCTAATTTTATTTTCTAAGTTTAGTTCAACCATTAAAATAGAAGGAATAAAATATTACTTCCTTTGGTCCACTTGTATTAGATTAGTATATTTATTATTATTTTATTTAAAGAAGAGTTAAAAGAGTTAAATTCAATGATTAATAACTAAACCATTTTTAATATAGGGTTAAACATAATATAAATTAGTTTATAAAAATTAATTTCAAATATAAAAATATTTACTACATAATTTTCATTTATATATTTTTTTATACATTATAAAATATAATTTATTTATGACACAATGATGATGTAGTGATTGCATTATTAATGAATGATTAAAATAATAGATATTATAAATATCCAAATAAAAGTAATATGAGACTATGGATGAATTACACTAATTTCATAGGATAATATAACATTTTCTAGTTTATTAAATAAATTTTTATCAAATTAATTATGATGTTATGTGTTTCTCAAAAACCAAATACTCAATAGTGTCAAAATTGAAATAACTGAGTTTTTAAAACAAATCCTATATTATTAACTGATATAATATATATTAAAATATATGGTTCGGCCAAAGAACATAAATATGGTTATATATATTAATAATTAACTACATAGGGTTCTCTTGGATTGTTATAGTTCGTTTATTAAACATATAATATAAAAATACCAAGAGACATGTTAAATGACAAACTATTTAACTACGATTTAAATCTAAAAGATAAGGTTTATATGGTGACATAAACCTGTATAAAACCTATTGATTGAGTGGTGTTCGATCCACCATACTTTATCCATTAATGAATTAATTTTTGATCCATTATAAACCGTGAATTATTTTATTATAAAATAATATTTCAAGCTTTCCCTAAAGTGACCCTTACCTATTTTATAAAAGGGAACATACCATTCTCTTAATTTCACACCTCCAAATCCATTTCCCACTACCATGCCCCAACCAAATTTCCTCCCAATATTCCTCCATTAATCCTAGATTCATTCCTTTGGTTAGAAAATCAACATAAGGATCCCTTTTCGTCAAATCAAAATGACGAATCTGAAGAAGAGGTAAATATTTTGTCACCTATTTCAAATTATTTTATTCTTCCACTTCATATTATTTTTCGTTTACATTCTCAAATAATAACTCCAGTATCTACTATATAATGTGATGTTATTATAAAAATGTTATAACCATATTCAATATTCTATCCATCCTATAAATGACAGAATCATCATACGTGTGTACGTACAGATTACCGTCTCCACGTCCCGGTGTAGTTTGTTATTCAAACACATAATTTGATGGATGGGTAAAATAATTAGTATAACTGATGTAAATAATATATATAACATGTTAATGATTATTTATATATGATATATCATCAAATTACATACTATTTCACCATCAATATAATGATATTGTTGCTCATGCGTATGTATGGATTATCGTCTCCACGAACGCGATGAGATTCATTCCCCATCGTTATAATTCAAGAATAATTTTCATTTTTTGAGTAAAAATAATGGTTATGAACCTAATATAATTATTTACATGTATCAAATACATCCTATCCAAAACAAACATGTCTGACATAACCAATCATATAAAGGATAATGAATCAGTTAACACCTGAAACAATGATACTACAGAAATATTATTAACAATGAAATATTAAGGGATAATATATGATATCATATTTATGTATATAGTTCTTGTATAATTTAAAAATATTTCATAACTATTATAAACTATGTTAACATAACATTGAATAATTAAAATTATATGGTAAGGGTTAATTCTACAATCTCTTTACTTATCCGAGGTTATTAATACGTAAGGATCTACTGGGAGCTCTTTATCATCTGCATCTGTATTTTCATAAAAAATATAATTCAAAATTGTTTTACTATTTACTGGAATATAGGTTAAAGACATTTATACCAATATTTGAACATATATGTTTTGAATGTTATCTTCCCATTGTTTTCCAAACAATGTACTTTATAACCTTTTTGACAAAATTAACGTAAGAATGTATTTTTTTAACTTATTCGGCGTGTGCGGCTATTTTCATCCATTATAACATCATCGAAGATACCCATAGAATCATATAAGTATGTTTTCAAAATATTTTTTTTCTTTTATTATTATATTAATTTTAAATTATTTCAAAATAGAACGTGATATTTCTCTAAAAAAGTTTTTATTTCATCTATGTCAACATACTTTGATGGATTTGAAGCTTATTTGAAGTTGATTTATCATGATAAAAACATTCCATATTGCATTTAAGGTTTTGTGATATTTCGTCTGTGGATTTTTTATTTTCATTCCATTCATGGATTATAGATAATGTATTGACAATTTCTATCCTTGTTTTAATATGAATGATTATGTTATGTTTCAAAATTTTTATACGAGGAATGCATTGGACATAGTATGTGACAGGTGGAGCACACTATAGCTCCTCGATGCATAGATAGGTCACATGAGATAAAATAGTGTCTTGGAAAAAGGCCTTGTCAAAATATTATTTGTAATCTAGGCCCATGTCCTTGACTATCTGGTTGTGAAGTCTGGCATTATGCATTCCATCAATATGAATTTGGCAATTGATATTGCATGTGATTATTCAACTAGTAGAATATCCATTCGAATATGTAAATGGAATTATTTTATTTTACCATTTCCATATTATTCTGATGTTTATGTCTAAAAGGATTCTGTTTTAGTCTTATACATTGCCTTAAATTTTTGTGTTTATTTATGAAAGTCCCCACTATATTATTATCCTTAATGAGCATCTGAGCTCACCCCTTTATATGATTTATTTTTCCCATGATGTGAAGAAGTAATTTATGGTTGACCTTCAGGGATAGGATAGGGATATATGTGTGGTCACAAGGGTAAAAAATTTGTTGATGTTTTTATATCATGATTTAATTTAAAACATATGAATGTATCTAGTACGTTCAAAGCTACTAAATTGATCGGTCTTTCGGGAATTGATTCCTTGTATCATGAAAATGTTGTGTAATATTGCCCTGACATTGGGTGAATGGGGTTGTGGCATTACAGTCACTATCATAGGACGTTCATCACAAACCTTGGAAGCTAAATTTAGAAAAGATCTGAATAGGGAATATTATCCTAAGATAGACATTGAGGATTAGTAAAGAAGAACATCCTAGAATTTTATTACTATAGAGATTTTTTGAGTTTTACACGAAATAAATCCCTGTCTGGAAACGAGAAGGTAGAGGCAGCTCTGAAACTTATTTACCTAGCGGTAAAACCTAAAAACACTACTTTGAGCTAGTATCGAATGAGAACTAGTGCACGATAATGGGCCTTGCTGCACTCCTGGCTATGACACTCATGGGGATATGCTTTGGATAATTTTCATTTTCATTACAAACCAATATGAAGGGTTTATGAGTATATACTTCATCAAAGAAAACATTTTTTGGATAACGGATTATATCCATAAACTGTTCAATTTATGATAAGTGTTCTACAAGTTTGGAATTATGTATTGCGGTTTATAAAATAATCTATTGCATTCCATTGTATAGAAATGGTGACTAGTGGAAGTAATGGAAACTATATCAAAGCACATAATCTATGTAGGTATTTCCTTCCTACTGAAGAGAATTATAGCGGAGATAGTGTAGCAACTGGTGCTAATCATCCTTTCACTATACTGGGAAAACTCACTTTGGTTCTGAATAATTACATTACCCATTTGGAGCACCCTGATCTATAATGCAGAGAATCATTGTTAGAACACTTAATTAAGAAACAACCTCCAACATTAAATTGGAGTACAAATCCATTATTAGATGAGCAATTTATAAATTCCTTAGAGAAAATATTTTATGCTTAGAGGATTAACAAAAGGGAAAATGTTTTCATGGATGTTTATCGCCTTACGATAGTTGCAGATAAATGGGTGTGATTGATTCAAAACACAAATGAAGATGATGAAGTGTCAAATATGGAATAAAGAGATTTTAATGATATTTTTTAAGAAAAATACTTTTCTCGTGACCATTGAGCAGATAAGGAAAAGACAAATTTTTTATCCTATGATAGCAGGAGGATGATAATGTCGCAAAATTAAAGGTACACATTATATGGATAGCCAGGCATGCTGCAGATTATATACATTTCCCGAGAAGTAATATTGATCGATTATTTGATGGGTTAAAACCATTTTTCATGGAATGTTAGTCTCAAAATCCTTCATATCATAAAAATATGGTGTCTCATGTGTTATTAAGAAAAAAAAATTCACTAACATTTATGACTTTTAAGTAAATCATGAAAAGGAGAGATCTGATGAACACACTGGAAATGTAAATAATGGGATGAAGGAAATGTTTAGTATCCATACTATTGTAAATGTCGGAAGAAAGGCCCCAGAAATTTCTTAAATGGAATGAGAGTTTGTTACATGTGTGGTGAGAAAGGCCAGCATGCTCGTGATTGTTAGGGGAGAAAGAGGCTGTCAATGTTGAATGATAAAATTGTAGACATAGGGGGAATTATGAAAATTAATTTCCAATGTTCCAAGGAAACATACCCCAGAAAAGGCCAAGGGATCAAGGACATGCTTATGCAACCACTACTGCTGAGGTTGAAGCTCTAAAAGACGTGGTGGTAGGTAATTTAATGGGTTCATCACATTTATCCAATTCATTCTTTGATTCTGGATCATCGCATTGTTTCATGTATTCCCATTTTTATAAGAAAATTAGATATTTTCAATTTGATTTAACAAGGGAGTAGTCATTCATAACTCTTAATGTAAGCATCATTGCAACAATGTTTTGTGAATCACTTCCTATTTGGGAATATAAATGTTCTTTATCTACTGATCTCATTGTCATACCCATGATTGAATTTGATATAATCCTCGGAACAGATTGGATTTCGGACCATGATGAGAAAATTTATTATAAAAATAAAAAGGATACAATTCTCGATTATGATAAAATGTAACTTAACTATAGAGATGAAACATCACCACCTGGTTATTATTTAGATCCTCCCCAAGTAGCTCATCTAAATTCAATTATTGGGAAGGGTGAGAATGAAATAACTATAGGTGAAGAAAGGAATGTTCTAATAGAGGATGTACCTATTGTGCATGAATATGATGATGTGTTTCTAGAGGATTTACATGAACATCCTAGAGAATGAGAAATTGAGTTTTACATTGATTTTATTCATAGTTCAAGGCCCATATCGAAGACCCCATATTGAATGGACACATTGGAATTAGTGGAACTAAAGAAAAAACTGAAGGAAATGAGTAATAAAGGATTTATTCACCCTAGTTTTTCTCAAGGGGGTGCCCCGGTTCTTTTTGTTAAGAACAATGATGGATCTATGAGGTTGTTCATTGACTATATGGAGATAAAATCTATAACAACAAAGAAAAAGTATCCCATAACTCACATAGATTATTTATTCGATCAACATCAAAGATCTCAATATATATCAAAGATTAAAATTCGATATGGATATCATTTGTTGTGTGTGATGAAGGAAGATATTCTAAAAATAGTATTTCCAACCAAGTAAGGGCATTATGGGTTTACAATATTGCCTTTTGGATTTACTAATTCATCCTCTATTTTCATGGATCTAAGGAATAGATATTTCAAGGAATGTCATGATGACATTGTAGTGGTATTTATTGATGATATATTGGTATACTCAAATTGTTATGAATATCATGAAAATGACTTGCACATTATCCTAAGGACACATAGAAGAAATGAATTATATGATATATTATGGAAATGTGAATTTTGGCTTCAAGAGATTTCTTTTCAAGTCCATATTTTCTCTAAGGATGGAATCATCGTTGATCGTTCTAAGACAAAGGATATCCAACAATGTCCATCGCCAATGAGTATATTCGAGGTACATATTTTTATTGGTTTAGCAGGTTATTATAGGCAGTTTTCCAAGAATATTTCTTGATTGGAAAACTCATTAACCAAGCTCACACGTTAAGGGGATAAATTTGATTGGACAAAATAGTGTGAAGAATGTTTCTAAGAACTGAATAGACGATTAGTCGATTGCCCATTTTGACTCTACCATCGGAGAATGATGGGTTTGTTATTTATAGTGATGCTTCATCGAAAGGACTTTTTTGTGTCCTTAGGAATAATGATAGAGTTATTTCCTAGGAATCACGTTAGCTAAAAATTAATGAAAAAAACTATCCCACTTGTGATCCAGAGTTACCAGCTGTAATCGTTTCACTCAAAATATAGAGACACTATCTCTATGGAAACAAATGTGATATTTATACCGATCCCATGAGTTGGATGTATATTTTCTCACAAAATAATCTCAACATGAGGAAAAGGAGATGACATGAACTACTCAAGGATTATGATTTCACAATACACTACAACTTGAAAAGGTCATATAAGGTGAAAGATGCTTTTAGTACAAATGATCATGGAGTTTTGAACATGATGAGAGTTGAAAGGGATCCTATTTTGATGGATCCAATAAAGATGGATATGAGAATAACCATGGAAGGTGAAACATCAATACTTTTTCAAATGGTTTCCAAACCATCGTTAATATAAAGGATATAGAGTTCTCAAACTGATGATGAGAAATATCAAAAGAATATTATAGTTTTGAACGATGGGAGATTGATCGACATCGTATATGAGATGGAATTTTGAAATTTGGGAAGAGATTTTGTGTTCCCGATATACCTGATCTAAAAATGGATTTTTTGGATAATGCTCAAAGGCCCAATTTATCTATACACTCATGTAGCACTAAGATGTATATGTATTTGAAAGAACATTTTTCATGGGAAAACATGAAGAAATATATTTCTTATTTTGTTTCATGATATATGATTTGTGAACAAGTGAAATCATGAGGACAACATCCTAGAGGAGTCATGAAAAGTCTTCTCGTACCTGAGTGTAAATGAGATGATATTACGATTCACTTTGTCATGGGCATCCCAATTATTCCTAGAAGGAATGTTGCAATATGGTTCATTGTTGATCGTCTTACCATTTTATCACATTTTATTTCTATAATAGAAGATTTACCACTTGAATGTCTGGAATGACAATATATTAATGAAGTTGTACGACTTCATGGAGTACCTCTATTGATTGTTTTTTATCATGATCCCCATTTTACATAAATATTTAAGAAATGTATATATATGGACATGGATACTGAACATTGTTTGAGCACTGCCTACCACCCTCAAACTAATAAACAATCAAAATAAACTATTCAAACCTTAGAAGACATGTTGGGATCTTGCTCACTTTACATTAAAGTTATGTGGGATCTATATTAACCTCTGGTAGAATATTCCTATAACAATAGAATCCATTCAAGTATTCATATGTCACCATATGAAGCATTATATAGAAATAGATGTCGTACATCAGCTTGTTGCGATGATGTTGGTGAATGAAAATGCGTAGGCTGAGAACATGTTGAGGAAATGATGGAAATGGTAAAGGTTATCCAAACCCATATCAAAGTAGCCCAATGTAGGAAAAAGTGCTATGTTGATTACCAAAGTATAGATTTTGAATTTCATGTAGGAGACCATGTTTTATTGATGAAATCTCAAGGGAATGGTGTTATACATTTCTGTAGGAAGGGTAAATTGAGTCCCAGGTACATCAGACCTTTCGATGTTCTAGAACAAATTGGGGATATTTCATACCATTTGGAAGTGATGCCAAGTCTCTCCAATGTTCCTTGTGTATTCCATGTATCACTATTGAGAAAATACATTCCTGACCCAATGCATGTAGTCAACTATGTGGAAATTGAATTGGAACGTGATCTATCTTATTGTAAAGCGTCTGTCAAGATTATTCATACCAGATAACAAGTGTTGAGAAACCGAATGACTCGTCTGGTAAATGTTCTTTATAAAACGAGAAGATTGAAGAGGCAACATGGGAACTAGAGGAAGATATGATGAAGAACCACCCAAATATTTTTGTGCGGCTATATTATAGAAATTTTAAGGACAAAATTATTTATTGGAGGGTGGAATATAACACTCCATGCTTTCATGGTATGTTTCCCTTTTAATAATTCAATAGCTTTCATTGTACGCAACTTCGAGATTTTAACACACTATGACTAATCAAACTACCCATTATGAATAGTAATACCGGATTTTTAAAATTTTTAAATTTTTATTATTCAAAATGGACTTCATTTTTGAATTTGGGATATAGAAATTAGTTTATGGTGAATTTTTGGTAATTTTTTGAAAAAATTCAATTTTTTATGAATAGTGAAAAAACTACGTTATTGGTTAAAACTGACTTTTTATTTAAATAATTTTTTATTTTATTAATATTTATTTTAGGTTAAAATAGATATGTAATACCATTATATGTTCAGTTTAATTCATTTGAGTCATTTTAAAATAATCCTAGATATATAAAAATTTTATTGATCTTTTTACTGTCTATTACCCACCTCCTAAGAGATTTTGAACATTGGCTAAAATTATAATTTTAAAATATCATTAAATTGAATTTCAAAAATACGTGAAAAAAAATTGATATCATTATGTAAAATGTGGCTCAATAATATGAAATTAATTTTTGGGGAATTGTAACATTTGTCTTTTTTTACCAGGGTAAAAAGTAAATAAGGTAATTAAGGGTAAAATTGATATTATAATTACCCTAACACATGTCATAATTTTTTTTGGATAAGTGTAATTCGAAAAAAAAACAAATTTAGTACTAAAATTGTATCCTTGTTGGTCTACTTGGATTAGATTAGGGAATTTATTATTATTTTATTTAAATAAGAATTAAAAGAGTTAAATTCAATGTTTAATAAATCAACCATTATTAATATAGAGTTATAAATAAGATAAATTCAACTATAAATATTCATTAAAATATTATAATTATTTCTTACATAATGGAATTTTATTTATAAATTTTATACATTAAATAATTTAATTTATTTATGACACAATGATGATGTAGTAATTACCTTATTGATGAATGATTAAAATAATTGATATTATAAATATCCAAATAATTTTAATTTTTGAATTTTGATTAATTCCAGTAATTTTCTAGGTTAATATGACATGTAATTTTGTAATAAATAGTTTTTAAGTTATTATGTAGTAAAGATTTTCACAAAAACCAAATACTAAATAGTGTCAAAACTGACATAATTGAGTTTTTAATTCAAATTATATATTATTAAGTGATATAATATTTCTAAAAATATATGGTTCAGACAGTTGACATATATATGTGTATATATATTTATAATGAACCACATGGGGTTATCTTGGCTTTTATAGTATGTTTATTTACCATATAATATAAAAATACAAAGAGACAAGGTAATTGACAAACTATTTGACTAAGAGTTAAATCTAAAATATAAGGTTAATCTAATGACCAAAACATGTCTAAAACCTATTGTTTTAGTGTTTAATGACCTATACCCACCTAATCCTATAAATATTCATTTTTGATCCATTATAATACAAAAATTATTTTACTATAAAATAATATTTCATGCTATTCCTAAACCAACTATCACCTCTCTTATAAAAGGGAACGCCCTGCTCACTTAATTTCACACCTCCAATGCCATTTGGCTCAGTGAATCCCAGCCCAAGTATCCTCCATAAATTACTCCCTTAATCCTATAGTCCTTCCATTGGTTATAAATCCATCATATCAATCCCTTTTGATCAAATCAAATGAAAGAACCTGAAGAAGAGGTAAATATTTCATCACCTCTTTCAAGTTCATTCCTCCTTACACTTCCTCATTCATTGTTGTTTGCATTATAAAATAATAAATACAGTATATTATATACATATTGATTTTATTTTAAAACTTTTTCAACCATATTCATTATTCAATCCCTCCTATAAATGAAAAGGTCACCAGACAGGCATACATACGAATTACCGTCTCCAAGTCGTCGTGTAGTTTATTATTCAGACACTTCATTATTTGGATGGGTATAATAATGAGTATAAAATATGTAAATAATAAATATAACATGTTAATGATTCGGTATATATGATATACCATCCAATTACATACCATTTTTACAACAAAATAATGAAATGTTTGTTCGTGCAGACATACGGATCACCGTCTCCACGAATGTGATGAGATTCATTTCCCATCGTAATAATTCAAGAATAATTTTCATTTTATGATTAAAAATAAAATTTTTCAACAAAATATAGTTCTTTATATGAATAAAATACATCCTATCCATAAAAAACAATGGTTTACTTAACCAAGCATATAATGGAAAACAAATCAGTTAACACCCGAAACGATGATACTACTGAAATATTATTAAAAAAATCATAGAGGATAATATATGATATTATATTTATGTATATAGTTCATGTATAATTTTTAAAAAAAATTTAACTATTATAAAAGGGTTTAAAATACTATTAAATAATGAAAAGAACTAGGAAAGGGATAATTCTACAATCTCTTTATGTATCTGAGGTTGTCAATATGTAAGTATCTACTAGGACCTCTTTATCATCCACATATGCATTTTAAAACAAATGTAATTCAATTTAATTTATTTTTTACTAGACTATGGGTTAGTATCATTTATAGCATTATTCGAACATATATTTTTTAAAATTTTTATTTCTGTTATTTTCCAAACAAGGTACTTCATGACATTTTTCGACAAAAGTAAGGTAATAATGTCTTTTTTAAACATATACAGTGGTTGCAGCTATTTTCTGCCATTATAACATCTTCAATGATTTCCATACAAGCTTGTAAGAATATTTTCAAAATCATGGTTTTCTTATATAATTATATGGAATTTAAATGATTTCATAACATAAAGATATATTTCTTCAAAAAAGTTTTGATTTCATCTATGTCAATATCATTTGTTGTATTATAAGCTTGTTTGAAGTTGATTTATTTTGATACAAATCTTCTATATTGTATTGATGTTTTTGTGATATTTTTTGCAATGGATGTGTTATTTTTACACCTTTCATGGTTTATGGATAAATGATGACATTTTTTATTCTAGTTTTAATACGAATGATTATGTTATGTTTAAACCATTTTATAAGAGGAATTCATTGGACATAGTAAGTGAGGGGTGGAGCCCGCTATAGCTCCTCGATGCATCTGTAGGTCTCATGAGACAATCTATTGTCTTGGAATAAGGCCTTGAGAAAATATTATTTATAGTCTTCGTATAGGGCCTTGACTGTATTGGTATAAAGTCTTCCATTATGCATTCCATCATTATGAAAGTGACTATTGCTATTGCATGTGATTATTCTACTAGTAGAATATCCATGTTAAAATTTAAATGGAATTATTTTATTTTATATTTTCCATATTATGCTGAACATTTTGTTTAAAAGGATTATGTTTTAGACTTATACATTGCATTAAATGTTTTCGCTTATTTATGAATGTTTCTTCTATATTGTTATCTTTACTGAGAATCAGAGCACACCCCTTTCTATGTTTGATTTTTCCCAGTATGTGAAGAATTATTTTATGTTTGATCTATTGGGATAGGGTAAGGATATAAGTGTGTTCAAAAGGGGACACATTTTTTTTATGTTTTTATTTCATTATGTAATGTAAAACTTCTGAATGTATCTAGTACATCCAAGGCTACTAAACTGATCTGTCCATCAGGACAAGATTCCTTTTATAATGCCAATGTTATGTAATAATGCACTGAATATGAGTAACATAGGTTAGGGCATTAAATGTGAACATTTTTTTATTTGGGGATTATATTTTTGTGGAACTATTTGGTATTTTGGTTAACACTAAAGGTATAACGGACATCCAAGCTGCAAAAAATAGATGCCTTGAATTGTATAATTGTCATAAATCATTTATCAACAAGTAATGTCTTAGTGGGGTGAAAAATAAATATTCATGATGTTAATGGTTTGGGTAATAATGAAGAGGAATAAATTACATGTATTATTTACACATCATGAACTTAATACGTTTTGTGTAATTATTTCACAACCTATAATTAATGGGAACATAATTTTTAAAGAGTAACAACGGGTTAACCCCTGTTATTATTTCATTTTCTATACCATTAGAGGAATTAGTTCATGTGGTATATTATAATTCATTCATTCCATCTCCTAGGGTTATTGAGACCACCCCCATCTAGTTAACATTTAGCTTTCTATTATTCATGTTGGATCCCCCATGGTAATACATCAAATCATCTTACATCTATTTTTTTATCACTTAATATTGTATATTGAATCCATGTCACCTATTTTTTGATATTTTAAAAACATCTTCCAAATCTATTTTTCCTCTCATTTAAATTCAATAAAGAGGGTGATGTTAGTTAAATGATCACCTATGAGTATATATTAGATGGTCTGTAGCATTATAAATAAGTTAAAGGGTGTTTCTTTGTGAGTGATTTATTATGAGTGAAGGGTTTACTAATTAATACCCATAATAAATACATTTTTTCTTATAAAAGTTTTCAATTACTATATGTAATGTTATTGGGAATGACAAGTTTCATTTATTCATGATAATCTATGTATGTGGAGTTAACATATTAGGTTGGTTAAACTGGTTGAGATTTTTAATCTAGTTAAATTTTATATATTGATCTCAATAGTTCCATCCGAATGTGATTGGCATGTCTTAAGGATTGGTGCAATGCTGATCACCTATAATTTGGTGACTAGGTCCATATACGGAGTTCATGGCCCAATATACTAGGGGTGATGATCAACATCAGCATAAGGTGACTTGTATACCATATTTATGAGATGAGGTTTTCGAGATGTGGGAATGGATTCTATAATTTTTGGGGGTGTTCACCATTCATATTCAGCAACATGGTTGTAGGGTAATTAGTTGACTAATGATGTTTCATAGGTATATTACGGTGATTTCCAGTTAATATTGATTAATGTTATGTCGTTGGAGTTGTGTGAACACTGATAGGACTTAGTTGATGTGGTGTATACCACTCGTTGGGGGGTGGATGTATGCATAGATATTGAGACAAAGGGGATGGTGTTGAAAAAATGTTATGTTGGAGGTTATCATTTTAGAAATCAATGTATGTGGTGGTGGACCATCTATGGGTGTTTTTGAGACCATTAGATTGGGGATGAGTGTCACGGTAACATTTGAGGTTGGTGGGTCAAGATTTTGGGAGGATTAATATCACTATGGATCAGGATATTGGGTTGTTGGGATGAAATTTATTTTTAATTAGAGGACATGCATCATCATTTCATGAGATATAGGGAAATTGATATAACATAGACTTTATAAGATGTGGTATAAGGGACCAGGGAAATGATTATAATACTATTAGGATTTCAAATACATCATTGATGTAATGTAGTTCCACTGATAATTATTTGAGGTGCTCGAGGGCTCTCCAGTTATGAAATTTGTCAGGGAACACATTGGGAACTCCATCAGAGGTCCTCAACATTGGAAATATAAACATGTAGACATGTAATGTATTGTATATATATATATTTTGTGGGATCTTATTTATTAATATATTATAAATTTAGGATGTTAGTAAACACATCCTTATGTTTATTTATCACAAAGGAAGAATGTTACTATTTTTAAATGGGTGTGAGATTATTTTATTGTATTCATCATACACATACACAATATTAGAGGTAAGAAACGAAATAATTTAGACTATCCTAATGATTTCAACTCACACCCTCATGGGGTCCCTTAGTACACATTGAGATCAGTTAAGGGATGAGGCTCAGGTACTATACCTTAATAATTATGTTGTACCACTTTTCTGTGGGATGGATTAAAGCAAACCTGGTGGCTCCTCTAATTTAGGACAAACATTTATATTGATATTTTTAAATATTTTTGTATATTTTAGGCATTGGGAGACTCTTATTATATATTATTTTTTTATCTTTTTTGTAATTTTATATATTCAAAAAACGATATGATTATGTTTCTTCTATTCCATAATGCTTCTATTGAGTTTTTTTATTTTTTTCTACTTCTTTATTATCATAATCCTTTTTCTATGTTATATGAACATGAAAATTTGTTATTATAATCACCATTTGGAATATTATCCACACTATCGCATCTCAAAACCCAAACTACTAGTAGACATCCATTATTGATTGAGGAGGAATGGTAAAGGACAAGTGAAAAACTGGCTTGTAGAACTGTTTTGTTGTATATAAAGTTAGGAAACTAAACACCAACCTCTAATCCTTTTATAAGAAGGTGTGATATTGAACATTAATCCTGAATTTCAATACATGGGAGGATATAGAGGGCATGTTCCTATCATAATAATTAGTTGAACACATGTTAAAAGCTAAAATATATGGTGGTATATTAATTAAAATTATATTGTTGTGTAATGTGTAATTACTAACCCATTTTATTTAGAGGTTCATATTTGAGGAAAAAATGATAAAAGTTTTCTTTAATTGTAATTATTTATAATGATTAAATTTTCTGAAAAAATCATGATTTCAGATTGATTTTAACAGCATAAAAGAATGATTTTTCATCTATTATGTCCCATTCATGTGAGTGTTTACCAAATACTCTTCCTTTCCATTATGATAATATGATCATCTTTGAAAATCACTTCAAACAATAGTAATAGAGATTATTAATACTATATATCTATATCCGTAAATGAAATTCTCATAATGCCTCTATAATATACTACCTTATGAGTCAACATAATGATCCATGATAATAAATATTTTTAATCTGATGATATCCTTATCTTGGACCCTATTATGTATAGTATACATAATATAAATATTTTTAATAGTTAAATATTGATATATCGTACAATGCATAAAATTACCTCCAAAATTCTTATAATTCATGGATTAATTAGATATATAATGTTTTTATATGGAAATATTCATATCGCAAACTAGAAATTGTATATTCTATTGAAATTAATTATTATTTATCATTATATCGTCTACATTTATTATTAAAATATTTTAAAAAATTTACAGCATACTCATGATGTATTCCATTTATTATTATTCATTATCCTTTGTAATCAACCTCCTGGAAAATAGATATGTTGAATCTAATTTTATGTAAACTATACCTATATAATTACATAACATAATTATTTTTATATAGATAAAATTCTAATTTTATTTTTTAAAATATTACTTGTTTTATATAATTTTTTCGAATAAAAATTATATTAAATAAAAATTACATGAAATAAACTTGAAAATTTAAATTTCTTCCAATATTTACTCAATTTGGTTTTCCAGTGTTATTCATTCTTATATTGTAACCCATTTGACACAAAATCTGATAGTTTTTTTGTAGAACTGTTATCAAATTATATATTTTAAACATTTAATGTTAAAATTTAAATTTATTTGAAGTCCAACATTTTATATTGGGTAAAATATAATATGTATTCTGTTCCTAATATAAATATTTGATGAAAAAAGTTCTATATAGTTTTTTAGGATGAAATTTGAGATGTCGTGTTTGAATCCTATAATAATTTTGGGGAAATGATCACCCTTGAAAAAAATTGAAATAGTTTTTAAAGTTATTTGAAATTAAAAACAAATTGGGATATATAATTAACAATATTATAATATATGTTAATTTTAATTTTAATGAAATTAAATAAAATATCAAATATTTTCTAGGTGGCTTATTCCTAAATGGAATGGTTTCTTTTATTTTCCAAATTATATTGATATCTTTTATTATGTATAAAATGAACTAGATGTGATGTAGACTGTATAGATAACAAGGGGGCGAATTATCCAAATCTATCCCTAGTAGATCCTCTCCAAGGTATAGTAGTGAATAAAAGAGTGAAAATCAGCCTAAATATTCTAGGTGTTAGAGACTAACATTGAGAATATAAATCAAAAATATTATAGGCATTAAACATTAAAATATCTATAATTATTAATTAAACCATTTATTAACTACACCTGCAATATAATATAATATTTCATTATCTCAATAAACTATTAATTTAATTTCTGAAAAAGAGATAAATAATTTATTTAAAATATATTACATGGTTTATTTTTTATTTCATGAAATTGTCTGTAATTGGGAATTTTATATTGATCTTGTAATGTACAACACACTAAAATACTACACCCTATTACTTAGAAATATTTTCATGGTGATGATATAGCTATCATAAAAGTTTACACGATTGGTTCCTCCCTAGAAAACTCTATATCATCTTGGGAAAATCATACTAAACCCATAGTGAATATATATAAAAACTAGATCATTTTTTTCCTTGGTCAACTAAAAAACCAATATGACCATGGATCACTCACCATATTTGAATACAATATAAAATTTAGTAAATCTTGTTAATATATATGGAAAGGTACCATGAACCCACCTACCCACATACATAGTCACCTCCACACACCAGTAGTATGTGTCATGGTGATTCTATACATTCTATATTTTCAAATAAAAACAATATACCATATTTTCACACCACATCTTCACACCACATATATATAATATAGTGAAATACTATATATCATACCCACACATTTATCACCATATACCATTTTAACATACCCTCACTACATACACCAAAACTACACAATGTAAATTAGAGTATATGGGGTGGAGGGAGATGACAATTATCCTTATCCCCCACAACAATGATATTATTAGTATAACAGAAACTAAAAACCAAATTTATGGATCATATACATTACTCGACTTGGGTGATTATACACAATATAATAACATAGCATAATTTAATTTACAATGATATAGACAATACCAACCTATGTTAAATCACTATCAAACAACTTGACAATATTATATTTTCACACCGTCATCATCACACTACCACAACAACTATGATATTTATCAACATTACAAACCAATAACAGAGTCGCAAAAAAACATGGACGTTACTTAAAATTAATCTTTCTTCACCAATATTCAATTATTCATTAACTAGATATATTATATTTATTACCCATGTTAATTACTAAAACTATTATTTTTAAATTAATAAAAAATCGTATTCCACAAATTATATTACTCTCATCCATATAGAATATAATTTATAAACAAAGTTATATTCATTTAAATAATTTGTTTAATACACATAAATATTCATGGGAACCTAAAATATTAACCAAGTAAATATATTCCAACAAACTCATCATCATTCAACCAATAACTCACATCATCACCTCTACTATTTCAAAATAAAATTACAATGTTAACCAAATCAACCATGTTAAAATACAATAATAATAGAACACATCCACATATATTTCCCCTAAACATCAAAAACAAAAAACACCTTTATAATTGTATAATTTTATACATAACATCTTCTAGAACAAAAACTAAACCACCATCCCACTTCTACATATATCATTTATCAAAATACTATCTCATATCCAACATGATAACAGATAGAAAAATTGTTTTAACATAACATATAGTGACCATTCCTTTTCATACATTACTATTACATCATTATAAAGATAGTCAACATAATATTATTACACAATGAGGATCCATAGGTTTAGTGTATTGGGAAAACTAGGACCAAATTTTTTTTTACAACATCAGGCATATATATTTATATAATTCCATTTTCTAAATATTCTTCTTGGATAGTGACATCTCCTTAGTACATGTAGTCACCAAAGGATATACGTGAAAAAGAGGTCATCTAAAATCCCTTTAAGATAAAAGGTATTAACAACGTAACAATGGGTGAGAATAATCATAACATATGAAAAGGATCATGAACATGAGAGGAATCATTAATAAAAGACATGATATGTGGAAATGAATTAAAAATGAAACATCAGGTCTTATTGTTTAACTACAACACATACTTGTGAACAAAGATAAAGTCTCGGGAAAAAATCATTTCACTTTAACTCATGAGATTCATCACTTTAACCAATGCATTGGACCGCTGTATAATTCAATGAACACCTGTCACCTTTAAACATTCATATTGTAATATATAATTCTATGTGCACCCATCATATCAGAACAACATCATTATCATGCATTACATATAGAACATTTATAGAAAATGAATTTAAAAATACCTTGGAAAGTTATGGTTTTCATCTTGTAATAACACATTCTAAAAAATTGGGTTCCCAAAAGAAAGTGGGGATAACATACTTGATACAATAACCATCAATCAAGAGTGAAATAAAATATGTGTTTTTGAAAGAATAATTCTATTGGAAAACAATTTTTTGACATAATATCTAGTGGAAAACATGTATATCCCAAAAAAGGTAATATAATGATGGAAAATGGATTTTTAAGGAGTGACCATACAAAAATGGAGTAAAAGAGGGTTAATCCTATGAAATAAATACGGGTTCTTGATTTTCCCCTTAACTTTTATCCAAATGTTTTATTCACTATAAAGTAACGTATAACCACATTTGATTCATTAATTAAAAATTACAAAACATTGTGTACATGAATATTGAATATTATGGTTTTATTAGTATATTTTATGGGCTTTTGGATGAGATATAGGGTTTAAATCCGTTGTTCGGGAATCACTACTAAGACAAAAAATTTTCCCGACACATCTTTACCCATATTTTTTTAAAACGTGGGTATAGATAGTATTTTTTGACCTATTCCCATGGTTTTTTTGAACGATGAGTATACTAAAACTGAATTGAGAGTTGTATCGGACTTCGCCACCCAAATTTTCATTTCTTTACCCTATATGCTCATTCCCTGGACACCCCAACCACTCCTCCCCTCCATGACCTCAATCTCCCTCCTTCACCTCCAACTCCCAGCCCCACCTCCCTCCCTCAACATTCATGCCTCTGCAGTCACCTCCTCATCCACCTCTCACTCCACGGCACCACCTTCTGGTCTTTGCCTCCACCTCCCAGCCCTCTCCAACACCTTCACCTCCTGACCCCCACATCCAACTTGACCTCTTCCTTTGGGGCCACCTCCACCTTCTCTAGGCCACAACCACCTCCGCCTCCACTTCCCAGTCATCGCACCCACCTCTACAACAACCTCCTCCTCCTCCTCTAGACTGTAAACAGAAAGGGTTAAATAATATATTATAAGTTATTGGTAGATAGCTATTATTTCAATTCCAAATTTATGTGGTTATTTTCCAAATAATTCCTTATAGATTCGACAATTGTTTTGTGTGAGATAAATTTGATGTTCAATTTTGGAATTCCATTGGTTAAAACATCTAAATTCTGGTGATTTATTTTGTACAATCATCATGTTTATATTACTTTTAACCAATTATGATCTAATTAATTATTAATATTCTTTAGATTCATTTCAACTGTACACACAACTTATATTTATAAACTATGTAATAATTGTTCTAATATTTTTATATACATGGTATTCAATTTCATGTGAAAACCACTATCATCTTCCCAGAAAATTAATCTGACATCAACATCACTCGTGATTACTATTTCTACTCTACTATTATTTCTTATCACCAATTAGATGATACTTTAGATCCATATATGTTCAGATGTAACTACGATCATTATGTAGTTTTCAATTCTCACAAAAAATTAACTATATACAATTGTTGATATTTTCATTTTTAATAGATCTTGCTTTTATATAACATATTTAAAACATCACAAATGTGATAACTACTACAAGCTAGTTAATTCAGGACATACGGTTCAATTTCATCTAAAAAAATTATCTATAATTATTTTGAAACTTCTTATTGATATATTGTATAGAATATTATGCATTTGTTTTTGTCACTATAGAAAAAAAAACAGTTTATATTTATACATGATTGTTTTTTAAACTAAATTTTAATACAATCAACGTGTATCTTACATTTAAATAGTATTTTTTTATACATGGTAATTTACTAATAATGTGAATCTTGAATTTTAACTATATAATATTATGCTTTAATAATTGAAATCTTATGTAGATGAAATATGCAAATGAAAAATTTATAAAATGATGCAGTATGAATACTTGTTTATTTTTTGTATAAAATAAAATCAATCTATAATGTTATGAAATGTAATATCTTGGGAATATTTATATAATAACATAAATCTTCAATATACCATTACTAAATATCTTTCTCAATATTTTTCCAGTGATACACCCCCTACTTGGATAAAAATGTTTTGTTGTATAAATGTTTTTCATTGATATTACATATTATTGATATTATTATCAATTTCATAATTTTATTAACAACATCAATTAGAAGTTGTGGTTCCATAATATTTTTTAAGAAGTTTCATCAACCTTTAATATTTATGTACTAAAACTTCCATGATCTTCAATATATATAATAAAATTTTATATTTTACTTTATTACTGATTTTTAATTTTTTCATCAATATATTTGATGTATATAATTTCAATTTTTATTTTTATAACATATTTTTTAGTAACAATAGTGTAAAACTATACTTATTTTTCCAAAACAACATTATTCTTTATGAAATTCCTATTTTTAATTTCTATTCAATTATAAAAAATATATATAATTTTTTTTCTTATTACAAATGTTTATTTAAAAATAAAAAAAATTATTTTATAAACTAATTATTTATTTATGCATAATATTTACCCTCCTTGATTAGTTATGTCATCTGTATTATTCATGGTGTTTTATTCTGATCATTTTTCAGTTGTTCTAAGTAGTTTTTTCATCATGTAAAACCAACTGGGTTACATTGGGTTAAATTCCTCCATCTAAAATTATCTATTGTCATAATGTGAATCATAGGTGATTAACAAATGTTAATTTAGTTTAAGGTTTAATTATGATATATTTTTCAAATATCTATCTCCAATTATACTCTTTATTAACCATTTTCATTTTCCTAATATATCTATATATTTTTACTATTATAATCATTTTTCAATCTGTTTTCAAACATTCAATAGAGAAAATATATTCCTATTTACATTAAATTATTTATTGTATTTTTATATTATTATTTATATGAACTAAATCAGTATTCATATGCCTCTTCCATGTTTTTTGCAGTGATGGATAAGTTGAAGAATATTCATTTCAATTGAGAATTACATGGGGGATGAAAAAAATTATCTAATTCCATACATATTATACTAACTATCATTCATCCTTGATTACTTATATCAAGATGGTAGTGTTCATTTTAACTTTACTATATATTATGCATACATGTGTTAGGCCAAAGGGATTTAATTTTTATTTGATGTATATGTAATGTGAAGTGAGTTATTTTTCATGGGAACTGTATGATTATTGTGAGTAAGAGGCTATATACACATATAGTTTTATACTATTTACTATGGGTTGATATAGATTTCTGAGGGTCTATGTTAACAACTTTCATGTGGCTATTCAGTTCCCATAATTGTTATTGTAATGGCCCAGACCTCTCCGGTCCATTACTTTGTGAAATGTTGGTGTTGGAGGTGTTCTGGGAGGTCAAGAGGACTTATCCCCAACACATTGCCAATTTTCCAGTTCTGTGAACAGTGTTTCTAGTTTTATGAACAGTAACAGATCGGTCTCACCGATCGGTCTGACAGATCGGTTTCACAGATCGGTGTGACAGATCGGTTTCACAGATCGGTCTGACAGATCGGTTTCACAGATCGTTGTGACAGATCGGTTTCACAGATCGGTCTGACACATCGGTTTCACAGATCGGTGTGACAGATCTGTTTCACATATCGGTGTGACAGATCGGTTTCACAGATCGGTCTGACAGATCGGTTTCACAGATTGGTGTGACAGATCGGTTTCACAGATCGGTCAGACTGATCGGTTTCACAGATCGGTGTGATAGATCAGTTTTACAGATCAGTTTCACAGATCGGTTTCACAGATCGGTGTGACAGAACAGTTTCACAGATCAGTTTCACAGATCAGTCTGACAGATCAGTTTCACAGATCGGTTTCACATATCGGTTTCACAGATCGGTTTCACAGATCGGTGTGACAGATCAGTTTCACAGATCGGTTTCACAGATCGGTTTCTTGGATCGTTGTGACAGATCAATTTCACAGATCGGTTTCACAGATCAGTTTCATGTACAGTAACGTTGGGTGAACAGTGTTTCTAGACTCCTACAGTTTTGCCCCTTTTGACGTTTCTTTTGACGTAAATTACATTTAAAGCCTTATTTTAAGGGCTCTTAAGGCCGATTCAAATTCCATAAATCCTATATTAATTATTCCTAAGGCTTGGAATGTTTTACTTGGTCAAACCGCGTGGGTTAATGCGTTCCGTTTTTAATGGAGAATTAACCGGATCTTAAACTGCCACCTCGTTAAATCTTAAAAAGGGATGAGATATCATTCTCCCTTTTTCTTTCCCTTTGTTCTCAACTAATAGGTGCTAGAACCTTTCAATCCATTCCGTAAGAGTTGCACAATCAATATTTACTCCTAGGCTTGGTTCTGCTTTGTTTTGATGCATCCAAGCTGTGTCGATCATTCTTCCACATATGTTGTCGCGAGAGAAGGATTGTGGCCCGCTGTGTGGATAAAGGACGTCAAGAACTCTTCGAGGTAGGGGATTCATGGCTTCTCTAATTTTATATGTGCAATCGTAGAATTAGCATGATTTATCTCTTTGGATCACAATAAAATTGACCTAATTAAATACTTGAACAGGATTAAAAGAATTGGTTGATCGCATGCTTTTGCTTTATACCGTGATAACGGTTTGCCTCATGTTTTCCTAGATATAGTGATATCTATGTTTTCTTTGATTTTTTGTTCGTTCAGGATAGAAATTGATAATGAACGTAAAGCCAGAATTAATTGTTAATTAATTGGCTAAAGATAAAGAGGAATGTAAATTAATCTGGTTGTTGCCTTTGTTGTAGTTCTAATTTGAGGATAATCAAATTAGGGAAGTAAGCATGGTTATTTAATTGTGATAGCTTACTGATTAGGTATCCATGATTGGAACCTCCGAATAACAAATTTGTTAATTCAATATGGATTAGAAAACAGATTATGTGGGAATTTCAAAAGGGTTCTGAGTTACCCGCTTGCTTGTAAGGCTGAATGCCTTGTGGTTTGGAGCTCTGAGTGCTCATTTTTGGATGAAGGCTAAATGCCTTGTTATAGGGCCGAGAGCCCATTTTGTGATCTTTGATTTCCTGCTGTTTGTGCTGTGATGTGAGCCTGGATGGCTGTTGTGATATGTAGAGGTGAGGAGGCCTTATGGTTGTGGCAGCGGATGACGCCTACTGTGGCGAGATGCATCGGTTTATGCATGTGGGTGTCAGGGAGGACACCAGGGGTGATGGAATGGGATGGATGTGGTTGCTGGATTCTTCTTGTTTTCTTTGAATGTTAATCTGATTTGCTTTTCCCCACTGCTCAAGGCAGCTGGTCTTTCTACCCTTCTTCCAAATGAGGCGAAGACGCGCGGGGTATGCCACATGCTTTCCGTGTTTAGCCTCTCGAGGGAGAAGGGGTATATGCTCTTTCTATAGGTGGAAAAGACTCGACGGGTAGTATATCTACTCACCGTGTTGAGCCTCCTTTGTGTTTAGAAGCATAATATGCTTTTCTAGAATGCCTCTGAATGTGGAAAAGTAATTGGGTAAGGAATGTTTGATTAAATGGTGAAAATCTACGGGGATGGAGATGCTGGAATTTAAAGGTGATGTGAATATTAAAAAGGAGCAGTTGTTTTTGGAATTGATGCTAATTTAGATTAATGTGGATTTGTTCATTCTTAATTAATGTTTAAAGAATTAATTAATGTACAGTGGAACTGATAAATGAGAATGGATTAATCTAATAAAGCTCTTCAATTGGTTGTGTGCTTATAGGATACCTAGTCTTTGAAGTAGTAGCCTACAGTCTGAGAGACGTTAGCTGAAGTTGTATCTAAGACTAGGTAATTCACATAGTGTGGATGTGAGTTACTTATATATTCTTTAATTTTTGTGTTTCTATACGCTACTCCACTTTGTCGGTAAGGGAAACTGACACACCGGGGATTCTGAGCCCTGGGGGGGTGTTTTCCCCAACATTTTGATGGGAGGATGAATGGATGACTACCCCCTTTGGCCCCGCTCTCTTCTCTTGGTAGATACTTGTGCCATGAGGCACATCGGTTAGTTACCCCATATGTGTGTGTAGAGGGCTGTAATGGCTTGTGGTTATTCACACACATATATTCTGGATATAGTATCCTACGGACTACTATAGGTGTAACGTGTATAGGCTATGATGGCTTGAGGATCCTTACTCGGTGTATGGGCTGTAATGGCTTGAGGTATTATACCCGACGTATGATACACATTATGCGAGCTGTGGTGGCTCCCGTAAATTACCTGGTTACTTTTGGTTGTGAGGACGGTGTGGTGCTTTGCCTAGGTGTCTGCGGGCAAGCCTATGTGGTGCACAAGGTGCAGATTGTGGAGCTTAGCCCAGGTGTCTACGGGAAAGCCTTTGGAGAGAGATGTACAGGACGTATGTCATTGGGGCAAAGCGGCAAACTAGTGGGGAAGTAGTTGTGGGGTACCCTTGATATTTTTTACTATATTCTATATTCTTGTATGCGTTACTTGGTGAGAGTAGCCATGGTGAGGTTGGGAACATAGTATACCTGTTTAGGTGACGAGTTAGTTTCACTTGTTGTTCACTGGCCTTTAGCATGCTTTCTATACCTTTGCACGAGAGGCTTGGGGAGGATCCTACTGAGTATACTTTTATACTCACCCTATGTACATATAAACTGTTTTTCAGGTCACTTGGAGCAGGTTGGAGATCAAGCGGGTTACTACTAGCTTGTGGTTGGAGGAGGAGCTGTTTGGGCTCGTGGTCACTGCTGTTTTTCTTTCTTTTGGGTACTTTTAGTTTCCCCTTCAGTTGTAGAACTTTTGCATGACATTTCATATATGTACTTGGTTTCCTTTTATATTTCAGTTCTGAGTTGGAGTTGATTGGAGTCTATTCCATCTCTCTCTTCTGCATGTGTTCTCTTATAGGGTAATGCCTCCCATTTGTATGTTATTATACCCTCGGTGCTAGTCACCAACCCAGGGCCTACTGGAGACGGGACTCGGGGGTCATTATCTCCCTTTTCACATTGCCGGCCCAGGAGGGGTACACTTTGTGGGGAGGGGGTCGTGACAGAGTGGTATCAATGGTCTGGTTGAGGGATAGGATGGAGTTTGGAGTTAGGCACAGGTGAGGATGCATGGGATGGTAGGGCAACGGTGTCATTAATGTTTAGCAAGTGGGGTAAACACTGGAGACCGGAAGAGACATAGGCGTTCAGGGCCCCCTATGATCTGTTGCACAGACCTTTAAGTTTACAATGGCTACTAAACAAGTGATACCGATTGCAGGGTAGAGACCTAGGAAAGGATCATGCATCATTATTCTTTGCGCCTGTGTTTGAATGGGTAGACATTGGGATAGGTAACCAAAAAAAAATTAATAAAATTAATTAATTAATTAATTAATGTTGAGTCTTCCATATTCCAGGCTTAGGAGCTCTAACAGTTGTTATTTTACAGGTATTTCTCCAGGTCGACGTCCTCGTCAGGTTTGCGCAGAAGATGCCCAGCAGGCTATTCCAGCAGATCGCCGCCGGGTAGAGGTTGACGACGATGAAACTTGGAGGAAGAAACTCCGAGAGTTCCAGTGCCAGAGTCTACATAAGTACGAGGGCTCCGTTTCAGATGCAGTCACATAAGACTAGTTGGAGGAGGTCGAGATAGGCTTCAGTTCGATTCGTTCTTAGAAGGAACACTGGGTGTCCTTGGTTGTGACGATGTTGCGTGGAGCGGCGAGACAGTGGTGGTTCTTGTTCCTCGGGGATCGTGAGGAGTCAGCGATCTCATGGGAGGAGTTTCGAGATAGGTTTAGAGTCGAGTTTCTTTCATCGACTGCGAAGGCGTCCAGTCGCCAGGAGCTACTCACCCTTCAACAGGGGAGCTCCAGTGTTCGATAGTTTGGAATCTGTTTCAGGAACCTTCTACGATATGCTTCAGACCTGTTACCAGATGATGATGCCAGGGCGAGGCATTTCGAGGAGGCTTTGCGTCCAGAGATCCAGTTCCAGGTCACCCCATTTATGCTGAAGACATATCTAGAGGTTCTAGCAAGGGCAGAGGTTGTTGAGAGGACTTTGACCAGGACCAGATCGTCACGAGAGGGGAATCGTCATGATTCCTCACGAAGCAGAGCTGTGGTCTGGGGTTCCCGGTTTTCAGGAAAGAAGAGTTTCTGTTAACCTGGGGGTAGGTCCCAGCCCTTTCCATCTCGTTTCTCCAGAGGTAACAACTCTTAGACCTATTCCAAGGGATCAGGCGCTTGTTTTTCTTATGGTGGTCGTGGTCATCAGCAGCGGGAGTGCCCGACTTTTCAGAGCAGTCATCATTCACCAGGCGCTCCACTCCAGGTTCCTCCGTTGAGGCAGTTCTAGCCGAGGCACCAACAGCAGGTTGCACCAGCTTTAGATCACTCGAGGGTAGATGGAGCAGGCAGAGGACATCCCCATGACGCTCCCCGTCCTCAGAGAGCAGAGCGCAACCGTGGTGGTGGTCGTTATCAGGGTCAGAGAGGCCGTGGAGGTGGTCGTGGTCAGCTTCATGCTCTTGCGTTGCCAGCTCCAGGCGAGCCAGACGTCGTCTGAGGTACCCTTTGCTTGTTTTCTACCTTGGTGTATGCCTTGTTTGATTCAGGAGCGACACACTCCTTTATATCACCTACCCTTTTCCATGCTTTGGGACTTGAGGTAGAGAGGCTTCCAGTTCCCTTGGTGTTGACTACGCCAGTTGGAGGTCGAGATGACTTGTTTGATGTATGTAGAGACTGTTCCCTAGTGTTGGGGAAACACCGCTCTTGGGGAGATTTCTTATGATTGCGAATACAACCATATGATGTCATATTTGGCATGGATTGGTTGTATTCGGTGCAGGCTGTTGTGGATTTCTACAGGAATAAGGTCGTTTTCTTTGATGAAGACGGAGAGGAAGTAGTGTTTGTTGGTGAGAGAGATCCTCGGATGAGTCATAGACGAGTTTCATCCATATAATCCATGATGGCTGGGATGATGCAGAGTTCTTCAGAGGTTCAACAGTTGGTGTTTCCTAGGGTCGTAGAGGAGTACCCTGACGTCTTTCCAGAAGAGGTTGTATCCTTACCCCCTCGACGAGAGATCGAGTTTGGGATCGAGCTATAGCCGGGAGCGTCTCCTATCTCTATGTCTCCATATAGGATGGCCCCTTCTGAGTTACGAGAGCTACGTATACAGCTTGATGGTCTGTTGCAGTGTGGTTTTGTTCGGCCAAGCGTGTCACCGTGGGGTGCACCAGTTTTGTTTGTGAAAAAGGCTTATGGAAGTTTGCGGTTGTGCGTCGATTATCGTCGGTTAAAAAAAGTGACAATAAAGAACCGCTATCCTCTCTCGTGGATTGATGACCTATTCTATCAACTGAACGGTGAAAGTTGGTTTTCAAAGATAGACTTGCGGTCAAGATATCATCAGATGCGTGTAAAGGATGAGGATATCCCGAAGACTGCTTTCTGCTGTCGTCATGGGCATTATGAGTTTGTTGTAATGCCATTCGGCGTGACAAATGCTCCAGCTGTTTTCATGGGGTTGATGAATGCTGTGTTCCGTGAATTCCTGGACATGTTTGTTGTGGTTTTCAACGACGACATCCTTGTGTACTCCACATCTGAAGAGGAGCATGCAGAGCATCTACGAGCCGTTTTGGGAGTTCTTCGCCGACATCGGTTGTTTGGGAAGTTGTCCGAGTGTGAGTTCTGGGCTCAAGAAGTTCGTTTCATGGGAGATGTTGTGTCCCAACAGGGTGTAGCTGTGGATCCTTCAAAGATAGAAGCAGTGGTGTCTTGGCCAGCCCCCAAAACCGTGTCAGAGGTGCGAAGTTTCCTTGGTCTCGCAGGCTATTATAGGAGGTTTGTAGCCAATTTCTCCCAAGTTGTGACTCCTCTGACAGCTTTGACCAATAAGGATCAAGCATTCATATGGACTGATCAGTGTCAGGCGGCTTTCGAATATCTAAAGGAGAAGTTGGTAAGTGCTCCAGTCCTTTGTCTTCCAGCGGAGGGAGTCCAGTTTGATGTTTTCTGTGATTCTTCACATCTGGGGATAGACTGTGTTCTCATGCAACCGAGGTCAGTTGTTTCTTATGGGTCTCGGCAGTTGCGTCCCCATGAACGCAACTATGCCACCCATGATCTTGAGTTGGCAGCCGTGGTGTTTGCGCTGAAGTTGTGGAGACATTACCTTATTGGCGAGCGCTTTGTGGTTTTCACCGATCATAAGAGTTTGAGGTATGTTTTCTCCCAACGCGACTTGAACATGAGGCAGCGTCGGTGGATGGAGTTCTTGCAGGAATACGACTTCGAAATATCGTATACACCAGGGAAGGGAAAGGTTGTTGCTGATGCACTGAGCCGAAAGTCACGTAATGATGTTGTGCGTGAATCTGGGGATTCCATGAGAGTGATGGAAGAGCTATCAGCTTTGCATCTTGTTATGGGAGAAGTTGGGGGAAGAGGTTGTCTTTTCCAGATGACGGTGCAGTCATCCCTGATGCAGAAGGTGGAAGAGTCTCAGTAGGGTGATCTAGAGGTGGAAGTTTGGAGAGACAGAGTTGTATGTGGTGAGGCCCCTGATGGTTGGTCGGAGGATGAACAGCACCGAGGTTTGTATCATGGCAGGCATTTTGTTCCCTTGGCGATGCACGAGACGGTGCTCCGAGAGTTCCATAGTTTGCCCTTGGCGGTACATCCTGGTGTGACGAAGATGTACCGATCCTTGAGGTGTTAGTTTTGGTGGCCTGGGCTGAAGCGTACAGTTGCAGAATGTGTGTCTCGGTGTTTAGTCTGCCAGAAGGTGAAGGCCGAACATCGTGTTCCTGGTGGTCTTCTCCAACACATAGAGATTCCTTAGTGGAAGTGGGAGGACATCTCAATGGACTTTGTTACAGGTTTACCTCGAGCTCCGGGAGGACATGTTGCTATATGGGTGGTAGTGGATCGTTTAACTAAATCGGCCCACTTAATAGCAATCAAGGAGTCGAGCTTAGTGGAGGTTTTGTCGAGGCAGTATCTGGAGGAGGTGGTGAGGCATCACGAAGTTCCTAAGACGATCATTTCTGATCGAGATCCTCGTTTAACCTCTAGGGTGTGGAGAGGTCTCCAGCATGCTTTTGGCTCTCAACTATGCCTTAGCACTGCTTTTCATCCTCAAATGGATGGTCAGACAGAGCGAACCATCCAGACTCTTGAAGACATGTTGCGCTCATGTGTTCTTGATTTTGGAGGTTCATGGACGAAGCACTTACCCTTGGTAGAGTTCGCTTACAATAATATTTTTCACTCTACCATCGGCATGGAGCCGTTTGAAGCCTTGTATGGCCGGCCATTCCGTTCTCCGTTGTGCTGGACTGGGATCGGAGAGTCCGCAATTCTCGGACCAGAACTAGTGCAGAATACAACAGAGATGGTTCAGGTGATTCGTGGGAGGATGAAGACAGAACAAGATCGTCAGAAATCTTATGCTGATCAAAGAAGGAGACCCTTAGAGTTTAATGTTGGGGATCATGTGTTTCTAAAGGTGACTCCCCGTCGTGGGCAGCGAAGTTTTGGTCGTGGAAGTAAGCTTTCTCCCCGTTTTGTTGGGCCTTTCGAGGTGTTAGCTCGTGTTGGAGGTGTGGCGTATCGAGTAGCACATCCCCCTCTGATGAGTCGGATACATGATGTTTTCCATGTATCACAGCTCCGTCGTTACCTTCATGATGAATCTCATGTTATTGATTGGGGAGAGATCGATATTGATGATGATGCAACCTTCGAGGAGCGACCTGTGGAGATCCAAGACTGCAAGGAGAAGGTGTTGCGTGGGCGTTCTATCCCCATAGTTCGTGTCTTGTGGCGACACAGTGGCATGGAGGAGAGTACCTGGGAGCGTGAGTCACAGATACGTGCTCAGTACCCAGAGTTTTTTAATGTTTAACTCCTTTCATGTAATGATGTTTCCTCTCTGGATAGAACTTTCATGTTTTATTTATGTACCTTTGATGTGATGTTGTGAATGAATTATTTGGGTATGGATTGTTTGTTCTCGGATGTCAGAGTTTTGTTCCAGCTTTCGAACAACTCATGGTGGTTTTTCCCTGAGAGGTATCTTATGGGGTGGTTGTTCGGACCCCTCTTCTCTTCTGGGTTAGTTTTTAATTCTCGAGGATGAGAATGTTTTGAGAGGTATCTAATGTAATGGCCCGGACCTCTCCGGTCCATTACTTTGTGAAATGATGGTGTTGGAGGTGTTCTGGGAGGTCAAGAGGACTTATCCCCAACACATTGCCAATTTTCCAATTATGTGAATAGTGTTTCCAGTTTTATGAACAGTAACAGATCGGTCTCACCGATCGGTCTGACAGATCGGTTTCACAGATCGGTGTGATAGATTGGTTTCACAGATCGGTCTGACAGATCGGTTTCACAGATCGGTGTGACAGATCAGTTTCACAGATCGGTCTGACAGATCAGTTTCACAGATCGGTGTGACAGATCAGTTTCACAGATCGATGTGAGAGATCGGTTTCACAGATCGGTCTGACAGATCGGTTTCACAGATCGGTGTGACAGATCGGATTCACAGATCAGTCTGACAGATCGGTTTCACAGATCGGTGTGACAGATCAGTTTCACAGATCAGTTTCACAGATCGGTTTCACAGATTAGTTTCACAGATCGGTGTGACAGATCAGTTTCACAGATCGGATTCACAGATCGGTTTCACAGATCGGTTTCACAGATCGGTGTGACAGATCAGTTTCACAGATCGGTTTCACAGATCGGTTTCATGGATCGGTGTGACAGATCAGTTTCACAGATCGGTTTCACAGATCGGTTTCATGTACAGTAACGGTGGGTGAACAATGTTTCCAGACTCCTACAGGTTTGCCCCTTTTGACGTTTCTTTTGACGTAAAATACTTTTAAAGCCTTATTTTAAGGGCTCTTAAGGCCGATTCAAATTCCATAAATCCTATATTAATTATTCCTAAGGCTTGGAATGTTTTACTTGGTCAAACCGTGTGGGTTAATGCGATCCGTTTTTAATGGAGAATTAACCGGATCTTAAACCGCCACCTCGTTAAATCTTAAAAAGGGATGAGATATCATTCTCCCTTGTTCATTCCCTTTGTTCTCAACTAATAGGTGCTAGAACCTTTCAATCCATTCCGTAGGAGTTGCACAATCAATCTTTACTCCTAGGATTGGTTCTGCTTTGTTTTGATGAAACCAAGATGTGTCGATCATTCTTCCACATAAGTTGTCACGAGAGAAGGATTATGGCCCGCTGTGTGGATAAAGGACGTCAAGAACTCTTCGAGGTAGGGGATTCATGGCTTCTCTAATTGTATATGTGAAATCGTAGAATTAGCATGATTTATCTCTTTGGATCACAATGAAATTGACCTAATTATATACTTGAACAGGATTAAAAGAATAAGTTGATCGCATGCTGTTGCTTTATACTGTGATAACGGTTTGCCTCATGTTTTACTAGATATAGTGATATCTATGTTTTCTTTGATTTGTTGTTCTTTCATGATAGAAATTGATAACGAACGTAAAGCCGGAATTAATTGATAATTAATTGGCTAAAGATAAAGAGGCATGTAAATTAATCTTGTTGTTGCCGTTGTTGTAGTTCTAATTTGAGGATTATCAAATTAGGGAAGTAAGCATGGTTATTTAATTGTGATAGCTTACTGACTAGGTATCCATGATTGTAACCTACGAATAACAAATCTGTTAATTCAATATGGATTAGAAAACAGATTATGTGGGAATTTCAAAAGGGTTCTGAGTTACCCGCTTGCTTGTAAGGCTGAATGCCTTGTGGTTTGGAGCTCTGAGTGCTCATTTTTGGATGAAGGCTAAATGCCTTGTTAAAGAGCCGAGAGCCCATTTTGTGATCTTTGATTTCCTGCTGTTTGTGCTGTGATGTGAGCCTGGATGGCTGTTGTGATATGTGGAGGCGAGGAGGCCTTGTGTTTGTGGCAGCGGATTACGCCTAGTGTGGCGAGATGCATCGGTTTATGCATGTGGGTGTCGGGGAGGACACTAGGGGTGATGGAATGGGATGGATGTGGTTGCTGGATGCTTCTTGTTTTCTTTGAATGTTAATCTGCTTTGCTTTTCCCCACCGCTCAAGGCAGCTGGTCTTGGTACCATTCTTCCGAAGGAGGCGAAGACGCGCGGGGTATGCCACGTGCTTTCCGTGTTTAGCCTCTCGAGGGAGAAGGGGTATATGCTCTTTCTATAGGCAGCAAGGACTCGACAGGTAGTATATCTACTCACCGTGTTTGGCCTCCTTTGTGTTTAGAAGCATATGATGCTTTTCTAGAATTCCTAGGAATGTGGAAAAGTAATTCGGTAAGGAATGTTTGATTAAATGGTGAAAATCTACGGGGATGGAGATGTTGGAATTTAAAGGTGATGTGAATCTTAAAAAGGAGCATTTTTTTTGGAAGTGATACCAATTCAGATTAATGTGGATTTGTTCATTCTTAATTAATGTTTAAATAATTAATTAATGTACAGTGGAACTGATAAATGAGAATGGAGTAATCTAATAAAGCTCTTCAATTGGTTGTGTGCTTATAGGATACCTAGTCTTTGAAGTAGCAGCCTGGAGTCTACGAGACGTTAGCTGCAGTTGTATCTAAGACTAGGTAATGCCCATAGTGTGGATGTGAGTTACTTATATATTCTGTACTTTTTGTGTTTCTATACGCTACTCCACCCTGTCGGTAAGGGCAACTGACACCCCATGGATTCTGAGCCCTGGGGGTGTTTTCCCCAACATTTTGATGGGAGGTTGAATGGCTGACTACCCCCTTTGGCCCCACTCTCTTCTCTTGGTAGATAATTGTGCCATGAGGCACATCGGTTAGTTACCCCATATATGTGTGTAGAGGGATGTAATGGCTTGTGGTTATTCACACACATATATTCTGGATATAGTATCCTACGGACTACTATAGGTGTAACATGTATAGGATATGATGGCTTGAGGATCCTTACTCGGCGTATGTTCTGTAATGGCTTGAGGTATTATACCCGACGTATGATACACGTTATGCGAGCTGTGGTGGGTCCCGGAAATTACCTGGTCACTTATGGTTGTGAGGACAGTGTGGTGCTTCACCCAGGTGTCTGTGGGCAAGCCTATGTGGTGCACGAGGTGCAGATTGTGGAGCTTAGCCCAGGTGTCTGTGGGCAAGCCTTTGGAGAGAGATGCACAGGACGTATGTCATTGGGGCAAAGCGGCAATCCAGTGGGGAAGTAGTAGCGGGGTACCCTTGATATTTTTTACTATATGCTGTATTCTTGTATGTGTTACTTGGTGAGAGTAGCCATGGTGAGGTTGGGAACATAGTATACCTGTTTAGGTGACGTGTTAGTTTCACTTGTTGTTCACTGGGCTTTAGCATGCTTTCTTTACCTTTTCACGAGAGGCTTGGGGAGGATCCTACTGAGTATACTGTTATACTCACCCTATGTACATATAAATTATTTTTCAGGTCACTTGGAGTAGGTTGGAGATCAAGCGGGTTACTACTAGCTTGTGGTTGGAGGAGGAGCTGTTCGGGCTCGTGGTCGCTGCCGTTTTTCTTTCTTTTGGGTACTTTTAGTTTCCCCTTCAGTTGTAGTACTTTTGCATGACATTTCATATATGTACTTGGTTTCCTTTTATATTTCAGTTCTGATTTGGAGTTGATTGGAGTTTATTCTATCTCTCTCTTCTGCATGTGTTCTCTTAGAGGGTAATGCCTCCCATTTGTATGTTATTATACCCTCAGTGCTAGTCGCCAACCCGGGGCCTACTAGAGGCGGGACTCGGGGGTCATTATCTCCCTTTTCACATTGCCGACCCAGGAGGGGTACACTTTGTGGGGAGGGGGTCATGACAGTTATTGTCAGAAATATCATAGGTACCTTGACTCTCTACATTGATTTTCACTATAGATGAAAGGAAATTATATTATAATTTCACTAATATTTCATATTTTGGAAAAACAGAATGTTTTTTCACAATCCCATTCATTAAATTCATTTTCATATAACTCAATCAATTGAAAAAGAAACTCTTTAGAACAAGTTCATCTTTACTATTTTAAAACACAATAGTTTTATCACCATGATTTGTTTCAATATATGCTTCATATTTTCTATTATTATTTTATATCTCTTCCAAACATGTCATTAATACAACATCAATATTTTAACTAAATTCTTAATGTGTTGTCTCTAGAATTATTTTGTACAAGCATTGAAAAAACTCACCTCTCAAAAAGATCTGGTATGTCACCTATCACATGTTACTATTCCAAATAGTCCAACATTATCATATGTAATATTTCTTCCTCTTCATATAAAAATGTACACACAGTAACTATAAAAGGGATCTCACTCTCAATTTATGATTAGTACTATACAAGAAAACCATTTCCTCTTTATTCCCCCTCACTTATGGTATTTCACATAGTTTCATTTAGAGTATATATATTACATTACCACAATGATGATTGTTTATTTTTTTTAGTCTCATATAGAAGCTTGAAAATTAACATTATTTACTATGGAATGATGAATTATTATTTATATTGGTAAGGATTTATTTTAAGAAGTGATATTTTTTATAGAAAGGTGTTTTTTTTAAATTTTAATGTTATTTATAATCATTTTTAGGGGGTCCTGAAAAAGATGAATAGTAGACTAAATAATATTATTTGGAATCATTTATCCTTTTTTTAAAATTGGGGAATTTTTATTGATTGTTTATTCAATGATAATTAAAACCGATATACATTATGATACTGATTTCTAGGTTTTAATCTACCTTTTCCTTTCTAGGTGTGTGGTTTTAACTATTTTTCATTAATTGAATTATTAATTCCTTTCGAGCTAAGGGGATGAAAAGCATGTTACTTTTTGTCAACCCATCCGAAAATATTGATACCCTTTCCATATTTCATGTACCACTATACCATCTCCTATCTTCCTTTTACTTGAGCACCAACGTTCATTAACTTTCATTATTCTTGAAAACTAATCAATTTTATTTTTCATTATAATAATTCTTAGAGAGTTTATCTTCTTAAAACATAAGCAAGAATCATGATTATAAATAGAATAATTATATTAAAAGACAAAATAAAAATGTTTAGTATTTTTATTTTTCATTTCCAAAAGATTTATCAAATATAGAGATCCCATTTTCTGAATTTAACACTCTTAAACATCTATTAAATTGATCTTATTTTCTATATATCATCATATTTATATCCTATAATTTATTAAGATAATTAGGTGAAACAATTATCATCATATTTTTATTCCACCTTTCTTCCTGTAACATGAACCCTTGTGGTGTTGTGGTTCTAATAGGTTGGGTGGTGACTTGCATAATCATAGGATATTGGTATGTTGTAATTTATTTTTTATTTTATTTTATTTATCACATCATCCACTTAGGCATTTTATTTCTTTCTCTGGATGGAGGGTAATTATATTCTATAAATGGGGAAGAAGAGCATTGGAGGCGGCTATGCAGTTTTATTTGTAGGAAAGGGAGATCAAGGTAGTTAAGGGAATTATAGTGTGTTTTATTTTTGTCTTTTTTTATTTTATTTTTCTTGTTATTTTCTTTTCTTTTGGTATGGATATCTGACTTACGGATGGGCCATACTGATTTTTTTTATTTTCCTCAGTTATAATTAATTTTTGTTAGTGAAATCTTTCAAAATATACTTCCTATTGAGATCCTAGTATAGTAGTGTGTAGAGTGAGACAATTTTATAGGGGACTCCATCGCTCTTCTAGCTATACATGTAGTTCATAGATTTTAAATCCGGGTCGAGATAGTTTGTCTAGTGAATTCTATTCAGCTAGAGGCTAGTGGTTATAGAAAGAAACCAAGATATGACCCACTAATACCAATTAAACAATGTAAAATCCCCCATTTAAATAATGTGATGTCTCTCATTGGGACTATGATCACTACACCTTAAACTATAGAATACCAGTTAGATATCTGTTGACTACCAACCCTCACCAAGATGTAATGATAACTACTCTATTAAATCACATTAAGGATTTGTTGATACAATAGGAGTAAATCCTTAAAATGAAAGTATTATCCAACATGAGTGTAATTCCTATGTTGAAGGCTTCACTATCATATCCAATACTTCTTCAACTTCCACAACTTGAGACCATGTTTTGATAGTCTATCCTTATTTCAGCAGGGGTCACACCAATTTGATGTGCCTTACTACCAACCACAGTAACAGTTCTGTTTCCTAGTCTCTCTACTTGCATGGAAGGTCCAGTCAACATAGTGAAACTGTCATTATTTCCAAAATCATTATCCAATTTTTGACTACCATGAGCCAACATTAGTTCCATTGGACTATCATCATGGACTCTTAGCTAAGAAGCTTCTACTGTGATAAATTTATCTCTCTTTTTAGTTTTCAACTCTTGTTTATAGACATTATTACCTTAAATATAAATACTTTTTATATTCACAACAGATTGTAGTGGTGCAATATTATTTTTTTTCTTGGGGAAATGAGAAAAATCATTACACTTCTTTGAACATAAAGAGCATCATAGATCGCTTCCAAAGTGGTATTTTATGTGACTAATAGACATGAAGCCAGAGCAGAAGATTAGAAACTTCTCATATACTACTCTTAAGAAGAATTCATTATCCAGGGTAATTAAAATAACTCTATCCATCCATAAAATACGATATTATATCCACTTCAATCAAGACTCAAGAAAAGAATCCAAACTTAACATCCTCAGTGATTTGATCCTTTTTTATGGGAACACTCCAGGTTGATGAAATGTTATGGAAAATTTTATGGTTCCATAAAATCAAATGGAGCCTAAAGTTTTTACCCAAATCTATTCTTTTGAATTCTTAACCTCAAATGGGTTAAAACTATGGTCCCATTCCTAATAGAACACTATTTTTGTACTATTCACTAGACAACAACATTCACGAGTCAAGATCCATGGTGAGCTCATTAGGGGTTAAAGGGGGAAACACGCCCCTGCTTAGGAGTTCGGTGGGTCGTAGGCCCCCGGAAAAAATTTGGGATTGTTGTAGAAATCATGTTTTAATTAATTATTTGTTGTAGAAATTGTTCATGAGTGGTGATTCCCAAACTAGATCCCATGAGAGATTCCAAAAGAAAAATGATCCTGAATGATCAAACTATAGAAAGAATTCTTAGTTAGGGGTTAAAAATAATCAATACCTTGAAAAAACCCAATGAAGAACAATTTAATTTTACACTAGATATTTCTGATGGATGGGATCATATCAAACAACAAGATATATAGACCATTATGCTGATATGTCCCTAAAATAACCCCATTTTTCCCATAACAAGGGTCAAAAAAACACATTCTTTACGAACACAGTCATGGTTTTATAAAAGTTACATTTCTTAAAACCAAGGAACCATTAAAAATGATCCTTCTATCACCCAAAACAAAATTAAGATCATTTCATCATTCAACCCTTAGGCCCTAACATGACAACGTTATTTTAAAATGTCTTGAAAACTAATTTCAAAACAAACAGAACTTGTTTTAAAACCAAAACACATGAGGATCTACCAGTGAAGGAATCCTCATTTTCATTTGGTGGGGTGAAGGGGGTAGGGGTAGTGGGGGTGAAGGGGGTAGGGTGTGTGGGGATAAAGGGGGAGGGTCGGTGTCCTTAAGGGGGGTGTCTAGGGGGTAGGGTTGTCTAGGAGGGGGTGTCCGGGGGGTTGAAGAGGGGTGGGGGGAGTGTGGGGGGGTGCAAGGGGCAGTTTGGGTGATGGTTGGGGGAAGTCTAAAGGGGTTAGTGAGGGTGAAGGGTGAAGGGGGGGGGGGGGCAGAGGGGTGTGGGGGTGTAGTGGGCAGTGCGGGTGAGGGGGGGGGGGGTAGTGGGGGTGCAAGTGGGGGGAGGGGGTGATGGTTGGGGTGAAATAAGGGTGCAGGGGGTAGTAGGGGTGTTGGGGGGTGCAAGGGTGATGAGTGTGGGATGGTGTCTAGGAGGGGGGGTCCAGGGGGTTGGCGGTCCAGGTTGGTGGGGGTCAAGGGGGATGGGGATATAGGTGGAGGGTTTCCAAGATATAGGGAGACCAGGAGGGGGAGAGGGTTTCCAGGGGGTAAAGGGGGATAAGGGTAGTGTGTAGGGGGGATGTGGGTGGGGGGGGGGGGGTGACGGTTGTGGGTAGTTTTCAGTGGTGGTGGGGGTGGGTGGGGGTAGGTGGTAGGGTGTAGAGGGTAGTAGGGGTGCAGGGGGTGTGGGGATGAAGGGGGTGTGGGGGTGTTGGGGGGGGATGGGTGTTCAAGACTGATTAGGGTGTGTCCCGGGGAGTTTGGGTGCTGGGGGGTAGTGTACATGAAGAGTGGGGTGCAGGGGGGGGGGGGTATGGGGGTAATGGTGGGGGTATTGGGGGGGTGATGGTTATGGGAAATGTGCAGGGGTTTTGGGGCTTAAGGGGGTACTGGGGGTGCAGGTGGGTGGGGGTGGGTGTGCGGTGGGGGGGGGGGGGGGGTTGTGGGAAGTGAGGGTGAGGGGGGGGGGGGATAGAATATGGAGGGGGTAGTGGTGTGTGGGTGTAGTATGGAATTAGTGGTGTAGGTGGGGGATTGGTATGTGGGGGTAAAGGAGGTGGCGGTGGGGGGTTTATGGTTGGGGGTAGTTGGGGTGAAAGGGGCAGGGGTGTGGGGTGTGGGGGTGTAGGGGAATGGGTATGTGGGAGTCTAGGGGTAGGGGTTGTCTAGGGGGGAGGGGTGTCTATGGGGTTCCAAGGGGGGTTTCCGGTGGGTGTCCATGGGGGTTATCTAGGGGGTGTACAGGGGGGTCTAGGGGTGTATAGGGTGTCTATATGGGGGATTCTAGGGGTAGCATATGGGGGGTATATTGGGGGTGTCTAGTGGGCTCCAGGGGGGAGGAGGGTCTGGGCGTGTCTAGGGGTAGGGGTGTTCAGTGGGGTGCAAGGTGGTTCTGTCCAGGGGGACAGTGGGGGTGTGCAAGGGGGATGGGGTTTGTCCAGCGGGGGATCTCTGTGGGAGGAGGGCTGCTACTGATTCTAGGATAACCATATATACCCATTTTTCGTTAAACTATGGGTATATATGCTGTCGTGAAACAATATATACCCATGGTTTGTTGAACAATGGTCATGTGTACAATGAAGAAAACTATACATACCCACGGGTAAGGTAACCATGGGTGTATGATTTGTGCAGCAAAAATATATACCCACATTTCTATAAACCATGGGTATAGATGAATACCCAAAGTTTACCATAACCATGGGTAATATGAAATTTTAGTGGGCTATAGCAACAGTTTCTACAAAACCATGGGTATAGGGAAATCCTAAGGCCTTGTGAGCCCATGGTTTATGAAACCGTGGGTATATAAAATACCTGAAGTTCCATGGCCTACGCCTATGTTTCGAACCGTGGATATAGGGAAATTTTCCAATAGTGAATGTTTGTTTTTAAGGTTTTCTTAAACGGTTCACTTGTATTCATAAATATATGTTTGTGAAGAACATGGATAAACATCTAGACCTGATATTACATGTTAATAATGATACTCCAGGTGTATAAATGATCTTATATTGAATTATGTTATATAAAATGTGGATGAATCATTGGTTAAAATTTAATGATGATCATTTGGGTTAATTTAGGCGATTTTTCAACCACAACGAACATGTTTTGATTAATAATTTATTAACATGTACATAATTCAATTACAGAACATGAAATAGAATATCATACATACAATAAAAACATTTCAACAATTAAAATGGTTTCCTGACTAGATATGAAGGAAGTAATGTAAAAAATAAAACATGCCATTTTTTAAGGTGATAAATTAACACATCCTGAACAATATATTCATTTCATAAATAAAAAGAAGAGGAGAAGGGTTTGGATGATAAATTATCCCATTATTATCAAAAAAGTCAATTATATATGAGATAATGGAGTTAACATTCCATGGGGATGAAGATAGGTGGGTATATAATAAGAAAAGAACAAGAAATTGAAAAGAAAATTAAAGGAAAATCGAGAGAGGGAAATTACCTCTTGAATCCTCATCTAGATATCCTCCATAAATAACCATTGATTTTTATTTTGATGAGACCAGAAGATATTGGATGTGGGAGAGGGGCTAGGGAAGATGCTTGGGCAGAGTTTAGATAAGGCTTTATGCTTCATAGGTGTGACGAAATGAGGGTGTGAAGGGTGGTATTTATAGTGGAGGGGAGAGGGTTTTTCTAAATATTTTAATCAATATTTTATTAATTTCCACCAAGATAAGAAATAGTGATGCTCTAATTACCATGAATAGTAAATAGGGAAAGTCATTTCATGATGTGGGGTCTTACATCAATTGCGAGGTCAGCAGTAATGGGTTTAAATTATTATGTATTTATATGTTAAATTAGTGTATTTTACTATTCACAAATTATTTTCATTATTTCAGAAAAATCCAAAAAATTCACCACAACCATTTTCAAAGTTTAGAATCCAAAAACAAAGTCCATTTTTTAAAAATAAGTTTCTAAATATGATTAATTAAATTTCTATTTAAAATCTTAATTTATATTAAAAATACAGTTTTTACAACATTTTTTACTTATTCGAAAATATAAGTACATCATGATTTCAATTAAATACTATATATATACTATCATAATTGAGGTTAATATTCATTATGGTATCTTACTAATCACCAAAAAGTAGGTTTGTTCTATTAGACATTAAACATCTTTCTGATCGCAACGGTGTAAGCCATATTTTGGAAATTCAACACATAGAAGTGGAAAATTTATGTTTAATGATCACTTAGTATTTAGTATCATGATATGTAATTTTTATTTATAATGTGATCATACTATAATCCATAAATTTAAAAATTTATTTCCATTGATAAAACATTGGTTCGATACATTCTTCCCCTCATATTAAATCACTCCCTCGAAATTTTCATTTACGAAAATAGATGAGGGTACTTCTCCTTCATCGCCTCCTCCAATTCCAAAGTAGCTTCATAAAACTTATGGTTACTCCACAAAACATTGATATTTTTGGTTTTCTTGGTGCGTAGAACCTTATCTCTTTGGTATAGAATCATTACTGGGTTCTCCTTATAAGAGAGAACATCCTCCTGTTGTACCATCTCTTAGTTCAGTACATATGAGGGATCTGGTATATACTTCCTCCGGAGTGATACGTGAAACCCATCCTAAACATGAGACATATTCGGTGGGAGTGAAAGCTGATGGGCCATAGATCTTATGTGTCCAATGATCTCAAAGGGGCTACTATACCTTTGTATTAGCATCCCGATCCTTCTAAACCACATGACTCTCCTCCATGGTGATATTCGATGGTAGACTTTATCTCCAACATCGAACTCCAAGTACCTTAGATGGTTGTCTGCGGAGCTCCTTTGACGACTCTGGGCATCTTTGATCAGTTTCTAGATGAATTGAAACTTCTCTATCATTTCTTGTACAAGATCTATTCTAGGTATCATTCTTTCTCCAACTTTATCCCAACAGTTTGGAGTTCTACATCACTTTCCATACAATGCTTCATATGGAGGCATTTGAAAACTCAAGTGCAATCTATTTTTTTGTGAGAAATCAACCAATGGGATATGTAGATCCCATCCACCTTTGAATTCGAAAGAAAAATATCTTTTCATTTCTTCATGAATCTGAATAGTTAAGTCAGATTGGTCATCTATTTATGGGTGATAAGCTGTGCTGAAATTCAATTCAGTACTTTAGGTATGTTGAAGACTTTTTCATAATTTAGATGTGAAACTTGGAAAATTATTAAAGGAAATAGATAGTGGAACACCATACAGTCTCACCACTTCCATCACATATATCCTTACAAGTTGTTCAATTAAGAGATTCTCCTGAATAGCGATAAAATTGGATATCTTGGTGAGTTAGTTAACCACAACCCGTATCTCGTTATTTCCCTTAGACATATTCAAGAGACCTATAACAAAGTCCATAGTGACAATGTACCGTTTCCACATGGGTATAGACAATGGTTGTATCATCCCCTTGGACTTTTTTCTTTTCTTTAACTTGATGACATACCATGCACCTTGAGATATATTCCGTAATATTTTATTTATGTTATCCCACCAGAAGTGTTCTCTGAAATCTTGTTACATCTTGATGATACCAATATGTATAGAGAATGTTGAGCAACATGCATTTTACAATAGATCATTCTTTATCATATTTGATGAAGGAACACAAATCCACATTCGAAACAGAATCATTCCTTTCTCATTGTTATGGAACTCCTACTGCTTCCCATCATTTACTACATTCACATTCCTTTAAAACGCCAGACCTTCCATTTATGCCTCCTTAATCAGCTCTTTTATTGATTGTTGAAAAATAATTTGGGAAAGTTAGGGTGTATCCCCTTCCCTTTGGATTTCCTAATCCATCCTTTTCATATCCAAGAAGATATGATCTTTCTCAAACCATGACATTGATAGATTAGGAGGTTATTTTCTATTTAGAACATCAACTACATTGTTCTCTATTTGAGGATGTCAGTGAATAGAGAAATAGTATTCTTTGATTAACTCTAACCATTCCCTCTGAAACATGTTTATCACTTTTGTGTGAATATATACTTTAGGAATTTTTGGTCTGTGTATATGTCACACTTCTCCCCATAAAGTTAGTGACACAAAATTTTCAAGGAAGAAATCATGAATACCAGCTGCATATCATTTTTCAGGTAGTTTAACTCATGGATCTTCAACTATGATGAGGCTTAGGATATCACATTATCGTTTTGTATGAGTACAATACCCAATGATTTTTTTTAATCATCAATATATATCATAAAACCTTGTCCACTTTTCGATAGTGTGAGTATAGGTGAACTGATCAGCCTTCTCTTTAACTCCTTGAATGAACCCCTATATTCTTCTATCCATACATACGTTACCCATTTCTTTGTAAATATAGTCATCGGGCATGAAAATAGTGAGAAATTTCTCATAAAATATCGGTAGTACCCATCTAGTCCATGAAAACTATGAATTTCTGTGACACTTGAGGGTCTGGGACATTCTTCAATCGCCTTTTTTAAGGGTCCATAAAAATTCCCTCACTTGTTATCACATGTCCCAAGAATGTGTCTTGCTTAATCCAAAAGTCAAACTATCTAGACATGGCGTACAACCTCTCCTTTCTCAATATCTCCCACACCAGTCTTAGGTGTTCTTGATATTCCTCACTTATCATGGAGTATATGTGAATATCATAGGTAAACACTACCACAAATTTGTTGAGATAATATATAAAGAATCTATTAATCACATCCATAAATATTGCAAGAGAATTTGTAAGCCGGAAGGGAATCACCAAAAACACATAGTGCCCATACTGTGAACAAAAGGCAGTCTCTTGAATATCTTCCTTATTCATCTTTAACTGATGATATCCAGAATGAAGATCTGCTGTTTATAAGTATTGAGCTCCAATTAACTGATCTAACAAGTCATTTATCCTTGGAATAGTATACATTTTCTTTATTGTGATCTACTTGAGTTCTCATTATTCGACACATAGACGCATTGTTCCATCATTCTTCTTCAAAAAGAGCACCGACACACCCTAAGGTGATGCCCTAGTGAGTATGAACCCTTTTTCAAAATTTATTTGCAGCTACTTCTTTAACTCCTCCAGTTAGATAAGATCTGTTCAATAGAGAGACATTGAGATATGAGTAGCTCCGAGTATGAGTTCTATTGAGAACTCTGTATCATGATCTGAGGGATGTCAAGGTAACTATTTGACAAATACATCACTGTATTCCCTCACAATGGGCATTTAAGCAAGGTTGTCACATTCCTTTGACTCGACCTATTTGGTTAGGTATTCTTCTTCATAGTTTATCCACACCAACACAGTTGAATGATTTTTCAATGGATATTTATGATCATCGATGAATTTGTAGAGGAGCATGGGATGGTTCATAATATGAAAAGATATTTCCTTTCCCCAATAGATAATGCATTCCTTATATATTGATGGCCAATCCATTCCCATTAGAGCATCATATTCCAACAAAAGAAGTATTCTGAGATTCGGTAGAATTATATTCCCACATATTCAAATAGGATAAGAGTCAAACACTTGGGTTTTAATGACTGCACGAGATGGTGTATTTAAAAATATCTCAACTTTATGGTTTCGGGGCATTGATTCTATAGTTCTAGTGGACATGAAATACATAAAGGAATTCGTAGAACCATAATCAAATAAGACTTTATCAATTCTGGAGTGAATAGGAATAATACCTTTTACAACGTCATTATCTTGCTCAACTTCTTCAGTAGTGATGGAATAAGCCATCCCTTGTTCTATTGTCTTTGGTGGCTGCCTAAATTGATTACCCTCATGGACATGATGTTTAGTGCAGTAGCTTGCATAGTTTCATTTCACCCTAATGTTATAGTATTTAACAATGGGTTGTTTTCTCTTTTTTTCCACCACATTCTACTTTCCCATCCTTTCATTTCAACACTCTTGAGCATGGTGTCCTTCTTTCCCACACTTAAAGCATTTACCCATCCCTTTGAGGTGGTTCCCATGATGCAACTTCCCAAGTTTCAGGATTTTGGGTTGTTGAGTTTTTGCCACCTTTATCATTAGATCCTTCAGCATGAAAGTTCATCTTTCATTTATTACCACCATATCCATGGGACCATTATCTAAACTCTATATCCACATTGAGAGAAAACCGAACTAATTCTTCAAACCTCCCAATGTCTCTAATTGCAAGAGCCTTTCAAAGGTGTTGTTATAATCCATTAAATACTCAATCAATTTTTCTGTCATTCTTGATAAAAAAACCCAAAGCGTACCTTGAATGACTTTTGAAATTAGAATGACATGTTGTGACATATTTTACATCCTTTTTCATGATCTCTATGAATTCTCTATTTATATTTGTGCGAAGATTTCTTTCGAAAAACTTGTTAAAATTCGTTATCCAAAATTATTCCCATTCCATTTCTTCTATTTCGTCACTTGGCATGGTGTTATTAATCAATAAACACAATTTTAAACCTCTAAATCTATACCATAAATGGATAGTCTAACCTTATCTGTCTCAGAAAATTGAAGAATTGAAATGATCATCTCTATGGTGTTGACCCACTGTTCTGCAACTAGTGGATCGTAAGATCCACTAAATGTTGGTGGTTGTTGCCGCATAAAACACTTAACAGATAGTTTCATCCTCTTAGGTGAATTAGGAAAATCCCCAATTTTTTTATTGACCATAAACTAGGATATATGGGTAAGAATCTCCGTGATGTTTTTTATTCCACCTCCCAAATAATTGGGGATGTCATTCTGGAAATTGTTGCATTGGCCCTTGAATAAGTTGTTGGCCTGGTTTCTCTTGGTTTCCCCCACTCTATAAAATAAAAAAGGTTACAACAATACATAATTCAACTAGTCATGAATTAATATCTTATTCATTTTTAAAACTCTTACTAAAATCACAACTTATGGGATCCCTATTTAAAACTTCTTGTGATCTTATTTGTACTTAGTCTCATACTAGTCATTGTCTCTTGGTATTACTAATCCGAATTCCCAAATTAACTAATCCTTTCCTCTAATACCAATTATTGCTACCCTAACTCTTCTTAAATTTCAATTAAATCATTATAAGAATAAAACCATAATAGTACTACACCATGATGATCCATATGTTAATGTCTTGGGAAACCTGGGACCGAATATAACTTTTACAACATCAAGCATAAATATTTATTTAATTATTTATTATATAGCTTCTGATTAGCTCTTGTCCTATCCTTAGTATCTGTTGTCAACTGAGGATATAAATCATAAATGGGGGTGACCTAAGATCCCAATAAAGGGATAAATATGAAATATATAACAATTGGTGGGAATAACAATAACATAGGAAAATGATCATAAACCTGAGAGCCATCATTAATATAAGACTTGAAATGTGGAAATGCATAAAAAAAGAAATAGCATGTCTTAGTGGAAAACTACAACACATACTTGTGAAAAAATATAGCATCTTTTGCACACTTCATTTCACTTTTTCCCATTAGATTCATCATGTTACCCAATTAATTAGAGCACTGTATAATTTCGGGAGCACCCATCACATTGAAACATTTATATTGCATTATATAATTCTAGGTGAACCCGTCACATTAGTACATTATCATCATCATGAATTCAACCTAAAACATATATCAAAAATTAATGTAACAAACCCATGAAAAGGAAGGGATTTCACCTCATAAGAACACATTCATAAACATTGGTTTCGAAAAAGAAAGTGGGAACAACAAACATGATACCATAACCGTCAATCTTGAGTGAGAAATAAAAGGTGTGTTTGTGAAAGAATAGTTATTTTGGAAAACTCTTTATTAAAAAAAATCTAGAGGAAAGAATGTATATCCATGAAAAGATAATATAATGGTGAAAAAATAATTTTATGGAGTACCATACCTAAAATTGAGTGAAAATGGAGATCACAAATAAAGAAAATTGGGTTTGTGAATTTCTTCATACCTTGTATCCGAATGATTTCTTCACATTGATGTCCTCTATAAACCCATTAGATTCATTAATTTACAATTACATAACCTTTTTAAAATTTATATGGTTCATTATACTTTCATTAGGATATTTTATAGGAATTTGGATGATTTATATAGTTTAAATCCATTGTTAGGGAATGTTCATTTTTATGGTTTTCCTGAATGGGCCACTTCTATTCATAAATGGATGTTCATGTAGAACATGGGTAAACATCCAGAACTGATATATCATGTAATTAATGATATTCCAGGATTATAAATTTTATTTTAATGAATTATGTTATATAAAATGTGGGTGAATCATTAGATAAAACATAATGATGTTCGTTTTGGTTAATTCAGGCGAAATTTTGACTACAACAAAATTCTTTTGATTATCTATTTAGTAACATGTAGATTAGTTAGTTCCAGAACATGTAATAGGATATAATAGATATAATATAATCTGTTTAAACCCTAAATGTTTATTCATGACCATATATGAAGGTGGTAAATGAAAAAAATAAAAAATGTTGTTCTTGAAGGTGATAAATTAACACCTCACAAGCAACATTTTCTTTACTTAAATAAAAGTAAGAGGAGAATGGGGTGGATGATATATTATCCCATTAGTATCATAAAATTCCTATCTATTTGAGATACTAGATTTAACATACCATGTGTATGAGCATATGTGGAGATATATTAAGAAAATAAATTGAAATTTAAAGAAAATTAATGGAAAAGAGAGAGAGAGAGAGAGGAAAATTACCTCCAGAATCCTCCTCTTGAGATACTCCTTAAAAAACCTGGACATGGTCTTTTGGTGAGAACAAAATCTCTTGTAAGAATAGGAAGGCCTATTTAATATTATTGGATTGATTTTAGACAAGGAATTAATCTTTATAGGTGTGAGGAACTTAGGGTGTTAAGGGTAGTTCTTATAGTGGAGGAAGAGGGGTTTTCTTAGTATTTTAATCATTAGTTTATTAATTTCTGCCAAGATAAGAAATAATGATGCTTTTGTGACCAAAAATAGTAAATAGTTCATGTGATTTTTATATTTGGGTTCTTACATCACTTGTGATGTCATGAATAGTAGGTTTAATTTAAAATTTATTTATACGGTAAATTAAAGTATTTTACTATTCACCAAAAATCAGGTATTTCTGAAAAATCCCAAAAAATTCACCCTAACCATTTTTCAACATTTAGAATCCAAAAATGAAGTCCATTATTCAAAAATAATTTTCTAAATATGAATAAATTAATTTTTTACTAAAATCACAATTTACTGGGAAAATACAGTTTTTAAAACAATTTTTAGTTATTACAAAACAGAGGTACATCATGCTTTCACTTAAATACTACAAATATAATATCATAGTTTAATATACTATTCATAAAATTATATTATTTTTCATAAGGCTCACAATACTATTCATAATGGTCGATTACTATGCACCAAAAATTATATTTGTTCTATTGGACTCCAGACATCTTACTGATCACAACCGCATATGTCAGATTTTTGAAATTCAACACATTGAAGTAGAAAAATTATATTTAATGATCACATAGTATTTAGTATCATGATACTTCATTTATCAATCTAATGTGATTATAATATAATGCATAATTAGAATAAGTTATTTCCATTGACAAAATAATAGATTGTTACATTATCAATTTGAGTCTCATTTATATAAATTAATTTATTTAGTTAATATAAATTATGATTCCATTTATACATAAAAATCCATAATTTCACATGATATTTTAGAATAATGATCAATAAATAAATAAATTATGATTGTAAGTTGAGTAATTAATAATTATCTATTAGGACCAAATGGTGTTTAGAAACCATGGGGGGTAATCAGGTTATGGATATTCATTATAGATATATTTTACATTGTATATTCACATCATTATTATGAGGGACACTAATTTTTCACATTAGTATTACATTTCATCCTATCCATTCAAACATTATCTAATTAGGATTAAAAGGTAAAATATGAAATAATAAGGAAACAAATATTTTTAATTAGTTCACCCTCAATGGGAGACAAACATGGATCATATAATGGGAATGTACAAGTTTACCAAATCCACTAAAGCTCACTACCAATAATATATTTAGGTTGGATCACTTATATACCTACTATCAGTCCCTTACAATATTTAAGGAGTGAAAAATCATTCCAAATGGTCAATCCCTCGATCATTCCTTTCCTGGATCACTACAAGTGGATATGATTAGATTTTCCATTTCTGATTCACTTAGATCCATAATGTATTCAAAGGTAGTTTATGTTCATTTAGTTCCATTAATTATAAATAATTAATGTTCCCTCAATTTTATGTAGATTATTTATTGATGTTCTCTCTGGGGTTCTCCTTCACTTCAATGAAAAAAAATGATGTAGAAATCCACATTCGAATCATCTAGAACAATCTTCCCTTTGTTGTGGGAATATAAATTACCTCCATTTTTATTATAAATATTTTTTCTGGATTATATGTCTTCTATTGAGTGCCTTGGATGTAGTCAAGAATAAAATTATTCATTATGTATTATCAATTAGTGAATAAAATATATATTATTATTTTTATGAATTCAAATATTAAAATGATACTTATCATAGGGTAATGTGGGAATTTATCTTCTAGAACAAGACATTAGTCGTATGCGCCCATGCAAGACATTGTCACGTAACACCTTGCACGATATGCTAGTTTATATCTCCTTGATATAGACCCTGGTGCTGAACTACTTTCTGGAGATATTAGAGTGTAAGTGCTTTCATGATATCATATCACGTAATACCATACATGATCTCCTACTGTGTAACCCCTTAGGCAAGATCTTGGTGTGTAACCTCTTTTGTGATATCTTATCGCATAAATCATTTGTGTATGATCGAAACAAGAAAACCCTTTTTTTCTTATGCAATATCATAGTGTGATACCCCATTGAATATGTTCTTGGTTCAATAACCCTTTTCACATTATGCGAGAACATGTAATGTGGTCCCTTTCCATGATATCCTTGCACATGAAACCTTTTTGATTTGCACAAGATCCTAGAATGAGACCATTTTTGGTGAGATTCGAATGTGGAACCCTTCTTTGTGTGATACATGAACAATACACTTTTTAGAGACTTATAAAGAATTTAATTTAGACATATTTATAATAAAAAATATTTTCCCATCTATGGATGGAAAATTGGGAATTTATAGGCGAGAATCCACTACATTGACATCACAAATCATAGAAAGTTGTCTTTTCCGCCAATACAAAAAATCAATATCATGTTGCTGACGTGATCCTATTAATTGATCAGTTGAAAATAATATGATGTTTAGGGATTTATACTTACCATATTTTTTGTGATCCATCTACACATAAAACTAAAATCATGGGTTCTTTTCAAGATAATATTGGGAGATCCAAAGATATTCATGAGTTCCTCGCGAGATACCATCATGTGATCCTTTGATAATCATTGTTTTTCATCATGTGCCTCACAACAAATATTTAAGAGCTCCATAAACTATAATTATTTTTCATTATTCACTCCTTTATATCTCATTGAAATATCATTTTACAATCATGTTTGGTCATATTTTGCTTCATGAGATCAGAAAATGAGATCACCTAATTGTCATGGGGTTCTTCGTGAGATTAGTTAATATATTCTCACTCTAAGAGATTACGCATTTTTAGGATTCCTTATGATCAAACAACTTTCCATCATCATGATCAGACTTCTTATACTCTATGAGATAATGAGTATCAATCTCCATGTGATCATACACCTCATTTTTGTGAGATCATACATCTCTCACTCCCCTAGATTATACATTTACACATTATTGAGATCACACATTTCTCTCATTCATGAGATTAGTCATTTCACACTTTCTTGATATAAAAAACATCACACATTCACTAAATAAAACATTTCACAGAACATAAAATTATCCATATCATGTTATGGAATATTTTTTCAATCATAAGGTTATAAATTTCCCACATCAAACATTTCACGCATTCATGATATTAGATATTTTGTACATGCATGATATTCAACATATTATATTCACTATTATTATATTAATTGAGAAAATAATTATAAACAACCTCAAACAATTTCAACTATAACAATATACTAAAATGAACAATTCTGATATATTTTTACCAAAAATATCTCTCTTTAGATTTTTTTGGAAACACTTATAATCATGAAGAACCAACATTTTTATAGAAAATCTGAATGCAAAACCATTTGTATTATGAAACCATAGATAGTGATCCATAACATGTATACCATTTACTCATATCCCACAAGCGTGGTGATTAGTGTGATAAACTATATTATATATCAATTTTCATCAATTAATCACTTTATTCTAAAATCGTCTAATGTAAAACTTCTTGATACCGAAAGATATAACATAATAAATCTTCAAGATCTATTTTTAACTTGCTTGAATCAATTTAATTCATCATGAACTGCTTTTCATGATTGTTATATTTGTAGAAAAATATTATAATTTTCATATTTAAAATTACACCTTTGAAGTACTCAACAAATCAACTTCTTGCTATCATAATTAAAACATTTACTCTCACCATTATAAACATAACATCTCCCCCTTTTTCAATGAACATGGAGGACACGTTTTCATGCTATGAGAAAGGGTAATTAAAATATAATAGTATATTAGGGAAATACACATACTACCTATGTGGTATGGGGTTACAGAAATACACTAATTTAAGTGGGTGGAGCTGACAAAACACAATGAGATGGTTGATGACACTCCAATGATTCTTTATGTAAGGCCATTGTCAGGATGTATGTAACTTGTAGGATGCTCAAACATAATCCAACTTCTCAAGATAAAACACCACATTATCCATGCTTAAATGATATTTTATTTCAATATTACTCTTATTTGGAATATTAAATTGGGTTTCAAAATTATTTAGGGAACATGAATTATCACAATGGATATTGATCCCATAATAAACATCAAAATCCCATTTTCTCATAGAATTAAATTTTAGACTCATTATTTTAAAAATTTACTCACCCATAGTTATTGATATCCATGAATATCATTTTCAATAATCCTCACATATTATAATATTGTATTAAAATTTGAATTTGAATTGTTTGTAACCATACCATTGCATTTATCTCCATTAGTCTTATAAATATGTTCCCTTTCAACAAGAAAACAAAACCAATGAATTTTGTTTCCACCTCAGGCATAATCCAATTCATAGAAATATTATAATTTTCAATGAATGAGTATCTGGGTACCTTTATTATCCTCATGAATATGATTGCATTCAATCATGATTGGCCAACCCATTAGTGATTTTTTCAAAACACCATAATATTTTTATCCTCAATCTAACCAACCAGAAAAATACAACTATTCTGGACATATAAAAAAGCATTATTTAACAACATAAAAAATTTTATTCTATTATATAGATTCTATAGACATGTCCATCTTCACATTTTGGGGTTTAATTCCCCTAAAAAAATTTAATTCATGGATGATCCACCAATATCCCATTGTTTATGATTGTTTCTCTATGTAAGAATATTTCCTCTAGTCATCTACTTTTTCATAGTACTCTATTAGAGGTATATTTATCATTCAATCTTTTCATAAATTTAGTTAATACATTTGAATTTTACATTTCAATCATTATTAATTTGTATATTTTAGTTATCTATTTCACCTCACCCTTTTTTGTTCAGAGTTTCTCATTAATATTGCATACATTATTTTTAATTATAACTAATACTACTACTTGTGTTTACTTCTATGTGGTAAACTCATTTTCCATCTTAGTAGGTTGTCTTTAAGAATATTCATCCTCATTATACCCCACTATAGTTTAGGATCATATTTTTTTAGTTTCTTTCCCATACAAATATTTTTTTTGAATACATTTCAAAATTCCCATGATTAGATGATTCAAACAATCTAAGACTAAAAACATACCTTTCATCATAATACCTGAGCTGATATTTTTCTTCAATGAGATTACCTCTTCTGACATTCATCCAACAATATTCCTGACACATTATCAAGTTGTGTCTATGTCTTTCACAAAAGTATCATTTCATGACTACATTTTTCATTGATACTCCTCATTTATATTTATCAATATTTGTATTCTTATTCTCATATTTAGAAATTTTTCTCTCATAAAAACATGAAATATAATGAAATTCCTCAAAAAACATGATATGTGGTTATAAGTCCCTTATAAATTGAATATATTGTCATTAATTCTAAAAAATTGATTTTATATTTGTTTCAATATACTTGATGAATTTTCATATTTCTAGAACTGTCCATACTTCATTTCATTACATGGATGGGATCTAGTTCATCATATCCAATACCCTAGTTTCCAAAATTCTTAGTCATTGGGTTGAGACAATCATTTCAAATATTTTATATAAAATAGAATATTTAATTTTCATTTCATTTATACCTTCTGAATGATATTCCAATAATAAATGAAAATCATCCTTTATTTTGGTGATTATATTAGGGTTATATTTATCTACATATGACTTCATTGATTATATTTGTTCTCTTATTGTTGAATATTCTTGTCCCATGATTCATGTTGATAATTTTTTACATTGTTTATCGATATCTCATCTTCATATTTTTATGAAATCTTATCCATCATTTCTGATTAGTCCTTAGTTTTTTATTTTTTTGAGAAAAAAATAAATTATATCATTAATTCACTAGTTTTGGCCTGTTCATATTCTAAACTTGTTATGATAGGATTATATCAAAAAAATCATATCTGGCTTCTAAATTATGAATTTCTGCAGATTTCAGATTTTTTCACTTATCATCAGCATTGAGTTTCAATGTATTTGAAGATTTGTTTTGTATTTATTCGTCTTGGGAAATATTATTCTCCCTCAGATCAGTATCCCCATAAACAAGTATATAATTTAAATATATAATCTATTGGATCACAATTTTATGTACATGGATTTGAATATTTTGAGATATAATTTTCTATTTAAATTTCAGATTCAGTTTCATTGTTAGGTTGGAAAAATTTAATAATGACCATATTGGAATTTCTTGATCATCTATAGTACGAACATAACATATCCTATCAGTTTACTTATTCATTCCTATAGAATAATTGAATGGTGAAATAATATCACAATCAGATAAGTAATTACTTTACCTCAACGTAATCACACTCCTATCATATATAAATTGACTCTATGTAATTCCACTAGACATATGGTTAATCATTGATGTTTGTCCCATTTCCATGGAATAATGAGATATGAGGAAAATGAAAATTAAATTTCAAGAATACAATGAACCTTCTCAGATAAAAAAATCCAACAAATGTAACCTATGCACTTATTCCTATTTTTTCACACATAATGGGATTAGATTCCATGATATGGGTGAATCAGTGTATGTATATTCTTTTCAAAATACATCCCAACTAGATCATAAAAACTTTGTTATGATAGTCACTATTTTTTCGCATTAATGTTATTTTTTATCATGTCCATTAAAACATTATCTAATGGTGATGAATATAATGTAAAAAAAAAAATCTTAATGATTCACATATTATTAAATGGTTATCCCGTGATGGGATATGTCAAGGGTCAAAAAAATGTACTAATGTACCAACTTCTCTAAAATCTCTATCAGTACAATGTTTGGGATCAAAAAATTCAACGACCAGACTAACCACCATCCATGATTAAATAATGGAACAATACATCATATGGTTAACTTTCTCAATAATTTTTCATGGGTCACTACTTGGTGATAGGATCACCTTCTTTCACTTACTTATCCATCAATGCTGGAAATTATTCATACACTGTTTATAGACATGTATGTCCCTTCATTAGTATAAATTTATAATTATTTATATGTTTCTCCTTTGATTTTGTGAAAATAACTTGATATAGCTCAACCAAATTCTAGGAACTTGAAAAGATCAACAATTTTTTGTAGAGACAAAAACTACCTCCACATTGGATCTAGGAAGACATTCATTGGAATATAAGTATTACCTTCATCGTCGGGGTGTAGTACTAAATCAATGACTTCTAAAAGTACTATCAAAAGGTGATAATCCTATATTTGAACATTTTAATGAATTTATAAACTAAATTGATACTTATTATTGGGTGATTATGGTATGAATGTCATTTTTCCTGACTCTAGTGTGATCCCCCTTTGTGAGACCCTCATGTTTAACCCCTTACGTGAAATGATGGCTCATAAATCCATGATCAAGATTCTAGTACATAACCTCTTATGTGAAATCATGGTGAGTAACAGCCTACATGTGTTCTATGTGGGTAATATGTTAAAGTATATCCTATCAAAATTCAAATTGAGTGAGATCCCGACATATAAAACCTTGAATAATTATTGTTCTGTAACTACATTTCCCAAGATCGTGGCATGATACCCCTTATCTTTTTACACGTGATCTATGTATGATACCCCAATATATTAGATCCCAAATAAATACAACATTGGGTCAGATCATTGGGTGCAACTATTTTTCAAAAGATCATATGAAGTGACCCTTTTCCCCATTTGAATGATCCTAGTGTGAGACCCTATTATGTGATATCTAGGCACAAAACCAATAGGAATGATATCCATGCATGAGACCCTTTTTTATTGGAATTCTTTGAACAATACATCAAATATAATTTTTATGAAAATATATATCACATCTTAAGGATGGTTCATTGGGTTTATATAATTAATATCACACCACCTTAATTCCAAAAATCACAAAGAAGTGTATGTTCCATCACTATAATATATCATCATCACCTACTTTTTATTATTATAGATTGAGATAGGATGAAAATCATGAAATTTTTAGTGATTGTAACTCTAGTGATTTGTGTGATCAATCGCGAGATTCATAAAAAATCAGGACTGATGGAAGATATCCGATCATAATTTCCAAAGACAATCAAGTTATAATAATGAGATCGCATCATGGTCCATTGATAATAAATATTTTTCATCTTGCACATTATAATATCCCTCCATGATATAACTTTAAAACATTTATTTCCCATCATCTGCTTTATAAGATCTCAGTTCATTGATCCCGTGTCAATCTAAATTTATCACCATCTAATTCATGATATCTCAATGTCATAGTTACTAAAAAACATGTTGACCTTTACAATGTCAGTTAAGACAAAAAAAACTTCTAAAGATCCTGCATTTAGTCATTCTATGAGATTGTGAATCATTCCCTCTGCGAGATCATATATCTTACGCTTCACAAGAACCGACATCTCGTGATCCACGAGATCAAAAATTAAATATTTAATTAGATCACACATTTCCCTATTTTTTTAGATTGGTAATTTGTCACATTTAAAAGATTAGACATTTCATACATTCATGATATCAAACTTTTCACACAACTAACATTTCATTACTGTATGATATCATATATTTGGTTCTTGCATGAGATAATTCATTTCAAGCTTAAAACATTTTTTTCTTTCATGAGATTAGATATACCATGCCTGCATGAAATTAGACATCTCTAACTCAGTATTCAGGTCTTCTTTTACAAATAGTATTTTTCCACATCCTCAACCCTTGTTAGAAACACAATTAACTCAAAAGATCACTTTGAATGGATTTTAACCAACATTAACTACTTCACAACAATTTCAATTAAATTACATTATTGTCATTATACCAACCACTTAGTTAAACTAAACATAATCTAATGCATATTAAATTAAAATTAATGAAAATAAAATTTATATTTTGTGAAACATAAATTTAATTATCCATAAAAAAAATAGATAAAGAGAATTGATCATCTAATGAAAACTATCTCAAAATTATCACCCACAAAATACATAACACATCACTCCTCCATCAATGATTCATCTAAAAATAATTATAAACAATAAAATAATATCTACCTTAAGAACTTAATTAGAATAAAAAATATTATTCAATAAAGGGATGTGTTAAATTATTTATATCAAAGTTATTTGAACACATAATTACATAGGCTAAAAACATAAATGGGTATATAGATTGTATTATATGTTAGAAAAAAACTAACTGGAATATGAAAGTTGACAAGGGAACCATATAAAATAATAATATAAATTCTATTTATAATAAAAAAATCATGAGGCTATTGTGATAGAGCGGTGAAACTAAACAATGTAATGGTTAAGGTTTCTCAACACAAATATAAAACCAATATCATTTAAAATGCCACTCCATAATATAATATATCTATCCGGGAATCTAACATTAATTAAATTAGATAATATCACCTCACATATTTATAGAACCAAAATGTGTTTATTTGGACCATTACTTTAACAATAGAATTACTATGGATCAACCATCACCAAACAATTCTATTTTCCACCATGATAATGATAATAGTTATTTCAACACATGATATTTAAAAAATAAATATTTTCGAACCAAAGCATCCTAAATATGAACAAAAGTCTCATATATTAAACTAAAATGTAATAAAAACCAATAAAATACTACTTTTAAACAATCTCGTAATCAAAATACAAAACATTGCACTACTACTTTCTCCACTATATGAATGTAAAAACTATACTACCATGACATGGTGATATAATAAGAATAATGTGTATTCCATAGAAACAGTAAAAATAATCTCTTCACTCATAGTCCTCTTCCAATCTCATATTCACCATCATTAAAAAAAATACAAATACAATGTCTAGGCCCATAAAAAACAATCCATTTGTGTGATATTTCGTAGAAGGATTTTCATCCCAAATAATCAGATCCGAACTAAGGAAAGTGGAATATAATACTTGAATTAATAATAAAATGAGATATATGTTTCATAGAAATGTCACAATTATAAGGCAGAAAATCTACATGAAGTTAATATTAACTACAACCATTCATTTTAAAAAATCTAATCTTGAAATAATATAAAAATAAAAACTCCGATAAATATAAGAATAAATACTCAAATAAGTGAAATTAACTCCACTATAATACCCTTTAAAAACGTTTCATACCAATAATCACATTAATATAATATAACATCCTCACAACTCCTTCTATTGAAAATCCAAAATCTTATTTTTTTTAAAAAAAACATCACTTCCACCTCAATATCATATCACTATAATTAATATCAATAAAGTAAGCTTAAACACATATATACAACTATAACATGTAAATGAAATCATTTATATTATTTTTTTGAGGATGAAGGGACAACAATTACACGAATTCACTAACACACAATAGAACCATAAATATTATAAAAATGACTTAAAATTTTACTACATCTCCCTAAAAAATGTTTCCCATCATTGAGATATTCCTTCTAGAATGTCGAATTTGTTTGACTATCCTTAAAATGAAACAAATTCAAGGCTTTCGTAAGTGAAAAATTAGGGTGTAAACTCTACAACCATCATAATATAGAAAAAGGATCTTAATAAAAGATCATAATCCTAGGATCCCAATAATGTCTAACAACAAACTCTATATAGAGATATACCAGATATATCTCTTCATTTAACTTAATGATCACAATAAAATTACATAACTGTATATAGTTATCCATAAAAAACAATAAGTTATATTATCTAATATTATATGAAGTCTTATATATAAAGAAATTCATTATTATTAAACCACACTTCTATTATAGAACATCTAACGGATATAATGAACTAGAGACAACACTATTATCGATATTCTCCAAAAAACCAATCATCATTAAATTTAATCAAACATTAATCACTCCAATGCCTTCATCTAAATAAAAAAATATAGTTCTTGATACATTATGGATATATTTAGATTTTTAAACAATGTTAAGCTATGAAACTCATGAAAACATACAACATTAATCAATTAAAAATCAATGATCTTCTCACAAAACAAAACTCAATTTTCATTTCCTTATGATTAACACTGAAATTATCAATGAACTAAAGGATATATCCACACATATTCTCTTATTGGATTTTTTTGAAACTCTAATATCAATTGAGATAAAGATGAAATTATCAAGATTTTCTATAGGAAAAACAAAAATATAACTCGTCCAATATATTGAATGGAAAATCCATAAAAACATTATTTATATTCCAAATAGTCCTATCCTCTTAATAGATATCCCATTGTGGAAAAAATATTTATGAATTAGTAAAAACATCATTATTAAATAAAATATTATATATTTCGAAGTCAGAATCCAATAAGAACCCATACCATTGAGGACAACCGAAGATGAAATTCTACAAATAAAAGAGTTAACATATGATATTATGATTTTAAATTTCCAAAATTAAATCATTGATAATATAATATCCAATTTTCATTATAGAAAAAAATCTTCCAGTAATCACGTGATTCTAGGTAACATATTTATACTCATAAAAGTGTAGCTAACTAGAACCATAAGAGATACATTTCATCACTTATATCAACATGTATCAAATTAAAATAAGCTAAAAATCACTCTATAAATCTAATAGGACACTCTCTTCTACAAAACATAGAATAATAATGATAATTTAATGATCTTCATATCCCGACGTATGGTCTTTAATGAATTATCACTAAAAATGTTTAATATTTTGTTTTCTAGTTATTATAGATGATGGTGGAGGCCCATGGATTATTTGAGGAAGTTACCCATGGGTTGGGGGATGTAATGATAATGTTTTTAGGTTTGAATATTTCATATGTTATTGTAGAGGGGATATTATATGAATGATAATAAGTTTTAGAACATTTGTTTGGTCATAACACAACCCAAAAATTATGTTGATAAGGCCCTATAAAATTGAAGATTTCACAAAAAAACCTAAGGGGATTGATTTTTAAAGGTCTAGATAATAGAAAAGTGGTTCTTCAAGAATAGAAGTACCATAATGTAGGTTAACCTAGGTAGGGTAGGATTTTTTCTTGCTTATTCCTGGAAGTGATTTTTTTCCACGACCATAATTATCAAACTCAAATGTGTCATTGTATTATGGATTACATTGTGAACAATATAAACCTTTTTAATCATTATTAAAAATTTTGTCCCTTGTAATTTTAAATTAATTAAGTGTGTGTAATAAGTGTAGGTAAATATCTTTTGATGACTATCACCAATGGTTTTGATGTAATTTTTTTGGGAACAAAACTCCCTATTAAAATACATATGAAGTAATAATGAAATTAACAGTTAGAGAAACAAAATTTTACTTATGTCGCATACATCATTCAGTTCCAAGGATAATAAAATTGTGATGGTTTAAAATTCCAAAATACTCTAAGTTTAATCTTATGTACAATGTTTCAATCAGACTCATTATCCCTAATAATTCACCAACAACCATTTTTTTAGAATTCATTTTTCTCTTAATCGATTTCACTACTTTTTTATTGGATATTAGTGGATTCATTTTAATTATAGGTTCACTATGAAACTATTTTTCAAAGTTCATGTGTATCTCTATGGATGTGTAATTATTTTTCCATTAGTATATACTTTTGATGTGTTCAATCAAGACTAATTAGACGAGACTGTTTGTGTATGAAGCTCTATATTAATATAACTAATGAACTAATTTATACCATAGGAAATCAAGACAACGAGATTAATGTACATGGAACTCACTTTCATTTTTTTTTCAAAGAGGCGACATGGATTGGTTACCCAATCTATGTCAAAAGAAATTTATTAAATAAAAAAGTTAAAAGTAAATCCTGAGGTGTAAAATGCATACACCATCTTAAACATAGAAAAGACCAACAAAGATACAATTTTATAAATCGGGTAAGAATCATCAAAAGATTCCAGAAGAAGATCTGCATAATCATCCCCACCATATCTTCAACATTCTGGAACTTCAAAATCCAGTGCAAGATCTGCGCTTGTCCAAGCATATATGATTCAAAAAAGAAATATATATTCTCAAAATGTATTAAAAAATTGTTATTTGATATTTTCACTTAGTGTTTCTCTATATTTTAGTGATGGATTTGCCAGAAATTATTTGGAAAGTCTAACACTTCTTGAAACTTCTCCAGGACCAAAAAACATTACCTTTTTTGTAAAATTTATGTAAATTCATGTTTATTCAACTCCACATATGTCATTGTTCATGCATTTCCTGATAAAAATTATTTTTCATAAAAATTTGGGGACACTTTCATTCATTTGTTGAAATATTCTACTGTAAAAAAATCCATCAATTACTAAAATACTATGAACACATATATGAAAATTTGTAATACCTTATTTATGAATATCTTAGTGAATATTAATGTTCTTATGAACTTTTAAATTTTTGAACATTGTTCTTCATCAAACAGAACCCAATAAATATATTAATATTTCCAACAAATATTTTCCAACAAAAATCTATCCCTTTGAGTTTTTTGAAAACACCAAACTAACCTAAATCATTATTTCAAAATATATTATTCATGTTCTTATTTAACCACCATAAACCTAATAAAACACTTAATTTAAAAAAAACAATCACATGACACATACTATATTTCCACATAATCTAAATTTTTTATGATAAAAATGTGTAATAGGAAAATACAATACATGAATCACTTCATTTTTAATACCAACTATTAAACAATTTAAAATATTCAAAACAACATCATAATATGAACATGGTGGAACAATTTCATCATGAAACCAATAGTCACTAAATTAGGATATATAATCAATATAATACCCTCTAAAGAATCTTTATAGTTATTACTCCCCAAACTTATTTTCGTTTCATGATTTAAAATTGTATATACATCCCGCTATATAAGTATAAATCATACCTGTAAAATAATACCTTCTAATGAATCTTCATATTTCTTACTCCCCAATATTGATATCCTGCTAAAGTATTTCTTAGAGCATTGAGGTCAACTTCATATCTAAATTAGATACGATTGAGATTGAAATTCCATAAAATCTAATAAAATAATTAATGTATTACTTACATAGTAGATAAAGAGATATTTATATTAATTGAAATGAAATGTGCTAATATCAAAAGATAATTAGCTATAATGATATTATAATTTTTCCTTCAAGATGTTTTATCAATTTCTATAATAAAATACATGGTAACGTTTTCCCATTTACATTTTTGTATGGTTAATGGTTGAAACACCCAACTAAAATTATATCTCTGAAACATAACATTATTTTTCCCCATATATCAAGATACATACTAAACCATATACTTTTTCATGTTGTCTCACAAAAATGTTCTCTTTTATATCACTATACACCTTCATAAATCTATGATTAGAAAAAAATGAAGAATTCGGGGCTGTATACAATAGAAAATTTTTCATTCTAAATTTTAAATGACACATAATTAATTTTTGACCCATACCATTCCAACATGATCAGGTTTTAATTATGTAAAATTATATATATTATTTTACAATTCAAAATAATTTTACTTTTCTTTGTTAATCTTATCATGCATGGATGGTTGAAAAACATTCTTGAAATATATGATATGTCCATATTCATCAATTATTAAATACTAACTCTTGTAAATCCATAAATATTGGATCAGGTTTAATTATCCTCATGAAAAAACTAGAATTTTTTATCACACTCAGAGCATAAACCCCATTTTTTTCTTTCAAGGTTGGTAATGTATTATGAATTCATATTCATTAAAGAAAAAAAAATATTATTTGGAACATAATCAAATATTTATATATAAATATATACTTAAATGTTTTATAATCTTTAAATATATCAAAAAATTCTCTATAAAAATAGTCATTCCAAATCTTGACCACAAAAAATACATCTTCTATCTCAAAATCATGGGTATGGTAATTCTATTCATGAAATTTAAATTACTGAGATGAATAATCTATTCTTATAAGATTTTTCTTTATGATATATCACATTCTCTTCATTGATTCAATACTATATATCACAAACCATACTCTATTTTAGGGTAGTTAAATAAAAGGTCGAATTACCATCCTTCTCTTCAATTTATAGAAATAACTCTCACATTTATTTATCAATAAGAACATAACACCTTACTGAGTAAACTTATTTCATGGATTACATATTCATTATAAATATCCAAAAATGTATTGGTAGCATCCATCTAGCTAATGAAAACCACGAGTCTCTATTTTTTTGTTTTTTCCTCTCCCACATTCAATTATACCCGTCATTGAAGGATCCACCAATTAAACATCACATGTGATTATAAGACTCATGAATGAATCTTCTTAATTTTAGATGCAACACATGGTAATTTTAGAATATAGATTCTCCTTTCATAATGTCATTAATAAAATCATAAAAACTCACACATGCTCTTCCTTTCACTTTTAATATATAATAATATTTCATATAATGCACACCACAATATATTGAAGGTAATCACTTATGATTATATTCATTTATTCCGTGAATATGTCTAGACAATTGGAATGTCCGCATGAAATTACAAAAATTTATGATGACCATACTTCACAAGGAAGGACTTACTACGTTTATCATCCCTTTTAACCATTAACTGATAATGTCTTGATCAATGATCAATCTTGAAAAATTATTACATCAATGTAATTGGTCAAATAGGCTATATGTTTCTGTTATTGGATATTTTATAATAATATTAATTATTTTCTGTTCTTGATAATCATTTAAAATACGCATTGAACCAAATTTATTCTTCACAAAAATAACTAGAAGTCCATATGGTGCAGCACTATGTAAAATGAATCACTTATCAATATTCTCATGTAGTAGAATATTTAATTAATAAAACTCAATTGTGATCATTTTTATGAGGACTATGAATTAGTCATGTCACTAGGTATGAGTTCTATTAAAAAACTACTTCTTAATTCATGTGAGGACTATGAAACTATTTTGGAAAGAATACAATAATCTATCTTACAATTGTTGTAACATGAATATTTATTTTATTCTAATCCATATAATATAAATATCTGAGATGAGAATGTAGTAAAAACACATAAAATGGAATAAATTTCCACTTATTGTCTTGGTCCTTCCTTTCAGTTATAGAATATCATTGGTTGATTCTAAATATCTGAAGGAATATATTTTCAAGGAGCTTAATTCATTTATCAACAATTTATTGACTCATAATTTAACTAAAATATTTAATATTATTTTATATAAAATGATCCAATATAGGTGAATCTCATTGTCGAACAACATGTTTTTGTGTATAGTTATGGTTTTTTATCATAACCGAAGCTAAGAGAACACATATTTCCATGAAATTATCTATTCGAACACATTTTTATTGGATTTATTAAAATTAAATCTCTACATTGACTATAGGTTTTTATTCCCTTTCTACAATTTTCTTCCTTAAAAAGATAATGTAACACAATAATTTATCTCATAATCATAATCAATATTAATCAACTAAATAAAAATCCATCTAATGGTAAAATTTATCTAAGAATATAAGGTTTATTCTTAATTTTTCTGTTAGATATGTTTATATAAAATATATTCTGCAGGGTTTCTACTAACAATTCACTGATAACAATGACAGAAAACCTAAAACTTGTCACCCAAAGATAGTGTATTATTTATAACACTGATATAAGATACCATGTATCTCACAAAATAATATCAATTAGTTGAATAGTGTTAAAGGGATATTTACAAATAATATTTCCTTATTGCATTGGAAATAAAAAATTAATAGCCTAAGGTACATTTATACATCCTTGTGATTATTTATAAAAACCTCCTTCTTATCCCATACGAAGGAGAACAATAAACCATGATATTAGATTCTTTTTTAGGGTTATGAATAATATTGTCTATCATGAGTAAATAATTAATAACCAATATTTAAAGGTAAATAATTTGAAAAGACATTCCATTCAAACAATAAAATGTTCAAAAAATACATCTATGGATAATATCAATGTAATAACATCATGGATAATTATAATTGATTTTCCAATAATAGAAATCCTAAATATTGGATTTCATGATCTTAGAAATCATGATATATTTAAAAAAAATAGTTAAGCTAATAAATATTTATTTCTGTGTCGGTATACATCCATTAAATAATATTATCCAACTAGTTTGTCTCATTAGACATGTCAATGCAACAAGGTTATATCTATAACTAGTCCCCACCAATCAGAACATTTCAAATGTATTTTTCATATATTGAATAATGAATTTAATATTTCAAAAATAATAATTATTAATAAATATGTATATTTAGTAAATAATATAGAATTTAAAAATTTCCTAGGTCAATTAATTTATGTTCATTGTAAAACAACATGTTAATACTTGATATACAGTTTCGAAAGTAAAAATTTCAAGATATTACAAATATAATTATTTATGAAAAATTTAATATCTAACAAAAAATGATCATTTGAAATAAATGGATTAAAGATAATCATATTGAACAAATAATAAATAAGTGAAAAAAATCGATAATAAATTCATTAGAAATGTTGGTTTTTTAATAAATTCAAATCTTTTTGATGAATAATGAATATATTAATAAAACATGAAATATAATATTTAATTTAATAATAGTATTTTTTAATTTATATAAATCTTTTAGGAAAATATGAAAATTAAAAAATGATTATTTCATTGGGAAAATAAATTTATGACATATTGGTTAAAAATATACATTAATTTTTAATTTGTGTGACTAACGATAAAAAAGAACCATACAAATAAAATTATAAATATTACTTTAAATAAACATAAAAATTAAACTGTAAAATAAAAATGACCTTAATAAATATATTGAGAGAATAAATAGTACTTTTAATTGTTTTTCAAAATATGGGAAAGGGAGAAAAAAATTTTCCTTCAAAATAGAAACATGACAAAATATTACTTTTAATAAAACAATTCTGGATTATTATTCCATATAGAGAGAAAAATTTGATTAAATAATCGAATTTAATTATACATTTACAGTATATTAATTTAGATGGACTATATGAATTATATATTATATGATTAATTTAATAAAAACAAGTGTATTTCCTAAAAACAGATTTTCAAATAAATTTTAACCTCTTTAGTAACTTTTAAACTATAACCCATTGAATGTGTAAAGTAGAATTGAAATATAAATCATCGTGAATAAGTAGAAATGTATTTTAAATTCATAAAATTTGTATTATATACACCATATAAATGTAAATAGATCCATAATTCCAAATTTGTTTCAATAAAGATGGCATTGAGATGAAATCTCTTACCTCAGGTTTAACAAAACTATTATGTTCTTTTTACCCCACATATGGTAAATATATATTTTCTATACTTACATAACATTACTATATAAATACATATAATGTATTATGTGATCCATTTATAATATTTTATTACATTATTTTAAACAATATTGTATCATTTTCATTTTTTTAGGTTCAATCTGCATCATGTTTATGAGAATTTTGTTTTGACAGCTCTACTTATTTTTATTTTAATTAGGTGACGTCATATATATCATATAGATAATTATATAAAAATAACATATACATTTTACTTGTATATATAGATCCATACATAAATGGTAATAAATTACACTACTCCTGGAGATGGTAGGACATACAATTGCATGAACATTGTTTAAACTATTTGAAGAACAGACTTAAAATAATGATAAATAATAAATCAAATTTACATATTTTTTATTATATAATATATATATATATATAATACAATAAATCTAAGATTATTATTTTCCATGTAATGAGAGATTGAAAAATAGATCACATCCCCTCTTTGAGGTGGTAGTCCACACATACGCACAAGCGACATTGTCATTTGACAACAGATTTGAAGGTAATAAGTTAGATATGATATTAAAATATAAAAATAATAATTATTTCGTAAATATAATATATATTTTTTTATCTTATTTATAACAAGACAAATAATGTGATGATTAATAATCAATTACACTGCTACATGGAGATGTTAAATCATATGTATGCATGGACGATGATTTCATACTAGATGTTATGGAAAAGAGATGTAATTTTATTCCAATAACCCTAATAACAACTTAGTATATTTTAGAAAAATATTTTAATATTTTATTATGAGTAAAATATATTCTTAGGATGTATAAGAAGAATGAAATTTTAATGAGTTAGTAATTAAAATCACCTCCTCTTCAAAAAAATCCATTACATATATTTTTAAGGACCATTGATGTTGTATTTTAACAATGAAAAAATATATAATTAATTTCATAATAATTTTATAAGATAATTGGATAGATTTTGGATGATCTAGGATTATAAAAGGTGTCTAAATAAATTATCAAATAGATTTCCACTTATAAGTGAGGGGAAGGATAGTTATGGGAATGACTGAAATATTATAATATAATATCTTAAAAATAATTTGAAAATGAAAAAAAATATGGATAGTTATATAGGGAGGATATGGGGATAATATAACAAGAAAATAATATTCTTACATTCTAATAATTCATTTTAAATATTATCCTTTGGACTAACCCCTTGGTTATACAATTTTTACCATTACTATGGTAAACAAATTTTAATATAGGTGTTATAATTTCAAATATAAGGAAAAAAATTCATATAAATTGAAATTAAATAAAATATTAAAACAAATTCAACAACGTTACTATTTTAATAGTTTTATTGTTTTTAAATAATTAAATTAAATATTATTTCTCATTAAACATTATTAAATTATTTTTTTACATTATTCATTTAATTTGAATATAAAGATAACATGAAGAATATGGAATTACTATATAAATACATATGAAATTTATATTATTCTATATTTATCTATATTATTTTATTGAAAAAATAAGTAAACCCTAAATATTATTTTTAATGTTTTTAAAATCGTTTCCCAGTTTTTTTACTACATGAAAAAGCTCTCTGTCACTATTTTTTTGCATTTAACATAATTATTTCATCTAAAAAATAGAAAAATATAATTAAATGAATAACAATAAAAATTAATTATAAAAATATTATCCCTATCATATATATAATAGATATTAAAAGAAAGACATTGGAATTTTTGACATTTTCATTTGATTAATTTTTATAAAGGACAAAATAATATATAAATGTAAAAGGGGAAACTTTTATAATTTTTGGATAATTATGTAACAAATATAATCATATAATGAAATAAAGGTATGTTTTGAATGCCTTTTAAGCCTTAAAACAATATTTTTTAGCCTTAATTACACTATTTACACTTTATCCGGATAATAAATATTATCACTATTATGGTTTATTATTTTTTAATATCAAATGTTTCAATATAAAATATTTGAACATCATAACTAAAAATATATTATCCATTTTATGAAACTATATTTCTTTATTTTTATTAATTAATTAAAAAAGCATGGAAATTGAGATGAATGTTTTTCTTTATAAATGTTTTTTTATGTCAAGAAATTGATTTTTATCAGAATTATGTAACAAAGGATATTAATGTAATTAATTAAATTTTTAAAATAAAATGAACCTTATATTATGTACACAAAAAAATGAAAATATTAAAAAAAATGACGATTTAATGTAAACAAATTGTTTTTCATAAATAATATTTTTTTCACGAATCACTGAAAAATATTTTCATAAAAAAAATTTAATCATGACGAAATATGTATATGATCATTTCAAAAATAATATTATTGTAAGAAAATGTACTTGAAAAAGTGATATGAATTATTTATATTTTCCACAAACAAAATACTAAAAAATCATTTGTGAAAAATTAGTATTATTGAAGCATAAAATATATTTATTTGAAATTAAATAGACATTTAATAGGAGTTAATAAATATATTTAAAATAAATAAAATAATTATAATTTTTCCATAATATGGTTAATATTATTCATAACCACTATTACAATGGCTAGGTGATATTATTTCAATAGTTTGGTGTGATTTGTTTAAACTCTCTATTTCATGCGAAGTAAGGTATCAACGTAATTTAATTTTTTTCAATAAAAATATATCATAAAATCTTGTTGTTTTACTATAATTACCCTTCAAAAATAATTATATTTTGAAAATAACATCAAGGAAACAATTATTATTTCCCTTAACTTGTAATCCAATATTTCAAACCTCTTTAAAACTTCTTTGGAATATTTAAACTAAGGTATAAAATTTTCTTCCATTACTAGAGTAAATTGTAATCTAAAAAAATGTTACTCCCCAACCATAGACATATAAAATTATTAATTAATATTTTCTATGACTGACATAAACTATTTGATGTCCAAACCAAAAAATATTATGGCTTCCAAGTCGATAGGAAAGCCTTCTATTATTAATTCTCCATCTTAATATAGATCATATAATCAAATATGACTCACTAAAATCCATATTTTATTATTTATTGATCAATCATAGAAAAATTTATCCTAATGATTTCTTTTTCATATACAAATAATTCTTTAACAATAACATTTTTCTTCCATATTCATCTTCAAGTAACCTATATAGAGTCCCAATGTTCACTTCATACCCATGAACTCCATCAAGGAATAATTATTTAGTATCTATTTGATATATATATAATCCAATTTGTAATGGCATTTCATTAAAATAAAAAATTATTTTAGTGAAAGATATATGTTTTAAACGAATTTATTTGGACTATATTAAATATTTTTTCCCCTAGGCACTGAGTTAGCATGTGATTTCAGGGCTTGTGGAAGATCATGATTGATATAATAAAAATATTAAGTATATTATATCTTGTACATGTAGGATTTCTAAAATAATATTTTTACTCCGGAATAGAGTCATTGATATGAAAAATGATACATCCATTAAATCCAAAAATTTTGTTTTATGCTAAGCATCACGTAACCATTGATAGTGGTAGACACTTTTCTTGAGCAACATTTTTGGGATAAATAATATTTAAATAAATAATGTTTTTGATTTTTTTTAATTAGGAGAAAACCGATTATACTATATAAAATAAAACTTTTTTAAATTACCTATGGAATCATCACAACTCTAGGAATTGAAGGAAGGTCTAGTAGAGGAGACTTCATGGACAATCATCAATAGATCGTGGGTTGCAACTAGTTACACCAAAAAGAGTATGTGGATCTCTCCGATGATATCAACGTGTGCTTGATTATTTCTAGTGATTTATAAAAACATGATGTATGTTGTTCTTATATTACATTAATTCCGATTTTTTATTACATAAATACATGAATTCAGTCCACTAACAAATTAATTTTTGAATCGATCAATTTTTCATCCAAGGACTTATTTTCATGGAATTTGATAATTGAAGTCATTGGATTATAAGTATCAATTATTAATTGTAATTAAATTGGATTGAGTCCTTCTGATAAAATGGATGTGGTATATTCATCTTGTTTTATTTTACATATTTTTTCAACCAATTTTTTCAATTTCACAGCCAAAATTTTTATTGGCCATTGATTTTCAAAACACATGGTAATTGATCATTTCACAACAATTATCCTCCACAATGGATTAATACAACAGTTTTTTGTATCAATTTCATGATTGAGAATTCTACGTGATGATATAATATTATGAGTTGATAATGATCAGTGGTTTGTTGTTTGGAATTGGTGTGGCAATGTGAGGTAACAACATATCATTCCCGATCAGATTGCATGGGTAGAATCCAGGACCCTGGGATAGACTATAATGATCATTATCATATCCAATATTACTAGTGGAATGTCTGTTGTAATAACATGCATAGGTTGCATGTGATGATACACATTAATAACCATAGGGTTTGGAAACAATCTACACAACATAATGTGTACTCTGAAGAACACATGTTGTATGGGACCAAATATACAATGCCTTGGGTATAAGAGAAAATAAAATATGACATGCCATGTGGTACATACCATAATGTTTCTATCCCATGCCCAGATAAGTTTCAATTAACCATGTAGTAAATAGGAATATAAATTACCATGTTTATAGGAATTACTGGAGTGTGGGAAAACCTATTACTCAGAGATGAACAAAGTACCCAAACATGACTAGGTACATGAGAACAGATAATGTACTTTGGAATGGACCTATACCCAGATATGTAGAGTGCATGAACATCAACAAAAATGTGAAAAAAATCATAGTAAATATGAATATTTAAACATATATGGGAATGGACTAATGTACATGGGCTGAAACATGGTATAGTGGAAATTCTGTGTACTCCTAGTATACCCCACGTACATTCTCCATGCCAGTTTAAGGACCTCATTATATTCAACATTGACCGGTTTATCTTCATTTTATTACCCCTGTCATTGAACATGAGGATGCAATGAGTTACCATATAATTTTCATAATATGTGATCTCATCCATAATATTGGTCATGGATAAAGTTCATATATACCTTTATGTCATCTGAGTTTTGATCATGTATCATTTCATCTTCTTCTTCAGGTCTGGTTTGATGAATAAAAATTATCCACATAAAAATGAATATAGTCATCTAGATAGAAGGTTATTCTAGGGAGTGTATTTTATACCCCAAAGGCACAAGAAGTGATCATGGACCTAGGAATCAAGGTCATCAATGTTCAATTAAGTAATTATAAATCGAGAATCTCAATGATCATGACTTCTTAGATGAGTTCCATCTTTGTTATATGGATTAGGGAGTTAGTTAAACTAGAAGAGTGTTACCCTAAATCATCATGTATAACCCAATGTATTGCAGTATGGTTGTGAAATATTTCTGACTTAGTGTTTATCTTTAGAATATATGGAGTTTTTATTTTCATTTCTAAAATCTTATTAGACATTATTTGAAAAGATGAGAAGACTAATATATTGATGATTTCCATTTGGTAACTTTTAGGTGTCCTATTTTTTATGTATATTCTCTACAATGCATGTGATTTTACCAAAGAAGTCATGTTTCATATATATGAGAATCCTTCTGAATGATTCCGAGGGGGGATATGAGTTGAAAATTAATAGTTAAACTAGGAAACCTATAGTTCATTTCTAGAGTGGAATTAGATTGTGTTCCAATCTTTCTGATCTTGTTTAACACCATTTCATATATGTTATTGTATTTTATTCAATTATTATGATTTTCTATTAATATAGAAACTATTATATGGGTTATATATATGAATGAATTATGGTTTTCATTATATTTTAACACTTAGTATTTTATTTCTCTCTATATGGATTTATTCATATGCACATAAACCTTCTGCTAAGGCCAACAATTTATATCTGATATTCGCACTCTGTTTTAGTCACCATCATCAAGACTATTTTAGGTGGGATCGGTTGGAAAACACACCATACCACATGATTTGTTGTCCAGGGGGTATCATGATAGAGTGGAAATAGAGGTTGTATCTATCTTAGATCTTGTTTTTGCATATTTTCTAGCAATGTGGCTTGGTTTGGTAACTGGGGATACAATGATACTGTGTTTTTGGTTCTATAATTTTGTTAGGGACTAAAATATTCAATATGATACTGATTAAATCATTAACTAAGACCCAGAATATGATATTATTAGCTCAGTACATATAGTCGCTTATTGCATGAAAACATTAATACATGTCTCATATAAGAATGATTTATGGTTTCCATATACATTTTATTCATCTACATAGATAAAAACTTTTACCATGGCATGTGTTCATTACTGTAGGGTTCTATCATGATGAAATCCCATTACGATTCCATAATAAGATGAGGATGATGATGATCCTCCAATTGATGAGGCATCAATGCAGTGAACATTATAGGTGGTATTTTCCCAGGTTTGTTTTCATGTTTTTTCACCAACCATTGAATAGTAAGATGATATTAAATTACTGGATGAGGATGATCATAGGATGATTTAAATATTTAATTTTCATAGCTAGTTAACCATAAAGTTTTGAAGCATGATTTCTCCTATATGATTCTGAGGAATATCTTGAGGTAGTTACATGAGTATTTCTATTTATGAGGAAACATTCTGATCAGATCATGGTCGTAACAATGAGTCTTATTCAAGGATCTGTTTGGTGATGGGTTACTTTATGACTCCAAAATCAAGATAAGACATCCCAAATTAAAATATATCTTTATAATCTCTTTAGGGATGAGTTATATCGATCAAAATTACGATCAGTTCTTATCTAAGATATTATATTTCATTTTTTGTGCATCATGGCTGGGAAAAATTATTCCTCGAGGTTCCCATGCATTCATAGTAATCTATGGATATGGTTCAAAAATATTTTGTTCTGATAAATTACATTTTAGTGGTTTATATGACATGATATAATATATGGAGTGATATTTATTCGAATTCATAGAAATACTAAGGTGATTGAGGAAGAATTAATTATGGGTAAGGTTTTAGGTGATGAGACATCGATTGATAGTATAGAAAATAGAAATACATGAGGTGAGACTTTGGATGTTGCTAACCAGTATAACACACAAGGATTCATGCATGAAATATACTCTATGTGATGGTCTTGGAATTTTGGGGTTTTTGTTTATAAGTTCAGTAACATTTTAACCACCCAATAGATATGTAATGTTTTCTTATGATGTTAAGAGAAATCTCATTTTGGAGTTTATAACCCACTATGTAGAAGATAGAGAGAATTTTTATAGACCACACAAACATAGATTATGTTATATTATAGTTATCAATAGGTAAGAAAACATAACTAATGACAATGGCGTTTAATAGGATATGGTAGTGAGTTTTTCCAATTACCAACACCAACCCTAGGTGATCTACGCTAGGCTTAGGGAGCATGGGGTCATTGATGAGGAAAACAATTAGTAGTGGAATCATTCAACCCAGAGGCTTTAGTGAATATTATAGGTACAATTTTTTTTACTAATTGACTTCTGTGTGAGCCACTCTTTTGATGCCACTTCACCTATAACAGATCTAGATATTCATGTAGATCACCTAGCTCAACAATTATAGATGAAAACTCATACATGAGGGGATTAAATGATCACACACCTATCAAAAATGTGAGATATATATCATTGTAAATAGATTCATATTGGATCAAATTATATTAGCATTTAATCCCTATAATATAATCTTATGTATAGAATTTTTATCCCTAAATCTCGAAATATTTGACAGCTTCTGGTGGAGCTTGTGTTGCCCCTATATAAATGGGCCGTTGTTTTCAATTGTGTGTGACAAGTGATTCTAGCTAGAGAATGATGGGATCATACATAGGATGGTAAAACCAATGACTCAATAGTTGTTTGGTATGACCCACTAAGCAAAAAATGCTAAAGGCTACCGATTTCTAGAAGTTTTAGCACAGTGTGAGGACATCATATCTATGGATCTATCACGTTTAAATTCCCACAAAGAGAAAAAATTAATTTTAACATTCATCTACGTAATTCTATGATTTCTATTCCTATATATTTTATGGAAAATATAGCATTGTGATATTATGGTGACTTTTGGGTAATTTTATAAGAATGATGTTTTCAGAACTAGTAAGTCACCATGGGTGGCGCAATTTTTCTATCCTCGGAATGAATATAGAAGAGTGAGGTTATTATTGCTTTACATTCACCTGTGTTCAGTTATTATATATAATATGTATCCCCTACTGATAATATAAAACATCATTAACCACCTTATTAGGGAATTCTGGTTCTTAATGGTGGACCATATATCAAACCATCATCACTCTGTGTTCAGAATGGGTTCATATTGAAGATAACAATATGATGTCACTATGGTCAAAATGTTTACATGGTGACTCTATTAGGTGTGAATAACCCCCTATAATGATTCATGGAACTATATAATTGGATCATTAATCCCTTTTTAGATTATTTTGTTGTAGTCTCCATTAAATAAATAATGGTTTACATTGCGTTCACATATTATCATGTAAGGAACACAGTGATGGTTCTAGAAAAAAATCAGATATAACAAACATTCATCATTGTTATTATAGAATTAGTATTGTAATCGATATGTCCATTTTAAAAATAATCATCTAAAAAGGTATTAAAAAAGAATCGTTGAATGTTGAGGTAGTGATAAATTGTGAACCACCCAAAAGTTTTAATATTGTAAGTAGATTCCATTGGTTTATGGTAAACTATAAGATACATGTTGCAGATTTCAATAGGATAATGACACTTTTACCTATTTTTACATGGAATGGGAAGTCATTTATTTGTATGGAGAGGTTTCATTAGTCCTTTCAGAAGTTACAATAGTGGTTGATGGGTGCCAACATTTTGAGACTTCTAGACCGGGGAGTTATGTAAAATATGATATGTGATTCTGTATGGTGTATATTACCTTTATTCGATGTTTTTTACACCTTTAATTGTATATTGTGTTTCAGAAGTTTATATTGGAGACACCAATTATGAGGGCTAATGTGTATAGATATTAACTTCTTTTTCCCCTGATGGATTTCTGTAGGAAGAGGGAATGCCATATTTTTCATAGAGAGGACAATGGTTCTTGGGATTTTTTGAGACTAATAATATAGGGAGATTCATACACCCCCTTGGTGGTATATCTAGGTTGTGTGATGGTGTACAAGGACATTCAAAATCAATACATGTGGTCCGGGATTAAGTAGCGTGTAGTTGAGGTTGCCTCTTGGTGACTATCATTCTAGCAAGTGAATGATGAGCACCATATTATCGCAGGTTTGGATAAAATATTTATAGTGCTAGAGTGGGAGTGGGATTGTATATCTATAGGGTTCATGAATCAGATCCCATGATATTCATGGGCACATAATTCCATTGGGGTAATTGTAGAAGGACTCACCATGCCATTAAACATTCAACCTATTAGATAGTAGCATTCAATGGAGATATCCTAATGAATTCCTCATACATGATATTTTCATTATTAATGAAGTTAACTTAGTGATTATTTTATACTAGTATTATAAGATCCCATCATTATTTTAGAGAGGATTGAAGGTGGAAGTTGGAACACAGTTTTGATTGAGCATGATATTTAACCCCAATACTGAAAACTAGCCTAATTATTCCACAATGGTTTTAGAGTAAATAGAGTGGTCATTCATGTTGGAATTTATCCATATTTGGTATGATTACCTACACTTTTTGGTGTTTTATAAAATAACATTAAACATTCTGCCATTTTTTGAGGCACTATTTATGGCCTTGTATGAGAGACAATACCAGTCACTCTTATGTTAAACTCTTTTAGGGGGTCTGTACTCATGTTCACATAGCTGGTATCTGAAATTATGGTGTTATATAATGATCTAGTAGGGGGATCAGTTTTTACTAGAGTATTATATGTATTATAATGAAAATTGGTAGTGTCTGTTAGACTTCGGTGAAGGAGATCATGTTTTCCTGAAGGCCTCACCTCAATGAGGATTTCATCGATTTTTCCAATGTAGAATGTCATCTTTGAGATTAATTTTACATATACATATAATTCATAGGTAGTTATATTGGGTGTAAAACATATACTTTGAATAGTATTAATATTTTGAACACATCATCTTCCATATGTCGTATCTGCATAGGTATGTGTGAGACCCAAAACCAGTTATCGACTAGTTAGAGCTGGAAATCGATGATCGATATAAATTTTTACAACATCCATTAGTGTTGTAATATTTACAAGAGATGATAATTTAGGGGTGATTAATTACCTTATTTCATCTCTGATGATAGTTTGAGAATCTTTAGGGGAGAACCTAAGTGTGGGAAACCAGATGAGAGGCTACTTCCTAGTCCTTTTTGAGCAGTCTTTTCTCATTATGAAGTAATACTTCTAAGGTGGGGAGAATTTAATGGTTCTATATTGTCCCATAAATTTTAGGTAAAGTTTTAACTAATATTTTTAGAGCTGGGTGATATATTTTTTGGGGATTATATAGTACAGATAATCACATAATTGATATATAAAAATATATACTATATTATGTCACAGAAAGACGGTTTTTTTTAAATTTAATAACTCACAAATAGAGTGTCAAATTTAAATATATGATCTTCATTTAATCTGGAATGTGGGTGTTACCCGGATTGTAATATACTTTTTATGTTTTCCAATCATTTTTCATCATAACCTTCATGGGAAGATAAATAGTAAAATAAATTATTTATTTTATTTATTTTTTATTAATTAGGTCAAAATATAATCTCCTATATAAAATCCTGCTTATGGAAAATCCAAAGTATTATCCAAATTTTCCTATGGGCTAAGAGGGTTTTCATTAGAGGAGACTTCCTTGATGATCATAAATATAATGTGACTTGGTGACCAGTGCATGAAAATGATTTTATGGATCTCAAAACTGAATCTGATGTGTTGCTGATCATCATGAACAATCGATCCAAACTCAAGGTGGAATGTATTTTTTTGTTAGTTTAATTCCATTTTTATTTATCCCATGATAAATATGAATTAAATCTACTAATATATTTATTTTTAGGATAATAATGTATTGTGGTAAAAGATTTTTCTTCCTAGAACATGTTATTTAATATTATTTAATTATAATTATTCATTAACAATTATAATGAAAATGAATTGCAGTTATACAATAAAAATGGTCAAGGTATGTTCATATTTTTTATCAATTTATTATATTATTCTTTACATGTTCATCAATAATATTTTATTTTTCCAGTGGTTCAACAAATACATGTTAATCGATCATTCTAGAACTATTCCATGGTGATATATATCGATGTTACAGATTATGGTTTGGGGTCAATGGAATGATTTAGGTTTAGAATAAATGATGGATGATCATGAATCGATTGGGAGATGTGGATATTGGTTTGTCATTTTGGTATTGACATGAGGAGATGGTGGAAAATTTCCAAGTGGATTGGGTGGACCAAATATAGATATTATTGAAAAAATAGATTAGTCTATCGTAAATTTGTGATTGTTGGTTGATTGGGTGGGAGAATAAATGGTGTAATTTGAAATATAATAATCATGTGAAGAACTTTATTATTATTAAAAATATCCACTATAACACGTGAATCATGATGAGAAAATTCCATGGGGGATCCGGAATATAATAGCTATGGTATCAAAGAAAATAATATATCACACTATGGAACCCGGCACACACTATGTGACCCATGCCTAATGACTTGGCATGTACCCAAGGGGGACAAATGAATGAACACAAAAAAGAACATGGGTACAAACAAAGTACATGGGAACAACACATTACTCATACTTTACTAAAGTACCTATCCATGTCATGGTATAAAAGAATTTCTAATGTACATTGGAATATCCCAATACCCTATCATAGCTATAAATCCTATAAAAGTATTGTTAAATGGTCATAAACATTATTATTAAAAAAAACAAAGGTAATATTTCATGGTCTGATGTCCATGGGCATACCTAGGGAAGGGAAGAAACAATGATTATTCTCAGTGCACATTACTAAAATTATCATGGGAAATTTAAGACCCTAATTCTCTATAGTATGGGCAAATTTCTATAAGTTTTGTTCCCATGGTTTGTCCATAATAAGTACAATGAGGAATAAAACTTTTAGAATAGGATGTGATACCCTCTATTAGATTAGTTTGGGATAGAATTCAGGAATCCCACCATGTGTATAAGGGTGTGATACTCTGTTATTTATTATATTACACTATGTAGAGTTTGAAGAATAATTGTGATTGACAGACACATGAATATGTTACACTATATTGTAGGTTTTTTATTGGTTTGTTTTGGTACTCCCCAATGTATCTAAATTATATATCTTATCCAAGCATAGAAATATTTTTTATATCAACATGTACTTCTTCCTGGAAAATCCTGATGAGCATGACATATAAGAAGAGTTAAAAATGTTTTATCAAGTTCATGGATTGAGTTCTCCAATATGAATTTTACCCTAAAGTATTGATCAGAAATAGATGGATAGAAGTATGGTTATGAACACATCTAAACTTACTATACATCTTTATTATATGTATCATTTTTGTTGTTATATAACATATACAGTTTGATGTTCATTTTTGAGTATGAGATGACTAATATATTTATTAGTTAGGTTTAGTGAACATTGGGTTTCCTACTAGCTTTTTATGTAAGAAATATTCCAAGGTATCCACATGAAAAACATGTGTCTTATGTATATGAAATACCATATGATGAAGTGTTGGGTGGACCAGGAGCTGGAAGAGCATAGTTTATATTTATATACGATGGTTTGAACGTCGTGATTCATTTGATAGTAGTCCTCTCATTCATTGTGGTTAGACTAATTTTTATAGCTTTAGTGGGATTTTATATATAATTTATTCTTTAGAGTAATTTTTTTTATAATGATATGGTAAATATATGTACTCAATCATTATGGTATTAACTTTATTTTACCACTTAGCATTGAATTATTATTTAGAGATGTGTGGATGTGTATATGTACATTAGTCTAAGGACACCAATATTTATGTGATATTATTGCTCAATATTAGTCTCTATAACCTTAACAATTGGAGGTGGGAATATGGTGTAATACTTGACATAAAACTAGGTAGTTAGGCTCTAGTGGGTCATGTAATTACCATATATAGTCAGTCAATAAACAATAAAGTATTAATCACTTTTATTCCATCAATTTGGGAGTACAATTACCACCATATTAGTTTTTTATTATAAATCACATATCCAAATTCATCGTGTTTATTCGAAAACCCCCATTTTAATTTAATTATAATCTACTTGACTAAGAAAACTTTCCCACATCATATTATTATCAATTTATCCATGGTCTATATACATATCTTCAACCATATTCTTTTCTATATCCTAATCTTTAAAGAACATTACCTCTACCTATTTTAAGAGTAATGTTCACTATCAAGGACTCATTATCCCCATAGTCACTAGTGTTATAAAGTAACTAATGATATCATTATCATCAGTTTCATCGTTTACATAGGATTATATACATATACCAGTAAAACATCATTTTCATCAACATTTATGTCTTCAGAATCATTATTTTCACCCTGTACATCACCAATTATTATCTAAACATTTTTACTATGTTCTCAATTTTATTTTTCATTCTTATTTTTCAATTAATCATCATTTCAATTGTATTGAGATCATGGATTTTGAAAATATTTCCATGAAATTTGTAGAATTAATTTTACACATTTCTCTTGAATGAGTATCTACGGAAAAACATTATAACACCCTGATATTCAATAACCATACATTTCAATTTTTTTAGAAAAAAACACATAGTATCAAAGATTAATAATTATTTATAAATTTTATTTCATTATGCACCACATCCAATATATATATATTTTATTCCCAAAAAGATAATAAATATCCTTTGAAAATGTAGACTATTTCCTCAAATTCATCCTTAAAAATAACTCTAGTGGAAAATTTTATGAACAATTAATGTATTTCTATTTTTAGTCATCCAGGTTTTCCTCTCAAATACACCATTATAATGAATATTTCTCACAATTGATAATTGGTTCATTATCCGATTATTCTCATGAAAATTCTCTTTCAAAATTTAGGTAATCTCATTTCCATTAAGTGCATATAATTTATATATATTAAACACAACAATATTTTTATCATTATTCTAATACAACATAATAAATCTATATGTCATATACCTATGGATGGTATCGATCAACTATTTCATAATGTTGTAATTATAATTAAAAATCATATGATATATCTTCCAATCAATTAAAAATTTTGATAAATGTCCAAAAACCTCAGGATGTCCCAATACAAGTACCATAAAAAACTAATACATCCCATTGTTTTATATTTTCCCCCAAATTTGGATATCCTAAATCTGATAATTTTTTATCCATCATCATTTATAAATTATATAATTCCTTTAATATCATACATGATTCCAAATATAATATCCTTTTTCCTATAATATGAAATGTCTATATGCTATTAGGAATCAGTGATCTATAATGATATAATGATTTCATGGGAAGATCTGCTACCACTACCTTCTATACTCTTTGAATTTTTATATATTTTCTTAGATTCACAGATAGTGATAAATTAAATAGTTTGTCAATATCTCAATATTACAGACCTATCTGACAATTTAACATGAAAAATTTATTATTAGTTCCCAACATGATTTATAAATCATTAAGACACTACAAATGTAAATTTCTGTTGTTATATGAATATTTCATTTTATCAGTGGTGAAAAAATGAATAGAAAAATTTTTATATCCTTCACATTGAAACTTCTAACCATAGATTAATACTAAGAGTGGTGGACTCTATATGTATGATTATCATTCAATACTAACATTTATACCTTTTAGCTAAGTAATTCACCTACTAAGAGTATCCTATCATTCCCCAAAAATAAACCATGATAATTAATTTAATATTATGCGTCATTTCCATTAAAACAGTAGTATTTTGGGCTGTTCAAATTATTTTAACATATTACACACCCAAATTAACCATGATCCGTTCTGTGATTTTTTATTTCCTAACATGCTCCACCAATATAATTTATATTCAATTTATCCCTATAAGAGCTCTTCCATTTTGATGTGTATTTTTATACCATCATCTGTCATATGAGTGTCCTGTTAGACCTTCATGTCCCTCGTTATCTTTTTGTATCTCAGGTTTTAACTGATTACTTAATTTCATATTTAGAGTCCATAGTCTCTATAGAGAAACTATCACTATTCTTCGAATAATGACCACTTTTTCAATCATTTTTATTTGTTCTTCTTTATTATTATCTTTGATTGTAAGACCATCTATATCCCAATCCTGATATTTTATTTTCTCTTTTTTAATCAAAATACCTCTTTGACCTATATTGAGTTTTTATTTAATGATTCTATTTTCACCATGTAACTCATATTTCCATTCATCATGTTGCTTTATGTAGAGTTTGGCATCACAAGACACTCCATCATCCATCATTGTCCTAGATACCCTCACGTATATTTAAATGTGTATATCATTAATCATAGCATATCTATTAAAATTTCCTTCTACTTATATACCATTATTATCAAAATATTTTATATTATGTTACTTATCAATAATAGATACAAAACCATATCCATTAGGGTCATTACACTTCTCTTTGTTTACTTTTTCGATTTGAGCGATTATCCACTGGTGAATATTGGGTATTCTTATTTATAAAATTATTATTTTTACTTATCTTATATTTCATATTTTTTTGAATAAGTTTTCATGAAATCTTCATCAATGACATCATCATCTCGAATACTCTTTTGAAAATTTTATACAATGATTAAAAATATTCTACTTCAAAGGTACATGATTGTAGGCTTCCATTTTATCATTGATTTTAAACATTTTATATTTATGTTAAGAAATATCACGAATTCATCAACATATTCCTTATCCTGGTCATCATTGTTGTTGAGGATCATAAATTCGATTAATTCCACATTTTTATACTACCATTTTTCTACAACATCATTATTTTGGTATGTTATCATGTATATGAGAATATTATAATTGAAACATTCCAATTTTATCTCTTTTGAACCTTAGACACATGTTTAAGGGCTTTTAGATTAACCAAGGATAGAAATGTTATCAATATGCAACTCATGATTTTAAAATCAGCATGGGTTTCTCGATAACCATGTTGTTTTCCATAATGACAGTTATTCGATTGAATATTACATCAATAAATTCAATTTGGGGTATCCTCAACACGTCATTACATCCTAGAACTAACAATATGTATTACCATACTTTTGAGTTTCCTTAAAAAATATTAGTTTTGTTTCCCCACATATTTTGTGAGGATTTAAATGGAATCACCTTCATGTTTATTATATTAGATAATTGCCCCCCTAAATCATTTTTTACTATAGTGGACGTAAAAAATTTCATTAGTGTCTACTTTTGATAAAGTTGAACAATAAATATTTTCCTAAACCAAAAGTATAATAATTCGAAACACGAACATGCCTAAGAATACAAAATGATGTCCTACATGATTATTTTATATATGCAATAAATTTTCCTCAAATTTCAAAATTCCGTTGGGATGAATTTATTAAATTATATCAAATTCATATAGATTATTACTGGCTTATACGTTAAGTTATTATTCCACCTATTTTCTCCAAATGATAATATCATCCTGAAGATGGGCCCGTAAGGGGAACGCCGTGCTCGGGAGCTCCCCTCGTCGTCGCCTCCTTCATCTAGGGTTTCCACGGCGGCCACTTCCGTTTTCGTCGAGGTCTGGCAGCTTCCTCAGCTCGGGAGACTTCGCGGATTCGGTCTTTCTCCGTGCCTGCCTTCTCGCCCGATTTGGATAGGGTCTCATTGCGGCGCGGTCCGTTCGGCGTTCGATGTTCCAGATCCAACTGCGTTGGTTTCCGCCTTGCTTCCGGTGAGTTCGGTTGGGGTTTTGCAGTGGTTTATGAGCTCGTGAAGGACAGCGGCGATGAGATCCGGTATTGGGTTTTCTTCTGATGCCTTGTGAATGTTTTTCTCTGTTCTTGGATCTGCTTGCGGTTTGCTTGGTTTCGTTCTGTTCGTGATCTGCTGGACGAACATGATGACGGGGTTGGGTGAATATGTTTCTTATGCTTGGATGAGTTTTTGATGGTCGTGACGTTGTTCTTGAATGAATTTGTGGTGCTGGTTTTGCTCCGGTGGTGGCGTTTGACGGCGCCGATGGTCGGATCTACGGGTGTAAGACCGGTTTCCACTGGCATACTCTCCGGAGCGCTCTGGGTCCTTCTGGGTGGTGCGTCGACGTCGCGTGGCCCTGTTATTTGGCATCGATGAGGAGCGCTTGTTTCGGGTTCCTGTGATTTTCGGGATGTTGTGAATACGGTGGTCAGATGACTTTTGGTGGTGTTCTGTGATGGTTTTTCCGGCGATGATGCTTGATGGTCTCGTCGGCGACCTGCAGTGGTGGACGCACGTGGTGGAGATTTGTGTGGTTCCGGATTTCTCCCTGGCTGTGTAATGGCTGTCGCGTGAAACGCTTCTCGAGGTTTCGCGTGGCTCGAGGAAGGCTCAGGGTTCGTGGCTTTTGATTTTTGAATTTCTGATGTCGTTTGTGCTTGGGGGATCAGTTGTTTGGTTGTAAGGTTTCTGGTTCTCCTAAACGGGTTTTACTGTACTTTTAACTTTTCTTTAATAAATGGTCAGGGACTTTGTCCCTGGCTGAGATTTCCTGGTATTTTCTCCAAATTTGGTAAATAAACTAAGGAGTGGTGAATTAGGGTATGTTAAATACTTTATAGAAAACATTTATATGATATTGTTCAATATGTTGATATGAAAAGAAACTATGTTATAATATTCACGAAGAGATAATATATGTAAAAGTTATATCAAACAATTTTTACATATTACACCAAGACTGAGATAATCTATGGAATATAAAATTATGATGTCACAAATTATTAGAAAAATATAAAATCATAATTTTCTACAATTATCATTTAAGACACACAATCCCTTGGCATTCACTTCCAATCATGTTTAGAGAACTCATTTCATAATCAATAAATAAAATACATATATACATGTTTAGAGTAGAATCATATTCCCTCCTATTTGAATACATATCATTTAATAATGTAGAATGATTCTATTTTCTGTCATGTACACACCATTTATTTGGTAAATACTTTTTTATGGTTGAATCACCTTTTAAAACCCCATAATTATTGTTCCATGAAGCTTTTATTTCATCCAAATGATATTATAAAATAAAACATAACAAATATGTTAATCTTACTTGGGGTTTGTAAAAATCACATTTATATAAATTAATATAATAAAAAAATCTATTTTCATGAAGTATGTTTTAGTAATATACATTCACACAAACCCATGATTTTAAAACATGGCCCTCTTTGTATGAACAATTAATTGTCATATAAAATATCTTCATTAATGAAATATGTTCTTGTATTTATTACATGAAAAAACAACTTTATGATTTTCTATATGTTTTTATTTTTATTTTTATATATAAGATATATATTTATCGGCTTTTACAATGCATTGTGAAACTTATCAACACCTTCAAACCATGTTTTTTATATTTATGATAACATCACTCCACTCCTTATTCAAACAAATTCACTCCCTTGAGTGTTTAAACCATGCATTAAAATTCGTTATTTTCTTCAAAATGTATATTCCTTATGTATTTAGATTCCTAAAACTCCCCACATTAATGAAAATCATTCCATGGATACAATTTCCCTAACAATTTCTTAAACAACTTCAGATAATTTTAGATCTACTTCTTCATGAATTTTTCAATGTCTCCATGATATTTTATATTTATATACATGAATTGAAATAATAAAAAACAGAAAAAATTTAAATGTCATAGTGGTGAAATATTGATTATTTTTTAAATATCATTAAACTATTTAAATTTTATTACAAAAAACATTTGTCCAAATTTACTATAAATGAATGAATAGTATCCCACCCCAATCATCATGTTCCTATTGGAAGTGGTTTCTCCTCAAAATGATATTATTTATTCATATTATCCTTCACATAGAATCAATAAAAGACTGGAATTAAATACAATTTTCTTTATTATTTTTTATTCATATTGTTTACTATAAATAAATTTTTTGAAGTAAATGAGTAGGGCTCTATTAAGATGAGGTAAGTAGACTCTTTTATTCCTTTTCAGTTTTACTACCCACTCTTGTGTCATACATAATTTTGGAAGTTCCATCACCCATTTTATAGTTTTGAAATGTATTTAATTTGTTCCCATACCTTTATATTGTATGAATATGATCTGATATACTAACGAGTTGTGTTAACAGTGAGGTGAATTAGAAAAATGACCGATGATGACTGATGTCATTTGGAAATTTATTATAGAATTCATTATCAAAAAACATGATTGGTGACCTTATATATAATATGTCCCTAAAAACATATTGAATTTTCCAATTGTAACCATTTGAGAGGAAGAGCCTAAGAACATGACTAACTAGTTACATTTTAATCATTACATAATTATTGAAAGGAATAATTTCTTTTTGTTAATTACCCTTATGTAGTAAATTTTAAATGAATATTACGAATTACATTTATATGTTATTGGATGTGATAATTCACTATGACATAATTGGTTAAATAATGAGTTTTATTCAGAAAATTATATAAGTGATGAAATAGGTTTATATTAATCTATTGTGTGTTTGCGATATTTTTTATTCAAAATATACATTATTGATGATGAGATGAGAACACTAATTGATATTCTAGAGTTATTTTGGTGCTTCTTGAAACCTCATATTTTTTGGGGTATTTCAGCCATCATGATCTGGGTTGGTAGTCCATTTTCATTACTAGAAATATTCTTGGGGTATATTTTCCATTCATAGTTATATAGGTGCTTCTTCATTCCTTATAATGGAACATTTGGTGGTATTTTATCTATATATAAGAAATGAGATAATCATAAATTAACATAGTTATTTTTATTGTTGTTCATGAATCATCCACCAAGTGATATCACATTCTCTATTTTTATCATATTGTAAAAAATTCTCCATTGATATATTATAGAGGTGATACATTATCCACCAATACGATGTTTTGGTGATACAACATTCACTCGGACAATGTGATGGTGGTAACTCATTCATCAGTACTATGTCTTCTTGTTATCTTATTCGACATCTAATTAAATGGGGATATATTTCTCATCCTTGGAATCTTATTATAGTTTTATCTTGATCACCATGAATAATATATTCAATAATGATAGATAATTTAATTTTGATTTTTGTTCAAATTGTTAGTCTATCTTCACATCATAGCACTAGATGAATCATGTATGTTCACACATTCTTTTTATAATAAATATTTCAATATGTGAAAACATATTTATTTATTTTATTCATAATTATTTCTGGATAAGGAATTACATTTCATTTACAAGACTAACATTTGTTTACCACTATTGGTGGGAAATAATGTTATAATCAACCTTACTTGAGTTCCCTAATACTAATGTGAACATTAAGGCCACAAAAAAAATTAATGGAACTAGCCATATGATTGGTGGATTACCATGGTTTATGGTGTATGGAGATATGATTTTGTTGGGACCTTGTGCCATATTCCACTTTGATATCCTCATATTTAATTCTTTTTTATTTTGTTTTAAATAATTTTATCATAGGTGATCCAACCAATTGTTGTATAATTTATTACCATTACAATATATTCCATTATATTAAATAATTAATATCTATTATACCACACATGGGGAATATCTATTATTACCATGAATGATTATTATTTTGAATAAAAATAATATTATTTCATACACTTGGATTTATAGTAATTTGTATCTATTTGTAAAATCTTCTTAAGAATCCCAAATTGATACTCTTCACTATTCAACAACCATTAGCATATAAGTTGGTGTCCTTTTCATTTATATAACAAAAATTTTGTTACTTTGGTGGTGAATTGTTCTATAATTTTCAAAATTTATTATTTTCTTCTTTAATTTTCCAAATACGACGTAACAATAGTCTACCTAAATTATGGCATTCTCTTTTCTAGTTAGATAATCAATGACAATGGAATCTAAGATATATATGTTATGAACCTTCATTAATATATTTTTATGAAAAATATTAAACAAATACTAATCATTAATTGTTTTAACCAATGAATTATCCACCTGAATCATCAATATATCAATTTACACTACCTAATTACAAATTATATTCCCCAAAAAATATATCTCCTTTTACAAAAATGTATAGTTGGAAATCATTCAATACAATTTACATCATCAAATGCACTATAGAATAACCCTAAAACTATCAATTTGGTTGTTCTGGGATTTAAAATTCACCAGTATATCCTAAATGTATATCACCATAAATTAGTCCTGAAACATAGAAAAAACCGAGTTCATCAATATCATATATACGACTACTGAATTCGTGATATCGAGTAGCATTTCCCTGATATCACTATATTTTTAGCCACATGTAAATGTATCCCTCAAAACAGATCCTTCCCCATAATATAAGGATACAGAAACCACATTTCAATAATCAAGATCCATGTTGACCCCTCAAATAAATTGAATTAGTTTTCAATCCTTGATAGGGGATATTCATAATTTATTTTCATAAGACTATACTATTATTAATTGATTCCCAAATGATATCTATAATTTTCCTTCTTCTAAAAATCCCATGGAGTTCCACAATAAGACACACTAATCTTTAGAAATCATTTTTATGATATATTATCAATCAAAATAAAAAATTTATATATCACATAAATATTCATCTATTACAAAGTATAATATTGAATTCAATCAAAGGGTTAAAAATTATAAACTCTATGTTACCTCTGGGGGGGAAGGGATTAAAATAATTCACAGAAAATATATACAATACTAAAAAACACTTCATTCCAATTCAACAAACCCTTCTACATATATCATTATTAATCTATATAATTGTAAATGTAAATGGTTTAAACATAGAAGATCTATGTCATAATCGCACTCACTAAGGAATTAATCATTCTTTCCTTGGGAATCCATGAAAAGCTAAATATTAAGATAGAAATAAATAATATCACATATAGAATAAAATTATTCCATTATATATAAGGAATCTGTTGGGTTAATTTAAAATACAAATACCTATCCCACAAAATGGTATGTCAAATTATCTTATAATGTCACACCCACAGGACTAACACACCCTAATTGTGTTGTCAAATATAGTGATCAAATTATTTTTTATATTCATCCAATTATTTAATCATTTTAGGAATAATAATCCATGAATATCATTATGATTTGAAACATTTTTATATGAATGAAAAACATTAAAACAATGACACTTGAATTTTACTTGTTCGAAAGAAAGAAATATTACAAGGAATACATGACAATGTTTTGTTGACAAACATGGTAATATAATTTTACACTATAGATGATACATTTTATTAGAAAGGAAAATTAAAAATATATGGTAAATCTATCCTCATACCTTTTTATAATTTATTTAGAGATACTGATTATAAAATAAAATTGATATAATGTTTGGTTATAATAGTTTCTAATACAGTGATGAAAACCCATCTATAATGGGGATTGCTTATGTGTTTTTATTCCCACACATTGTCCTAATAATAAATGGAGTGTGTTTTTTAAATATATATTCCATTCAATAAGTGATATTTACCTTATTTTTCTATATTTTTAATATTCCCTCTCATATATATTTCATGAAAATCATTTGTAATAAAAAAATAGTGAATTTTTTTTATAAACCTTATGAAACTAATTCAAAATGAATAAAGGTAATGGATGATCAAAGAATCCATTATCTATAGATAAAGTAATCAGAATCCCATGATTTCTAAAATAAACATGAGACTTCTGGTATAAAAAATATTCATTGTGCATCATCTTTCATAATGAGATGGTCTTCTTAGAAAAGACCTATATTGATGAATGATGTTATTCAGCACCATGTTTTCTCATACATAATACGTGATCCATAATATTCTACTAACTTCATCATTTAATTCAGAGGGAAAAATGACATCATCTAAATATTTTCATAATCTGTTTATCTATTAAGTCATGGTATGGCTTCTAAATCATGGAATTTCCAAAAACAATAAAGATCCACAAAATATTCATCATCTACCTTCATATCATTCCTACTTTTTCATGGTGTATTATCCACAAATAAAAATTTTTAATTGAGAATACTTGGGAATTCCAACAACTCAAATATGAATATACCTCCCAAAATTCAATTATATAAAAAGTCACGATAGAATTACATTTTGTAGGACCCTCAATGTTAGGGAACAAACCACTTCAAATTAAGTCATTGATGGATATTTTCAAATATTACAATGATGCAAGGCCACCTATCTTTTCATTTATAAAATTAATCAAAAAGTCTATAAAAATATTAAAACCTTATGTTTTACCCAAATAAAGCCCACATAAATATACTCATGGAATATCCTATTTACATATTCCATAATTTTTAAAAATGAGAGTTTTAGATTTATTACTATTAAATAAATTTTTGATTAACTATAAAAAATAAATATTTGTTATATGAAATTAAAGAACCTATAATAACATAATTTACACTATTCACTTCAATGTCCTTCATATGAATTAAAAAAATATATTAATTAATAATGAATTCATTATTATAACCTGATTGAAAAAGTATTCTACCCTTTGATGTTTTTCATCCTCACATCAAGATTACATAATTCACAATAAAACATCAGACTTATCCCTATTATATCATTAAATATATCCCCTTTTAAAATTAATATTAAATTATATTTTCATCCTAAAGTAGAATCCTATAATAATAGAAATGATTCCACTAATAGTTTAAATATATTAAAATAAACATTACCAATAACTCAATCAAACATGAGTCATGTTTTCTAGGTTTGATGTAAGAGAATTAGTAAGGTTCAACAATTCTATAAAATATATTATATATTCTCATTATCTTATCCTGGTATCTTTCTCTATATTAAATCACCTCATATTTTCTATTAATACTCATGATATATCCCTAATATTTATATATATATATATATATATTCATTATAAATTGTATTATAAAACAATACCTAACTGAAAATTTCTTTTTATTAAAATATTTTAAGGTGGCTACAAAATACCACTCATCAAAGAGTTCAATGAGGATGAAAATGGTATAAACCAAGGCCATCCCCTTGAAAAAAAATACATACAATCCAAGGGAAGGGATCCTACTATATCATAAACCATGAGAACATCCTCCTGCCTACCAACCCATGAGAGTGCATCAGCTGCATAGTTATCCTCCCTCCAACAATGCTTTACAATCCACCCAAAATCTATTGAAACTGTACATTTGCATTTCACAAACACCAGGTCCCAGGGTAGTTCATTAATTCCATTCCCCGATCTGACTAGGACATCTGAGTATGAATCTACTTCATCCACGTAAAATCCCACCCTTCAAAAAATAGGGTTTCCTGTGACAAGCGCATGCGCCGCCGCTCACAATGAACTTCCAAATTCAATGTATGCACTAATGTCCACCGTCGCTGATTTACATGAATCTTGATGCACCCTACTGCCTCTCATAATCCCATTTATCATAGAATCATCCACATTCAGTTTGACACCACTTACAGGAGGGTGTCATCTGATCCATCGGCCATCTTGGATTCCATGCTTGTTTATCGTATTTGTCTAGGACTGACCCATTAGATGTTAGAGCCCTTTTTAATCGAGGGCACAACTCAAAAAGAATAGCCTTCAATCAGATCCATAGGTAAGTAGGAGACCCCCCATCTCCCACCCATGAATGGTTATGTGACTCTGAGATGACCCAACATATGGAGGAAAGAATAACAAATCTTACCATTCATTCTAAGGACCTTTCATCCAAAACATGAAACCAAGTGGCTAAGAAAATGTGAAGAGAGGGATGATCATGATTAACACACAGAGAAAGACTGATATGTGACCTAATAAACATCTCCCATTCCCTCTCACAAAAGAGGTGCACAATGGACTCTATCTGAGAATTCATACAGCAAAAGCAATGAGAGGCCAGATGAACTCCCTTCTACTGCATGCAATCCTCCATAGGCTGCACAGTATTAATAATATGCCAAACTAACTAGTTCAGTTTCAGGGGAATAACTTTGCATCAACACTATGCCAACAAAATGTGGAGTAACAACTCCACCTAGTCAAACATCCTGTATTCCTTGAAATGGAACTTACCCAAACTCGACCTCAAAAAACATCACCTTTCCTCCTCATCATTCAATGAAATATCCTCATAATGATTTTTATTTTGTTTATTTAGAATTGTCTGAAGCAGTATTATGTGGTCTGATGCTTCCATGAATGTAATATTTGGAGTTGTATGACCTGGGAAAAAACGTGGTTCTCTTAACCAATTATCTTCCCAGAACCAGATGTCTCTTTTCTGAATGACCCACCAAGACAATCCCTACGATTCATCTATACATGAGAACAAATGCCTTGCCAGTGCAGATAGCGGTGGATTGTGGGAATCGGAGGCCACCCATTTCTCCCGATAGCGACTTTTGAGGAAATAGGTCCACAGATAATTTCCAGCAGTAATATCCCACACAAAACTTTCTTGCAAGCCTAGCATGTTATCGATAAGGTCATGTAGCCCAACTCCCCCCTCCGCTACCGTCTTTTCTAAGCGAGACCAGGTTTTCCAATGATAGTGGCTTGTGTGATTGGAATCCCAATGAAGGGAATTAAGCACCTTTTCTATTTATTAAATGGTCCCTTTTGGGGATCTAAGGACTCAGATGACATGAATAGGGATGGCGTACAACACACTGTTAATCATGGTTACCCTCCCACCGAATAACAACAACTTGTTCATCTATTTAAAAATATGTTCAATAAAATAATTTATAGCATCCTCCAAAAAAAATATTTGACATGAACACATGCTTGTGGGAATCTAGGATAAGGCATTGGGGGTTTTTTGTTTAGGAAAACCCAAAATGTCTTGAATAATCATGCATCGAGTACCTGCGAACATATTATAAATAACGATCTGGATCTTCCTAGAATTGATATATTTCCCACTCAAACTACCATACACATTAAAAATCACCATGAGGCCCCTCAATGAATGACGCCTACCATTAATGATGATCAATATATCATCAGTGAACATCAAATGAGACACACCTACACTACCATTCCTACTAAGAAAAGGGAATAATCATTCACACTCTATTACTCAATGAAAATTTCTTGATACGACCTCGTGTGCTCAGATAAAAAGGTTTGGGGAGCAGGGTCACCCTGCCTAGCCCCATAGAACGATTTAAAAAACCAAAAGATTTCCATTTTAGAGATTTCGTGAGCAATGGGGAAGAATAGCACCTGAAACCGAGATCACAAAACCATTCATGGAACCCAAAATGTCTCATCACCTGAATAAAAAATATCCATTCCACTTTATCAGAAGCCTTGTTCATATCAACCTGGAAGATAACCATTGACCCAACTGCCCTTCTATTGAGATCATAAACCAGCTCACTGGAAATTGCCACCACCCCTTGGATATTCTGGCCTTCATAAAACCCATGTTGCACCATGGAAACCATTATTGGAATGATATAGTTCAACCAACTCAAAATAAAACTAGCCAAGACCATATAAGACACATTACAAAGGAAAATGGGAATATACTGGTTGAGGTTAGTAGGCTCCTTATTCTTTAGAAACAGAACCACCCTTGATGTGGAACCACCCTGATTGAGCGCACCACCCTGGAAAAAGTCCTAAATCGCCCTAACCACATGAGGTCCAACAATACCCCATGCCACAACATAGAAAGCGTTACGAAAACCATTCGGGCCAAGAGCACTATCAGGAGACATAGCCAGAACCATTTTCTTAAATTCTTCCTCACTCAGAGGAGCCACTAAAAAGTCATTCTTAGGACCGTCCACCATTTAGGGAATGCATTGCCAGAATCCCAAATCAATTGAGCTATCCTCTAGATCCTTCTACTTGGAATGAACTCTTCCTTCCAATAGTTCTTCAAAGTGGTCCATCGCCAGTCATCCTACCTCATCCACTTTAGATGAAAATACTTCGTTACCCATGTTGATATTGAGCCTCGTGTTGCGCCTTTATATCAAACACGAATGGAAAAAAGCATTGTTACGACCCCCCCCCCCCATCTACCATTTCACCCTGGATCTCAGCTTGTAATCTCTCTCATCCACCAACAGCTTCTCTACGTGAATCATGTGTTTCTCGCAAAAAACAGTAATGTTGTTTTCATCCCAATTAATCTACAATTCCTTCTCCATGTTCTCAATGTCCTACAGGATAGTGGTCACACTCAAAAAGTCATTCTCCCAAGTAGACAAGTAGCTATGAATGTCTCTCTTAATATGTTTCAAACGGTTTGTGAGTCCACAACATGCATTCTCCGTCTCCTCACACTCCCAAGATGATATTACTATTTCTGGGAATCCTTTGGCCTAATGCTAGTTACTAGAGTAGTGAAATGCCTATCTCCGAGCAATGTCATGTCTATCCTCTACTAGTAGCGGAGCATGATCTGATAAATAATGTGATAAATGAGTGATTGTGGACCTACCAATGAAATCAAGGCCTTGGATGTATGTGAAGCATCTTTCCAGTGTTCTGCATATACGTTGCGACCCCCTTTGATTATTACACCACGTGAACCACTTACCCTTGAACGCCAATTACAACAGACCAGTAGTGTTGATGAAGTCATGGGTGTCCAGCATGGCATCAACTGAAACAATCAAACTACCCCTCTTCTCTTTTGTTTCCAAAATCATGTTAAAATCCCCACCCATAAACCAAGGGATGGTGCTGGTTTGGAAGCCCCCTAGAAAAAACCAATGATTTGTCCTCCTCCCATCATTTCTAGCATAAACAAAGGAGAACAACATATCTCCCCACCCACCATATATTGTCGTATTAATACATTGAGACGAATTACTCACAATCTACACCTGTACATTCTTCTGTCAAGAAATCCAAATCTGCAAGTTAAATTAAGCACCACATAAAAATCAAGGAAAACCCATATTCTTCGCCAGTGAGGGGAGATTCTGGGGAGAAAGTTTGACATCAAGAATGTCCACAACAGATGCTCAATGCTTCCAGGACTCAACCACAAAAAATATAACTTTTCATGAGACCTAACCCATAGGAAATATATATAATCTCCAATATCATTAAAATAGATCCCTCCTGGCCTTCGAGACAGAAGCACCATGCGGAGAAAAGGAATGTAACATACCTGCCTCTATTGATTTCGACCAACTGATAGGGCCATCGATCTCCTATAAAGATTCTACTTTACGTGATTCAAGAGTTGTCCCATTGCACGGGCTCCACGAGTCCTCCAGCAACATGAGACGTGATGCTAGAATTAGAGATAACGTCAAATCCTCTTGAAGAAGACAAACCAACAAAAGGTGTTGAGGAGAATCCCTCACGGGCAGAACCAAATTGCTCACACCCACAGGGGGAGACTCCCACTATAGAGGGCTCAATGTAGAGGATGACATCTTGGGGAGAAGAGAATTCTTAATGAAATATAGAGATAACTACGACGAGATATGGAACTCCAATGGTAGTGATGAAAATTTCCTAAGGGATGAAGGAGAAAGAGGGCCCATGGTCCCCGAAAACCTCTGCCTCAACCATTGGTGTGTCGGCCACACCAAAATCTGCAACGGGATGCTCGAGAGGCGACCTCGAGATCAGCCTGGTAGGCGTAGAGGGACCACCTGAAAAAAAGTCCCACCTTCACATGAGACACAACCATATCCTCCGGTGCATGAGATCCACCCTCGAATATAAAAAAAATTCTCCTCCTGCCCCAACAGTAACATTCTTCACCAGTGTCCCTGAAAGACTCGACGGGATGATGGGATTGACACTCTGAGATCCTGAATCGGATGAACATTCTGAAGACGAATTCCTTCAGAAGACGCTCTCCGAATTCCCGTGAAGCCCATAGGCCACGCAGAAATGCATAAATCCTTTGTAAAGAAGCCTCTTCCACCAGTTCATCCCCTCACCTGACCGAAACATAACCTTTGATGGTATCTACGATGAGAGATCCATCACTACACAAATACGAGTGTAGGCCGTAGCTTGCAAACATGTCGTCTGATCATCCGAACAAAGGAAGGATCCCAGGTGGTCACCCACCACCTTTAGAATCACCAGATTATGAAAGGGAAGAGGGATCCAGGGAAATCCAACCCACACTATTGCTGAAAAATTCTCTTTTCCACAGTGAATCTCCCAAGACCAATGAAACAAGGAAATGTGCCACGAACCGATCATTCGATCTTCTCTCATCCAATCCCTCACAAAGTCATCTTTCAAGGCCAGATGAATGTAGAATTTTGTCTTGGACATCTCTAAAACCGCCAACAGGATACTAAGTGCCCAAGACCCAACAGACTCTATGAACAAGGCCAGCGGTGGCTTGTTGCGATCAAACAGTGCCACCAAAGTTAGATAATGCAAAGATGGTGCCTCTCGCACTACATAATCCAAACATTACACCAACGGGAAACCCTATACATTGGTAGAAACCCTATAACACACCAAAATCTCTGATAAAAACAGCCAACCCACCTCAACTTCAACTATCTCATTCTCAACTAGAACCCACAGTGCCCCTATGCTACCAAGAACATATTTGAATGACCTTCCCATGGAACATCCCAGAAGAGCCTCCCTGGACAACTGCTGGGAAAAACTGACCCCATAAAATGAGCTAGTTGAAGGAACCATAAGAGCAGGAGACCCAGCCATCCTCATCAATAAGTAGTGAGGTAAGTTACTACCAGTGATCCAATGGGAGTTTATACGTTTGGAAACCTCCTCAAACAAACATAGGTGGTTGATCATCAATTACAAACACATTCTTATCCAATAATATTATGAAATTATTTTATATAAATACCCACCACTAGTTTATTCATATACATTCACTCTCAATTGAAAATTTAACTTTCAATTTTATCATTAATAAATAGATACCAAGTCTCGATATTCTAGATTCAATATTCTTGTTTTGGAATATTAGTTATCTCTATCACACATTAGTTATTACAATGTAACAACATATTTAGGATCGCAAATTATTCATGATTATATATCTTCAATTTTATCCTTTGTAGTTGTGAGAGAGATAGTTATTAAAAGTATACTTATGCTAAGATATGATTATAGATAAAAAAATTTATACCACCAAAAACTATTTATTATATTGAAAAATGCTCCTCCAAATTTGGATCTATTACCATAATATCACATAAAATTCTTCATATAATTAGGCAAGAAATACTTTTACATTTTCTGCATAATATAGTAAGACATGATCATGTATACCTTGAATATGTGTCATGATCATCCGTATATCTAATAGAAGCTACTATTTAGGAAATATTTGGTAGTATTTAACCCAGAATGATTTATAGAATATGTCTAGTATTGTTTAGGTTTGATATTAATAACTTTTTTAATCATCAATTGGAAAATTATTCGATCAACTATATTTCCCCATGTTTTCATAGCGTGGTTCCAACCATAATTAGGGATCAAATACCCACACACATGGATATATTTCTAAAATGAAATATTAAAACATATATTTTTATACTCATTTATATTACTTAAGAATAACTGTAATATATTATAGACAATCTAATCAATTTAAACATTAGTTCACACAAATTCACACAACCATAAAACCAACATGCGTAGTATATTATCGGATTAGATATATTAAAAACTGTTACTATAACCTTATGATAATTTTTGAATTGTCACACCCCATAATAACCCCTTATTGCCATGTCATATTATTCAAGATTATTATAATCCTAGGTAATTGAATCATAAGAAATGAGTGAGGTCAAATACTTATCAAGGGTAGAAACACCGATTAATTAGAAATGGTCAAATGTGTCTAGAGGATGTGATCATTTATTTGAGATCATAACCAAGGTAAAATTAAAAATAATAATGACACCATACCAAATAAATATAGAAAATAAATTATGAATCCGGAATCATTTAATTTATCTTAACATAATGCATGAGTAAATATGTATATAAACATGAGTCCATTAGCATGGTCCATGTACATGATATTGAAAGAAATATAATATGGAAAATATCCTGTAAATCGAAAATTTTCCTTTGAATGTGTCATCATTGAAGCATAAAACCTACATCACGAAGTAAAGATGTTGCAACACTAGGTTAAAACAACGATTCATGGTTTAAAACTTAGTCATAAGGTACAGTTATAAAAAATTATAATGATTAACATTCTGAACATATAAATAATTTCTAATCATATCATGGTTAACATTTCAATATGGTTTATTCTTATAATGTTGAATATATCAATAAGGTATGTTCTTATAATTTTGACCATTTAAACATGGACTACATTTTTCATTATAAACATTTCAATTAAGACCCTTCTAAAAATATTAAACATTTAAATAATTCATATTCTTATCATTGATAATATTTCAATATATTTGATACAAAAAATTGTGAACATTTAATTAATGTCTATGATTAACACTATAAACATTTAAATAATTTCCACACATAACATTATAGAAATATCAATAAGGTATATAATAAATATTGAGAAACCTGGAAAAATTTTGATTCTTAAAATTGAAAAAATTTGAATACTGTTTATGGATAAAATATTGAACAGTTCAATTACTTCCTCTATTAATATTACAAACATATGAATATTGTTTAGTCTATACATTGTAATATATTTATTCATAGAGAATTACCAAATTAATTTTAGTTTTATATTATACCCACCCATCAAATAATGCTAAAATATAAATATTTTTAACCCATTAAATCAAAAACATTCATAATTCCATCATAAAATTATTAAATAATGGGAAGAAACTGTGTTTCATGAAATCATTCCAAAGGAATTATCAGAATCCTTCCACAAAAATATGGTGAGTGGTTTAATTATATATTATCACAAATGAATCATAATAAAAATTAATGTGGTTTAAAATATATTAGAAACATGTTTAGAATAAATTTATAACATTTCATTACAAAATAAGAACAAATATCGTTTACTTTTGAGAAGATTTATTTTAAAAGGAAAGTATTTTATAAAATAAGGAGAAAAGGATTAAATTTTTCAAAAATGATGAAAATATGAAGAGGAAATTTAGTAAATAAAAAAATAAATATATCACAAAATTTAATCATCCAGAAAATATATTAAAAATAATATCCTTTATAAACATTGTAAATAAAAATAATGTTCATAAAAATAATCCAACTGAAAATGGTAAAATAGTATTACTTTTGTAATGAAATTATTTTCCATTGAAAATTATGTAAATATATATATATATATATTGATATATATATATATAATAAAACAACTATTCAAATGGATAATAAGGGTTCTTGGTTGAATGATAATGTTTTCTCCACTTATGGGCATCCTTTTAGTTGAACATTAAACTAAAAATAGGGGTCTTAACAACCCTAGCCCTATTATCCTAATGTTGGTGATGGATAAATTAAATTAGTTCATGATAGAGTAGATATTTTATAATTGATCTAATATATAATTACTCTTATAATAATAGATAGATACTTTATTATGATATTGTATTAGAAACAAATCAACAAATAAATTTCATCACAAAATTTTAATCTATTTGTTTAATCCTTGAATCCACTCATTGATTAATTAATGGAACCACATTTAATAGAAAAAATTAATGCTGATATGATATTTTTTAAGGGGTATCTTATAGTGGATGGTATAATGAATAAAAATGAAAAAAATTGATAATATAATAAATTAACATTAAACATTCCATATAATCAATAACAAGATCATGTAATATATCCATTGATATTAAATAATTAATTCACTATGAAAATAATAAATATTTTTATTCTGTTGGAATTAATAATTGTAGACATCGTAATATTTTAATTTTGTCCTCATCTAGGATATTTTTAATAAATAGGAAGTCATGTTCCATATACGTAAATCATAATTAAGGAATTCCAAATAGTTTGTCTCATGAGATCTATCTGATACATATAATGGATATATAATTACAAGACCCAACTTCCATGAATCATGTCCAATTAATTCCCACAAAATTTAATTTAAAATATAATATATAATCGATATTCTATAGTATTGAAACAATATCTATATTGAATCAATTATATGAAATAATAATATTCACTACTCGATAGAATAATTTCCATTGTAAGACTCCTTAAACTAAAACCATATTTAGAAATTTGTATATGTTAAAGAATATTATGACATTATAATAAATATATATATATATATGATATCATAAAACATTGGAAATATAAAGAAAAATATATTCAAAATAAATGTTTAGGGTAATAATTAAAAAGAAAGTAATGAAGTGAATAAAATGAAGAGAAACCTTCTGCACAATTATTTAATGAAGCAATATATTCTATGGAATGAAAGAAAAAAATATATTAATCAGTGTGATTTTTTATTAAATGTTAGTCTTCTTATAAATAGATGGTAAAATTGAATTGATACATTGAACGAATTTTTCTCACGGTTTTGTAACATAGTGAAAATATAATATTAAAATTTACAACAAAAGTATTTTCATGAAATTTTAACGAGTCATTGAAATCATTTTTTATAAAATAATTTAAAATAATAGAATAATTAAAATAAAGTATTCATATGTAAAAAAAATTGGATTTGTAGATATATATATACACATAAATAAAAGGAAATCAATTTTAAAAATTTGACGCAAAATAATATTCATTTTCTTGATATATTGTCAAAAAATTCATAGAACAATTGGAAAATATATTAAATCAAAACCAACAAATATTTTAAAGTAATGTAAATATTTAATAAATGTAATGATTTTGGTAATTTTAATTCATGAAGAAAACATATAAATAGAATTTTAGAAATTCTTTTATAGAATGTGAAAAATGAATTTTTCAAGAAACCTTAAAAATATTTCTTTTGAACGTTTGAAATTATCATAAATATTATTAGAAATCAATTTTATGAAATACTTATATTATGTAACATACCATTATAGATTAAATTTAATGAATATGGATATAGAGGAAATGATTACTAAAAAAGTGGAATAATGTTAATTTTAATTATTAACATTATTTTAGATGATTTTATTTCCCAATCGAGTAAAAAAGGAAATAATATTCTAAAAACCATTAGTAATTATAATAGAAAAACATATATGGGTTTTATGGGAGATGGAATATAAATTACACCTATTTGAAATTGAAACATAAGCAATCTCGATAAAAATGAGTTATAAAATAAACCCTTGGACTTCCTACTAGTCAAACACAATCTAATATGATATTTATTGAATTTAAATTTATTAATAATCAATATATTAAAAAATTATATTTTTTTAATAGAATACTCAGAAATTTAATATCTTAATAACACATTATTAATAACTATTTGTTCTAATATATGTTTTCGTGTCAATTGATCCATTTTCAATGCTTGTTTTCAATATAGTTGTTTCGAACCATACACATAGTGTCACGACCCACCTTCACAAAAAGGAGTGAAGGGTCCGAAGATTTATAGGCCCTTCCTTGTTCATGTTGAAGGAGATATAATTACCCCCAAAACCTTCCTTTTATTGGTTCCGGAGTGGCGACCAACGCCAAGGGTATAGAATCACTCACTAAATTGAAGGCATTACCCTTTTTCATTTAATAGGATCGAGGGAAAATGTAGTAAATCTAACAACACCAAAACTAGATGTTCATGAAAATCCAAAACAACCATTCCCATATGAATGTTCCAAATGTAAATACCATAAGTACAATGTAACTACAAGGGTAAAGTAACAAAGAAGGAAAAAACAGCAACAGCAACTGCCCCCAAAGGTCTGAGCTAGTATAGTCTCTCACGATGCCCGAAGTCCTCCTGGAAACCTAAAAACAGTTTTGTATACATAGGGTGAGCATACAAGTATACACATTAGGGAGAAACCAAAGACTCTCTTGCACAAGTGTGGAGACATACTAAAGTCTCGTGAGAAACAGACAACCAACACTATCGAGGAGTTCACCCATCCCACTCACTGGCCACACTCACCAAATAACGCAAGCAATGTAATGTATAGTAATAGCACATAGATGTTTGGGTACCCTGCATGACTTTCCCACTAGTTATTGTAGAAATTCTACGCATCAAACCAATCCCTCCATTCTCACCACAGTCCAACTACCAGACCCCTCCCGCACACACCTGGGCCACAACTGTCACATGTAACCACGCTTGAAAACACCTAGCCCAGAACAACCACTACCATGCCCAAATACAACTGTCCCAGAAGATCCACTGCCACGCCCAAAGACACCTGGGCCTCATCCCGAAGACACTTGGGAAACCACCTACCCGCACACACCTGGGCCAACCACCACACTACCCCGCCCGAGGTTCATGGGCTAATAATGGACATCAGGCCATCACAACCTACCCGATGATACTTGGGCTATACAATATAGGGACCATAAAGGAGCTAATAACCAGCCACTAATAGAAGTGTTGGGAAAAACACCCTCCCCAATTAAATGGGGGTGTTCGACAAAAAGTTCTCAACTTGGGTGGGGAGCAAATAAGAAACACAAAAACTTCAAGTATATATATATATATAGGTAACAAGAACTCTCCCATGTTTAGGTTTTTTTTCAGCCTTCCTAAAGAACAAAAAAAGTACCATGACCAGGTCATAACTCACACCTACCCAAAAACCCATTTGACCCATCCTTGTTTTCATGTTCAGTAATGATGTTTAAATAAGTTTCTAAACCTACTTGGGAAACTAGTAATCATAATAAAAATTCAAGGGAAAGAAAACAGTCAAGCATCAACTACAACATCCACACCCGGTTCTATTGTAAAGTCGCAACAACAATGGGATAAGTGACATCCCTCAAAGTACCAGAACCAAAGAAAAACCCCAAGATACACCCGCCATGTCCCCAGGATCCAGAAGCCAACAGTTTCTCAACAACAGTGGATCCCTCCCCTATTCATGATATAATCAAGGTAAACACCTGACCTTAAATTCATAACCACTGAATCCGTAACAACATGGGATCCCATCCCCACCCACACCACCCAGCAATCGGCCCGTGAATGAAAACAACCAAAACACCACTACCAACACAAAGAAGGATCATACCCGTATGATCATATTTAAATGATTTAACACACTCCATGATTTTAATTACACTATGCTTTATCCGGGGTTATCACAAAAAAGGGTTGATCTTGGTGCTTTCAATTTCTATAACCCCATATACATAATTAACCAATTCCATGTTACGGTTCTTTAAATATCCAAAAAACACCGAGGTTCGTTAGTACACAGAGAAAGACCACTAACGGCCATCATTTTCAGTAGACATAAGTCCGCACAATTCATAAATCAACAATCATGAAGGAGGAGAAAAACAGAGCAGCATCATTGATCACAAACCTCACCATCATTATTTAGAATCTGTTTATTATCATCATTAATGTTTGGTTCATTCAATTATACAGAAGCAGTAGAATACCCACCCCGCATGATACACATAAAGGAGAGAGGAAGGTGAAACCCCTACCTGATGGATCAAGGATCAGTGTTATGTCCCTGCGTGATTAGCAGTAGCTCTACGGAACACGATCAAGAAAACTTCGTCGGGTTACAACTCGTCGGGAGGAAGGGTACTCCAATGGCAGGGTGATCGAGAAAAATAGACCTAGGGAGATTCCATTAGGTTATAAAGGCTGATATGGGTTGAGATACAGCACGCCTGGGATGGTTACGATACAAATGAAATCTTAAAACCGCGCAATGAGCGGGATCGTGGGTTGACCATGCTACTGGGACACCCCACACGTCATTAAAGGTCCCCGCCCTTTGGGGTGGTTTAAACCCACACACACAGCAGGGTAATTCATTAAATATTTAATTTAATGCCATTTATGGGCGTTACTGGGATTTTAAATAAGGTCACAGTGTGGTTTAAAACACAATTTGCGCAAAA